>OU744278.1:41459408-42709408 GCA_916610125.1 Cheilosia vulpina
TTTTCTCCGGTCAGAGGGAAGAGATTTCAGTCAGATATGACCGGAATCCGGTCAGAATGGCAACACTGGTAAGTTGTATCTCATCTAACCCCCAAAGAAAGTAGTAAGGGCAGTACCCATTTTGATGTGGATTTGTCGTATTTTCGGCAGATAGTTAAAAGTCTTTAGCTGTCTGCACGTCTTTTGACGCTGCGCATTAATTTTGTTAAGATTAGTCTGAGATTGTTTCTATGAGCTCTTCGCCAAGACATCTAACAACGGTATAAAAATCATCGTCATAAGTTTTTATGTCAGTTGGTGTAATTGAAAAGCATAGTACATAAATGACACATCATCTGGAAACGGACTTCGGGTATATGGGTTCACTGACATCTTCCTTTTACTATTAACTTAAACTTCCCGACATTTTTTTGTGAGTAGAACCGCTCTATTTTCTTTATTGGGTGGTCTTCGTCTTCTTTCTATTTGCTGTATGTGCTGGCACCCTTTGTCAAAACAGGGGTTTTGTGATTGTTATCGGGTAAAACAACACATCAATTGATGCTTTTATTATGAGTTCTTCCAGTGATACCACTTGTCTTTGGCAGTTGACTATGGCTGCTTATATTACACTTTTCGATAGGTTGCAGTGGTTTATTGCTATTGCAATTATTGTTCAATGTTAGAAAACTTTTTGCCTACAAAAAGTTAGCCCCAATCCAGTTGATAGTAGGTGGACTCAGAGACAAATCATGCCGAGACCACCAACTCCGATTTCCCGTTACTTAGCCTACAAATTACATTTTTACGGATTGGTCCCGATTTGGTGCGCTAGTATTGGTACATAGAAATTCGTATTGACAAATGTCACGTAACTTCAAAAATTCTGAGTCACCAACACACTCGCAAGAATATGAGCCACTTCCGCTGTGAGCAAAGCTGCTGGCAGTGTTCATAGAATTTTATACGTTAAATATTTGGATAGTATTTTTTTTTGAATAAGTGTACATTTGCTTCAAATATTTATAAAAAAATGTCAATGCAGTATTTTTGAATAAAAAAATACCTTTTGACCAAACCTTTGTCAAAAGGATGTAAATACATAACCATGTTTGTCCTTATATGTTTCTTGTAAATATATAGAACATCTCCTTAAGATAGTTTTATTAACCAAACAAATCAAATTATTCGCTTTTTAAAAATATATAATAACTAACCCATAGCCTTCAGTAATATTAAAATGTGGTATTCTCGAACTCTATCACATTTGCCCACGGTTGCCGAGGTTGGCAGCATTTATTTTTGTATGTTTTTATATGTCACACGGATTCTTAATTGACATAACACCGATAGGAAAACAAAATAGCGAATTTGAATAAAAAATTGAAGGGATCAGCGGCAAGAGGATTGCGAGTTGGTAGTCTCAGTATGATTTGTCTATGGGTGGACTGATGTCGTCTTGAGCCATTGAATGAGTATTGAAGTAAAAAAAGAAACCTGTAAGTTAAGGTAATGGTGCGTCGCATTTATAGCACGTTTCCAATAGTACCTAAAGTTCCTTTAGTAGGTATAATGTAAAGTTGAAAGAAAAACAAATGGTGTTAGAAAGTCCTTTCACAAACACATATAACTCTGGTGTGGCTTGATTGACAGCATCCTAACATGAAAGTTGTTAAGGCCATATAAAATGTGACTAGGTATGTTTTAACAGCTGTCAAAGTTTTCAATGGCATCCAAAATGTGCAGCAAATTTTTAGAAAAATATTATCGAAACTGCTTGTCAGTTGAAAGTTGAAAACTGTTCCTCCTATTGCTCATACAAAGTTGACACATTTAAGTAAATATCATTCGTTTTGTGTGTGCTTTTTATTTGTGGGACGAATGGAAGGGATCTACAATTTTATGCCAAGTCCAAACGGCTAATTGAGACATGACAGTTATACTCTCGGATGTTTGTCAGACATTCGCGAGAGGTGGCGCTGTAAAAAAAAAACTTTAAATTAGAGTTTGGGGTTTTCGGGATGACTCAGTTGTAAATACGAATTGTGACTTTTCCTCGTGAGGTCGTTTGTCAGTATATGCAGGCAATTCGTTGAACCGTATGGTAAACTTCAAACGTGGGTATACTCTTTTGCGCCTTAAGCCACTAACAAAACAGAGATTTTTTCGAAATTAAGAATAGATAGTCGCCGTATAGCAGTATCAAAGAAGACCCAGAAATGTTGAATCAAATCAGTTTTCTTTTGCTGTTGGATTAGGGCTTTCATCGATATAAGATTATGCTGACGCAAGAATTAAAGCCGGACGACCATAGACAACGCCGTGAAATCGCTTATTGGGATCTGGAAATTTTGGCCTGAGATTCGGATTTTCGTCAAAAAAATCAGGAATCCCACAGCTGATGCAAAATCTTCCTTCATTATCTTCATGGATGCGAAAAGTACTAAAAAAATTTGTCTAACTGAAAGTGTCACAGCACGAAATTCATTTCCTATGAGACCTAGTCAATTTTTCATTAAAATGAAGAATCAAACGTATAAAATTTAGGACTTTAAATGTTGTTTTAAGTGCGGGCACGATTCTACAGTCTTTAGAGCACTCTAAGAAACCTCTTTTCAAAATCTAATATAAACAACAACATCATTGAAATAAAAAAAGAATGACTTCTCTTCAACAGACACGGAACCATCGCCACAATAGCAATGCCTCAGATGCTAAATGGATTCTTTCCCGGCTCAAGGGCCATATCCCCAGAAACTCTGCACATTCCATCAAAACTGGAGTCGAATTCTTTAAAATCGAAGAAACATACCGGACGGGTGAGTTGAATAAATCTTGTATAGCCACACATTGATAGAACAAATTTATAATCATCGCATGACAACCATCTTACAACTCATGATTTTGTGTACTCGCGCAGTTCTGGATATTGTCGATGATAATCGAACGTCCCGATGGGAAAACCGATATCGAGAATGCATTAGGTAAGACTGGAAGTGGTGGCGAGTTGGAATCGATTCTACCACCGGAACCAGTTGAGGAAGTGTGTCTGCTGCGTGACAGCCCATTCAGAATATTAAGGGTAAGTGAAACTAGCCTAAGGTTAAACATATAAAAGGATAATTGAAAAATTGAATGCAAAATGAAAGTGGGTTGAGCAGTGATTTTCTTAGGTCGGTGCAGCTCAAGCATTGGCCTTGATAATAAGTAATGTCGTTGAAGTCACGGCTGCAGTTCTATTGGGATTACTTACTATTATTTCTTTATGGGACTTTTTTATTAATCTTAAAGCAATTTGATTGTCAATGTCAGTGTAGTCGCGTGTGGGCCCTTAATGCACCTGAGCAATAAGTGAGTCAGCGCCTTTATGAGTTGAATGACATTCGGAGAGGTACCTTTTTCAACGTTTTTAACAAATTACGATCGATCGGAAGTAGAAGTGTGTATAGAGAAGTCATTGGTGGGTAAAAGTTCCATTAGGTTACCAGAACTGAAAAGGAAAGAAACCGAGGATGTAATTTTTGGAATGGAAGTTTGAGACTTAGTAACAGTAGGGCTTTTTTATTTTGCCCACATGATCTATTTCCACGGCTAACAACAATACTACGAGGTCCCACGTTTGTTGTAAATCATGGAAACCTAACAAATAATACTAGTTTCATTTTAAGGAACAAATAATACTAGTTTCATTTTAAGGAACGCTTGTTAAGGAACGCTTGTTAAAAATGTTAAAATCTTTTTAAGTTTCCCAGTTTTTAAAGTTTAATATCAATACAGGTGTTAGCTTGCTTTAGAATAACAGCAATTCATATCAGCACCTTACTAAATGCCCTTTAAAGCAAGCAGCGTCTCGTCTTAAGCTATATTTAATTGGGTATTATAAATTATTGCTTATGACGTTTTTACTTGAATATCTAATAAATTGTGTCTAGATTGAGAAATGCTGTTTTTGGAAGTGGGTCGGTTATTATTATTATTATTATAATTTTACTAATTAGTAAGTAAATTACAAAATTTATAACTAAGATAGTACTACTGCCAGAGTTTACGGCTAAAGGGGTCAGTTTTTGTTTATTGGTGTTTGAAGTTTTAGACCTTTTCCAGTATTGAGAGACAAAGTCCTTTGATGACTTCTGTCATCAAGAAATATTACAAAACTACCACGTTTTTTTATAAATTTAAAACTTATATTCAATTCCAAAAATGATCTCCTTTTTTGCAATTTCAAATTCGTCAAAAAGTTGAACACCTTCATATTTGTAATTTGTTATAATTGAAGGATTATCTGTCTTGTGCAGTGTGCGTTATTTAAGTTGTGGAAAATTCACGCGTAGATATGATTTGTTTGTAGTTTGTTCAAAGTCTGACAAACATGTTTCAATGCTTTAAAACCCTAGTTAAGCAGCATGAAATAAATGGTTTTGTTTACTGAAGAGTTTTTATTTAATCGTATAGCTGGCTCACGCATAAAACATGTGATTGATTGTTTCCCAAATTTGGTGTTGCACTTTCTAATATTTGTCGAAGATTGAAAAAGGTTTTTCCACTGCGCCACCTGTCGCGAACGCCTGACAAACATTCGATATAAATAACTGTCAGCCGTTTGGACTGGGCATAATATTGTAGAACTCTTCCATTCGTCCCAAAAAGAAAAAAAACTCACACAAATCGAATGGTCGTGAGAAGCTAGGTCTAGAGTCCTTACGAACCTGTTGCATCAATTTCTGTACTACCATGGCAGATCTTCATTTCATACAGAAATGATTTCTCAAAATCCGATTTATGCCAAGACGAACAGTACACAGCAGCACATTTGACAGCGCGAGGAAATCTTTCGAACTCTCTTCCTGGGAACTACAACTTACATGATAAGTGAAATTCCTTCCATCGGAAAGCTTAGCGCGAAACTGTAACATCCTCCTGGACAAAGCTGAAAGTGTATCCGTTGTGGTAGGCAGTCGGGGACGGAAAAATCCAACTCGTAATGTGTCGACTGTTGCACGTACCAACAATAACGACAAACCTATTATATTTCGTCTCATTTTATTCTCCCCTGTAACATGTCAAAATGAAACCTACTGTCCGTTTGAGGCCGTCACTTACTGCAATTTCATCGCACATAAAAAATGACTTCCCATCATCGAAGTAAACTGTATCTTCTGTCGTATGTTCTTCGCCAGACGTATAGTATGTGAAACAAATCTAAAACTTAAACATTTCCTCAACTTTTACTTTCTAGAAGGGAAATCAAAAAAGTTGTTCTTGCACAGCAACTACGAATTTAGGTTCCCATATTTATATAATAAAAGGCAATCTTCATTGAGAAGTTACATCCTGGAGATTCTCCGCGCCGTGAGAATACTTACCACAAATCGGATAGGTACGCGCAGATGTTAACATAAATTCATCCCGCTTCCATGCATTCTGTGAACGTTTTTTAAATGAAAACTCACCTCCAACTCTATTGTGGTGAGTGATTCCTTCTACCGGAGCACATTACCCCTATAAAAAGGATCTTCAAGCTACTGCAGCTCTTAGTTTATTATCGGCGGTTTTGACAAACGCATACAAAACATTTCTTCTAGTTAACGATTAAGTACGGTTTCAGGATAAACAGTTTCATTGTGTTGTAGTAATTTTTGATATTAATTGAGAAATAATTCAACCATACATCATAAAGTTTATTGTACTTGACCATTAACTATCGGTTTAATCAATCGCCTCATAAAATTTCATTCCAACAGGTGTATTCAGTCAACACATTAACCGGCGAACGTTGGCCAGGTGTCCGGGCTTAATTGATGACCATATAATACTACCACAAGTTCCTTTGTACGGTTTAATTAATTTAAGTGTATCGCATTGTCCGACTCATTCGTTGGGAATTAAATTTGAATTACCTGCAGCACATGCTAATCAAAATAAACGAAAGGTCCTTTTCAGTTCGGTGTTTAACTTCCAAAAGAGTGGTGCTCAAGTTAGCATAAATTAGTTTGATTATGGACTCTGATTTGGTATTTAAAGTGAGACAACAGTGTGATAATAGATTTGTGTACTGAGCACTGGTAGTGACCGCACTCAATTAATGAATAAATTGTTGTTTTTGTGTTGTTGTGATATGTTCCTTTGTTTTGCCAATCCAATGATGTCTTCCTTCTCCATGTCTTGCTTAGATATATTATTACTTCTGGTTGTTAAATAAGCCGTGATCCTGATGGATAACTTTGATCTTATCTTAAAATCATTTATTTAGAAAAAAAAATACTTAAAGGTTTTCTGTTTATGCAACCAGTTTGAAGGATAAATTTCTCTGCTAACAGTGGATGAAAAATTAAATAAAATGATTAATGATATTTAATTTCCACCACATAGCGCGCTACTTATAATCATATTTAGTGTCCTCGTTAAATTTTACGAACTCACAATGGCGAACATTTGCATAAGAAATTACCCATTGTGAGCTACAAAATATTTAGTGTGAAGATTAATAATTATTATTATTTTTAAGGCCCATAGTGTTTTTTTTTTTTGGTTTGCTCTGTTATTTTACTACCCTTTAGACCATTTTATGAAAATGCCCAGTGAAGTCATCATCATTCTACGCTCATTCGAAATTCCAAAGGATAGTTAAGTTGACATAAGTATTGGCTATAAAATGTGTTTGTATAGTTTTAATTGCTGACTTGACACAAACAGTGCGACTTGGCCTCTAGAGCACTTAAATTGTTCAAAATGCATTACATTCGACTGTAAGGGAAGAACCACCCTTAACTCTATTGGAAACTAAATTCATAAAAATGTATATATACCAAAAACGATACAGTGGTGTTCGTAATAAAATTACCTAGAGTCATTTAATAATACTAGAGTTACCACAGTGGTAGAAGTTCTACCATAATAGCGACCAGGCTAATACACAGCATTTGGGGAAACCAATTACAAACAGCATTGCATCTCTTACAATCTGTTGTGTTTGAGGCAGTTAAAGTGTTTCTTAATTATTTGCCTTCGCTGTTTATATATAAGACTATCTGTCTTCGCCGGTCTCAGAACAATTGATGGAACATTTTTTTTTATAAATTTGCTGTCTTGTAGGGGATACAACTTTTTTTTTGATAATCGCTCGAAGGAAAAATCACTGATAGACTTGCAGAGGTATAACGCGAGGGAGAGTTCTGCAATAGTGAGGGACTTGAACCCGTATTAAAAAAACCTTCCAAAGACTGAGTCCACTCTTTCTCATCGTCATGGCATTGCACCTGGTCGTTGGACTAATCGGCAATAATTTAATAATCTTTGGACAATGAAAATAAAAGAAAATAATTTTATAATATTTAACTCACTTTTTTTGTAATGTAACGCTTCTTTGTATACTATTTTAGCCGTTTTGTTTCTATCGGCTAAGATAGTGATATTTCCTGCATTACTTATCCTGGAACACACTACATAATTATCGATAACGATAACTTTTTTTAAAGTTTGACCCTATGATTTATTGATTTTAATGGCAGAACAAACATTAATAGGAAATTGAATTCATTTAAATTAATAATTGCTGGGAATTATTTGTATTCTTGGTATAAATACCGTATCTCCTTTAGCACACCCAGTTAAAATTAAAGCCTCTATAACGTTTTTCTGCAACGAAATCACTCTCACTCTGGTTCCATTCCAAAGCTTGAGGGATTCAAATTGCGAAGCAACATAATGGGAACTCCAACTTTTAATTCAATTTTATCAGCAAGAAGACAATTGGCTGTAATGCTATTTAAAAACTCGACCGGGTAATTTACTGCCTCATCTTGATTGCAAGTATTTAGCATTTATAAACAGGTACGACGTGTATTTGACATTTCTTTCTATACACTTTTTTTTTTGTAAGCAAAACAGAGATAAACAAACCTTTCCTACATATTTGCCATTTCTTTTGTTTTTTTTTTTTTTCTTACCGTACTGCCTCTGTCTGTCTGTCCCTCTGTCTGTCTCCCCCTCGTCACAGGTGTAAAATAAGGTTAAAAGAGATGTCAATATATTGCGCAGTTAGTATGTTTGATTTGAGAATAAAGTGCATGTCTACTCACTCAGGTGAAAATGTTTCAAATTTTTACTTTTTATTTAAAAAACCTTTTAAGTTATCGAGTTATTGGATATCCTAAGTTGTACCTGCAGATGTCCTCTATAAGCTGGTATTTAGTATACTTAATTGCTCCCAGTATTTTCAACCGCAAAGCGTTACAAAGAACAACGCGAAACGAATCAAAAAAATAATTTACTCTTGTCCAATTTTTTCCAAAATTTATAAAGATATAGAGTTAAAACAAAGTAGAGATTGGAGGCCTACTTATGCTCTTTAGGCCTGTGAAAAATGCACAGTCGTTTCTAAGATTTTTGCATTTAATGACATGCAGTCAAATTCAATCTTAGTCGAACAGAACTACACCAATTTTTATGAATATTTGACCTTAGGCATTTTGGGTCAAATTGTTGTTGAGCAATGAAATGTATGTTAGTCATTTGCTTTCCCGCCCGACAGGTTTGACCATCAGATGTTTTTCTTAAGAGAATATCTACTAAGCATACCCCATAGTTTACAAATATTTAAAATACTTACATTTGAAAGTATTACAGCTCTTCCTCATATGAAACAATGATGAAAAACATTAGGTGCAAATAAAAAAAAATTAAATTAAAACGTTATAATTAAGAAAAGTAAAAAGTAAACAAAAATGATTTTAAATTTGAAAACAAACACAACACAAACCACTTTGATCGAATCTTCCTCAATTTTATTTTTTTTATCTATTTATTTAAAACTAAGAAGCAAAATGCGTATGTTTCCCTCCACTGTCCATCATTTTCAACCAACTTATTATTCAGGGGTTTCTTAAGATTCTATTTTATTTGAATTTCGTTAATATACCCTTTATGGTAACCTTAAAATATGCTTCCACAGAGAAACTAAATTTATTAGAATGAGGTAGCGTAGAGACTCTTCATTCTGTTCTGTCCAAAACCAAATGATTCAAAATTGCACTTTCGCATTAGGAAACCAAACTTACATGTTCGCGTTTCAAATTCGAATTTTCACTTTAAGTGAAACAAAAATTTTTTTTTTTTTATATATATATTTTTTATAGCCAGATCTGGTTGGAAATATTTTATGACCAATTTCAACGATATGTAGGGCGAGTGCTAGTTTTGCAGATTTTTTTAATCTATTGTCTGATTTGATTTTCTTCATATCTTGTAATAGGGGTTGGCTGTTCTTCTGTCGTAGAATTATTCTTCGTATGACTGTATCATCCTAGTTGTTGTCCATGGTCCATCTTGGTATCCTTATTTGTTGGCAGAGTGGAATTCGAAGTCACTCTAAACAACAAAACGTTCACAAGAATACTTCCGCAAAAAGTTTAAGGGTTTGTAAAAGTGACGATACTTTTAAATAATTAACATATAACTTTTTTTCCAATATTGCATACACGCTTATTTGTAAAAACAAAATAAATTTAAAATAGTTATATTTGCAAAATTATCTGGACAGAAGAATTTTGTTACCGGTCACGGCACTTGTAAAATCCTAGTAAAATTTAGGCACTTTCATTAATTTCTTATACACATTTATTTAAGAAACAAAGGTTTTTTTTATAATTCACTGCTTAAAAATTAGGAAAATGGATATTAACAAACCAAATTTAAAAAAGAACATATCTATAAATCTTTATTATTAGATAATAACAAAAATTGTATACAAATAAGATGCTAAGTAACCCGTAACCCGTAGAACAAATGAGCCCGAACGTCTGAACTACTTAAGCAGCCTGACTTAATGTGTCTCAATTTTTATTAGGTCGGGTTGAGGTTTTTTCAGTTAACATTTATTGAGGGGTAGCCGACGAATCTAGTCAAGAATTTCGTGACCGCGTACCTACAAAGTTTTTCGGTGTGCTTACTTCGCTTTATATTTACCCACGGACGCACGACTTTTGTTTCGCAAGCCTGTGCATCTTAATTCCATGGAAATAAATTAAAAAAATAGTACAAAACAAATATAAAGCAAACTGAGCCCACTGAATATATGAAAACCACACGAGACTTCTCAAGTTTAATTCTGAGAGTAAATAACCGGTAAGTTGGGTTTTTTTTTTGAACGAATATCTAATTGGTCATCCCCCAAATTTGCCTCGGACTAGGCCTCAAGTTACTATGTAGATAAAGTGGTATAATTTTCCTGAGTCTGCTCAACTTGTGAGCTCCCATATACCATACACCCTTCGATTACTTTGCTGTTTGCTATTGGTAGTCCTATAACCTCTTTCACTTTGTAAAGTAAATAGCTTTCCAATGTTTTAAGTTTCAATAAGTGGACAATCGATATTTATCCTGAACAAGCAAAAACTAATCGGGATAATAATCCCCACACGAAGCATTTCTCAATCCCAAACAATTGAGTCAATACAATGGACACGTTCTTGGTGATTATTTTAAATTTCAACCTCTAAGCAGTAAGTAAATAATATTTTATTGCACCCATGCAATTAATTGATTTGCCCCAAAGCCTCACAGGATAACCGCCTTTTTTTAAAAATGCTGCTGCACATTTAATTGCAACTGCAATCTGTGCAATACCGACTATCGCAATAAAAATAAAATATGTCGGCAGTAGTTGTCAGTGAATGAAAATAAATGTTTACCTACAGTTTAATTTAAAGGGCTTTGTATTGGAAAATAATTGGAAAACCCAATATGAGTTTATTCGAAAAAATTGCTGTTCGAACAAATTTACCAAAAATGTTGCCATGAGAAATTCAAGGATATAATTATGAGAGTGTCAGACTTATTTAAGTTTCGCAAGTTTCAACATTTTAACAGTATCTAATGTGCTGCTAAAATGAAAAATAAAGACATCTGACAACACAGGGTTATTCCAAAAGGAGCTGTACACGAAGGAACAACGCTTTTTCATTGTTAAGCAATATGTTAAAAATAGTAAGAAAAACACAGCAAGATCAACAGCAACGGTGGCAACCTAAAGCTAACTTTAGTAACAAAATTCGTATAAAATTGTATCGAGTAAGTCGGGCAGCTGTCTGACAGGATAAACAACTTTTGTCAGTTGATATCTAAAGTTTAAATTCAGTCCGACACGACCACCACCACCTACGTCTTTAAGGTGGAAAATGAGAGAAATTCAGTCACAGTTCTGCTAATGAATTCCATTTAAATTAGATTAAAGAAAATTCATAGGTTGTTAAAACTAAGAACAAGACTACTGCCCTTTTCCTTAATTAGCATACGAGTATTTACTAAAAGGACACATAATTAGGCAAAATAGTATGTAACCTTGAAACCATATTTTGATTAGCATGTGACTGAGAACTCATCTAAAAATATCGAAAAAAAACAAACGAAATGTTGAAGATTAACTTTTAGGTATTGTTACAATTATTCAACAACGGAGTAAACTTTGTATAGGCTTAAAATAAAAATACAAAAATAAAATCTAAGAGTTCCTTCGACGTGAGTACAAAACCATTTTACCTGAAAATAAAAGTATTATCTTTTCTACGCTAAACTACATACATACATACATACGACTATTCTCTATACACGAAATAAGTATATAATGAAAAATTCACCTAAACGCGACATGGGACGTCCATTTCGTTACATTATTGGCGGGTGTGCTCGAGGCGCCGAAATGACAGTTACAGCCGCACTTAAAACTCCGCTACACTGGACGAGAGTGTTACGTTTAGCACCTGTACCGAAAATCCGGCCCGATGAAGTACTCAAGGTAATTGTGTAGGACAGAAGTATGGCTTCTGTTGGGATAACTTATTTTAACTGAATTGGGAAGGGAAATTGATTCTGTTACAGATTCTCAAGGGGTTAATATGAAAAGAAGGAACGAACCCGATTTAGGTTTGACACGTTTGACAGGCTGGGAAAATTAAATAAACATTGATGGCATTATAATTCCATTTATTGCAAAAGTGTATAAAGTGTAAGTTAGGTGCTTTACAGTCAATCTTTGTCGGATTTTTTAGCAATATTTAGGAAGATATTTTATATTTGCCTTATGATTACGTTTAATATTGATTTTTTAGAAGAAAATTAAGACTGCTTTTGACCCTACTCAAGATGAGGACAGCTTTTTGTGGAAATGGTGAATTGATTTGTATATATAGCTCGAACGAGACTGCCTCGTATTTATTTATAGATGTATTATTACAATTTCAAACGTCTTTTCAGCGACTTTTAAGATATGGCAATTCGTTTCGAAAGTGGACACTAATCGCTACATCACTAAATTTCAAATAGACAAAACTGTCGATTACTGCACCGTGGTATATACCTAGTACTGCCATAAATTCTGTTACACAATTATCAGCCCTCATTTCTTAAAATTTCCACTTGGAATAGACCTGTCTTAATATGTGCATTGTTAACTAATGAATAGAAGCCAGTTTGGCTTCAGTTTGCAGTCAATTAACATGGAGTGAGGTGCTAAAGCAAACAGAATCGCGATTATAGCGGGTATAGCACACGTCGCACGTACGAGTGCGGTAGTAAAATCTGTGCGTGAACGTATTCGAAGAAATCCCATTCGGAAGCAGAAGATCATGTCCAGGGAATTGAACATATCCGCCAGATCGATGTCTAGGCTAGTTCGGGGTGAACTTTAGATGAAAGCCTATCGTCGATCAACAGGCCATCTGTTAACTTAACTCCTCAACTAAAAAAAATTAGGGCGGAGAGATGCAAGAGACTCTTGCTGTGGCACGCGAACATAGGGCATGAAAACATTCTTTTTACGGATGAACAAATTTTTACCATGGAAGAAATTTTTAGCAAACAAAATGATAGAGTTTATGCTTTGACATCAAAGGAAGCGAAAAAAGTAATTTCAAGGGTTCAGCGTGGCCATCATCACGCTTCCGTCATGGTTTGGTGGGGCAGCGTTGCCGGAGTGAAATATTATTAGGTAGTACTGCAGCCAGAAAAGGGGAGTATATTGACAAAAATAGGAGTAGGTACAGGCATTTTTTATATTTTTATTGAAATAAAAACCATATAAACAGAAAAACAAATAAATAAATTATTAATTCTTAGTAAGTACTCAAAATCTGTCTTATGGCCGATAGCTTTAATGCATATTAATATTATTTTTAATATAAAAATTAAGAACTTATTTAATCACAAGATGTATTTTAAATACAATACATACAAGTGGCTTTGCAAAATGTAAGGTATTTTGATACATATTATATGGCAACAAATTTGCCATAAATTTGAAGTGAATTAAATTTATCAATGCTGGAATTACACTTTGCTGCAAGTGTAAGATATTTTAGGGCGTACGGAGGTGTTGAAAGTAGTACAATACTCCTATGGGAGTACTTTCGGCAACGCTGCTGGGGGGTCTCTCACCAAGGTGTCATATCTCTCCTGTGAAAAAAAGTGTCAAAACTGGTACAAAAGTCTATCAGCAAGATATGCTAGGGGCGTCTTTTAGCGTCTTTACAACACGACGCTAAAAAAACTCTATTTGATGAAGAAAGATGGATCTTTCAACAAGACTCTGCTCTGGCATATGAAGCCAAAATCACGCATGAGTACGGCTCTGGGTCAATATTCCTGCTTTTATAGCCGCAGAGGATTGGCCGTCGGGAAGTTCAGATCTGAACCCATTGGATTATAGTATATAGTCAGAATTGGAGAGCAAGACACCCCACAGAAATTTGAAGACCCTAAAAAAATCGTTTGACCGTGGCAGCATCAACGATGTCCATGGAAACAGTAGGTGCGGCAATAGCTCAATGGCCAACACGTTTGAGAGCTTGTGTTCAGGCAAAAGGTCGTCATTTCGAGTTATGTTCTTTTTTTTTCAAATTACCAATATTATTATCTCATAAAATGCAGAAAAAAAAATTCAAAATGTTTACTTTTTTTTTTTATGCCGCTTTATATTTGTAACAGAATTTATGGCTAGACTAGGTAGTTTTGACACATGTAATACCAATTTGTCAAATCATTTGAAACCAATAAGTTTTGAATTTGTTAAATCAGTAACCTATAACTATAAACATACTTTGATCTAAGACGCATCACTAATTTTCATTTATAACGTCATTGCACAAACCGAAACATAGAATTACAGAAAGCAAAGAGGTTTTAATTACCCTATCGATCGACCAACAGTTTGTTAACAAATTTTAATCACCTTGTAGAATCGTTTTACTGCCATTTTAAAATATATGCGATTGCAATCATTCTTACCAAAAAGGCATACTTTTTTTGGGGTTTAGGCATTAAAACTTCGATCCGAGCTGGCATCACTGTGTCCATGGGTAAGATGTCCGTAACTGTAGTACTCTTCTGGAGTTGAATGATAGAGATTGAATGAGATACGTGAGTCCCTTTAATTACGGTTTTATCAGACAGGGCCCTTAAATCTCGTCTGATTTTTTTCATAATGTTCCAAAGTTTATCCACCTAAGCTTGCTCCGTTCCGCGTGTTCGGCTTCACGTGCTGTATAAAGTTGCACGTAGTACACTCTTAACTTTGAGGTAATCAAATAAAATTACCCAACATATCTATTTCGGAATAAGATTTCAATCTGGTTAATGAACCTATAAGAAAATAGCAATAAGGAAATTGGTTGCAAGGAAATCTCTTGATCAATGTTTTCTTTTAAAAATACCCGTATGCACGTGTGCACATGCATTACCTAGATTTCATTTCATTGCCAACTTAAAGTTCACTATACGATGGGATTTTCCAATTCCAAAACTCCGACACGGTGACCGCTCACGATGAAGTTGTTTACATCGAGAATGTGCACTCATGCACAGTGCCTGCTAAAAATCGTATACAGACCGAGCGATGACATGAATATGTCTACTTGAATTTTAAATAAAACGATCCGGCTGGCAAGGATATTATAGAAAAATCCATAATTCACACCCGAACGAGTATAATTGAAAATGTTGTGACGCACAGTATTGCTCGTGGCGTTCATCCATTATACGCATTCGACTTGAATGGCATTGAAATTGGTGTGCAAAATCTCAACATAACTATAGAACTATACAGCCCTTTGAACGATGTCAAATACCAGTAGCAATAGCTTTCATAAATGTATGATTAATTTTCATTGTGCAGAAACCTAAAACTCTAAATCCCCCCTCTGAAAGGGCCCGCAACCAGTGATGTGATTATCACTGCGGTTACATGGTGGCGTGTGTCAAATATGATTTTTATTACACTTTCCACCGTGTGCGCTATAACCATATTGGAATGTCAATTATTGCAAAATTAATTTCGTTTACATTCCCGTAAATGAAACTATATAACTATAACTAGTCCTTTATGAAGGAAAACTGCTGCAGGCCGTTTGATTTCCATTGAGTGCGATGTGGTGAAAGGCGACTGATTAATAGTTAGGGCGACATCTTGCATGCGTTCCCGTTTGTGTAAATTCCTTCGAGTAGGTGCGTTTTGTTGTAATTCGTTAAATGGCACAGGGATGAAGGATGTTGAATGTAAATCATTGTTCAAAATGTTGCACTATACCCATTTGCCACAAAGAAAATACAAAACCCATAACCTCCTTCTGTGTCCAGTCGGGAAAAAAGAATTGATGTCGTTTTTACTCTCTTTCTTTCTAAAGGCAGCCGAATCCGGAAACTTGGAGGATTTCGCTAGACTATTCCAGAGCGACAACGCGAGGTTATCAATACGTGATGGGAAAGGACGAACAGCAGCACATCAAGCAGCAGCAAGAAATCGGGTTAACATTTTACAGTATATACATCAACAACAGGGAGGTAAGAACGAGATGTGAATTGTAAAAATTTTAACATTCGGCTATAATCCCGTTCTGTTTCTGATGACTATAACTTTACGTAGAAAAATCACGTACATATTTAAATTCAACCAACATTACTATACATATAACCAATTTTTTTTTTTTTTGACCGAGCAAAAATCGCACTAACTGTAATCAGCCAATTTTTGAGCTTGTTGAGTTTGGCAAAATTATGTTTAGAAAGTTTGAAGGTTGGATTTCTTCACACTTGTAAAAGTCTTATTATAAGTTATAAACATTTTCAAACTCTGTGACCTGTCAGTGAATATTTGTTTCTGTTTCCTTCGTCCAGGAATTCGATTCTCAAGTCTCAGTGATCCTACGGCAGAAACGGTATAAATATGTTTGGAGCTACAGTGAGGCATGATGCCATTTTTGTTGTTGATCCTAGTCTGGTGATATTGTAAAATCTAATGTCTAGTTGCGTCGCATTGTTATTTGTAAGTGTAACTGAAGACCGTACTAGTAACAAACTTTTTTTTTAAACTTACGGAAACTCACAATTGCCAAATTTGTATAAAAAATAAATCCACTGTGAACCACTAAAATCTAAAGACTCTATAGAGTCGAAACTAAAAATGTTTATTGGTAAGGCCCTATGTGTGCATCTGTATAGAACTTGTTCAGGGTAAAGTTCCTCCCTTTGGCCGAAAAGGTTGCTACAAAGTAAGTCTGAGTTTCATGCTATAGTGTGATTTTTTCTATTAAGCTTCGAGTAAAGTTTCGGATCTAAAATGGCTCCTTAAAGCTTAGCACTGAATGGAAATGTACAGTGATAAAATTTTGAGGTACATTGGATTGGATGAAAATGTTAACGTAACCTTTGGCCCAAGTCCGTCATTTAAACTAACTTTTTTTACTTAACAATATTCCTGATACTAAATTGACTCCGTAGTAAGCTGCGTGATTTTTTTAAACTCGTTTCTGTCAACCAAGGTCAGAATTTGTTTGACAACAAAGAGATATTAAGAGATATTTATATCTACAACTGCCCGAAGGCGTTTCTCTGTCGATTAATATACTGTTTCCCATTTCGGACTGAATAAGTCTCAGTGAAATTCTACAATAAAAAGGATCAGAAGACCATTTTCGCATTTTGAAATACGAAATAAATCGCGCGGAACCAAAAACTTAACTACTTCATATACCTATCTCGTTTCAGTTTCTTCTTTCTCTTCGCAAGCATTAAAAATGAGTAATTAATAAGAATATTTTGTTGACCAAATGTGGTTAAAAACGGATGTGAGGTAAAAAAGTACCCAACCCGATCTTCGAAAAAGTTAAAGAAGGAGTTTAGTTTAAATTATATAGATGAGTTGGCTCAGAGTTCAGATGTCTCATAGATGTTGTAGGGGTATAAGCTGACCATGTATGCTTTGTACGAAGCTGATCCACCCTTAAGCCATGCATAAATTACCTAAATACAAACTCAAAAATTGCTGATAATCGCCATACCGGACTGATTTTTATTTGCTGCTTCTTCCTTTATTTTGTATTTAGAGTTCGTATTTAAATTAAAAATCATTCCATCACAGCGGTTGCTACCTTTCAGTAAAAGTAATTGCAGTCATGTGTGTTTCCATAATTTATGTATATACTTTTTCCAGATTTCAATGCTCAGGATGGTGCGGGGAATACCCCGCTACATATTGCGGTGGAGAACGACTCGTTTGATGCACTGGACTACCTTTTGTCAATGTGAGTTCCATCCACGCCATAACCGGTCTCATTTGAAAATTCATAATTTTATTCTGTGTCCTATCCTGACAGTCCCGTAGATACGGGCATCCTCAACGAGAAGAAACAAGCTCCTGTGCATTTGGCCACCGAGATGAACAAAGTGAAAGCTTTGCGTGTGATGGGCAAACACCGCAATGTGATAGACATTCAACAAGGTGGCGAACACGGACGCACTGCTCTGCACTTGGCAGCCATTTATGACCACGAAGAATGCGCAAGGATATTGGTATGCGATGTTTTTTTTTTTTGCAATTACACACTTTCAGTATACTCGTATGGAGATCATTATTAATTGACACTTTATCTGCAAGTTGTGGTGGTACTATGGAGTATATGTGTGCATGTCTCTAGAATAATTATTAGCCAGGATATTGTGTGTAACTGAGTACAGAAAATAACCAAAAAGAAGGGTTCGTTTGTTGAATTCTGTTCTACAAAAACACATTTGCATGATGAATTCGAGTGAGTTGTATTTTTTTAATTTCTCGGCTCAGTGAATACAGTACGTATGATATTTTTTATCATAATACCTTCAGATTTAATAAGCAAACAAACGAATAACCCTTATATCAATTTTTTTGTATGTTTCTTTTTTAATGAAACTCACATTACACTTGCGCTCTAAATAAATTTGTGCAATTTGTATAATCACATACACCAACGAAAACTGTTGTTTCAGATAACTGAGTTCGATGCATGTCCTCGTAGACCCTGTAATAATGGTTACTATCCGATTCATGAAGCCGCAAAAAATGCTAGCTCCAAGACAATGGAAGTATTTTTTCAGGCGAGTATTTGCGGTTATTTTCTTACCAACGATGTGTCTTTTTATTAATTTCAACGCTTTTAATAAATATTTTGTTTGCGAGAATGTGTTGCCTGATGTCCTCCGATAAGGAATATTTTATGTCGTATGCATTTCTGTTTGTCCTGCCTTATCACTGTTTTTGTTTCCTATTATTAATAATATTTTTTGCTTCCTGTACAATGTCGTAAGTATTAGTCTAGCTGCGTTTAAGTTATCGTAATCGGTTACAAAGGAGTACACAATTTTTATAGCAAATACTAGACCTATTTTACAAAAGGAACGCGACTATTAATGATAACATATATTTTTTTAATACAGTACGAAATCTTCAACATTCATTCTCGTGAAGAGCTAAGAAAGTAAAAGAGCTTATCACCGGCGCTACTTTTTTTATAAGTTGTCTAAAGCGCTGTTCGAACATTAGTATCGCTCAAGTCGTTTATAGCAGCTCCAACATAAATTCGCCCATTTTACCCGACTGGGCACAGAAAAATAACCTCCTGTGTCTCGCGCGTACCTTATTCTGTTTCGACATGACCTCCTGACAGCCTAAACGGCTTGACCGATTTTGAAGAGTAAGGTGTCAGTAGATTCGTATTCTTCCCCAGAGCGTCATATGCTAAAATGATAAAAATAAATCCAATTTAAACAAAATTAAGTTAAAAGATGTAAAGATAAATTAAACTTTTTTTTTCGCTTGACAAGAGCGAGATTAGATACATTTTTTTAGTAAGTCCGAATGACCTTAAAGTTATAAATTATGTGTGTTCATCGTAACATTTTGAATGTGTTGCCTATATGGCTATCTTTTCGCGGTGGCAGCATTTACGCTTCGTCTTGTAACCTTTAACAGCCAGACCCATCTTCGCCGCTTTAGCATCAGTTCATTCAATAGCATCACTGAGAGTTCGCAGCGTTCTCCCAATAATGTCAATATTATGAGCTTTGTATTAAAAGTTGATCAAACTTTTAGGAAAAGTGCACCTCTGGTGATGACTTTTGAGTTTCGTATAATTGCCTAAAGAAGGATTGTAGAGATACCAGCGAGATTTTTGAAGCTTTACCTGCCGAGACGAACGGTTTTAGCAGGTATGCAGATATGCCCCAACTTCACTTGGCTTTGTTTATGACTTGCGACGTTATTAGCGATAAAGAGGTGATCTGAAAGGATCTGGAATTTACAACTTTCCTGTCCTAAGACTGGATAACTCATTCTCTCTTTACGTTTGAGAATCGATGTTTCTTTTTTGACCATAGAACTCGCGAGCATCTTTTTTAGTATACAAGTTTTCAGTTTTAAATTTAGGCATCGAAATTCGAAACTCTTCGCATCTTCTAACTGCATTTCTGATTTCTGATGATACAAGGATTACTTCAAACATATAGGACCAGTTGTTTAATGCTGGTCATGTTCTTGCGAAGAGGTTAAGGGAGATGCTATCTGATCTCTTGTGTATTGTAATAGTTGAGTGTTATCGTTCATCCCTGCTGTGGCTATACTACCATGCAGTGGTCCGCGGCTTGGAAAATTCGAACTTCCAAGATACTGAAGGAATGTCGATTTTGTTGACCGTGTTTATAATCTTGAGAGCATCAAGTTCTGTTGTTTATATTAGGCGTGGTTTTTTGAGCTTAGACCTCAGCAAAGCAAAGTCAAGTAGGATTTTCAGCACGCAATCGCAACAACTACTCTGAGTTCTTAAAGTGTCAAGTATAGAACGTACTTGTAGTAATTGCCTGCTGCAAATCCTACTTAACTTTGCTTTGCTGAGATCTGTGTACCTACTACATGAAAATGTTGACTGTTGACTGAATATTTTGACATTGACAGTTCGGTAATCGGTTTAAGTGCGCGTTCACACTGAAAGTTTGAAAGATCTGAACGAATCGTGAACATTTGACTGACTAGGCGATGAGTCAAAAATGTTAGTGCAGCAGCTTATGAATTTAGTTCTGATATTTCAAGACTTATGGATACAAACATTAACCCACCTGGTTGACTGAGATGCCGTTCGACTATAGACGTGTTTTTGTGAGCTTCGATCTCAGCAAAGTAAAGTAAAATAGGATTTTCAGTAGGCATGCACATCAATTACTCTGAGTTCTCGAAGTGTCAAGTAGAACGAAGTTGTTGTAATTACTTGCTGAAAATGCTACTTTACTTTGCTTTGCTGAGATCGAAGCTCAAAAAAACACGCCTTATATAGTTATAATGCTGCGAATACTAAGCACACAAGAATATGACATAAAAGACAGAACTCTGTTTTCAAAGTAATCAAAACCTTCTAATTACAAATAAATCGTTTTGCTAAATAATGTAAGGGTGCATTTAGATTGCATACCTATTGTTTATGCACATCTGTAATTATGTAGCAGGTTTCCACATTACATGCCTTTCCAATCAGACACCACGTATTTTAACCAACATCCAATGGTGAACTGCGACTGACTATGACTACCTCCTATATTCACTTTGTCGTTATATTTGTAACGCCAAGAAGGAGCCACCGGAGACCTCATAAAGTAAATATATTTCGAATCAGGATTACATTCTGAATCGATTTAGCCATGTCCGTCTGTCTGTCTGTTGAAAGCAGGATAGCGTCCAAATAAATTGACATAGGCAAATTAAATTTGATGAAAGGACTTCTTTTTATCGTCGTTAGGTTGGTATCGAAAATGGGCTATGTCGGTCAAGTAGTTCGGGTACCTCCCATACAAAATCAATTATAGGCCCATGTGTCCCTTTGTCGGTTGAAAACACGATAGCGTCCAAAGGAATCAACCTAGGCGAATGAAATTTGGTGAAATGACTTATTTTTATCGTCGCTAGGTTGGTATTAAAAATGGGCTATGTCGATCAAGTAGTTCGGGTACCTCCCATACAAAATCAATTATAGACCCATGTGTCTCTTTGTCGGTTGAAAACACGATAGCGTCCAAAGGAATCAACCTAGGCGAATGAAATTTGGTGAAATGACTTATTTCTATCGTCGCTAGGTTGGTACTGAAAATGGGCTATGTCGGTCAAGTAGTTCGGGTACTTCCCATACAAAATCAATTATAGACCCATGTGTCCCTTTGTCGGTTGAAAACACGATAGCGTCCAAAGGAATCAACCTAGGCGAATAAAATTTGGTGAAATGACTTATTTTTATCGTCGCTAGGTTGGTATTGAAAATGGACTATGTCGGTCAAGTAGTTCGGGTACCTCCCATACAAAATCAATATTAGACGCATTTATCTCTTTGTCTGTTGATAACACGATAGCGTCCAAAAGAATCCACGTAGGCAAGTGAAATTTTGTGAGGGGACTTACTTTTATCGTCGTCAGGTTTATATTAAATTTGGGCTATGTCGGTCAAGTATATCTGGTACCTCCCATCAAAGCATCGGCCAGGCCGATGATAACACTTTTACTTGTTATTATTTCCAAAGACGCATGCTATATAATTTGGAAAACTAATTTGTTTGCTTTTAGAAATTTTAAAACCCCTTTGTTGTAAGAAGTTTGCAACGTTCTAAGGAACAATTTATTTTCAAATCCTTCGTATAATGTATCAGTCCTTAGTTGATGTCTTTTTAACAGACTTTATTTCCTGTGTATATTTGGTTCAAACTTCTGGACTACTCGTACCTTGTCAATTTGTTTTTTTCTGTTTTCCTTAGTTTGTCTTGTTTGTTGCTGTGTGTCCACTAATTTATTTTCCTAACTATATGTACTTTCTTCTTCTTAGTGCACAAACTAAATTAAACTCTTAGGGAGATTTCGGCATTTGATTTTTGTTTCTTCCCTTTTTGTACCCAAGCAGTGGGGAGAATCTCGAGGATGTACGCGAGAGGAAATGCTATCATTTTACGATTCAGAGGGTAATGTTCCTCTCCATTCTGCTGTACACGGAGGCGACATTAAAGCTGTGGAGCTTTGCCTGAAGTCCGGAGCTAAAATTTCTACGCAACAATATGACCTCTCAACTCCTGTTCATCTGGCTTGTGCACAGGTAAGAATATTTTAAAGTGGAACAGATTTGCTTATGCGTCTAGAAGATGCTACTTGATGCGAAGGTAGGTATACGGATACGGACGGACACTACTTGGGGTTTTCTTTTCCGTACACCCGAGTAGTATTTATATGTGACATTGGGAATATGTGAATTTTAAACTGCAGGGTAAAGAAATTACTTTGTGAACCAACAGCAAATGATTACAGATGTCACATGAAATGGGTTGGGGTGGTAGAGACAATTTGTCTTTGGGTAGATGCGATTTATTTTGACGTGTCCTTGAACTTGTCTCTAAATGAAAGATGATATACGAGTCTTTGTGCCTCGTGGGCACTTCTTCAAGAAAAATGTCATTGTAGATGGATGCGGAAGCATCTTTTGCTTTGCGTTAATTTGCATATCGTATGGTATATCCTCATGTTCAGGCTGTGGAAAGTTATAAAATTTGTTCACTTAATATGACAAGCCGCTGAGTAAACCGTGTTTGACTCGCTTCGTATTTGAACTGGTGCTCATATGCGGGAGGATAGACCTATATATTATAGGTGTCTTGTATTTTTTATGTTGCAAGCAACTTTATTTTTTGTTAAAAACAAGATAATATACTCAGCTATATAAGAATGAAAAGAAGGTCCGTTTTAATTGTAAAAAAAAATCATAAAATCGAAAGTAGATTATAACTAGGTTCTTGCTTTGAGCCTAGGACATTAGATCGAATATTCGGATGTCAGCAATCTACTTCGGGGAAATGAAAGCTACCGTTGGCCTCTGTGGTCTTGGAAACTCCGCATTGACCTTAGCTGAAAATATATGCCAGTAACTCGCTTTATGTAGTTGGCCATTTTGGCTATTGAGGTTAATCCTTCGATTTGATTTAGAGTTCATCCGCTGTATGTTCTCCTTCTGAGGGTCTTATGTAAAGCTTTTGAGACGCATTTGGCCAGTCTGTAAGTAGAGATAGTTTATGAAGTTGACTTGCTTTCGGTCTCCCAACTTCTCAATTCACTATTCAATACTTAACCGCTGTATTCAACTTCAATCCCAAGTACTTATCTGCATCTTTAAGGGCCGTTTGTTCATACGACCCTTAACGGTTTAAGTTCTACTTAAATACTTATAGGCTACTTTTTTTTTGGGCATAAAACATCACATAAGAGTTTATGTGGCACTTAATTCGTTATGAGTCGTATCAGCAAACGGCCCCAATTGTTATTGCTTCCCGAACTAATTCTACTGGGTATCTTCTTCCCGCCATAGCATATAGGTAGAGCCTTCCGGATAAGGTTTTTCGAGCGTCTTCATACTTCGAATTCTATGATAGCATTTATTTGAAAAGACGGGTACTAGCTTATGCCTGAGCAGCACAAGCAGCTATCGTCCTCTCCGTCATGGATTACTATTAGTAGGCTTGAATCTAGTTTCATTGTACTACCAAGTAGAAACCCCATGGTGTTGTATTAAAGAAACACTTTTACCACTTGCCTCTATTTACGGTCAGTGGCAGTGTTTTGCTGTTGGCATACTTCTTTCAGGTCACAAGCAAGGGATAAGCATTATACCATGACCAATGACAGATCATCTTTCCCTCCCTGCGATGACTACTCGCTCCTATTATTCGTAAGAGATATTGCGTCAGGCCTTAAGTCTTGTCTAAGTCATTCAGCGTGCATTACTCCAGCTGAAACAGAAGTTGGGGAGTCGGCTTGGAGAACTCTTTTAGGGTTTCCGCCGTCCCGTCCAGGGTTGGTTAGATAGTACTGCTCCATTAATTTAAATACCTAAAAAATTTTATTGTTTACACTTAGGTATTACTAAATAATATTGTTTCTTTTGTGTGTAGGGCGCCATTGACATTGTAAAGTTAATGTTCAGCATGCAGCCGTTGGAGAAAAAAGTTTCTCTTGTTTGTACCGATGTTCAAAAGATGACGCCACTGCACTGTGCCGCTATGTTCGATCACCCAGAGATCGTCGAGTACTTGGTTATGGAAGGAGCCGATATAAATGCCCTCGACAAGGAGCAGCGTTCACCTTTACTACTCGCTGCCTCACGCAGTGCCTGGAAGACCGTTCACACACTTATTCGGCTAGGGGCAAATATTTGCATTAAGGATGCGACCGCCAGAAATGTCCTTCATTTTGTCATCATGAATGGAGGTCGTTTGCCCGATTTCGCCGAAGAAGTCAACAAAATCCAGTCCCATTGTCAATTAGTGCAGCTGCTTAACGAAAAGGACAACACCGGCTGTTCCCCTCTTCACTACGCCAGTAGAGATGGCCACATTCGATCTCTGGAAAATCTGATACGTCTGGGCGCCTGCATAAACCTCAAGAATAACAACAACGAGAGTCCATTGCACTTTGCAGCACGTTACGGTCGCTTTAATACGGTCAAACAACTGCTGGACTCCGAAAAGGGTTCGTTCATAATCAACGAAAGCGACGGCGAAGGCCTGACACCTTTACATATTGCCTCGCAGCAGGGACACACAAGAGTTGTTCAGTTGCTGCTCAACAGAGGAGCACTACTCCATCGTGACCATAATGGAAGGAATCCCTTACAATTGGCTGCAATGTCAGGCTACACCCAAACCATTGAGCTACTGCATTCTGTGCACTCCCATTTGTTGGATCAGGTCGACAAGGATGGGGTGGGTTATTTTTCTAAATATGCCAAAGTTCATACTTACATTGGGTTTTTTTTTGCAGAATACAGCCCTACACTTGGCAACTATGGAGAACAAACCACACGCAATTGGCGTCCTCCTCTCGATGGGATGCAAACTCCTCTACAACTACATGGATATGAGCGCTATCGATTATGCCATATACTACAAGTATCCCGAAGCCGCCCTGGCAATGGTAACACACGAAGAACGAGCCAGCCAAGTGATGAGACTAAAATCGGATAAACATCCCTGTGTTACCTTGGCCCTTATTGCATCAATGCCAAAAGTATTCGAGGCCGTTCAGGACAAATGCATTACAAAAGCGAATTGCAAAAAGGATTCAAAGAGTTTCTACGTAAGTTTTGCCACAACTTCGTTTCTGATTTTGTTTGCACCTTGTTCCATTCAACTATGAAACATTTCCGTGGATTACAACTGAATTAATCCTCTTGAACAACCGTTTAGATCAAGTATTCGTTCGCGTATCTACAATGCCCGTTCATGTATTCACAAATGGATGAAAAAACCGGTGAACCGACGGATATTTCCGATAATCTAATACCATTGCCGGCCTTAAATGTAAGAACGGTCTTTGAGTAGTTGTTCTTGTTTGTTTTTGGGCTTTTTAACTATCGTATGCGCATGAAGATTATCGTTTCATTTGTTTTTTGCATATTGACTTTTGATTTAGTTTACGTTTGGAAAAAGAAAAAAAAAAAAAAAACAAGTGAAAACAGGCTTCGAGAAATTGTTCCATAGGGGATACCCAAGGCACTTTTCAGTCTCTTTACCAAATATGAACTTTTGTTACATTCTTTTATAATTTTAGATCAAATATTCCTTTTGGCCTTACCAAAAGTCACCAGAAGAAATAGAAAAGAAACGCATACTGCTTAACGATCCAACATGGCGCGAGTCGCCACTGTGTGTGGTTAATGTGAGTTCTTTTTTTTTGTGTATTAAAGAATTGATTTGTCAATTGCTTTTGACGTTTCGTGGATTGTCTGAAGTATCCTTTGTTATTGTCCTGTTCCTGTCTATTGTTAAATGTGTTATTTACTATGGCAGGTGCCTACCTAACCTTTATATGTGGCTAAGGAGTTGATTGGTTTTTACCCGACTGGTTAAATTACGGGACAACTGACGCTGCATTTTTTTTCCTATAAAATTGTTAAGTATCCGTCATAAGTTGGCAATATCATTGTATAAGTGTACAGTGGATTCATCTTGCACCAAACTTGTCTATACCTATACAAAATGTAGGTACATATATACAAAAAGTAACGCGAGGGTCGCCTAAAACTTACGCCATTTTCGATTTGGCAAAAAGATAACTTTTTTGAGAAAAAATCATTTTTTTTTTATCGAGATTGTTTTTTATGTTCGATTTGCCAAAAATATCAAAATTCTTTTTTTTTGATCTGAAGCACTTTCTCAGATTTACACATACTTTCGCTTATACCAATGTGTATGACACACAGCTGGCGGTTACGATTTTTTTTTATCGTTGGAACGATTGCTTTTTTTAATTTTTCGCGTATGGAAATGATTTTTTTATATTAAATTATTTGGAAATAATTTCCATCAAAAGGGGGGCAAATTTAACTTTTTATGGGAAATCAAAAAAAAACTGCCGCCTTTTGGCACCAAATGCACCAGAGTGGCAGATACATATTTTGCTATAACGCCCTTATTTTTAGTCGCAACTGCCTCGGTTATGCACCAAAGGTTTGTTTTTTTTTTTGTTGTTATTTCTAAAAAGGCTTATTTGTGTTAGGCTAAAAATATGGACTTGCCCCCCTTTTGATGCAAGGTCCTCAATTCCTTATTAGAACTGTGTAAAAATCAATTGAAATTGGCTTCCAGTTTAGGTAAGTGAAAAAAAAATGTTTGCGGCCAACTCAATACAAACAAGAACTAATAAAATTCGGATTTTAGGTTGGATTTGACAGCAGAAATCTGAAATCACAGATCAAAATCTGAGAAGTCAAATCGAAAACGACATTACACTCACTCGCTGCAGGATGGCTGGTACAATAGTGTGAATTCTTAAAGTCAAAATTTCACACTTGACCACAGTCAAGTTTGAAAAAAGTTCAAGAGCCCGTACTGATATTGGGACTCGCATAAATACTAGGCACGTTTAGTAGGAAAGTCTGACATTATAATTTGAAGTGTCTCAGTTTTGATTGGCTTAGATCGATCAAATGAACAGTATTTTCAATTGACGTCTATGAAGGGGTAGCTGGTGAATTTTTTGAAGAATTTCTTGACTGCGTAAGTGCAAAATATATGTGGCCACCAGCCTGCACTAAATTTTATCAATACTATCTTTGAGCATGAATAATGACCTTTTTTAATAACTGATTTACCATTAGAATCGACAACTTATTAAATTTGCATTTGGTTGTTATACCGTCAAACCTTTTTCGAGCCAAGTCTTGGACAGTTTTTTTTCGAATCAGATGAGAAATGAAAACTTATTTCCTTGAGTAGGTACCTGAAATCTGTGATATCAGTGACAAAAGTGTCAATACTGGCCAAATAGGAGCACGGCTCCTACTAAATACAATACTAAGGACCGATCTGTATTTTTAATGGACACATGATTTTCTTTCTTTCAGTTTTAGGTATAAAGCTCGTCCTTATCTGTTTGCAGCTCAGGTTCAGCATTTTGTTGATTTGGCTGTAGGTACAGTCACTGAATGGTAATATTCCCTTCAATTTAAAAATGTAATAGTAGGGTGTACCACGAGTGATGTGTGGTGCTTTCGCTGGTACGCCACTCCGTACTCCGCACTCCAGAGGCTGAGGCACTCTACCGTACTGCTAGCATAATGTCGTTTTCCATTGGTATCACTCCCCGAGTGATACCACTCATTCTGTGATCCAATCCACAAAAGTATTGGTGAAATGCCAAAAAAATAATCTACGGCGGCTGTCAGCTGACTTTTATAAAATACATTTGTGTGAGTGCTTCTTGAGACGATTCTGACTTCAAATCGAGAAGCGAAATTCTCTTCTCAGAATCACCAGAAGAGTGTTTTTTGTGCCAATGGAACGGTTTCAGAAGTGATTTTTACAATTCCGGACTCACCCGGACGCTTCTTCTTGCCCAATGGAAAACGACATAAGTATGTCAAACGAAGTAAAGAAAAATTGAATCAATGAGGTGACGGGACCTGGGTTACGCAGAGTCTGTTTTGGGAGAACAAAAACAAAGACGCAGACAACTTAATTTTTTTATTGATTCATAGTACGCAGATTGGGGTTATGTATGGAATAGAACATCGGATAAATGGGCGCCACGGCTTTGCTGGCAAGTTCGAACTCTTTAATATATGCCCGTTTCGCATATATGTGGCTGAATTTCTTTAATACACCTCCCAATTTCCTCTTTAGACCTTTGACTTAAAAAAAAAACCCCAAAGAAGTAAGCCCAAAGTCGTTAAATCGCAAGATCTGGGTGGGCAGTTCTGATCGCAAAAACGGCCGATTACACGATTAGGAAATGACTCATGCAGTAATTTAATTGTTTCTCTGGCTGTATGGCATGTGGCACCGTTCTGTTGAAACCACATGTTGGTCACACCCATAGCTTGTCATTTAGGCACTTAAAACTGGGTTTTCATGGCACGATAACAACCGCCATTAATATTGTTACAGCCTGACCAACCGAATTGATATTCCTGAACTGTCAGCAATACTCTCGCGAACTGCTTCGATGTTTTCTGTTGAACGACTTGTGACAGGACAGACAGAGTGTTTAAGATAACTAATTGATCCAGTCTCCCTGAATTTTTCAATTATTCTCTTCACAGTTGAAGGTTTTAAATCACTATGACGGCTATATTTTGACAACCCTTCAATATTTCTAAAATATTGCTCAACAATGTAAATGCTTTCGTACAGCGCTCCATTTTTACTACCTCCGAACTGTCAGCTGTCACATTGTTATCTTTTTTTTGGCATCACTGTACTAGTAAATGGCGCAAAGTTCACATTACGGGACTATATGGTTAAAGTGGCGCTAAAAAAAAATACCATATTTTCGGATGAATTTAAGTTAATCCTCTTACCTAAGCCTAATAGTCACAGGGCCAGAAACGCAATGAGGAAATTCAAATGCAAAGGTAAAAGATTAGATCCATCACCTCATCAATGGAAAATTTGTTTAATGACTTTTTTTTTCCATATTATATAAAATCATTTTTTTTAAACGTTGTCGTTTTTATTTATATTTGCTTTGTATTTGTGTCGTTTTGGTTTTGGGTTGTATTATTTGCAATTCAGTAACACATTGCATTGATGTTTTTCAACTGGGTGAACTCACAAAAATGACGACCAATTTCTAGACAATGGTTAATCATGGTCGAGTAGAATTGCTAGCTCATCCGCTCAGTCAAAAGTATCTGCAAATGAAGTGGAATTCATACGGAAAATATTTCCATTTGGCAAATCTTCTCTTCTATTCGATATTCTTACTTTTTGTGACAATTTACTCATCGATGATGATGAATAATATTAAAATAAGCAACGAGACAATGGTCAGCGGTCACAGATTGTTGGCTGGGTAAGTTTTGAAATACCACCGCGCAACTTTTTGAAATTTGTTAAGAGTTATCTTTTACTTTGCTCTTTAGATTAGACACAAACTTCTCGTTTTGGTCCAGCATCTATGCCAGCCACGAGGTGGAACATATTCAACGGAATACAGGGATTGTCGTTTGCGCCATCGCTATTGTGGCGTACATCGCTTTGAATTCTTTGAGGGAATTATTACAAATGTATCAGCAGAAACTGCATTATATCCTAGAAATAGTAAACGTCGTATCGTGGGTTCTCTATGTTTCTACGTTAATAATGGTGGTGCCAGTTTTCATTAATAACGGTCGCATCACAAATATACACTATTCGGCAGCATCTATAGCAGTCTTTCTCTCATGGTTTCGATTGTTACTCTTTTTGCAACGCTTCGATCAGGTAATTAGTTGACTTGTTACGTAGGAAATGTTATCAAATAAATTTACTTCTCTTTTAGGTGGGAATATACGTCGTGATGTTTTTGGAAATTCTTCAGACGCTCATTAAGGTGCTGATGGTGTTTTCCATACTGATCATTGCATTCGGACTGTCGTTTTACATCCTCTTGTCAAAGGTTATACAATAATTTACACAAAAAGATTCTAAATTTAGATTAGATTTAAGAGACAACACTTTGTAACCACTACGTCCGCCATACAATTGATACAAAGTTTGCACATTTTGATAACAAAATTTTGTTATTTGGACGTTCTGTTCAGTTCTGTAACTTGCCATGGCGATTTGGCATTAGCGACTGAATAATAAACATTTAATTAGACGGATGCCACCTAAAGAACATGGCCGCCACAGGCTGCCAACATCAATCCGTCTAATTGAAAAACCTGTTCCACAAAATGAGTTCTTAAATTTTGTTCTGTACTCCCCCAAAAACTTCTTATATACTCCTCAACGAAATCATGAAACGTCAGCCCTGGTCTAGAGATGTACCTAACCTGATATAACCTGAAGGCAAAAACAATCTAGTCGGGTACATCACTTTTTTTACTGCAGCCACATATGCGAACTGTCAACTTAGTACTCAGTCACGAATTTGTTGTCTAGATTCGTCGGCTACCCCTCCATAAACGTCAACTGAAACAGCTGCTCATATGACCGTTTTCAGCCAATCAAAACCGAGGTGCATTTAGTCAGACAGCTGTCAGACTTGAACGTCCCCAATTTCTTTACTAGATTCGTCGTATACCCCTCCATAAACGTCAACTGAAACAGCTGCTCCTATGACCGTTTTCAGCCAATCAAAACCGAGGTGCATTTAGTCAGACAGCTGTCAGACTTGAACGTCCCCAATTTCTTGACTAGATTCGTGGTATACCCCTCCATAAACGTCAACTGCTCATATGACCGTTTTCAGCCAATAAAAACCGGGGTGCATTTAATCAGACAGCTGTCAGACTTGAACGTCCCCAATTTCTTGACTACATTCATCGTATACCCCTCCATAAACGTCAACTGAAACAGCTGCTCCTATGACCGTTTTCAGCCAATCAAAACCGAGGTGCATTTAGTCAGACAGCTGTCAGACTTGAACGTCCCGAATTTCTTGACTAGATTCGTCGGGTACCCCTCCATAAACGTCAGCTGAAACAGCTGCTCCTATGACCGTTTTCAGTCAATCAAAACCTAATCAGACAGCTGTCAGACTCACTAAACTAGATACTTGAATGTCCCCATTAATTTTAACGCTGGTATGTGCATGCGATAGTAACTATTAAAGGGTGACCAGATTTGTTGTATAGGTAGCAAAATAGCAAGTCTCCCTAGAAACCCTTGTTTTATAACTAAGAGCACAAAATATATATAGCTATGGCAGTAAGCAACTTTTTTCTATGTACGAGTGAGAACCTACAATGTGATATTTTACTTCTTGTCCGTAGTTTCTTGTCAAAATGAAGAACCCCTCTCAACTGCAACTAATTCCTTTTTATTTCCAGATAATGGACCCTCAGCCCAATCATTTATCCTTTTCGAATATTCCCATGTCCTTGTTACGGACATTCTCAATGATGTTGGGAGAACTGGATTTCGTTGGTACCTACGTGAATACATTTTACCGAGAACAATTGAAGGTTCCCATAACATCATTTCTGATCTTAAGTAATTTCAATTTTGGCATTCACCGCTCTCTAAATTTATTTTTCACACGCCGTGTCCTTTTTCTCTATTTCCAGGTGTATTTATGGTTCTGATGCCGATTCTTCTAATGAATCTCCTCATCGGTTTGGCTGTCGGCGATATTGAATCTGTACGCCGGAATGCTCAATTAAAGCGTCTCGCCATGCAGGTAAATTTAACCTTTCCTTGAAGTAAATATAAGCAAATCAAATATATTGTACTTCCAGGTAGTTTTGCACACGGAACTCGAACGAAAACTGCCACAAATGTGGCTGCAGAAAATTTTGAAAATGGAATTGATAGAATATCCAAACGATACGAAGTGTAAATTGGGCTTCTTGGACTTTGTCCTAAGGAAGTGGTTCTACAATCCATTCAATGAAGATCGTAAGTATTTTCAATTCTTTTTACTTAGTTTTTTTTAGAGAATATAAGGTATATAATATAAATTAATAACTATGAAACTGACAGATAAATTCGCTGTAGTATTAAAAGTCATACAAAATTTTAGGCTTTCGGGCCAACCAATCAATTGAGTGAGTTTATCGGTTTTGTAAATACACCAAAACCCCGATTAGCGTCGTTATTTGAAACCAGAAAAACACAACGCAAATCGAAAAAAAAAAACATTTTAAATATTAATTCAAATGATAAAAAAATGTAGCTATTTCATAAAACCAAACAAAAAATCAATAAATTCTACAGAAAACATAACTTCGGAACGACGCAAAGCGAGGTTTTGGTGTAATAATATTTTGTTAATGACATTAAATCGTAAATATCTTAAAGCTGTCGTTCATGAATCCGAAATTTAAAAAGTTCTAAGCACATTTATAAAAGTGTTAATCCTCTATGACACTACATTTTTTTCCTCATATTTTTCATATTGAAAAGTCAGCGGTGTGTTAAAAAAAAAAACTGGAAGTGTATCACGAAACGGATAGCAATTGTTTGCAAAGCAACCACAAATTTTAAAACGTATTTATTTTCAAAAATGTTGAAATGTCAAAAAAAAAACTGAAACATTTTTAATGCGTTTTTTTTGACGTTTCTACATTTATAAAGTTGGTGTGTACGCACTCACTCCTATCAGGAATTTTCGTTCTTATTGTTCGTACTGCTCTAGTTTCATTTTAAAAGCAAAAAAACTTTTAAAAAAATAAAGTGTCATACGGGCTTTAACGATGTTTGTTTTTATATCCGCATTGAAAAACGAACTTTTTTTTAATCAGAAACTGTGTTTAGTTTCCTGACAGCCCCAGCAGCTGTACCCTGTGTCGCTTCTAACCAAAAAGTTTTATTAAGAATCTACATTCTCTATTAGAGCTAAACTGTCAGCTTATTTATATTAAATATAATACCAAAACTAAGCTATATCCTCTTTATGAGAATTAAATAGATATTTCCAGACCTACACTACACCAATATTAACATTCGAGTCTTGTCTTTTATATATATAGCCACCCTTGATACAATTGCATTCGATAACAATGAAGACATTGTCAATGCCGAGTTGGATAAGCAAAAGCGTAAGCTTCGTGACATTAGCAGAGTTCTCGAGCAGCAGCATCAACTTCTTCGACTTATAGTGCAAAAGATGGAAATCAAGACCGAAGCGGATGATGTGGATGAGGGCATCTATCCTTCAGATGGTAGGGCACTGACATACCCATCTGGTCATTCACGCTGGACATCACCAAGGATAAGAAAGAAGCTGAGAGCAGCATTGAGTTTCAGCAAAAGCTCTTAAAAATATATATAAAAAAAAATATCAAGCTTGACACTCCTAGCGATAGGAACAATATTCTTTATAATATTAAAAGTTTCATTGTATTGTCATAGTTTAATAATAATTATAAATGTCAACGTTTTGGTGAATGTTTGACTTTTCTGCTGAGATAAAAATGCCGTGGGCAATTTATAAAACCAACGAAGTTAAGAATAACTAATTTGTAAGACGCTGCCAATCTGAGATGTTGCTCGTCATGATTTTATTTGTATTTATTTATTAAAAATCGCACTAGTTCTAGTAAGACTGTGTGGGTATTTAAATAAACACTGGTGTATGTCTATATATCTCCTATTTTATTCAATGCAAGGAAAGTTGAACATTTTTGTTTTTGACACCCAAGTTCTTTTTCAAAGAATGCTATAGGTAGAATAATTTCCAAACCATCACCAGAAAGGTTCCAACATAATCTGCTGCTGTCAAGTCACTTCCACTTCGAATAAATATGATAAATATCGTAAAATGTCGAGTAGGATATAGACGCTGGAAATTCTAATTTGCGTTGCTTGCTGAGAAAGATGTTCAATAAAACACACCTTTTGTTACCAAACTTCTCTAAAGCGCCACTTAGTGGTTTTCGATTGGGCTTCTTCAGATTTGTTCTCAGATTTCAGATTTCGTGTGTCTAATCGAACATAACATCGTCACTTGCTCTTTTTTGTGCAGTTCGAATATGTGTAGCATTCGACACTTTTCTTGCATTTTGCATTCACTGGTTAAATTTTATATTAAACCATTAGAAGTTTGCGCCCAAATTGATTTCTATATCAATAATTAACAAAAATATATTCTCCCGATGCAATGCAATTCCTTACAGCTGAAAATTTTCACGAAAATGTAAACAAACTCCACTAGTTGTCAAACTCAAACGTACTTGTTTGGTAAATCTGAAGCAAATCTGAGAAAAAGTCCAGATTCGCAAAAGTGCTCTGAAATCTGAAAAAGATTGCTTTATTTGTACCAAACGAACATAAAAATTGCTCTGAGAGCAAAAAAAAGTGCTCTGAGATCAAATACCACATTAGTTTCACCAAGAGGGAAATTTATCAGAAATCCGACCGTGAACTGTTTTATTGCGAAATCGTCTGTGTAATTTCCACTGCCTTACTTCGCTGACATAAAATATGAGTACAATTAAACAGGCCACAGAATTAACCAAGAGCCGCCATGTGGGAAGCCATATTCATATTGTTCTCATACCTGTGCTGGGTAAATCATGCCATATACAAAATATACAAAACCTTCTCAAATCTCAAAATAAGGGAAAACAATAGCGAATTTGAAAACGCAGCAATATTCAAAAGTGTATTTTGATTTTAAATTATTCTTTCGAATTTAGATTCATCCACAAATGCATCAATGTGTCATCAGCCTAAAGCTACACTAACTTCGAATCTACCTTCAACGTTTAATTACACATTTAACACAGCCACTTAACTAGATGTTTTTCCAACCGAATTCCTATTAACTTAAATATCACGTTTTTGGTTAATGCCATTTAAGTATGTTCTACCAAATATAAAATTTGACAAACATTTATCACAAACTCTCGTAAACTGGGCAGAATTCCGCAAAAGAAATATTATTTTAACACGTTTCCTCTATTCACCAATAGATGGCACGCAGAATTGCCCATCCATAGTGTAAGCACATTTTTTTTTCCTGTAATTACGCGCCATTTTCGTTTTTCTTCTTCGAAAAAACCGAGGAAATCAACTAGCCGCCTCGCTTCGGCATTAGTTCGTCACCGTCTGTGAAAAAGGTTGGTCGATAGTTCGGCTTTGATTTCAAATTGGAAAATATATATATATACACTTAATTCTAGACAAGTACCTAATTTATTTGCTTTTAATAAATTGTACGCCATTTCCTTTAAAACAGTGAAGTTTTAAATAGAAAACATTGTTTTCTATACTTACTGACAAACAAATAAAAGGTAAGTCCTTGCACGAGTTTTTTTTGGATATCTTCTTTATTTTTCAACTTAAATTGGTTATCTGGGCATCCATATTGAATTTTTCTTTCGTCTGCAGAATTTTTGTATTTCATTTTCTGAATAATTTTTCAGTTATATAAAATTATTTTAATATGGCTAGTGAAATTACTAATTTAAGTGAATGGTTTTATGTGTTTTTATATTAACACTGGTATTGCATTACATAAGGTGAATATTTTTGCCCCTAATAAAAAAAAAGTACAGTCCCCACAAAAGTTCCGGATATCGCTCAGCCGGTCTCGTCCTTATTACCATAAATTTAATATTTTCGATTGTATTATTGTTCTAATGCAAACGCTATTGATTAGTTCTTCTCGATGAAAAAATTAGCAAATGGATCGATTTTTCTTCGTTCCCTTGAAAAGAAAAAAAAATGGCATCCAGCACCGGGCGGCATTGTAAGGCGCGCCATTTTGTGTTTCTTGTTTTTTTTTTTTTTGCATCGAGATACTTGCGTGTGTTCAAACAGATCGCAAGATACATTTTTTCATGGAAAAGAACGCGACAGATACTGTTACCGGGCAGTGGCGTTGACCTGAATATGAAAGTGCCTGCTAAAGACTGGTTTCGCAGCAATGGCGGCATTTTTATCCCGAAAAGTTTTATGTTTTTTCTCTGCGCAAATGTTGAGGAATCGTCGGGGGTTTTTCTACTAGATAGTGATTTATCATTTTTTTTTTGTACTAAATTGGGCCTACGTGCTCCAGCAAATGTGTTTGAATACATATTTCCCCCTCGACTCGAGTAGTTTTTCTTTCTTATATTCAACCACCGGAATATGTCGTAGCCGTAGGTATCTGTTTAGCTGAAATGGGCCATTATGTATTTGCTTTGTTGTATAAAATGGAGGCAGTCTAGGGCGCATGTGTCTTCTAGAAGGACGCTTAGTTTTTGTATATAGCAGAGAAGATACTGCGGTTTCTTACAGATGTGCAGGTACCCAACAAATTTTTATTTGGATGCATTCAGCTCTATTTGCAATTTGTAGCTGGGGTAGGCATTGATTTGAATCGGTTGCGGTAGTTTGCTGTTTCATTGTTTATCATAAAAACTAATCTCGGCCTTTTCAGGCCTCCGATGGGAGTACACTATTCACACGGCCGCATCATTTTTGAATATATGTCTTCTATTATTTGATTGAACTATGCGTAAATGCCGATGGAAAATATCTACCAGCACATTATTGACTCATTAAGTCATCCTATGTGTGCTTTGCATGGGTTTAAAATACTCGTATGCAAGTCCCCATCGCAGTAGTTTGAACACTATACAGAAAACCTAGTTTCTCATCGCAATGCATGACTTTTTTGTTAGCATTATTAACACGTCAATGTTAAACTCTGACGCGCAGTATTGTGAAACTTTCTAATGTCAGATTAATACTACCGCCAAGTTGTGATAAATTTCAAGGTAAAGCGATACACTCATATCAATTGTTATCTAAACTTGTTTCTAGAAGTAATTTGATAACTACAGTACGTTCGTTATACTTGAGTGAAACGTAAAAGCTCTGCATTCCTGTTTTTTTTTTTTGTATATTTTTCATACAATTACCTAGGTATCCATTTCGTGTTAGAAATATCAAACACTTAGTTGCATGAATTGTGTGCCAATTTATATCTCTACGATTTTTATAAGCGCTCATAAATTTTCTATCCAATTATGCGGTATGTACAGGGTGGTTTCATTTCTGTTTGGATGTTATTCGTTTACCAGTTGTTAGAACATTGCTTGATTGCATTTCCGTTGTACATAGTAGCAAATGCCGCAACATCGTGTTGATATTATTAAAACATTTTATCTAAAAAAGAAAAAGATCGTAGAGAAAATTCGTGACTTTATTGGAGTAGTAAATCATGTACGACCACAGATTGCACCCTCGTAGAGTGGTGCGCCATTTGGTAGATATTTCTTGAGGAAGCTAAAGACAATGCTATAAAAAGTAACTGCTGACATGTTGAAATAGTGTCTTTGTCCGAAACGAATCAATTAGCCCCAAAGGACGTGTGGTTCCAACAAGGCCGTCCATATTATACACAGATTGTGTGTTACAAAGCTAATTTTAAGAAAACCCTGGATATGTAGGTTGAAACTTTGCATTCTTATGCTACTGCTACACAACACAGCTGATGCGGTTTGATCACCCGGTTACATCTTATGTTAGAACATTAGGGGATGAAGTTGCTTTCTCTGTACCTTTTCGTATTGATTAACGAGCGCATCTATGTACTTGCTAGTTTGCTTGTCGTCAACCACCCTTATCAACCCCTATTCGTCAACACACCAACTTAATCAATAATTTCAAAGACTATATATTTTCTTCGACGTTTGCGCATCACTTTTCGACGCATTTTGAAAGTTTTATGGGAATTGTTCAATTTTGGCATCAAACACACTTCAATCAGCCACATAGTAGTAGTTCTACGTAGGGTCTAATTATGTATGTTTAACATGACTGCTACTATTGTATTATTTCTGACATGTGGCCTGCAAGTTGTGATATATTTGTAGCTATAAATCGAGCACTGCCTGAAGTGGCGTGAAGAGGTTTCGCGGTGTACGAGCAAAATGCCGGTCGTACTCCTACAACCAATCAATTTTGTACTTTTTTTGTGGAGACCTTGGAGGTAGTATGATGCACATACGTTGAGTTATGTTCTACTCGAGTCCGTGATTGACTTCAAGGAACTAGATGATGTACTCTACTCGCAACGTAGTAGCCAGTAGCGCATGATGCAGCGCTAGAAAGAGAACAAACTACCGCAGACTAACTAGATTGGACTTGGCATGTAATTTGGAAATATATTTTCAATTTGACTGCATTTCAAAGGGTTTCTAAAATGAGATTAAGAGTCGTCCAAGGTACCTCTACACGGATATTTCTTGTGAAGGCAAGTACCGCTGCCACAGATTGCAAATTTGACGACTACAAATGGTTTTGGTTAAATTAAATATTAGCATAGCATGTTTGCACAGACTTGAGGCGTATTGAGTTACGATTTGTTGGTGCTGGAATTGTTTGGTTAAGTTTTTTTTTAAGTCCTACATTGGAAATTGTTTTTCTCTCAAACAAGTATGCACTTTTCCTCTATCACACACACACACTCTTGGTTAATTCCACCCTTTCTCATCAATAGCAATCATCTCCTGTTCTATTTTCAGATTTAAGAAAAAAAAACAAAAAACCGAACAAAGAAATTATTTGTTGGGAGAAAAAGAAAAGTTTAAGAGTTTTTTTTTTTGGCAAAATAAAATAGAAAAAGTTAAAAAAATGGGCCTAAGGTAGGAATACATTCGAAATTTCTCAAAACACAAAACATTTTGTTCTACCTATTTCATAGCATAAAAAAAATCCATTGAATTCTTGAATAAAATTGAATTTCGTATTCCCTCTTTTGTGATTGCAGCGTAAAAATGGCATTCCGTGGAAATAACAACCGCAATCGCAATTTTGGTGGAAACTATGGCGGCGGCCCAATGGCTGGTGGTAACAATCGCATGGGAGGAATGAACATGAGCCCATGGGATAACCAAAATGCCGGAGGTGGCGGCAGCTACGGAGGTGGTAATATGCGCCAGGGTGGAGGTGGTGGTGGAGGCGGTCAAGGTGGTCAAGGCATGAATGCCCAAGCCATTAGCCTGGCCAATAACCTGCTCAATAATTTGTTCAGGAACCAAAACCCACCATCCCTACTTGACCTTCCACGAGGCGGTGGAATGGCGGGCAACCGCAATCAACGTGGCGGACCGGTATGTATCGTAATTATGACTAATGACTTCTTTCTAAAAAAAAAAAATAGCAATACCTTTCAAAACATCATTGGTGGTTTGGGAAAAATCCTTTTTTTCTTTTTGTTATGCAACACAGTTTAAAGTGTTGTTGTGGGGTAGTGAAAAATGCAGTGCGGTGGCTGCATTGATGTGTTGGCATGGTGGAAGAAGAGACGATTTCCGACCTCGGATCCAAGGTCATGGTAAAGCTGAACATATATTATTTTAGAGCGTTTCATGCATTCAAGTCCCATTTACAGGTTAAACAGTGGTCCCCTGTTTCAGTTTGCCGTCACATCGCAGCTGAAAATGTGTGCCAGAGTTTTACACAACTACAATTGCCCTTGCTTTGAATATCGTTTTTGGTCAATTTGCAATTGAAAAGGAAATCTGTTTCATTCATTGCAACTTTAATCAAACTATACAAATTTCTATGCTTTTGCAAAGGTGCTCACCATCTACCATATTCTCTAGATTAAGCTTCTTCGTACTAAACACTGTTTCCAAACATGCAGATAACGTTTGAAATATATTTAGGCCTATTTTCGCAATTTAGCAACTCTGCCGTCGTACCCCTTTGACATTAAACCATTTGAAATACAGCGACATCAAAATTGATATCAGTAAAGGCTGTCATTATCATTCTAACTCAAGTTTCAATATCATCAACGGAGAAAAGTTGTCGCCTATCGTTACGTAACCCTTCGCAGTACTCATTTAGTGCCTTGAAGCTTTAATTACGGAAGACAAATGGTCCAGTAAAAGATTCTGATTATTCATATTCACCCCCACCCATGTTCTTTGTTGTGAATTTAGCTAACAAAATATCATCGCCATCCTCCCCCCGTACATGAAACTGTTGGCCAAATTTGCATTTTGAAAAAGAAACTTGTATTTGGCCCACCCTGTATATATATATTGGGTCGATATGAAGTATTGATTCCTTTTTGTGATACTTATAAAAATGGGGGTTGTTTCTTGTTGTTTTATTTGTTCATTATGTGTCTGCATCCGGTCTGGGTGTGTTCCTTTCCTCATCTGCTCAACATTAGCCTGCATCTATAAATTACTCTGCATGCATCCTTTTACTGCAGGTAGTCTATTTATGAGCAGCGGAGATGATACCGATCACAATCTTCCCAACAAAAATATAATCTAGCGACCATGTTGTGTGAAAGTGGTTCCCAACTATTTTCCTTCGCCTATTTTATACAGATAACCAGCATCTGCCCAAGCATTTAATTTAAGTGCATAATAAACACTCGACACAGTATTCGCGTTTACAGATTCCAATCTACAGTACTACGCAACAAGCCGACGCCACACTGTATTTTCCTGCTAACACTTCAATGATGTGTCGCACGCCAATGATGTATTTGAAGAATAGTAAAATTAAAGACTAGAAAAAGAAATACCTATTCTCTCTTTCGACTATTTTTTTTTATTATTTTTAAGCAAAACAAAAAAAAAAAAGTGCCTCTAATATTATTTTTTTTAAACAAAAAAAAAAAGCTCCTTTCGACAATGTACGGACTTTGTGCCGTGCATTGTCACCTTTGTTTTTCTTTTAGTTGTAATGAAATATTTAGTAAGACATAAGTTATTTTCTAAAACTGTTTGGCTGTTTTTGATGCGTTGTGTGCCTTCGTCGTTGCAAACGGCGTCAGACGTACGATTTCCTCCTCCTCCTCTTCATTGTTGAATACATTTTCAAAAGGGACCTTAAAGGGAGATGCCGCCGCACACACTAAACCAGATCACCAACCTTGGTTGTGTTCATTGCATCCGAAAGTGGCGCGCATCTCCCCCATCACCATTCGACAGAGATTATGTGCAACACTAAACAAGAGAGCAGTTGACGAATCTATGTCGGCCTTTGTACACGCGCAAACAACAATGCCGCAAAAAAGCATTAGCCACCATCAACATGAAACAGTTGATTAAAAAAAATGTATATTTTTTTCTTTAGAATTTAACAAAATTATGTATTGTGTAACAAAAAATGTGATCAAATTCTAATTTTCTTAATATTTTTCTCTCTCTTCAATGTTCTCTCTTTTGGTTCTCCGTGCGCTTGAATTGTGTTCATTTGTTCTTTCTCCATCGAAAAACAAAATCACAAATTTCAAAATAAATAAAAATGTGCCACTCACATACAATACACTCTATTGTTGTGATGCGCGCCTGTGCTGCCCGCCCACCTACTTCTACATGCGCACTGTCGTGCTACTACGGCTACCGACCGATCTTCAAAAATCAAATGTAATATAAAATCGAAATCTGTTCCAACTTTCAAATGCGATGTTAAACCCTCACCGGTTATACTACACCACGATACGATTTGCCCCGCCACTGCCCAACGACCAATCTTTACTCGAAACAAAAATGCATCAAAATCGAATTGAATTTATACCGATAAACACACACACTGTATTTGTGCTAATGAATCATATAAAAACTTTGTTTTTACCAATCCACAAATATGTAATGGAAAACAATTTAAAAATACAAACAAAAAAAAAAAAACCAAATACGCGCGCCCATCCCGACAATACACGTTTCCCTTCTGCGAACTGTATTTATTTTATTTTGAAACAAAATGTGTGAAATGTTTACAAATGTGATACTTTTAATGTAACTTGTTCATTTTAAATAATTTGTATTTGAATTGTAAAAAAACGAAAAACCGCAAACAATTATTCATCACGTGTGTTTGGGCGCCGATCAAACAAACAAATTTATTGTGCAAATCACAAAATGTATTTAAAAAACCAAAAAAAACAAATGTTGTATGGACTACTACTATTTAAAACCAAAAAAAAAAACAAAACAAAAACCAACCCAATCGGTTTCTGTGTGTTGGCATCCCCAAATGAATGGCAAAACATATACTTCACGTGGCTCTGGTGATACCGATTACAAAATGTATACCTACATATATTGTATTTGTTGGTGACAACAAAAGATGGTCAATCGTGCTGGTCCTGGCAATCGTAATAACAATCGCCGTGTTCAAGGAGGTTTCAATAACCGTGCTGGTGCAAAGGCTGGCGCCAATAAGCAAGGTGGCGGTATTCGCAAACAGAATGCCTTTGATCGTGCCAAGAAACTTCTGGCTAAAAATTCCAATCCCAAAAAGAAGGATTCAGCTTCTGGTGAAAATAATGAAAATTCTAAGAAAAACGAGAGGTAAGAAATGTCACTTCAAAAATGACATATTAAACAAATTCCAAAAAAAAAAACAAAAAATTACTACTTAGTTTCTTTCCAAATATTAAAACAGAAAAAAAAAATAATGCATTCTTTTTTATATATATTTTTATATATGTATAAAAAAAATTCTTTAAAAATTTAATTTTTAATATTTCGTATATAATTTAATTTTATATTGATGGATGTAATATGAGCAAACACATTTTCATATACTATATAAATTGTACAAAAACGATAATTTTTCTGCAACTCGCACACTACTACTGCTACTACAACTTCGAACAGCAAAGTGAAGATGATGATGATAATGATGTTTTGTCTGTCTCTTTGGAAAATATTCTAGTTTTTCAAAGACTCGTTAGTTGTTGTTGTTGATATATATATATATTTTTTTATTGCATTCTACATAAACAGTTGTCAATTTTGTGAAACAAATTAAATGAAAAAGAGAATTATATTGAGAAGAAAGAGAAAGAGAGGGTCACGCTCGCAATGAAGTGATGATCAAATTAAGACGTCCTTTCACGAGAAGGCTCTCTTCTCAAACCACAGAGATACTTCAATTTAAAATTGTTTAGTTGCTATACGTGTCTTTTATTTATATTTTTGAAAGATTATAAGAATATTTTTGTTGTTGAGATGTATGTATGTGTATGTACTACAGTTATGCAGAAGAAAGCAAAGAAAAAGAAAAAAAATAATCGTGTGCGCCAGCCTGAGAACGTCAAGTCTTTATAAAGGGAGTGCTATATTTTTGTTTGCGTGTGCTCTGTTGATTGCTATGTAAGTTGGCAATGGAAAAGTGTGAGATTAAAATAGTAGGTTTTGATGTACATGTTTCCAGTTTCCATGTTTAGGTGACGCTGTGCTACATTTTACTTGTTTTCATTCTCAAGTGACGTTCAGCAGTTCAAGTGGCCGGCATAAGGTGAACATTTTGATCGCGTTTTATAAATTCAATAAACTCGCGTCATTTGACAAAGACAATGAAATTTTTACCTACAGTTAACCTGTGTACTAATCATGAGATTGGCCTATTGAGCTGTACAAAAAAATTGCCACTCGCAGCATATTTGCAATGCCTATAATGGGTTTCAAGCAAGCTTCAAGACTGCTCTTGGTCCAACTGCCTAACGTAAAGTCTTTCTCGTTTGTCGCCTAGTCTGTATTTCCGTGAGGTTAACTTAGACGACTGATTCCAGCCAGCTCAATGTTTAATATTGCGAGTCCAAATAATCACTAGAAACATTTGTGTGCAAAACGATGATGAATCGGTATTAGCTAAAATAAATATTACTGCTCCATATAACCGGCCTAGTTTTTATATAGAATTTCTTGACATAGTCATTTGCTTAACTGTCTTGTAAAAAGTTTTCAATTCAGCCGTATGGCATAAATTTGTAGATTGCTTTAATTTTATAAAAAAAAGGAGACTCGCAAAAGAATGGTTGTGAACCTGTGCCAATAATGACATTTGATTTAGTGCATTTAAACTTCAACTACATTTCGTGTCCAGCTCCTCAATTGGCACTCTTTTTTGCTGCATCGACCCATAACTGGGCGACAGGGTTTATAAGATCGTATTTCCCATATGCATTCTCTTGGTCCATCTGAAATATTTACAGAGCCCCCACAAAGTAGGAAATCTTAAGAGTTCAGTTTCCCAGTTTAAAAAGCAAGCTAAAATTGGACAAAACAACATGTACATCATAATAAAATTCGATTAAGTTTGTTGCCAAATGCACATACCCGTTATAAAGACTTTGTTCGAAAATCCATCAAAAAAGACAATCGTTTTCCATTTCAAATTGTTTACATCAAGCTAATCCATTTCTTTTCTTTCCAATTTCAATCTTCGTGCTTTTCAATATAATGTCAACATGCAGTCAGCTGAAGGAATCTCCCTACGCAAATGTGCCCAACGACATGTTCTACTGTCACCTGTGTAAGAAGCATATGTGGGACGCCAACTCGTTTGAGAACCATATCAAGGGACGTGCCCATTTGATGATGCGCGAAGGTATCGAGGAGAGCTACCGCCTACGCGCTAACATGATCCGTCAGGAGGCCAAGATTGCCGAACAATTGAAGTCCGTGGAGTTGGATCGCTTGAAGCGTATGGGTAAATCCAAGAATCGCAACTTGGAGTTCTGCACTATGTGCGACTTGAACTTCCATGGTCATTTGTCGGCCCATCGTAAGTCCGACGGACATTTGCAATTGAAGAAGTTCTTGCATCCCAAGTGTATTGAGTGCAACAAGGAGTTCTCAACCCGTATTGACTACGACTCGCATTTGCTATCAGCTGACCATTTGAAGAAGGCGGCCGAGAAGAACACCAAAGTTGGAGAGCGCAAGAAGAACACTCTGACCATTTTGACTGAGGAGGATGAGTTGAAGGATGTCCGTCCACCACAAAAGAAGAAGAAGAAGGTTGTTGCCCCAGCTGCTGCTGATGTCAAGAAAGAGGGTGAAGAGGGCGTTGAAAAGAAGGAGGGTGATGATAGTGAAGAGAAAAAGGAGGGTGAAGAAGAGGCCGTCGATGAGACCAAGGATAGTGAGGCTTTAAATGAAACCAAGGAGGGCGAGGAGGAAGAAGAAGAGGTCGCATTGCCCGAAGACGGTGAGGACATTATTGTTGATTTTAACGATGGCGATGATGTTCCAGTCGAAATTGACGTCAGGCTGCCAAGGTATAACTGGACTCGACCAGTTGGACCCAGCCTAATCACTAAATTGGAATGCTACGAGTGCTCCATCTGTGGCAAATTCTTCGACAACGAAAAGACTGTTGAAGTTCACTCGCGTACTGTTTCTCATCATCGTCAGTTCGTGAAGTTCCTCAACGACAAGTCCAGTGACACCAAGATTGCACAAAAGCGGGCAGCCGCTGCTCTCGAGGAGACTGAGCGTAAGAAGAGGAAGATCGAGGAAGCCACCGCTGCTACTGAGGCCAAGAAGGAAGGTGCTGAGGAAGGTGACGCTGAAGTCAAGGCTGAGAATGGTGACGAAGCAAACGATGAGTTGTACGATCCATCAGAAGCCACAGGCGACGATGAAGATGTTGACATGGCCGAGAATGGTGAAAAAGCAGAGGTAGACGAAGAAATGGCTGAGGAAGAGAATGGCGATGTTGTAGAAGAAGACGACATGGACGCACAAGACGAATCAGTTAAAGAAGATGCTCCCGCTAAAGTTGACGCCAAGGCACCGGCTACTCCCGTTGCTACACCCGCACCAGCAACTCCAACTGCAACCACTCCAACGCAGTCATCACCACAGAAAAAGGGAGCCGCAGCCGCCAAAACACCAGCTGCTAAAGCGACGCCAAGAGGACGCGGTCGCGGCCGTTACACCCGCTACTAGGTTTACGATGTCGTAAGTATAGGAAAAACAAAGAAACACATTCAGTTCGTCTTTTTTTTTATTTTCTCAAGCATAATAGGGATATACGCAAAGGTATTATAATGGACTTGTGCGTGTATTATTTATCATTCTATGACATACTATGTAATTTATAATTTTAATTTTAACAATTAAAGCAAACAAATAAATACCCCTAGACGTAAACAAACAAATAATTTGCTATTGTTTTATTTATGCAAGAGGTAAAATTTCCAGCAGTTTTATTTCAGCGGAACGGTACGCACGTGCCCATGAACGGGCTCTACAAGCATCACCCCTATCGAGAATGATGTTCCACACGGAAGGTTTTTGATTCAGCTATCTGATTTACAGTGCTCACAAGGAAGTATTTATATTTAAGTTCAATAGTGAAAGCCGAACCCCTGCAAATTTAATATTGCGGAAGCTCAAAATAAGTAGGGTTAAAACGCGTCGTCAATGTAAGCTCGAATGTGAGTCGGCTGAGTTCAAGAAAACATGCGCTACGAAGATCTGCGTTTGCTGCATATTAGGTCTATTTGGTTTAGTCCCTTTGGGGTATACTTACGCACTGAATACAAATTTATGCATGAATTGAGGTTTGTATTTTTCAAAGCTTTCTGAAATCGGCGGTATTAAAATTCCGGTCCGAACAGTTACATCGATAGGGGGATTTTTAGACTCAAAACTAGCCAGCAAATCAGTGTAATAGTAGGCAAACTTTAAAGTAGTCTCTTTCAAATTTTAGTTTTTGGGACTTGTAAAACAACTATCACATTGACATCTGTAGATCCGACTATCGGCCTTATCGTGATAAAAATTCTCTCGGAATTGTTCGTACTTCCCAATACTCTTATCGTGAATGATGTTCAAATGAGGGAAAATAATTCCCAGGAAAAAAATCGCGAGTGAGAATTCAGGTGAATTTTTGTTGGATTTTCCCTCCGATATTTCCGCCATTATTTAGTTGGAGAATTTATGACAAGCAAGACAAGTTGGTTGGTTATTTTCTCGAAAATTGAGTGAATCGTATGTCAGAAACTACTAATAAACAGAAATTCAATGTTTTAATTGTTTCAAAAATGGCTTAAACCCCTGAAAGGACTTGGCTAAAACTTGATTGCGCCAGGCCCACATGGTTATCATTTTGATAGCCGCCTTCAGAAAAAATGCGCAAGCATGAGCTTAATTTAATTATGGGTGAAATTACAAAGGAATTCTTCGGATGTGGCGAAGAAGTTTCTAGAACGTCAAGTAAGTACTTGAATGCAGGTCTGTTAACCCTGTAATATTTTATGGAACCTAAAGGCAGATATAAATATTATAATTATTTCCTTGACGAATGTTGCTCACCTTACACAACAAACACACCTCAACTCTGAATTATACCAGGTTGGCAAAAACCATATCCACCAGACATTTGTATCAAACGCCAACTACAGGGCGGACCTATTGCCTCTGTAGAGAAGCTACTCCCCAGACCAACCAGAACTACCTTGGCACAACTTCGCTCGGGCTTTTGTCACCTATTGAACGACTCGATCCTAACATTGAAAATAAATGTCCACAATGCAACTTAGGCCCACATGATGTACAACACCTATTTAACTGTCCGGCCAAACCTACCACTCAACTCCACAAATGCTATGGACCCATCCAACCGAAGTGGCCCAATTCCTAGGACTACAAATGAATGACGAACCGACAAACGACGAGTGACGCTGCTACAACAACAACAACAACATAATTATTTCCTTACAAAATTAAGAGATTCCATGTTTACATACAGTAATTGTGGTAGTTCCAACGAATTTATTGGAACAAAAAATCAATATTTTTTTTTGATCTAAATCTCTTTCGCGTTCCATTGGAAAAAAAACCAATCTTTTTTTTTGATTCGGATTACTTTTCGCAGATCTCGATATTTTTTCAGATTTACACATGCTACCAAAAATACATCACAGCTGTTTTGCGTCAGTTAAAGAAGTTTGTTTTAAAACAAATGTGCAAAGTTTCGTAAAAACCCAAATAAAGAAATACATAAACAGCAATGGACATAGTTTTGGAGGAATTATTATTTTCATTGTCTTCCTCATCATCTGGAAACTACGAATCATCAAAACTACTCAATTTGTATCTACAACAGAGAAAACATTTTCCAAGCCGATTTCCATGGTTGATTTTGCCAGAAACAAATGCTATTTGAACAGTTGATACTGTTGTCAAATAACGCACTAATCCATTTACAAAAGCAGATCAATTTCATTGCATGTTCCATGAGCCGCATAAAATCTGAGATCTGAAAACGATTTTTGGTGGTCCCAATGGAAAACGACATTAGATTCCATCTCATCCAATTCCGCAGTCACAACTCTTAATGCAATGCTAACCAAATATAATTGACAGAAAATTTTCGAAATCAGCTATTTTTATTTTCGAGGAGACATTTCGGTTTCCGAGCGATTACAACAACTACTGTCAGTCTCGAAGTGTCAACTAGAGTTTAGTTGTTGTAATTGCGTGCTGAAATTCGTGCTTTACTGTGCTTAGCTGATATTAAATATCAAACAAAACAGGCCTAATGTATGGCTCTCAATTTTGCTTTTAAAATAATTGATAAACGACTGAATGCTGTCGTTAATGATGTCAGTTGCAAACTTCAGGTCTAGATGGCGTACTCACCTATATGAATGTAAATATCCTCTAGATGGGTCTGGGTACGTTTCCGTTAATAATGGGCCGCCATTGACATTGGACCAGAAGTGTACGTTCCAGAATTAAAAAAGTGTATTAAAAATACAATAAAGGGGAAGTTAAAAGCAAATAAGCAAGCCAATCGTATAAAAATATTTAATATCAAAATAACTAACAGTTACAAAATACAAAAAGGTATTAAACAAGAAGACATACATACCAACATTATTACCTGTTGTAAACAGTTTGCATGGTCGGTGTTTACTGAGACTTGTGGGTTTCTAGTAAAATGTTCACTGTGTGAGGTAAATCTGATACGAATCTTCATTCGAAGACCGATTGTATAAAGGATTGTATACTTATTGTATGCTTACTCATTTATGGTTAGTGTGTTGCGCCACCTCTTGTGATTGTCTGACAAACATCCGAGAGTATAATTGTCATGACGGAGCTTCTCAATTACACGTTTGGACTCGGCATAAAATATTGTTGATCACTTTTATTCGTCACAAAAATGAAAAACTCACACACAAACTGAAAGACCTGGACAAGAATCCCTATGGACCTTTTGGCGTTTGAAGACTTCGGAGTTGACGAGCTCCTCTACATTTTTGTTTTGTTAGTTAGTTAAAGAAAAACGAAACAGCTCTTGGGAATTTCATATAAAACTACCTCAAAAATACCCTGAAAACCCGCTCAAATATACTTACTAATCGCTACCGTGCCTCAATTTTTCTTACTGATTAGATATTCACCCCTTTCGAGGTATCCGTTCGGAACGGAATTTTCTCCGATTTGTACAAAATCGGAGAAATTCCATACGAGGTATCAGTTCCGCCATAACTTTCGGAAAAACTCTCCGATGCCATGTAGCGCACATTGTCGCATTGCGTGGAACCGCGTTATACCACTTAATTTTGACAGCGACGCTGCACATTTTTTTACAATTTATTGCTGCGAAATATTTTAATGTGAAATGAATGCGTTTATATGCCTCATTTATTTTGTTCCGAAACGGATACTTCGAACGCAAATTGAGTTCCGATCAGATTTGACTTTCGTATCGGTATTTTTTTTTTCCGAACGGATACCTCGATAGGGGTGATTATCTGTAAGTCACCATGCAGATCAATGATAAATTCGATCTTGCCCCCTTGTCATTGAGACTATCCGTCATTTTCTGTGGTAATTGCAGCAATCTAACTCAGCCCGTTTGAATAACCAGAAATACATATTGCCGTTGGCATATATCACCTTTGAATCATAGCCTGACATAAAAATGCCAGTCCCTGGGCTCATATCGCCCCCCTCACTCAGTCACAAGAGTGAATGAACCAATTCCGCGATCAAAATACATTCCGTTTTAATACTACTATAACATGTATTTATATATTTCTATCGCCGATGTGTGTATAGTTAAAATGTATGTTTGCATTAATATCATAAAATTTGTATCCTTTTAAACAGTCACAAAATATATATTTTTTTCAACTCTCATCTCATAGTCGGTCGCTTAAAAAATACTTTATTACGTTGGTTTGTTCTCCCTTAATCTATGTTTTCTTTTAATGTCTTAATCAAAAATTAAAGACTAAAAATTAAAAAAAAAGGAAAAAATATTAAATTAACTGAATGCCTTGTACAGCTGAGATACCAAACAAATTCCACACATCTATGAGTTCAATCCGTATTCTGTGGTACTTTCGAGAGTCGGTCGCAATCGACTTTGATCGCTCTGCGAACGCTTTAGACCAGTTCGCCAGCGTTTGATAAAGCCCAACACAAAGGGCTGCTTTGTCCTGCTCAAAACATAAATATACGGATCTGACGTAAAGTGCAACGCCATAAGTAAGTCTGCGATCCGGAAGAACCAGTGAGTTTTCGGCAAAGGATTGGTCATCAGTGCAAACGGTATTGCTATCTGCAAATGGTGACAAGCATTATTGATTTATCAAAGCAAATACGGCTAAGAAATGTTCTTACCATTTGTGGCATCCAGCAGATGACGAAGGATATGCTCAGGAAAGCCATTAGCTTGGCGAACTTAATCTCATCCGGCGAAGACGTGGCGCTGATCACACTATTGGTATGGTAAAGAGATGAACCGGTGTCCTTGCCTTTTTCCCGATTGACTAGATCGTAGTGAACGTTTCGAGTGTTGGTCTTGCTGCGACCAATAAAGCAGAGAACTCGTGTCACAAACAAATTACAGACGACGATGACAACACAGAGCAGGGTGCCTAAATGTTATGCATTACGATTCGACTTCAAATGGTGATCAATTGAAATTACTTACCAAATGCCATGAACAGGACCGCATATGACCTGTCCCACCAGTTATCTGCATCCCGATAACGTTGACATCGACTGTTCTTCTCATCGAAGTAAGTGCCGAAACCCATGAATGGCAGAAATGTTATAACCGTCGCGACCGCGATCAGTCCATGGATCGTTTTTCGGACCACGTTGTATGTGATGTGCTGAATGTGTAACATTGGTACAGAGTTACGAGTACTTATGACGCAAATTTACTCACCTTATGATAAGTGAAGGGTCTTGCCAAAGCCATCCAACGTTCGATAGCCATAACTGCTGCTATGCATCCCGAACTGAGTCCAAAGAAACGCCACACCACCATGCCAATACAGTTCCAACGAACATAGTCCTTCAGAATCTGGTCCGGAAGGTAGATCCTCAATAGAGACTGTGTCAGCATGCCCAATAGACCAATAAGATTGTTCGTTGCTAAACACCTAAAAAGGGAAACAGTTGACAGTTAAATACATGTGTCTAAATTTGGCAGGTATGTTAAGACATAAAATAAATTTAACTATAATCTGTCATATTGTCACCCAAAGTGTATACGTTTGCTGAATTTTAAATCTACCCGATAAGTACTCGCAAGACTTTGCACTTAAACACGTATCACATAGCTCTTAACCAAAAATGTTCCTCTTAGCTTATTGCTTTTCGACAGCAATGCCAATACGATTTAGCAATTCACTGCTGATAATTAAAATAGCTGACGCTTTTACTCCTACATTAAGGAGTATATATTTATATGTAAGTAAGTCATAACTATTTTATTAGAATCGCTTAAATTGGAAATTATTGTTGGAAAAGCCTATAACTTGGGGTGGGTCATAATTGTTTAATTGAAATCGATTTATTTTGAATACTGTAAAACAAAAGTGAACTATAAAATTCCATCAATCTAATTAATTCCAAACAAACAGCAAATTCAGTCATTCAAATTCCTTGCACATTGCTTTATTACACTATCCACATGAAAGGCGTGCGTAACATACCTACCTGAGCAAAACAATTCAACCGTTTCTGTATGCAATATACGCCGGTCATAACCTTGATTTTGAACTGCAAGTCAACACCATACACATATCTACAACCATAATGAACGAAATTTAAGAAATGCCCAATGGAATATCAATTATTTCTATAGAGGGTTTGTTAAATTTGATCTTACGTGAAATTTTGGCTTCGATTCGTTGTAAGTATGACATGAGTATGAGTATGTGATTTTAATTCTTGTTGGATGACTGCCAACCTCTGTTCATGGTGACACTGAATGTTTTTTTAAAACTTTTTGGTTTGTTTCTCTGAAAGTTGTTGCAGTTTTTTTCCACTTCTACTTATTTCTGTCTTGTTTTTTAATATTATTATAATCACCCTCCGTTCCGTTCGGAAACTAAAGTCAAATCTTTTCGCAACTCAAAATACGTTCGAAGTATCCGTTTCGGAACAAAATACATGAGGCATACAAACGCGTTCATTTGATATAAAAATGTTGCGCCGTAATTAGTTTCGAATGAAATTTCTCCGATTTCGTACATATCGGAGAAAATTCCGTTTCGATCGGATACCTCGATAGGGGTGATTCACCTGTGTGATCCTATTTGTTAATTTTAATAAATTTCTTCTTGTATTCATAAAAATAAAACACAATCGGTCCAAGCAAGATATCCGTCGGAATGGAAAAATATACGCAACGCATACTCTGTCGGAGCCTCAAATTACATTCAGTTTTCGGGAAAAAAAAATATCTAATTGAAATGCGATGCAATGCAGCATTGATTTGACGTTGATTTGACCTATCGAGGTATCCGAATGAAGCATATAAACGCGCTCATTTCACATTAAAGTATTCCGCAGCAATGAGTTGTCGGAGAGCTTCGGAAGAAATGTGCAGCGTAGCTGTCAAAAGTAAGTGGTATAACGCGATTCCCCGCAATGCGACAAGGTGCGCTATATGTCATTGGAGAATTTTTCTCGAACGGAATTCCTCCGATTTCGTACAATTCAGAGAAAAATACGTTCCGAACGGATACCTTGGGGTGATTGTTTGTATCGGAACTTCCGAATAGCTGTTCGGAAGAATACCTCGAAGCTAAAATCCTCCGAATCCTATAAGATCGGAGAATTTTCCGTTCCGACGGATACCTCACTTTTAATCAAAGTCATGTCACACATATGGACCAAAAATGTAACTTAAGAGTTTTGAATTCAGGAAGCGACAACTTAGAAAAGCGACTCAGGCATGGGCCCGGATACTTTTAAATAGAAAAGTCTAAATAAATCAAACAGAATGGTTAGAGCAGGGCTGTCAAACACTTTAAGTGCCAATTTTTTGTCTCAAACATGACAGCCATATGAAAAATAAAATACTATGTATACGTAAGTTTATTTAAGAAAAAATATATTTTTGTAGAGACGTTTACGAAAGAAATATTATTTTGATGATCCAGAAATTTGACATAGAAACCGACCGGAAGACAAAATTAGAAGATTATCGAATTTATGTCTCGAGGCGCAGGTAATTGTCTCGGTGGCCGTTCATGGCCTGCGGCCCGTATCTTTGACATGTCTGGGTTAGATTATATGGCGGATTTATCGATCGCCGTGGGCTTCTTTTATAGAAATATACTCGCCCTTAGAGAGAAACGAGGTTCTCTTACGTACCAACTACCAACGTTTTGTATTTTCCAACTTTGACAGCTCCACATACTATTAAGTAATACCGCGACCTCAGAACGTCAGAACATTTTGCCAGTACGGAGCAACGAATGCTATCTGAACCCTACGTTGAAATACTCCACGGCAAGTATTTGTCAAAAAAAGGACTAAGATTAGAGAGGGATATGATTTTTAAAATCCTACGTAACAAACACGTTTTTAATCAAAACATCAACAGCTTCCCAAATTCATTTACATCAATCCATAAATATTTTACCAAATCAAGGAACTACTGTTATCCATATGTCGCATAAAAACACCACCCCGCTTAAGGCACCAAGTGACAAAGAACAGAACCAGGAACAGAAACAGAATCTCATACATTTGCAACAGAAACAGAATTAGGAACATACATTTATTTTCAGCAACAGAATTTAGCGACAGAAGAATGCCTCTTTGACGGAACGTAAACAAGTCTTAGGCCTGTTTTTTTGAACTTCGTTCTCAGCAAAGCAAAGTTAAGTAGGATTTTCAGCACGCAATTACAACAACTACGCTCTACTTGACACTCCGAGACTCGCAATAGTTATTGTAATTTGTGTGCTGAAAATCTTACTTTACTTTGCTTTGCTGAGAACGAAGCTCAAAAAAACACGTCTAATGATTGTTTCTGTTGTTGCCAGAAATGCCAATTTTTTATGGGGAGATGCTTTTTTTGAATTTTTCTGCATCTGTCATCTGGCTGTTTTTTTGGCATCGTATTATTGTATATTGTGATGACCACGTATTAATAACAAACGAAAGATGAAAAAAAAAAGAAAGTTTTTAGTAGACGAAGAGGAGAGTAATAAAACGAAACAAAATTTGACAAAATAGGCGGCAGCTATATTTTTACGAATCTGTTTTTTTTCCGTTTTGTGTAGCTGAGCGAGCAACGCAAACAGAATCAGAATTTACTACAGAACGAAAAAACTTTCTGTTCTGTTTCAGTTTCTGTTCCTGTTTCCGTTCTTTGTCACTTGGTGCTTTTACTCTAAGACTCTGTAAGCACCAACACTTCTTTTGAATATTGATAGTTTATGACGCTATATTCGTCTAAATGAAGCTATATACTCTAAAATGTCAATAACAACTGACTCACTGAATTACAGATTACGTAACCAATTTCGATTGTAGGATGTCGGATATTAGAGTCTTGAAAACTTGATGGTACTTTTACTTTGCCTAATGAAATAAAGGTAAACAATATTGCTGCATCGATTTTCAATTAAGAATATCCGCGAATAAACCCTAAAAACGCAAATACTTTCCGCATTTGAAGAGCTCTATTAACCAATGAATGACTTTATCCAGTTATATTCAAAGAGCTGTCTCAATCCAAACTCCTATTTAAGAATCCATTTCAGAATTTTAAATATATATTAGCACTCGTAGAATATGCAGCAAAAAGGTCCCCTTTGAACTTGCACTAAAATATTAAATTGGTATTGGTAGGGGAAAACATTCCATTTGTCCCAAAAATGAAAAACGTACACAAAATTCGGGTCCCTATCCCTATATACGGACCTGTTGCTTCAACTATTTATTTAATTATTTTAGGGAAAGCAAAAAGCTTCGTGTTGGGAAAATATGTGCTTGCCAACGCAGGTCTTTATGCATCAGCAACTGTCATTTTCTTAACAATATAAAAGAGCTTTACAAACATTTAAATAAATACCTACTATATTATAATCACTTCCATGCACCATCTATTATGTTAGCCACTATTACGTGATCAGTCTGCAATTATAGCCATTTGATGTTGGCATATGAATAAGACCAACAATACCTTACACCATTTGAATACGAAATCAGTTGGCATGCTACCATAAACTCAATATTAGACACATTTAATTTTGTTTATTCTTCTTTATAAATTCGTTGATTTTACGGATAATAGTCGTAGAATTTGAAAGACTTTTTTGAACCCCATACACACCTCTTCCTGTGTATTGAAATTTAATTACAAATACAATGAACAGTTAAATCCTTGTGTTAAAAGAAAAGCAAAGAAGTGAAAAGCAATTAAGTTTATTTTTGGAAATAATACTCTGGCAATAAACTCGGCTTATTGAAGGACATTGAAACACTTGGATGTTGGGGCTGTTTACATTTCGGGAAGCTCCATGCCAAAAAGCTCATCGAACGTGTACTGAATAAATCGTTCAATTAAGTGTTTTATTCTCTGCTCCCGATGGATACAGGATAAAAACAACTCGCACATTACGAGTATTTTTAAAGGACTATCCGTGTCAATGGTTAGAACGGCTGCGTGATTAAAGTATACTTGCTGTCCATTATGTGTTATGTTGGAAAGCTGGGGTTGGGTATACGTATTTCAGTGGATTATAAAATCCTCATTGCCACTGTTTTCTATACTTTTGGTATTGTGTAGCTTAGTTCATCTAAAGCCGACATTGTTACTGTCACTGAATTATGTAACAATTCGTTTCTGGATTTACTTAATTTGTATCTTTACAAGCAATTTTAACCTAGCAAATATTTCAGGTACAAAAGGTCATTACACATTGCCAGGCTTACTAGAACCGTGTGATTTATCCTCGGGTTTTTCGTGTGTCGACAAAGGTATATCTAATGATGTGGCGGCTTTAAAAAAAAAACTAAAAGGAACGAGCAGGAAGCATTTAAAAACATCTGTAATCATGTTTAAAAATAGTTTCAGCAGTATTCTCTCTTTTGCATCAAACCATTTCCATACCCCATTTCGACAACATTCGCCGGCATGCTTTTCAGAACAAATATCAAATTTTTACTATATATGTATTTATAATCATTTTGCATAGGTCCGTATCATTTTAAGCTTTCCCTACATCCAAACATTTTTTGAAAGAGAGTTTACATTTCCCTAGAAACAATGTAACGTGTAATGAAACAATATTTGGCACAAAAGACCGAAATAACGAACTTCTGGTCGGAGTAGCAAACGTAAAGTGTTTATATTCATGCCGCCTTTATATGACACGTTTTTATATTTTTCTCCAAGTATTTTAAGTTAGGTTTGCTTAGTTTCCGAAAATATGAGATTAAGTAATAACTGAAAATCTTTACAATTTTCAAACGGCCCACATTTCGTTTAAAACTTTAAATTACTTTTCCTTGTCCTTGTCGCCCCGCGATACTAATAATCATTTTTAGTGTTCAGGCTAAATGTTTGAACTCACAATAGCGAAATTTTCCATACAAAATTGCATATTGTGAACTACAAAATATTTAGTGTCGAGGTTAAAAATGATTATTTGTAAGGCCCGTCATGTTGTATATTTTTGTGTCGCAATTATACCGAAAATTCAAAGATTTTAATGATAGATTCATAAAACGTATGGCTTCCTATGTGAGATTTTAAATTTTACCTTAATGTATTGGTAGGCCATTGTATGTTCTATTTTCAATTATGTACTTCCATTTTTGGAATTAAGAATTCAAAATCTTGTTTCTTTTATTTAATGATTTGAAATACATCTGAAGTCATAGAAAACAAAGGAAGAGGCTATAAAGAGTAGGTTTTAGGTCGAATAATAGATCATTAGTGTTTGGTTTTTTCCCTTTCATAAGTGTTAGACTTTTGGAGAAATCTGCTATGCGAGTTTAGTTGCAAAACGGATCTGGGATTGCCTTCAAATCTATCTCATTTGGTTGCTAGAGCGCAGTGGATACGAAGGCAATGACAAAGCAGACAAACTAGCGAGAAAAAGGTTCGCATCTTAATTCATGAAAAATAGTGTCAGAAGCTGGCTGTAAAGAAGAAGCTAAATTTCTGAAGGGGAAATCGAAGGAAAGAGGCAAGCGAAAACTGTATGCCCACCATTTGCCATCAAATGAACGAAACAACTAAGTAGAGGTCAGATTCGACTGGTCGCAGGTTTTCTCAACGGGCACTGCCGTCTGTCAAAAAAAAAAAACACCTGATGACAAGACAATGGCCGCATTCAAGAATCTAGTTATCTTAAGTCGACTAGATTGGTCTGGACGAGATGTAACCTGAACGCAAAAACTAGATTCGTCGGGAACGTCACTTTTCCTATACGTCAGCCACATATGCGAACTGTCAACTTAGTACTCAGTGACGAATTTCTTGACTAGATTCGTCGGCTACCCCTCCATAAATGTCAACTGAAACAGCTGCTCATTTGACCGATTTCAACCAATCAAAATCGAGATACATCGAGTGAGAGAGCTGTCAGGCTTACTAAACTAGATATTCGAACGTCCCCAATACCTGCAGATTGCGCAGCGATGATGTAGCAACAATATTCAACAGCAAACAAATATTATGCGACATAGCTGCCAAATCACCCAAAGAGTGAGACATCTTTCTATCAAACTGCGACGGCATGGATGAGCTACAAATGAAGATAAATAGGGCCACTTGTAGCCGCAGTGATTTGGGATTTTCTTTTGTCTTCTTTTTGTTTTTATAATAATATATTAGTTACCAAAATCATCACTGGCTGCCTTGTTTAAGAAGGAAATAAATTTATATGAAATTTGAATATTGCAATGACAGCAGCTATAACAACTGGATCGTATACAAAAAGATGGGTTCAAGCTGTTTACTTAAATTTGGAAGAAATCTGACTGAGTTAGCTCGCATGTTGCGAACTCCATCTCAAAGTGGTATTATTCACAAATTGGGAAAGCTTGAGCTTGTTTCGATATGCAAAAAGATGTGAAAACGATTGATCTCACATCTTACAGCTAAGCATGGATATTCCCTCTCTGAGTTGATATACAACAGAGTGCCAGTTCCGCTTTGCAAAATCTATCTCACATGTAAGTTAAAGCTTGACAGCTCTGCCTCAGAGATCGTGCTATTCTTTTTGCATACGACCAATTTATTAAACGCAAATCACTTTGGTTTGCTAGCTTGGGGTAACATAAAATATTACTGAAGTGGAATGCCTTTTCGCTTATTTTTCATAGCATGTTCAGGTTTAATCTGTTACTCAAATTTAATTTTCTGTTGTGAAGTTGTGTTGAATGCGACAAATTTTGTGTGCCTTAGCGGGTTAAGTCTTTCGAATCAATCCGCCCACAGCTCTTCATGTTTTGTGTACAGTTTGCCATTTGCATTAGAGTTTTTTTTTTCAAGTATTCTCCTCATTTCATGAATAGCTACCATGTGCCGTGTGCTCAACTGGTTGACCAACCAATAATGCTTGATTAAGTTAAACTCTTTGATCAACCGCCACAAAAACCGCAGTTGTCAATTTCGAATTCTTTCCATAATCAGTCATATTAATCAACTGACTATGTATAGTCTTTCAAAAACGAGTTGATCAAAGATCAAGTGTACGATCTCCACATTCTGTCAAATTTTTAATGAAATAAGGTACGTTGCAAAAAATAATCAACGTGAGTTTGTGTACTAATGTATGAGCGAACAAATCGTCTGTTCAAATAAAGAGTTGAATAAACTATTGAACAAAATTTGTTGATGAGTTGCGCACGTAGTGGACGAGTGGCATAACGCTGAAAAATTACTTCAAGTACTAGGAGATATATTTTCGCATCGCATGTCAATTTTTAAAAGTTTTAATCCTCTAGGAATATTTCTATATGAAAGGAGTTCAAACTGTGTTTTGGAACAGTTGTCAAGTAGGGCAATCAATCACAAATATCGAGAACTAGTAATCGTTAAAATCCTCGCATCATTTGCAATCGAAGTGCATTAAGAATATCCATGCGACAGCGATTTGTCTTCGTCCTGCTGTGTCCATAATTTTCAAACCGAAAACCTTTGGAAACAACAATAAATCAACCAATTTGGATAGGGCATCTATAACTACACTTACTTAGATGGTGACAAAGTGGATGTCTCTGTACAACTCTTTTTTCCGATTCCCGTCATCGTATATGGGACAGAAAATCGCTCGAAGAATTTTGCTTTCAAAACGGCCAAAATCCGACACGACTGAGATGAAAAGTGGTATATAGAGTATCGTTAGTAAGTATATCCTGACAAAGGATTCACCTCTCAATTGCCTTCTATCTCCAAGGAAACGAAATGTTTCAATCGCGTGTAAAATAAGCGGATTTATGCATGTAAATTATATGTTGACGACAGAAATATTGAATGTCATACGAAACGAGGATTAACTTTTCAATTACACCAACTTTGGAAACAAAATATGAATCATATACAAACAATTCCCCCTATAATTGTTTTCGTATCCTCCAACTCATTCGCTGAGGATAATGCCGAATCATTGAAAGTCGGTTTTAAATTCCTCAGCTATCCCCTTTTCTGCTTCACTCGCTGGTATAATATTTTTATCAACATTCTCCATAAAGCATCTGACTTTCTGCCCGTCATTCAAGTCCTTGAAATTGGAACAGTCATTGACCTGTCATGTTATACAAGCAGATGAATTTTTTTTTTGTGTTGGCGAAATTAATCGCTTTTACCTTAGACAACCAACGTCACAATTATTTATGGGAATCCTGCGAAAGCATTCCCAAAGGTAATAGGAACTTCACCGAAAATGTAAACACACGAACCCAATTTGTGAAGCAACAATTATTGATATCCACAAACTAAACAGCAAGGAAACTCTGGTGTCTAAATTTGGGTGCTGCCTTTTGATAACATCTAAGATTACCACAATAACAACGATGTAATTGGGGCTTTATTGAGCCTGCAAAAAGGGTAGATATTTATTTAAGTTTTTTCATTTGATTCAAATTTGCGTGTCCTTGATGGGAAAATGGCAGGAACTGCTGGGCTAAAGCACCCACTGATTGAGCATTTAATTGGAGTTGTTTTAGACTTAAATTGTGGAAAGTTCGAAAAGAAACATGGCGGCATTGTATTTGATGAATTTTGTCAGGCCTATTGATGCGGAAGTATTTTATTCAAGGACATGAACTATTCATGACACCATAAGTGGCATCCTGTAACGATGACATGTTTAGACTGAGAAGGAATTAAATTAGGTGCTCATAGGAAGATATTTGAAGACACTCTGGGGCAGATGCAATTGATACAATTTATACATCGAATACTTAAAGAGGAATAATGCAAAAGCACACATAAATCACTAGAATCATGCTTCGCAGAACAATTGATATATTATGCTTAGCTTCTGTTTATTTGCATATGGAATTCGAAGTTTGCCACGCATTTCCATCGAGGAAGGGCAATCAATTGGAACAGGGTGGACTGTCACTGCGTGGCAACCTTCAATGTTGGCAAGTCCAAGTTGTACTATACTTCAAAAGAACTGTCCCAAGTTTTAGATCAACAATCCTTGCAAATCAAGGAAATTAATATTTTGTGGAGCGTATTGAGGTTTGTACTGTGAAACTTATTTCACCCCTCGATGTGTTAGGTGGACTCAAGCCAACTCACCAGATCAGGGATGTTTATCATCCGGTCGCAATTGAAAAAAATAAACCTTAGGATACAATTTTAAGCGAACCTCCTCTTATTTTATCGGATTCCGAATTGTTAATTGTATACTGCTGGGAGATTTTATTGAAATACACCAAATTTAGGTGGAGTTTCAAAAGGCTAAAAAATCTACATTCACCATAACTATGGTTTCCCACCCCAGATAAATAAAATGTCCTTCAAAGAAAAAGGCCATAATACACAATACAATAAATGACTTTCATATTGACAATTTGTTTATTTTGATCATCGCCAGATATTTCAAACTGACGTTTCGGGTTATGAAAACATACTTTAGATTGTGAGTTCGTTGTTGGTAGAAACCAGAACTGCAACTTTAAAACCGGTCACTCAAGGCAAAATTTAGATACCTTCTCCGATCCAAAAGGAAAAGAATATAAGAAGTAAATGTAAACGAAAAGTACTTCCTAAAGATTTTTGTGTAAATATTGGGACTCAATGTGAGATCCGTTGGTTTGGTTAAAGCTATAAAAAGAGACAATACCATGAAACCAAGTTCACTTCAGAAAATTGACGGCCACTACGCTGAGTTGGAAGTCAGTCTTCTGCTGAAACCATTTAACGTAACCCCCTAACGATTGGGCCACAGATAAGCTCGCCAGTGTATAGGTAAAGCCTGATTTGAGTACCACACGTCGGCATAGCTGGTATATTTTATCGGTAGCTGTAACAGATGAGAGGCTATGAAATATGCTGTATGCATTTTTTGAAAGCTTCCATTCGCCAGGTAGAGATGAAGAGCACCCAGGTTTACTGCTAGAGGAAATATGTATATACCAAATGCTGCTAACTCTGCCAACAAATCTTCATTATCTAAATGTCTGCTATCAATATATATTCCTAAACAATAGCTGATGGGTTGAGTTGCACTTACTATGTCTATACTCCCTCTGTTCTATACCTCGAAGTCTGCCCTCGTTCTCGCTGAAAAGCTTGTATGGAGACTGGTCGAGTTTAATATGCGCATTAAGGATACACCCTTTATCTGGGCGCAAAATACATAACGTTGTGGAAAATCCTGCCCCTCTGCGGCTTAAAATTTGGATGGGACATTGATATTGGTATTGGTGTGGATCAGGGCAATACTGAACTATGGTCGAACACGGCCAGTTTCGGCTATATGGGAATTTATCCGAGTACGCCTGGCTCTGCCTGTTTGATATACATACAATTTGATCACGTGCATGTACTACAAAATAAATATTCGTCTAAGACGAGATGGCACTGGAGTCTACAGTGACACTCAATTTAAGGCCCTGGTTCGGTGAAAATTTAGCTTCTACTTTTCTTGCGTTTAGGCTTCGGCCAGAGCCTCGATTGGTATGTTATTGAATCTTTAAAACTAATGAAGGCCTCGGTGAAGATCACTTTGTGGATTCCGACAACAATAGACTTTACTGCGTACTAGGCAAGTATGTGTCTATTGAGCTGAAATCCTTGCTAAACCCTGTATTTTTTACGAAGATATATACAGTAAGCTTCATCGGAAAAGTGCCTTCGCGGTTTTCTAAGAAAATCCATCAAAATGTGTAATAGGCCATGCAGGCAGACTGGGCAAAGAAACCCTCATCCACTACTTATATGTGCCTGTCCGGCACAAGCTAGGACAAGACAGCGATCTCTAGGGACTATCTCGAACACTCCCTTGAAGTAGCCCTGAAGAATAGTGTCTTAGAACTGATCCACTGATAGGAGGATGGAACCAGACCAGGTAAAATGAGTTGTGGCAGCATAACGCACTAAGTGTTACTTGGGTTTTTAACCATCCTTTCTCTACCTACCTAGGTACCTTTAGAGTTCAAAATGACACAAAGGCCGAACTTCAAAACGTCAAAAGATTCACATAGTGAATACACACTGAATGTCTGATGCCAGGTTATGAATGTTTTTGAGCTGCTTCGCATTTGTTATGCGTTTGTTATGGCAAATCAAGGTAAAATTGGCAAATTTATTATTCGTACGACTCCGGCGATGAAACCAATTTATTTGGCGGTGCAAACTAAAATGCCATTTGCATCATATTCGTACACGATGCTCTGTTTGCTTTTGTTTGCGCAGTTAATACGTTTACAAAGCGTTTTGGAAAATTGTGCATTGTATCATCAAAATCCGCTTGCGTTTGGGAACGCTTGAATGGAATCAATTAGTCAGCTTATGTACGTAGAGAAACCACCTCTACGAAACAAAAGTGGTTGGTCAACACCTCGCCACTGAATTGTGCTCTTTTACACCTTTTAAGTGCCATGACATGTGCGATAACAATTTTACCCTTAAAAAAAGAATAAAACTTCGAAAACAGCAATTTGGCTGACTACAAAGGAATTGCTTCGTAGAAAAATTGTCTCAGACGTGGAAAATAAACGATCGATAAAGGTCTCATAAATTGAACTGAGTTTTTGCACTTATACGTAACGTATTGTGATACAACATAAACTGTAAAGCTTGTGGATAGATGGTCCCAATGGTTTTAGGTTTCCCAGAACCCACCCCACTTGAAAAAAAAATTGTATTAAAACGCATTGCATCATCGCCTGGCAATGTTCGATAGTAATTTATTGAAACTACCATAAATCTACCGCCATTGTTAATTCTACACCTCACGTCCATACAAGTGTACTGTACGCTTTCCTTGTCAGATGTAACATACATATGTACCGATATTCAAAGAATTACACTTTACTAAATGTTGAATTTGCTGATTAGAATTTCAATTGACCTCACCCTTCATGGTCGTGTGGTGTTAATTCCCAGTCAAAGTAGATGCCTTGGGACTTTCTGAAAATATTGCTGTCATACTATCGTTTTGCAGAAGAGCAGTTCAATAAATTCGAATCGTATTTCCTCATGTGCATGATTGGTTCTCGCAAACGTAATTATTGTGCGCGTGTGTTTTTGATTGATAGAAAATGTTCATTTGTTATAGATTTCAATATTTACATGGACAAAACTGCGTTTCATAAACAGCACGTAATATCGCGCAATGCTAATAATCATATTTAATGTCCAGCTAGAATTATCGAACTCGCAGTGGGGAAATTTCCCATATGAAATTGCCCAATTCATGCATCAGACAGTATAACGGTCATGACAGAGATTCTCAATTAGCCGTTTGGACTCGGTAGTAGATTGCAGATCCCTTGCATTGGTCCCAAAAATGAAAACAAAACGAAACGGAAAATTTTCCGCAGAGTATACTCTGTCGGAACCTCAAATCAGTGGTGTCAGGCTCTTTGAAAATACCACACGAACTGGTAATACTGCATCAAATCACATTCGAGGTATCCGTATTCGTTTTCGGAAAAAAATAATGGAAATGCGTTAACGCATTGATTTCACGTGCTCTTATTGTTTAGTGCTTGTTTTTTGCTTGATTTTGCACTGGGAACACAAAATGGAGCAATAAATACAAAATGTGAGTTGCTATATTGTTTTTTCTTTTTATTGCTCACATTTATTAACACTTCACTGTTGTCGGATGATATCGGAAACAATTCTTATGAAGCTGTCAAAAATGTCACTCAAATTTGACATTTGAATCGGAACCAGAGATGGCAGAGTAGATTACATGCGGTGAGGTACACGCCTGTTTCATTTACTACTAAATACATTTGTTAAATGCTCTTGGTACGTAGAAAAAGTGAAAACAGATTTGGAAAATTTCAGTTTGTTAGTTTGGCAGCTGGATCTGACAATGCTAGCTACGATTTGACAGTTAATGCTACATTTACTACATTTGGTTACGTTTTCAGTCCCAGGTACAACTAATTTCATAGAATTTACTTCACGTTGCAATAAAAGCATAAATGGATTACTGTTTTTATGCTGATTTAAGTAAATCATTCGACAAAGTCAATCATGTTATCCTGTTAAAAAAAACACGTGGCAGACGTAACAAATGTAGTAGGTAATTAAAAATTAAAAAAAAGGAGGCACTTCTGTCATTTCCATCGGAACAATTCAACGAACAGCTGTTCGGAAAAATACCTCGCCAATATATTTATAAATTGGCAATTGTGTTCTACAAACTACAACATAATTAAAGCGAAAATGATTATTACTAAGGCCCCCAATTGATACCTGTATGATTTTCATACCAATACCAAAATGGTTTACGCTTATTTTTTATTTTTCAGTACGAGACATCAGTACTGAATAATTTCAGTGTGGAGAGAAAAAAAAAAAACACAAACGTCTTTTACATTATTTATGGGAAAATACTTTCAACTGCGTATACTTACATAGTCTTCTTTTACCAAATATTAATTGTCCTTAGGTATTAAAATTAATTCGAGATAATGTGCGGCTATGCTGCTTTCTGACCCAGTTTCAGAAGCAAAAGACAATTGCCCCGCTCTTGTTATTGTTATTGACAGTTTGTCTTTGAACCAACGCCATCTCGATTGATATATACGAGTACAATTTACTCGATAACTCGATATCATGTAGAATGGCTAATTGATGAACAATTTAAAATGCATCGTAGGGTGAAGTAATGGAATGGCATACCGAGCGACGCAAAAAAGCAGTTTGCGTAGAAAATAAGAAAATAGGCAACCTTCTGGAAGACTATCTTACAAGCGCTTTATAATTTCCTTCACACTTCGAACCCTTACAGTTGTGAGCAATAGCGTAAACCTAGGCTTAATAAAACACTTACACTTAAATCATTGGTTTTGCTATACATATTTTTAAACTTCAATGTAAAACACAAGACTTTTGTCAATGCACGAATAAGCATGGCTTGACCAGGCGATCAACCACACCACTTTTTATTTGATTTGTAATGAAAAGGAAGGCGTAGGAAGGGAATAAGGAAGTAGTCATAGACTAGACCTAACTTATAAATCAAGCACATGTTTCGACGGTCAGTTTGCAGCCAGTTTTACTAATACTGACAGACCCTCACCTGCTTTGCTAGGCGTTAAAATTTTAAGTTATATAAATGTTGATGATATTTGATACGAATTTCTTATTCGAAGACATACCATTTGCTTCTTTCTGATGACTGATCAATTTTTACTAAAAAAAATCATTTTAAATGAATTTCAAAGTCTCAGGTTTATTTCCTGGTTTAAACTGAATTTTTTTAATATTATGCATTAAAATTCGGCAGAATTCACTCACGTTGCCTCACCAGATAATAATTTTCGTAACGCATTAACCAGTTCAGTGCCCATAGTATTCACTTTAAAAATTAAGTTGAAACAATAAAAAAACATTTTGTCTTGACAACAGCGCCTCTTATCGGGTTATCCTACCTTTTAAGGTGTAAAAAAACATTACATATTCTCAAAATTTCATTAAAATCTGTCGAAAAAAAGTGCCAAAAATTTGCGAGTGAACACGTGGGAAAAAAACTCGTGAGTAAAAACCCGAGGAAAAACGTGTTTTTAATAATAAATTATCACGTAAGCTGCTTCGCAGTGTTTCATTCACGTAGTTCAAAAAATTAAAAAAAAAATTAAAAATGGAAAATCAAAAAAATAAAGTAGCCTATCGCAATACTCTATCCCGAAGCTTTTTATTAGTGAAAGAATTTTTGAAATCGGTTAAGTAGTTCCGGTAATTACCTCAAACAAACTTTACCTCTTTATATAATAGTGTGATCTGATATGATTATTGGGACAGTAACACTTCAGTGGGTAACTTAACTTTATATCGATGCGATACTCTATCTTTTAAATGTCTAGGAAGTAGTTATGCTGATTGTTACCGATATTTATTTTATAAATTACATCAACCCAACAAAGTACCAACCACAACACTATTACGATGTTACATTCAATTTATGTCCAGCCAGTCTAGTATTACTAGAAATTATGCGTCTAAGCACAAATGATGTTCACAGTTCGAAAGGAAAGCCTCTTAATTTGCTTGTATACGTAAAAGTCTTCAAACAAATTCCCCACGTGCTGTGTACAAAATTCAATGCCCTGTGTCGTATACGTAACATTTTTTTTTACTTCATTAGGTACAACTTTTCTATTGCCAATTTGGCGCAACAATATATATAATCTTCTTTATTGTATTACTCTCACAGTAATGGGACTTTCGCGCAAGGATTCTTTCGCCCTTCAATTTATGGGCACGTGCTTGTTGAAATGAGCTATTTGCCAATTTACGCTCTCGGTGTGAATCAATTTGTCCGTACACAGAGTGACACAGCGCAATTTAACTTTTTCGCAAATGGTCGCACAATTGGCATACAAACACGAATTTGTTTGACTGCAGGAATAATTCGTCGGATTGTGTATCCCCGGTGTACTTGAACTTGAGACGAGTACAGAGTTCAATGTGTGAAATTCAATCACAGTAGCTGATGCTGACCTCAATTTGGGAGAGTAATTTAAAATTTGGGTAACGACCTCTTATTAGCCTAAATATCGAGTTGAGGTTTATTTTTCTGACGAATCATGGCCTATCGGTTTGGGAATTCATTAAATTGGTTCTATTTTTGAAATTGAAATTTAAGACATATCATTTTGTTTGATGGATTAAATTGAATTTTGAAATAAGTTCCAGCCAAAGGTTGGCGCCAAATATGTACCAAGACCAAGGCATTAACGAGTGCGCTAATGAGCGCTTTTATATTCCTTCCAATTGGTTGTTATTAGTTTTGCTTGATATGAAATTATTGACAGTCGTAAATTTGTTTGACTATCGCATATGACGTTAATGTGTTTGCTGTTGTTTGTAGCATTATCCAACCCCAATCACAATTTTATTGCGTGCTGTTTCTATCAATCTCGGCAAATTATGTAAACAACTTTCCCACATATTTTGGTCCTTTTTCTCCTATTGAGAGGAGTTTCATTCGTATTAGATATTTTTTGAAGCTATATCGGTGTTGCATGTGCTTTAAATAAAAGCATGAATTGTTGCGTCAAACGTGCCTATTTGGAACTCAAATATTTTAGGACTTACTCGTTAGATAGTTTCCACCCGATTTAGCCGAGAACTCGCACAAGCCAAAAAAGGTGTCCGTGGTCGTACGTGACAAGCGGACGGTGAAGAGAGCTTGCGGATACGTGCCTTGTGGTGAATAATTTCAAGTCCATTGCATTAGTCTTAATTTAGCATTAAAACATTAAAGGAATAAAGAAAAATAATCTCATTCATCAACTATTTTTGGGATTGCAAATAAAAAAAAAGTGCAATGGTGTTTACTTAAATCAAATTAAAAGAGATGAGGCACAGACTGAAATTTTTAAAAGAAATTGGTTGCAGAATTTCTCTCCTAGTGGATAAAACATTGAATGAAGAAAGTGAGAGCATGTCATAATTGACACAAAATGTGTAATGATGATTCGTCCTCGTTGCACAATCAGCAAGTGTTACGAGTACCTTGTGTTTTTCGCACAGCCATGAGGTAAGTGTCTTTTAAAAGATAGGCCCAGGATTTTTGTGTGAGATGTTTGGCATGAAAATTGGTCAGACTTTTGCTCCAACCTCGTCATCTCTTTTCGATCCATCTCTGTACCATACATCAGAGTCGCTGGCAAATGTGGGTTTGTTTTGTTCCCACTTCCCAGTTGCGGTAGTTTTGGCTAAAGTTAAAATAAGGAAGACAGTTGTACGTGTTTGTTATTTTAATGTAAGCATCCAATAGAACTACCTTAGAATTGTCATCATTCAGATAGATCAGCAAAAGGCATTAACCGAGGCTTCTTTTCGTATCCGAAGATGGAGAGGTGGAAGGCAAAGGGATAATTGTACAACTGCAGTAGTACAAAGTGTGCCAAAATAAATCACCCTATTGGAAGATGCTCTTATTTTTGCAAATGACCGCCAATGTCAAATCTGTTTTGACATTTGTGGACTAGACAGATGTGGAATACAAGTGAATAAGCCATGGAGCGATACACTCCCCAAGAACGAGGAATAATCGTGTCTATTTTTTTGCGTAACAATTCGTCTGTAGTGTTGGCGCAGCGAGAATTCCGTCTCGCCGATTCCACGGCCGTCCGACACCGACTGCGCAAACACTGCGCCGTTTGGGACCACACGAGACGTTGCCAAGATTGGCCGGCCCCGGAGCGCCCGTTGTGCCGAGAATATCGCCGCTGTTGGCGAGGCATTTTTTTTCGAGAACGCCACTGGTCAAACGACAACAGTGGACGGTGCGCGTTATAGGGCCATGTTTTTTCTGCGGCAATTGGACGAATTAGAACTGGAGGACATATGGTTCCAACAGAACGGAGCTACGGCACACATTGCGCGAGCCACAATCGATATTCTGAAGGCGGCGTTCGCGGCTCGCCTCATCTTTCGTTTTGGCGTTTGCACTGGCCCGCAAGATCGCCTGATTTAACCGTTCCAGATTTTTTTATGTGGGGTTTTTTGAAGTCCCGTGCTAACGTAAACAAGCCCGAGGCCCTAGAAGCCCGCAAGGACAACATTCGACACGAGTGCGAGAATCTGTCGCCCGAAGTTCCCGCCAAAGTGATGAAAAATGCCATAAAACGACCCCGTATGGCAATCAATTGTGACGGCGCCCATTTGGCCGATATCATCTTCTCGACTTGACCAATAAAATTCTAAATCAAAAAACAAAATCAAAAAACAGAATCGAAGTTTTTTATTTAGAAAAAAAATGAGAGCCAACCAACATCGGATGACTTCTTTTGGCCAGGTGGCCAAAAGTTCTTATTGCGCTCTTTAAAATAAATTCATTGGATCATTGGTCAGACTTTTGCTTTATTTTTTTTATTCGCGAGTTATTTTTAATTTGGCAGTTGATTGCAAAGAACAGAACTAGAAGGACTTTTCATATTTAAAAATATTGTAATATCAGTCAAAAACACAATAAAAAATATTTTTATATTAAAACCTTTGCTACAAAACTATTAGAGACGACTACCTTGTTGTTCTTAGTTTTGTTTTTGGAAATAACATTGTTTGTGCTGGTTAGTGTACTCTTTATTGAGTTTATTTAGTTTTAGTTTATTAATAAACATTTACGACATCTTAGCTCATTGTGCAGAAAGCTTCCAAAGCTACGACGTCCATACAACCAGCAGGCATACACTCCCTTCCTTTCAACTGGCGGTTATAGTATTAAGATTCTTTAGTACACCGGATCATTGTGTGTCCTTTGCGTAGATACTCACATCCTTCAATCAATGCCTGTTCGAAATACGAACGTCATTAATCAGTCGCTGGGATTAATGTGATTTATTGTTCACATAATCCCAGGTTAGGGACGAATTGGATTGCTAACCACTCGCGACCAAAAGTGGTATGCCGTTCACGCCATTACACTCATCGAAACAGATGATCAGTTTTTGAGGCAACGCGACGTTATAAAATTGTTTGCGAAAATATTTATGGATATGAATCAAAGGCATTTGTTTATATAGTAAATTTAATGCCACTGCCACTGCCGTATACTTCATCATGTTCAATCAAGTGAGCAATATTTCGGAAATGTTTGTTTGAAAAGTCAGTTGTGAGTTGAAGTGTTTCCTAAACATACACGGCCAGTGACTCAATGCACATTTCATTGCACATTCCAATCCATTTGCATTCTTACGATGTGCGAAGAGGCTAAAATACATGATTCGCAATGAAAATGATTTCCCATTATTTCAAGCTGCTCAATTAAACAATTCCACATCACAACAATTATTAAGTGGGTGCAATGAAATTTTAGTTGTTGTTTCCTACTTAAAGAACAATGCCTTCAAGAAATGGAAGCGAATTAATGATTCAATTCGATTTAGAGACTCAATTTTTTTTTACTCGTTTTGCAAAAATCCTTTGTTGTGACAAAAATACTGGGCACTCATACTTTTCAGACGATTATGTCGGCAGACCTCCAAAACCAACAAGTAAGTGCAAAAATTACGAGTTTGAGAGCTTAATTTAGTTCATTTCAACAAATGTTATGAAAGCTGACGGTAGTAAAAAAAATTCGGCCAGAATAGAACTTATTATGGCCATCAAAGTTTTAAAAATGATATAATCCAGACGAATATTGATATACGGCATCTACCCCAGGTAAGTAATATATGAGATACCCAGTTGGATAGGGGATATAGTAACTCTACTAAAAAATTCGTATAGGCATTTGGCAAACATTTTCGTGAGAGGTATTTAAAGGAGGATATACCTGTCATTTCAGGAGAAAATGAAGTATTGTGGGTGAGATTACGTATTTATTGTCTAAGAGGATTTTTATTTTACCCATGGAATTTCAGGGAAAATTGAAATTATATGATACATATCACCTATTCTTTTAAAGTGTGCCATAGCCAAGACAGTGTCAACTTCCCTTAGATGTATAAGTGGGTGTCCTCTTGGGGATAGATTGCTTGGAGAATTTTGTCAATATTTACATATATAGTACATCTCTTTGCTGACTCATATTTAAAAATTAATGTAGACATATATATTTTGGAATTAATTTGTTTAAATAAATAGCTCTGAGACTTTTGCGCTAAAAATGTTGACTCTCAATGCGGAATTTCAAACAAAACATAGAAACAATAAACAGTATTCAAAAAAAATAGTTTAAAAAACCAAAAAACCCGACTGAATGTAAAAAAAGAATTAAAAAGATATGAACAAGACACATTCAAGTATCTATACCTAACTAATTGACAATCGGAAACTATATAGGCTGTGTAGGTCAGCCTAACAAATATATGAGTATTGAGTACTCTCCGACTGTCAAATAATAAGGTATAGGTACTTGAAGGTGTCTTGTTCATATCTTTTTAATTCTTTTTTTTACAGTCATTGGGGTTTTTTGGTTTTTTAAACTGAATTTTTTCTTTTTTTTTATCTTTTTAGCCTATGACACTCCGGGGAAGAATACGAATCTTATGACACCTCACTCTTCAAAATCAGTCAAGCCGTTTAGGCTTTAGGGTGTCCCGATAGAACGTACATAGGATACGCGCGAAACACATAACCATCTCTGTGTGCAGTCGGGTAAAAATAGCAAATCAATGAAATGCAATTTTAAATGAACAAAATCTTATAAAAAGGGCAACAAGTTTGCACTTCGTTTTCAAGTGCGAAGGAACTCGTAATTTTTGTAGCATATTTTCTGTTTTAAAGCAAGCGAAGATTTCTTAGTGTTTGCTTGTTTTAAACCTGCTAAACATTTGATGATCGATTTCAGTTTTTTTTTATATTTTCAATTGTGGACCGCTACAGGAATTTATATTTTTATTTTATTAAGAATTCTAATAATATATAATAATCTAATAATATTTAGAGCTTAAGGTAAGTTTTTGTTATCTTCTTAAGTGGTGGTCACGTGTCCGGGTTTTCATTCCATTTTTGGAGTAGAATATTGTTGTATTTTTAACTTTATGCTACTTGTAAGAAAAAGAAATTATTTGTAATCAACATTTCAAAAAGTGTGTTTTGCGGTTCTGCCTGTCAGGCCGTGTAGTACGAAGCCGCTGCTAAATGCCGGGATGGATTTGTTTAAAACTTTATATAGATGTGTGGATTGTGGCCTCAGAATTCGCGGCAGTTTTCAAATTTCAAATTTGTGTTCTTAAAATTGCTTCCGATTGATCTTCTCGGTTTTGCCTTAAAAACTAATCGACTCTTACTCTTCTTTTTCACCATCTGAATAATGTAAACATACATCCGAAATGAGATAAAATAACGAAATTTTCTGAATCGATAAGTGTTTTTAAGCCCACTAAACACATTACGAAGCAGATCCGTAAGAGTTCTGAACGATCGCAGAATGAACTCGATTCTACAAAACAACAACACAAATTTATTCAGACATTTCTTGTTCACGGATGACGCTTGTGATAGCCCGTGACCCTGGATTCACTTGCAGCATAAGGCTTCCTCGAAAAATTTAGGCCTGCAACCTTGGGAGTAAATCCCGGAATATGCAATGTCTTTGAGTAAGTGCAATGAATTTTAATAAATCCGTGCATTATCAGTTTTCTAGACATCTACATTTTGTTTACGTATCCGTTCGTGTGGCCTCGTCGCTCATGATGAACTCTGACAGAAAATTGACCACCCTGCTTTGTAAATGTTACATGGCTTGTCGATGAATCTGTTTATTTCACAAATATTTAAACAAAACTGACAGTTGCCGTCATTTGCAATTGTTATACCATCCACCGAGTAACTCATGTCGTCTTCCATTGGGCAAAAAGAAGCGTCCGGGAGAGTCCGCAATCGCAAAAATCACTTCTGAAACCGTTCCATTGGCACAAAAAATACTCTTCTGGTGATGCTGAGAAGAGAATTTCGCTTCTCGATTTGAAGTCAGAATCCACTCAAGAAGTACTCACACAAATGTAATTTATGTATTTTATACAAGTCAGCTGACAGATTATTTTTTGGCATTTCACCAATACTTTTGTGGGTTCAATCAGAAGCAGTTTTGTTGTTCCATTGGATCGCAGAATGAGTGGATCCCCGAGTGAAACCAATGGAAAACGACATTACTTACTTACTTATTTACTGAGCTTATTTACTACTTATTTGGTGTCCATTCGCACTACATCCCCTGACCATTTTAGACGGCTGATGCGTACATTTCTGACCATGTCTATGACGCTGTACAGGTCGTAGAATTCTCTGTTAAATCTTCTCCTCCAAAGCCCGTCAATGCCACCGTGACTAAAAATCACACGATAAATTTCGAAATCGAAGCGACATAGAAGACCGCCTTTCCCATAACTTTTATGTTTCTGCGCCATAAAGCTATTGAGGGTCCTATATAGAGTCTCCCCAGTTTTGCTTGACAAGCCTTACTAATCATTTGCCTTCTTAGCTCAATATAATTGCGGTTGGCAAGGGTTACTGGTTACTTCGCTTGGCTTCTGCTGAGTTGAAATTTTCAGAGTTGTGTTAACGGAACCGATGAGCTGGACAAAGTCCCTAACTACCCCAAAGTTATAACTGCCTATAGTCATGTTCTATCCGATTCAGTTTTCTGTGTCCGTTCCCTCATTTACCACCAGATCCATTTTTGCCGCTTCTGTACTGATACTTGCAGACACATCTGTGACCTACGCCAATGATATCGGTGGTTGCAATTACTTTTGGAAAATTTGGACCCTTGTGTTGGGTTGCCAGTTTCGCAAAATTTTCTCAAAAATGGTATTGAAAAAATCACATGACAGCGCGTCACCTTTTTGACATAAAAAGTCTCGGTGAAATTGTTTCCGACTATTATGGAGCAGTGAGAGTTCTGCACAATCTGACAAGTTTCACAAAGTTGCCAGCACTAAATATGGCTCGTTTCCTTGAACGCTGTTATATGCGGCCTTAAAAACACTGAAGAGATGGCGACTATCGATCTTGACTTCTTGGGTTTCTTCAACGATCTGACGTAAAGTGAATTTGTGGTCGGTTGGTTACTTTCCGGGACTAAAACCACACTGATGGACAAATTAGATATTTAATAATTGTTTTCAGGCGATAACACAGTACAGCACACAGTGTCTCATATGCTTTGCTAAGGAGACTGATGCCTCTGCAGTTGGTTCAGTTTAAATGGTCTCCTATGCACCGATAGGTAGATACAATTTGGGTCACTCGCACCGTTCAATTAAATACTAAATTGTGAGACTTTGATTTAAATATAGATTTGACAAATAGCGCGGACGAAACATAGCTTTTGGTTATGCAAACATAGTTTCTAGCTCCATTTAAAGTTAATCGTTTTTAGGTGTTTATGTTCGAAAAACGTACTTCGTTGAGGATGCTCAAATAGGTACTATTTTTTTCCATAATTGCTATTTCCGTTTGCGGAAAGCGAGCATTCCCAAATCGAATTAAAAATTGGATTCATATAAATAAGGTATTTAGAACTGTATTGGCTTGAATAAAAGATTTTGAACAAAATCGTTACTGCCATTTTCCTGAAAGTGCGATATAAAACCAATCATTGTTCTAGTTTCGGGTCTAAAATAAATAAAGTGTACGACTGGGTCGAACATAACTTTTTCGTTTACGCAATATTTTGGTGTAAATGAATTGACAGTTGCCTAGGATTGTGTAAATTTCAAGTTGTTGAATTAATTTTTAGGGTGCATATTCAACATGATTGAAAAAAGAAGACGTTGGTATTATTAGCTAAAAAGAAGTTTTGCGTAGCTGTTATTGCACTTTCATTGAAAGTGGGCCATTGTAATTATTTAAAAAAAATAATATATACTACATATATACACAGATCGAGATTTTGGTAATAATTTTTGAGAAACATTTATAACACGTCAGTATTAGAATTTTTTGAGAAAAACTTAGTACGGATCTTATTAAGAATACTTATATTATCTTTAATATATACATTTTGATCAAAATCGTTAGAGCGCTTTTTGTAAAATTTGGCAGACAAAACAGTCCCAAATATCGCAATGTTTAGTTTGAAAAATACTATTGCTTAACTATTCAGGTAAAACCCAAGTACAAGCATTATTTGATTTTTAAAGTGTTATCGAAATCAAAAATGCGGTTTTCGAGATATGAGCAATTTTTAAAATAAGCGTTTTCGGTGATTCGAGTTGAAAATTAAGGACGCAATAATATTGAAAACATCAATTTTACTCTTAGTTTGCATTTTGGTCAAAATCGTTCTGGCCGTTTTCAGGTAATCTGTAAAAAACTACATTTAAAAAAAAAATACTTTTTTCAAAAATCCATTTTACAATAATACAGAAAAAAATGTTGAGTTTGTCATTTAGTTAGAAATGAGAGTATTACCTTAGAAATGAATTTTTGTTACAATCGTTTTCGAGATATGTCAAATTTCAAAAGTACCGTTATTCGATTTTTCAGCAGAAAACTGAGTATCCAGTCATGTTAACCTCACCTACTTAAGCTTAAATATCAATTTCGGGTGAAATCGTTAGAGTCGTTTTCAAACAAATCAATCTGGTATACAAATGTCGTATGGGAAGTACCATTAATATTGAGGTTACTTTGCAAAAAAAAAACGGCCCCGAACTGTAAGTCCCCAAACTCGAAATCCCAAGTTTGAACGAAATCCGGGCAGCCAGTTATGCTGTAGGCCTCGGGACATTCGGACAGACAGACAGACGGACAGAATTTTGTGACCCACTTCTTTGAGTTCCTCTATCATCGTAATGTCAGATTTCAATAACATCTCGTGTTCGAAATTTTGTATACGAATAAAATATCTTTCTCTTCCTAAGAAATCGAGGAAGTTTAAAATTCAAAATGGCTATAGTCCAAAAAGTCGCAAATTTTGTGTGTGGAAGAAAGTTGCGCCACGAAATTCCGAAATCCATATCAGAATTGATTAATAATACTGTTGAATGAATGCCGAGTTCGAAATTCTGAGTTTCTGACCGGAAACAATTTCTTTCTATTTCTATAGGCCTATTTCAATTTCAGCAAAGTAAAGTAAAATAGGATTTTTAGGACGCAATTACAACAACATGACACTTCGAGGACTTACATACAGTAGTTGTTGTAATTTCGTTATGAAAATCCTACTTCACTTTGCTATACTGCGATCGAAGCTATAAAAAAACACGCCATACAATTTAAAAATTAGTAAGAGCAACACTCCCGAATTTAATATTGGGATTGAATTTATAACGTGGCAGTCAGTATGCTGTACTTGCATTCGTTTTCAAAACATTAAAATGTAATTTACAATGGGCCTCACCAATATAAACATTTTTAGTTTCGGATATATTTTTTATTCGAATTTCGCAATTGTTAACTTTCGTAAATTTAAATATATTATTAGTACGGCGCAATCAGACCGCGGTATTATCGAAAAAAAATTATCAAAGTCTTGAAACCAAAAGTTAGTCGTTTCAAATTGAGCCGAAAAATCGATTTTTGATGCAGTTCGTAGGAGGAAAAACGAAATTGCCTGGAAACACTTGAAACACAAGTTCAGAAACAATTTAACTTCTCACTCACCAAACTTACTAATAGTGCGGAGTAAAAAGTTGTTTGCAAACAATTTTGATTGACACATGATTCGGCGGGTACGGGTATTATTACTTAATGATCTGACCACTTTAGAAGCCTACGCATCTTTTGCATGGAATCTGATTCTTTACTCTGAGTTACTACCATATCTGTACAGCTGAACTTAGCATCAATCATACCGCTTCATGGAAAAATATTCGAAGCAAAAATGTATACGCAAAAATTACTGATAACAACTGCCGTCATCTGCACATGTTGCCCATCATATGTTACCCACGAAAATGTGAAAATTAGACTAAGGCAACTCAAATGCTTTTACATATGCGGTTAACTGATAGCCGGAACATTTGTTTGCAAACAATGTTTGCACTGATCCGCCGGGCATTATTATCACTCGCACTTACCTCAACATTAACGTGTACTTGCTGTTCTTCGTTGTCCTCTTGCGGCCGAGTATCAATAGGGCTAGGAAGTTTCCCAACACTCCCAGAACGAAGAACGAAGTCACCAAGATCATAACGATGCTAGATTTGGGTCGCTGCACTATTACACTCACGGTCGGGACGGCAACATTGTTCGATTCTGACCAGATGCTGTTGTTCGACGAAACATTACTCGAATTATTCAGGAGATCCATGTCAAAACAGTCGATTATCGCCCATAAACACAACTAATAACAAAAAGTCTCAAGCTTCCAACAAACGCACGGAACTCTTAAGTCTCGATTCACAATGTGTCTAACTATTCCACTCTAGTCCACTCTGTAAGAGTTGAATCAACTAAACGATTGAAGCGCACCGCGTTCGAATATCTCACGAATGCTTACACTCCGGCGTCTCATCACAAACTGAATTCTACTCCAAGTGGTGTAGCCGATAACCTCCCCAATTTGGGGCGCGCACCACAAAACTTATCTCAGCCAATGTTGCTGATGGGAATACTTTTGTTCTGTGGCTGCTTGTTTTGGATTCTCTGCTCTGAGGTTCTGTCTCACCGTGTAAACATAGCTCAGCCATAAGGGAGGGGGACACACTCGTACTCATCACCATCATGTTGGGTGGCTGTCCCTTCGCTCGAAGGGGGTTGCTTTAAGAAGGAAATATTATTGACAACCATATTGGGGGGCAAAGAGAATACATTTCTGTTTTTGTTTTTTCGCGCGCGCGTTCAGTCAATTGCCGGCGGACGCCTATTGTTTGCCATAATTGTAATTGAATGGCCAATTAATATTGGCTAGTAGGATGGAATCACAAATGAACGCAGTTGGACCGCCGCACGCTGCCGGCCGGACCGATATTCGTGACTAATTCGAATTAACACAATAATTGCGTTTGTTTTTCTACGCGGCTTATCCGCTTATTGTTGCAGCCGAAAATATGCAAATCTTTGGAGCCCATAAAGATCCCGGCTTTACGCATGATGGGCTTTATATTTTATTGCCGTAACGCATTTGTATCTAATCGATTTTGAGGCTGCAAATTGACTTTGCAATTGGTCCTTTGAGGACATGCACAGAGAATGGTCGTAAAATATATCCGAAGTTCATTGCACTCCGAAATCTATACTCTGGCAGGTGGGAAAGAACATTGCTCTCCTTTTGCAATTATCCTAATGCAATTGCGAAATGAAATTAATGAAAATTCGTTCATGTCTCGCCGACATGCAATAGTAGATAGATAACCTGACTTAAATGTGCGAAATTTCTGAATTGGATTTTGACTGAAGTCTGTCGCAAGTTGAGCGACATTGGGATTTGTGAGTGTTATTCCCGGAATGTGTAGATGTTTATTGCAATCGTCGTGGTGACGTCTGAAAGTTTGCCATTGAACTTGAGAACTTCGTTGTAGACGAAATTATTTCTTTTAGTGTGACTCTTCAAATAATATTATTATACCCTCCACAGGAAGGTATATTCACTTTGTCATTACATTTGTAACGCCAAGAAGGAGTCACCGGAGACCTCATCAAGTATATATATTCTGAATCAGGATCACATTCTGAATCGATTAAGCCATGTCCGTCTGTCTGTCCGTCTGTCTGTTGAAAGCACGAAAGGAATTGACATTGGCGAATGAAGTTTGGTGAAAGGACTTATTTTTATCGTCGTCAGGTTGGTATTAAAAATGGTCTATGTCGGTCAAGTAGTTCGGGTACCTCCCATACAAAATCAATATTAGACCCATGTGTCTCTCTGTCCATTGAAAACACGATATAGTCCAAAAGAATCCACGTGGGCAAGTGAAATTTTGTGAGTGGACTTCCTTTTATTGTCGTCAAGTTGTTACTAAAAATGGGCTATGTCGGTCGAGTAGTTATGGTAGCTCCCATACAAAATCAATATTAGGCATATGTGTCTCTCTGTCTGTTGAAAACAGGATATCGTCAATACAAATCGACCTAGACAAGTGAAATCTTGTGAGAGGACTTTCTTTTATCGTCGTTAGTTTTATATTAAATTTGGACTATGTCGGTCAAGTAGTTCTGGTACCTCCCATACAAAACCAGTTTTGCATGAGTTGCATGCAGTGGAGGGTATATCAAACACTTTTACTTGTTTTTCTATTACATTTTGATTCATGCGGCATTTTTTACCGATGCAGGGTTGAATATTTCCTTATGCGTGCACCCTTAATTATTCGTTATATGTATGTACATTGTATAATCATGCGACTTAAATGTATCTTAAGAAAAAGGATTTCCCGTGTAAAATCGTCTTTAGGATTGTCGTCGGCGCGCCTTCTCAAGAAGGATGCAGATATAGGTATATCTGCGTCTATTTCCATATCGAATGGGTTTTCTGTAGAGTTTGTCCAGTTGTTAGAAAGAAGACTAAAATTCCAACCATCAGTGGTCCTTGCAATGAGAACATCAGCCCATGCATCGGCGGTGAGGGCAACACGAACGGGAGGTACCTATCAATAACTGATGCAATAGAAAAATCATCAAAGCGAAATGCTGGTCCTGAAGAGCTCAACGCTATTAGAGATTGACAAAACATATTCCTGTACCATGAATTGAACGGATTGGTAGATAAAGGTTCAAAATAAGCAGACACTTCTGTGCGTAAGTGTGAAACAAGAGAAACGAGCAACAGGTAGCCCCCGACCATAACATCACCATCACAAACAAACTTCGGCAAAGTCTGAAAACTTGTACCGAAAGATAGAAAATTCTTTTTCATCCTCGCAAGAAAAATACACCACTGTACTATGTGCTTGTCTGGAAGAGAACTCTGCAGCATCCACGAAGGAGTACTTGATGACACAACTCACTCCAGAAGCAAGGAAGTTGTTTAGAGAAGTTAAGGAATCCTTAGGATACCTATACGAATGTATTTCTCAGGCCCTTTGGTAACAAACTTTTGCTATCATCTTCCGCAACTGTCTATAAGTGCAGCAATCAGAACAGACTCAATGTTGATCGGTAACAGACGTGGTGCTAATGCTAGTGGTAATTGCACTGTTCCGTCATTGAAAACATACCAGAACCTGCTTTTGTTTTATTCTTGTCAGATATATCATCGGTGGAGACAATAATACCAATATATCACAGGCTTTTTCGTTGCTCAGACTCTAATGAAAATTTTAGTTTCCGCCGTATTCATTTTTAGCTCCATGACTCCTTCTTTTACTGCACGTTGAGCTTCCGGAGCGGGAGGAATACATATTGCTCCGTACTTAAACAAGAACTTTGTTACTACATTCAAACCCTCTTTGTACTATAAAAGACCAAGTCTTACTGTACTTATAAATATTGTTTAATAAATTGAAATTGAAATTGAAAAATTGAAACTAAAAAAGTTCATTGGCAAGGCCCATTGTCACCACCTTATTGGCTTCTGATGGACCCCCATTTTTGAACAATAATTCTTGCTGTTTAGTTCGTTCTTCTCGCTGTTAATCTTCATATCTAACGATCAAATATATCAACATCCGATGTTTAGTGACACTTTCTGCTGACAGGACTTAATTGGTCTTAAGCTCATTCACAATTTAACCGCTCCAGTTTCAATATTAGAACACTTGCCAGTGCAGCTTGGCCCAATCAATGATATCAATTTTAATCAACCAGCGTTTATGGCAATTTTTTTTCTCACCAAACAAAGCCCATCATCCAAAATTAGTTTTGGCTTACGAGTTGATCGCAATCAGCATCATCTTCTCAACGGCTGTGACAGCAAACTCACGGCTCAATCTGTGATCGACCAACCAACGGTTATCGTGTACACAGCGAGTGAATTCCACCCTAAAATTTTAATGAATACGATCGATGGCTTAGGCTGTGCGTCGATAAGACATTCAGTCAGACTGGGCAAACTCTTTTATGCTCGTAGCTATATAGATTGCCTTGCTGTCGATGTCGATAGATTTTCAAAAACAAAAGTTTCCTCCGATTTCACCAAAAGTGAGTATAAGAGCCAATCCTATTCTAAGCATACCTACGTTTTATGATAACTACGAGTATGCGCAAGGTATACGCTATACAGTATTCGCACTCGTTTACGATTCGTTTGAAAAACAGAAAATAGATTCGAATGACATGCTGTCTCTCTAGACTTCACGTCTAAAGAATCACGTGAGTTAATGCATAAGTGGGTTTTCAGTGGCTGCTGATAACTGCAGTCAGTATTATGTGAATCGGCTTGATTTGAGTTAATAAAAGTGTCATTCAGTATAATTTCATTCGCAACATAAATTCTCCCTTGTGGTCTGTATTCTAATACATAAACGGAAAATATTGTGTGACTAATTTGATAAGTGGCTTCCTAGTTAGATAATGTTCTCTTTTCCTCATCCTCACTTTTACAAATTATTAAATGCAACCACTCTTTGATTGTCAGCATGGTGATAAATTACAATTAAATTGAGGGACATTTTTATAAGATGATCTTGTGTCCAAATATTTGGTTTAGTTATTCGGAAATTATTTCTAATCAAATCTGGTTCAATACTAAGCTATGGTAATTGAATCTGAAAAAGTCCGAATCAATAAAATCGTAATAGCACACTTTGAAATGCAAAAACTGCTTACGATCACTTATGGTAATAAGTTATTACCGAGTAGACGAGACATGAACTGGATGATAGTTGATAAAGTCAAAAAAGATAAAATAGAACGAAAGAAAGGTAAGACAAGACACCCTACTATTCAAATCAAAGTAGTCCGCAAGGTAAAGCTCTGAATTAAACCAGACATTTGTAAAGATGCTTATGGATTCCAGTCAAACGAACCTAACCTTAATAGAAGCATTAAAGTTCAATTTGACTTCTGGGTCTTAAAATTCGATTTTATTTGATTTTACTTCGATTTAAATTATGATACAATATTCAGGCGATTTTCTATATTTTTTTTGACTACTTTAGGGTAATTTTTTGAGGAATTAAGAGTAATATGCAGATTTTTTGTGGAATTTTTTTAATTCTACGGGCGGTATTTGTTCAATTTCTTGGACGTTTTAAACTTTTTTATTTTAAGTTTGAAGACAAATTTAATTATACTTACTCACAGCTGTGACACTTTCGATACGAAATTATCGGCGCAGGGACACAAGTCCATCAGGCATAAGGTTTGTTTGATGTGGCAGCACTAGTGTCCACTAGTGCGCACTGAGAAGTGTCAGCTTATTTTCACGCCTGTCAAAAACCCTGCACAACCCTGTAAATTCGGCTTCTATATCGAACGCAAAATGTTGCCAGTTTTTGAAATTGACAAATATTTATCTTTTCCTAACACTTTTTTCCGAATATTGTTAAAAATGAGTGAACACAATTCAGAATTTGAGTTTGCCATAATGCAAATAGTTGATAAAAGCATTCGAAGTATAGATGATGAGTTTGCAAAAGAAAAACAGCAAACGAAATGACAGCAAACTCAGCACTGAATTCTTGCCCAGACAAATTAACTGGGGTCAGTACAGGGCACAACTGGTGTGCCCTAGAAGTCATGTCAAATAGAGGTTTTCAGTACCAGGGCGAGTTCAGTTCTATATCGAACGCATAACGGTCAACCCAGTGCGCACTATTGTGCACTACTATTGTTAGTAGATGTTAGACGCAGTGGCTTAGTGGTTAGTGTGTTGGACTACTAAGCGAGGGGTCCCAGGTTCGAATCCCGAGAAAACCCAAATTCCAACTTAAGGTTTTTTTTCACTGCGCCACCTCTCGCGAACGTCTGACAAACATCCGAGAGTATAACTGTCATGAAAGAGCTTCTCAATTGGCCGTTTGGACTCGACATAAAATTGTCCATCCCTTCCATTCGTCCCAAAAAAAAAAATAAAAACTCACACAAGACGAATATTTGTGAAAAACTAGGCCTAGGGTCCCTACGGGCCTGTTGCGCCAAATATTTTTTTTTTTATTTAGTAGATGAATATCTTTTCATAAAACAAAGTCCAAACTCGACGTTTCTCACATTTTATTTTACAAAGTAAGAATAAAAATAAAATACACGTTTTTAACCATTTTACTTTTATTATAAAATAAATAACCCACGTTCTTAACAATTTAACGTTTAACGTAAATTAAAAACTCGCGATCTTCAGAAATAATAAATATATTGGTTTGATTTGTATTTTAAACAATTTGGGGGATTATTCAATTTAAAAAATAGCCCAAATTTTTTAGGATAAATAGGTTATAAATAAATGAACCACCGGCCAAACAACAATGGCCGCCGCTGGATGATCAAGAGTCTGGCAGATTTCAATTAACTTAAGCACAGCATTTCTTTCAAAATTAAAATTAGAAGGGACATAATTCCATAAATGTTTTTTATGGACCTATGTCCCAATTCGGTAGGACATAAAGGATTATTCACATGAGCGAGAATTGCGAGCAAATCAAATTTTTTTATGAATTAAAAACTCCTATTTGTTCTAACAAAAAAGCATTATATTTAATTATTCTAACATGTGATCCAAAAAAAAAACCTGAGTCTTAATTGATTTAAATAGCGAAATTTACAATTACAGCAATTTTCCCGCGAATTGAAAATTCTTGCCGCGAACTTTCACACTTTATTTATTCACAATCCATATAATATAGTCGGGTTCCACAAATCCACGAATGAAAAATTTGTTCGAACTTAACCTTGAAAACGGAATCGCGACCAAAAAAAAAGTTTGCATATGAACAAAGTGTCAGAACTTCGCTTGTTCGCAGTTCACAGTTCGCAATTCGCTCTCATGTGAATATTCCTTAAGTCCATAACAAAATGTTGAACCTATATCTAGTAGACTTATGTCCCTGCTGCGAAATAAGCTACTATGATAAAGAATAAATTTAATCTAGAAGCAGGGAGTGATTATTGATAAAACGAATATCAAAAAGAATACCTTTTTTACTCGACTAAAGATATATAAAAAAATGCAATTATTGTTTGTCAATTTTTATTTTGTATTTCTATTTAAATCTTTTTCCAAAGCTGGTGCAAAAATAATTATAATATCAAATGGTGCAATAAATTATTAATTTTGGGATAGGACTATCTGTACAATTTATGATAACTTCAAAATTGCGACAAAGTAATGATAGGGGTAGCTATCGCAAACAATATGGAAAGAAAAACATATTTTCGTATTGAATAGGTAGAAGAGCTCTTACAAGGACGACTCAATCAATCAGATAACAATCTAGGAACATTGTGTATTATTAAAAATATGTTGTTAGGGGCTCAATGCTTATCTAGTGAAATCGAAAGCTGAAAAATCATCACATGTATAATACTCTTGGCCGCTGATGTCTATATAGTACGCAGTACCTATGACTGAAATCAAACTTATATACATACATGTCATATATATTAATAAATTTATTAGATGTTTAACGTACTTCCTTAAATAAAAGATAAATTGACTGGTTATTATATTGTAAATTAGATGACTACCCGCCAGTTTTCGGGACCGACATTACCAAGCTACTCTTGGGTTAGAAAAACTCTTAAGGTGGTAGTAGAATAGTAGTTACTGTGGAGCAATTTTTCAGAACAAGCTTTTATAATCATTAAATTTCCTTAAATTCGCTTGTTCAAATAATAAATACCTACGCCCGTTATTAAAAGCATTAATTTGGGAATAAATAAAAAACGAACGAAATTGTGTTCTCTATCAAAGTTGTTCCTGTTGTAATATATATTTCGGGTCAAAAAAATGAATATAACAAAAATATATCCACTCGTAAACTCCAAATGTAGGCTAGGTAGGGGGGTTGGCGAGACATTGGGGGAACCTGCACCCGGCACACCTAGATCAATGTAGATGAGTTGTGACGCCCTTGGGGTTCTAATGACACCCATACTGTGCGAAACCTATACGAAACCGGGTTGTCAAGCCATCCCGAGGATAATGAAAGTCTATGTAAGACATCCCAGAGAGGTCTTCTAAGTCTTCCAAGAATTCTGTACCTGAAGTGCCGGGCAGTGGCAAAGAAAGTGTTGTGTGTCCTCAAGCACATCCTATTGAGTCATCAGTATTGATTCAGATTTTTTTGCTGTGATATTTTAGCATGTTGTTTCCTGTGATAATGCCTGCAAGAGAGGATTCATTTTGTCCTTAGTTATAGATTGGCAACATTTTCCTGGTTATGACACAGAATTCGAGTCTACTTCATCTGTGAGTATCAACCGTCGCTGCCAGTAGTTTGTTCTCAATTTCCTGTTTGAGATAGCAAGGGGTAGTTAATACTGTTAATAGTTTGAGTGAAGAACCCTGTCTTGCCAGCTCATCAGCTTTTTGATTGCCGGACACTCCTTTGTGCCCGGAAACCCAGCAGATTCTTACATTGGGCAAAGTGCCAAGAACCCGTTCCAACGCCGACATCCATCTTGGAACCGACTATATAGATGTGTATTGTAGATCCGTTTGATAGCGGTTTTCCGTTTTGCCATTCCTCTCTACCGGGGAAGTAAGTAAGTCCGTGCATACATTATTGCCCGCACATTTTTTGAGAATCTATGCATGATCCGTTTGGCTGCGTTTCCAGCTCTTAGTCTGGCTTAGTCGAAGCAGATGCAGATTTCTGCACGAAAAGGTCAAGGGGCTTAAGATTTGTTATTGCCTCATGTCCAGCTGTAGCTGATGAGGATCTTCAACAAAGTTTTAACAAACTCAGTTTATCGGCTAAGTGTACCCTGCCAATTGTGCTCAAATACATTTTTTCGCGTAAAATCCAGAGGCGCTTCCAACAACTAAGAGGTCATTGTGAAATTGCTATCTGCTTCACATAAAAAAATTGTAATAATTTTTTTAAAAACGAAAAGAAATCACTTTGTTTACACGATGTTGGACTTAATTCTAGATTAGAATAGATTAGCAGCAGCCTTCAAGAGGCTCTGGAACTGCGGCTTCTTACAGGAGCCTATTGTGCCTTCCCTGGTCAATTCCTAGAGCCATCTTTTAACTCCAGAGTCAGGAAGACTTAATTCTAATAAATGCATTCATTTGAATAAAGGCTTAGCTCATAATTATGCGATTCATCGGAAAGCTCTCTAATACTATGTTCCCACCAACGTAATTTAGCTGAAGTGATTTATAAATCACGAAAGGCGTCTCCACCGAACTTTAAGTGATTTAGTGTGACATTTTTGTCGACTTTGACATTAGGTGTCCAACACCAGATAGTTATTTTTTCTGTTCTTTCTGTTTTTTTTGCCATACCTTCCAAGAATAAAACAATTTTTCATTGTACGAACTTGATAAAAATATCAAAAACTCATCGAAACACGAACAAAATTAGAAAATTGAATTTGAAATAATTTTTTTGACAGTTTTCTTTTTTTTTGTGTGCTCAATAAAGTGCTGAAGTTAATAACAGGTATGTTCGATTTTATTTTGTGTGGATTTGCGATGACAGATACGTAATTAAAAGTTAAACACATATAAATCACGTAAATATAAATCACGAAAATGTATGATAAATCACGTGATTTATGAGTTGATTTAGCTAAATCACGTTGGTGGGAACATGGTATAACTTAAACGTCAAAACAAAAATGGAAAAGTTTTTGTGATTGACTACAAAAAAGAAATATTTTCGAACAAACCCGCACTTTTTAAATTTGGCAGCACTATTGCAGTTAAGTGACATCAAACAGTCGTTGAACTTGCAGGCACAGCTATTTATTTTGCAGACCTTTTGATTTAACGCAAGCCACAAAGGCCAATTGCAGAAGATAGTCAGATGGGTAAGTGGAAAAAATACAAAAAAAAAAAAAATTAATGAATTCGGAAAATTGTCAACGATTTTTGGGCTTGAAAAATATGTTTACCTTTTTCTTTAAATTATTTTTTTTTTTTTTTGGTTTAAAGATGTTGGGCTAAATTTGTTTAAAATTTGGGCGCTTAAAGCAAACTAAATTCTGGCAACCGTGCAAACGACCTGAGCTATTCTTACAGGGAACTAATTTGTTATAAAAAGAGGGGAATAGGGAAAATGGGGACGTTCAAGTATCTAGTTTAGTCTGACAGTTTTGTGAATAGATCTATCTCGGTTTTGATTGGGACAAATCGGTCGTATGAGCAGCTGTTTCAGTTGACGTTTATGGAGGGGTAGCCGACGGATCTAATCAAGAAATTCGTCACTGAGTACTAAGTTGACAATTCGCATATGTGGCTGACGTAGAGAAAGTGACGTTCCAGATGATCTAGTTTTTGGTTACATCTCATCCAGACCAATCTAGTCGACTTAAGACAACTAGATTCTTGAATGCGGCCATTCTTACAGGGAACATGTTTGTTTTAAAAAGAGGGGAATAGATGTTATGTGGTTCACGTAAATAAATGACATGACGGCTACTTAATAACAGAAACCTACTTACACGATGGAAGGGAATATTTGTTCGTGCCTAAATGACATGCAAGCGAATGGTTGGAAGAAGTTTGGTCTGGGGTTTTTATATAAACCTATTCCGGGAACTGTGAATTGAGCTCAAGGGTAGAAACTTAGTCGCTAAGGGCCGTTTGCTCATACGTAAGTTCTACTGAAATACTTACAGGCTACTTTTTTTAGAGCATAAACTGTCACATAAGAGTTTATGTGGCAGTGAATTCGCTATCAGTCGTATCAGCAAACGGCCCTAAGTTGCTTGTAATTCATCGGAGCTTTAACTTACATTAATCGAATTGTATAATCTTTTCAAGCGAGTATTGGTCCTGTGCGATTTTAGACGAACTCTACTAGCTCTAGCAAGACGTGAATAAAGCTCAAAAAGCCGAACGGATTAGCTAGAGTAGCAAATGCTACGGGCCCAGCGCACCATCACCTCTTGACCGTAACAAAATATCTATTTACACAAAAGCATCTTAATCACCTCACTTTGATGAATATTGAATGCTTCGAATTTGAATTTGCCGAAAGGCAAATCCTGGTATTGCTTTAAAAACAAATTTATTAGACACTAAAGCCAACTTAACATTTTCATCTAATATGTTTCGGAAACCATTATTTTCAATTTCGCGTTCTATTGGACTCCGTCGCGATTATTTATCATATCATCATATATCTCTGGTAAAAAAAATATCAAAAGCCATCGCCTATAGCACGTGTCAGTCATGAAATTGTTTTGATTTCAAGTTCCACTCGTGTATTTAAAAGTGACGGTCTTTTCCATACTTCAGACTTTGCGAGAGAATGAGGATGGCACATTAATAGACTTCCACCGAACATTGGTATTCTATTTACGGTTCTTGTTTAACGACTGTCTTAAGTGTTATTCCCGATTGGTCTACGCATCTATATAAAAATTAAAACGAAAGCGTCTTTAATATCTCCAAGCTACAAGAGCCATACAAACCCAACATCTTAGGAAAATACCACTAGACCACTTAATAGCCGGCAAAATAGTTTAGGTGGTTTATTGAACAATAAACAAATAGGTTTACCGGTCTCATAATTCGCTAACAATATTGTGATCACAAAGGAAAAAGTGTCGCCAAACAAATTGCAAAAACGCGCTAAGGCGTAATAAGAAGTAAGAAGTTAATTTTTTTTATTTTTTCCAACGTAGACAAGTTGTGGTTGGCATAATAAATTGGCCGCCATCCGTCACATGCTCTATGAATGCTAACGACGTCAAAAGAATTCGTTTTGTCATTTTCGGCACCCGCAAATAAGTGCAAAATAATTTCAATCATTTAATTATTCGGTCAGATCGGACGCACGACCATATTTTTAGTCCTTTCAATTGGGAAAAGTGGAATTGCGGCCATTGTCTGCTCCATAGACTTGGAGGCCCTGGAAGGGGAATCGATGAAAGGAATGAGGAGGAACGTTGGCTGTTTAATACTAATTAGTAAGAATTTTAACACGCCTAGTTAACAAAAAGGTACACGTATAGGTACATACGCATGTATAGGATGTGCTAGCTACGTACGCCAGCCGATGTCGTCTTCGGTATTGCCTTGATGGGGCAACAACGTTGCAATGCGAAATGAATTCCAATCGAATTTAGACTGCGTTAATTTGGCAAGTGAATATTTGATCGTCAGCAATGCATTTCCATTTTGAATGAGGAGACACTTTTCAGTGTCACCGACGTAGATGCAGTGCGTGACATGCATAGAGGTGGCGAAGTGAAAAACAATGGATGCTGGTGTGCTCAAGGAGAGAAAGAATTTTACGGATGAACTGGAAGTTTCTTTATGCGCATACATATGCATCCATATATTGAGGTGGCGCCTCGCGACTTATGTTGTTTGTGACACTAATGGGCTTTGATTGAGAGGTAGTGGCTATGCGTTTGAAGATAGTTTTAACTGGCGTCCAAAGGGGCTTTGTCAACTAATTCACAATTAGTTTGCCTTAAATGAGCTGAATGTTACTGTGCGACGGCTTAAAAATGAGTATTTGAGGGACTTTTGCTCGAGTATAAGGAGTACATCTGAAGTCGGTAGACGACAGAAAATTGTTTCCAAAGATCCATTTTCCTAGATCCGACTCAATCGTAATAGAGTGGAGGACATAGTGGAAACACTTGATCACACAAATGAGGTCCTGATGGAGTTACTCTTTCCAGGAAGCTTTAAGTCAGATCAGGCTCCAAGGAAACAAGAAGCGAATAGGATGCATAGGGTGCACATCAAATTTATGGTGGCTACTAATTAATAAGTATTCAAGAGGAATCACAAATAATTTCAGTTTTGCATAAAACTAGGCGAGCCTTAACTCTGAACATATATTTCGAACTTCCCAATTCAATCCCTATCCCACCCAAATCGTTAAATAAAACGTTGCGCTGTCACATTAAGCTGGCTGTTTCTTCATCGAAAGCCGGAGAGTTGTATACGCAAGTCTAAGTTGCGACTATTGAATAAAAATTATAATTTGTTTTATTATTCATTCAACGTTACTTGGAAGCTTTCATAAAATCGCTTTGTAATAAGAATCTTCTGATTGTGTCACCACAACAAACCATCAAGAGGTGATTTATATCCGCTGATTGAATCTGGGAAGGTATATATCGAAATGCTGTTTTTATAGCCATTTAAAGAATATTTTCATTTACCAAACGTATAATAATAATACAATAATTATTAATTTTGCTTTTGAAATTATTGTGATTGGTACCCAACTTAGAAAATGGTTTAAGGTATTCATTAACCAATAATTGACGATGATGGACTCTTCGGAAAAATAATGAGTAAGTTGGTAGGTATATTTTATTTTATGTAAACATTTGCTATATGTATGAGGTAAGTGGAAAATATAGTTCTGTACCAGTTTTCGAATTATGGTAGGGACACTTGAAAAATTGTCTCTCTCCATTTTTTATATTGTTATAAGGTCATGGCATTTTTTTCAAAACTATCGCATAGCGCGTTTTGAATAACCAGTAGACTTTTTTGAAAAAAATTGGCTTATTTCTATGAAAACTAGAATGAAAAAAATATTATGTTCATAAAATGACTGCGACATCCATTTTAGTTGAAAGGCAGATTAAAAGTAAAAGCGTGAGTACGAAGCACTTGTGAAATTTGATCTGTATACATCTTTGCATACGATGTGTGCAGACTTTTCTCTTTTCAGACCGAATAAGTGTAGTTACAGCAAAATAAATATGACATCAGCTTCATAAACTCAAAAATGTTGGATATGCTCCTATGAGTAAAAACTGATTTGACTTACCTACCTTCGACTTTTAATATATTCGAAAAGCGGCGACACTTACCTTTTTCTCCGATCGGTATGAATAAAACGCAGCAATTGCTACGAAAATCCAAGTCTGCTTTTTTGCTGATTCAGACACTTTGTTAAATATTTTGTAGGCCATGTTTTGTTTATAAATAGCTGAGTAGGAAAACCTACAAAATACCTATGACAGTTGTGAAAAAAAACAGCAATTATTTCGTGTCGACTGTGGAATATTTGTTCAATATTTATTTTAGATGTAAATGTTTAGAGACAATCATTCCTAATATATATAGGTAATTCGGACTTTGGGATTACCTCTCTGTAATTAAAAAAAAAAAAGAAAAAATTGTAAACTTATATGGCGATAAATAAATAAATAAAGAAATTTGGACATTGCGATGTTAGAGGAACTCAAAAAAGTGGGTAGATAAATTCTGTTCGTCTGTCTGTTTGTCTGCCGTTTGCTCCTGAGGCCTACAGCCTAAACGGTTGCCCTAATTTGGTTCAAACTTACGATTTGGAGTTTGTGGGCCTTCAGTTCGGGGCCGTTTTTTTTGTTCTTTGCACTGCAACCTCAATATTTTTGGTGTTTGATTTGTTCGAAAACGTCTCTTTTTACACCAAAATTGATATTATTATTATTTAGGTAGGTAGTTGAAGTTAGCATGACAACATACTCTGTTTTTTGATAATTGCATCGAATAACGGTATTTTTCTCTCGTATTACTTGCTCTTGATAGCAGTAACTTCGAGGAATCCATACGGAAGTCGAAGTGAATATCCACTGAACACAAAGTGGAATTCTAGCGAACAACGCCCTTATCAAAGTAGCTACCTACCAACCCATTCGGGCTTGGCAATGCAGATGCGTTTGGTACTTCTTAGTCGTAGAATGAGCCAAGGAAAATTCATGAACGGTTTCGCTTCCCAGGTATGTGCGAATAGGTTAAATTGCTGAAACACTCTGACACTGACAGTGAAAGCACGTCGACTTCGAGCTAATAAGTACAAAGGCTCCAAACCAGAATATCGTGAAATCATAGTCTCCAAGCTCAAGACGGCAAGGAAGACAGAATATTCCTTTCAAGGACTAAGTCAGGTTATAACGCACTAAATCCAATATTTAAAACAAATTCAACTGCCAAGTGTAATAGCACTGTTGCACTACCATCGACAAAACAACCTGTCGCTTTCGAGCCAACTGCAACCAAACCACCTCCCAAACGTACCAACTGTCAACGGTATAGCCCACTATTCCCACCACATCAGTGTATGTGTCTTTAAATTTCTATTTCTCTTTCCTTATTTTTCTCTTCACACACGAAACGACAAAGTAAACAAAAACACTGCAACTATATATGTTTCGTGTGGTCTAGTTAATTACCGTTTGGTGCAACTACCTGATATTCTGTCACATTGCAAGATGAAACTCAATATGTTTTCAGTTTCAACCACACGCGACTGTTATTTGATATATTTCCTTATTCGCTTACATTATTACTACTATTCATGTTCAGGTGATGTTAGCATGACAGCATACTCAGTTTTTTGATAATTGAATTGAATACCGGTAAATTTGGACATATCTTGAAAACCATACGATTGTAACAAAACTCATTCCAAAGGTGATATGGACATTTCTAACTTAATAGAAAACTCAGTGGATTTTTGAAAAAAAGAAATAAAATTTCATTAGTTTACATGAAAACGAAGGTAACGATTTTGAAGAAAATGCCAACTTAAAACAAAATTGATGTACTAAAAATTATCGCGTCCCTAATTTTCAGTTCAAATCACCGAAAACGCTAATTTTAGAAACTGCTCGTGTCTCGGTAACCCCACTTTCGATTTGGTTAAAATTTGTAAATCTAAGTAATTGTCTCAACTCGAACAATATTTTGTGCTCAGTTTTCAGCTTTATAGTTAAGTAACAGTATTTTTGAAACTAAACACTGCAATACTTATTACTGTTTTCTCAGCAAAATTTTACTAAAACCGCTCTAACGACTTTGGGTAAAATACATATCAAAAAAAAAAATAACGACTACGCAAAACTTAGTTTTAGCAAATATTATCTACTCACTTTTTCTTCTTTTTTTTTCAACCATATTGAATATGCACTTTAAATTAAACTCAACCACTTCGAGCCTTACACAATCAGAAACTCCCACTTCACACACGTCCATCGGCATATACAGTTTATAACAACTGCTACTGCAAATTCGAAAACAAATCTCTGAATTCGTACATATACAGTAACTACGTAAGGACATCGGTCTATAACGAATCCTACTCCCAATTATAGACACCTTAAACCAGTTACTAATATATTTCAGTCAAAAATCAAAAAACAAAATATGGCACTAAAATAACAGAAAACAGAAATTCCTACTATGCTTGTACTTGTACTCAAAAACATGTAAAGTTCAAGAGCTTATAAAGTAGTACAGTAGACGCTTATAGCTCCCTAACTAGAACTAGCGACAATTGCCTGTTACTGACGGCTTTAACTTATAAAAACTCATATTTGTATTTGATACGTACTGCCATATCAGATGAATAACCCAAAAGGGAATTTGGTTTATTACTAAATTTCTAAATTTTATGAACAGTTTCTTTTACCTACCGTTACCTACCTTATATTTATAATAAGAAAACAATCAGCCAACTTTTGGTGATTGAACAAGTTTCGTTCGACCCAGTCATGCAGTTTATTAACTAACTAGCTGAACTTCCGCCGGCTTCACCAGGAAAAAAAACTTTTTACAATAATTTATATAAAAACAAAATTTAAACATTTCTTGCAATTTACGCAGCATGCACGTAGAGTTGGCCATGCGAGAAAACTGAATTTTCCAAATTTATACCGCACATTTGAAAATATTGTTTTGCGACTTATAAACGGTAACGGTGAATGCAAGGCAATATAAATTCGCCTTATTGCAGTTTGCGAATTTGTAAAATGTCATTCACCTTAAAAAATGAAAATCGCCTTTTACAGTTTCAAAAGAAGCAATTCCAGCCAAATCCAGAAGTTAGTTAGGCTTATTGAACAAAACCCAGTAATGGCCATACCATACGTACCAGCGAAATAAATGCTCTGTTCGAATTTTCGAACTTACTTTAGCAAAGTCACACCGAATCAAATCAATTGCGAAGTTAGGTATTTTACTTTGCTACAATCTTTTACTCAAAGCAAAAGCTAGGTTTTGTTCATACGATCATTGTGCAAAAAGTGTATTGATCTACTACAAAAATTCGGCTACTGTGCGTTTGATTTTCATCTGGCATCTGTTTGCAACTATCTGATGTCCATCAATAAGAAACTATTTTTACGTTTTACGTCCCACAGATATTGAAAGCATTTTATCGATTTTCCAGCAGCATCATTTGGAATCCGAGACTATGGCACCACCCTCCAATTCTTGCATTAAAAGAATTTTCAAATGGAAATCTGGACTCCCACCAAGTGCGTTTATTACAGTTTGCCGTTGACTAATGTTCATGATTGGAATTTACATTCAAATGTCTCCTTCAATAGATATTGTGTCGTCACTAATTTTTCTCTTAAAGAGAGAAAGGTATAGTTCCAACGACGTAGAGTATAGTAATAGCACTATTACGTCACTCATCGTACACACATGCGTTGGTTTCGCTGTTTTATATAGTATACCTTGAGCATAGCGGAGTTATACAGCTGTTCACTAGTATCTGTGTATCGAGTACCAAATTTTTGTTCATATTCAACAAGTTAAAGTATATATATGGACATTTGAGAATTCATTTCAAAAATGTGCAATCTAAGAAATACTATTGTCCTACATTGGATTGATGAAATAGGAGAAGTAGAAAAACTAGATACACACTTTAGATAAGATGAAATAAAATGTGTTATCCAAAATGGTTTTCTCTTGGCTTCATTGCTTGGCTAAGAGATGGAAAAGAGAAATCACAATCACAGCGCTATATATACACAATATACATAGAGGAACATTTAGCTGTCAGTTTTACTTGTACAACAATGGACAATGACTAGGTATACCTATGCGGGCAATGTTTTGTTTTCCTATATGCCCCTCCTATTGAAATTCAGACCCACCAGAAATTTGTCGTCAGAGGCACTATATCGCCATGTGAATTTTGTATCCCGTCAAACTGATCCAGCTTTGTCGCAAGATTCAGAAGAATCGTGCCCAATTCAGATATATGTAGTTCCTTCGAGTCTGAACCATTGAAAACATGCAGTGGTTTTTGGCACGGAGCGGAGGTGCGCTTCAACGTGCATTCCTCAATCTTGTCTTAGTAGGGTGAAAAAAAAGAAGACACCATTATGAATAGATCAGCTATGGGGATTTGGGGACATTATTAAAACCATCGGTCGTTCAGAGCTTGCCATGATAGACTCTTACTGTAGTCGAAGAACTGTCGAAATTGGTTGGCCTTGCTTAATGCAAATATATATTTTTTTAATATTAAAAATAATGAAACATATCATGTTCACCGACTATACCAAAATACTCCTATTACTTGCTCTTGATAGCAGTTACTTCGAGGAATCCATACCGGAGTCGAAGTGAATATCCACTGAACACGAAGTGGAATTCTAGCGAACAATGCCCTTATCAACGTATCTACCTACCAACCTTTTCGGCTTTGGCAAAGCAGATGCGTTTGGAACTTCTTAGGGCCGCTTGCTGATACAACTCATAGCGAATTTTAGTGCCACATTAACTCTTATGTGACAGTTTATGCTCTGAAAAAAGTAGCCCATAAGTATTTAAGTAGAACTTAAATCGTTAAGAGTCGTATGTTTGACATGAACATAGAACGAGCCAAGGAAAATTCATGAACGGTTTCGCTTCCCAGGTATGTGCGAATAGGTTAAATTGCTGAAACACTCTGACACTGACAGTGAAAGCACTACGACTTCGAGCTAATAAGTACAAAGGCTCCAAACCAGAATATCGTGAAATCATAGTCTCCAAGCTCAAGACGGCAAGGAAGACAGAATATTCCTTTCAAGGACTAAGTCAGGTTATAACGCACTAAATCCAATATTTAAAACAAATTCAACTGCCAAGTGTAATAGCACTGTTGCACTACCTTCAACAAAACAACCTGTCGCTTTCGAGCCAACTGCAACCAAACCACCCCCAAACGTACCAACTGTCAACGGTATAGCCCACCATTCCCACCACATCAGTGTATGTGTCTTTAAATTTCTATTTCTCTTTCCTTATTTTTCTCTTCACACACGAAACGACAAAGTAAACAAAAACACTGCAACTATATATGTTTCGTGTGGTCTAGTTAATTACCGTTTGGTGCAACTACCTGACATTCTGTCACATTGCAAGATGAAATTCAATATGGCGCCTCTTCAGTTTCAACCGCACGCGACTGATATTTGATATATTTCCTTATTCGCTTACATTATTACTACTATTCATGTTCATGGTCAATCATCGCGTCGTGACGTCAAATATGACGAATAAAACCAAAAGAAAGAGAGGAAGTATTTCTTGAATACCCCGCTTCGCTTGCGCTCAGGTTCAGTGTTGTTGTTCTGCTCAATTGTTGATTGTCAAAATTATGAGATAACCAAAACGAAGGTGCTCTCTTTTCCCTATATACATTTTACATCTGTGTATGTATATCAAACAACTTTTTTTCTTTTTTTTTTTAATAAGTTGTTGAATGTTGATTCTCCTCGGGTTTTGGAAGTTGGCGTTCTGCCAGATAGGCAGATACTTCCACTTGGGTTACTCGTTTATTTTTGTTTGTTGTGATTGTGATTAGCACCGGGAGTTTAAGTGAAAAAAATATACATAACCCCAATTGCAGCAGGAATCTCTTTTTGCGAGTAAGTTGCCTTTTTAAACATTTATAAGCTCATCCCGGATGTGCAAATTATCAGCGAAAATTTGTACTTGGTCCTGTTAAATGTGAGTGGACATTGATCTCTTGACTAACGAAAATCGATTTAACAATGGACTTACCTATAAACCAAACATATGCCGATTAGATGTCAATGCGCGATGTGTGAATTTATTACGCCCGAATAGCACCTGTTTGCATAGTTATTCTTTGACATCCATCGACCGATATAATAGCATCAGTATGAAGGGCGTCAGCGCACAAGATAAAAGTTGTCATTGTGCGGTTTCGGTATCTGTTTTCTGTTCGGTTTTCATGTTCTACATACAGTCACTAATTATTCATTTCACTCTGATGGATGTGCAGATACTCGTATAATCGAGGTGTTAGTTGGCAACAGGTCTGTGGCCTACACGTTAAGGTAGTCGCTTTGCGGCATTTGTGGCTTTAATTATATTAATTCCGCCTTGCCTAAGTGTGCGTTATATATTCTTATCAAGCAATATAAAAAAAAATACAACAAACTGAAAATAAATTTAATCTTGTGATGGACATTACTTACAGATAAAAAGTACCTAGGTAGCTAAAATGGCTCGTATTGATTTTTAAGTACCTATACTTACTCTTATGATACTCACTCAAACTTATCGATTAATGTCCTTAAGTTGGCCAATAAGGTTTACACGCTCTGTAGCTACTATGTTATATTGCGCAATTGAGCTCTGATTTGATTGTTTTGTAAAGCGTCAGCCAGCATTACGTATGTCAGTTAAGCAAGGGTCGAAAATGTACTTATAGTAATGCGGCAACACTTCATTAAAACAAAGTCAATTTAAGAAACCAAAAAACCCGACTGACTAAAAAAACGAATTACAAATATATGAACAAGACACATTCAAGTACATACACCTAACTATGGCACTCAGGGGAAGAATACGAATATAATGACATCTCTGTCTTCAAATTCGGTCAAGCCGTTTAAGCTACAGGGCGTCATACATAACCCTCCCTGTGTCCAGTTGGGCAAAAACACAAACCGCGACACTAATAATCATTTTTAGTGTCAAGGCTTAAATTTTCGAACTCACGGTGGTGAAATTTTCCAAAATTGCATATTGTGACCTACAAATAACTAAGGCCCAAAGACGAATACAATGAATTTATCGACAGGGAATCCCTCCTGTCTCCTCGCGTAATTTGTTGTTAGTATTGTTTATTTAACATTAGCTACACCGTTCATAGGCTTATAAAGGGTCTTTCATTAAGGACTTGACAACTTATTTTTTTAAATAAATAGACTATAATTCTTGAGATACCCAAAAAAATGTATTGGCTTGAATTACTATCAAAACATTTATGAATTGAATTCGACTTCGTTCATATTCCCACCACGAGAACGTATGCAGCGGTCGATAGTTGAACCCAATTTTCCATGATTCGGCCGTACATTTCGACGGATACGGCCGCTTTTTCTGGTTCAATATTGGCTCGAGCTCCTGCTCATCGATAAATCACTAAGTCCCTCAAAGCCTAAGGCTATATAACAGTCTGCAGAAGTGTTGTTTCCTGTAAGACCAACTTTGACTCTACTGTTCAGCACATCAGTTGCGGTGATTCAGATGCCTTCGTGTGTTGTTTTCAAATCTTCAGCACCGATTGCGAAGTGCGAATCTACATCACTGATGCCATACTACCGGTATTCAACGCTTGTTGATGGCTGCCTAGGTTTTCTCGGCAGTTTAAGGGATGTGAGCGGCAATAGTTTGAACGATTTGTTGCGATTACATTCGCTCAAAAATTAATCTCTCCATGTATTCGAGAAACCCACCCATCGATACTTATTCCTATACAGGTAGAAACTAGCCGAATTCAACTGATTACAGCAAATACACGCTCAAATCGACGCGGTACCGGATTCCACAGTATTTGTTAAATATTTTAAAGCTCCGTTCTATCGTTCCTCCAAGATGGCTTTGAAATTTGTTTGTAAAAGTCAAGGGCCTTTGCTAGTTATTCGGCTGTAGAAGGTCTTTAAAGGTTACAGATATTTTACGTGCCGATCCGAGTGTCGCTTCTAGTTTTTCCTTATTCAAGCTCATCAATAGCTCCGAGGCGTTTTTTTTATAACAAATTAACTTGGGTGGTTTTTTTCTACTTCGAATCCGATATGCCGGAACCTCCTTTTTAAATTGCACTTCCGGTTTCGGCTTCGGTTCCGATGTAATCACATCGGAGGTTTTTCGGACCGATGAACATGAACCACAAACAATTATCGAGTTGCGATATGTTACAATACGGCTCTTTTATTTATTTTAAATTGTTTTGTTAATTTTCTAATAAAAATGGATTCTTAAAATTTTTTTTTTTTTATAATTTGTGTCTGCGTGCGACTCCCGCCTCCGACTCCGGTAAAACCACCTCCGTAACATCCCTAGTCCAGGGTCAAGGACGGCAGGTCGGCTAATTGAAGCCTATAGTTACATTTTCACAATTTTAAGACCAATATGATTTACTGCTCGAAATGTTTTTTTTTTTTTGTATTTAATTTGCTTTAAGTTCGGTATTGCATAGGTTCAGATTTTTTTCTTATCATATGTATACTCGGATATATCCGCACAAAGAAAGTTTTACCAAAAAACCAGAGACCAGATGTGCATACCTACACATCAATTCGTAAACTCGTACAATAAAGGGTCCTTAATTTTTCGGTTTCGAAATTAAAGCTAAATAAAACACATTTAGCGATACATTTTTGATGAACATTTTATTTCATTGTAAAGTTTGGACTTTGCTGTTAAGTGTGAAATACAATATCATTCAAATGGCCGCCTCGGGAAGATTCGCATCATGCGATTCTTTTGAGGTAATTTTTAACCACTTTTTCATTCGGTATCTCAGCCATAACTTGAGTAAAGTTGGTTTTAAATGTGTCTAGAGCTCGGGGATTATTCGCGTAAATTCGGTCTTTTGCGTAGACCCAGAGAAAACCAATTGACGTCGCCAAAACGTTAAATTACTCGACCAGGAAATTTTTCACGCAATATAGCCATAATTGGTCGTGTTGTGTAGCTTGTTTCCCCGTCTTGTAGTAAGTTTTAATAATTTTAACGCCTTGTTCGATTGTTAAGCGATCCATTATCGTAAATGGCAAACATTCAATTAAGAATTTGACACCTCAAATGACAGCTGAGTTTGACAGGTGTCAAATGCCAGCGCTACCAACTTGAAAGCTGGAGGATATACCTACATTTTTCAATAAACAATATCTAGCCACATCAGGATGACCTACCTTAACATGAATTTGTGTAACTTCTCGAGTTGCAACTACAGCTTGTAAACCTCTAAGAAAGTAAATATGGAAAATCAGAGTATACTAGTGCGAGAATTCCCACTTTTTAATATCCTCGCAATTATACAGTTAATATGTATAAAGAAAAGCAATTGTGTGCTCTAGGTGATTCTCTTTCGTTTAACAGCCTCAAAATGTAATGCGCATTAATGTCATCTGCGAAAGACAGTGCTGCAGTAAATTGGTATCAGCTACGTCCCATGTAACATCGGTGTCAAGTAGCGCATGATTCTTTAACCACCACCAACCATATAATGAATGAAAAGTCTAGGAATTTAGTAGCGTAGTAAATTTGAGTGACCCACACAAATAATGCACATAAAAGCGAGCAAAATAAATAATGGAATTATTTTAATTGATTTTCCTTTTTTTTTCTAAGCGCCATGGTCCTCGATTTAAATCCCAAATGCGCAATTCAATTCCCGACGACATCCCCACAGCATTGTAAAACCGCAAATTTATGATTCCATAGTGTATATTCCATTCCGCCGAACGAGGCCGCCGCGTCATTTTAGATGTCTGGCTGGGGCTACTATGCTATGCTGTGTTAACAAAAATTTATCAGATACACAGCCGAGTGTATCCATGTATCCATCTCTAGATACTGATCTTTCGTGCTTGTTTACGCTGAGGTCTGAGGAGATAACGAGAGCGAACGATTTCAGCTTTTTGTATTGTTCCCTAGAACTGCGAAGAATTTTTCCACTTTAGTATCTCGAAGTCTTCTAAAAGAAACCCGTCACACACAACTCTACCTATTGCTGCTAACTTTCTACCGACCAATCTATACAACAATTCCGTGTCTTTCCACTTTCATTTATGTGCCTTGTGTTTCTCGCGTGCGTGAATCCGCAAAGTGATTAGTGCGGTGCAATAAATTAATGCACCGCTAGTTTGAGTCAATAACTATCAATTTAGTACCGCACCGACTGCAAGGCCAGTAGCACCGTGCGTCACACCGATAATCGCCGAAACAGCTAGCAGTACCAGTCGCTGAAATCATGTCCGATATGGAGATCCGTAACAGAGCGGAAAATATCCAAGTGAATGGTGAAAACAATGCCCGTGCTCCTTCGCAAACAGGTTGACTAGTTATTTTGTTAAGCAACTTTATTACGCCTTATACTAGAATAATTGTTTTAATCTTTCAACTTTGCATTTGTCTGGAATTTTACAGCCAACATGGACGACAGGCATGATAATGTGTCGCTGAGCAACTTCAAGGTCTTGTATCTGGTGGTGCAATTGGTGGGAGCCACATTGATTGTCCTGATGGGCAGCTGGATTGGCCTCCATTTGGGCGGATTCGGGACCTCCAATAGCCCCAAGTTGGAATTTAATTGGCATCCATTCTTGATGACTATCGGGCTTATATTTCTGTATGGAAATTGTGAGTATAAACAAACAAGAATTTTTTATTATATGTGTGTGTGTGTATTGCGATGACTAACACAATACTTATGGAAGTACGAACTGAAGCCGAAACAAGCTCACGTTTCGCTATACAAAATGCAGATAAATACAAACTGTAGAGACTCATATGCAAAGCGCATACTGATGATAAACAAAAAAAAATACAATTTTATTGTTAGCTTTGCGCTAGGTTTTTTTTTTTTGAATTTGGTACTGAATATAAATGAATAAATAGAATTCGTGGTACCAACAATCAGTTTTGGTGTCCAATTTAAATTTTGGATGGAGATATAAAATTAAGCCGATAACATGTACAAGTACAAAGATAATATCAACTTGTAGCGTCGGAAACAGTTTAAAATTACTGGCGTTGTTGCGTATGCTTGCGGTAGGCATTACGGGCAGTCCATCAATATGAACTTGTAAAGAAATTGGCCGCATTCAAGAATCTAGTTATCTTAAGTCGACTAGATAACTGGATGAGATGTAACCTGAACGCAAAAACTAGATTGGTCGGGAACGTCACTTTTCCTACGTCATCCCCATATATGCGAACTGTGAACTTAGTACTCCGTCACGAATTTCTTGACCAGATTCGTCGGCTACCCCTCCATAAACGTCAACTGAAACAGCTGCTCATACGACCGATTTCCCCCAATCAAAACCGAGATAGATCTAGTCAGAGAGCTGTCAGACTTACTAAACTAGATACTTGAACGTCCCCATTGCCTTTGTTAGGCTAGTTTAAACAGAGCAAGAGGACTCTTATATTCGCCACCAACATGGGCAATTATCACTTGTTTTATCTGCAGATTCTAATAAGCTTTACAAAATGGGTTGCTTCTTTTCGGCAAATGGCAACATTTGTCTTGAATTGATGTCTGCTTAGTTTAACAGTTTCCCCATTCCCTATATAGCCGAGGGGCAGCGCTTCTATGTTATTGGGTTGGCTTTTCTCCAAGGCAATTTTGTTGAGTTGACTGTAGGCTATACTTAAGGTAACCATCCATTTATTATAATAATGAAATGTTTAGCATTTGAAGACGGTGTTTATTATGTGTGAATATTAATACGGGAACATCCAAAGTTTCCGTACACATTTGAAGTAGGTATTTATTATAAAAGAAAGAAAATGAAACTAATACTTTTTTAATAATAAGGTATTACATACTTACAATAGGTAGGGTCGGTTTTCGACCAGAAGCGAGACTAAATAAAAAGTTTTTGACTTGAAGAGGACGTTCATTTTGAATTATTTTGTTTGCAAAATCATAATGTTCTGTATTTTTGAAGATGTTCATTATTTGTGATATACAGGGTGGGCCAGATACAAGTTTCTTTTTAAAAATGCAATAAAATCAACAAATTTTTTTTTTTTTTTTCATGCAAACATTCCCGCATTAATTATGGAACACAACGTCGTTCAAGTGGATCTTGGCTGTCTTCGCAGTAGCGCATTCTGTCAATCCAATTTTGCAAGACCTTGTTCATGGTTTTGTGCTGTAGCTCACGGATTGCTTGGATGATATTGGCCTTAAGTGCTAATCGTTTCCGGATTGTTGACATAACATCGGTCCTTCGCGGTTTCCCACAAAAAAAGTTCAAAGGGGTCAAATTGCAGCTCCAAGGCGGCCAATTGACATCGGGCTGATAACACGATTTAGGAATTTGGTGCGCAAAAGATCGATTGTGGCATTTGCTGTGTGGCATGGCGCGCCATCCTGCATGAACCAGACGACCGTCCAAATTTCAGTAAAAAAAAAGTCGGATAATATGGCTCTGTAACGCTCACCGTTGATCGAAACGTGTTTCTCCTCAGACTAGTGCGTGAAATGTTGAGCTGTTGAGATCGATGGCGAGTTGATGTTCGTGAATTGAGTCACACAATCGTCTCGTCTGTGTCCACTGGCATAGGTACCAGTCTCAAGAACTTTTTGCACAAACAAACTTGCGTACAGCAGGTGGGTGCTTCATTTCCACCAAAACTTCCAACGTTTTTTGGGCTACACAACACTCACTTTGGAAATAATTTTTTAATATTTCCCAAGCGTAAAGCGACTGAGTTCGTTCCGCGGAGGTATGATAGATACTGACTCTTTGTCAAGATTTCAGTATCAAAATAACCTATGATTCAAAAAGAAGCCACCAGATGGCCCAGCCTTTATAAGATATCTCGCAGTGTGCTGGTAGCCAAAACAATTTCAAGGTTTTTTTTGACGGCATGGGTAATAGGCATCAAAGCAGCTTCTTCTTTGAACATAAGCCTTCCTTAGAGATGATTCCAATCATTATGGACAGAAACAAATCAGATTTATCATAAATAACCCGACTTTTAAATGATTTTTTAAAGTGAAATTATATTTCTGCCCTAGTTCTTTTGTTTAGTACAATGGTTGTTATGTGTAAGTCTTTCCTAACAACTTAAAAACTGCTAAAGTGATTACAATCTACGGAATAGGTGATCGGTCAAACCTCAACAACTATAAGCCTCTTGCTAATATCTCTGCTATCGGTATTCGAGAAAGTTGTGGAAAATCGTATCGTTTCTTATAGTGATCAAGGACCTTCGCCAGGTTTTTTTTTGGAGCGTGCTAAGACGGTATTTAGTTTTCGAAATGACATGTCGATAGAATTTTTGTAATTGATATGAAAGTTGGCGGAGATCCCTAAAGAAAACATTAGCCTTCTAATATCATCCACATTATAGGTTCCGATTCTGTTTATTGATTGAGGAAGGGCTTTATGTATGCTAGCACTTAGCCTTACTAATATGGCTTTTCTTTTCAGCAATTCTCATCTACCGAGGTCTGCGTCAAACTCGCAAGAAGAGCCTAAAGTATACGCATGCATCCATTCACATGGCTGCTTTCATCCTCACTGTAATAGCCCTTGTAACCGTCTTCGATTCGCACAATCTAGCCGTCAAGCCCATTCCAAACATGTACTCTTTGCACTCTTGGTTGGGACTTGCCGCCGTCATAATGTTTGCCGCTCAATATGTTTCCGGTTTTGTTACTTACTTGCTGCCAGGCTTGAAGGATAACTTAAAAATCGCATTGATGCCATTCCATATCTATTTCGGACTGTTTGGATTTGTACTGGCCATCGCCAGTGCTCTGATGGGACTGACGGAGAAGGCCTTCTTTTCAATGTCGTAAGTACTATGAAAAATTACGTCCTGCCATACGGAGGCTAACTTTATGTTCAAATTTTAGCGATTCCTATGCTCTGTTGCCCAGTTCTGGAGTTATGGTCAACATGATGGGGGTTTTGTTTGTTGTCTTTGGTGGCCTGGTTGTGTATCTGGCGACGGAGCCCAGTTTCAAGCGTCAACCTATTCCAGAGGATGCTGTTCTCCTTACCGGTGCTAATGAGTGAACTTTTGTGCATTTAAAATGTGGTGCTATCTCAAAATAGGCTTTAATTCGATTTTATTTTAATATTTTTATTTACAATTTTATTACTTAAGTTTATTTGTATTTATACAAATTCTTCGATTATGTGCGCACATTTTAAACTATTAAAATCTTATTTATATAAATGTTGTGTCTTTAAAGTTAATATATAAAAAAATCAAATTTCACTCCCTTATAAAACAGCTTATGTCTGTGGTGAATTTATGTTGCATTATGTATAAATGAATCATTTTGTAAAACTAAGGTTACTTACCTGGACATGCCAATATGTAAGTGTATTAAAAAGAAATGTTTTTCAATGTTAACTACAATATTTTATCTAACTTAGATATCACTATATAAATTTAAATAATAGTATATACAAATGTATAAGACTTTTTTTTTTGTAAATTAATGAAGTTAAATCGGAACCCTCATAAATATACCGAAAGACTGGAAGAAATCACCACCATTGGGACAAAGAATTAATTTTTCAACTGAGATCGGCTTAAAACTATTTATTCAACAAAAGAAACAATACATATTTTGGAAAATCAATTCATATGTACCTCAAAAAGTACTACTTAAAAATACCTGTGAAAGTGTTTTCTCCACTCGTTAAATGCACCTTCGCAATGTAACTATGATTAATTTGTAGTCTGAACTGTAGGGGAGGTTTCGTTCATCTTTCTGTAGGTTTTGCACGGGATTTGCCGCCACTGACACCTCAGACCTCACCTTTGCTTCACTTTTTGTTCAAATTTCCCCACATTGTTCCTGGAATAGCATTTTTTAGTTTCTTTAATAGTGCGCTTGGCGTGCTCTTTCATATAAGCGATGAGAAGCTTATGTTCTTCCATCTCTTTTTCTTGTAGAACTCATGAGCAGCTATATAACTATTTTGCAAAACAGTTTCCTTTTATGTAGCGTTTGCTAAATGATGGTAGAAGTAGGTATGAATCTGTGAGGCTTCTGGGTGCGGATTGATATTATTTAAATGGCTGGGGCCACAAAACATTGCTTAGTTGACCACAACATTTCTGCAGGAATAATTGTGAATACGTCGGCGGCCAGAGTACCATCGATACGCCGCCCAAAACCACATAATTATTTTTACTATTACTAGAACACTATGTCCTAGGCCCAGCTGTCTATTTATACTGTGAATCTTTACAGGACCCCATTTTTAAAGCTGTAATAACGCGTAGTCACTAAAGCTCAAGCTCAATTCTGTTCCTCAGTCACTTCATTTAATTTTTTGAAATTAAAGTCCGATCTGCAAACGCAAAGAAACAGTACATAGCTGGTGGTGGATATTTTAGGCGACATTTGAAACTTTTAACTTTTTGTATGCGTTCAACGAGCTCGATGACCTAGCCACATATTAAATTAGTATGAAGTTTAAATGGTCCGCAACTGTGGGTCGTCAAGTCTCATTTTTAAGGAAAAGACGGAATTGCGCCAAAAAAATAACACTGCAATTTTGATCCATTCTGTGGGGTAAAGTAAGATACACAATTCAACCTTTGATGGAACATCCCAGATTGAGTTTATCCTGTAAATGATATTAAAGGTAGGTAAGTTGTCTCGTGTGCGTGGGCTATGTGTATTTTTATAACTTGGCCATCAAATTCAATACGAATTTAGATTGTGTATTGGATTAAGCCTGACCTATACCTTTGGATATATTCGCTCTTAAAATGACACTTTAAAAAGCCAAACTTTAGCACAACTAACAAATTTATTTCACTTTCCTATATTCTCTATCTAAATACAAATTTGTTGGGTTTGTTGGTTTTCAACTAATTCCTAAACTCTTTCCACTCGTTCGGAACTCTTTAATAAAATTTAAGTTCTCATCAATGCCAACAAAATACGTTGGTATGTGACCACGCCCCTTTACAAATGTCATCCCTCGAAATTTACACTGAATATCAAATGTTTTTAATATCTCTGCTGTATCTTCAGTCACCTGCAAGGAAAATACGTTATAGTTCATACTCAATAGATTGAAGGAGTTCATTTCAGAATACCTGCATGCTACCGGGGATTCCAGTTGAATCCATTCTCGACGCCATATTTACAGCGTTGCCCCAAATGTCATAATGTGGCTTGCTAGAACCGACAACACCGGCCATTATCTCCCCATTTGAAATGCCTAAAAATGTGAGTACGTTTCGAGATATGAAGCAGCAGTTTGATTCTGTATGACCTTACCTATTCGCAGCATTCCCACATCCGATTGATTGCTCTCACATTGTAGATTTTCAACATTGAAGTTGTGCAAAGTCTTCATGAGATCCAAAGCAAACTGTGCCATAACATAGACAACGTTATTTGCCTGGCGGCTGCTTACCTTGCGCTCCCTAGTCGTCCTGGCAGCTGCCGAAGTTGATGGTTGGTTATAGTCGATGTAGCCATTCGGATCCATGCTCTGATGAAAGGAACCACGAGCAGCTGAAAATGCAAGCCAACTATTTATCGCAAAGAAGAGAAACAGAAAATTCAACCAACACACTGTTGTTATAACTGCGTCGTCCATTTGGCATTAGCCCAGAAGATCGGTGGCTAGCCCTGGTCGTGGTAGATTCACAGCGGGTTGTGTCGAGGCCACATGCAGCCATGTAAGTCCAGCCGGCTACTTTGATCTTCTCTATTTTAAGTGGTCCCTTGTACGAAGTCAACTGAATAACAAAAAACTATAGTTTAACTTGAGGTTGTTTGCGATTTAGCTTACCTTTTCATCAAAGTCACAGATAATTTCATTTAAAACTCGTAGTCCCACTTTCTCGGTGTCATAATTTCGAATAGTGGCAAACATAACTGCAACATTGTCATACTCTTCGAAATAGTGTTCGTTTTTCATCTTCTTTGACATATAAATGTCAGCTGCAAGTAGAGAAATCCTTAAGGCCTATATAATCTGAGGGAAAATGATTATAATTGTATTCTATCAACAATTCAAAAATCTGTCATCGAATTAGACAAACATTTCCTTTGATCTTCTATAGCTCAATTGGCGAAAGTGTGCTTGGTCTTTTTTCCGTAAAAGGAAGTGGAAGGGTTCGGGTTCGAACAAAAATTTCTTTCAGAGATGGTAATTAAATGTAGGAATTCAACTGTTCAAAACAATCACGTAAAGGATTCTGAAAAATAGATTTGTTGTTGAGATAAAACCCAACTATTTTTAATCAAATTGTTGTTCCCTCAAGCATAGGATCAAACAAAAAATCGGTAAATATTTCCCAGCATTTTCAGTAAAAGCTTTGTAAATAACAGAGAAAAGTTATTAGATAGTTCATCATTTTGTCTTTGGATGTAGTTAACCTCAAATTATTATGAAAACAGGGCATTCATGCAGACCTTGAAACAGTAAACTTAATTCTAATTATATTAATTTGATATTAAGATGGTTTCCAGATGAGAAATGATTTTCTTAAGAAATTGTTTAATTTTTTTTAAGATTAAGCCGAAGTTGAAATTCATCTTTCAGACCTAACGTTCAAAATTGGCCGTCAATCAGTGATGGATTTGATAATATTTTTTTGCTTTTAATCGAGAAATCGGTAAAATTTTTGAATCTAAACTTTCCAAATCATTGTATTTACCTCTTGTTCAAAAACATTTTACGATGTCAGAATTATAAACTAAAGAAGGATTCTAGAGAAAATTTCGTAACTCTTTTTCAAGTTCCAAACGGGAATGCTCACATTAGCTATATGTAATAAAAAAAATATGCTTGGCATTCGACCTAGTATGGCAGAGCTTAAAGAGCTAAAATACTTTTTTTTTCAGCGAAATTAAAATAATTAAGAAAAAAAAATATGGTACTTTAAAAAACAAATAAGAGAAGGTACTAAAGAAGAGATCTCCACTATTATTTTGTCCGAACTGTAAGCCTCCAAATTCCAAATCCGAAGTTTGAACGAAATGCGGGGAGCCGTTTAGGCTGTAGGCCTGTAGACAGACGGACAGAATTTTGCCACCCACATTTTTGAGTTCCCCTATCATCGTAATGTCAGAATTGATTAACATCTCAAGTTCGAAATTTTGTACGAATACAATAGGTATAATTCTCTTATTACGTAAGTTAAAAATATTTCAAATTTTGTGTTTTAGTTGACTAGTTTTTTCAGTAAATGTTAATTCAGATAAGCGAAGTCGTTTAATATGTATACGTCCAATTCTATTATTGCGAATTTTCAGAACTTCTCAGCGGGAGCTCATAAATGAGAATACAGCTTTCTTAGATCGAAATGTTTTTTTTTTTTAAATTGAGGTAGGTATGTTGATCTGGTTTCTTTTTTTTATTGGTGGGTTATTTTTGAATTACAGCCAGCTTCCGAAAAAAAGTTGGTAAATGGGTGAAGATAAAAACAGGTGCTGTTTTTTTCTGTATCTTGAAGAGGTTCTGAACAATTTTTTATGAAATAGTTTCTTGTAACCTACAAGGTTCTCAAAAAGAAAACCTTTGAAAGTAGACTGTATTTTAGATACGACATAGAAAACAAACGGCCTTACTAATAATCAAACACTTATGTCGACCATTAGCTGGTTGGCAGCTTTAAAAAATTGTACAGCATTAGTGAAACGGTACCAATAAACAATTAGGCCTCCACATTTGCTAGTGCTACAACTTTCTTAGAATCTATTATATTTTTTGTCATCGCAGAATTCAAATTTCATAATTTGTTTTCGTGAAAAAAAAATATCAGTGGTGTATTTCACAACGAGGATTTTATTCTAAAAAACGGAATATATAAATTGCAAATTAATTTGCCCAATAGATATCTATCAAAGGCTTCTTTTAACTTATTATAAGCAAAAAACAAAACAGGAAATAGGAAATGCACAAAATATCAGCTGATCTGTCAAATATCATATGCAAATCAGTAATGCCCCCTCCTTCGATCGGACACAATTTTGGTACCTTTTATAGTACACTTTCCTTTGTTTTCTAATCCTTCACGATTGATTTATGAGTGAATTTGTGTCGGAAACTGTGTTTGTTGGGCTGATTATGCAAATCGAAGCTTATTGATTTAAGGATTGAATGGTTAGCAAGTGAATATTTTTGAAATAAAAAAGAAATAATAGCCGGCTATTTTATTTTCGAATAAATTAAAAACTCACGTAGGAAGCCAAAAGCGTTTTGGGGACCTATCGCTTCCGTTTTTGAGTTTCAATCTGCCAAGCAACGAAACAGTGCTTGAAAAGGTATATAGAAATATAAAAACAAAACCAATTTGATCTTTTAAAAATTGTATTACTTATATTTTCTAATTGGGGAAACTTAAAAAGAGGCCAAATGTTAAATTCATTCAGAAAAATATAAACCCGTGGACATTTTTCTATACGAAGCTGTCATGCGTACTCCTCTATGAATTCACACCAAATAAAACAGAATTCTGTATATCTTGGGCATCGCACATACTAACTTTAATTCCTCCATAAGTTTCTTAATTTATTATTTCGCGGGGATTTTGCTGAATGCTGACAAGTCTTATATCCATATTTCCGTGGAATCAACCTTTTCACATCAACCATTGATTTGATTCATTAGAAATTCTCGTTTTTTGGGAACAAACTCCATTTCCAAAGCGGGTTCGGTTGAAGTAGGTATTCGGGTATGAGCTGTCCAATCTTAAGTGAACGGATATTTTATTCTGTTCTCGACGACTCTCCAGAAAGTCTTGGAAACATCCTTAATTTAGGTACCTATATCAAATTTATTTTTTCGTAACTTGCAAACTATGAAATAACCCTCTCTGTGTGCAGTCGGGTAAAATGGAAAACCGATCAAAAAGCATGCACTAGCGGTTAAAAAAGATACCAAACAAAATATTGCAAGTGTTTAGAAATAAAACAAAAATGCAATATTTTTCAATTTTGTGCATGCATTTGTAAAAAATTGTCTTTTCTTAACTTAAACAACAATGCAAGTTGTTTTCCTACGAATACAGTCCGAAAACATTTACAATTTACTAAAATTAGTTTATAATTCTAAACGTTCAGGCTGAACAAAAGTGTATTTAAATTCGCTCCTGTTACGAAATTCTATACCGCCATTTTTGGTGGTTGGGCAACACTCCTCTTGAAAATGACATTTAGGGAGGATTTCTTTAGATAATGCCCGAGATAAACATAGGTTTCTCAACCTTAACATTCAACGCTACAGTTAGCGATATTCTGGCAACTATTTTTGTTTATTGGTAAAGGGATTTTGGAAAGTGTGGATTCTTTGCGCAAACTGCCAGACTAAAGTTGATTATTGGTAAGGCCGAAACTGTTTTGTGAGTAAGAAGTAAGAAGATAGAAGAAGCATAGGTTTCTCCAGAAAAAAAAGAAGGAGTATCATATCAATGCCCAAAAAGGAGTTCTTAAATTACCTTGAAGCAAAGACTGCACCAAAAAACGTTCATGCATGCAAAAACGAAAATAACTTTTTGTTATCATAAGCTGATGGGTTATCAGCGTTTCGATTAACAAGAATCGCTTTTTTAAGGGACGAGCTGGTCAAGAGGGTTTCAAAAGCTCAAAGGAGTAGGAAAAGTATATAAGTTGTGTACTGATTTTGCTACTACATTATTATTAGTATTAAAGAAAATGTCCTTAAAATTATGGGAATATATCGTCTGAACCAGTTGCTTTGTGTCTATTAAGAAATTTTAGTGCCCTTGTGCGAAAGCAAAAATGTACTTGTCTTATGGAGCTTCCAAAATACTTGAGAACAGATGGACACATCACAAGCTCATAAGCCTAAAAATTCAACTATTTTACGCATCTAGAGGCAAACAACACAATCTTCTACGGTATAGTATTCTCTTTTGGGAATAATATCTGTCAAAAAGAAGCGACGCACCCAACATCGCCGCGTCGGGCAATGCGTCAAAATATACCGCTCTGACTTTGGCGTCGTATTACTTGTATTTGAGATGGCCCAGATCCGCCCAGGCCAGGACCATCACTGTATAGTAATTATGATGACTTTAGTATGTTCCCTCTGTAAGTTGAAAACACTCGGATAATCGGAGGGTGTCGCTTTATTCGGCGCGTTTCCTCACCCTATGCCCATTCTTTAGTATCAGACCTCTATGCGTTGGTCTTAAAAACAAAATAAAATGACCTTACTTACCAACGTGTGCCGGCAAGATATTGTGAACCAAAATCTTGATTGTCTCATTGGTGACATGTGCGTCCTCTTGCCTCTTTTGCAGTTGACGTTTCCAACTGTCAAAGAAAAGAAAAAAAAAACATTTAAAACTTAACAACAATTCAAAATGCACGAGTATCCTTCTTACTTATAGTCTACTTTGGAAATATATTCCGTTTGTCGGTCCATCAGGTGAAAGATTCCAAACGATATGAATATGACCAACAAGTGGGAATACTCCGAGTTAAGGCCCAAGTTTGTAGACGGACTGCTGTGATAGACGTACGCATATTTCCCCACTACAAAATACGAGTACACAATGACGATAATCAGCCCAACAAGGAATTTTATAAGGAAAGGTATCCGGGTGAATAGGAAATTCATGCAAATTGTAAGCACCACACTTTCCGTAATTGCCTGAAGAGACAAATTTTGAGTTAGACTCGTTTCTAAGCATTAATTGGTGAACGACTTACCCACGGATTAAAGCACAAACTGTGCTTCCCTTCTGCTAGTGAAGTGCTATTAATAGTTTGATGGGTAGTACCTTCAAACTGTTGACAGTCAACCTAAAATTTATTGAAAATTATGTCACGAAGCGATTTTTTTAAAGAAAATGTAGCTGATGACAAACCAATTGGAGCATGGAACTGGCACAGAGGGTAGTAACCATTGTCAGATAGATAAAGCACCTCGCTCCAATACTTCGCATCCAAGTGTCGGACAAATTGTAAAAATATGCGGCTACTTTGTTTTTGGGTCTGGTGCGATTTTGAAAATCCAAATCATCATCCGTCGATGGGTTACACATTATCCAAAGTTTCTTGTACCAGGTAATGATCAGAAACAGTATCAAAAGAACACCAGCCAAGGAATTGATTATCCAAAACATGTTTGTTTGCCTGAAAAATATGCAGTGCCAGTTACTAGTTTGCTTTTATAGAACACATTTTTATGAAAATATATCCAACAACTGCAGATCGATTCAACTAAACGTGCTGTTTTGCGAAAAATGCAGTAGAAAATTCTTGCTCATCCTAGCTCTCAAACTTCATTTCATTTCATTTATTTATTTAGCAAAATCTGCTATTTATAATTCTTTATAAACTCATAAAAAAAATAAATATATATAGGAAATTTGGAATTAAATTGGTTGACTATTGTACGGAATTTTTTTTTTAATAAAATTGATGGCTTTTCTTTTAAATATAACAAGCTTAGTTTCAAGTTTAATTTCATGTGGTATTAAAAAAAACCTGAAATCGCTATTTTGTCGGTATTCTTTCTTTCTTTTTGATTTTTATCCAATTAACGTCGCTTTCTTTTAAACTGTAGGTTCTGCGAACGAAGAGCCATGTATATCGCACGCAAATCGATCTTATAAATCCTGAAGTATGTCGACGTCCATTTTGAGCTTGAGAGTAAGCATTGATAAAAATACCCGGCAAAGATTGCTCATGGGTAAAGTTGGGGTAAGTAGAAGCGACTGTCGACAAACGGCTGACGAAATTAGACCATTAGGTCTATTGAGCTACCATCGGGGAAAAAAACTTCTAAGAGCGTAAAAAGACTTTGAATGTCTGCGTTTATTTGATCGTTTATATCCTCGTAGCAAATGAGAAGAATCTTTCGTCAGCCTTGGCCAAATCAGTCTTGTCGCCAGACATGTTTTACTAGATGTCCACCCAAGGTTCAATCTTTTAATAGCATCCAGCTTCGTCAGAAGTTTACAAGTAGCCATCTGAACACGTAGCCCAAAGGTACCTTTTTGAAGAGTGCTGAATATGTTGACGTTAGTGAGGTACCCAATTCAAAAAAAGTATTACTGCGCTGTGAAATTGCTCTGAGGCGAATGCCTGCAGAGGCTGTCAATTTACAGCTTTCTGTGACAGATGTAATATAATGTCACGTGCGACTTTCTCCACTGACCAAGCTGTTCTTTGGTTTTTGCTAAGCTTAATAGACTTTTGGCTACTTTTTATACTCTCCACAGGAAGGTATATCCACTTTGTCATTACATTTGTAACGCCGAGGAAGAGTCATAAAGTAATATATCCTGAATCAGGATCACATTCAGAATCGATTTCGCCATGTCCGTGTGTCTGTCTGTCTGTTGAAAGCACGATAGCGCCCAAAGGAATTGACATAGGCGAATGAAGTTTGGTGAAAGGACTTCTTTTTATCGTCGTCAGGTTGATATTAAAATTGGGCTATGTCGGTCAAGTAGTTCTGGTACCACCCATACAAATCCAATTGTGCATGACTTGTATTCAGTGGAGGGTATCAAAGCATCATTTTTATGTACTTGTTATTATTTAAAGGGGACCACCTCTTAGCGTTACATTTGGAGCAAATGACAGTCACAGAAAAAAAAAGTCTAGGGAAAGAAGTCAACTTGAGCTGACCCGCATAGGCACCCAAATCCTGCAACCAAGAAATCATCACCAGAATGCGTCAGGAGACGCACCTCAAAGTCAAAGGTCCCGTCCCGATACCGGAAGATGTAACGGCAGACTCAAAATATAACCACACAACCAAAAAATCGAGCTTGCGGTTGGCACGCAAACTGCCAACCATCCACTGTCGAAAGAAGTGAAAACAAGACCTCAAAGCTCATCTCCAATGACCTGAATGATATTTAATCGGATATAATCTTGAACAAACTTACGGCTTATTGATGGACTGCACGGCAAGGATTCCGAAATATGTGATGAATCCAATTAGAATGCTATACTTCAGCATCACATCGGGCTCAATCATGTACATGAACTCCCAACGCCAATCCTTAAAAAATAAGCATAACGTCGTGACGTTGCTGCGAAATGTCTGCTCCTCCATCTCGTCCTGGGTCAGTCTTTTTGGTGGGCCGAAGCAAAGTTTTGAAGCCCTATCAAAATGATCTCCGTTACAAGCATTCTAACCGGGCGATAATATTAGAAGACTTACTGAAACTTTCCGATGGGCATTTTGTCCAACTCGCGGCTCATCTCAAGCTTAGCTTGTATCCGAATCTGATTGTATTGCTCAATAGTATTCTGCATGAAGTTCAACGAGCTATCAACCTTCGAACCCTACGATTTGCAAGAAAAGAAGTAAAAAAAAAACATACAGCAAAAACGGCCTTTTACCTTATTCGATTCGATCAATCGTCGAGCTCCAACAGACTGCCTCTTGTACTCGCCAGTTTGGTAGAACTGCAAGTTGCAAAACCAAATTAAACAATGACATTTGTGTATGTGAGGCGCTTACTCTTTGCGGTTTGATAAGATACGATCGGATCAGATATTTCTTCAAGACCTCATCATCGCGAGCCATTTGCGTGCCCTCCTCGTACATATACTCACCATCGAGCAGCTCTAGAGTTTGCTGGCTGACATGAACACGCCTGCATATGAAATGGGACTGAAAAATGCAATTTAAAATAATCTGCCACCTTCTGACTCACCCCGCAGCTCCGGTGGACTCCAAGCGGTTAGCAATGTCCACATCCTTGGACCAGATATCATACTGCCACTTGTACGCTCCAATCACGCCCGAGAGAATACTTCCCGAATGCACTCCAATTCGCATGTCAATGTCTAGCTTTCGCTTTGTTCTAAAAATTGCAACTGCATCAATTTGAACTGCGGTTTATCTTTTCCATCGAATATACCAGTAGTACCTTACTTCTCGTATATCCTTGATCATTCGCAGGCCAAGATCTACGCAGCTCTTCGCGTGGTGATCGTTCTTCACCGGTACTCCCGATACACAGTAGTAGCAGTCGCCCAGGAATTTTATTCGCAGGACATTGTATTCCTAAAAATAGTTGCCATCAGAATTGATCGCTCAAGAAATTAAGTCGCTACCTCTGAAGCCTGATCGAATTTCACGAAAAGGTCATGGATTGTCTCGACTAAGGTTTTAACATCCAGCGTTGTCGTCAAGTGGGTGTAATTGACCACATCGGCGTAGAGAACAGATACTTCGGAATGCGGCTCGATGAATAGTTTTCTAAAAGGGGCCTCATTTTTATTGGGTTATGCTGAAGCTGTGAAAACTTACTCAGTATCTGGGCGTCTCCAGCGCTTGATTGTCTGCTGAGCTGAGCTGTCAATTGAAAAGCATATTATTTGTGTTTACGGTTTTTAAGTTTGGCGACACTTGAGTTCAGTGCTCTAGAAAAAGTCAAACGTAAATTGAGCTTGAACGTAAAAATCTCCGACGAGTCTGTCTTGATAGCTAGAACATTGATGAATAAATTCTTTAGCCCGCAAAGACCTTAAAAGATCGGGACTTCATAGGCGGGACAGCATATATATTAAACGCAAGGTATTCAAGGTAAACCATGATGTGTGCTCTCCACTATCCAAAAATGCCAAAGGCACCAACCACGATTGCTTAGAAGTTGTTCTTAAACTTGGAAGTACTACTCGATATAATCAGTGAAAGGTTCTACTAAGGGACATGACAGAAACAAATAAATCGGAGCATTGGCTCCTGTAGATATGTTTTGAAATTGAGCCTAGCAACAGAAGTAATGCAGCTAATAAGAGGTTTTGAAATTATTAGACAGTTTTTGACAGCAGATTTACCAGAAAGGTTTATATTAAATTGTTTCTACATGAAAAGCTAGTGACAATCGATATGGTGTGATCTAGGAAATGGCTAAAACAGTGGAAAATATAGACTAGAATACATAGAGCAAATAAACGCTTGATCCGGACGAAAGAATCATCGAATAAAGCTTGGAGGACAACGCAACACAGAAATGCCTTATCTTAAATAGAAGGCGGTTCCAAATGAGATGGCTAGTAGAACTAATAATAGTAACGAACTGGATAGCGAGAGCCATTTTGGTTGCGGTTCACAGATACCCCATGGGTAATAGATGCCATTTTAGAATAAAGGTATATTTATAACTATTGAGCTTACGATTATGTCAGAGTTGTAAAAGAGAACCGGGATTGAATTAAAGTTATCCAGCCTAAATGCGATCATATTAATATTCCCCCATTCAAGGAAATCAGTAGTATTCAGTGCAAAGTCTGCGTTAAAATAACCACAGGCCTGGTAATTGAGTAGCAAAACCCTGAACCACTAAGCTAAAGATCTAACTAGCTTTTTTTGGTGATGAAATGTTTGCCAATGGCAATGGTTCCATCAAATTTTTTAGCGGAAACCCCTGCCCCTTCCCTGCGTACACCACTGACGAGCCTAGCTCTCGCAGTTATTCTATGCTGCATGGGGAATGCTAAAGGGTCGCACTAAAAGGCCTTCAATGTGTCGGGTTTAAAGCCGGTCACGAGGAAAGCTGCAGAGAACAATTTACAAAAATTAAAAATGTAAAATGTTCGCAACAGATCTGTGGGGGATACTAATGCTTCAGCCCGAATACTTCTGAGCAACGACGAGGTAGAGGAAGTGAGGTGCACAGTTGGAATTAAGCCTTATTTTCAATGTTTGTGAAAGAAAAAAAATATACAAAAAACTTTAACCAATTGCTTTTGGATCATATTTGTTTATTCGAAGGAAAGTTGCAAAATTGTAAGCGAAAAGTGTCCCCTTTTCGATTCCCTGAAAACGCACACAAACCAGATCGCCACCTATTGCGAACGTCTGAAACAAATTTGAGGGTATACCTAACTACCTATCATAAAAGAGCTTCTCAATTGGTCGTTTGGGCTAAGCATAAAATTGTAGATCCTTATATCCTTTCCATTAGTCCCAAAAATGAAAAACTCAAAAACGAATGGTTGTGAGAAGCTAGGTTGCTCCAACTATTTTTGTTTATTAAATTATATCGCTCCTTTTTGGTAGGTTCTCAAAGACCTGCTTTTAGCTACATTTTCTCCGCCTGAGCGCTTCGACTCATTGTGATGATGTTTTTCTCAGAGGCTGAACCAAGCTCGTCAACTTTTTTAGGGTTTCTCTTTAAGAAACACCAAACATTGGGATATACACCGTTCTTTATTTTTCGTACGCCCTCTCGCGTACAACTAAGGATTTTTCGTGCCTGGGAGCTGGGTAGGAAATGTTTTTAATCTCTCATCAAACTTACCCCCGATCTAATGATGATCTTCTGTGTCGATTCTCAGCCTTTAGATGCTCAATACGATCCCTTACCTCACGTTCAATCTTATCAGCTGTCTGTGCCGGAATGATACTGAGAAGAAGACTTTTCTGAAAGCACAACATTTGTAGTTTAAGATTTTTAATACAGTTTCTTACAAACAAACCTCCTGATCCCTAGCATAGCGCAAAAGTAGATTTTCCTCCACACACTCTCTGCGATCGAGAAAAGTAGTCCTTATAGCGATTTCCTTCATGAGGCGAAAATATATTCCCAACAGATTCACACACGATAAAAAGATGCCCTCAGATATGGTCTTAATTATAATGTGATCATCGAGCCTATATGTTACCATCGCATAATTGATCATATAGCAAATTGTGACAGCCGTACCCAAGATGAATGCATGCCAGTTGTCACTCAACGGAATGAACATGTAAATCGCGTACAGGATGTAACTACCATATGATGGCCTCAGCGGTGGAATGGGGAAGTCGACTACCGCATGGTAAACAGGTACAAGTAGATCTGCAAGGAATACCGGTTAGAAAATAAAGTTGGCAAGCGCTTGCACACATTACCTGATATGACTAAGATGAAGACAGCAGTACATGAGGCCGTGTATGATATCCAAGGATGGCGTTTGATCAAGTCCTCGCGGAATGTTATGAAGAGTACCGCCCACACGAGGAGTAACGATGCGAGGTACGAGAATATTTCTACAAATACTTCACTGAGGTCCTGACACAATATATATACCGAGGCATTATTAAGGCAACTATCCCCCCTGTGAAATTAGCGCTTACCTTAACTGCTGCCATCAGCATGATAACATGAATAATGCCCACAAGTGCTTGCAAAAGTACGAATAGCGAAAGGTAGCTAATCCGGAGGCGCTGCATGTATGTGGTGTAGAACTGTTCCAGTTCTAAGTTGCGACATTGTTTCTAAAATGAAAACAAAAATGCATCAAAGGGATAAAAAAAAAGAAATAGGGGGAGGGTTCTTTGCGATGGAGGACCTTTTACCACTCTCGATCTTCTTCCATCGACTCATTTGAAGCAACCTTTTCGACGTAGGCATAAGCATAAACTAAGTATTAAATATATGTCGTTTTCCAATTGGCAAAAAGAAGCGTCCGGGAGAGTCCGGAATCGAAAAAATCACTTCTGAAACAGTTCCATGGGCACAAAAAATACTCTTCTGGTGATTCTGAGAAGAGAATTTCGCTTCTCGATTTGAAGTCAGAATCCACTCAAGAAGCACTCACTAAAATGTAATTTATGTATTTTATACAAGTCAGCTGACAGCCGCCGTAGATTATTTTTTTGGCATTTCACCAATACTTTTGTGAGTTCAATCAGAAGCAGTTTTGTTGTTCCATTGGATCACAGAATGAGTGGATCAACAAGTGAAACCAATGGAAAACGAAAAATGTGGGGGGAATCAGGTAGGGGTAGGTGCACGGGAGCTGACAGTCTATTTAATGTTTAGGTTATCACTTTATGCAGTTCGAATGCAAAACAATTATGCATACTGGCAGGCGACATGTCGACGCTACCCGCTTTTCCCACTTTATGCTCCTGAGTATAATTTTATTAAAATGTTAATAATATTTTAAATGTCACGCTTTGCTTATAGAATATGTTGCTGCCAGAATAATTCAAAGTCCAAAGAGAGGTCCAGTGAGATTCCTTAATCAGAATACAATGTAATTGTTTTTGGAATCGCTTTTGAAGGTATTTGTTCACAAATTTTTTGAAGTGTTTTCGACTTTTTCTAAGCGATTTTTGACGTCTTTCCGGACGCGTTTTTGTACGAATGTGGTGTTAAACGCATTCTTGGTCAAACTTATCGATGAATTTTCGGACGCGTCTTGTTTTATGATTAATAGTTTGTATTGAGTTATAAAATTATATTTGATTACCGACAATTTTTTTATTAAAAACTTATCCTGTATAATAAATTACAGAACGAGGACCAAAAATGATGAACCTACAGGGCCTTTGCAGCGAGCTGTGTGTACTACCCACCAAACAACAACGGACCTTACTAATAACCACTCTTAACCTTCACACTAAATATTTTGTAGGTCACAATATGCAATTTTGTAAGGAAAAATTTACTCATAGTGAGTTCGAAACATTTAGCCTGGACAATAAAAAAGATTATTAGTATCGCGGAACGTGTATAACTTTGGAAAAAGTAGTTGAGAAACGAGTGATTTTGATAAAATCCCTTTTTTTATGTGAAGATCGTTTTTAAGTTTATTTTTCCAAAATATATTATTATTAAAATTTGCAGTGATTTATTGTTATAAGTTATAAGATCTAAATAAAAATAAAGTGAAACATTTACCCTCCTAAATACTGCCTGAAATTTAGCAACCCGTTACTCAGCAGTTACGTCAAATTACGTGTATGGTATCTTACATCTTCTAGCTAACTTGTGCACAATTTTTTAATAATATGATTATAAGTTTAAAAGAAACAATTGCAATTAATCAGTTTTATCCACCTAAAAAATTTGTTCACTGTTAAGGAAAACATTTCTTTTTGTTTTTAATTTATTGTTGTAAATTAAAATGTCCGGTTTCCTTATTATTAAAACTGATTTAAGATTTTTGTCCTGATTCTGCTAGAATTTTTCAGTTTAAAAAAAAAAAAGATTATTGTTTTCGTTAAACAAATAACTCATTTTTAACACCCGACGAAGAAAAGTGCTTAGGCTCAGGTACTGGAATATAAATGTATGTAAAGGGTCTTTCATTACGGACTTGACAACTTATTTTTTTAAATAAAATGCAAACTACTTGATGTATCGCAAAAAAAAAAAAGTTATTGGCTTGAATTACTTTCAAAACATTTATGAATGGAATTCGACTTCGTTCATATGTCCACCACGGGAACGTATATGCAGCGGTCGATACGTTGAACCCAATTTTCGATGACTCGTCCGCAAATTTTGACCGCTACTGCGCTATTTCTCATTCAATATTGGCTCTCGCCACTTGTTGGCATAACCCAATGATTTAGTGTAGCCCCCTAAAAAAGGTATAGAGGCGTTAAATCACAAGATCTCGGCGGCCATTAGACCGGTCCGTAACACGTTCACCGAACAGAGACTTCAATAACTCGATTGTTGCACCCGCTGAGTGGCTTGTGGCACCGTCTTGTTGAACAGCATTTCACTGATGTCCAATTCATGCAATGAAATAACGTTCCAACATGTGTCTGTAGCGAATACCATTTAGCTTGTCGTAACGTTCATTTTCATCGACGAAAAAAAACGGCCCAATGGATGAAAACCGCACCAAAAAGTGACTTTTTGCGGATGAAGTGCTGTTTCATGAAACACATGACGGTTCTCACCTGTCCATTAATGCATAATTTGCTTATTGACGAAGCCATTTAACCAAAAAAGAGCTCCATCGCTGCAGAAAATTGAAAATTGGCGTTAATGCTCTTAATGCCCAAAACACATGTGCAGCAAGATTAGAATACACATGTTTACATGGATATAGGCACACATAAATTCTGTACTCACCGCAGCACTGCAACATGTCTATATTTCTAAAATTTGCTGCAAAATTCAAGCGTACCACAACACCAAAGAAAATAAATTGTAATTTCAAGTATTTGGCATCATCGGCCTTTGGCATTTGCTGATCGTGTTTGTTTTTGTTTTGGTTGCAAACACATCAGTCGCTTAGTCGGTGAATGACATGCATGTGCTGCGTCCAGAATTTCTTCACATGTGTTTTGGGCATAAAGTTGCGACCACCGACCCGGAATTTCGGTAGCAAATTTTAATTGTTTGTAAACGTTGTTCCTTCGTGTATTCCACCGCGATGAAAATATTTTGACGCTGACAGTTCGGTAATGGGTTTAAGGGTGTGTTCACACTGAAAGTTTAAAGTCGTCAAGTTGCCAATGGAAGTCCCTTTACTTAGGTGAAATGTAATTGCTAATGCTCTCACCCTTAGGAAGCCCCACTCCCATTTTTTCTCATAATACAGGTTTGTTGTTGGCTCGGGGGAATGCCGTCGCTGAAGTTGCTCCGAGTTTCTTTCTAAAATACTATTCATCGTGTCTTTTCCTCCTGTTATCAGTGCATGTACCTAGTGCTGAATTTCCATCATTTTTAGAAACCGCATATAGTTACCTGCAAATTAAAAGTATAACATTTGAAATATTATTTTTAATTTGTTCTTGTTTGTTATCAATTATTTAGACACACTTCCTCTACATGATTGATTGTTTTATTTTTTTAATTGGAAGTTAATGTTTCTTTTGTTCCACAACGATAACATTTTGTACCAATGAATACGTCACCTATCTAATCGAAATCTTCGAAGCGATACACATTTTGCAAACATTTTTTGATAAGGATAGGTAGAAAGTGGGTAATTTAATTCGACTGTGGATATATTTAAGGTGTTTTTTCTCTAAGCTGAATACCCACTATGCTGTCATTCGTAGAGTTGATGTTTAAAAACTTTTCTGTATCTCAATATTGATAGATGTTTGCTTGTTTACATCAAGACCAGCCAATTTCGCTGCGATCAGCGCATGATGTAGATATCTCACCTATATCATAACCTCATTGGCTATCTCGAAGATAGACATCAATTCAACTTTCCAACATAATGAAGGTATAGCGATATCTAAATGGAGCGGTCTAAGATCTTTTGATAACAAACTGATCGGTTGGTTTCAGGGCGGCACGTTTGCACGCCGGCAGATTTAGGAATTTCTTATTCCATACCTTAAAAGGTACGCAAAACAAAATTAATTCTAAGACCTACCACTCCATAAAAGCTATCAACTTGGTGCGCAGCTGTTGCGTCAACTGACGTCTACTAGCTAACTTACATATTTATGCACATTTTTTTTTATTAATATGGGGGTTAATGTAAAAGCTTTTAATTTACAATCGCAAAGCAAAAAGATATGCAACATGGTCGTTTGTCGGTAGTTACAGGGAAGAAGTCGTATATTATGGCTCGGTATTTGCTGTCAAAATTTAAGTCAATCGGTTGCAAAGATACCCATTATAAGCCGTTGAAGTTCCGATAAAGTTAATCACATGATTGATTGACGCACCACTGGTAATTTATTGCCACCAAATTAAAATGTCCGACCTGAGTTACTGTTGCAATGCGACTCTACAGAAAAAAAAATATACATATCTACTTGTTCACTAACATTGATCTGCACTTACTCCGACCAACTTCGACTATCACGAGCGGCAGTTGCCCCATACAACCCACAGGGCAGATTTTTACTTTGATTAGCTATCGACGATTAATTTGTTTGCATTATTTGTTTTGTGACAGTTGACGATATGAATCACGCGGTAGTGAATATTAAAAATCGGCATCTGTCAGGCATTCTGGATTTTTTCTCAGATTTGCTTCAGATTTACTAAAACAATAACGTTTGAGTTTGTTTACGTTTTCGTGAAATTTTTCAACTGCAAAAAAATGCATTGCATCGGGTGGATTTATTTTTATTAATTATTTAGAAATCAATCTGGGCGCAAATTAAGAATATTTTAATAGTGTACATTGGTGTACATAACACAAACAAGAGCAAGTGACGTTTTAATGTTCGATTAGACACACGAAATCTGAAATCTGAAGATGCCCAATTGAAAACCACATTAGATTTCCCCATAAAATGCTAGAGACACCTATAGGGTGTTATTAGATTTGCTAAATAAAAAGGTTCAAACTTAAATTGTTGCGGAATGTTTTAAATACATTTTTTCCCAGTGTACACGCAAAATTTTAGGAACTCACAATAATGAAATTTTCCATACAAAATTATCCATTTTGACTTGCAAAATATTTAAAGTGAAGGTTAGATATGAATATTTTAATGTCCAGTGGCTACTAACGCCTACAGGTTGATAAAAGAAGACGGAAGTAAGGACCATTAACAAATCATTACTGATTCCCCCAACTCCCAATCCTCTTGCCGGTGGCCCCCTTAATTTATTTTCAAATTCCGCCATTTTGTTTTCCTATGGGTGTTTTGTCGATTATAATCCGTGTGATAATAAATAAATAAATAAATAAAAAATGCTGCCAACCGTGGAGGAATGGGGTATAGTTTGGGAATACCACATTGGTTCGGGAACCTAACTTTTTCTACATCAGCCACATATGCGAACTGTCAACTTATGTACTCAGTCACGAATTTCTTGACTAGATTCTGCGGCTACCCCTCCATAAAACTCAACTGAAACAGCTGCTCATATGACCGATTGCAGCCAATCGAAACTGAGATACATCTAGTCAGACAGCTGTCAGAATAACTAAACAAGGTAGTTTAGTATGTGCTAGCGCACATAGCATTTGCCACCCCGTAAAAATATAGCTTGTAGGCGACTAACGGAAAATCGGCCGAAGTTGGTGGTCTCAGAATGGCATGTCTATTGAGTGAATGAAAACATCACCCTTGTCCACTGCCAATTTTTTCAATGCAATACTTTTTTAACAGAAAAATAAGTGTTGCAAAATGTCACCACACTTCGATTTCTACCGATCGAAGTTACTCTTTTAATACAATCAATTTCAAAACAATAACAAAAAACATTTTGCAATACCATATACACCACCGCACACTTACCAAGATTCGCATTCATCCATTTTATACAATTTGACGAAACTTTGTAAGACTCACACAAATCCACTTTTAAAAGATTACTATAGGTTGTAGGAGAATTCTCAGTTTTCAACTTAAGCCAGAGTATAAGAAGTATAAACACATTCGTGCAGCGCTATCAATGTGTCTCTCAGAAAACTACACTCAATTAAAAACGTATTGCCTTGTCTGGTGTGCTATGCGTTTATCAATCCCACACCTGCGAACACTCTGAAACAATGATAAACATTATCACACGTCAATATCTCACGACACACTGTTATTGCTTTTAAATTTAAATTGAACAATTGGCATTAGCAAATAATCCCACAAATTGGACAACAGATTTACGATATCATTCTCGATATCGATCTGGAAATAAAGTATGTACTGGGGTAGTACTATTCAAATAGGAGACGTGTTACGTTTCGATACCTTATAATCAGAGGTATTTTTTTATAAAGAAATTTATGGTTTTTGTTTGATTTGCTATAACACGGGCTGGTACTGGGTACTCTATTTAATTCAGGTTGAAACGAACTACCTGCTAAGTACTTAGGAGGGAACCGAGGTATAACAATTACACTGAGGTATATTTTCGATCATGGCGTTACAAACAATTTATTACATATCCGCGAAAACCATGCGGAATGCAACTCAGACTTTAATGGAATTTAAAAGAAGATAACGATAAACGAGAACGTTTTCGACAGCGACTTTTGACAGTAACGGTGTAAGTTTCGTAGTCAACTGAGTTGAAAAAAATGTTCTCAGAATATTTGTTCGTTCTCAGATAAACTGAATGCTTATCAATGGTGAAGAACGTCTACGTACTGAGCGCATGAGAAAGGTGATTGATTAGAAACGTGAGTAGTCTGATTGACAAGAGAGAAAGGTTGAAGTGCGAATGCGTGTTCCTGATAAAACAAAGTCGGGAGCATTCTTACAGCGGGGGTCGTTGCATTTTACCAACAAAGCAAATAGAACAGCCGTTACATATGTATATACATCTTTTTATCTTTTTTATTAAAAATGTCAGGAGTCTACTTCATTCAAGAGTCGCTAAGGAGAAATTCAATTCTCGTGTGGAGTTTAGTCAGTTCTCCCATCGGGCGCGTCCCCAGGCGGCGGATAGGGGGCCCCTGTGAGTGCGCTCAAATGAATGCACATTCGCAGGGCTGGTGGAAATAGTCAATACCACTCGCGGACCAAAAAACTGGCAGGAGGTGGATACTCTAAAAAAATCTAATATGGAAGAGACAAAAAGGAATGAAGTTACGGTGCAGGGAGTCGGATCCCCAGTACCGGCGGCGGAGAGTGCGGAAGCAGGCTCAAAGTCGTCGAGATACAACGACTGCAAAATAAAGGAAACTTATAGTGCTAATGCACCTGCTACAGTATTGGTAAACTTGGATACTGTAGCCAGTAATGCTACAAGACAAGAGGCAAACGGAGCCGAAATCGTTGTTGATCCGTTTAGGAAGAGCACTAGGCTAACGCGCTCTCCAATTAAAGCGAAATCTTTAAGCGGAAATGACAACAAAAATCAAAAAGATGTGGAAACCCCAATAGTGGCACACCTGGCTTCCGGGGAACAAACTGCGACATGTGAAACCAGGAGAGATCTCTTAGGATGGCTGAAGCGGACTCCATTATCTGCAGCAAAAACTCCTACACGATCGACGCAATCTGCAGAAAAACCCCTAGCAGCTCGGAAGATTTGTAGAGAGGAGAAAGGAAACCCAAGTGAAACCTTGTCTCAAGAGATACAAAAATGTCTGGAAGTAATTAAAACAATGAAGCTGGCATGTGCAAAGCAAAAAAATATCAGCCTCGATATAAAAAATGGCATATCATTACTCGAAGAGTCCTTAGACAAAATGCAGTGGGACGAAAAAAACAAGCGCTCAACTCCGAGGATTGATGCTAAAGCTACACCAGTGGAAACTGGCAAACCAGAGGGGGAGAGAACCGAAGCTACTGGAAAAAGCTCAACCAAGAGACCACCACTGAGCCCATTAGTGAAAGGCCCCGACAAAAAGAAGAAGAATGAAACAGACCGACCAGCTGTAACACATACAACAAACGACACGCAACGGAGTTATTCTCAGGTCCTGAAAGAGAAACCAGAAAAACAAAAAGAACGATATCAAGGAAATCCAAAAACGGTATTAAAACCCACCAAAACAAAGAAGAGACACAGGAAACCCAAACCAGAAGCAATCCTTATAAGACCGAACGGAAGCGATAAATACACCGACATCCTGAAAGAAATCCGGGAAAAAGCGAACCCAGATGAAACGGATACTATAATCAGAACGGTACGACAAACGAAATCCGGCGAACTACTTCTCGAACTTGATCCTAAGACGAAAGACAAAGAAGCCTTCGGGAAATCCCTAACAGAAATCCTAGGAAGTAGGGCAAAGGTCCGCAATCTGGAACAGAAGATAACGCTCGAGATCAGGGATTTAGATGAGCTGACCACGGCGGAGGAAGTCCAAAAAGCAATAAAAATGAAAATTTCCGACCCAACAACCGAGTTCCAGGTAGCGATCACCGGGAAGAACAAAAGCTCCCTAAAGATGGCCATAGTCCAAATAAACGTGAGAGCAGCCAACGAACTGCTTAAGTCCCATCGGATAAAGATAGGATGGATTCAGTGCCGAGTCCGACGACGGGTGGAAGTCAAAAGATGCTTCAAATGTTTTAGCTACGGACACATGCAGGCAACCTGCAATGGCGCAGACAGGAAAGGCCAAGGTCTATGTTTCAATTGTGGAGAAAAGGGACATAAGAGAAACGACTGCCCAAACGCCCCAAAATGTTGTCTATGCGCAGATCGGAAACCCCCATCAACAGCTCTAGATCATATGCCGGGATCGGGCAAATGTCAAGTCTTCAGGGAAGCACTTGAAAAGGCGAAGAAGAGTGAGTTACAATGACCAGAATACTACAATGTAACCTCCACAGAAGTCAAACTGCTGACAATCTACTGGCCAAAATCAAAAGCGAGCTCCAAGCTGATGTAGTTATTGTCAGTGAACAATATAAAAACAAAGAAGGACCAAACTGGATTGTGGACACTTTAGGAACTGCTGCCATATGGATCCCAGACGCAAGTAAATTCCCCATAAAAAGCCAAGGAGCACAAAGAGGCTTTGCATGGGTGAAATGCGATGGACTCACATTAATCAGCACCTACCTCAGCCCAAACGATAGAATCGACGAGTTCCGACAAAAATTAGAAAACTTAGAGGACTTTATGTGTGACGTCGGAGGCGAAATCTTAGTCGCCGGAGATTTTAACGCCAGAGCCCAGGAGTGGGGAATGCCAACTACGGACTCACGAGGAAGGCAAATACTGGAAATGTCAGCGAGGCGCGGCCTCATCGTAGCAAACTCAGGAAACACGCCTACTTTTAGGAGACCTGGCTGCGAAGGCACCATCCCGGACGTAACCTTTGCCTCGGAACACACATTCGCGAGAACTCGAAACTGGAGGGTCATCGAGGACTACACGGGCAGCGACCATCAATACATCGTATTTGACTTAGATGGTTACCAACGAGCTCCAAATCGGAACCAAACACGAGCTCCGAGGTGGAACGTGAATAGACTAAACGAAGAGCTCCTCACTTCAGTGATAGAAGACGGAAAAGGGGCTGTACTTCAAGTGGAGGGATCGGCGGAAACAAAAGCTGAAGCCACGATGCAACTAATACGGCTCGCATGTGACGCCTCTATGCCACACGAAAAAACGGCACCTATCGAAACAAGGACCCAGTGTACTGGTGGACGGAGAATATAGCGGCGCTACGCAGAAGATGCTTACATCTCAGACGCAAGGTCACTAGGGGAAGGAGAAGACATGCTGAGTCAACGGAGGAAGCTCTATTGGAATACAGAAGCAAAAGATCCGAGCTCAAGAAGGCCATCAATACGAGCAAAAAACAGAAGTGGGAGGATCTCCGTCGAGACATCAACAACGACCCCTGGGGGCTAGGCTACAGGATCGTTATGCGAAAACTTGGAGCCCAGACAGGAAATCCTGTTCTCGACGAAGAAAAGATGAAGGGTATTGTGGGCACGCTTTTCCCAACTCACCCCGTTAGGCCCCTCGACACCACATTGGTCCAACGTGAGGAAATACTACCCTTTAATGAAGAAGAGCTGTGTTCAGCAGTGAAAACCCTACAAAACAGAAGAGCCCCTGGACTTGACGGGATACCATCAGAAGCGCTAAAGGCGATCGCCAACTCATGCCCCCAACTACTACTGAATATGTTCAATAGTTGCCTGGAAGATGGAGTCTTCCCTAGAAATTGGAAGAAACAACGCCTAGTGCTAATTAGTAAAGGCAAAGGAGACCCAGATTCTGCATCAGCGTACAGACCTCTGTGTATGCTTGACACGCTAGGGAAACTCTTGGAGAAGATGTTGAGACCGCGACTTACAGCTGCAGTATACCGAGGAGGAGACCTCTCGGAAAGACAGTACGGCTTCAGAAAAGGCCGCTCTACTATTGGAGCGATCGAAGAAGTAGTAAGGGCCACCCAATCCGCCCAAAGGGGTAGTAACTACTCAAGGAAGATCGTACTGCTGGCAACTCTGGATGTCAGGAACGCCTTTAACTCAGCCAGGTGGAGTGACATGCTGAACGCGCTCGAGAACACTTTCAACATCCCAGCCTATCTCTTACGGATGGTTAAGGACTACCTCAGGGACCGGGAGTTGATCTACGAGACTACAGAAGGCCAAAGAAGAATGCAAGTAACCTCAGGAGCAGCCCAAGGATCAATTTTGGGGCCTGACCTCTGGAACATCTCGTATGATGGCATTCTTCGCATGGAGATGCCGCCGGACACCTTCCTGGTGGGGTATGCAGATGATATCGCCGTGGTCATAATGGCAAAAGACACTGAAAATGCGCAACTGAAGCTAAACCAAGTCATGCGACGAGTAACCTTTTGGATGGATGAACACGGTCTCGGCTTGGCTACAGAAAAAAACGAGATAGTGCTTCTAACGAAGAAAAGGATCCCGACTTCAATCGACTTCCAAATCGGCCAGGAGGTAATAAGAAGCAAAGACGCCGTGAAGTATCTGGGTGTGACCATCAACACCAAAATCACCTTCTGGCACCATATAAAGAATGCAGCGGAAAGAGCATCGAAAGTGACTGCGTCACTGAACAGGCTGATGGCAAATGTAGGTGGCCCAACGGCCAGCAAACGAAGGCTCCTGATGTCGATCACGCATGCCATTCTCCTTTACGGATGTGAGATCTGGGCAGATGCACTTCGAAAGGAAAAATATAGAAAGCAGATGGCAGCTGTGCAGAGACGCGGAGCTCTACGAGTTGCAAGCGCATACCGAACCGTATCGGAGCCAGCCGTTCTTGTTGTCGCAGGGGTGACCCCAATAGACCTCTTAGCGGCAGAAAAGAAGTACGTCTACGACAAAAAGACGGAAGCTGGAGTAGAAAGGGCTACGGAAGAGGCCAAAGAGCTCACGAAACAGAAGTGGCAAGAACGCTGGAGCTCGGAAAGCAGAGGACGATGGACAGCGAGGCTCATCAGGAACGTGGCTGAGTGGAATGACCGGAAACACGGTGAAGTTAACTATTACGTCACACAGTTACTCACCGGACACGGATACTTCAACGCCTTTCTCCACAAGATCGGGAAAACAAACAGTCCAGCTTGCCAGTACGGGGACTCCCAGGAAGACGACGCGCATCATACCTTCTTCGCCTGCAGCAGGTGGGAATCCAACAGAAGAGAACTGGAGACGAATATCGGTATCATCACTCCAGACAACATAACAGAAAAGATGCTGGCCAGCGAGCAGAACTGGAACAAGATCTGCGCCTACGTCCAACGCATTCTCAGAAGAAAGAAAAGAGAAGAAGAGCAATCCCGCGAAACAGAGTGAGCCCGAAAGGGCGTATGATTACAGCCCCCCTGAAGTAATGCGAACAGCGGTCCCAGGGGGGCGGGTCAGAAACCGAAGGGAAGGAGGAGTTTTAGTCCGTAAACCTGTAAACCTTGTACAAACGCGCTGTACAAATGGGAGTCGGACACACGGGGATGGTCAACGCCAAAAAGACCTCCCTACGGTGCACAAAGCATTTCTCCTCCCCCCAATAGGAAAAAAAAAAAAAAAAAAAAAAAAAAGGAGAAATTCAATTATGGGATGTCTAGCATTTCATTTCGTATCGCAACAGCAAGAGAGGTTGTAGGTGTAAAAAATGACATTTCCAGACCAAAAGCAACAAAAAAAGACAGGCATCTGTCAAATTCATGCCAGACATCCATGTCAAGATAATAATCGCTGACATCCAATCATGAGATGAAATAAAGTGACTCCACGAGATATTTCATCTCATGATAAGCATAATGAGAAAAATTATCTCCTGTGGAGTCGGGGTGTAAAGTGGAGCTGGCATTACTGAGTCATGTAATTATTTCAAATGAATCAAAGGTGAAATTTCTACTCGTAAGGCTGTTCTGAAGGCATATATCAAGAGCTAGGTATGTACTCTCAGCCACAGGTAGTTGGGGCAGCATGTCCATACAACAAACTGGATTAGGCCTAGCAGCCATTGTGCGAGTTTTAATTTTTGGGATAAATAAAAGGCCCGTCGAATTTTGTGACATATCCGAACGGCTACGTTGAGTACCTACTCAAGAGTCAAGTGCAGCACGCTTAGAAGTGTTTTGTGGCATAGAGTCAAGAACCACTTAAAACATAATGACGACCTTTTCTAATTATTAGAAGAGTAAAGAGGACCATGTTAGATTGTCCGCCAGACCACCGCCATTAGTACCTACTTAGATTATATTGTTAGACGTTTTTTATTATTATTATTATTATTATATACTTTATTAATAAGTAATAAATTACATTATCAATACAATAAATTTGCAGCACTAGCTACCAGGGCTTTCAGCTGGAGACGTTTTTTATTTTGCCTACATGATCTATATAGATCATTGATTTCCATGGTTGACAACGACCGTTCGACCATGTATTATTGTTGTAAACAATTGAAATGAATGATCGGCGCAAAATAAAAAGACACTTTTTGTTTTTGATCTTATCTAGAATACTCGGTGTATGAATTAAAAGCAATTTAATTTATTCCAGTGCAAAAAATAGAACCTTTCGAAACTAATTTATTTCATGTTCACTTCACTTGCCCCAAGGAAGTCTTAAACTAGGCCGACAGCGAAATTGCATAATATACTGATATTAACAATGGAGCGAGGGTGAATATAATTAACTGAAAAATAACATTTACTACCTATTTTGCATTCCATTTGTAACTTATGTTGCTTAAGCTGTGCCTGCTACCGAAATGTAAATTGTGGCAGGAAAACTGACTTCGCTCTCGATGAGTTCCGATAACAACTTAAAAATTATCTTAACTTGAATTTACGATATTCAAATGACTTTATGATAAATTGACAATATTCTGAAACAACTAAAAATAATACCTACGTGAATAGTTTTTATCCTGCCCCGCATGAGCTTATGCATATGCTCTCTATTTTTTATGGTATATTTTTATACAAAACTAGCTCCTTCTAGTTAATTCCCTCTTTTAATTCTACAAGACGTATAATGCAATAATATTTACAATATATTTACAATTTTTCTTGTGTTGTAATTTCTGTTCACTTTCTTTTCATTTAGTTTCCTATTTCTTAAACAAAATGCTAACTTATTCTAATATCATTCGGGCATTTGTGTCTGCTGGGGGTCAATTCCCGTTCCGTAATACTGTGAAATGATAAATAATTTATTATTTCAGTTTTCACAGCAGCTTTTCATTTTATCACTTCACGATCACACCTAATGCGATTCTCCAACTCATCATGATAACCAGTTGTCTAAATGTGTACTAAAATGTACTAAATGATAAATGCTGTCACCTATCCGTCATTTGTGTGCTTGTTGTTTTCATTCTTGCCGTTTTCCACTGGGACCACCAAAAATCTTTTTCAGATCTCAGATTTTATGCGGCTCATGGAACATGCAATGAAATTGATCTGCTTTTGTAATTGGATTAGTGCGTTATTTGACAACAATATCAGCTGTTCAAATTGCATTTGTTTTTAGTAAAATCAACCATGGAAATCGGCTTGAAAAATATTTCCTCTGTTGTAGCTACAAATGGAGTAGTTTTGGTGATTGGTAGTTTCCAGATGATGAGGAAGACAAGGAAGATAATAATTCCTCCAAAACTATGTCCATTGCTGTTTATGTATTACTTTATTTTGGTTTTCACAAAACTTTGCACATTTGTTTTAAAACAAACTTCTTTAAATGACGTAAAACAGCACTGCTATATCAGTGTAGATCTTAAAAAATATCGAGATCTGCGAAAAGTAACCCGAATCAAAAAAAAAGATTGATTTTTTTCCCAATGGAAAACAACAATAGATCAGTTTGTTTGTTGAGTTTCCATTTTATATATTTTATAATTATAACGTCGGGAATAATCATACGAGTAATTATTAACAATAGGCGTCGTATTTAACAAAGGTGATTTATCAATTTGTTTTTTTGTTTTCAACAAAAATATTGTGTTATTTTTTCCTAGAAATAAAGTGGTTCCTTCCACTCATTATCATGGGTATGAGCATCTTCAGCTGATGTAAATCTGTTAATATCATTTTTTTAAGTTTTAAAATTTTCAACGCAGATTATAATATTTATATTAATTAAATGTTACTTAATTGTACTTCGCTAAATCGGGCCTGTTCTCAAGAAAAACTATTTAATATTTTTTTTGGGTTTCGGAAGCCCTTTGTCCCCGTTTATTTTTTGTATCCATCACGTTTTCACACTTCTTCATAAATGAATTTGCTGTGATAAAAAACTTATCATATGAAAAAATTCTGACATTTGTTTTTATTTTTTCATGGATCGAGAATCGAATTCAGTGTGAGCTTGTGAAAACTCTTTTCATTTCACAGTATCACGGAACGGGAATTGACCCCCTGGTTACTTTAGCAAATTTTGGTCTGGCTAGATAATAAAAAATCTGTGCGGAATTTGAACCAATACCTACCAACTGATAAAACCAAAAGAAATAATAATGCCGCACCGATAACTTAAGTGTCAGCGGCCGAAACGTTTTTATACAAATCGAATTTTTCAAATTTCATGTGACAGTGCCATCTATTTTCCAAAAATATAGGTTATGAACGTACTCATCCCAATCTAGTACAAAAATCTCATTGAAGTTTCATGTTCAGGCCACCTGCTCCACTCTACATTGACATTTTTGACAATTGACAGCGGTGCGCCTGTGATAAATTTTATTAAAAAAGCATTTTTACTTTTGTGTCGATTCAACTTCAATTTAAATACAAAACAACAGGATAGGTCTTCCAATAATAAGTTTCCTTTTCAAAGGAAGTGTTTCTCTAACCAAAAAATGTCAGCATTCACCGAATCGGCGCTGTTAAAAAAACTGCAAGAGCTAAACTCGAGTCAACAGAGTATTCAAACGCTGTCGCTATGGTTAATCCATCATCGTAAACATCATCAAGCAATAATAAAAACTTGGTTCAAGGAATTACAGAATGGTAAGTCGAGCCTTACTATTACAATTCAATAAGTACATAAATTAATCAATATTGGATGCCACATTACAGTTCCCGAAAGCAAAAAGCTCACCTTTATGTACCTTGCCAACGATGTTATCCAGAATAGCAAAAAGAAAGGCCCCGAATATGGTCGTGAATTTGGCGTAACTTTACAAAAAGCCTTTACCTACATTGGTGAAACATGTTCACATGAGAAGCTACTCGCTAGTTTGGGTAGAATTCTGAACATATGGGAGGAACGGGGTGTTTACGATCCAAAGACAATTGCGGAATTTCGGACCAAGCTAACAAAAAAAGATAAAGAAAAAGAAAAAGAGATCGCCACCACAACCGCCACCAAAACCGCCACCAAAACTATCACTACCACCAAAGAACCAAAGGTGAAAGATAAGGAGAAAAAGCTAAAACGCACGCGATCCACCTCAAGTTCAGAGAAAAAAGAGAAAATTTCAAAACCCGAAGAAGGCAACGGAGTTATAGAGACAGATCTGAGCCCTCATTTACCACTGGGAGAGCCACCGGAGCCAGAAGAACTTATCAAAGCTTTGACAGAACTTGAGAATTCTGCTTCTAGTGATGCTGTGGTTCGGGAAAGGATTGCTAATCTTCCACCGGAAATATCGGAAATAAGTTGCTTGTCCAAGCTAGAAGATAAAGATGCAGCTAAGGCATTGGCTACTCAGGTAAGTGGTTGTGTGAGCAACTGATTATCACACTGACATTGAATGCTTGCCTCGTACTGTTTCAAAGATTTGCAGCTTTTACGCATAAATTTGAATGCGATCTTATAAACTACAAATAGCAGTAATGTGCCGGTAGTTCTTACAAATCATTAGCTCGCCTTTTTTGAAGCCTAAGCTCACCGCAATGCTTGCTTCATCGGTCAGATTGTTGCCAGTATTCGTTATAGGCCCAGCATTCAAAGTATTATCCTATACATCAACAACAGAATGTTTTAAAAGTTGTTTTCTTAATTTCATTGCAGGTTAACGAGGCGGTGCAATTGCTAAACGAGTACAATATAAGACTTTCCTCCGAAATGGAAGAGCGTACAAAATTAGCCACCATGTTAAGGGATTTTTTAGCGGAGCAAAAAGAATTGCTTGCTCAAGCTGAACAAAGAAATGAGGTAATTTTTAAAGGTTCTGTTTGTTTAAATTTTACAGAACTACTAAAAATGTAAAAAGCAAACACATACCATGATCATTTTTAAAAACAACAACCCCGATCTTTGGAATGTAATAAAGTCCGAATGTGTGTTTTCTAACAACAAAGGAAATTATTTTATTGTAAGTAGTTATATTATGTTAAAAACTAAATAAGAGGCTTACACATTCGATGGCGTTACATTTAGTGCCTAAAGTGCAGCTGGTTCGATTAATATCTTGCTGTTTCCGTAGTTGCGTTCGCCAAAGTCCATCAGGCTCCTTCAGCACCGCACCAGATTGCCCCTCTAGAACCATGTATTGGTATCCATTCGATTTGATAATTTTGTTATAGATAATGTCTCCTTTGCTGTACTATACGCACATTTTATCATTTTTCCCTATCAAGCTCAATCGGACTTGACACAAGTTGAACTGATAAAAACTTTTCGATTATATTTTTATATTAACCGAGAAAATATTTACTGAGCAAATTGACAGTTATTCAGAGCATTTGGACTTCAGGTGAAATGTCAGTTTCATTCGAACCTGCACTAGCTCTACCGAATTAACGACGGCGGAAATGTGAAACCTCCACTCGGCGCCATTAGGTAATCTTTTTACATAGAATGCAGTGCCATACAGTTCGGAAACACTGCAACAACTTCAGAGAATTCGTGTCAAGCGCGTTCAATAAAACTCAAATTTTATGTGGTTTTCGATTGGGCGCTCAGAGCACTTTTTATGAAGCAATCTTTTTTCTATTTAAGCGCACTTTTGCGTATCCGTTTTTCAGATTTATCAATACAAGTGCGTTTGAGTTTGAAAACTAAAGGGTGGGCCGTCTAGTGGTTTCTTTTTAAATCATAGGCTATTTTGACACTGATATCCCGCTCCAAATCTTGACAGAAAGTCAGTAGCATATCTCCGCGGAACGAAATGAGTCGCTTTATTGTTCAAGAATAAAGCTGGAAATATTGAAAACTTATTTCCAAAGTGAGTGCTGTGACAGTGGGTTTTTTTTGACCGAAATGAAGCACCCACAGCGCCTGCTGTACGCAAGCTTGTGCAAAAAGTTCGTGAGACTGGTATGCTAGAGGACAACACACATGGCCGCCGTCGTCGTACGGTTCGCACAGACGAGAATGTGGCTACTGTAGCCGAGAGTGTGGAGTGGTTGCATCATTGGACCATTTTTCTTCGTAAATTAGGCTGGGAACATCGTTTTGGTGGGCCATGTTAATCGACTTTTTTTTTTAATGAAATTTGAAGACATGGATTTGCACGACATCTGGTTCATGCTTGATGTCGCGCCATGCTACACAGCACATGGCACAATCCATCTTTTCAGCACCAAATTCCCAAATCGTGTTATCATCTGTCTTGCCGATGTCAATTGGCCGCCTCAGAGCTGCGATTTGACCCCTTTGGACTTTTTTTGTGGGAAACCGTGAATGACCGATGTTATGTCAACAATCCGGAAACGATTCAAGCACTTAAGGCCAATATCATCCAAGCAATCCGTGAGCTACAACCCGAAACTATCAACGAGGTCTTGCAAAATTGGAGTGACAGAATGCGCTGCTGCGAGGTAGCCAGTTGAACGACGTTGTGTTCCCATAATTAATGGGAATGTTTGCTCTTACTAGTAAAGCCTTAATACATGGAAACAATTTAATTTTGTTCATTTTATTGCATTTTTAAAAAGAAACTTGTATTTGGCCCACCCAGTAGTGGAGTTTGTTTACGTTTTCGTCAAATTTTTCAACTGCAAAGAAGCGCATTTAATCTGGTGGATCTATTTTCGTTAATTATTTATGTACAAATGTTTAGAAATCAATCTGGACACAAATGTCGAATGTTTTAATATAAAATTTTGCCTAGTGACTGGTAAACGCTTAGAAAATTGTCAAAGGCGAAACATATTCCAATCGCACGGATATCAACAAAAGAAAGAGCAAGTGGCATTTTTATGTTCGATTAGACCCACGAAATTCGGAATCTGAAGAAACAAAATCGAATACCGCATTATGCTCCTAAGTTTTCTGCAAGCTTCAATAGATGTCGCTCTCAAAACCATAGTAGCTAATTTATTTTATTTGCAATGCTTGATAAAATTCCTGAATATAATAAAAAAAAGGAAAGAAAAGAAAAAGGAAAGCCCTCCATCATTATGGTTCATTTTGTATATTTCTTCCCAGTTTAAAGTTGTCACTGGCTCAAATCTCCAACATGTTGCAGCTTTCAGCCGGAAAAGCTCTTTTAGCTAGCAAGTGACAATTAAGTTGATAAAATATAATTTAAGTTTGTATTTCTGCGATGGAAAAATGAACTGTGGCTTAGCAATTATGCCAAACAATTGCAACGATCGCTTGCGCATATTGGTGTAGATGCGTGGTGTGTCCAAGCATCGGCCAGTAGAACGTGTGTTTACTCTCATAACACATCAGCGACAAGTTCCAAGTTGACCTCGTTCTTAACTATTGTCGTTTTTTTTTTAAATGGAAAAACATGCGAATCAGCTCCTTCCATTGGCTCAAATATTACGCTACTGATGATTCTTAGAGGAGAATTTCCCATCCCGATTTCAAGTCAGAATCCACTCAAGAGGTAAAGATTCGAACAAAACATTTGTGGATTCAACCAGAAGCAGTTTTCTTGTTTAATTGTGTGTGACTGCTTCTCGAGTGGATTTTGATTTCAAATTTAGAAGCGAAATTCTCTACTCAGAATCACCAGAAAATTATTTTTTGTTCTAATGGAACGGTTTCAGAAGTGATTTTTCCGATTTTCCAATTCTTTTTGCCCAAAATGACATTAGAAAGTAAGAACGTTTCCGTACCCATATCTGACTGCCCTAATTAATCGACTGCGTCCACGTAGGTACTTAAAAAAATTGCAAAAATAACACAAACCAATCCCAAGTCCCCAAATTTATCAAATTGGAATTCGTGCCAGGGTGCAACAATTTATGGCACAGATCTGTTACTGTTGAACCAACATCAACAACGTTTTATAATGACGCCTTGTACAAATAGTCGTATATTCGAGTTGTAATTCTTTGCTTTATGTTCACTTCGTGTTGCTTGGAGTTGTGCATAGACAAATCATAAATGGTTTGTCTATGGAGTTGTGTGTCAGTGGAATTGAGTTGTGTGTCCGCTTTAGGCCAACCGTCTCCAGATCGTCCAGATTGTTTGAATCCAAATTAAGGCATTCATACCAATTTCATTTATATATTATTTTTTGTTGATGTTCTTTTGTCCGCCATTTATGTTTGGCATTTATGAATTGAATTCATTTTCCTCTCGAAACAGTTTTGCGTTTAAATCACACTTGTGTCAACATAGAACATAATTATCTAAACAATGCTTTGTAGAAGCAAATAAACGCACGATACGGTGACTATGGGTGCACAACCTGCATATATGTATCAACAAAAAAACCTTTCAATCAAAAACGACAATATTCCTATTTCCCAATCATGCCAAACATTATCTCATCGATTTATTTAATTTTTTTTCTTATATTTTTAGGAGTACAGTCAGAAATTAGTAAAATTGAAGAACGTGCAGAAGGAGCTCCGCGACCATCTCTCCAATCTACCCGATTTGACTCAGTTACCAGATGTTACAGGGGGCTTGGCACCACTTCCCTCTGCCGGTGATCTATTTAACATTCATTGAAACAATGCTTCCGTTGAGTATTTGGAATCAAACGTAAAAAAAACAACCACAAACATATACACTTATTCCCAAAATTTTGCGTTTAATCGCGTGCGTTTAATTAATTTTTATCTAATCGTCCTGCAATGCGAATGTTGCAGGAATCTTCCCGACAACAATTCTTTTGCACACGCTTTCCCCGTGTGATTACAAAACACAATACGAAACATATATAAAGCAGAGAACAAATTCAACCTACCACAGTCTTCTATTCTGCAAGTTTGTTATGAAAACCATTGTGAAATTGGGAAATTTAGTCATAAATAAAATTAAAAACACAAAATTGTTAATTTTCGTCTTTTTCTTTCTATTTAACAGTTCTCTACTAGTGCATTGCGAAATTCGCGGGACCGCACCACTTCTCTGTAAAGTCCAGGACATCTGGTATACCACTGGTCGGTGCCATTTTAATGGCAACACTGAACTTACTCCAAATGTCGCGATTTGACTGACGATTCGATGACTTGAATGTGACCGGTTGGCGACCACGCACCGGATATGCACTCAGAATGCAGGGCATGTCAGTGAGGCCCAAGCTCGATTCGTACATGCCGCGATCATCGACTGGGAGCACCTGCAAATGAGATTAGTGTCTGTTTGGCGAATTTGCTCCTACCCTACCTGATCGACTTGTTGATCCATGCTGACAGCGAGAACCCATTCACGAATCTCTTCGTGCAATTGGGGGGCATTCTTGAGGTGTATCTCCTCGGGAAGCGGCACAGAGCTGGGGAAATCAGTTGCCGATAAATCAGAGTGATCCACGAGGTTGCCAGAGCCCTCCTCGATAGCATCGCACACGTCCAAGTAGTGGTTGAGTATGACGAAAGCTTCAGACTCGCGTCCAGCTGTTCGCAGATCTATTCCAGCTTCCAGAAAGCCCTTGTCGACTGGTATGGCATCCGTATAACGAAGCATGGCAATTGATATACGCACTGCTACGGGCTGAAGTGATGGCACTTGGCGACAGGCCGCCCTAGTCGAGTAATAGTGTGCTATTAGAAGAAACTGCTCTACAGTGTCCAGCATTGTTGATGTGGAAAACTCAGAGGAACGCAATGTCTAAAGAATTACTTGTTACAACAAGAAAGAGTAATTGTGCTAAAGGGGAACCCCTACCTGTGACAATTTAAAGAGCAACGTTCGCAGATCTTTCCACAAATCGGCGGCAACATCTTCCCTCAGAGCAAAGCAATCGACAGCGATTCGATTGTAAATGTTGAAATTTGCCTCCAAGGGAGGAGCGCCGTAGTTGAGATACAAGCCCAGTGCTGCAGCGGAATCCCCTTCACGAATCAATTGCGCTGCATACAGCGCCAAGTACTTGTGCAGAACCGGGCTGCTGATATTTTTCGCTTTGTCCAGACACCTCACCCATTGTCCCTGATCAGCCAGCATGTCCAGTGCACTCATGATATCTGAAAGAGCACTCATAAATTGGTTTAGTAGTCAAATACCTCACGTGGTTGTTACCGATGTCGGCCAATTGCTCAACATTGCCTTCATTCTGCAGGCGAGACTTTTGCTGCTGCTCCACATAGGCAATCAGTTCGGGGTCGATTTCTTTGGCGAGGCGCCTTGCCTTAGCCCATTGTTCTGATTTTATAAACACATCCACTGCTTCCTTAGGAAGATCAGCCGCTAGGTATAGCTGTGCAGCAGGACCTATCTGTCGAATCTCTAGAAGCCGTGGTCCCAATTGATTGGCAATGTGAGTTGCGTCCTTGCCCTCTAAGAATTGATTGCATATCTCAGCAGCACGCACAAGAGCCCTCTCAACGGTAGGTTCGTCAGCATTGGCACTGTTTATCTGCATTAGACACTCGGCGGCCTTCCGAAAGTCTTCTCGCTTGGCAAACTCTGCGGCCTTTTGCAGGTACGCTCTAGAATCGTCGCCGGACTGTGCACTTCGCCGCTCGTCTTGCGCCTGCAGCCGTTTTAGGTCATTCAAAGCGGAGGGATGGTGGTCTTCTGCAACCCGCAAAGCCTCGTCAAACATCCCATTATCCCTATAGTAGTCGACGATAAGATCCGGTCGTTGAGCTCTCAACAGCAACGTTTCGTATTCAGCAAAGTTGCGTGTTTCTAATGCGGATGCGGCTTGATTTATAAGAATTTCATTCACAGCCTCGGGTATATAGGTCTCAGCAACACTCAGTGCCGCCTTCCAGTCGCCGGCATGAGTGTACATGAGAATCGCCTCTCTGGGTTTGTTTGCTTTTATAAACTCTGCTTCGGCTTCCTCAAACTTGCCCTCATCCTCGAGGGACATGGCGATTTTCAAGTGAACCTCGTCCGTCGACTTACCCGATATGCGACACAGGTCCATCGCAAAGTCAAACTGACCCGAATCGCAGGCGAAACCCAGTGCAGTGTCAAGTAAACCCAGCTTGGTTAGCAGTCGAACAGCTCCCTCTACAGGCAGAGACTTGGCCCACATATAGGCCACCTGATTGCTGGCGCCATCTGTGCCCTTTTGTTTGGCAACGCGGTAACCGTCTTCCCATCGATTGGCCGTACAGTACATGTGTACGGCTGATTTCCAATCACCAGCTGCAATGAAGTGGATCTCGGCGTTCTTGAACTTACCTTTGGTTTCCAGCTGACGCGCCAAATGCAAATGAGTGCTGTCGACGAGTTCTTTGTGGAAACGCTCCACCAGCCGAATCATGGAGTCGTACAGCTCACGGCGTTTGTACATGGCGATGGCTAGGTCCGGCTCGTTCACAGCAAGCAGCACTTTCTCAGCGTCGCGGTATTTGCCTAGAAGGAAAGTGCGACATTCTTACATGTACATTCTCCTCCAGATTGTCGTTTTCGAGTCGGCATTCTGTATAAGCCTGCTGTATGAACAAATTATACAGAATACCAACTGCGGCAAAGACATCTTCTTAAATCAAACCGAACCAATTGCATTTTCCTACCTTGTTCTTCTAAGCTTGCGCCCAGATTTACGAATAAGTCGCGCATCTCCTCGGAATTTAAATACTTCTCCCCGATGGAATAGGCTTTCTCCCACTTGCCGTACTTGTTCAGCAGCTCGATAGCCTCCTTGAAAAGATTTGCACGAACTAAAAGATCCTCTGCGCCATCTAGGTCACCTGCAAATGCTAAATGTTTCGACAGATCCAAGGCGTACTTTTGGATCTCCTCGGGTTCATCGAGGACCTTTGCAATTTGAACAGCTTTTCTCCACTGTTTCGCACCCACAGCAGCCTCTAGAGCCTTTTGCGTCGCTCCAGCTTCAATATAATGATTAATAGAGGCATCCAGCTGCTTCTTCGAGACCAGCCAATCGCCCCATTCCTCCTCGAGGCTGGTAACCTCATCGGGTGCCACTTGTCTGGCTAAATCCAAAGCCCTTGTGAAGGCACTTCCCTTTCTGAACAAGGCCAACGCAGCTTCTGGATTGGACAGCTTGTGGGCAATGTCTCCAGCCATTTCATAAAGTTCTACAAAAAGACCACGCGAGTTTTACTTCAAAGAGCTCATACCAAGAATAACCTACCACAACTGATCAATCCTTCGGTGACTTTTCGCATCAAAGCCTCATCTTCCATGAGGTTGGGGGTTTTGAGAGCAAGCCTCGCTGCCCTCGCCGGTTTCTTCGCCTTTATATAAAGAGTCATGGCTTTGTCGACTTCGCCTTGCTCCTCCAGCACTTGCCCAGCCTTCTCTTCCTGCCCCGAGGAGAGAAGGAAGCTCATTTGGTCTTCCTTCAATTGCACCAGCATTGGATAGCCCCGTCGTTCGGCCAAGTTGACTGCTTCATCCCACAATCTGAGCATTTTGTACATCTGCAGTGCCGAATCGATTTCGCCTCGCTCTAGGTAGATCCGTTCGGCAGTTCTCAGGTCCGAATTGAGCAGAGCTAGCTTCGCCCTCACTTCGGGGCACATAATCCCTGGCCCGTTGGCCTCCTCGTACTTATCGGCAGCAGCAATCATTTCTTGCAGGTAAAAAGCCTTGGACACATTTCCTAGAGCAGCATAGCACCGCTGAGCCACTCTTAGATTCCCGTCTTCCAGAGAAATCACCGCGAGATTGTGCCACATGGCCTTCGCAGCCGGTTTGTCACCAAGATTCTCGAGGAATTGCACAGCCCGGCCGAAGTCGCTGTCGTTAACTGCCGTTCCAAACTCGACAAGACCTTCGTCCAGCAGATAGGTATGTTCTGATGGGCCCTCCTGACTGCGTACGATCGTGCGACCCTAAAAATTGACACAAACTCGATTTGCAATGCTAACCTGTATGAAAGACGTGACTCACGCCGTCTCTGGTGACTTCTAATACATCGCCCCGTATCGGCATCATGGTCACATGCTCCGGAAGATCGATGTTGTACCAAATCGCCAAATTGTTGTTGCTCTGCGCTACTACAACATCGCTTTGCGGTACCCACTGCACAAAGGATATGTTGCCAAGTAAGGTCTGTTTCTTTCCAGCGTAAATGTCCACCAACATGAGCCTACAAATGCACACGAATTCGATGACGCGGTCCTAGAAATTCACTCTTGCTCACCTCAATTTCTTGTCCCGGAAAAGAAGCTTATGGGCGTTCTCACTTAGCTCAATCCAATCGATCTTTGAGTCATGTCCCACTTGGGTTACCACCGACTGTGCCAACAGATCTACCACGCATATGGTCTTGGCATCCAGAAGAAACGCCAACTTCTTGTTGTCCCGCGAACTGCCTCTTTCGTTCAATCGCACAGATATCACATGCGGATTGACAAACTCTGTCCTAACCGAGCCCAGAATCTGATTCTCACCGTATTCTACCAAAGACAGCTCGCCGACATTGAAAATCAAACAAACCGTCGGATTTTCAAAGTAAAACCGTTCATGACGCCCTGAAACAGACCAAGGCACCTCACTCACCAAATTCCTCGTCAGATCACTAAAGATCAGGGAATCTTCTGTTCTTGCTACTAGGTAGTTATCCTTCCCCATTATTCTAACGTCGTCTATCTCTAGTCCAAGGGTTGACTCGATCGTCATCTGCTCGGCTGGCTCTTGCAAAGATTTCACCAACAGCTGGCTTGGCGCCACAAAGATAAGCTCAAACTTATCCTGCCACACAGTACGCCTAAGGACCGATTCAAATGCAATCACTGCTCCAGTCACCGAACCTATGGCCAACCTTGCGCCATCTTTGCGCCACAAGATCGAAGTGACCGTGTAAAAGTAGTCAATTTCCTTGTTGGCGGTTTCACTCCACGCCGCCAATCGGGGACTCCATGTAAAAATTCGTATACGATCGAAGCTGCCAAATGCTACCGCCTGTCCATTGGGACTGCAAGCGGCAACTGTAAACTCTCGTTCACCCTCAGCGCGAGAGTAGTCGAATGTTCGAGCTTGGCGACCCTTGCAAAAAATATTGATTAGCAGCTTCATGTGCAAGGTTCGGGAAAACTTACTTGTGAGTCATAGAAAACAATCCGTTGATCACAACCGCCAACACAAAAACCGCCTTGTGGCCAAGCAAGAGCGAAAGGCGGAACAGAGTGCTGAACCAGCCGTCCCGACGACTCCACATTGACATCCGTTAAGAAGAACCGAATGATGGTGCCGTCATTGTGTCCCGATAGAAAACCTGTGCCTTTCGTGTTTGGCGCAAATGCAATCGTCATACTGTCACCGCTGTAGAGACTCTGAGACTTGTTTGTTTTGCAGTGCAGTGCCCGTACTTTTCCGTCTTCGAGACCTGAAATTAGGAATTTATTTCGTTTCGTTTTAAAAGCTTTCCAACAGGATAAGGCTAAGTATAAGTCAGAAAGGCCAAATAGCGCGGGATATGGAACTAGAAACGAAAAACCGACCGCTCCAAAAGGTTTGAGTTTATATTTAAGGAAAATGAACTGTTTCTCCGACTCGGAACAGAAAGGAGACCATTTTTGAAATAGCAAAGTTCTGTTATGACTTTCCTAGTGAAATGTTGCTAAAATCGCGCCCAATAATATTACATAAAGTTTTTGAGTCCAAAGCGGATGTATTTATTTTATTAAATAATTTTATTTCATTCCTTTTTGAATTTAAAATTACATTTTTTTTAATTAAAACCTATTTGTCGAAATAATTAAACAAAATTAAAAACGCGCAGTTGCTTAGTGATGAGTCTGTTGGACTACTAAGCGAGGGGCACTTGGTTCGATACCGGAAAAACACAAATAACCTCTTAAAATGTTCTCGACTGCGCCACCTCTCAGGAACGTCTGGCAAACACGCGAGAGTATAACTTTCATGAAAGTGCTTCTCAAATATCCGTTCGGCCTCGGCGTAATTTTGTAGATCCCTTTCTTCGTACAAAAAAAATCAAAAAAATCACACAAAACAAATGACTAAGCTAGGCTTAGGGTCCTTACGGACCTGTTGCGCCAACTATTTTTTTTTTTTATTAAATAGTTAATTTTATTCATTTTAATGAGGAGATTTGCAGTTTATCCTATCGCACATCTTGTCAGCGCCAAGTAAATTACGGTGATCCGTATAAGGTACCAAGGACGATATCTCCCATTGAAGAATCCTTGTGAAACATTGCATATTAATGTTTCATTAATTATTACGCAGCATACGACTTTAACATCCGAAGGCCAAAAGCCGACGGCCAACTGTGGAAATTCAGTTCTGCTGTCTGGGGGCTGCGTTAAGCAAAACAATAACAGCAACAAAAAAATGGAATAAGTACCCGTCCATTAAGTTAATACACAAAATTGCTTTGTAGATGGATAATTCATGTCGAGAGTAGGTCTGTATATTAATATTTATTCTTATTGGTGTATAGAAGAAAACAAGTTCTCCGCAGTTCTACGGACGTTCTAAGGGTGTGAAGGTAATAGAAAGAAACACAAATAAATATCGACGCTAGACGCGATTAATTTCCAAAACAATCTTTAACGGTCAAAATTGATGTAATCTCCCCAGGCCAGTCATGAGATGGCCGATATGTGTGTGTGCATAAATTAATGACGCGCCTAATTTTTGCCTTTACTTATGCATTTTAAATAAATATTTAAACATCTCCTGTCATTTCAAGTGAGTAAACGTCTTTCCTCGTACAATCTTATATTTTTTATGTGACAAATCAACGAAGGTGCTTTAAGAGCAAACATTTTTATTCCATCATAACATAGGAGTGTGCTCCTTTTCGTAACAGTATATGATTGTGCATAAAAAATCGGATACCGAATTGGGGAACACATTTTCTCCATAAAGCTATTACTCTGAAATGGTGTACCTAAGTGAAGAAGTGCACTTCAGGGTGAATAAATTAGTTGCGGGGGTTGGAGTTGGAATGTGTATGAAAATATGTAAATGCATTTGGCAACACCAACACTTTTTGGTAACCAATTGTATTGGAATCAAATACATCTAAAGTATTTGATTATGGGTACTAGGTGCATTGAAATAGGTACCTACTCACTAAATTGAGTCCAAAAGGTATAAATAAATTATGTACTTTGGCACTAATCAAGCGAATATGTTTTGTTTAAGGCAGTGAAAGTGGTTCATAACTATTTCCCTTTGTCTATTTATATTTAAAATTGCCATTGAACCCATTTGGTGGATAGTATTATTAAAAGGATCAAGAAAGTCCTGTTGATAGCCATATAGTCCAGCCCGGCAGTTCCGCTAATAGTGTATCCTAGACTAACACCAAATCTACAACCGATAGTCGCTGATCATAACAGCTATTCAGAGGACCTCAAGGAAATTATTCCTCGAAATGCAATCGTCCTATTTGATTGCCATAATCGAATCTCGAACAGCGGCAACATTTTCTACGAATTTTGCAAATTTTTGGGTCAGTCAACTTGCAACACGTCATGAGCTTTAAGATAATGTAAATCAAAAAAGATGAAGAGAAAAGTGTAACAAAACAGTATAAAATAAATGCCTTTTGAATTAAATTACTTTCGATGAATCGAGTTCATCAGATAATTGTTGTAACGGATAATACGCCGTGCTTTCCTGTTTTGGCAGGGGAGGAGCAAATTCCCGGAGAGTGAAAAGACTTTGTTATTTTGTATAATTTGTTTATTTTTCTATTTATTTAGGACCTACTCGGTCCGCTGTCTATAGCGAGGCTGCAACCGATAGTCTTTATGATAGCTAGTCAATTCTACTCTGCCTTGCTTGCTTCATCGATCGCTTTATATACGAACTTTTACCATTGAGTTTACATTTTCCCACCAATTTCCCAATATATCCACCAATAACGACCGATTTTGCCTGATAAGCGTTGACCGTATTGATCGATCTAGTCCAGATGTGCCAATACCCAATAAGTGCATCTTGAGCATTGGACTCATTTGCCTCTATCCATCGTCACCTCGTAGCAGTAACTATACAAAGTGCATTCCCAGCGTTTCTAATAGCCAATAGCAGTTCCAACTTCTTAAAAGTTATGCAAAAACTGCCTCCAAAATTACAAAGGGGCATGCTAAAAAAAAAAATCCTGAAATACTCAAAAGTGCTGCCACCGCAACAAAATATTGAACAGTAAATCTATAATAAAAGTGCAAAAGTTTGAACTTTAACGAAGCAGATTAATCTATATATATAAAAATTGAGCATTAAAATTGTGTTCGTTTGTCGCCGGTTCACGCCTTAACGCATATACCGATTTTTATCAAACTTTCACACATTTTTGGTATTGGGTTATTTATGGTTTTTGTGAAGTTTGGTTGATATCGGAAGATGTATGTGTGTGTTGTGCATGCGTGAAGAACCACATGAAATTCAGTACTTTTTGGTTTTTTTTCCACACATTATAAATATAAAAATGGTTTAAGAAGAAATTAAAATGAAAATTCGGAAAATTCTCAACAGGTGGCGCTGTTGGCATATTTCGTTTTTCATCTATCTCCTTCTATATATATCAAAATGAGTCGCATTGTGTTTGAATTGATAGTCTCTTAATCCTAATGCGTTAACCGATTTTGTTTCTGGAAATTTCAAATGAAAGGTGAAGTCAACACCAAGCTTTGTATGTATATACGATTTTTGTATGTTTATTGGTTATACGAGTTATAGGGAGTTTAAACATTCCTGTGTGGTCAATCTCCGAAACCCCTCAAGCGATTTAAATGCAATTTTTTGGATGTGTATGGTTGGTTGCAGCTTAAAGGATAGGATAGTTTTGGTCACGATAGGTGGCGCTGCTGTCGGTCTTCGAAACCATTCAACTGATTTCAATTTTGTGGATGAGTATGTTTGGTTTCAATTGGGAAACTAGGATAGTTTTCGACCCGATAGGCGGCGCTGTTGTAGATTCCTCTTTGCTTTGGGGTGGTGGGGGCAAATTGCAAGCATTAAAGAATATGTGATGTGGCATGTGGCCTATGAGTGCGTAGGCCGTGCGGCAAATATCGTTTGGTAGAATGAAGGGGAGGTATATTGTGTTCATTATTCGTATACTATCATTTTTACAAATTGGCCACTCGCCCAAGTAGTCCAGCATACTAATCACTGAGCCACTGTGTTCACAAGTCGCAATCGCAACTACTGATATTCAATGTTTTATGGCACCTTTATCGAATGTGAAGTGGGAAAACAATTATCTGAATGGTGTTTTCTTCTTCCCGAGAAAACTTCGGACGACTGCCATGACATCTTTCAAAGAAAAGCTCAAAACGATCATGGGCTTCATCGTTAAGCACAATGTTTTTGGACAATCGCGTTTCTGGATGTACTCGGTTGAATGGCAGAAGCGAGGATTGCGGATTTCCCACAGTCTACTTTTTAGTTCATTTGGTTAATTGAGAAAATCTGACGGGATACTCAATTCAATCAGTAGCGTGGAAAAAATCGACCAAGAAGTCGACCCGGAAACCTATGAAGTCCTTTCTATGTATTGAACTTAATTGAAATTAAAAAGGAGTTTCAATCGTTCAATTTTATTAAAAAATGTTAATAATTTAATTAATCTTAAGCGGTACGAAGTTTGCTAGTATTTTATAACAAAAACAATATTTTTTTAAAGTGGCTTGATTTGTGTTGATGAATGGTTGTACTTAGATAAAAGTGGCTGCTTGCTTCTACAAATTATTTGAATCCACCCTCTGAAGGGCCCAATTTAGATAGTACCTACCTATTTATATAATTTTTTTTTTTGGAAAAAAGAGAAACAATGGATAGATAAAAGTGACAAGGTATTGGGTTAATTAACCGTTTTCTCTGGCTGATAGGTGGAAATATGGATATCAAACCCTTAGCATTTAACTAAAATTTTATTTACTCCACCCAACTTGAGCATTGTTTTCGATGCTCAACAAAATTTATAAAGTACCAAAGGCCCACCACAGTTTGACTGTTCCAACCAACAAAGTATAATATAACTGTCATGTAAGAGCTTCCTAAATGTAGCCTTTCATATACGTAGGTATATGTCAGGAAAAGCGATGTGTCAGACTGGAAACTATCTGAATATTTGGATAGCCACAATAGCTGGAAGATATTCAAAACCACAACTGTTCTATTTCTCGTTCACCCTGCTCTTTACATTTTTCGCGTTTCAATGGAAATTATTGACACCAATAGTGAGACAAAGGCCACTTCGACAGAAGCTTAAAGAAAGAGGGCCCTGCCAAAATTACAATTCCATCCCATATATGTGCGAGGCCGACACATTAATTTGTGCCTTCTCCATTTAAAAGCCAGCAACTTTGAACTAAAACATCATTTTCAAACTTACCTGCAATAATTGCTCCCGTTGACAGCCAAAGCAATGCCGTTACCGATGTTGATTGCGGAAACTTGTTACAAATGACCTTCTTGTCATTCCAGGATTCACCCAATTTGTACACGAACACAATATTGTCACTTTGACCGACTGCTAATTTTGTAGAATCCGGGCTAAATGCCAATCCCCTGATAACATACGATCCCTTTCCGTTGGACGGATTACTAGGTTTAGTGGAGAACTTGTCCCTTCTATCGCCGGATTCGTCGAAAATTAAAACGTGCCTATCCGATGTGGCCACTGCCAATTTTTGATGATTCGGCGACCATGCCAGACCGGCTACACGATTGAGATACTCCTGCGAAGTGAAATAAAGCAAGTTTGACTCTTTCTTTGAATTGGAGAACAGCAATTATTTGATTACCTGACCCTCGATGAGAGTTTTTAGAAATTTTAACTGCATTTTTACGGATTCGTCTTGCTGCTTTAAATCGAAAGAAATATATTATCTAAAGTCATAGTTCCGTTTTGTTTTGGTTTTGGTTGCTGTCAAGGGTTGTCATAGTTTCGCACATCAAACTTCATCAGCTGGGTATCAAAGGTGTTGTAGTAGTAAAAAATAAAAACCACCCCCCAGCGAAACGGAACATTCTTTTAACATACTTGCGCTCTCACAGCATCCGTTCGCTCAGAGAACGCTCATTCATTGTTTATCAATCCAGCGTCCTTTTGTCAACCGAAAATTATTCACCACTCTCGCCCGGGTGCTAAGTGGGGGATTGATTTTGCGTATAGATAAATTTACCAACTGCTATGGGGTGTGTGGGTGAATCCCTTATGGTATGGGCAGCCAGCTACAGGTATGAGGGGCATGAGTATGTACACAGTAGACTGTATGTGAAAGAATATGATTCCATATCCCACAGGATGTTGGGGGTACCTACACACAATGGAGTTGTGAAGGTTGACGACAATGTGTCTCCTTGTGCCCATAAATTTCCATATCTCCCATGCCCCATGAGAGGAAAGATACATTATATAGCTGTATGTACATTTTTTTTCTTTATGGAAACAGTACATATTCCGTATCCGAACAATGGCTTTGTTTGTTCAGCTATGCAGGAAAAACAATTGTTTTCTCATTATTGGTGAAAAACTGAAACACATCTGTGATGCATGTGCCACAATGAGGACGAGAAGTTCCATCACGAGAATGGCTATGGTAGGGGCCTGTATTCTGTGTTGAGAGGCACTGCTAAGTGCAAATAATGGCAAAGAGGACACTCGACGAAATTGTTCCCATACATTATGTATGTCGTTTATTTGCATAAGCGAATTGTATTGACTGGTTTCGGGCTGTGTCGGTGGCAGGTGGTGTGTATATAACATGGTAGGACAGGGCGGGGGCACTTTGAGGTGATTGGAGTTTGCAGCTTTCTCCCTTTTTTCGGATAGATACAGAAATCTCTGGATATAAATTACGAGAGGAAGGAAACATACCATTAAGGCATCGCTCCTTAGATCCGGATACGGGTAGTTGGGGGAAAGCTTTCGTAATGGAGGTGGGTTGAAACCTGTTGGATTTAAAAGAGCGAATGAATTACCATTATGATGGCGATAGGTGCTCATATCACTGTCAGTGTTAACGAATCGGACATTTTTAAATCATTTAACTTTTACAGAAATTGTCTTTGATTTCTGTTGTTAACATATTTTATGTCTAACAGCACCAAAAGCGTTGCGGCTGAATGTACAGCATATTTTTTAGTTCTCGAAAACGCTATCAACCACGAACAAAAGATGGCGTACAAAACGTTGGTGAAATTATTAGGTTTTATGTTTCCATAAAATATTAAGAATATCCCTGCCATAATTTTTTTTATAGAAACCGATATTCGGAAATGGGAATATTTTTGTTGGGAAATTTCATTGTAAAAATATCCTGCGGCCCATAATTTTGTATGGCTGTCCGATACTATAATAGGGTTGTTTTGTATGGGTACGACAAGTGAAATTTGTGTGAAATGAGAACTTGGTAGGTATAAACCATGACAGATTATTGCCATTTGCCACCGCTAGATAAATGCCCATGCTTAAGACAAGTAGCTTTTATTGCTATCTTAAGTTTGAGAACCATTTGTATGTGGGGTACGGGACGTTAATATTTATGATTATATTTCGCAAGACCACAATATTTTGGATTTCAAGCAACCATCTATAAAACACATAGAGCCATACAAATAATCATATTTAGTGTCCTGGCAAATATTTGACGGAGTCAAAATCTTCCATATAAAATTACTCATTGTGACCTACAAAATATTCAGTATGATTCCGCGATTCTAATAATCATTTTTAATGTCCAGGATAAATATTTCGAATTTTCAAGGGCATCATTTTCAAGGCAAAATTGCATATTGTGACCTAGAAAATATCAAGTATGGAGGTAAAAATGATTATAAGTAAGGCGCAATGTAAAATATGACTATTGGTTATGCCCTCGATATTTATCCCAAGTGGAAGTGACTTGACAGCAGCAGCTTACGTTGAAACCTTTCTGACGATGTGTGTGGAAATGACTACCAAACTTTAAACTAAAAGTCGAGAACACCGCGATAGTAATAATCATATTTAGTGTCCTAGCTAGATTTTACGAACGCTCAGTGGCGAAATATTCATCATAAACTGACCCATTGTGACTAACATAAAAATATTCAGAGTGAAGGTTACAAATTATTATTAGTGAGGCCCAAAACATTTTGTACCAGTTTACATAGCTAAAGCACAAATGTGAATGGCATTGTTTTTTTTCTTCGCATTCGTAGAAGTTCAAAAAAACACTCCTATTCAATGCCACAACCCCTGACAGACAGCATTCCTTAGAACACTTTTGCGATTTTTTTAATAGTCAGTAAAGCTTGGATTGCGGCTATACTTCTTCATTGTGGTTGGTTGGTGGCTTCTTAATTCTCAAATAATCTACGGAAATTAGACAACAGAGCGCCGCACTAATAAGAAATTTTAGTTTCGACTTTAAATTTACGGAAGCTAACAATTGCGAAATTTTTATGAAAATATAGCCATTTCGCAATACTAATAATCATTTTTAGTGTCCAGGCTAAATTTTTCGAACTCGCAATGGGGAAATTTTCCACACAAAATTGCATATTGTGAACTACGAAATTTAGAGTCGAAACTAAAAATGTTTTATTGGTAAGGCCCAGATAAATGTTGGTAAATAAGTAAAAACATATTTTAACAAATCGAGTTTTCCGTTACCTTGCATTACAAGAGGATTTTTTTTTGTGTGTTCCTTGTTGAGATCGACTTCATTCGAAAAAAGCGTAAACTTTCAGCTCGTTCACGGATGTGGCAGAACGTCCTCAGGCTTATTTCGTTTTACATAATATCGTTGCATAGACAAACAATTTTTAATAAAATAAGTTGTTTTTGTATATCAGGTACCTAAGCCTTTCGTCGGCGTAGTGGTTTAGTGGTTAGTGTGTTGGACTAGTAAGCGAGGGTTCCCAGGTCCGAATCCCGAAAAAAAACCCAAATTCCAACTTAAGGTTTTTTTCACTGCGCCACATCTCGCCTCGTCTGACGTGTGACAAACAGCCGAGAGTATAATTGTCATGAAAGAGCTTCTCAATTGGCCGTTTGGATTCGGCACAAAATTGTAGATCCCTTCCATTCGTCCCGAAAATAAAAACTCACACAAGACGAATGGTTGTGAGAAGCTAGGCCTAGGGTCCCTACGGACCTGTTGCGCTAACTATTTAAGCTTTATATAAAGTTAGCAATTGTGAGCTTCCGTAAGACTAAAATTTGTTTTTAGTATGGCGCTATGTGTTTAATTTTCGTCCGAAGAGTACCTATAAGCTGTAGAAAAACTATATACACACCTACTCGTCAAGCGGTAACGTCTTTTCCGGGAATAGTTCCCTGCTTTGCAAAGCAGAGGTGAATAGGAATCCTTATTCGGACTACTGGGCTTGGATGCGGCTGGAGGTATTCTTTTAAATCAGTGAATTCACTGCCCTGCTGTATATTTCAATTATATTATAATAAAGATTTGGGTTTTAAATTAAACTTCTTATACTATTCAATTATGGCAAACCAATTCAATTTTACTAATACCTACATTATAAAGGGTGGGCCATCTAGTGGTTTCTTTTTAAATCATACGTTATTTTGACACTGACAGCTGTTTCCCGTATGAAATCTTGACAGAAAGTCAGTATCATACCTCCATAGAACGAAATGAGTCGCTTTGCACTTGAACAACGTTGGGAAATATTTAAAACTATTTTACAAAGTGAGTGTTGTGTATTTTAAAAAGAAGTGTTTTTTTTTAAAAGAAGTTTTAGCCGAAATGAAGCACCCACCGCGCCTGCTTTACCCAAGTTTATGCATAAAGTTCGTGAGACCGGTATGCTAGTGGACAACACTCACGGTCCCCGACAAGACAGTGCGGATTGTGGAGTGCTGCTATTATTGGACCATTTTTCTTCGAAAACGATGCTGTGAAGTGTGTTTCGGTCTACTGTGGGCGTTACAGAGCCATGTTAACCGATTTTTTTAACTGAAATTGAAGAACTTAAACGACGTTATGTTTCATAATTAATGGGAAACATAATACATGGACAAAATTAATTTTGTTTATTTTATTGCATTTTGTAAAATGAACTTGTAAGTATTTTGCCCACCCTGTGTATCTACATTTAGCGAGTCTTACTGTTGTCTGATCACAAGCACATTCTCCTTTTTTGACATTTTGACTCTCTGCTTTGTCAGACATATGATAGGGTAGAGTCGCTAGTGGTCGGCCCCTTAAGGATTTTTCAATATATATTCAAATATTAAAATTTTTGAATAACTCTTAAAATAAACTATTCTTTATTCAATTCTTCGTCTGTAAAATGAAGAAAAAAATAATTATTCTTATCAGAAAATTGTTTATTTAGATTTTAGTAAAAAAAGTATTTTTTTCCTGTGGCCGGCCACCTCGTGTCCCATATTCGGCCACCCAGTAAAGATAGGGCTTAAATTATTTAATATTTGTTATTTAAATGTTTTATTACATAAAAGTTAAGAAAACAAATTAATTATATTATTAAAAATAAATAAAAAAAACAAAAATGAAATTAAAAAACATCATTTGAAAACCATTACCCACAAAATTATCACAAAAAAAAACATTAATTCCGACAGCAATTTAACGATTTGACAGTAAATTCACACAAAAACCTTCCCCGACAGAGCACAAGTCAAATGAGTTGATTTCTCGAGAGCGACTGAGCCTCGCAACAAGAATTTTGACACATTAATGGAATAGTTTAAGAAAACAATTTAAGACCAAAGACTTCGAAAGAGAACTATATACAATTCACTAATTATAACGACTTTTCCACTGGGGAAGGCCGCAATTAGGCTACTCTACCCTATAAATATTTTTATTTGAAATTATAATTTATAATGGCGGGTTTCCCTCTTTCTAAACATTTCCCAGTAATTTCTCCACCCTCGTCACTTCCCCGCTTTAAGACACAAGCGACAGACAGTCCCCTTCAGATTGTTGAATTGCCAAAAAGCTTCCCACCACAGCCGTGTTGAGTTGCGATATTCATACAAAAGCTACCCATTGCTGCCGCAGGTCTGTGGGTTGATGCGGCACGGAACCAAATGCTATGCAAATTTCATTATCCTAGGCCAAATTACGAATACACACACGACACGCCATGACTACTTTATTCTATTGAAAAAAAAAGTGTCCTTCAAAGTCGGCACAGAAAAGTACAATGACTATTATGTAAATAATGCCGAATCACTATCCTTTCCAAATTATACCTTCGCAGGCCGTCATCTTCGGATGGTAGATATCTACATGAACCTCCAGATATATAGGTATATAGTACAACTTTGAAATTGCTACCTCGTCACGAATTGTTCACCCCTGCCTGCAGGACATTATCAAGGCGTCACATTGCACGTCGAGTGCAACCGCAAAAACTCATGCAAATTCGCTTAAGTGCAGTTTGTTATTTCCGTTCTTTCACCATCGAGACTTGAGGTTGTTAGAGACAATAGGCTCCACTGAGTACGGCACAAGTAGTTAAACACAGCAACCCACTTAGGAGGAAAATGTAACAAGGGTTGCATGTTGACATAAATAACTCATCGGCAAGTGTTTACAATTTGAAGTGCAAAGGAAGGAACATAACAATAATAATTTAATTTTAAGGATGCATGAGGTGGCTTACATGTTTTACTTGTTCACTTGTATGTGCATTGCTCATCTCCATCTTCACTCTTTGTGTATGCACGCTTCCGGTTGCCTTTGTGTGCTATCTTATTCCATGACCGACAACGACAAAAGGACATGCTTCCTGTAAAAATGTTTGGTTATTAAATTGCTAGAGCATGTCCTTGAGCTTTTGTTTGAATCAGTCGAAAAAGAAAAATGGAGAAAAAACTCTCCCTAGCTGGAAAAAAAAAATTGCCAGAGATGAATAAAATGCGGAGCAGAGAAATTGACTGAAATAAATTGTTGGTTTTGTTCCCCGTAGTCCGGGCGCCTCCCTTCCTGCTGTGACAGTTTGCCCATTCGGTTGGCTTGGTCCGAGGACTTAGACCACAATTCCTCTTAATAAAAACAGTGTTTTGCAGGAAAATGGATGTACATTTATGTTTTCCGTTTTTGTGTGAGCTCTTATTACATGCAGTCGGACTCACATCGGGGCGTGCAAGATTTTTTTGTGTATGTCATACACGGGACACATACTAAGCTACTTTGTTAAGTGCTCCTCGAGAATTGCAATATAAATTCAAATTTATTCCATCCAAGGGATAAAATTTAGTTTTTACTACTTCCCTTTGTATGGGGTTTGAGTTTCATCCAAGTTGCACCGTCACTTTGAAGGATAATTGAGATTTAATGAGGCCAAGTGCCTGTTCGAAACAAGCCGTAATTTCAATTACTCGAGATAAAATGAATGAAGGAACGAAGGAGCTGCAGGAGCCACAAATAACATGGTGATTGCATGGAATTCGCTCTAAGTTCTCCTGCTCCTGCCAACCGGGGGGAAGGCAACTTAGTGGAATCAATTTACCTAGCGCACGAAGACGCTTTATTATTTCTTGACGTTCTTAGAATTTTTCACGCTATGAAAACTAATATTTTCTTCGTGGATCTCTTTGGCAATGGCACGCTGGAATGAGGTGGCGCGAATTGAGATGCCAGAGAGGAGTCAGGAGTGATGGAACAATTTTAATTTCTTCGCAAGTTTTCTGCTAATAACTTTATAATTGGAGGGGATGCAGTACTAATGCTTACCAAGCGCTATTGCAGTAAATTACAGAACGTCAGTGGCATCTACTTGTCAGAATATTCAATTGTGAACCTTTGAATAATTGGATTCCTTCCGCAGATGGCTTCTAGAGACATGTCACCCCGTTCTCATCATTGGTTTATTAGATTGTATTTTTATGACACAAGACAGTGACTGTGTAAGTACTAATAAGAGCGATAGGGTCGAACTTAGAAGATCTGTTCCATGGATAGGCTGCTGATAGAGGTGTGGCTTCGGCTTTAGAAACTTGTCAAACAAATCAAAAAGGAATGGACAGACAGTAGGGAAAGAGGTTCATAATTTTTGCATGACGCCAATACTGCTGTTGTATTGTCCCACACAGTTCCGAGACATTTGCTGCGACATCACGCTACATAAAACATATGTCGCATCAGTCCGCGAGGCTTGGCAACACCGCGGAGCGATCTATAACGTCGCCAACAGATGGACACACCACTTAAGCAGAAGGGGACATCTCATTGTGGAGCCTATTCTATAAATTTGCAACATTTTTGAGATTACTGTTGTCAAATTCCTCAACGGTTGGCAGCATTTTTTATTGTTTTTATTGAATTTTTTCTGTTTCTGTATGTCACACGGATTCTAATTGACATTACAGAAAAAGGGAAACAAAATGGCGGAATTAAAAACAAAAAAATTGAGGGGGGCCAGCGTGAAGAGGATTGTCAGTTGGGGGCCTCAGTATAATAATTGGTCTATGGTGCATACTTTTGGAATCAGTCTCCAAAAAGCATCGGCATTGGCAGCAACAAACAAATTTGAAATCAACGGACATATGTACAAAAACTTTCAATTCAATAATAGGCCTTTTCATTATGCTAACTGGATCTGTATATATCATTGATTTCCATGGTATACAATACAAGTTGGAGCTTGTACTGTTGTTGTAAACCGTGAAAATCAATGATCTATACATAATAAGAAAGGTCTAATAAATTCTTAGAATACGGAAGACTCCACTGTATTTCGAATTTTCCTACGGTTAGGTATCTTGTGAGTGTGCCATCAGTTCGCTTTGTGGCGAATTAGTCTGAAGGACCTACAGCTTGACTGATTGCAACGGATATCGTATCAATAAAAAAAATAATGTTGTTTTGTTGTCAAGAACATAATGCCACGGTTTTCCATTTGTTTATTTTTCCTACATGACCTTATCCAAGTCAAGTTGCGAAACTATGATGCCTATTCATCTTCGTTGATGCCAATGCTTAATACAAAATCTGGAAGAGGTGTCAACTGCCAACACGTATTGTGCATGACAATAAATACCTCCCAGATGTTTCCTAATCGTGTCAATGCAGCAGGCCGGAACAGAGACCCGTAGAGAAAACATTGTATAGGAAAAGTCGCAATCACTGTCAAGGGTATGAAAAAACACTTCAGCTGACTTGTAAAAGGTGAATGACCGAAATTCCACTATCGGGCAGAACGAACTAATCAAATTGGACAATGAAAAATGTAGTGTTTTTAAGCAGCGAGTGGAAACCGCACACGAACTCATGTCCAAGGTTTGGTCTTCGACTCCAAGTCAGAGTGACAAAACAGTAGAGGAAAACATCGCCTTCGAAGGTGCGCACTGGACCTGAACTGGGACATAGGGAGGGTTATGTGTTTCGCGCGTATCCTAAACGGTTTGACCGATTTTAAGGTGTGAGGTGTCATTATATTGATATTCTTTCCCGGAGTGTCATAGCAAGCTAAACAAATAAATAAAAAAAATCTAAATTTAAAAAACAAAAAATAAAAAACCCAATTGTCACACAAATGTCAGTGAGAAATGTCAAGATATAGAATAGACTGGGGACGTTCAAGTATCTAGTTTAGTAAGTCTGACAGCTCTCTGACTATATGTGTCTCGGTTTTGATTGGGGGAAATCGGTCATATGAGCAACTGTTTCAGTTGACGTTCATGGAGGGGTAGCCAAAGAATCAAGAAATTCCTGACTGAGTACTAAGTTGACAGTTCGCGTACGTGGCTGACGTATAGGAAAAGTGACGTTCCCGACCAATCTAGTTTTTGCGTTCAGGTTACATCTCATCCAGACCAATCTAGTCGACTTAAGATAACTAGATTCTTGAATTCGGCCACTGAACTGTGAACAAAATTACGTTCTGCTCTATTCACAATAGCGGTCTTGTGGAGTGTCTGCATTTAGTCATGGATTTGTTTTTTTTTTTTTTTAAATTGAAAATTTATTATGTAGCATATTTTAATTAGGTATTAGTTTATCGTTCGCTATATTTGCGGCCGACATCAAATGAAAAAATTAATTTAAATAACAAATCTAAAAATCTGACTGACTGTAAAAAGCAGTCGACTTGCAGGCAGATGGAAGAAAATTATACTCTGAAGTCTCAACTGTCAACAAATGTCAGTGAGAAATATCAAACTATGGGTATGACACTGAACTGTGAAATAAATTATGTTCTGATTTATTCATAATAGCGGTATTGTGGAGTGTCTGGATGAATTAATTTATTTTAATTGAATTATTATTATCTATTATTTTTATGTTTTTTTTTTTTAAATTGACTTTTTTTATTTAAATTCTGGTTCACAGAACTGTCAGCACTTTTAATGAACTTATTAATTTGTCGTAATTATAGCTGGCGCAGTGGCTTAGTGGTTAGTGTGTTGGACTACTAAGCGAGGGGTCCCAGGTTCGAATCCCGAGAAAAACCCAAATTCCAACTTAAGGTTTTTTTCGCTGCGCCACCTCTCGCGAACGTCTGACAAACATCCGAGAGTATAACTGTCATGAAAGAGCTTCTCAATTGGCCATTTGGACTCGGCATAAAATTGTAGATCCCTTCCATTCGTCCCAAAAATAAAAAACTCACACAAGACGAATGGTTGTGAGAAGCTAGGCTTGGGTCCATACGGACCTGTTGCGCCAATTATTATTATTAATTATAGTTTAAGCCACCACTGCGACGTATTTGCGTTTTTGTTTGTTTTAAGCCATTTTTCAGCAGATGTCATTGTTTACATTATGTTAAAGAGAACTTTTAAATGCATGTAAGTTTTGGCGGAAACTTTCCAAGTGCTCATAAAATGGTGTGATTTTGAGTGATGCCAACTTTCGTCTGTTTTACCTAAGGCTTAGTATCCTGCTCGCGCTAAATTTTATCTCCCGTACAAAAATGTCTACAAAGATAAAATTTGTCGAGGCAGTTTAACAAAGCAGTATCCTGTTCGCTCGATAAATTCTTAACTTCATACAGATGGGCCGATGACAAGTCTCCACTCATTTAGCTCGCGAAATAAATGTCCGGTACATTAAATCGAAGATAAATGTTGACAGAAGAAACAAATTTGTGTTGTGTTTATTATGGATTTTTTGGAGGAAACCTCAGAAAACGTTAGCGTGATAAATAAAAAAAAAAACGCAAAACTAAAATACAAAATAATTATTTAGCGACCATTTATCTTTGGTATGGAGAATCGAAGTGGAGACTAGGGACGCTAAAATTTAGCGCGAGCAGGATACTAAGCTACCGTTTGTCTAGCAAAATAAATATTTAAGGGGAGTAGCTCAACATTTTTTATAATGAAATATATATTTGTTTGTCTATAAAAGTACTAGGCAATTAGAATAATAAGGCTTTTGTAAAAGCTTCTATGAATATTTATCACATTTCCGAAAATTGACTGCGATTGGATCCTACCATTAATAACTGTTTTTTTTTTGGCTTTTTGTAACAATTAGTATATTTGAATGTTTTACTTGTGCATGAAATAATCCATCTCCACTTAATGATTTATAAGGCTTTTGGGTAGACACAGCTCATTTAATTCTATTACGAGCGAAGGTCTTTTTTTTTAATCCAATAGACGTTTTTCTTTTTTAGTTCCGAGCACAACCTGAACTGTTTACAAAAAGTTCATGTTTCTTTTTTAGCTCAGATACATTAGAGGCCAGAATTTGTGATTCTTTTTTTTTCTCAGAGCATAATCAGAGCGCGCTCTATGAGCTCAGAATAAATTGATGGAGCGGGATGAGTAAAAAGTTGATTACACACTTACAGTCACTTTTGACAGAAAAAAAAACAGGATAAACAAAATAATTGAAATGACGAATCTTGTAGTTCTGGAACTGAAGGTTAACCAGTTTAATAAATTACAATTAATTAATATTCAAATTATACATACATTTATTAAAAATGACAGCTGTTTGCTCAAGTGTGTTTCATAAATACATTAGAACGATCTGAGCGCGCTCATAATGCTCGAGTTCAGTTCAGAGCTCAGCTTTGCGTGTGAGCTTTTTGGACTCAAGATAGAAGGTCTCTTTGTTCTCTGTTGGACTTTCTGAGAGTTAACCTACCTATAAAGTATCATATTCAGTATGGGTTCGCAAATAAGTAGGTACGTAACGAACTTGATTGACTAATCAGTAGGTACGTGCGAATCTTCAACTATGTGCTGATTAATTGAAGTAAAAATATACCTGGTACTGCAAGTATCCAATTCTGACTTGATTACATACAGAATTAAATGCAACGTTTTCGTTTATACAAAGATAAACCGTATCGCCAACAATTATTACGCAACTGTAGGTATGCGAGTCAATAGCTCACGTTTTCTAGAGTTTCCAAGAAATTACAACAACATAAAAAAATACATTTTGGGAGAACTCCCCGAGATCACGGCTGCCTATTATTACACAACCGCATTGCTCGTGGCAAAATGTTATATAAATCACGGCAAAGTATAAACGAACAGAACATTTGCCTGTAATTAACGGCTTCGAAAGCATCTCGGTGGTTTGCGTTTCTGTATAGAACCTATAAAAATAGAACTCGACAAGATGAAGTGCCTCGCTGTGAGTTTGGCTGTACTTATTGGTAAGTTGTACATGGAAGTGTTTAGGTCTCTATTGGATTATTTAACTCGTACATCGATAGTTGTAGCGTCACTGAATGTTGTACGTGTGGATGGACAATGTCCTGAAGTATGCACTTTCGAGTATCGGCCAGTCTGTGGCTTCAGTTTTAATGGCGCATGTTTTCGCCAGTTCGGAAATCAGTGCGCATTCAACGTGGAGCAGTGCAGAAGCGGCAGTGAGTGTGTCTTTAATAAGTTAGGCTCTCCTTGAGTCATAATCGTTTTTATTTCTTTTCTAGATCTATGGCAAGTCAATTTATATTATTGCCAACTAGCAAGTTCAGGTCGAGATCGAAGAGTGAGGTCATGCCAGTAGTTCTGCCTTTTTGTTATACAATAATTAGCAAGACGTTGAATTTTTGGCGGCTGTTAACAGTTGGTGCTGCAAAATGGCGGAATTAAAAACAAAAAAATTGAGGGGGGCCAGCGTGAAGAGGATTGTCAGTTGGGGGCCTCAGTATAATAATTGGTCTATGGTGCATACTTTTGGAATCAGTCTCCAAAAAGCATCGGCATTGGCAGCAACAAACAAATTTGAAATCAACGGACATATGTACAAAAACTTTCAATTCAATAATAGGCCTTTTCATTATGCTAACTGGATCTGTATATATCATTGATTTCCATGGTATACAATACAAGTTGGAGCTTGTACTGTTGTTGTAAACCGTGAAAATCAATGATCTATACATAATAAGAAAGGTCTAATAAATTCTTAGAATACGGAAGACTCCACTGTATTTCGAATTTTCCTACGGTTAGGTATCTTGTGAGTGTGCCATCAGTTCGCTTTGTGGCGAATTAGTCTGAAGGACCTACAGCTTGACTGATTGCAACGGATATCGTATCAATAAAAAAAATAATGTTGTTTTGTTGTCAAGAACATAATGCCACGGTTTTCCATTTGTTTATTTTTCCTACATGACCTTATCCAAGTCAAGTTGCGAAACTATGATGCCTATTCATCTTCGTTGATGCCAATGCTTAATACAAAATCTGGAAGAGGTGTCAACTGCCAACACGTATTGTGCATGACAATAAATACCTCCCAGATGTTTCCTAATCGTGTCAATGCAGCAGGCCGGAACAGAGACCCGTAGAGAAAACATTGTATAGGAAAAGTCGCAATCACTGTCAAGGGTATGAAAAAACACTTCAGCTGACTTGTAAAAGGTGAATGACCGAAATTCCACTATCGGGCAGAACGAACTAATCAAATTGGACAATGAAAAATGTAGTGTTTTTAAGCAGCGAGTGGAAACCGCACACGAACTCATGTCCAAGGTTTGGTCTTCGACTCCAAGTCAGAGTGACAAAACAGTAGAGGAAAACATCGCCTTCGAAGGTGCGCACTGGACCTGAACTGGGACATAGGGAGGGTTATGTGTTTCGCGCGTATCCTAAACGGTTTGACCGATTTTAAGGTGTGAGGTGTCATTATATTGATATTCTTTCCCGGAGTGTCATAGCAAGCTAAACAAATAAATAAAAAAAATCTAAATTTAAAAAACAAAAAATAAAAAACCCAATTGTCACACAAATGTCAGTGAGAAATGTCAAGATATAGAATAGACTGGGGACGTTCAAGTATCTAGTTTAGTAAGTCTGACAGCTCTCTGACTATATGTGTCTCGGTTTTGATTGGGGGAAATCGGTCATATGAGCAACTGTTTCAGTTGACGTTCATGGAGGGGTAGCCAAAGAATCAAGAAATTCCTGACTGAGTACTAAGTTGACAGTTCGCGTACGTGGCTGACGTATAGGAAAAGTGACGTTCCCGACCAATCTAGTTTTTGCGTTCAGGTTACATCTCATCCAGACCAATCTAGTCGACTTAAGATAACTAGATTCTTGAATTCGGCCACTGAACTGTGAACAAAATTACGTTCTGCTCTATTCACAATAGCGGTCTTGTGGAGTGTCTGCATTTAGTCATGGATTTGTTTTTTTTTTTTTTTAAATTGAAAATTTATTATGTAGCATATTTTAATTAGGTATTAGTTTATCGTTCGCTATATTTGCGGCCGACATCAAATGAAAAAATTAATTTAAATAACAAATCTAAAAATCTGACTGACTGTAAAAAGCAGTCGACTTGCAGGCAGATGGAAGAAAATTATACTCTGAAGTCTCAACTGTCAACAAATGTCAGTGAGAAATATCAAACTATGGGTATGACACTGAACTGTGAAATAAATTATGTTCTGATTTATTCATAATAGCGGTATTGTGGAGTGTCTGGATGAATTAATTTATTTTAATTGAATTATTATTATCTATTATTTTTATGTTTTTTTTTTTTAAATTGACTTTTTTTATTTAAATTCTGGTTCACAGAACTGTCAGCACTTTTAATGAACTTATTAATTTGTCGTAATTATAGCTGGCGCAGTGGCTTAGTGGTTAGTGTGTTGGACTACTAAGCGAGGGGTCCCAGGTTCGAATCCCGAGAAAAACCCAAATTCCAACTTAAGGTTTTTTTCGCTGCGCCACCTCTCGCGAACGTCTGACAAACATCCGAGAGTATAACTGTCATGAAAGAGCTTCTCAATTGGCCATTTGGACTCGGCATAAAATTGTAGATCCCTTCCATTCGTCCCAAAAATAAAAAACTCACACAAGACGAATGGTTGTGAGAAGCTAGGCTTGGGTCCATACGGACCTGTTGCGCCAATTATTATTATTAATTATAGTTTAAGCCACCACTGCGACGTATTTGCGTTTTTGTTTGTTTTAAGCCATTTTTCAGCAGATGTCATTGTTTACATTATGTTAAAGAGAACTTTTAAATGCATGTAAGTTTTGGCGGAAACTTTCCAAGTGCTCATAAAATGGTGTGATTTTGAGTGATGCCAACTTTCGTCTGTTTTACCTAAGGCTTAGTATCCTGCTCGCGCTAAATTTTATCTCCCGTACAAAAATGTCTACAAAGATAAAATTTGTCGAGGCAGTTTAACAAAGCAGTATCCTGTTCGCTCGATAAATTCTTAACTTCATACAGATGGGCCGATGACAAGTCTCCACTCATTTAGCTCGCGAAATAAATGTCCGGTACATTAAATCGAAGATAAATGTTGACAGAAGAAACAAATTTGTGTTGTGTTTATTATGGATTTTTTGGAGGAAACCTCAGAAAACGTTAGCGTGATAAATAAAAAAAAAAACGCAAAACTAAAATACAAAATAATTATTTAGCGACCATTTATCTTTGGTATGGAGAATCGAAGTGGAGACTAGGGACGCTAAAATTTAGCGCGAGCAGGATACTAAGCTACCGTTTGTCTAGCAAAATAAATATTTAAGGGGAGTAGCTCAACATTTTTTATAATGAAATATATATTTGTTTGTCTATAAAAGTACTAGGCAATTAGAATAATAAGGCTTTTGTAAAAGCTTCTATGAATATTTATCACATTTCCGAAAATTGACTGCGATTGGATCCTACCATTAATAACTGTTTTTTTTTTGGCTTTTTGTAACAATTAGTATATTTGAATGTTTTACTTGTGCATGAAATAATCCATCTCCACTTAATGATTTATAAGGCTTTTGGGTAGACACAGCTCATTTAATTCTATTACGAGCGAAGGTCTTTTTTTTTAATCCAATAGACGTTTTTCTTTTTTAGTTCCGAGCACAACCTGAACTGTTTACAAAAAGTTCATGTTTCTTTTTTAGCTCAGATACATTAGAGGCCAGAATTTGTGATTCTTTTTTTTTCTCAGAGCATAATCAGAGCGCGCTCTATGAGCTCAGAATAAATTGATGGAGCGGGATGAGTAAAAAGTTGATTACACACTTACAGTCACTTTTGACAGAAAAAAAAACAGGATAAACAAAATAATTGAAATGACGAATCTTGTAGTTCTGGAACTGAAGGTTAACCAGTTTAATAAATTACAATTAATTAATATTCAAATTATACATACATTTATTAAAAATGACAGCTGTTTGCTCAAGTGTGTTTCATAAATACATTAGAACGATCTGAGCGCGCTCATAATGCTCGAGTTCAGTTCAGAGCTCAGCTTTGCGTGTGAGCTTTTTGGACTCAAGATAGAAGGTCTCTTTGTTCTCTGTTGGACTTTCTGAGAGTTAACCTACCTATAAAGTATCATATTCAGTATGGGTTCGCAAATAAGTAGGTACGTAACGAACTTGATTGACTAATCAGTAGGTACGTGCGAATCTTCAACTATGTGCTGATTAATTGAAGTAAAAATATACCTGGTACTGCAAGTATCCAATTCTGACTTGATTACATACAGAATTAAATGCAACGTTTTCGTTTATACAAAGATAAACCGTATCGCCAACAATTATTACGCAACTGTAGGTATGCGAGTCAATAGCTCACGTTTTCTAGAGTTTCCAAGAAATTACAACAACATAAAAAAATACATTTTGGGAGAACTCCCCGAGATCACGGCTGCCTATTATTACACAACCGCATTGCTCGTGGCAAAATGTTATATAAATCACGGCAAAGTATAAACGAACAGAACATTTGCCTGTAATTAACGGCTTCGAAAGCATCTCGGTGGTTTGCGTTTCTGTATAGAACCTATAAAAATAGAACTCGACAAGATGAAGTGCCTCGCTGTGAGTTTGGCTGTACTTATTGGTAAGTTGTACATGGAAGTGTTTAGGTCTCTATTGGATTATTTAACTCGTACATCGATAGTTGTAGCGTCACTGAATGTTGTACGTGTGGATGGACAATGTCCTGAAGTATGCACTTTCGAGTATCGGCCAGTCTGTGGCTTCAGTTTTAATGGCGCATGTTTTCGCCAGTTCGGAAATCAGTGCGCATTCAACGTGGAGCAGTGCAGAAGCGGCAGTGAGTGTGTCTTTAATAAGTTAGGCTCTCCTTGAGTCATAATCGTTTTTATTTCTTTTCTAGATCTATGGCAAGTCAATTTATATTATTGCCAACTAGCAAGTTCAGGTCGAGATCGAAGAGTGAGGTCATGCCAGTAGTTCTGCCTTTTTGTTATACAATAATTAGCAAGACGTTGAATTTTTGGCGGCTGTTAACAGTTGGTGCTTTGCTACTGATCGGGGACTTAATATCTTGGAAAATAAACATTTTTTGAACACATTTTGGTTAAATAAAAGCAGTTTTATAAGGATTCACCACAAAAAGTATATGTTACGACGTTCCCATCAAAATCATGGATGATACTCGTAAGTCCATGTGTTCCGTTACAGTCGCAGCAAACGCTCAATGCAGTGCAACAAAGAATGAACCTTCTGGTAATCCTCCAGATGATCTTCTATTTCTTCGGTCCAATGTTGTAGTAGGTGTAGTATATCACCTGACATAGTCTGTCATTATAATGAAGTTTGGATACTTGCATCTCTCTGACTCTAGTTCTTGCCACCTCTTCTCTTTAGATGTTGAACTATCCACCAGACTGATTATACAGTTGTTGAGCCTGTGGCCACAAGCAAAACCGCTTTAGACTGGAAATTAAATTATCAGAAAAATCACACTAAAACTTTATTTTAAGTACGGAAGAAACTGACACATTTAAGTAACAAAAACTGTCGTTTATCCTTTTTTTTAATTTGTTTATTTGCATTTTTATTCCAAAAAACGTTATGTTTTATTTTTGTTTTAAGCCGACTTAAAGCTGTTTTCGCTTTTTATGTTCCGAAAATGCTTTCGTTCAGTTACCTGTTGCATATGATGCGTTCCAGTATTTTGCCAGCCATATCTATTAGTCAAATTGAACGGCATGATGATGGCGCTTCGGTACTGTCATGTTTTTGTCAGTCCTTTGACATTAAAAAAAATAAACATTCGTGTTGATTTTCCATTTTTGTCGGGAATTGACCGCAAAACCTCCTTTTCAGTAGTCCACTACTTTCAGGAGTTCATTATTAAGCGTTTACTATAACATGCAGCAATGTTCAACCAATGTCTGTTTAAATGGACACCCACAAAGACTCCCCATCTGTACAACCTCCTCATGCAATAAACCGCAAAGCTTTTAGGAATCCATAAAGTTTCCAATTCATTAATATCACAATACGAACTCTTAAATCAATGCCATCGATCTTGAAGTGTTTTATTACAGGCATTCACAGGCATTAAGGTGAATTTAAGGACACACAGACCTATGAGTAGATCGATCGATCTATGAAGACTGCCATTTGGAATACACCCCACCATCACTCCCTCTCGATAAAATACCTCAGAAAACAAATTTATTATGCTGCTTTCGTTAATAAATAAAATTTCTGCCCCAACTACTTGAAATGTCTTCCAAGTTATGCCGCAATCCCCCTGTCCTGGCAAATACAAGGATGCACGTGTTTTCTACCAATACCAGAATACGGTGTATTGACGATGACGACCACCAGTGGTGACGAGCAAGTGGAAAAGGATTCTTTCTGTTCTCGTTCATTCCCTGGCTCTACCCTCGTATTTCATTTTGTTATATAGGTACAGACGCTTTTTGAATATTAAGTGTGAGAAAAGAAAAAAAAACAAGATACACCAGTAATACGTCTGGCACAAGCCGTGTGGGCGGATGGTATTGTATTTATATGGCACCTCGATGGATTGCAGACGTTGAACTTGCCAATCGGAATTTCAGAGCAGAGGACCGGGCCTTGAGGTGAGTGCAGATCCAAGTAATAACGACTCGGTTCTCAGATTGGAGGGTTGCGCTTTTGGGGGTTTCTGTTTTTGAAGTGTTGCCCAATTTGTATACTCATGTTGAACCCTGCCATCGGTCAATCGAGGAATATACAGCGCATACAATTTGACATTGCGTTTATTAGCAAAGGAACAAAGTTTTGAATATTTGAATAAATCAACAGAGGTCAATTGGTCATTTGCTATGCGTCGTAATAAGTTGGGTGTTTCTTGATATCGTATATAAAAATAGGCGGAGGGAAATAGTTAAGAAACGCTTTCACTGCCTTAAACACAGTGGGCCTTACTAATAATCGTTTTTAACCTCGACACTGAATATTTTGTAGGTCACAATATGCAATTTTGTACGGAAAATTTTACGATTGTAAAAAAAAATTGTACTTTGTTTTCCAATACGCTTTGTATAAGCCTGGTTATCATAAAGATAGAATGTCTACCACTACGCGAGCTCTAGTACAAATAAACAGCGGTATCATCGCACGAGACCAATATATCGCAGTTCTTAAACCGGATCGACCGGTAAAAGAATGGTTGCTACAAAGCACATCCATTTAGGCTCTAGAACTTAGGAGCCAACGTTCAGAAGGACAGTACTGCGAGACCTACTTGTTTGACTTCCCCTATCATCGTAAAGTCAGAATTAATTAACATCTCCAGCTCAAAAGTTCGTACAAGTGCAATATTATCTACTTCCCCATTTTAACCTACAACACTCATTTGCAAAAAATAAGGCCCGCCATACACAATGCGGTTCAATTGCCCCCAATACCTTAACTGGCGCCCAAAGTTTCGCCGCACCCTTCACAGTACACAACTATTGCAGTCAAAATAAAGTTCAATACAGGTTCAATAGATTCTGAGCACCATATTATTTTAAAAATGATTGCCCAACTCAATGCACACCACACAGTCGCGTGTAACAAGCTACTCGGGCTCGTTCACTATCCGTAAACGTGTTGAGTAATGCGTCGAACAAAGTCTTCCAGCTAAATCAAGCGTGTTGGCTGCATAAATTTGAGACCATCAAATAAAACGTTAAAGGTGTTGAATTTAAAATTGATGTTTTGCCCACTAAATGGACAATGGGTATTAGCCTTCCCCAACTTTATGCTTGGCAATATGGCCGATGGTGATCGCTAATAGCTAGAAGTGCTGCACCGTGTTCAGTGAACATTTTCGCTTGAAAATATGGCTGACAATAAGCCGGGTGAGTTGTGATTTCAAATGGACTAATTGAGGTCATAGGCGGTTTCGGGAAAATTAACCTGTCAAACTGCGACATCGATCGCGTGGTTTGACACATCTGAAGTCGTTGTTAGAGAAACTGTCAAATAACTTGGTTTTTGGTAGGTCAAAATTAAAAACTCGAAACTAAATCTAGTTTTGAGTTAAGTTTAACTTGAGCTGTGTCATTGGTTATAGGATATCAGTTTTTCTCTTCCAAATCTCATACTTCTACTACAAAATTACTTATTGCCTTTAAAGTTTTTTTTTTTTTTTGGTTATGCTGTTCAAGGTTGTTTTGGTGAAAATGATTTCAATTATCATGGTACTTCTATTGGGAAAGAAAACTTTTCCTTTTATTTTTTGGCAGTCTGTAGTTATCGATAACAGAAGTTTATTTATGTTAAATTTTAATTTTAAAAAAAGGTAAGTCCCAAGCGAAAGGCTGTGAGTTCTTTTTATTCTTGAGCTCTTAAGAGATTTGATAACATAAAAACATTTTTGTCGGAAAATGGAATAGCCAAACTACAAGTGACTGTCGAGCCTTGAATCGCTTTTCAACATTTGATAACAGTTGGATCAGTCCCCGATTGTGCTTGGTCACATTTAGATTGATCAACTTTTACTAAATCTACAAAGAAACAGAGAATCCGATTCAATTGAATATACCACTCATGCGTTGAACTTACTTGGCTGTTCACACTGATGTGCGCTAAATGTACATGCGTTCCCAAATTGGCGATAACATGCTCCATTAAATCCACAAACTGGTCGATAATCTGCCGTACAAATGCTAGGACAATTATTTCCTTCGGGAGCCCCAGATACGATTGCAACTGTCATTATGGTCACTGAAAACAGTTTTCACTTTAATATTACTAAAGTACAGAGATATTAATCAATCTATTTTTTTACCCGTCAACATCAGCAAAGCTAGACTCACGTGACACTTCATCTTGATTGGTAAGAGAACAATGAAGTGGAGATGTTGGCAAAGCAGTCAGGTAACTAGACTCATAAGTGCAGCTTTACCTCAATTTATACCTTGAGAATAGCTGCGGGCCAGAAATCAGTATGGGGGTTCACCAAACATTTTAAAGCTGCAGTTGGAAAAATCAATAATTATATATTTAATTAATACTTTAACACAATTGTGTATATTGCATATATAGTGATTATGGAGTGTAACCATTTAGTGAATTATATGTACATTTCTGACCTTTAACAAACCTTTGTTATTTTTCACATATCTCTCAGTTAGTCATCTAGAACTAGTCACTATTAATTGAGATGTGAAAACTGCTGGTGATCTGAAAGCCATTGAAGTATGGCGAAAAGTTGCAACAACAATCTACAGACGGTTTTGTATTTTCTCATTTATTGTTTTTGCACTGTAGTTTATTTTCTTAGGTGGGTATGCAGATAGCTTTTTTCTAGTTGTGGAACATGAGTCAGCTTCTTTGTACGTCCCCATTAATGAATAAGTAAAACGAGGAAAAGTTTAAAAAGTCTTAAACCAGCAATACCTAAGTGGAATTGATAATATACTTTGTACACATTAAATCAGCTCAAAATTTGGCTGATTACAAAATAGTTTCTTTCTTATTTTGGAATCATCCAGAATACCGACAGTTAAACTTATTGTCAATCAACTGTCAGTAGTGGCAGTATTCGGAGTATGGCATATATAACCAGGATCTACCGAAGCAACCGGCCTTCCAACCGACAAAACCTTTTTAAGAAAAAAGACGCAAAACATACGCTATACTCTGCAAACGGCATATTAAAATGAAAGCCATATCTGGAATCAGGTGATGAGAAATTAATAAATAGTTGGTGTAACAGGTCCGTATATAAGATCCTAAAATTAGCTTGTCACAACCATTTGTTCGTGTGGGTTTCCAGTTTTTGGGAAAATGGAAAATCCGTGCAATTTTATGAATAATTAGGAAGCATTCTCCAAGACTGTTATATTCTCGGATGCTTGTCGTTATCCTTGCCGTCAAATACACCTTCATTTCGGCCATTTAAAGTCCTAATAGCCACGAGCGGAAAGTCACGAGCAGGCAAAGAAAAATGAGAGTTCCATTAAAAGCCACCTACTGCGAGGATTTGAAAATCATGCAAGTTCTGCCCCGTACCGGCCACCATTATGTATAGTCCAGTGCTACAAATATGATGTCCAAGAGGAGCTTACCTATTTGAATATCCAGTAGCCAATAAAAATTCGAAAGCAAATGGGGTGAATATGATGGCTAATCGTAACAGTTCCGAAACTTATTGTAACAAAGGTTACGCTGTCCTTATTATCAGCCGCAACTAAGTTTCGTCCTATAAATAGGAACTCGCACAAAACAAGTGATTGTAAGAAGCTAGTCTTAGAGTATACGAAACTGTTGCGCCATCTATATATTTGTTTATTTTTAAATAAGCTGACACACCGTCAAATCAAGGTCATTATATGAAGTATCGACGGAAGCTATACATAACTTTGGAAAACACGGTCGAGCTATTGATGCCATATCCAGGCTAAGGCCAAACCCATAAAAATCATAAGCTCATTGCACAGTGCCTCAAGATTTTGGCAGAAGGACCGAACAGAGACATATAGAGACGCACAATGAAACCTTGAATAGTAGAGAAGGGTCACAGTCGGCGCTGAGGACATGGAGAAACCATTTGTGCAAAACGAACCATTCAAACTGGACGATATTAGTCAAGTATTTTGTCACACCTGATCAAAATAGAGTGAAAATAACCATACATTTAAACTCAAGTCCAAAAAGACTGACAGACCGGATGGCTTAACTGGCGAGCCTTGCAATGCACCGGGAGATGACTTTATAGAGAGTAAATACCAAGATTTAGTCAGATGAAAAGTATGCCTGAGGAATGAGCTGTAGCAAGAAACGAGACCCTCTAAACTGTATCGAAAAGAAAGAAATCCAAACTAATTTCAACTTTAGCCAAAAATCGGTCTAATTATAGAGGCGTATTGGTTCAGACGATATCCATCTACGAATGCAACAGAAAGAGGCAATACAGCAACCCTGAGGCAATCGATATTGTTAATGCTATCAACGAGAGAAGGCTAGGATACCTCCAAAACTATAGCAGCTATCATTGCCACCAGCATGCAGAAAAAAAAAAGAAAAGCCCTATTGAAAGTTGAAGAAGATTGATTGCATTTAAAGAAAAAATGTTTAGGTTTAGTTCATCCATTGTAGTTTGCTGTTATCGGATCCCTAAATATCTATAGGAATCGCGATGAACCCTTATGGTGCCTAGTGCCATATGAGACCTCACTATCTTATACACCTTTTCACCTATGCTAACCTTAGTTAACTCTAAATCCTAAGAAAGGAAAGACGTATTGAAGGAATATCTTCAGCGGTTTTGCAGTAGGTAGACGGTTCCAAGTAAGTCTATCATGAGCTAGAAGCATCCATAAAAAGGTGTTAAAAGAAAAGTTTATTTAATGTTTTTAAATAATAATGTTACACCCTGTTTGCCTTTTCTTGTCTTTTTTTATATATAACACTACCCGCTAGCATTCCTTCGCTTTATATAATTGTCACGTCATATACGTTACAGTTTTTTCTTTCACATTTAGCTTTTAGCTTTTAAGTACTTTCTGAGAAATAAAACAGTTCCTATCGAATTATTGAAGTAAGGGGTCGTCCTCTCATTGGCATTGCAACAAAAGGACTACAGCATCATCCGTAAACGTGCAATATACATGACAGATTTTTGATTTCTTCCGTTTTCGAATTGGACTTCATTTCGTGACAAGACGTTCGATGTGACTGTTCGGCCACCGTAAAAAAGACGATGCTTCCCGGTATTGGGTCATTGAAGTCAGGTCCCAGGTGTGATGTATATAAACAGTGGTAAGCTTACACAGGGCCAGAAATCTAGTCAACTACTTTTGATATCTGCTAAATATTTTCTGGCTATGTGATAGGACGCTCGAAATTTGCCTTGAATCCGTTCGGGTTGAACTGGGATCTCAACAACTTTGCCCCTACAGATCCTAAGCAGAATCTCTCCAAATTTAATTTAGGTTCTTCTACTTGTCTATGTATTACTGCTATCGCATACCGATTAAAAATTTACCTAGGTATAGGGTTACCAAAATTGGAAAACCAAAAGCAGGGGGACTTTACACATTTTCATGTGCGGGAACAATTTTACATTGGGACAACGAAAACTTTAACAAACATTAAAAAGCTCATAGTTTTCAGTTTCAGTTTCAAAAATTAAAAAAGGAACGATACATTTTTGAATATTTTGATTAAAGAATTCCTTAAATGGATGCATTCAGTTCTGAAAGCTTGTATAACAATTCGTAGGCATGTGTTTGCAATGGCTTAGGAAATCCTAAACTCGACGCTAAGGGAAAATCCACGCCAAATACCTACTTCTCTGAATCAGTTGCAAGTTATAAACCGCAAGCTGAAAGGTCCAACCAAACAGTCCATTGCTGTGTGTCGTTTATATTCAATCTGAATTTATTTGCAAACCCCCACCAGCATCGATTATATCGAAATTTTAATTTCAAACAATTTATTGCTTTTCGAAACACTAAATCCTCTCAATTACGCGTTTTATATAGTATATATATAGGCCAGGGGCAATTTGCGGACAAATATTCGATATTCAAAGCACACAACAAAATCAAACGACCAATTTGGCGCGGACCCACCCTACATCTATTTTCCTGGAACGGGAATTCATCAGATTTCCGTTTCGGCTGAAGCGCTTTCTGGCGCACAAAACTCTACAATGACAATGAAACAGTTTCGCCAATTAACGAAGGATGTATCCAACTTCCAACAGTCCATGAAGGCCATTGCATTGCTGCGCTGTTGCTCTGTCTTTGTGCTGGTTGCATTGTCATCCGCAGGAAATCGACCAAGCGTACGCCGGTGTGGCTGTGCAGTGGTTAGTGCTTGTGCTAGTATGTTGGCAAATGAGTTGCTGTCCTTCCGTTGGCAACGATAATGATGATGGTGGTTGTACATCAGCAGAATTTTCATTTAGTCCAACTAAATTACATAATATTTCGACTGTGCACGGTAAGCCCCAGTAAGTTTCGTTAAATAACTCGATGTTGCAGCGGTGACAATCGGTTGTTGTTCAGAATGTTACATATTACTAACAAATTGTCCAGTAGTGCAGTAATATTCTGGCCATTGTCTTTCAGACGAGTGCATCATAATTGCATCCGTTGGCAAACTGTTAGTATGGAGCATTATCCTGTTTGGTTGAAAAAAAAAATCTCCAGATATACAAACTTTCATGTTTGCCGTGAATCGACATTGCTTGGGGCTATTTGGAAGGGGAATCACTATCAATTCGCAGTCCTTTTGTGGTATGTTTGAACTTGATTTGTATACTTTTCCTCTGAGTATCAGTTCCTAATGGGCTGACTGAAATAAACAAATAGCCACATTGACAAAGCCGGAGTTTAAATTACTTATTTTGGTTCACTAGCAAAAAAATCGGTTCTAGCCTATGGGCCTCGTCTGTGCTGGTAGACTGAATATTTGCATGAATGAAGAGTACCTACATAAAATTGTTTAAAATTATTGCGCTTCAACAATTTTTCGATTATTTTCTTCTTCTACTTTTTTATCATCAGATGAGTCATTTATCTGTCTTTTTCTTTCTCTTTCTTATTTATATATAACAGTGTCGCGATTTCAATGGTTTTTTCCCATCTCAAAAATGCCCAGAGTTTTCACTTCAAAAAACTAAAGCCCATTATAATACATGTCGGACGATTCAACAATGTAAAGTTTCGCATAAATATATGTATATTGTTTAAGCCTTGATACTCATTGCACCTCCTTAATCCTGAGTCTTGATGAGTTCATCCTAAGCTAACTCGTTTCAAACTTAAGTATTTTAAGTATATTTTGGAAAATACGCTCGTCACTGTTTTTAAGAAGAAGCGAGTCCTTTTTTTGATTTTAGGTCTCAATCTCAATCTATATCTGTCTATATAGAACTTTTGTTTCTCTAACAACGGAAGAAGCTTCCGATATTATAAATATCCCACTCAAAAGTCGGGTGGAAACCCTTTTTGAATTCAATTAACATACCTACTTCGTATCCAACCTGAAAAATTAAATGTAATTTTTCAATACTTTACCCTTGTATCCTGCTCGCGCTAAATTTGAACTCCCATGCAAAAATGGCGACGAAGATAAAATTTAGCGAGGCAGTTAAGCAATGCAGTATTCTGTTCGCACACTGAATTCTTAACTTCATATAGATGGGCCGTCGGCGCAGTGGCTTAGTGGTTAGTGTGTTGGACTACTAAGCGAGGGGTCCCAGGTTCGAATCCCGAGAAAAACCCAAATTCCAACTTAAGGTTTTTTTCACTGCGCCACCTCTCGCGAACGTCTGACAAACATCCGAGAGTATAACTGTCATGAAAGAGCTTCTCAATTATCCGTTTGGACTCGGCATAAAATTGTAGATCCCTTCCATTCGTCCCAAAAATAAAAACTCGCACAAGACGAATGGTTGTGAGAAGCTAGGCTTGGGTTGCGCCAATTATTTTTTTTTTTTTTTTTTTATAGATGGGCCGATGACAAGTCTCCACTCATTTAGCTCGCGAAATAAATGTCCGGTAGATAAATTTTTACGTAAAAAACGGAGGAGGAAGTTTGTGTTGTGTTTACTATGGATTTTTGGTAGCAAACCGCGGCGAACATTTGAGTGATAAATAAAAGAAAACGCAAAACCAAAACAACCCTTTTCATGCAATGAGAAAAAAACTTGCAGGGCTAGAATTGAATTATTTATTTATTTATTTACACAAAGGCACTCTATCACAATAGGGAATTTTTCAGAAGGACTTATGCTTTCATTTGGCCTCGAGCTTCTTTTGGGTAATAATTACAGTAAAGAGATTTTGGAAAGTTTCGGTACAGGTGTGGAAGTTCTCCTTATAATTTCGAAGGTCAGAGAATTAGAAATACGAAGACAGATTCAGCAAGATGATATCCAGAAACCTAAGTCCAACTTGGACAAAATGTACTGGTGAAATTTTCAAAGCTTCCGTAAACAGATTTTTCCAAGCTTCAGGAAAAACTTAGCAATCTTTTAAAGACTGCACGAACGGCATCGCGTATGAAACTAAATCTATATAGCTCATATAAGACGAAACAATTTTCTGAGCAAAGCCGATATCACCGGGCTATGTCGTTGATCGTCATTTACAAAAGCGATATCCTGCTGAACCATGCCACCTATATAGTCACACCAATGTCAGTTTAGTCTCTGCAAAATGCGGTCACCCGCAAAACACTGTTGCGAAGTATTGGTTGCACATTCCTGACAAACAATGCCCACACCCATCCACGAAGGCTGCTTACCTCGATGACATTTAAATATATAAATAAACAAACAATAACAGTTAACATTTACTTGTAAAATATTATATTTTGTAATACATAAATTGGTACGAATTGGTGTACGAAACGACTGTACAATTAATTCTTGAGGCATTCCAATAAAATCTTTATAACGTTGTGAACGCTTCGTCTTTATTTCTGTATTATTGGTTTCTTTGTTCACCAGTAAAAACACATGCCATTTTACAACACTTTTAAACAATTAATTTAACCCATTTCGTACTGCAGGACCCGCCAAATATTACCAAAACGCAAAAAAGCGTTCCAAGGACTCATCCCATCATTATATACTAGCAAAAATAATACACGAATTTCAATCACCGTAATGTAGTCTTGATTTAGCTATCGCAAACAGATAATAGCCCTTTTGTCAAGGGCCATAAATAAGCCTTCAACGAATGCGAATGAGACCATTCGGATTACTGTGCTGCATGCCATGTTGGACGTGAGTGTATCGATTTTTCAAACGAATGCCACTGCACTTAACGGTATCGTCATTGACCCAAAAAATGTCAAGCATCCACTATGCCATTCCGGAATTGAAGGATAACGTCAAGGGGCCATTGAACGTTGTGGTATTTTACTACAGGATAATTGAAAAAAAAATGTTTGCAAAAATTTTGCACATCCTTCGGTATAACTTGATAGGTCAGGTGAGTTGGCTTATCCACTGTCTGCAGCAGGTATAGGCATGCTTGGGAAAATTAATATAACTTTATTGATTTTCTCTTCTTGCAGTAAGTGTTAGTGGAGTGCGAAAAATTACTACATTGCTCAATTATCTATTCAGTGAAAAGGTGTGCACACGAAGTAATTATGACAATGCTTTTAATGGATAGTCATCCTTGTAATTGCAAAATTGCAGTAGCGCGCCTCATTCCGAGTTTGTTTGGAGACGTAAGAGGAGAAATACTGCTATCATGGCACTGTTGATATTAAAGTTCTCATTGAGTTCATGTCCAATGTTGGAGTAGTGAGCTTTGGTTAGGATAGGTGGATAGAGTGGCACACTTAGGCCATAGATGTAGGTCTATTGAAATACGAAGTGAAGGAGGGGAGATCACGGATCCAGAGGTTAGGCCGGACTTATCAAGTGGGAGCCTTATTGCAAAACATTCCTTAAGAAGCTCTGAGAATTAAAGCAGATGCCTTTTGAGAGGCATGTAGGATGACTGAAACAGTCAACCCGTTTACGTAGTGATTGTCGAAACGACAGATACAGTTGGCGATTCCGGGCGATGTGACGGTTTGTTTTTGGGAAGACAAAAGGTGATCAGAACAGCTAAACTTCCGCCTATAGTTTTTTAAAGCCCGTATATGAGAAAGTTAACGAGTGCGAAGTAGAACCGGGTCACTGAAGCAATCTACTTTACTTCTTAACACCGAAGACTGGTGTACGAAGTTGAAGGTAAATTCTGACGCTCCGGGTAGTTGATTTGACACTGTCACATGCAGGGTCATCGCTGCAGAGTTCTGAAAAGTCGCAAGAAAAAGGGCCATTGAGAAAAAAAGTGCCATTTCTGAAGCTATTCTGCACATTTAGAATTTGTGAACGATTTTAACAAGCATTGGCTTGCTAAACACTATAGTAGTGTTGTGATAGGCAGCTGCGTCACATTTTAAATCGTTTTATTTGGACATAACATTTCATTTTCATTTTCACTTCATTTTTATTCATTTCTCACTAATTACAAAATTAGAAAATGTACCTTAAGTTCTGACATATGTAAATGGAATGAATAAATTCAATGATCGTTCTGTAACTATTAACAGTTAGTGGCGAACGACCTTACAAAAAAAAAAATTCAAAAATCTGATGTGGGGTAACAATCAGGTAGGAATTGAAATAAATCTTAATAACAAAAAATATTATTATAACGAATAAAGAAAATTCATGGAGCCAAAAATATACAATAATTGAAAGTAAATAAATTTAAAAATTTAAAGGAAAACAGAAGTAATCACCAACCAATTTGAACATTATCAATTTCATCATTATTCTTAGTGAAGAGCCAACCTTTTAATTTTTGAATAAATAAAGAGAGACTGTGGATTGTTCTAATACAAAAGACAGCAATTGAAGCATTTTTAAAACGAATGCCTGTCGAACTGCAAACCAAGTTTTTCATTTTCGAAAAAGTGCGTGCAAGGTTCAATTTCGCTTAGATTTCATATAAATCATAGACCGTTACAACAATTTGTGTTTCATAAGATTGGTGAGGTGGAAAACTGTTGAAAATAGAGAATTTCATCACTTGGCTGTGTACCGTTTCGGAGATAACGAGGGTTTTAGGTCGACTGCTTGAATTGCATATAAATTCTGTTTGGTTTAGGACAATTTTGCTATTTTCGGTTTTATTAGATAGATAGATACATGCTTTCTAACAACTAACTAGTTTTGGTCATTTGTAGTTGTCCTGCATTTGAAATATTCGTCCCCTTAAATCGGGTTGCAGGACGATTTCTTACATTCGCATAAATGGTTATCTATTAACAAAAGGTCATTTTATTTATTCCATTAGAAACATCTAATAGAAAGCATTAGAAACAAATAGATTTGACTATTTTGAGTTGTTTAATAACGGAAATATTCATATGAGTTTTTATGACAAACTACTGTTTGCATAAGTTGCATCAAAATCTCCTTATTTGTGATAAAATCACATCATTCGAATTGGATTTGATAGCCAGGAGTACAGAGTTTGCAAAAATTATGTTTTTGTTGCTATAAATTGTTTATAAGTGGTCCTTTTTTAATTTTATTCAAAGGAATAGAAAAATTTCTTGGCCAAAATTGGGCTTTATTGATTGGTTCTTGTTGCTAATCGGCAAATAGTTACTCAAATCGATGGACACGAATTAGTGCTTTGCGGAAATGTGTTTACCGTTGCTTTGTTGTTGTTGGGAAATCGATATAATGGATGCAACCGTAAAGGAATACATTTTTTGACTTTAGTTGCGTTTTATTAAGCAACGCTTGAGTAAATTAAGAAAATGTAAATGCAGTTATTTAAGTTAGGATCTGCTTTATGCACCAGTGATTTAAAATAATTTCATTCTATTGGAAATTCCGAGTTATACAAGGTGGCGCAAAAATAACCTTCCGATGTTTTTTGGCTGTAATTTAAAAAAAAAATTAAAAACTTTGATTCTTCTTGTGGATTATTTTTATTTGGTCTTTTAACTTTTCTTACATCAAGTCGAGAATATGATGGCATGTAAATGGCCGCCGCCACAGTTGATTGTCATTTGAGCCCTTTTTATGGCATTTTCCATCACTTTGGCCAAAACTTCCGGCGATAAGTCCTCACATTCTTGACGGATATTGTCTTTAAGAGCTGCAAGAGTCTGAGGCTTGTTGACAACCCGTGACTTCAAAAAGCCCCACAAAAAGAAGTCTGGAGCGGTCAAATCAGGCGATCTTGCGGGCTAGTGCAAATCGCCAAAAACGACCCGGGAACACCGCTTTCAGAATATCGGTTGTGGCTAGCGCAGTGTGTGCCGTAGCTCCGTCCTGTTGGAACTACATGTCCTCCAGTCCTAAATCGTCCAATTGCGGTAGAAAAAAAATCGGTAAACATGGCCCTATAGCGCGCACCGTTCACTGTTGTCGTTTGACCAGCGGCGTTCTCGAAAAAAAATGGCCGCGTCAACAGAGGCGATATTCTCGGCACAACGGGCGCTCTGGGGCCCGCCACTCTTGGCAACGTCTCGTGTTGTGCCAGTCCCTTCGAGGCGAGCGGCTAAACGTCGCAGTGTTTCACCAGTAGGCGTTGGCCGGCTAGGAAATCTGCGACGAAATTCACGTTGTGCCAAAGTCACCGACCAATTATTGCTCAAATAAATAGTCACCAATATTCCGCGTTCTGGAGCAGTGTAGCGTAACATTGTTTATTAACGTGTATTTCGCATGTGTTTACTAAACAAATGTCAAAACAGAACTGACATTAGGGGCCAATTGCAAAATTTATAGCATTTTCTGATAGGAGGATTACTTTTGCGCCACCTTGTAGGTGCAAAAAAATAATTTCACTACAAACAACTAAAAACGATTTCGAATGCAACTGGCTGGTTTTCATTTCAAAAGCTCAAAAGTGCGGGCGGACATTTTTTTCAAATGCTTCTAACTTTCTAACGGTTAAACTACAAACGAAAAAAAATTCACTACAAACGAATGTCTATCGAACTGCATTTCACGTTTTTCATTCTAGAAAAAGTGCGGATCAACTTCACATGCAGGTGCAATACTGAGCCGAATAGGTTTTTGCGTGAATGCACTGTGGAGCCTGTATGAACTAGCTTCTCCAGTTGTGCTAAAGCCCGCTACGTCAAATAACGTATCTCTTTTTGGGCGGACCAAAATTTGCCTTAATACAAATTTCTAGCAGAAACTGCCATGAAAAACTGTACAGGTTAACAGCGATCTAGCCAGTGCACCAGAATGACTGAGAGATACAGTGCAGACTGTAAGACTCAGTAAGAGCAAGCGGTGATTCCATTTGACTTCTAAAACACATGGGATAAGCAACATGGCCGCATCAGGCTGAATAAGTAACTACCACTTCCACTTCTATATATTTAAAGTTGGATATATGTACTTGCAAAATAGTGGTCGAAGAAATAACCTCCTTCTATATATACGCGTGTCTTTAGATTTTGGCAGTGGCAACACGATTCCGCCAGAGATATAAGCACAGGGCACACGCCATTTCTTTTACATTTTAATACAATCTCTCCACGAAACACATGCTGGCAATAACTCATTCGAAACCATTAAGTTCAAGGATCCCAAACTAAACAACTTCAGCAATATTGACTTGACACGCTCTTTCCCCCACCCCCTAAAGAAAAATAAAAAAGGAAACCCAACCGAGACATGATAAAAATCCACAAACTCAGCAAACTTTTAAAACTGAAATCCTGTTAGCTAAGCAGAGAAAACTTATTTCGCTTTTGAATTTTCCCATTCGCCGCTATTCTAATTTACAACCGCTGGTCGATTTCTTAAATTTCATATATAAACACAAAAACTTAATGTTCCAGAGCCCCACGTCCTTACGCTCACGTATTAACATTTGAAAGAGCATTTTATGAAATCCTGATGGCAATAACAATTTTCAATTTTTATGGTGAATTCTCGCCGAACGATATTGGGTGGCTATTCGCAAAGGAAATGGTTACTTAACTGCTCCAGCATCCTTCACCATTCGCCATCAGTGTGAATCTTAAAATTATCCACGTCGACCTCGTGTGCTCGCGGTTATTTCCTTTGGTCGTTCTGGCCCGTGGGATCGCAACGGAATCGGGATGAGGCAATGGATATAGAGCACTTAAGATGTGCCCATGAAAACTTGTACTGGGCGGGCAAGTCCTTTAAATTCATGCAACCCCCACCGCACTATCGGGAATGAAACTCTCACGAGTGAACAAGTTCGATTCCCTCGAACACCGCCAAGTGCCGGAAACCGATAAAGGAGTGGAAACGAAAGTGACTAAAGAAGCAAAAAAAAGGAAAACAAAAAGACAAGAAAAAGAAATACTATTTCAATGCTGATTTTATCTCCAAGCGCCGGCATCGGCATTGTAATTTCTCCAGAGAGTTTTGAAAATGTAGCCCATATTGGATCTAAACTATTCCGTGGAATGGGAAAAATTGGAATGCTTCCAAGGATTAGTGCACTGGCCGCTAGGGAACGCTCCTTAAAAGTGTCGTAAATAGAAAAAGTCCATTGTTCTCGTGCGCTGTTACTCCGGTAATATTCTATCCTTCGTATCAAATATCGTAAAAGATTTATGGTCAACTGCTGTGAGGAGTTTTAGTTTTTGTTTGGTAAGAAGCTTGCGGCAAGAGGGAATATCACTCCCAACCGATAATCTCGTATACTACGCAGTCTTAGACTGACTATAGTATAACATTCAGCTTTTACCGTAATAAGGCCATTCATTCTTATTATTCCGGGCTAATGATGTAAGAGAATATTGACAAAAAGAATGCCGGACACTATAATAATTCTTGTCTTTTTAGCCGATGACGGATAAAGTCCTCGGGCTTTCGGGCGTTCGAAAGATAACACCCTGGGCGAGAGCTTGCTTATCGATGATCTGGATAAATGAGGGTGATTTTTCATACCCGAAACACTAATTATCGAAGGAGTCTCGCAACGATCTGGTCCCTTTTGGCAACTGAGACGTTGGATTTGAAAAGGAATTGATTGATGCCGGTTGATGGTATTGATGGCATGTGTTGTAATTTTTTTTTTGCAAAATTTATTCGGAAACGAAGGATGAAAGGACTTTTTCAGCAGTACTCCCATTATTCCCGAATAAAAGGGCAAATGTATTTGCTGCTTTGAAGAATGGTGTACCTATCTATACCTACTCCACCTGATAATATTTATTTTATTCCACGACTGATGGCAATATTTTGAAATTAGCAGCGTCATGTACAATGCAAATCGGGCTCGATTTATGATGAAGTTGGTCGGCAGCGTTTTCAGATGGGCTGAAGGAATATCAAATTTGACAGCGCACCCGTTGTTTAGCTGAACTTGCTTCCCAAGTCATGCTATAATAATTAATAAGTTAATTTGCCTCTCAAGTCTTGCTATAAAAATAATCATTAATGTAAACAGCCCTTCAGGCCATATTTGGTACAATTTGTAATAATCTAGTACCTTTTGATTTTCCTGGGATACACTTCCTGGCATTTTTGTCATCAGAATTTTAGACACTTTTGCTTCGACCGTCGGCACCACCACTCAACAAGATCATCAAATAATAAAGTGAAATTTTTGCGAAGGTGTTCGTTTTATTCGTATTTAAACAAATTGTTTTCGGGAAGATTGGTTTGTCGGTTTAAACTTCTCTGGGCCGGATCAGACACCCGTAGTGATGAGAATGGCGACGTTTAAGAATCTAGTTTTGTAAAGCCGACAACAGGCTAACTGGTTTCAGTTTTGATTGGCCTGGATCGGATGACTGAGTACTAGAATCACAGTAGTTCGTTTATGTGACTGACTTAGGAAAACTGACGTTACTGACCTAGATTTTGCGTTCAGTGTACTTCTGGTCCAAACCATTTTATATAACTAGTTCCATATAGATCCAGTCTTTTATTTTCAAGGATACTTCCCATTTCCTGCTGCAGATTTATAAGCTGATTGTATTAGACAATCCAATGGTATTCCTAACTGTATGTGTCTTTATAATGTATCTTGATCTGATCTTTCGACCGTTTGTAATATGTTCGCCTACCACTTTCAGTCTGTGTATTCTTGTGGTACTAAAACACCTGTAATACCTCAATGTCCTCCTCCTTAATATTGGCAAATTATAGTGTTCAATCCCTGAGGTTTAAAATTGCTCTTTCTTTATTAAACTTAGATAAAAATCCTGGCATCCCGCCAATTTTACTTCAAAGTGCTCCCTCGCGTTTTCTTAACCTCTGTGTTTGGTATTAATTTGTGTCTGCGGTTTAGAATTTTTTTTTTTTGAAAGATTGGATCAGCTCATTTTTAACGCCTATATATAAATCTGGATCGAGACATGATATTACTTACTATCGCCCAATCTGTAAGATTTCAACTATTCCTAAGTTATTTGAAAAACTAGTTTCTTACAATCTTACAGCTCCCTTAGCCCTAGAAAGATAATCCACGTCCACGAGACGTATGGCGCGGGACAATTGTGTGATAACTTTTAAATTCTAAGCCGCAGCGCGTTGACTGTCTCAACTACAGGGTGGCGCACCAATTGTGCTACAATAAGAAATTCAAATAACTTTTTTTTTAATCGATGTATTTCATTTATTTTTTTTTTATTGGTTAGAAAATTAAATTTTATTTTAAATAGTTAGTTGTTTTTAAAGATTATAGATCGCAAATGACCTCCACGCTCTCCCACGCATATGGCGACACCTGATCAAAAAACTATTCATTGCGGCCTGAAGAGTTGAAGTTGGGATCGCCTCAATTATTGTCGTTATGGACTGCTTTAATTCAGTTAAATTCCTGGGCTTCGTTTTATACACCTCTTGCTTGACATAACGCCATAAAAAGAAGTCTGGTGCAGTCAGGTCAGGTGACCTTGGGGGCCAGCGAAGAGTGGAGTTCCTAGAAATTAATTTGTTTGCGTATTTTTTGTTTAGCTCCGCCATAACTGGTCTGGCTATATGTGCAGTTGCTCCATCTTGCTGAAACCAAACGCTGTTGAATGGTATACGTCTTCGGCGCAGTTCTGGGTAAAAAAACTCCTTCAACATCTTTAAATAACGGTCCCCATTGACAGTAACGGTTACACCGTTTTCTTCAAAGAAGTACGGCCCGACAATACACCTTGATGAAACTGCGCACCACAAAGTGACTCGTTCTGGGTGCAGTTCCGTCTCATGGAGCATTTCTGGATTAGACTCTTTCCATATACGGCAATTTTGCTTGTTTACATTGCCGTTAAGATCAAAATTGGCCTCATCAGACATGAACAAACAATTGATCAATGTGTTGTCTTCTTCGGCCATTGATATAATTTTTTTGGCAAAATTCCAGGCGAACAGGCAAATCCTGAGGGTTTAACTTGCTAGTAATTTGGACTTTGTACGGAAACAAGTTTAAATCGTCATGATGTATCCGTTGTAATGACCGTCTACTAACTCCAATTTGCCCCGATAAGTTTCGGGTCGAAACGCTCGGATTGGCCTGTATTGCAGATGCTACTGCTGCGATTGTATCCTGAACCCGAACATTGGCATCTCGATGGTACGGCCTTCGTGCGATGCTTCCAGATTCGGCAAATATGTTTACAAACCTCATAATGGTCCATCTACTCGGGGGATTACCGCCAAACTCCCGCCTAAATTCCCTTTGGACGGAAATGACGGACTGCAAAGCATGGTACCGTTGCACTATCCAAATTCTTTTCTCAGTATCCCAAGCATCCATTTTTATAAATCTAAATAGTAACCTACAAAATAAAAAAAAAAAAATAAGCCGATTACTCACACAGAAAAAAAGTTATTACGTTTTATTTTTGTAGCACGATTCGTGCGCCACCCTGTATATATAAAAAAAATCATTAATTTATTTTTTTTGAATAGTATCTATATAATTAAATAAATTAATTATAAATAATAAGAAGTTCATATGTTTAATTAAATACACTATTTTATGATTATCTTTCTAGGGTTAAAGATTTTTATATCCCCGTTTCAGCATGGCTTCCTTGCAGGCAGACTACAAATCTCTCAACATTCTTGAGAATGGCTTTCAATGTGATGTAATATATACGCGGTAGCCAACTATAAAATAAAATAAATAATTGGCGCAACAGGTCCGTAGGGACCCTAGGCCTAGCTTCTCACAACCATTCGTCTTGTGTGAGTTTTTATTTTTTGGGACGAATGGAAGGGATCTACAATTTTATGTCGAATCCAAACGGCCAATTGAGAAGCTCTTTCATGACAGTTATACTCTCGGATGCTTGTCAGATGTCAGACGAGGCGAGATGTGGCGCAGTGAAAAAAACCGTATGTTGGAATTTGGGTTTTCTCGGGATTCGAACCTGGAACCTCTCGCTTAGTAGTCCAACACACCACTGCGCCTTAACTATCTACAATATATTTATTTCCAAACTAACTGGCTTAGGATTTCACTCAAATTTCCCAAAGTGGATTCTTTCTTACTTAACAGATCGCATCCAGTTGGTCCAGTTTATGTTACCTTTGGAGTACCTTAAGGTAGTCATTTGGGTCCCTTTTATTTATTAATGACATTCCTGATTTGTTTTTGCGTTCCCAGTGTCTTATACGTTCAGTGCATGATTATATTCTTTTACATGAGGATCTTTATCGACTTGTAGCGATGGAGACATATGGAAGGCGGGGGTTCATTTAACCACAGGGCAGAATGGCCCAGTAAAATTTATCACAAGATATATATCGCTTTTCAATTTTCGGCGGAAGAAGGGTTTAGGTTATAACCTAAGAAAAAAGAAGTTTATTGTAAGAGAGAACGTGAGGCTGGAGGTGGCCATTGTAACACATTCTAATGAAAAGTAAAAAGTGGCATCTATCTTGTGATAGATTTTACTGGGCCAATCTGCCCTGTTGTTAAATCCATATTTATTTTTTTTGTTGGAGGTTGTTACTATCCGATGGAACACTCAGACACAACTACAGGTCCATTGTACTGCCAAACAGACACCTTACATTATTGTACTTAGTTTTCCCGCCGAAGAAAGATCCGCCACCTGATGCGAGCAAAGGCGGGACAGCTACAGAGGAAGTGGTCCGCTGTATCCGGTCCTGAAGCAGGACAGATGGTGGTGTTTGGCAAAAGCTTGGTGGCCCGAAAGGACGCCCACAAGCAGTCTGCAGTCGATTCTCCTAAGAGACAGAAGGAAAGACGCGGACCTTTTTACAGATGTCCGGACGCAGTCGTTTGGTCTGCCTACACCCAGCACAGTCACGCCACCGACGCTTGTGTTCACGAGAAATCCAAGTATCAATGGATGACCCAACCACAGATGCAGGCAGACCCAACGCAGGTTCAGGTCCTAAGAAAGCTTCTTCTGAACCCCGTCTGGCAAGCTCATCAGCGATCTCATTCCCATGGATACCAGTGTGACCTGGGACCCAAAAAAGATTCACTGTGTTAAGCCTTCCGACCAAGTTCAGAGAAAGCTTGACTCCGAGCACTAACGTGGACGAGGTAACAGGTTTAAGCAACGCTTTTAATGCAGCTTGGCTATAGCCCTCCACCTGTTTGTCACAAAATAGCTATAAGAGTAGCGAAAATCTCCGCTTGGAAGACAGACGCATGGTTCCCTAAGCGGTAGTATAGTCTAATGTTCTCGCTTTCCACAAAGACTCTAGAACCAGACCCCTGTCCGGTTTTGGAGCCATCCGTGAATACACGATGGCATTCTTTCCCACGCTTCTAATCTGGCCGAAGCCATTCCGTTACCTGGGGAAAGTTGACGTGGTAGTTCTTCTGCAGTAAAATTTCTGGTGTCATTGCGTCAGACGGCATATCCATAAGACAGGGGTCAAGGGATAATTCTCGCACAAGTTCCTCAAAATCCCAATTCGCATGGTACCACCTCTCTTTAACCGAGAGATGGTTTCCAGCTTAGCGGGTAACAGAACATTGGTGTAAATTGAGTTCGTTAATAACCGCGAAACCACGCTCGTCATCGGCCCGCCTTCTGACACTTTTCATTTTTATTTCATCAGAATCGGCCAACTCATTGAAAGCTTCTTGCAAGTGGGCAGATGTCATTGCTCACTAACCATACAATTTTTCCACACAAACTTTACAGTTTAAGGTGGCAGGTTACCAGAGTCTTTTATTAAAAAAATGTTTGCTAATGGACTGGTGGTAAAAGGTATATATAGATTTCGGGAGATATTAGAATCAGACCACCATTATCGGGTGTCTTTTCGTCTCGCTACAAAAAGAGATAATCACGTGTACGCACCACAAGTACTTATAGTTTCCCGTTCAGGAATTTATTAGTTCTAACCAAGATTTTCTAGCTTTAAGGAAAATTTGTGGTCCATTAGTTTGCCAAATTCCCAATTCCTGATGTTTAACTCTCTCGTATACGTAGTAGAAGAAACATAATTGTATTCGTACAAAAACGTATACATGCACTCAAAAAACTCAGTTCTTTCAAATCCGTCATTACCTGGCTATCGAGGGAGCAGTCACTATACCTATAACGTTTCCGGAGTTATTACCAGTAGCACCAAACTAGCTTCGATCCGATCGAATAATCTTAGGGCCTCAAGAGATGCAGCCTCGTTTGCGTGTCTTTGTTAGCACTCAACAAAAAAAAAATTTCAATAGCGTGCACCTGCACTGAAATGGTGTTGGCCAATTTTTCTTTGGGACCCAGACCTATGGACTTAAACACATGGAAATATTATTTTTTTTCTCAAAAACCGTTCTCATGGTATTACGAATATATTAGTTTTCCATATCTGACTGTCACATCACGAATATCTCGAATTTTCTTGAGAAGTGGAAAAAGTAGGTTCCTGAAAAAACTGACCTACTTTTCTTACATCCAGTATCCGAATGCCATCCTCAGTGCAGCTATATCTACTATCGGAGGTTTATCGCGAGGGGTAGTCGAAAACCCCCGTCAATTGTAATTTATATTTTCCCGAAAGTTCCACTTTTGGCTTTTGCTCGCCAATCCATCATACCAACCACTAATCCATTGCGGCCTTTAAAAAATGCAATTTGAATAATTAGGCACGATCCACGAGTATTACAACATTAAAAAGGAGCTTGCATAACATTGCCTTAGTGCTAATCCGACAGCTTCTACAAACCTGCACAAAATATCAAACAGGCATTCCCTAAAACAAACCAATGTAGGTACACCCTTGCCATGAAGAATAATTGCAAATGCTCGCACATAACTTAACCATATACGGTTCTGCAAAGGCATAAGAGCCTGGCCAAGCGACATCCCATTGCATAGAAGTAAATATGTTCTCCGTCTGCTCTGAATAGGGAATGTCCCTATAAGATATTTACATTCCAGCTGGCGTTTCATTCAATTGGTAGTGCTATCGATGCGATGAAGAGAAATTATACTCGGAACAGACGCAACGAAAGGTAGTATTTTGCATATTCTCCTGCAACATCTGTGTGACTTCCGGTCGGTGTGCATCATAAGTTCTTGTAAAACAGTTGTTGACATTGCATCTTCGATAGAGAGTATCTATTCCTTCCTGAGAGAATATATAATTCCATTCAAATGCACGTCAGTCTTTTAAGTTGAGCAAGATGTTTCCGCCGTTTGGGAAAATAAAAGTGGAAAAGTTTCCCTTGGACGTTTCTGATTTATTGCACGGTTAAATAAAGAGGTATCAGTCGATTACTGTGCAAAAAGACGCACTCCTAATGACGCAATCAGTAAGGTCGGTGGGCGGATTATTTGATTTGTAAATGCCCATTATTGGCGGTTATTTGCCATCTAATTGGCGGCCTTTTCCGGTCGCAGCTTTGCCACCGCTAATGAGCCTCCGTCGCCTAAGTGTTGACTAATGCAGGTGTGCGGTGATTACAACCACTGCAAGTGTGGGGGCCTGTAAGTCATTAGAATACCAATTATTCAGGACTTGTCGATGAGTGTTGCAATCGAAATAATTTATCTAATTAGTCGGGAAATCAATTTGTCATTGCGGAATGGGGAATATACAATTAACATCCGGCAGCGTTGATGAAACCGGAGGCGGCGTAATTTATTTCCAATTAGGAATTTCATTTATGCGACATTACTAAGAGTATGTCCTTGCCATCACTCTGCGCACTCTCTTGCCCTGTGCGTGACCGAAGATATTTAAAAAAAAATAAAAACAGAATATGCCTACTTTCTTCACCATGCACTTCTTAAGGAATACCAGTTGATGTGCAGGTGCACTGCGACTGAACTTAGTTGAATTTGATTTCTCATTTGCCAGTGAAAATTATTTCTTACTTCTAATACCTTTGCACTGTTTTCGTTTACAAAACAAGTCTTTCAAATGAAGCTAATTCAAGTTTGACTGAGAAAAAAGGCATAAAAAAGAAGGATGAGTATATAAAAGTAAAAATGGTTCATAGCCATAGGCAACATTGAAAGGCTGGTGGATTTTTTTACTCAGGGAATAAGAAAATTATGCTTTTCTGGTGCATGTTTTTATTTGCCATGACATTAAAAATAAAATCACGCCCAGTGATGCCAACTAGGCATCTTTTGTTCGGTACTTTGCTTCGGCTGCACATTAGGGTGGAGCGTACAATTTTTTTTTCGATCTTCATTTTCGAATAGCGTTAAAAAGTTGCATAATTACATAAACTAACATAAAAAAAAAAAATAAAAAAAAATGTATTTCACTTTTGTTAGCCCTCTACCACGACTCAAAGTTTTGCAAAATTGGGGAAAAAGCCTTAATTAAAAACCGCCATGGTGTCCCACCTAAAATCATTTTTTTTAATGTAAAAATTTAAAAAAAAATATAAAATAAAAATCATAAAATTTTATCAGTATAATCTTTGCAATATGAAAATCGTTTTTTGTGTCTGCCGACCAGAATATCAGTTGTTGACGAGAAAAAAGCCTAATGGTCTGTTGTTGCACTTGTTGAACGTAAAAATCAGAATAAAGGAAAGCAGCCTGCTATTACTCAAATATTTGAAACCCTAGGACTAGATATACTTAATGTTTGGAGGACTGCGTCTCTGCCTTTCGTTACAATACAACGTGTAAAACAACAAACAAAAAGTGTTTATAATAAGTATTTGCATTTTTTGAGAGACCCCAAATCCAAACAAAATGAGAACTATAAGAATAATTTAGAAGTGTGGAAAAATAAATCTCTTACTGAACTATTTGACATTTGTTCCTGCAAATGCGTTAATTTAAATAATTGTGTTTGTCCTAAAGAGAAGAAAGTTCCTGTATTAGGAAGACCTTTTCTCACCGATCAGATAAATAAAAGAATAATGGCTATAGGAGGGTTGGACCTTTTGGAAACAAAAAAAAACTGGAAGAAAAAATTTTGAGGAAGCAGAAAACAAATGGAAAGATTTTTAAACACCAAACTCCAACGTCATCACTTAACGCAAAAACAAGACCGAGATCTCAATCAAATCCTCCTGCTTTTTCGTCTTCAACTACTCATAATACTTATACTGAACCCCAGCCAAGTACTTCAAAATGTAATGAGAGCAGTGAGAGAAATCGGTTGTATCTTCAAAATTTAGCAAGAGTTTGTGATCAGTTCGGCACCTCGGATCGATCAGCAGGAGCATTGGCGAGTGCAGTGTTACAAGATGTTGGCTTGGTAACCGCAGAGAATATCGAAAACGTAATAGATCGAAGTAAAGTTTGTAGGGCCAGAAAACGGCAACGTGAAGTTTTCCAAACTGAAGAATGTCTTTCGCCCATAGAAAGTGTTTATTTCGATGGAAGAAAAGACAAGACATTGGTATGTGAAAAACGAGGTCAACGAGTTCACAGAGTGACCAAAGTAAAGGAACATATTTCACTACTCACCGAGCCGGGTTCATACTACCTAGGTCATCTAACTATAAGCACACCATCTGCAACAGGGAAAACTATAGTGGACTCGATAAACTCCTTTCTTTCGGACAGACACCTAGACTTGAGTAAATTGTCTGTTATTGGTTGCGATGGTACAGCTACAAACACTGGAGGGAGAAGTCGGGTTATCCGGCTTATGGAGTTGAACTTGAGGAGACCGTTGCAATGATTCATATGTCAACTACATGCCAACGAATTGCCACTACGTCATTTATTTATTAAATTGGATGGAGCCACATTAGGACCTCAACTTTATTCGGGACCCCTTTGGAAAGGCGTTGGAAAATTGTGTTGTTGAGTTTTCACCAATCCCAGGTAACCTACCTACTTTATCCAAAACTATTTAAGATTCCTTAGGTACGGATCAAAAATATTTGTTTCAAATGTGTGAAGCTATAAGCAAAGGTTCCTGTCCTATAGATCTCTCCAACAGAAACCCGGGAAAAATGGCGCACTCGAGATGGTTAACAACTGTCAATAGGATATTGAGGCTTTTTGTAGCCACATCGAATCCAAATGATAACTTGGCAATACTTGCTAAATATATACTAAAAGTGTACGTATGAAAGTTCTTTTAAAAATGGCCCAAAGCATGTATTCAAGTTAATAAATTTGTCAAGATGTTTTAGTTCTATATTGTAAGGGAAATAATAGACCCCGTTATTCAACGCAATTCATATTTTGCACACCCAGAAAACATATTGATGGCAATGCTAAACGATGAAAGACCTCATATCAGAGAATAAGGCTTGAAAAGAATCATCTCAGTTAGAAAAAAAACGGCGAGTTGGGGGTTCAGTCAGAATTTTTAAACTTCCAAAATTAAATTTTAGAGCAAATGATTATCTTGACTTAATAATCTGGTCCGAATCGCAAGTCACATCACCCCCATTGCTGGATAGAATGAGAGATCAGGAGTTGGAAGAACTTCTGCAAAACAAATCTTCAATTGAAAGGCCCTTTCCAAACTACCCTTGTCACACTCAAGCTGTTGAGCGCTGTGTAAAGATGGTGACCGAACCACCACCGTAGTTGGTGAAAAGTCCAGAGATGGACTTATTAGATCAAAAAATACTCGAAATATATTATCATCTTTCCACACAAAAAAAATGATAACCTAAAAAATTAAAGATTTATGTATTGGTAGCTTTTTAAATTATTTATTATGAATTTTTAGGTCTCTATTTTGAAGTTTATACAAATTTCTTGTCCTAATAAAGCTAATATATATTGATTTTTGTTTTCTTATTTCATTAGTGATATAATATAAAGGTATTTCAAACTTTTGGACGAATCTTTTCTTTAACAAAAAAAAACTTTTTTTTTCAGAACCTCAAAACTTTGAGCCAAGGTAGAGGGCTAAAGATTTTATCAAAAAAAAAATTTAATGTCAAATTATTCTACTCATCAAAATGGAGATATTCGAAACTGATATATCAACTTTTGTTTTTCTCCATACATTGACGCTCCACCCTACTGCACATAGCACCTGTACTTGTTTCAAAAATCAATGTATGACTTCAAGGACCGGACCACAGGGCGCCAAGTTCTGGGGCGGATTGCTAGGAAAGAAAAATTAATTTTACCTTGCGCGAACAAATACTACCATTTGCATTTCCACAAAAAGCTTGTTCAAATAAGCCCAAAATAACAACATCCATCACACGTGTGTTGAATTATTTCTTGCACATTAACTCACATCACTAGAAATGTTGCAACTGCAAGGAGAATCTAACTCAAAATATCTCAAAATAAAATATTCCACTAGGCCTATGCAAATTAATCTCTTACCTATACCTAATCTGAAAATATTCGACCCTGTTCGTGCAGGTATATTTCTTTCACATCCTCTTAAATTTTGCAATAGAGTCTAGTTCAAAAATCTCAAATCAAAAAATGTTTCACCTCGTATGTACTTGCAAAATTTTCATATGAAAAATTCAAACAAAAAATATCATTCTTACGGAATCGTTTGTGCTTGAACGTGCAGGGCACTCATTCCGTAACTCTGAGAACGATAATCGTTTGCGCGATAGTAGTGAACGATCTCGTCATTAATTTGCTTCACGTAACTCCATTACTATCGTGTCGTCCATCGTTTATTTCACACAAAGTTTGAGAACTTTCCGTATCTCCCAGAAGCTCACAAACTGTAGTTGGAATAGGCACTAGACGTCTTTGGTGCCGGCAAAATATTTGATTCTCAAATTGCAAAATGTAAGTACATACCTAGTTAATCTTTGTTAATTTTTGATTAATAATATAAATGTCTCGCGAACGTCTGACAAACATCCGAGAGTATTACTCTCATGAAAGAGCTTCTCAATTGGCCGTTTGGACTCGGCATAAAATTGTAGATCCCTTCCATTCGTCCCAAAAATAAGAACACACACAAGACGAATGGTTGTGAGAAGCTAGGCTTGGGTCCATACGGACCTGTTGCGCCAATTATTTATATATTTTTATTAAAGTCAGCTACGCCGAAACAAATGGCAATTTTGATTGAATATATGGAGTCACATCCGGACTTGGCAAAGGGCTACAAACTCAATTCTGTCCAAGGAAAACTCCATATAAATAAAATGTGGGATGAATTGGCAGGAAACACATATATATTTGGAGTCATTAAAAAAAATTACATTCAAATTCATGAAAAAAATGTTCTATTGTCTGCAAAATACACAAAACAGTGCAAGACGATACCTCTTTAGCGATAGCTAAATATATATGTAAACGCTATCGTCTTGACGATAGTAGTCTGTCGATTATTGAGTTCCGTGAAGCAAATGTTCAATCCTCAAAACGATATCGTCTGGACGATAGACGATTATTGAAGTTACGTGAAGCAAAGCTATCGTCGAAACGCCATCGTCTGGTGATAATCGACATACGGAATGAGTGCCCAGGTTATTGTTTCTGCAAATATGGATGGGATTTCTCATCTACGAAAGAGAGCAACAAATTTCTTTTACAGCTACAAAGAGAACAAGACGCTTTGTATTGTATTATTTTGCATTATGAAAATATAGTATTCTCTTCCACTGCAGTGCCTTTGAAAACTGAAAGATTATTTTGAAAAAATTAAAGCAGGCGGTTCTGCATAAGGAATTTCTTTGGCTTTGAATTTTGTTTGTGATACCGGACCTACCGGGGATACATCTATAAAAAAAGCGCATTAAAAGTCTACCTCCTGGGTGATGGGGAAAAAACTTGCATGTGTGCAAATATGAAAAAAGGGCGCTTTCTGTAAATCTTGCAGCACTGTCCGATGGACTAAAACTATGTTTGTACCTACTTATAAAACTAAAAAGTCATGAATTTTGTTCCTATTAAGAATTTCTATTGTGATTTATAATTAACATTTTTTTTTGGAAATAAATATAGTTTTTGTTTATTTTTTTATATTTGTGTTTAATTTTTGATTTATTATTCCAGTTTACCTAAAAAAAATATTGTAGGCATTATTTTATTGAAAAGTCATCTTTTTTTCTCAAGTTAGGCATTTTTTCGACAAAATGACTCACTTGATGATGTTATTGAAATGTCACGCCATTCAAAAGGCGGCTTTAAATAGAACCTGATGACATTGGGTTGGAATGGTATGCTCTCCACAATCATACCATTTCTCGAGCCTCGCAAAATAGGCGTTTGTTGCATTCGATCCAAATATCATGCCGGCTGAATCAATTCTTCATTTTTGATAATAGGAAACATTCGCAGGAGGTAAAATCTGGGGAATAATTTATGCTGGACACGGGAGAAATTCACACAGAAAAATCACTTAAAATCAACCAACTTTCGGTTAAAAACTAGCACGTGAATAAAGCTTCTACAGAGTAAGAGGATTTAAAATAACTGAGTAAACTTGTTTGAGGAAACTCTGTTAAAAATAACCGATTTATCAATTTCCTCTGCAAATTTACTCGGTCTTAAATTATAATTAAACAAACGAGCTCTTTAAAATCTAGCCAACTTATTTTGTTGACCAAGAAACCTGGATAAAGTGTGTTTTTTTTTTAACAGTATGCATTTAACCTTTCAATTTCGGTTGTTTTTAACGACAAATAATGTTTGTTTTTTTTTTCAACACAGCCTAGTTAGTTTCAAACCATTTTTTAACCGAAAGTCGCACTTGGTTAGGGCCTTTTTCATGGAATTTTCGCATTGTGACTGCGGACTTTTCGCCAGTGGTAGAAGAACATTTTTTTATTAGCAATTGCGGTTTTTTTTACAAAAAAAAGTCGAATTAATCAAAAAACATAACACCGGGTGATCGTTGTCACTGCGCGCTATCAAAAAATAGGTCTTTGTTGGCCGACAGACCAACCTCCGTCCTCAATTCAATAAGAGTATTCCACTTCCTCACAATATTACGTTGAATCCATGTTTCGTTAATGGTTACTAAACGGCGTTCGGATTGTGATCGAACATCGCCCGTCAAACGATTGCGTTTGTAAGCGAACATGTAATCCACCTTCTTCATATCCAAATATTTTTGAAAAACCGAACCTACTAACGAGCTTGTTGGTTGGTTGGTTTAAGTTGTTTTCAGGGTTACGTGAGGAGCGAAAACACAATTACCGTTTCAGCGTCGTTTTGAGGCCATAAAGATAAAGAGAAAGACGTATGTCAACGAAGTTCCAAACCATCCTGTGAAGTTGAGAAATTTGATGATGTTATTGAAATGGACAAGGTAAAAATGGCCAGATGGTCATCATAGAAGGGCTTAGCTACTGCACTGTGTCTGTTGTCTGGTTTTGGTTGAGGCCGGACACGGACAAGTCACAAGGAAGGTGGAACATTGGTTCACTGTCGTTTGTGTCTGCGTAGCTACGGCAGTAGCTGTTGTGGGGGCTACCAAGCTTGGCTACGTGAATCCGTAAAGGCAATAGTGACCCATGCTAATTGCCGTTAATCTAGCGACATCTACACGCGATTTGGCTAGAAGTTTATCTGTTCGTAGGTTGTTCAAATCGCCCTTGATATAAAGAAGTTCCTCAGGTTTGCCCACCTAGACGAGCATTTCGCATTTCTTTACTCGCAGATTGTCCAATATCATCTCGGTGATAACTGATAACACCAACCATCTCTCGACTTCCAATGGTACGAGCATTCCTAAATTGAGCAAGCCAGGTGGATGTTTCCAACCTCTGGTGAAGAGTCTCCGTAATAAGGGTGGGCCATCGAGTGGTTTCTTTTTAAATCATAGGTAGCTTTGACCCTGACAGCTGTTTCCCGCTCGAAATCTTGACATAAAATCGGTATCATACATCCGCGAAACGAAATGAGTCGCTTCGGTCTTCTTTTTTTTTGTGGGTATCCGTGAAGGACCGATGTAATGCCAATAATCCGGAAACGATTCAAGCACTTAAGGCCAATACCAACCAAGCAATCCGTGAGCTACAGCCCGAAACCAGCAACGAGGTCTTAGAAAATTGGAGCGAAGGAACGCGTTACTGCGAAACCAGCCGAGGCAGCCACTAGCATGACTTTGTGTTCCACTATTATAGGGAATGGCTGCTCTTACTAATCAGCCATAATACATGGAAAAAAAAATTTTGTTAATTTTTTCTGTATTTGGCCCACCCACTTTTAAAGTTTTTTTTTGATTGTATTTACGAAAAGTTCTCTCAGGCATCTGTTTCAAAAGGCTGTCAAAAGCAAAACTTTCTGAATACACAAATTTAGCCGCGTTCTTTTGAAATCAAGTTATTTAAGAATTGTTGAAAAATGTTTCTCAATAATCGTAGAGTAGGATTTATGGAAAATATTGATTTTAATATTTTGGGTGTAGTACGGGGCTTTCCAACTTTCGCCAAGCATTAGCTAAAATTCTTGCTTAATTTTGCCATAGAGTACATTGTCGATAAGTGCCACAGAAATCAGCTGTTCTTAGGAAAAACTTGTCTCAAAAATTCAATTTTCTCTTATTTCAACCATTTCAGATTCTTGGCATTCCTCGTCGAGGTAGTTATTAAAAAATGCTCAGCCTGCTTACATTTAAAATTTAATTAAAATTTAGCTTGGGAAAATGTGCCTGCGCATGAAATGGGCACGCCAACTTTTGACAAATACATGAAGTACATTCTGAAGCAAAAGTTTGATTGTTTAGCTCGAGCTGCGTAGGCGTACTATTCGCCTAAATTCGTTTAAATTTTTCTCAGCTAAGTTTTGGAGAGGATTTTGTAGGGGAGCTCAAATTTAGATTGAGCTGCGTCATTGTGGCGCAGTGGCTTAGTGGTTAGTGTGTTGGACTACTAAGCGAGGGGTCCCAGGTTCGAATCCCGAGAAAAACCCAAATTCCAACTTAAGGTTTTTTTCGCTGCGCCACCTATCGCGAACGTCTGACAAACATCCGAGAGTATAACTGTCATGAAAGAGCTTCTCAATTGGCCGTTTGGACTCGGCATAAAATTGTAGATCCCTTCCATTCGTCCCAAAAATAAAAACTCACACAAGACGAATGGTTGTGAGAAGCTAGGCTTGGGTCCATACGGACCTGTAGCGCCAATTATATATTTAACGTCATTGTTACCTGTGAAAATTTCCAAAAAGAGTTCAAAAAAGAGTCTCGGCTGAAAAATTGAGTCAAAATGACTCGCCTTAGTTCCCAAGGTACTAAGCTCCTTGCTTTATATTGATTTTTGGTTGAATTCTAAAGCAGAAATATTTAAGTGGTCGTCGTATACTTACATTGCAATGCAACATACCCATTTTAAAAATACCCTTATGAAACGAACGGACCATTCAACACTCCCCAAGATATCCATTGACCGTCTTCGACACTGAACCCAGCACCTACTCAACTTAGTGCTAAGTGGATATGGATACTGGATAGTGCATTATTATTATTGCAAGTCATATACCTTTCCATACCGTTTATTCCACTCTAGCACTACATTTAAATCCCCCGCAAAGGTAAATATGTCACAATAAATCTTTTTAATGCTACAGCCATTTTTAGAGATGAATTTCCGGTTTTATGAAATAAGAATTGAAATTGAAATTTATACTCGAATGACCCTAATCATTGTGCATGCCTTGATCCCAATACACAGATTCATACTATTTCAATAGTAGCAACTGCTGAAGATACAATCCCGTTGAGTAGCTGTATTAAAAAGCAAAAAGTACCAGGTAGCCCAAAAGAAAAGAAAGCTTCTTTTCAATTGAAATTGGCAATCATAAAAGCGGCAATACATCCAATCCTACGACTGCCACTGCAGCCACATCAAATCATGGACCAAGTTCCTCGATCTCGCTCTTCTTGCTCGGGTTTATGTCTTCCCCCATCGATATGCAAGGAACTGAAGGGAATTCGTTGGGAAGCCAGAAGGCACCTGAATAATGTCCTTGCCATTTCGGCTGATAGTTCTCGTTTTTCTCAAACGTAAGAAGATGAATTCATTGTAACATCTCGTATCGTGTATGCCAATGAAATACACGCCACAATAACAGTGTTTTGTAGCTACCCCCACCAGATATTTCATCCTTCACCCAATGTATACGAGGACAAATTCTGATTCCAATAAAGTACCCACCTACTCCAGGCTTAGGGCTGCCACATGCTGTAGGTACGATACTGCAACCTGACACCAACACATCAAGTGCTGATACTGAACTGTCTGTTTGATTTCGCATCGTAAAAAAAATAGGTACGCAAAAAAAAAGGACGAAGAACGCCACTTGCTAGCAGGTGATGTGCATGTGAGTGAAGGTGTCCCTCTGATTTTTTATGTCGGAAATCGTGAGTTGGGAATCTTTTTTTTACGCACCAATAAAGCAGTAGCACCAGATGAATGGTGGCAGTCAGTTTGAACAGATGATGGTTGATGCCCTGGTACATTTGACGTATGAATTGTGAGATGACTGATGCGGGGACGCTGAGGTGAGGGATATGTTTATCCTGCTTTTCATCATTTAACTGGAATATACTCCTCGAACACTTTACATCTTTTCACATTCTGTGTATATTTGTGTTACTATGGGTGGATATCTTTACACGTGCGAAATGCTTTAAGTGATTTCGTTTTATAGAAAAGGTTGTAAGAGCTCAGATCTTAGGTTGATAAACAGATGAAAGCAAACACTTTGTAAAGACCTTTGATGAAATAAGATGAAGCTGTGATGCTGAATGATCTATTTATTTACCGTTGCTTAACATTCGATTCTGTTTGAAAAGTGGCTTTGGGTGTTAGCCCTTTTGCGAAATTGCTTCATCATTTATCTACCTGATGGCATCATTGCTCGAAAAGCCCATACGCGGATTGATCTTGACTGTTTCCACTTGAAAGGGTTTAATTGGAACTCATTATAGGCTTAGATAAATAATTGCATAGCAAAAATTGGCGAATGCCATCAGCAATCGAAATGTGCTTTCGGGATTTTAATGCCGACAACTGTAAGCATCATATTAAATATGGCTACCCTAAGTTTATTTCGGTTAGGTTGATGGGATTATTGTTTATTTGTTGAATATTGAATGGCTCATACTGAGAGAGCGGGATTTTGGTGTGCGGTTCTTCATCCAAATACCAAGCATCGATCTCAAACGATACAATTTCTGTTATAACTTTACACAACATTATATCGCAGCAATCACACACCGCTGCTTACACTAGCCCGATGTCACATGCAAAACAAAAACGTACAGATATGCTCTTTCAGTTGTCACCTCAACCGTCGTTGTAAAAAAAATGAAGGATTGACCAACTATCACTGTGCTTAAGCAGCGAATAGAAGATTTCACATCAAAATCTAAAGTTATTTCGCGACCTCAGAACAACAAAGTTCTAAGTGACAATTTTGAAGAAAAAACAATTATAATCAAATCTGGGTAAATTGGTTATACTCTTTCGATTTACGCTAATTATCTCTTTCCGTTTTTAAGATATTCAGGGCTACGGAGTCCTATCTGCATTTTTTTCATTTCAGATTTAGTCATAAGGGTTCTAACTACCACTTGGAACTTTGTTTAACAAATTCAAAAAAACAGAAATTTAAGATAAAACTTTGGTGCATAATTAAGTGCAGTTAGAACCATAATGCTCGGAATGTATTTATTCATTTTAAGTAGAATCAAGTAGGTTTTGAGATTTTATTTCCTGTAAATTTGAATTTTTGACAGTCAAAATGACAAATTATGTAGTTTGATTTCAAGTGGAAAGGTTTTAGCAAGTGTTTTTAAGCAAGAAGAGAGTGCTTAATTTACTAGATTCAATTATATTTAAGGATTGGTAAGTTAATCTTCTACTTTTTTATTTTATTATGGTGGTACAGTATTGGTTTTCTTGTAACAGAAAAAAATCCCATCTAAAATGAATTTTGAAGAAATTATTACTACTTTATACGAGGGTGATGTCATCGAGTTGGTCCCTTTAGTAATAATAGAAGACGTCACAGTCGTCGAAAATGTGGGTCAAGGCTCGGCAGCTACCTTAGATTTGAGTATTGCCCCGTTGGTAGAGTCTGAAATTAATGCATCGGAAATACTCGAAAAAAATTGAGAGACCAAAAAAAAAATGGAAAAGAAATATTCGGAAAGCAAATCGTCAAGCAGGAGAAGCTTATGTGAGTTCCAGGGGAAAAACCGTTAGTAAAAAGAAATTAAGAACACAAAGGACTGTTTCTCAAAGTGCAGATTTCAGTGTCAAAACCTTGTATCCAAAGTAGAACGCGAGGAAATGTTTAGGGGTTTTTACTCTTTGGATCAAGAAGGTAAATCTAATTTTATTCTTAAATCCACAACAAGAACTGAAACTATTCGAAACAAAAGTAAATCACAGCAATTGCGTCGAAATTTTTCGTGTGGTTATTTTATGGATTTATGCGGAAATAGGCTGCAAGTTTGTAAACCGTTTTGGCTTGGAAACTTTTGCATATCTCAAAAACCAGTCTACAATGCTCACAAATTTAAGAATGTTGTTACTGGTATTGCTGAAAAAAGTGAAAGCGGTTTAAAATCAAATAAAAGAATACCGGAAAACAAGGTCTTAGAAGTCAAGGCTCATATAAATTCTTTCCCAAAAGTTGAGTCTCATTATACTCGAGCTAAAACTTCAAAGTTGTACTTAGATTCTAACTTAAGCATAAGAAAAATGTATAATCTTTATAAAGAAAAAAACTGAGGATCCTGTAAAGGAGAGCTATTACCGAACAATTTTTAATACATATTTCAACTTAGACTTCCATCGACCAAAATCGGACAGATGTGGCAAGTGCGAAACTTATCTAGTTGCGACTAAAGAAAATGAATTGACTGAGTGTATGAAAGCAGAAATGGAAATCCATCTAAAACTTAAGTCTGACATGAGAGAACAAAAGGCTTTGGACAAAATATCAAAAACCCCTATTCTAACATTTGATCTCCAAAATGTTTTAACAGAAATCGGTCCAATGTTCTACAATTCAAAACTCAATGTTTATAACCTAACCGCACATCTTTCAACAACAAAGACAATTTATTGTGCTTTATGGTCCGAATATACAGGTGGCAGAAGTGGGAACGACATTGCTTCGGCATTATTTAAAATTTTAGAAAAAGTTTTCGAAGAGCACGATATTACAGAGCTTATAACATGGAGTGATTCGTGCGTTCCGCAGAATAAAAATTCGATAATGACCTTGGCAATGCAATATTTTCTAAAAACTCATACTGACATCAAGACCATTACAATGAAGTATTCCGTGCCAGGACATTAAGCTCTGCAAGAAGTTGACAACGCGCACAATCAAATTGAGAAAAATCTTTCTGTCAACGAATATTTTTCCCCAATTGGGCTTATACACCACTTGAAAAGCGTGAACGTTCGAAAGCCTTTTGTTATTATTCAAATGCAACTAAATGATTTTAAGGATTTCGCCAAAAATGCAAAAATTTGTTTCGATTATTCAAAAATTCCATTTTCTACTCTTAAAATGTTGAGACTGTCCCAATCAGAATATTAAGTTCATTATTCACTAGACTATTCAACTGAAAATTTGAAGCCCACGTTAGTGAGGCGAAAAGCAACAACACGAGCTCGAAAAAGAAAATTTGGTTCCGATCTTCGGTTTAAAATCGAAGCAGTAACAAAAACAAATTGCATTTCCAAAGAGAAATCAAAACATTTGCAATCGATGTTCAAATACATGAGTGGAACCGACAAGGCTTACTATAAAGTCATATTAAAACTAGGTAATTGTAGAAAATTTAACACATTTTTCCCTAAATTTATTATTCATTACAATTTTTTTTTTCATTCTGAATAGACTGATGATATCGTCTCGGGCAATGGACTTTCAAAACTAAATTTATCAATTTTTTAAAGAACTCTTTTTTAATGAAGCTAATTTATTTTATTAATTATTTATTTGTTTAGCTTTTAATTTAATTAACCTAATTTAGGAATATATTTTTGATATTAATTACCGTCTAATATTTCAATTAAGTTCTTATATCCATAAAATTTATCTTTTGTATTTCACAACAGCAGTACCTATATCATACTGTTTTCTATGTACCTCATTTGAATAATAATAAAAATGTATTAATTGAAACTCGTAATATCGGTGCCAGATACTTTTATTCGAAATTTAATCTTATTATAATTGTGTCGGGCTTCAATTTTTCAACACTGAAATTTAAGGTCCCAAAGTTCTATGTAAAGACAAAAAGTAAACCATTTTCTCAACAAGGTTCTAAGTGGTACATAGATCCCTATTGTTCAAAATTAAAGCGTCGCTTCGTTGAGCACCAAAGTTCTTCATGGATTTTTCAAGTCAGATTTTAGGGTCAAAATATTAAATTTTATTAGGTTTAAAAATTGAAATCTTCTTAATAGACTGTAAGCTCAACGAATTTTTCTTAAGCTTTAAGACCTTTTTAAAACACCAACCGTTTAATTTGGTTCAAAAATTCAGAAGCTTTTTTCTGAAAACACACTTTTGTGTACATAGAACCTTGTTGTTCTAAGGTCGCGATTTAACAGCGGCATTCTTGCTGTGCCTAAGCAGAAAAGAAAGACTACAGGCAACTTATTGTCGTTCTTACGAGACACTATTTTTTGGCAAGCATTTTAATGTGCTGGGTTTAAGTGAGACCACTGCCTGCGACGATTGTACCACCTTTTCTCGGATCAGGTGGCAGATTTTTTCGGTGTTCGGTGAGTGCTGCTGCTGATACTGTAAGCTCCTCATCGCTGAAGTGTACTCTCATATTTCTAAGAAAGTCGATGAAAATCCAGTAAAATGGGGCCCTTTCGTTCCGAAAGTCATCCTATTCGAAATCGCCTTTCAGTTGGTACTCTGTAATACTTTCGGAATTCTAAATGGGAGTATAGTAGTAAATTTCATTCAGTTTTCGAAATAGAGAGTACAAAAGTTCACTTTCGAAAAATGTTACTTTCGAAACGAGATACAGACTAGGGCCCCTGATAGGAAAATGATCTAGTCAAGGATGAGGGCTCTAGTGGAGTGTTTCCAAACCCGACAAAAAAAAAATGGACACTTGTATAATAAGTTAAAAAAAAAGAAAAGTTTATGATTCGATTAATGCGTCGCTTTATTTACATCTTTTGGCCAACGTCCCACCCAAATCCCCTTCTCAGGCTCTAAAATTGTGATTTCTGTGACCGCAGGGGTCCATCTGACCATCAAATTTATTAGTTTCATTTTTTCGCGCTTAGACTAGGTATATCATAAAAATTCGAGGATCTAACTTTTGAAGAAACTATTTGTCATTGATTCTTCCTCATTTATGCTCTTTTATGTTGACCTTATATTTTCTCTCTTTCAGTTAGCTCAGTTAGTATGCATCCTCTTACTCCAACTTGTTCTAGCTGCTTTAAAATATTTTTGGGACATTGCGAATGTGTGACAAAAGCATTTTTTTTTAATCAATACACTGAATCAAATCGTATACCTAGACGTCGGAAATATTTTGTTAGTCATTGAAGAATCAATTTATTCGGATCGACATATTTTTTATAGGTGTATAATATTTGTATACAAAGAGCTATTACGCTGTGGTTTTTCAAATCGCTTCGACTAACATCTCTCGCAGTCGGTTGTAGATTTTTCGACTAAGTCTAAGTCTTGTTCTAATTGCAAGCTAATTATAAAACGTTCCCAAAGGGGTAGAAGGCCAATTAAACTAGACCGGACACTAGCATGTCCTCATTTCTACTGCCTGAATGCTTATTGCGATTTTTCAATCCTCCTATATCTCGCCAAGAGAATCAGGTAGGTCTATCCTTGGATAGGGGAAAGGGTGCCGATACAGTCTACCCTTTTCCCGTGCACCGTGCAAAACTAGTAACCTTGTTACATTATTAAATAGATGTGCCCTCCAATAGTGTAAATGAGATTAAAACGGATCTTGCTGCTCTTAAATTTCTGTGAAATACCATTTCTTCTCCGCGTAAAACGGCGATATTTTTTTAATTTTAGGAGCCTTATGTATGCGTACGATTTGAAAGCCTTTCGGTGTGTAAAAACTGAACAAGATTGCAAGAAGATCCAGAGAGATCATCGAATTTGATTAACTCCTTATACCTACCTAAACATAAAAAAATGTCAAAGTTTAACCTTTTGTTGAAATCGTTCATCAACTTCTCTTATAAAATAAACGGCACGTTTCTTTCAATTGTAACCTTTAAAAAAGATTTTGGAGTAATTTTTGATACAAAACTTGATTTCATAAATTATACAGACTTTATAGTCGACAAGGGTAATTAAATGATGGGATTTATCTTGCACAATTCAAAGGAGTTCCATAATCCTAACACTCTGATATGTCTGTTTTATGCATTTGTTAGATCTATTCATGAATATTGTAGTACTATTTGGAGTCCTTTGTATGAAGTTCACTCTTTTAGAATCGAGAGTTGAATTCTCTCGTTTAAAAGAGTATTAGTGAAAAGGCTTCAACGGGACATAGATATACCCTCCCATGAAACAAGATGCAATTTTGTTGGTATCTTGCCTCTTAACGTTCGAGGAAAATTCCCTGAGTTTAGTTCATAGTTTGGCCCTAATTAACTTCAATGTTCCTGCAAGGACGCTCACAAACCGATCGTTTTTTAATATTCCATATCACAGAACAAATTGTGCTTCCAATAAACCATTTTCTAGGTGGTTAAGAGAAACCAATACTGTTTGTGATAAATGATCGAATTCAGTTTAAGTAGGTTTTAATTTAAAAATAATTTGCTATTAATTTTAAGTAATTTTAATGGTGGCAATGCTTTTTTTATTTTATTTATTGTGTTTATTATTGTCAAGTGTGAAATATGACCGAGCGGAGCAACAACCAAAATAGCAATGCGAACCGAAACCAGAGACAAATGATCCTGAGACCCCCAACTCACAATCCTCTTGCCGCTGGGCCCCTCAGTTTATTTTAAAATTCGCCATTTTGTTTTCCTATCGGTGTTGTGTCAATTAAGAATCCGTGTAACATGCAAAAACATACAAAAAATACAAAAATAAGTGCTGCCAACCTCAGCAACCGTGGGAAAATGTGCTAGAGTTCGGGAATACCACATTTTTACATTACTGAATGCCATTGGTTAGTAATTATATATTGTTAAAAGGCGAATAAATTGATTTCTTTGGTTAATAAAACTAGCTAAATGAGATGTTCTATATTCAAGAAACTTATTATGACAAATATGTTTACGTATTTTCTGCTTTTGAATATCATTAACTTCGATTTCATGTGTAAATTTTTCTTAGATAACTTAAGAAAATTCGCTCAAAATGTTTGCATTTTCCTTCAACCAATCTACATTGTTCATTTTTCATTAATATTTTAAGCAAATGTACACTTACCCATGAAAGAAAATATTATCCAAACGTAACGAATAATTTCAAATTTAACGGATAAAATTCTATGAATGCTGGCAGCAACTTTGCCCACAGCGGAAGTGGCATATGCAAGGTGCGAGCGTGTTGGTGAGTCGGAATTTTTGAAGTTACGTGACATTTGCCAATACGAATTTCTATGTAACAATACAAGCGCACTTAGCATTTGCCACCCCATAAAAATATAGCTTGTAGGCTAAGTAACGGGAAATCGGTCGGAGTTGGTGGTCTCAGTATTGTCTCTGACCGAAACCACCGATGCAAAAGGAAAAACACGACACCGTTCGGTTTAATTGATATTTTTATTGGAAATCTTTCCTCAACAGCAGCTAATCGACTGACTCACAGTCTCCACAGCAGAACTATTTACAGCTTCGCATTACGATGTAACACAAGTTTGACGAAACAAACTAAACTAAACTAATAACAAGTAGCAAACTTCTATTGTTCCTTTTTTTATAAATTATAAACTATAAACACCGAAATGGATATTTATATATGTAATTTTAAATATTGTAATAGCAAACTTTAGCGAATGACAAATATCCGAGAGTCTTAAAAGAGCTTCACAATTAGTCGTGTGGGCTCAGCATTAAATTGTAGATCCCTTCAATTCGTCTCAAAAACTAATGTTCGTTTACTGAACCTAGAGTCCTTGCTCCAACTCTTTATTTTTTTCGTTTTTTTTTTTAAGAAAACTTTCCACCAATCATACCGACATCTATTGGCAATATTTCTACACCCGAGACAATTGAGTTATCCTGCGTTTGCTCAAAATGATTAAGTTTCAATGTACAGTTGACCACTGGTATCTTATCCTTGTTAGATTACTAATAACTAAATGCCCCAAGTGGTACACTCAGTTTGTGATACTGTTTGCTCTTCTACGCACAAGATGGACACTGATACCTACGACTCAAAGTCCTCTACATACTCGAATGCACATGACCAAATATACGTACAAGCAATCCCGCACTGGAAATCTTTTTGTTTGCCTTTAAGATAGCCTTCTAAGCAGAAATGTGCATTCAATTTGAAAGCCTTTCTCAATAAATGAGTTAATTTGAATTCGTTATTTGATTAGAAGGCTCATTCCCCTCCTGCCAAGCCGCAGCTGCAGCGTTTCAGCAAACAATCTAATAACTGGCAAATGCAATGGATACTGAAACTTAATTTGAAATTATTCCTTCTCAAATTTGCATATTTTATTACATTGAATCGACAAGGAATCGGCATTAAGCTTGTGTGTAAGTTGCTCACCCGATCAGGGGGTATAACAAATTACAAACCTGCCCACAGCATCAGGGTCCTCTGATTGAACGAAACGCTCTTCCATTCAGCAGATTAGAATCGAACTTTTGACGAAACTTTATCATTGCATGAATTATATAAATACATGCATACAAACGAATCCTCGACCCTATTGCCATAAATTGACATTACAGGTTTGTTTCGGTTTTGCACAATTTAAGTTGCAGTGTTATGGCTTCAACTTGGAATACGAACACTAAACTGCTTCTGCTTGCTTTATAAAGTTTCCCATAAATCTATGGAAACACCCTTAATCAATTCACAGAGTGTTGGGGGTAGATTGTTACATTCTAACTGAAGGGGCAATGCCTGCAACCATTGCGATTATAAATGCATTACAATGCCAAAGGCCGAGTGACAAGAGTTTGCCTTCCCTATCTGGGGTGGTGAGTGCAGAATCTTTGAGCAGATCGGTGATATGTGGGGTTGGTCTCAGAAATTCTGATTCGATGGGGACTGAGGTTTGTTTTGAAGTATTTGCCACACACATACTCACAGGTTTATTTGCTTAAGATTTCACCGTGGATAGCAGGTAGGAATTACAGAACCCTCTGCACCATCTCACAAGACCTTGTAATTGGGATACTGTTGTTCAACATAACAACTGAGCTATGGAATTTTCATGAAATATTTATCATCAAAGCAGTGTAATGCGATTCTCACCGTAGAAGATGGACAAGAATGCATCAGTAGGACTACCGTTGTCTTGCAATATTCTGCGACATATTAAATCAGATGTCTGAATCCTACATTGTCACAAAATTCAAAAATGATATACTTACGTCAACCGCATTTGTGAGGAGAGCTGCAGCGCATTGTATGTTGATGCAGACCGAATGACAGGCAGGTGTATGTCCAGGCGTTTCAAATTTGGGTTGACTTAATTCTGGGGGGTTATTCCCAAATGCGCGGCGGATCGCTTTTGATGGCGGATTTGAATTTTTGTATTTCAATTTTATTAAGTCCGCAAACAATCCGTCACATATCGCTTTCAATGCAATCATAAAATGACATTGGAAAGTCCTTTCGCGTATACAAAAATTCAAAACCGCCGCGCATTTGGGAATAACCCAACTGACATCAAGCGGCCTGTATAAATACTGTATAGTGGCGGCATCATCGAATCATCGACCTTTCAATTGTCAAGGAATGAATATTTTGCACTGTACGCTGTTGGTGTTTTGGCACTTTTGTACTTTAGAGCAGGTTTTTAAAACCTTTGGTCTAGCTTCTCACAACCCAATCGAATGGGTGAGATTTGTTTGGTTCAGAAGGGACTCTCTACCTTGGAAGAAATATAGGCCCTGTACACTGCGACCAGAAGAGATCTATTGTGTTGGACTCTCTATCTTATGAACGATCAGAGAAACTGATTTGAGAAGATTTTTCAAGGCAGTTATAGTTTTGGACGTTTTTCAGTCTTTCAAATGTATTAAAATTGCCAATACCTTTGCATGCCAACTGAGAAATGGTATAGAGTGATTCCAGGATAAAGCAGGAGCGCTAAAAGCCAATGGTAATCGAGGTTTTTCAGCAGAAAATTAATCGTTTGCGTTGAAACACTGGAGATTACGAAGGTTACGTTACCTCAAATAGAGCAGAAGTCATTTTTTATATACACGAGAATCGCAGTTCACGTAAGCTAAGCAGAACACTCACTGTTCAAACTGAATATTTTTCAGTTAACTATGGGTAAGCTTCAAACGAATGGTTGTGAGAAACTAGGCCTAGGGTTCACTGAAAACAAAATACCATGTGATATTGACAAAATTCAATTGTAAGACTTCAACAAAAATAGATTTGTGTAACTGAAAAAAAATTGTTGTAATGAGATTTATCAATACAACTTGAGTCTTATCAATATGAAAGATATATTGTCAAACGGATAAAACGGTTACTACAAAACTACTTTGTCAGATCAACAAAACACAGTTTAATAAATCGATAATGTATCAATTGCACAATTTTATTGTTGAACTAACAAAGTTTGTGTTATATCCATTAAAACAAAAACAAATTTGACTTTTGTGAAATTGACAAAACTTATGCAAAATGTTTGTTAGCCAAAAATAAATTAGAGATTATAAATACTACAAACATTCTGTTGAAGTGAACATTTTTGTTTGCAGATGTGACATCAATTTTGTTGAATTAATAACACAAGTGTTGAATTGGAAAAATATTATTTAAACATTGCTTTGCTATGCAACGCTTTTGATGGCGTCATTTATTTTTTGACACGCAAAGTAAAGTAGTTTGTTTATGTGCATAAAAATTCCCTAAAAAAGTTTAACATTTTAAGAGTAAATAAATCCGTTTATGGATGAGGACAGGAAAAATGAAAAAAAATTGTAAAAAATCCCTTTGACATAAATTGGTAAGAATTGCAATTTGTTTATATAGGATTTCTTAATATGCTTTTTATTATCTTAAATTAAATACATCAAATTTGACTTCAACGCTATGTTCGCGGATGCTTCAACCGAAACTAAAAGACGCAACTTTAAATAGTGAAGGAGATGGCTACATCTACATCGTTGTCGGTGTTTAAGGTATAGCGGATCTTTTTATTTCTAATTTGGATTAAGGCATTCGGTATCAATATGTCTTAAAAGTAATAGCTTTTTTTTTTTAATATTACATGTGCATATTTTGATAGTTTCTACATTTTCCAGTAAAATAATCTAATGTAATTTATTTATTTATTTATTTATTTATTTCAAAGAATAGATTCACAGTAATATTACATCTTATAGTTTGTGAAGGCTTTAAAAGACTTAGAGTTCAAAAGAAAATTTAACATTAGATAGATGAGGACAGACTACATATAATTAATTGGAAGCTTACATTAGAAAATTAATACCAAAGACAATAACAAAATATAATAAATGACAAATCTGTTAGATTTATATTTATGTATCACTGGCCAAGTGTTTGAAAAGGTAAGTTTTAAATGTGCTTGTGTTTGTGGTTCTCCGTAGTGTAATGGGTAATGAGTTCCATAGAAGAGTGGCATGGACGAAGAATGAGCGCTCAGATTGCAAGCAATAGAATCTGGGCCGAATCATGATGGCTGTTCTTTGTGAACTGGGAAAATTCAATCTGCTGTACAAATACTCAGGCTGTTGGGTCTGTATAACACCATGAAAGTGGATTAGCGTTCTGAACTTAAAGAGGTTATCGAAGCTGAGGCCCATTATTTTCCGAGAGTAACTTGATATGTGATCGAAATACTGTTTATTAAAAACAAATCTTGCTAAATTGTTATAGATAACATTTAGTTTATGCCTAGTGTTATAGTCAACACAGCAGAAAACTTCGCAACTATATAGTAAGATAGGTAATAAAAGGGACTTAACAATTAGCAGCTTAGTTTTCACCGGCAAAGAGTTTTACTTTGCCCGTAGCGATCGGAGACCACTATATACTTTTCCGATAGTAGCTGCAGCATGATCTGTCCAGGAAAGAGTATCATTGAAAACTACACCAAGATTACGAGACTTCGTGACGAATTCAATGGATGACTGTCCTAATTTAATCGGGGGGAAAGTGGTAGTATCTAGAGACTGCTTATAAATACAGAGTGTCTTGGACTTCGCTGGATTCAGTGATAAATTGTGTTTGAGGGTCCACTGTTGTATGATCTCCAGATCTTCGTTCATCAGTTCAATCGCATTACTAATCATATCCAGCGGGCAGCACAAGTATAATTGGACGTCGTCAGCAAACATATGAGCGGTGCAATGTTTAACAAGCTGTGGGAGTTCGTTCACGTTCAGTGAGAATAATATGGGCCCTAGAATCGAACCCTGCGGAGCTCCCGCGGGAACTCTAAGAAACGAAGATATTTGGCTTCCCACTGCCACCCATTGCTGCCGAACCGCGAGGTATGAGTGCAAGAGTTTGACTGCCAGAGACGAAAATCTAAATTCGTACCGCAACTTCTTACAAAGGAGAGAGTGGTCCACCGTGTCAAACGCTTTCGAGAAGTCCAACAACGTCAGGAACGTGTGACAGTTAGTATCCAGGCCATTGCGGATGTCATCGACAACGAGTAAGAGTGCAGTTTTGCAACTCCTCTTCGCGCGAAAACCGGATTGGGCGGATCTGAAAAGTTTGTTGGCGCTTAGGTGCGCTTGGATCTGTTTTAGCGTGGTTTTCTCAAATACTTGGGATAAAAATGGTAAGATTGCGATTGGCCTATACTCAGTGTTAGTCCGGCTTTGCGACTTGGGTATCGGTAACATTTTAGCCTTTTTCCACGAAAGTGGTAATTATGTGATTAAAAATATGTGTTATGTATTTGAGAATGAAAGGAAGCAGGAGTTTGAGAAATTTCGGATTTATTTCATCAGATTTAACCGATAGCACTGCCTCAACTACATTTTCATCCGTTAGGCGATTAAAGCTGAAATCCTCTGTATTGTCATCGTCGCTAGAGAGATTTGTAAACTGTGCGGAGTCTTGATATAAAGTTGACGGCACAGAGACCGACACGAACTTCGAATTGAGAACATTGCAGTCTACATCATCATTTGCCAAAGACCTTCCCCCGCCTGAATTTCAGGGTTAAGGAAATGTTCGTAGTGGCCTCGCTTTGCATCCCTTACAACTAAGTTGCGAAGTGACCGATATGTGTCGTAGAGCACAGGGAGTTTGTATCGTTTCCAGCGAGCGTACGCAGTATCACGATTATGGATTAGATCTAATAAGTATCGATTAAACCAAGGGGGGGATCTAGAAATAGGGACCCTATGTCGCAATGGAACATACTGATCAAATAGATCTTTTATAACTTGCTATAGTTCCTTTTTTAATAAATCGAATTGCTAAACTTATTTGTTTTGCGAATCATTTATTAATACATAATGCTATCCACATAACAATTTATTTGTTGTATCAACAAATTCAAATTATGGAGATGAGATAATAATCCTAAATAGCCAGCAATATTCTTGTAGATTCATCAAAAGTCAACTGTAGTACTGACAGATTATTTCCGTAATATCAACAATATTTGCTGTTGATTTAACAAACAATTTTGATGGTATTAACAACTTGTTTTGTTAGTTTCACAAAAAGATAAAGGTCCAATTGGTAAATTCCTTCGCAAAATCAAAAGCATTTTGGTAAATTTGACAGAAATATGTTCATACACACAAGTAAACAATTTTTGTTACCATAACATTTTTTTTGTAATTACAACAAAAGTTTTAAGACAAGATAAAACTTATTAAAATGTTGTCAATTTGATTGAAACGTTTTGTTGGACGTATATTGACAAACAAATTGTTGAATCAATTCTCATTTTATTTAAATATACCAGAGTTTTATTTTCAGTGTGCCCACAGGCCCGTTGCACTAATGATTTATTTAATTTTTTAGGCCACCTCAGGCAATGGGATGCTATGCATAATCCTCCCAATCGCTATAGGATTGACACAGTGTTAATTTTTATATTTTCCTTAACTTTTATCTTAATTAGTTTTCGAAGTTGACCTCACCAGAAGGCCAAATTTTGTGCCAATACGAGGTGTTAACAAAAGTTGGCCCATATAAATAACCGTTTAACACCCTTTCTTTTGTAGGTATATTTTATTCACACATATAAAGCCAAACAGTGGTGTGCTGTATCCGAATTAGAGAACTGAAAACGTTTCTCAGACAGTGGTAGGTCCGTGCGAACCCTCTACGCATAAACCACAAAGCGACTGAGGTTGAGCCCTAGACCACAATCAATTAAACTTATCTCCGTCAATATCTCGTGCAAGTAGAGCCCACATTCTGAATCGATTTAGCCATGTCTGTCTGTCTGACTGTCTGTCTGTTTGTCTGTCTGTTTGTCTGTCCGTCTGTCGTTGTTGAAAGCACGAAAGCGTCCAAAGAAATCAACCTAGGCGACTGAAGTTTGCTGAAAGGACTTATTTTGATCGTCGTTAGGTTGGTTTTAAAAATGGGCTATGTCGGTCAAGTAGTTCTGGTAGCTCCCATACAAAATCAATATTAGGCCTATGTGTCTCTCTGTCTGTTGAAAAGAGGATATCGTCAAAACAAATCGACCTAGGCAAGTGAAACTTTGTGAGAGGACTTGCTTTTATCGTCGTCAGGTTTATATTAAATTTGGACTATGTCGGTCAAGTAGTTCTGGTACCTCCCATACAAAACCAGTTTTGCATGACTTGTAAGCAGGGGAGGGTATCAAAGCATCGGCAGGGCCGATGATAACGCTTTTAATTTATTGTATATATATATAATATATTAATTTTTTTACATTCCTGACTTGAACTTCATATTTCAGCTTGTCTCACGGATTTGCTCCCATACCATTGAATGTAAGCCACAATGCGCCTTAGGGGCTTTAAAAAACCAAAGTAAATTTTCTTGTATTGAAATTAACCTTTCCGAAAGAACGATTTACCACAGGTAGTACATACAGGAAGTTTTTGCCCTTTCCTTTAGTTCAATAACTTTTTGTTTTCCTGCCAACCCCACACCGGAATCTATTTCGATAAGCCGCTTGGGAGGTGTCCCGTCGGCTCGCTTTTAGAGTTTTCCAAATGAAATCGACACCTGAAGTTGATGGGATGTTGAAAATTTTCGCTCATTTTGATCTGTTGCTCTTTTGTATTTCGCAGTTGGGTTGGAACTTGTTCCGTACACGTATCAATGGACAGCCGGCGGCGTTCTATTATCTGAAGCATGGTACGTGGTACTTATTAGCAAGGTATTTCCTTTTCTCTCTTCGCATTAAGCCTTAGCCTGCAATATTGAAGTAAGTTGACAAAGGCACTGTGGATGGAATTTGATATGAACAATTTTTATGGTTTGATTGATTGAAGAGGGTATGAAGCGGCAGAAACTTTGTATGTTATGTCCCTTCGTATCATAGTCTCAGTTATTACGAAAAAAAAATACAATCAAGCTTAACTTTTCTACGAAAAAAGTTGCGCAAATTGTTTGCGAAACAAACACCCAAAGTCTAAGATGCTTGTAAATATAGCTGTATTCTGTTGACAAATCTATACGTTGAAAGGTGAGATTAAAGATGAAATAACTTCAAAAACAAAACGTTTCATGCCAAGTCATATTTTGGTTGGTTGTCAATTTTGTTTTTCTTTAAGGTAAACTTCAACTTCTTCTTCTGTCATAATTGTCATAGTGATGAGAATGATCCACCTACGTATGTACGACAATTAGAAGTGACAAATAAAATCTAAAAGCAAAAGTAAATGGTTTTACTTTGACATCTGTCATGTGCAGTCATTAAAAATATTAGTCATATGGATAGTTGCGCGATGGCACCAAGTACTATCAAAGTCCAGTAATACGAAACTTCCAGGTGTTAATAATTGACCAATTCTAAAAGCGGAGAAAAAATTCAAAGAAGCTATGGCGGTGGCTCAAGTGAAACCATCAGCGAGTGCCGTGTTCCTAAAAGCTGTATACAGCCGAAAATATTCCTGAAGTGTGACAGAACACATAAGCATATCAGCTTGTCACCATGCCCAGAAGTTAAAACGACAATAAGCCTGTTTTTTGAGCTTCGAGCAAAGCAAAGTGATGTAGGATTTTACAACAACTATATGTCCTACTTGACACTTCGAGACTCACAGTAGTTGTTGTAATCGCGTGTTGAAAATCGTACTTTACTTTGCTTTACTCAAATAACACGCCTAATATGACGATTTTTAAGAAGAGCTTTCAGTAAGCATAATATGCTTATTAAATTCAGTTAATTGAAGATTTGAAACTAAGACCGTTCGTTCGCCAATTGAATACACCATTCAGAAGCAAATGTTTAAAGCAAAAAAAAAAATACTCATCATCAACCGTTTATAAGCACAACTGTTGTAAATAAGAATAAGACTCAAGAGAAATTGTCGAGTTAACCTATCCAATCTCAAACAGTCAATCTTTGTCGTTGCATTTTAGGCTAAACCATTGGATAATAGTTTTTGATGTCAAAAATGGTGGTTTTGAATTGTGAACTCTAGTTTACTACAATACGAAAACTGGTTGTACCAATCAGTAGTAATTAAAAAAATCGAAATCCTTTAAATGCAATATTTTTTATTTAAAGCCGACTGTGACTATTTACACAGACTTTCAGACAATCTTCGCCTCATTCCGTCCGAGTAGTGAGTAAAATAGAAAATAAGAGCACAAGGCCTTTTGTTGCTTACAACAACTCGTCACAAGTTTCACCCCAAAACGCAAAAACAAATCTTCCTCTATCCTATCACATAAGATATAAGCCATTCAATAAAATTGAGATGCTTTGGCATCCATTATTATAAAAAAACTGCAAAAAGTGTGTTTGAAAAAGTTTCATACAAATAAAAAACCGTAAGTGCAAGGTGTCCGCAGCTGGGAAGTGTAACACTTTACAGAATTGAAAATAATTTATGCTTTAAGTTTAGTATCCTGCTCGCGCTAAATTTTAGCGTCCCTAGTCTCCACTTCGATCCTCCACGCCAAAGATAAATGGTCGCTAAATAATTATTTTGTATTTTGGTTTTGCGTTTTCTTTTATTTATCACGCTAACGTTCTCTGCGGTTTGCTCCAAAAAATCCATAATAAACACAACACAAATTTGTTTCTTCTGACAAAATTTGTCTTCGATTTAATGTACCGGACATATATTTCGCGAGCTAAATGAGTGAAGACTTGTCATCGACCCATCTGTATGAAGTTAAGAATTTAGCGAACGAACATGATACTACTTTGCTAAACTGCCTCGCTAAATTTTATCTTTGTAGACATTTTTGTTTGGGAGATAAAATTTAGCGCGAGCAGGATACTAAGCTTTACTGACAAAGTTTTTGCCAGTTGTAAGTAAATCAAGGACTCTAATAGAGATATGTTTTTTCCACTTAATTGTGAATTGTTTTTCATATTTTTATTGGTTCCATTATTGTATTGTAATAAATATTTCCTTACTGGGCTACGCTATCAGAATCTAGGTGTTAGGTTAAAAGACAATTCACATCTCTCAAAAAATGTTTGAACAATTGTTGAGGGGCAATCGACTTAGAGAGCTGAAACTAACAGTATACGCCCAGAGATTTTGCAAGACTTCAGCGAGCCTACGTTCCAACAGAAATCACGGTGACAGAACATGGAAACTGACGGAAGTATACCAACAACTTTCTTTCGCTCCATTGATGTCAAGTCACCAACTGACAGATGGTGAATTACAAAAGATAAAAATTAGCACGTTCAAGACTGTGTGCGGAAATAAATAATTTAACCTTTATCTGTATGACTCTGGTGTATATAGCTTGTTGTACGCACACAAACGCTACCTACAAGCATCATTGCAGTTGCATCTTGAATGATATGTAGATTCAGACCCAGCACAGACCGTAGCACACCACATAAGAAAGTGAGTCGAAAAGTGCATTGCTGTATTTTCACCTTCAAGATGAGTTGAGTTGAGTGAGCCTAGGAAAATATTTATAGTGACACCACTACCATCAATAAGTAGAAAAATCTAACATTTTTCACAATTTTCACAAAAATTTCATCCTCGAAACATAACGACAGCGCCATCAAATGAAATATCAAAAATCAAATGTCCCCATCTATTCCCAAAACAATCTGTATCATTTTGGCACGTGTCAGTCATCATTTAAGTCGCCTCTTAAATATTCCTGTAAATACTTTTATCACCATAAACAGACATTATGACACTCTATTCAATCCTGTTACTCGCTTCCCATTCATCTATTGTATTTGTCATTCAAATTCAAAAGCTTTCCACCACAAATAGCAAAAATCCTTGTTTAAGAATAAATATAGGTACATAAATATATACCACCTACACAGATATTTGTACTCGTGCTAAATACAAAATCTGTTACTCGCGGCCCTCCCAATACAACATCATAACCACCACACCGATATGTTTCCGATGTCCTGAGGTTAACCCTTCAATTATACCGCCATCATTCTTACGCTTGGCAGATGGCTTGAGTTCTATTTAATGTTACACAACAATCGTTTCGTACATATGGCGACATGTTCGATAAAGGTGGAAGGAGACTTACTGTCACAGGAGTGGGTTAGAGTTCACTGTTAATCACCTCATTCAGGACCCAGCATTTGCTCTGAATCTGAACCCTCACTCCACCTTTACGATGAGTCTCTGCTATTTGGTTAACATAAGTGGACAAATAATTTCCATTATAACAACGCAGTGGAAGCTCTTATCGATTTTATGGCCCATTCAATAGACGGCTTTTATGTTTTCAACGACAGCGCCATTACAAGACGCAGCCATCTCAAGAAATTGTTTTCAATAAAAAAAAAAAAAAAAGACAGAGTAACATAACAGCTACAAAAATATTACTGTGGGATTGGAATGTCAATCGCTATTTTGACAGAATTATCTTGAGATTTCTTGACGTTACGGTCGGAAAAGTTTTGTTTCTCGACATTGACAAGGCGCTTTATTATAAAAGAAAGCACACATTCAACATTTCTCTTGCGAATGGTTTTCATTTCAAAAAGCAGAGTACTTGTATCACGGGGTTGAATGTTGTCACGCAACGAGGGAACCTTCTCCGTGTTCAGTTTAAGTAGTTGCTTGTATACTTGAGTCTTGTAGTTCGGTAACGAGAGTGGATGGTGGTAAAACTTTTAAATTGACTCCCGTTGTGTGTAGGGCATCTCTGCAATGGTTTCGTGTTCAAGTTTTTCGTTTCATTTTAAGGCACTCGCATTAGGAGGTACGAGTAGTCGAGTATACTGGCTACAGGGAATCAGGTGTCGCGGCACTCAATTTTATGCGACTACCGCTGTGAAGTAAAACAAATGTTGGTCGTTTGGTTAACTCACACGATAATCTAAATCAGCAAATCACGTTAAATTAATCGTTTCATATCAAAAAATGTAATCAGCATTGTTGGTGGATAAAAAGCTGCACGACCAAGCCACAGGTACGTCCATCACGTACTTGCAGATACACTTCCTATATATACATCTTAGAGAGATGTATATATTTCAAACTTCAATGTGATGCTCTAAAGGTTGTCCTAAAATGAAAATCCATACCAGGTTTGAGTTTTGCGCTATATTTTCGGTAAAGTGTACATATAGCCAACAAATAAAAATGAGGAGACGGGGATGTTAAAAACTAGTGTCACACAAAACGTGTTCTCGTCTTTATTGTTGAGCAATATTTAAAAAAAAAATCAAGGTCTTGGAGTTACAGCAAGCAATTTTCGTACTTCAGCTGAGGCTTGTTTTCATATTTGCTTGTTCAAGAAATCAACAGAGACGTTTGACAAACAAATGCAACTGAAAATGTATGTGACTGTTTGGTACGGATGTTGGAATACCTGACTGGGCCTTTCTTCTTGGAAAATGCGGCTATTCAGGCAAAAGTAGATGATACTGTGACAGAATTTGTTTGTGCCTTAAAGACATAATGTGAACGGCATGTGGTTTGAGCAACACTGCGCCACATTCTCGATGCATATTTAGATGTTTTTTTGATCCGCTTTTGAACGCCTTTCTTTGTTGCGTTCTAAGACGCTTTGTGGAATCGTTTTGGATTGTTTTTTTTTCACGTTTTTGGACGCATTTTTGAACGCGACAATTAAAGAATATTTGGAGGCATCTTGCAATTATTGACGCGTTTTTTTATGAAAAAAATTTTGTTGTTTCTGGATTTGGTTTACAATGTGATTTTCGACGCGTTTTTTATGCGTTTCTAGGACCCATTTTTGGAAATGTTATCGGACTCAATTTATCATTTTTGAAAGTGTTTCCCGACGCGTTCTTGTACACGGGCTTCGACTTGAATTTCAGCTTGTTTCTTATGGGGTCTTGGACGGGTTTTCTGACACTTATTCGATCGTCTAAAAATGCATTGGAAAACGCGTTTGAAAATAAGTCGGAAAAAAATTCGTAAGACTAACTCAAAAAACACGAGAGAGGCTTTAAAAAAATACGTTTTTATGATGAGTTCTTGTTTGTTTGTCGTACTTTAATATGCGTTATAAGAATCAATTAGGACGTCTTTTTCACACGGAAAGAAAATTATTTTCTATACAAAGAAATATTCGTTTCTTGAATCGAGGAAATTAAAAAATTAGCAAATTCTTCTTTGTTCGAATTTAATTTAATAGTATTTGAACACTAGTTCTTGGATCTAGAAAATCATTGTTAATTGTAAAAAAATATCATTTTACCGAAACGATCAAATATTTCTTGATTTAAGAAACGAATTTTATATAGAAAACTAAATAAATATATTCTGAAGTCAAGAAGTAATTATTTGATAGTAAGAAGTCTGTCCTTTATTTACAACGCATACAGATTTTCTAATTCCAAGAAAATAATTGCAGCAATTTAGAAAAATTATTAATACTATGCCAGCATATATGACTTTATGCCAAAATAATTTAGATCGAATTTATGGTCTTTTATTTATTATATATTTTTTTCCAAAGAAATGTTTACTTTTGATATCATGGCCGTGTAGTAAGTATAGAGAGGGGTGACGACAGAAAGTGGATGAGTTGTTTGTTTCGATATACTGTTGCTGACGTTCAATTTATTTCTTTATCTAGTGCATATAAGAAACAAATTCTTATATTAAGAAATTAGGACCGAATATAAGAAACATCTTTCTTCTTATTATATAGAACCTTGACCAATTTTGTTGTTGATGTATTCAAAGTTTATCAAACATCAAAAATAAATTACAGAGGAACAGATTACAAGAAAAATTTCAATCTTTTGATATTAGAAGATCTATTCCGAATTTGTAACATAATTGTACAAGAAGAAGAAATATTTTTTGGTCATAATAGACCTCATGATGATCATTTTTGCTTGAGATTGTTGGAGAGGAAAATGAAAATCATAAAATTTGAAAAATTGATGAAATATGTACTAAACCATTTATAATAAGTATTTTACCAGACGGAAGAAAAGTTTTTAAGAAAAGAAATATTTGAATGTAATGCAATGAATATACAAGCACTTAATTTCCATAAATAAAGATTGTGTAAATAAAACTTTAACCTTTTTTTCCAAATAAAAAAATAAGTAAAACTGAAAGCTTCTACTACTTAATTTATTTTCATTTCAGGCAATACACAATTATACAATATATGACTGCATAAATTATACTTTAATGCAGGATACATTTCTTGGTTTTAGAAGTTCTTTATTGACTGTTTTCCGATTTCGATGAACATTTGATCGAAGTAAGAAGTAAGTATCTAGTTGATAACGTCGGCGCAGTGGCTTAGTGGTTAGTGTGTTGGACTACTAAGCGAGGGGTCCCAGGTTCGAATCCCGAGAAAAACCCAAATTCCAACTTAAGGTTTTTTTCGCTGCGCCACCTCTCGCGAACGTCTGACAAACATCCGAGAGTATAACTCTCATGAAAGAGCTTGGCCTTTTGGACTCGGCATAAAATTGTAAATCCCTTCCATTCGTCCCAAAAATAAAAACTCACACAAGACGAATGGTTGTGAGAAGCTAGGATTGGGTCCATACGGACCTGTTGCGCCAATTATTTTTTTATCTAGTTGATAACAGAACATCGCATTTATCTAAATATTCTTATATCAAGAATACGATGGTGCAAATGTTATTTGCTCTAAAGAAATATAAATGCGTGTTTTAAGAAAAAAGTTATTGATATAGAAAAAAGTTCTTAAGCGCGCATTTTGTATTTAACAAATCGTTTCTGGGATATAAATAACACTGCAACATTTTAAAAAAAGTTTATTGATGCAACAGGAAAGTGCTTGTTGTAAATTTTCGTATTTAAGAATTTCCTTCTTAAATCAAGAATAATTCTTCTGAATTCCAAAAATAAATTCTTCTTGTAAGAAAAATGTTCTTGCGGAGACAATTCGAATTCAAATATTTGTTTCTAGGAACAACAATAATTGTTCTGGATTTTAGAAAAAACTTGTTGGTATAAGAAAGTAGTTCTTGATTTCAAGTCTCATTCTGCATAAACCGACTCTTGGATCAAGAAAATTCTGCATGATCATAGACCAAAGTTCTTGATATAAGAAATATTTTTTTACAGTGACATATCTCGATAAGCGATCAGTTTCTTGGATCAAGAAAACCTATGCACGATTTTAATTCTTATTTGAAGAAAACAATTCTTGAGAATATTAAAGAATTATTTTCTTAATTCAAGAATTATTTTCTAAATCTTCCTTTTTTCTCTCATTCTTGATTCATTCACAGAAAATGTTGAAAAGAAGAAACAAATGGCTTGGACCATAACCGTACTTCATTTTCTAGCTTTAAGAAACTTGTACTTTCAATTTAGAAGAATTTTTTTTCCGTGCAACTTTTGTTTCACCTAATTCAACTTCATTGTCGACGTGTTTTTGTTTTTGTTTTTTTCGTAGACATTATTGGATTTAAATTTCAAAGTATACTTCAAAGCAGCCTCAAACATGTGTGAAAAATGCAAAGCACCTGACAATGCAAAAATAACTGTCTGTTGTAGACAACGTTTTCAAATATTGAAATATGATATATAGCGATATAGCGAACTTCTGTATTTTGCGAACATATATTACATCTGCGGTATCTGATTTGTATATGATTTGCAAAATCCAATACGGATGTTCATTTTGATTAAATTGGTTCATAATCCATCTGGAGAGGAGACTTTTCCGACATAATATCCTATAGCTGGATGAGATACTCAAAGTTACCCGCACCAACACTCTTTTCTTTTTGTCATTTAATGGGGGCGTGTGGAAATTCAGCTTTTCAAAATTCTGCTCTGTCATACAAAAATTCTGCTTTTTTAAATTCTGGTTTTTCAATTCTGCTTTACAAAAAATATACTTTTTAAATTTAAGCAATTAAATTCTGGGGTGGAATTGGCTAAGGTGATAGTTGACAATCAGAATCATCGCTTTACGCCCACGTAAGGTGATTATCAAATTGACAATTGCTTTTTTGCGATCAATTTCACGTGACAGCTATTTAGGTGGCACTTTCATACATTTGTGTCATTTTCATCGTTATGCACCTCGGCTTCAACCCCAAATAAATTAAATACTTAAGTGAAAAAATAATATATTAAATAAATTAAAATAAAAGGCTTGAAAATTTATTGGAATTTGTTAGCATTTTACTATTTTAAGGTAAATTCACTTACAATTTTCACAATAGAAACACTTCGAATATAACTGCACCTATCAGCTGCTAGGAATGACAGCGTCGGCAAGGAAGTTACATTGAAAACTCTAAGTGCTGCCAATAATCAATCACTTTTTTGCGATCGCTTTACGTAGAGCAAGGAAGAGTTGGTAATCAAAAACGCGACAATCAACTATCACCCAAGCCGATTCCACCCCTGTTTATTCTGCTTACTTACAAATATAAAAAAGAAGATTTGAAAACATTTTTAAATTTATAAAAAAATAAAAATTACATATATTAAAGGAGAAGGTAAAAATTTAATGAAATTAAGATTTGGAAAAATTACAAATTAGAAAAAGGAAATGTTCTCTTCATTTCAGTTTTACAGAATTTTGCAAAAAGGATTTTGACTCTTCCAGAATTTTAAACCTTATGAAAAAAACACTCGAAAAAAGACTTCAAAACCGCGCGAAAAAACGTGAGCTTGTTAAATTTTACTTTGCTTAAAACAATATAAACAGAAACTGTTTCCAATCGCAGTTAGCAAAAGCTCACGTTGATTTTAATTGCAATTAGTGCTAATAGCAACCTCTTATTGAAACAAGGATATTCCGTGGTAATGCAATCATTTTAGTTTGTGCACAAACAAGCCATAACTGAAGCTCTTTTCATTGGCTTCCACAGCTGCTTACGGATATAATTTTAATATGCTCCTCATTGGAATATCAGACAATCTGATATTTCATATGAACGGTTCAACATACAAACAGCTAACCGTATACGTACAGTTATTTAGCTTCTGCACCCAATTTGATTTTAACCAGATTTCCTCAAAACGCCTCCATGACTTCTGCGTCGCAGACAACAAAATGTGCATTCTTTCTCGACTCATTAGAGTCATCTGAACCTTCGTGTTTACACATCACTTCTCTTTGCCTGAGCACACACAATAAATAGACTTTTATGGTTCCCTCCACTGGCATACGTTCTCGAAGGATCGCAGCTGTGAAATTTAATAGAGCAAACAGCATTTCTATCGACAAATATACGAGCAAGGATGTTCCTCAGAGTATTACAAGGAACCGTTCCGTCGTCGTTGTCGTCGTATGTGGAACTCGAAACAAAGGGCACTCCGGCACTGCACGCTTTCGCTCATGCATGTTGCATGCGAGTTAGCTAGCGCCCATGGGTAAAAAGTGCATCGCATAGTAATTCACCAAACAATGGACCCCGCCGACAGAAGATGGAATCCTTGTGCTTATACAGATACACCCGCACCCGCACCCGCACCCGCACCTATGTGCATTTATGTCTGCTGCTCAGCTCATCCAGTGTATATATAATCAGCAACCAAACAACGAATGAAGCGAAAGAATGAAAACTTTATTTTCCTAGCCGTTTGCCGTGTATAACTGGTGGTAGTCCATACATTAGATGTGTACCCCATCAGGAGGAACACACCGATTGTATCCTTGCTTTTCAAGCGAATGCAGACAATAGACATTCGGGATTGTTTTGTGTATTGAAGATGCTATTCTCATTTCTTTTATGTCCCTGATTGTTATCCTCTAGTTCTAGATTGTTGAAGAACAAGTGAAACGAAAGAAATTAATAATAAATAGAACGGCAATGCTTTGGACATGAATGCATCCATTTGCGAGGATTGGTTAATGATGCACTTAAGGCGATACGAGACAAGAATGCGTACCTATAGGTATATTGAAAACCAGTAGGTGTACCCATTCAAAATTTTAGGAAGAAGCTATATTTCCAATGCCTGCCAATCTATTCATCGAAGTTTGGAGTACCTAACGAATTCGGTAAGGACATGCTGATCTAATGCAGACAGCGTGCGGAAGGTACATGCTGTTCAGGCTGCAACTCACTCTACACAAATAATAGTTTAATCAGTTGCAGTTTGTGAAATTTAAACGTGTCCCATGACAGCAGTTTCAGAAAGTGCTTTGACAACGGATCAGAATCAGACAACCTACTTGGAGCACTGCGGGGTTTGTAAGTAAATTTCGACACAAAACGATTCCTTAAGTTCTAAAAGACATTTTTGATAGCAACTGCCCTATAGGGTTACACTCCATTCCAACATATTGCTTTCTTGAATGTGGTTGTTTGAGTTGACGGACTTAACAATAAGTCTTTGGAAACTTGCGTTTCTCAAAGTGGACGGACAGAGTTCGTCTGCTGAGTTGGGGTTAATGATAAGACTGTCACAAATCCCTAAGACTTAACCAGAGATGCTGAACATCACCCAACGGAGGCTGTTACAAGGTTTTAGTTCGCAGGAGACTGCCAGATCGTCTCCCGACCATGGCTCAGTTTATCTGTCAGTTTGCATCACATCACCAGCATTAAGTTTAGACGATCAGTGTCAACACTGTCAGAATTGGCCCGACCAATGTGCTGGTTTTGTCTAGGCGACCGAAACCTCTGGTTTAATGAGAAGTAAAAATATGCAGGCAAGAGCTCGGTCTATCAACTAGGGCTGCAGGGCAAAATCAGAGCTCTGCAAGAGATGCCCGCGAGCTATGAGTGTAAAAGAGAAGGACCAAAATCGACTTCTCAGAAGCTAAAAAAGAAAAAAGGACGAAACGCGGTCCATCGAATCTACAATGGCAATGTTCGGACGTTCTAATAGAGGATAAAACGATCGAAGCTCGAACAGAAACCGGCAGAGATGAGCATGGAAACACAGTACTTTAGGTAGATTATCAGTCGATATTGAGTATTTGGAAAGAACATTTTTTCTTTCTTCTCTCAATCAGTGTGACCTGGATGATGGTAGCTGGTATCCAAAACTTCAGTCCACCCTATACCAAAACGAAGCGAGGATACGAGACAAGCTTTTCATAGCAGCTTGAGGTGTCTTGGGAAAGAGCATCCACAACATTATCTGCATACTTTCTCCAGACAAATTTATGCTCGATATATAGGAATTTTTTTTTCACTTTTAAATTCATTTTACTTATATACTAGACAAAAACGATTAAATCTAATTTAAAACTAACATTTATCTTATTCTAGCTTACTGGCCCTTAGCGAGCGCTCTAAACTTAACAATATGCTTAAAACTATTGCCTTTCGGCCTTAATATACTCAGAGTTGTGTTCCCATTGACAAGAAAAAAAATATGTTCTGAACTGCGCCAATTACAAAGGAAAAACGAATAAGCCTCCGCAATGTCGCATGTAAAACCTTGTCGACTGTATTGTTTGAACGCGTAAAACCTTTCGCCAACAACTTGTTCTTCGGTTTTATCCGAGAAAAGTCAACCCTCGACTAAGGCCTCACAGTGCTGCAAATCTTCGGGAAAAAAAATCGGAAATATCCACCACCTCTCTATCTCTATAAAGACAGCGAATGAGCAGAAAGAAAAAATGACGAACTGTACAAAGGTATGAGAAGCTAAGGCATTTCTGACAAATATCGCTTTTTAGGAAGAGTTGGAAAGATGTCGGAAGAGGTTAAACACAAGGTGACGCGCTTCGTTTCCTTGAAGAAATTGTAAGACACTCTCAAGATCGAAGTTACAAATTTTCGAAAGTTTGTCCCACCGCCTGCATGTTGCATGTGCTGATCAGGGAGCTGTCAGCAGCCCAATTAATAGTATTGAAACAGAGGCTGCGGATGGGTCTAAAGCAAAACGAAGTTATGTTGTCGACGAGAAAGGATACCAAACATTTTCGACTTGGACGAAACGTTACAAAGGGACAGACACAACTTCAAAGTAAAGTTAAAGCATAACTAGGCTTACAAAATGACACGGGTCTCCAATGTCAAACAGAGAATTTTTATTTTGCCAATCGCAGTGTATTCGGAAAAGAAGACACTTAAGAAAGAAAACTCTCTCCCACAGAATCAATGAGTTATTATTCAAGACCTTAATGGTAAAGATTTTGCTGCGTGGTGCAGAAGAACGAACATTATCGAAACCGGATGATAATATTTTGGGAGACTTTGGCAGAGAGATTATTTGGGTATTATTAGGTTCTGTTTGTGTCGATAATGACGGTCCCTTAACTCATTAAGGAGACAATAAATGATTCAGATGGCTAAATCTGTTTTATTTCGCATCATTGGTGGAATTTGTCAAAAATGTACAGGATCAACGGGGAGGATATAAGTTGACAGTTCAAGCATACCTCTGATACGAGCGTTGTCATGAGAAAATATAAACATCCCGCGAAACTAAACCGTATTAATTTTTATATTAATTTTTTCTTACAAAATCACCCATTGTGCGCGGAAGGAATTAAATGTCACCATTTGCAAAACTTTGAGTTGTAATTTACGAATTATATATTTTTCGCCAACTACATCGATTTTTTCTTTGATATAAAAATTGGTAATTTGACATTGAAAACGGCGTACAAAATTCTGTTAGTTGAATTCTACGATTAGAAGTATTAATTCGAGCTTCTTTTATTTGTATTGATTTGCGATATTGTTTGGCGCAATTTACCACTTCAATAGGTCAATTTCTCAAACACCACTTCACAATCCCAAATTGCAAAAAGTATTTGGTGATTTACAAACACTGAATGATGAATCAATGAAATCTTACATTAATTTGACACATGTAAATTGAAAACGTAAATTGACGTAGAGAAATCATGAATTACAAAATATTTTTCTGTAATTTGCATGGAATTAACTACCTAGTGTGTGGAATTTTTGTGTGCACAGGTAACCGACAAAAACGACACGTCATAGCATGTCAATAGTCCATGTAAAGAAATTCTTTTAAATCATCCTTTCTTTTTCTGCATAGACAGCTCCAACCATGCGCATTTTTTCATTAGCTGTTTTTTATTTTCAGCTATGATTCATATAGATCATCGATTTACATGCACTTACAACAACAGCACATGATCCTGCTTCTCATGGAGATCACGAATCATGATCTGAAAATTATAGCTACTATTTCCCACTAGATGGCTTGTTTCATTTTTAAATGTTGGTGTGCCTGTAAACGATAGCTACCTAATCACGTTGCCAGACAAAAAAATGAAACACAAAAAATCAATTGATTTTTTCGCGCACGAATTAAATCCCCATCCGTATTCCGTGTTATTTTCTTTTTATAAAGGTATGTTCAGACCAGCTAAACACTTGATAAACAATTATATACCTCCATGTTTTATAAGTATTTCTAAAACATTTACTAAACAATACAATTTTTATCAAATGTTTTGCTGGTCCAAGATCCAAGGACACAAAAAAAATTAATGAAATGTTTCACAGTTTCCCAATCGTGATGGGAAATCATTTTCGTTTTACGAGTTTAACTGCAGAAATTGAGCGCTGTTTTTTGATTATTATTTATTTTTTTAAACAAAATAAAAATGGCAAAAAAGCTTGGAATACCTAATGAGAAAGTGATCATTAAATACGAATATTTGAATTAAATCGTGTGACACATGTGATTCCCGAGACTAAAATTGCAAAAATATAAACTTTACTCGCTGCTAATAACCCAACCACATTATTTTCTTCTAGTTGGACTAAAAAAATAAAGTTGAAATATTTCATAAACATTTAATAACTAAATTTCAGAAATCTCTTATAAATGTGTATGAAATGTGTCCGATTTGCTTCAGAAACATTTCGGAAATGTTTCGCTGGTCTGGACACACCTTAATATGCCAAGATAAACGGATGTGCTAGCAGGAAAATATTGTTCATTGTATACTTTTATTGAAATTTACCTGAAAAAAATTCTTTTAAGTACACATTTTTGAAATCAGCGGAAAAATACAAAAGCTATTTTTTTCTTTAGCCCTTCTTTGTATTTCATGCTCTAAAAATCAAAAATAAAAAAAGTAATAATCTACTACAATGGTAGAGACTGACTGGGTAGCTGTCACTGTCAAAATTTGTACTAAATTTATTTCTAAAAAATATGGAAAAGAAAAATTATTAAAATTTGATTCAAATATGGTAACACCCACGACATTGCAAGCGAAATGACATGTGCCTTGGGTGACGTCACATTGAGCAAAATATTTGCAATATGGCTGGTGGCAACGTGAAGTTTGTAATACCCTGTATTATCTGTTTAGTTTTTGAAAGCAGCTGTTGCCACAACTCAAAAATTAAACTTTTCAATGATCCACCTTATTTTATTTTCGTGATCTGATTGGGATCAGCTGATAATAAAAAACAGCTATTGTAGTTCAGAGTCAGGCAGGTTTGCTTAAAGCAGTTCTGTAGGGTCAAGGTCATTTATAAGTATAACTTATTCCTAGTGATAGTGAGTGCACAGTAAAACCCGGATAAGTGCCTCTCGCTTAAGTGCCTAACCCGCATAAGACCTTTGTTTTTGAGAACCAAAAATCTGAGTATTTTTTTTCATATAAAACTCATCTTATAAGTACCTTTCGCTTAACTACCTTTCCCGCTTAATTGCCTTTTTATTTTGTATACTTTTATTGAAATTTACCTGAAAAAAATTCTTTTAAGTACACATTTTTGAAATCAGCAGAAAAAATACAAAAGCTATTTTTTTCCTTAGCCCTTCTTTGTATTTCATGCTTTAAAAATCAAAAATAAAAAAAGTAATAATCTACTACAATGGTGGAGACTGACTGGATAGCTGTCACTGCCAAAATTTAAACTGTCATGTTTATAAATTTAGAGATAAGTGCATACGTGCACTTAAGCGGATATTTTTATAACTGCCTAACCCGCATAAGTGCCTATCAAAACGGGACATTTAAGGTAAGGCACTTATCCGGGTTTTTACTGTACCATGAATTATGAATTATAAAGCATCCTGGAATATATCTTGTAAGTTCATAATGAATAATACATAAAAAAACTTAAGTAAGTATATAAATCTGTTTTTTTTTTTTTTCAGAAGGTACACATGAAAAGAAGTTTAAATTTTATTCTAAAATATTATATGTAATTGAAAAGTATTTTAAAGGTTCGTATCAAAGGCAAGTTCTTCTAAATAATTTGTTTGTATTTTAAATTTCAGCATAGACCGAGAAATCACCCCAGACAAATTCCGTTGATATGGCGCCGTATGATTTTCATGGATATCAGGAGGAAACAAATTATAAAATATGACTATAAATATGTATTTGAAAATAAGCTAAATGAATTTTGATTTTTAAATCCTAAGATATAAGTTTGAGAATAGAGTTTTCTAATTTTACGATAAAACAATTTCAGTTTAATACGTGATGCCTCAAATCACTACTCAAGAATCTTAAAATGCAAAATATGAAATGCAAATTGATAAAAAAAAGTTTCAATTTACCATTACCAATTCGTAAATTGCAGCTACTGAAGTGGTAAATCTACCCCTTTTAGATCGCAAATCTACAATTTTGAGTTGCCAAGACTAACTGGTTGTAATTTGCTAAGGGAGAAAATCGTAATTTTCAGCAGAAAAGTGGTAATTTACAAATTATTTTTGCAATTCACAACCCATAGTAATAGCAAATTGATTACTATTTTTGTCAAATTGCGATCGGTTATGGCAATGTATTTCTCGTTCGATCACATTATTGATAGTGAAAACTGTTGAATCACGACTTTTGAGGGTCAATATCTTCACTTCGTATAGTTTCTAGAATTCCGAATAAAAAGTCGTGAATTAGTAAATCTTTAACTCTAAAATTCTTTCCGTGCGACCGATAAAGTTTTAAGTGATAAGGCTATTAGTGAGACCCACCATTTTTTATACGACCCAACTATAATCTTTGAGAGGTGAGCAAAATTGAATCAAATGAACGAATCATGTGGTTCAATAAATGGGTTCGAACTGAATTTACCACTCTCTCTCTGTTTCAACAAATAAATGCGGAGGTGCACAGGCATGGCTGCTACTGGATCAATGTCATCAAACAATGGTATTCCCAAGATTCTTATCGTACAAAAATACTCGTCTAACTACGCCGGAAACCTTAAATACTGGAATTTTTTTAATTTACCGAATTTGTCAGTGAGTACTACGAGTACTATCATTTGCTGTCGATTATATTGTACCTACCGCACTTTCATTATTTAAAGAGAAGTAGATTCTGTGTTTCCGAAGGTAATCTGCATAAACCCGGCACTAAGCAGCGAAACCAGTTCGTGTCATTCCATGACAATCGCTTTTGCACAACGCGTTGACACATTAATTGAATGTTCCTCCCTTCAATCGGGGATCATTTAAATGGAATTATTCACTAAAACCCCCAAACATCGCCGGTCAATCAAGCCGAAGGTTGCCTAGCACAAATTTATTTTATTTTAATCGCTCAACTTAATCTGGCATCTTTACTCGACTAAATTGGCAACAAAACCTTGCACAGGCAGATATTTTATATATGTATATATTATGGAGAGAAGGGAATCTTCGGGGAAGCCTAAGCAAATACACACAAGATACAAGGCCACCGCCGTTTATCTGAACAGTGTTTACTCGTAGTTCGCCCTCCCCCAACCAGGACACCACCTAAGCAGTAAGTTCAATTCACACCTTACCTCTTGAACCTAATGCCACTTAAGCCATATTGAAGTTGTATTCGGGCCATTTATTCGAATTGCCGTGTGTATTTAGTGTTCGAGGCGAATTGAAATAAATACAAAGAAAATCCCTCTCCCCTTGCTGTGTGTTAATGGAAGTCTATATAACGCTGAAATACCGCATTTATTATTCAAGATGAAAATAAAGGAGCAATGGAATGGATTGTAGATGCTCTCGCCTTGGAACGGGATAAAAGCACTGGCAACCGTTTCGATGCCGAAGATGCAGTGCACAAGCAATCCGAATGGAGGTGATTCACGAGAATCTCTGATAAGTAGGACTTCAACGACGAATTTGCACCTTTAGTGTGAAACTGAGGTGAACTTAAAGACAGACTTGACTGATTTAAGTCCAACGATGACACCTGCGAGGTTTCATTTAATTTGTGTATTAAACTCATCCCCATCTTCAATTTACATTCCTCTCTGATGATAGTGAAAGGAGCTTTTCTTTGAATTATTCGCATTTTGTTTTGCCTTCCTCTGTTTGTTTTGAAATATTAACACCGCTGAAAGCGGAAAAGGACGAGTTTAATGATAGATGAATGTTTTGCTGCTGAAATAAAATTGTCTAATTGTAATTGCCAACCTTGGACACAATGGTGGACTATAGCGCAGCTAATAATTTGAGACGGAAATTACAGTGGCAGGTGTATACCGAGCTTAGGTGTAATTAACGTTTCAATCTAATTGGACTAAATGAGGTTAATTTGTGGATTCAGGGTGGCGCATTAAATGCGCAATGTGCGAACGTGCATCCAGATTGAAGACCGGTAGTTGCGCTGACAGGAAGCTATCTCAGCAAAGGTGTGTTTATGGTGTAGCTGCTCGTTGCGTTGGTCCCAGAGTGCACAGGTGAATTGGAGTTTTTTAAGTAGGGGTTGTTGCATCATGGAACATGTTGAGAGGAAGGAATGTGAAGGCGAACAAAATCACAGGGAAAACTGAGATGGACGACCCCGTAACTAAACAAAATGGTAACCGTATTTGTATGAATCGATGGACAATCAGTAGAATAAGTTCCAATGTCCTTGTTACAGCCGAGGTAGATAATAGTAAGGTGCGAAAGAGCATTATTTGCTAAGTTATCAATAATAAGGCTGACAAATATAATTGAGCTCTACATGTGCAAATAAGGTGCACGACTCGTTCATCAAAACGTTGCTTGGTGGTTTTCTTATTTTATTAGGTAGGTATATGTAGGTAAAAAACTGATAAACAATGCTAGATAAAAGAAACAGTGCATAATATAATATAGGAAAAGGAATAGTGTTAAATAAAATTCACTTTAGGGTCGTTCTTCTGATATGGCTGTACATAAATAAGAATGTGAGTTTTTAAAAGTTGAAGCTCTCAGTAAAAGGAAAGTTCTGGTAAGAGAGTTATAAGAGCCACTGTACTATTTCATAAGCTCTTATACACACAAGATTTTTGAGTACGAGGACAAGTGTAGTAGTTTCTGTTTTCTGATCTGTTAGGTCATGTTTTTATTTTTATTAGTAACCCTGGTATGAGGCGGTTATGATTGGAAGCAGGGTTCGTGATAGATCTATATCTTTACATAGATGTATAATGTAAGAATTCGAAGATTTTTTTTGAATATGCGTAATAAACTTAATATCCCAATTGAAGTGTTTGGTGTGAAAATGAAGTGGGAGTTTCTGATTGCGGTTGGTATTATTTTAATGTGTTTACTCAATATGGTTGAAAAAAAAACAAGTGGGTTATATTTGTTAAAAATAAGTTTTGCTTGGCTGTTATTGCATTTTTATTAGAAGCGGAACATTGAGATTTTAACAAAAATATACCGTAGATATGTGAATACAAATCGGGATTTGTGAAGTAATTTTTGAGAAATAATTATTAATCTTTAATTTATTCGAATTTTTTGAGAAAAACTAAGTACGGAATCTTATTTAGAATACATTTATTATCCTTAATAAGCATTTTGATCAAAATCGTTAGAGCGGATTTTGTGAAATTTGGCAGACAAAACAGCACCAAATAGTTTGAAAAATACTATTGATTAACTATTTAGCTGAAAACTGAGTACAAGTTATTGTTTGGGATGTAAGCATTACTTGGTTTTTAAAGTTTTTTTTTTTTAAATCGAAACTGGGGTTTTCGAGATATAAGCAGTTCTTAAAATTAGCGTTTTCGGTGAATCGAATTGAAAATTAAGAACGCAATAATTTTGAAAACATCAATAATACTCTAAGTTTGCATTTTGGTCGAAATCGATGAGGCCGTTTTCAAACAAAGTAAAGAAAACTGAATTTTTAAAAAATTACTTTTTTCAAAAATCCATTTTACGATAATACAGAGAAAAACTGAGTTTACCATTAAGTTTGAAATGACCATATTACATTTGAAAGGAATTTCTGTTTGAATCGTATGGACCGTTGTCGAGATATGTCCAAATTTCAAAAGTACCCTTGTGTCCCGTAACTGGATACAATGAACTCCACTGATGGTCTAGGTGAAGCTGTGGCAACTGCCACAAGAACACCCATTTATCTACCTACCTACCTATAAAAGTTTTCAGCGGAAATTTGAGTGTGCAGTCTTACTTACATACTTAAGCTTAAATTTCAATTTTGGTTGAAATCATTGGAGCCGTTTTCGAACAAATCAAACTGGTATGAACATTTATTATATGGGAAGTACCATTAATATTGTGGTTAACGTGAAAAAAAACGACCCCGAACTGTAAGCCCGCAAACTCCAAATTCGAAGTTTGAACGAAATCCGGGCAAAAAGATCCTCGGACAGACAGACAGACGGACATAATTTTGCGAGCCACTTTTTTTAGTTTCTCTATCATATATTCCAGCTATAACGTCAGAATGTTTTTTACGAATACAATATCTTCCTCTTAATCGAGAAAATTAAAAAATAAAGGATATTGGTGATTTAAAATGTTTGAAGATTTAATTTTGGTATCGACGTCCTATTAGTTTATTTAAAGCTTTTTTGTTCCTGATAATGTGTTTAATCTTATGATTTTGCTTAATTTCTGGCCTAAACATACCGTTGTTGACGACTTTAAAGCTTGCGTATTAATAACACTAGTTAATGCTGTGGCGGGATCGCACCAGCGACCACTTAACTAATTGCTTAAAGATACTATTTCGTTTCTTGAACTCGGCGCATGCCATACATCATGAACCATAATATATTTTAATACATATACTGTACACGAAAAACATGTGCAAAGCAGACGACATGAAAAACACTCATATTACCGAGCGCAGGCAACGACAACAATGAGGGTCGTTTGCCTGTCACAACAATATGCCAATTAAGCGTAACATTTCAAATAGGTACAATTCAAGTTCCTCGGTCATCATAGAATTATGCATAATATGCAATAAATATGGTTAATGGTTTAAGGGTTCAAGAATCGAAGTAGGTATAGATTTTAAGACTTAAAACTGTAAACCCCGAATTTTAAAGAAACAAGGCACTCTTTTTCCAATCGAGAGTCAGAATAGAAGTGCGTTTTACTGGCTATACAACCCAAATCCGCTTTTGCTTATACTACCCGCTCTACTGCATACGTGCTGAGAGTTAGAACCAGGCAGCCATAGCCGGGTGAGGGTACATCGAGTACAGGTTTTATTTAACGTTGTACACAGGTTATTACAATGCTCCTATTTGACGCAGAACCAAATTTGCTCATTTTTTTTAACTATAACCGTGCCGAAAATGTTATTAATTACAGATTGCTGTTACAAGGACTGACAATTTTTACTAATTTTCAAAAAAAGTAAAAGATTTTCTTCTTTTTTTTCCTTTTAATTCCAAATTGTAGAGTGATCCCGTCCTTTTATTCGTATATTGTTATCAGTTTATTGAATTGTTAAATTTAACTCCTACATGCTAACTTTAAATAGTTACAGAGATGATTACTTTTATTCTTCCTTTATTATTAAATTAATTTGTTGTAATATTAGTTTAGTTAAAAACAATACAATACAATTTAAACAGGAACGGAAATTACCTTACACTGAGAACTTTAAAAAAAGGAAACGACTGCTGCCCTTTGAAGTTCAAAAAAACTTTATAAAGGGTCTTTCAGTAGCGACTTGACAACTTCAAACTTTCAGTGTGAACGCACAACCTTCAACCGATTACCGAACTGTCAATGTCAAAATATTGACTAAAATCAAAATTTTCATAATGATTGAAGTACATGAAGGAACAACGGTTACAAATAATTAAAATTAACTACCGAAATTCCGAGTCGGTGGTCGCAACTTTAAGAGCGTTAACGGCCTCAATTCTCGTCCCAGTAGACAAGCAATTCATAGTCTAGTGAAAAATTAATTTTAGTCAGAATATTCGCTGCTTGATGTTGCCGTGCCGTCACAGTGAGACTACGATTTTACATTTACATTTGCTTTTATTGAACTTATGGTATATACACTTTGACCTACCTTAGGTAACAGATGATGGTGAATAATTATTATTTAAGTGTGTTGGCTCAACAAAAAGAGCCCAACGGTATACCATGATTATTTTCTTAAATTTATTTTACATAAATTGTGACTGTAGTCTCGGAATCGTACTCGTAATAACCCATCATTGTCTGGGTTGACCTTAGCGTGTTCAAGTTCGGGTGTTGATGTTCATGTGGTTTTGAGGTGGTGGGTTGTTTCGGCCGATTCGTAGATGGGCAGGGCTGTCCTGTCTGTGTCGCTTGGGAGTAACTCCTCGTTAAGCAAAGCCAGTACATGAATGTACCGATGCTCTGGAATGTGTGTTAGGTCCGCAATCCTTCGGAATAGTGGGTTTGGATGGCTGGATGTATTCCCGAGTATTTTCTGCAAAAGTGAGACCATATACTTTTCCAGCGGTAAGATTTTGGCTTCTTCGTAGAGTGTGGAGCTTCAGATGTTTTTCTTCCGGATTGGATCGTAGTGCAGTCTTGTGCATATCCGCAAGAGCTTTCTTTCAAATACTCCCAGCTTCCTCATGTATGTCTTGGGGACGGTATACCAAATGGGGAATTCATAGATTACTACCGGTCTGAGTTGTTTGTTTTGTTTTGTTTCTGTTTTTTTCTTCTACTTAGTCCATTTTGCTTCTTCATCAGCTGGTAAAGTCGGTGAAATGCAATTGATGCCTTTCTAAGAGCAGCGTTCAGATGAAGGTTGAATCTAAGTCGCTCGTTGTAGTTGAATCCAAGATACTATATGTTGTTTGCGGTTGAGAGTGATGATCTGTCAGGCAGGTTTATATTTATGTTGCATCAGTTGATGGCCGACCTAACACTGGTTCCTCTCATGGGTCTTCTTATACAAATGAGTTCAGATTTGCCCGTGTTGACTCGGAGACTACGTTTTGCCCGAAGTGTGGAGAATATTGCTGTCGTACATGCGTCCGTCGCAAACGAGCTAAATCAGTGAATTTCACGGCGTTCTCAACAATTGGGCCTCTCCCAGGCGACATTATGACGAATTTGTCTGATGATAGAGAGAAAGTTAAATCTGTAATTTTAAATATTCATGTATCATAATAAAATTTTGCTTCTTGTTAATTTATTAATTCCTAAGTTACTTAAAACCTATTGTATTATACTATATATTTTTAATTATTATATCACCATATATTATATCCGAAATCTGTTAGAGTTAGAGCTCGGTAGATGAATAAAGTAAAGTAAAGTAAAGTAAAGTAAAAAAGTAAAATTTAGCGTAAGGCTCATGGAGGCGTTGGCACCAAAAGCCATTTCTATCGATTTTAACTCGTGCTTACATATTACGAGTACTATAAACGTTAGCCGTTTCGATTTATTTTCCAGCATGCTGTAAGAACTTCCGAGCTCAGTCTTATCTACGTTTACTTATCCTTTTGCAGAGGACTCTGAGGGATTTTTGGTTGTTGGTTATTCGCAGCTAAGCTAGATATCTCTAGGCCGTCTACAATTCGCCGCCACCTGTAGCCCCCATGGATGCTCGAACACATAGCCCCATGCTGAAGAATAAATATCCCGAACGCGAGGAAGAACGATGTGGGGCTGCAACTTCAATTTTCAACTTTACAACTCGATAATTGATCGTGTGGTGTTACATTGTACAACTGCTCGAAACCACAACGACAACCCCTCTTGTCCCTATATACATCAAAGGCGGCTAGAACAAACGACAGACTCTCCGACAGATTCCATTAACAAACTCAATTTGTATAGACACTCATCAGGGTGCATGCTTGGCCGAGCCCAACCACATCCTCTATCCAGCTATAGTTCTAAAGTAATTGTTTATTGCGGTCAACTTTCATGCAAAGGATACTCTCATTTGCATTTTTTCCAACTAACTTCGTCCATGACCGAATGATGAAAAGCACTCCGCTTAAATGCGAGAAAACCGCTGAATGAGTTAGACGCAAAAAGTTTGCATATCCTTGCAAAAACTGCACAAAAACGCAAACAACTAACCAGAGTTTTTGCAAGCAAAACGAATGCTGCCATTCCTTGCGGGTGTATACAACTGTGCGAATAAAAACTGTTGACATGGAGCCGCTAAATGCTGAACAAGAACCTTTACATCGGGGTCCTTATTTGGGCGTATACCCGCATTCACATGCTTTTTGTTCGCCACAGGGTCACTAAATTACTGGGGAAAAATAAATAGTGACATCAATTAACTAGACGCATGGCTTCTTGTCTCGTGAATGCCAAAAGTGTATAAGCCGGCAAGCGACGGGTGACACATTCTTAAGGACAAAGAGGATCCGCCACCGGAGGTCAAACGTTATGAATTACAAGCCATTTGCGGAAAATTTCCCCAAAATTCATTTTAAGGAACAATTTCAGAATCTTTCGTGGAATTTATTTCAATCTGCAAAAGAGGAATTACTCTCTATTAATCATGGCAATTATCAGATTTTTAGTTGGCAGCCAGCACTGTCAGCCGACGAGCGTATTTTTGATGGAATATTAGAGAAACACAGAAGTTGGCAGCAATTCGTGGAAAAAGACAAATGGAATTCTTAGTCGAAGCGATAGGTCAGATTAGATTCTTTGACTTCGAGAATTGAGAGATTTCGGATAAAAATGAGCTCAATTACGCGAAATTTTTAAGAGTGGGAGTGGAGCGGGAGCCAAACGAATTAAGTGGGTGTATTTAATAAGCTCAATTCCTGACAACGAAGGACATAACTACACCAGAGTCTTAATAGAGTTGTAGTTTTTTTTGTTTAAGTGGTTATTCTGCTTGACTAACAGCCCCATGTTTAACTACCAGATTTTATAGTATTTCAATACTACGTACCACAAACTTCTGAAAATTATCCAATAGTACAACAACTGCCAATTGAGAGCTCCTTACAAATTTTCACAGTCGGCAATATATTTAAGGACCTTTCCAAAAAACGGATTTTAAATGACTGGTTGCTGTTTGACTGGATTTTATAAACCTGTCGCTTATACCTACACATTTGTACGAAATGCAAATGAAAATCGAATTCAAATCTGATGCGTGGTTCTCGAGATAAGCGTAGTTACAAAAATAGGTGGCTTAAAATGTAAACGCCATACAAACTACAGCGCCACCTATCGGATTTCATTAAAGTCGCTTTCTAAACAGCCGGCAGTAAGAGGTACAAATTGTTAAATTTGCAGCGAAATCGGTCGATCAGTAAGCCAGATTTATACGAACCAAAAACTAAAAATGACACAAAACGAAAGGTTGAGAGAAGCTAAGCCTTGGGGTGGAGGGTACCTTTGCGGACCTCTTGCTCCATTAATTTTTACTTTTTGAAAATACACATACGGTCACTGGCATAACCTTTCAAGTTAAGCACTGGACAGGACATTGCCCACGGCAGATGGACCATTGAAAGCGATAGAGAGGCTAAATGTGGTAAAGCATCCAGGATACTGAAAACGGTTGTAGCTTTGAATTCGAATGATGTACATTTTACAAGTTTTAAGAATTTTCTACAGCATTTTAGCTGCAAATTTGACAAGTTCATATCTACACATTAAATAACAAAAATCGACAACACGCTGTCAATTTTACAACAAGAAATTGCAGTCATTTTAACAATTTCATTGATAAAATGAAAGCAAACTTTGTAAAACTTACATTTAATTGTGAATAACAATGTATTTGCTGATTATTACACAAATATACAATTTGTTGTAAGTATGGCTGCAACATATTGAACAATTTACAGTGGAGATTATTTTGGGTGTAGTGTTAAGAAAGAACACTTCTGCACCGGTTACACGGAGAATGGACCGCCGGGGTAATTTTTCTAAGCAGCCGGAATATGCAACAACCATCTGCATGCCCGACGAATGAAAACTCAACACCCTGTGCCCCATCTACAACAAAGAAGATGCGTTGAACTGCGCTAACTATACAGAGGAATTAGTCTGCTGAACGTCGGATATAAGTTATTGTTGGCTGTATTGTGTAAACGGCTAGAACATTTAGCTAACGGCGGCCCCATATCAGAATGGTCAGAATGGAAGGCCTGGAAAGTCAACAATCGACATTCACACTCCTTTAAATTTTGGAAAAAAACACAGAAATTCCAGATCGAGGCACACCTTATATTAATTGACTTTGAAAGTCGCCTTATATGGCGTTTTTAGGAATGAGCCATACAAAGCCTTGTCAAGTTAGCCAAACTATCGCTTGTCAGTGGAGGTTGACGATGGATAAATCACGTTTTCCGTCAAAATCGACACGATCATCACCAAGGCCTTCGACATCGAAAAAGGTTTGTGTCAAGGCGACGTTCTATTACGTATCTTCTTGGCATCATTCAATCGAACGAAACTCACAAAAACCAACATTAGAGGTACAATTTTTTAAAACTCCTTCCAAGTGCTTGTAAATATATGCTGATGATATTGACAATATCGGAATTTAGTATTGAGCTTCCCTGTCGGTTTTTACAGAATCGCTCATCAGATAGATTAAACTCAAGGATCTCAGATTATTATTGACACAGCTTAAGTGTTTGTTAAGTATCAGACTTAGATTTGGTTTAATACCATGTTCCCACCAAACTGAAATAGCAAGGTTTCGATGAACTTTTACCGAAACCTTGTAAGTCGTTCCCACCGAGTTGAAGTGAATTCAAAAAAAGAGTTTTTTGACGTCAACAGATGTTTGTTGACGCAATATAATAATTTAGGAAATAATTAAAGCATTTATAAATATTTCTCTTAAAAATATTATTTACATCTTTTTTGATTCAAATTCTTTTCTTTGATTGTCACTTTGATTACTTTGGCGGTTAATATTTTGACAACCACAAATGAACACAAAACAAGTAACAAGTTTGGGAACATTTTTCTAAGCCTTGCGGTTTCGTTTGGTGGGAACATGGCGTTATTTATGCCATACGAATAAATTTGCATTATTAATTAATTTTATTAGAATTTTAGCGCGACCCGCTAAAACTTGAATGCTGCAATGAACTAAAAGTCTATAATTCATCATCCAGTTCTTTGCAGTTTTCAATTTGCATTTGAATTTTTGTTCCGCAAAGCTTTCTCGATTTAAATCAACAAAGTGGAAAAAGTAAGTTTACAATAATTGTAAGTAATCTATAAATTAACTTGCGTCTAGAAGGCTAGTTCCAGACCTATAACGTCACATATGACATGTTTTTGGGGAATAGTAAAATTATTCCCTAAAAAAACGCCCTGCAAAAAAAAAAAAAAATATAATATATACAAGCTATTGAAGTCGAAATGCTCCCAAAATAGTATTAACAACTGCCACATTATTGTGTATACCTAACGTTCCCATATTTATTTTGCTGAGATACAGGATAAAAAAGACATTTTTGCATGATATTGCTATGCATTTTTAATTTTTATTTTTTATTTTTAAGTATAATGTTTACATTTCATTTTCAATGATATTAGAGCACTTTGTACTCGATTGATTTTTTTTGAGAACTTCTGGTTGCGTTTTCAACCAATTAAAAAATTCGAGGCATGTCATTTTTAAATTGATTTTTGTAGTTAAAATAGCTTTTAACGTTTCAACTTTAAGTTGCGTCGGACATTGCAAGTAATACTCAATTTTCAATAGGTATCTTGAATAGCGAGAGGAAAGGTTTTCAATTTTGATTAATTAATTTTGCGTGCGCTTTACAGGATTAAAGACTAATTTTTTTGGCAGGATTTTGCATAGAGAAACAGGATAATAATGCGAGATACAGGATAGATGGGAACGTTATGTATACCCCTTAACAATATTAATTTGATCGTCACCGCAATAGATGGTATTTCAAATGTTGAAATGACGAATGTATGTCTAAGAAATTTTTGTTGGAACCTTTTCTCTTCTTTAAGAGGTAGGAACTATCTGTCCTTATATTCGAATGAACCACATTATTATTGGTATATGACTAATTGCTGCGTTTTTATTCCATTCTGATTTTCACTAAGCAAATTGCAGAAGAAAGAAGTCAAATAATATGGTAAAAATACCAAGAAAAGGTACTTAAGGAATTTGGAACATTTTCAATGAATTTTCAGCTTCTTTCGGGCTAGATTTTGGCGCTTACAGCAAACTAAATTCTGGCAACCCTAAATTAAACAGTGGATGGTTGTCTGCCGTAAAAGACTGCCACCCTCTGACACCGATAAATAACTAACAACGACTGCTACAACAATCGACCATACACTCGTATGATTAAATTACACCACATTAAGTACATCTGGCCCACAATGCTCCGTTTTAACAGCCCAAGCATATGTGGCGTCCAGTGGCCAAACATATTTTTCCAATTACCAAGATTTGAAAAAGTTTTCCTTTTGTATAGGTTCGCCTTTTCTGCTGCGCGAAAGTGCTCCCTGCACACTCTAAATCACCACTATACTAAGTTTGTACAAACAGTTCATTTATAACAGCACTCACAAACAATTTCTGCACCAACTTGCAGTACTGCCAAAGTTGACATGTCCTTATGGGGCTGACCTTTGCACAACCCTGCTATACGGTTTGTGTAGTTGGTTTTCAGGAAATTGGATAAAAACGAAATACTAACTTGTTCCAACCCATTTATAACGTGCAGATGATTCGATATGAGCGAGGTTGTCCCGCAGCACAGGACACAAAAAGTTAGATGGAATGGCCATCGGGGAAACTCTCGCCTTTTCTATTAGTAATGAAACAAAAATCGATTGTAGGAGTTTGCAGCTGCTACTGGACATCTTTGCCTCTGATGCAGTTAATCGATTCACGTCGAATTGCACCGTTGTAAGGAAATCTAGTTACGCTGTCCTTGTTCACATAGTAATGTTGACGGTGAACGTGGCCCGTAGAAAGCAGAGGTGATTATTATCCAAGTCAAGACATTTGTGACGACAAGTCGACGGTGAGCTTGTAAGATGTTGCAGGGATTCCCGTATCTGGAAATTGGTTTATCTGCAGGAGTCGCCAATCGTATCGGTTTAAAAAATTCTCAGCACCGGTAAGCAACAAATGTAAGGGATCACGTAACTTATTGAAGGAAATCCTTTTATAAAACTCGCATGTTGCTATCTACTTTAGATTGTCAAATGGAATATTCAGTATTGGATTGAATGCAAGTCATGGACGTTCCGGGGATGTTTCCGTGGGAGTCATATCTATAGAGATAGCCAATGCAAAATGAGATGCTGTGCTGCTCCAAATATGGGGTTACACAATGGTAGCAGCTTAACTGAGCAATACCTATAGGTACACGGATATTGTGATAGAATCAGGATCTTTTTCATCGACATAAACCGTGTAGCAATTAAATTAATATCAGATATCTCCAAAGCCATTCGTTTCGTAAGAACAAGAAATATCGGAAATTTTAACCATCAAAATTTAGTATCTATTAGCTATTGGCGTTGAGTGGAAGAATCGACTTATCGTTGGCCTGCTTCCCGTTTCTTCATATACAAGGCATAGACACCCACGAACCGCGTAGTAGTTCGCGTAACCATAATTTTCGTTGAAGGGCAGTCTTCTGCTAACTTATATAGAAACCAGCGTGGTTGCTTTTTATACCCTCCACAGGAATGTATAATCACTTTGTCATTACATTTGTAACTCCAAGAAGGAGTCACCGGAGACCTCATAAAGTATATAAAGGGTTTTCCAATAAGAGCTGTTATTTTGGTATTCAAAGAAAAATGCCATTTTTGAGATAAATGATCGGATAAAGAGGAAGGTATGCCGTTAATAATGAAAAACAACATCAGCCAAATGACCAGCACGAGCATGCATACAGGAGCATATCCTTATCATGAAATTTTCCATAACCAAATCGCAAAGTGGCTGCCTCGATAGCCTCACGAACTTTATCTTGAATCGACGCTGGGCTGTTGGCGTAGACCTTATCTTTCACGTGGCCCCAAAGGAAGATGTCGCAAGGTGTTAAATCACAAGATCTCGGTGGCCAATTATGATCACCTCTTCGAGAGATAACACGGTCCGGAAACTTTTCCCGTAAAAGATCAATGGTTTCGTTGCTGGTGTTTTTTCACCATTTTTGTAATGAATTTTATTAATTTCAATGCGTTGTTGAAGCGTGTATCGTTCCAGTTTTTGTAATGGCGTAGTTTCTACTTGTCAAATGTCAAAGAGTAAAAGCTTCAAAAGTGACAGCTACCGAAGTAGCGGGTCATTCTTATTGGAAAACCCTTTATATTCTGAATCAGGATCACATTCTGAATCGATTTAGCCATGTGCGCCTGTCTGTCTGTCGGTCCGTCTGTCTGTTGAAAGCACGATAGCGCCCAAGGGAATTCATATAGGCAAATAAAATTTTGTGGAAGGACTTCTTTTTATCGTATTGAAAATGGGCTATGTCGGTCAAGTAGTTCTGGTACCACCCATACAAAACCAGTTTTGCATGACTTGTATGCAGTGGAGGGTATCCAAGTATCGGCCAGGCCGATGATAACACTGTTACTTGTTTTATTTTTCGATTATAAATATGGCGATCTAATAATAATTGTTTTCGCAGTCTTCGGATTTCAGTTATAAGAGGATTATTAAATACATCATTATTTCGCCCATTCAAAGTTGGTGCGTGTTTGGGCAGACAAAAGGTACTTGTTGCTGATAAGACTGATGCTACGTTGTGACTGTCGAGTGATACTCTGAGCGCGATAGTAATAATCGTATTTAATCTGAACACAAGATTGTACAAACTCACAAAAACTGTCCAATATTTTACAAAATATTTAGTGTGAAGGTTAAATGTGATTGTTAGTAAGGCCCTAAGACTCACATGCAACAGAATATTTTCTTACTGTACATTTTCAATGACGGCATGTCAAAACATTGAGGTATCCAAGTCACTACCATAGTCACCATCAGAGTGATTGCTGCAGAATTCAAAAAAATCCCAATGAGAAAAAATTAAAAATGACAGCATTACTTAAGTTATTCTGCAAATTTCGAACTTTTGCACGACATTTAACAAACATTGGCTCGATAAACACTATAATGGTTTTGTGATAGGCTACTGCGTTACATTTTATAAGTTTTTATTTGGAAATAACAGAATTTGAAAAATTGCAAAGTGTTTTTTGCAACTAAAAATAGGGTCAAAATAGCAAAATATTGTGGCAAGCTTTCGAAAAAAGTGCAAAATTCCAACTATAGTCGCACAACGGTCAGGCTGATCACTTTTGTGTATAGGGTAGTGCTACAGGCTACAGTCTTATGTGGCTTGTGTCAAATCAAAAGGCCTGCAAAATCAATTGGTGTGCCTCCAAGTTGAACTGTTGACTTGGCTGCAAGAGTGCTGCCAAGTTTTAAAAGTGCCGGTTTGTTCGAAAATATTTCTTTCTGGTAGTTTTGTGAAGGAATAAAACAAAATTGTGTTGGGCGCTTATGGAATAAATATAGCCCAAAATACGACATAGCGCCCAATCTGGCAACACTGGTTGCATTTAATGTTTTTAGAGGGAGGTTAGGTAAGGCGATTCAGTATAAGTGAAGTTGGGCAGTGACAACTGCCGTTTCTACGGTGAACGTAGCTAAACAAGAAGTCCTGCAAATCCGAATTTTTTTGGTATACAAAAGCGGGGTTGGCATCCAAAATATGCGATGGGCTCAACCGAACAAACTGATTGTTCTGTTCTGTTCTGTTCTGTTCTTCTCCGAAGAAAACCCAGATGTCTTTGCTATCGACTCATGGTTTAGTCTACGGATAAGCCGCATGTCTAACTCACATGGTTTTACTCGTATCTTGTGGGTTAGAGAATGTCTTGTTTATGAAAAATAAAGCCACAAGTAAAAATAAAGCTACGAAGTAGATTTTGGCAACAGTATTCCAATGAACGATTAAGAATGGTCCCTCTTATAACAAAATTAGTTTCAATTTTGGAAATATTGCAGGAAACAAGATGGGTACTATACATTACCCGAACTTACTCTATACTCGAAGCGTGGAGTTAGAAAATGAGATGCGAGTTCACTGGTATCCGCCAAAAAAGTACACAATTTATAAAAAGAGTACTCATAACATGGTTTTATTATTTTATATTATGAATTTATATTATACTTAATATTATGGAATTGTAGTGTTGACGTCTGGCAGTGTTTGGTCGGTAGATCAGATGGGGCGGGTCGTCAGCCGATTTTCCTCAACGGTACAGGGTACACCTCTCTTGGTGCAATGAAAAATTGGTTTCTTGTATTTTAAGCGTTGAGTTTAAATACAATCATGATTTACGTTGGACGTTAACAATATTAAATTTTTCCACCCACAAGTAGGTATAAGGGGACTGAAGTACTTGCTGAAGCTTCAAAGAAGTTAACCAAGGAGCTAAAGTTCAGCCAAGGGGCTGCAAAAGTTTAAAGAAATTTTCAAATGTTTAGTGATTTCCAAAAGTCAGTTGTAAACTTTCGAATTGGCAAATCACCTCAAATTTCACAAAACAAAAAATAATTAAAATAAGCGCACAAGTAGTATAACGTGTTCCCCAAGAGGTCGCTGAAAACTTCCGAGATGGTCTCCACGTCAAACTCCTGACTGATGGGGAGTAAGTCAATGATGCCAGACTTTTCGTGCTGAATTGCCAACGACGTTTATCAAAAAATGCCCTTTTTGCCCATGCCGACGTTAAAAAACAACAAAACACACTTTTGTTTTTGTTCTGACAGATAAAAAACACCCTTTTCGTTCTATTAGCTTATTTTGAAAGGCAAAATGGCCACGAAATTATTAAATACACCACCAACCACCAACGATCTTTCTTCACTGAATTGATTGAGTGGGTTTGTTTGACGTGGCAGCACTAGTGCTCACGAATGCGCACTGAGAAGTGTCAGTTAATTTTCACGCCTGTCAAAAACCCTGCACAACCCTGAAAATTCGGATTCTATATCGAACGCAAAATGTTGCCAGTTTTTGACATTGACACATATTTTATCTTTTGGTAACACTTTTTTCCGATTATTGTTAAAAATGAGTGAACTCAATTCAGAATTTAAGTTTGCCATAATGCGTTCGGAATATAGACGATGAGTTTGAAAATGAATAACAGCAAGCGAAATGACAGCAAACTCAGCACTGAATTCTTGCTCCGACAAATTCAGTTCAGGGCACAACTGGGGTGCCCTAGAAGTCATGTCAAACACAGGTTTTCAGTACCAGGGCGAGTTCATTGCTTACTCAAACGCATTAGGGTCAACCCAGTGCGCACTAGTGTGCACTAGGGCCCACGTCAAACAAACCTAGTACTTGAAGCGATTTTGGGTGAGCTTTTTAAATATTCCCAGCTGGATGAGCTTTAAATAAAAAAAAACCAGCTAGAGGAGCTTTACCATGTAAATAATGTATATATTTTTATATAAATCATAATAAATCGTAACAAAAGAACTTTTACTTTTACTTTTATTTATTATTAAAACTAATTCTAATTGATGTTGGGTTCTTACAGAATAAAATTGAGTGTTTTTATAGCTACGGGTATAAAAAAACGTTTGAAAACAAAAAGAGAATCCATTATCCCAGCTTTTCCCCAATGCAATTGATTTTTTAATTGTTGTTTAATATTATATGACCACTGATGTCATATATATGTGAGCCATCCGCAAAAAATATATATAGATGCACAATACTTACAGAGCATATTGTACTTCAACGCAGTTAAGACGTGCTTTGTTGTTTTTTTATTGGGTGAATCTATAGAAAGCAACACTAACCAGCAGACCCTGGTTTCCAAAAAATAGACTAACATAGAATTTGTATACTTCTCCCACAAAGTGTAACTCTGATTACAATCATTTGATTTTATTATTTACGTGAAAACAACATGGACTTTTAGTCATAACCATAAGAAGTGCAAGCGAATTTCATACACGCTTCATAACTTTTTTTTGCATAAGCAAGAAAACTTCCAAAAGCCCTTCATATTGTACTGGTACACAACCATATTCCCTCTCGATCCATTCAGAATTCCACTTTTTAGTATTCCATATGGCATGGACCGACGAATTATTCAAACAAGCCACTCACCGAATTATACTGTCCATTAAAAATAACACTAGTTGTTGATAGTGGCTGAGGGGGATTATTTTTTTCAGATATTGAGTTCGAATTCTTCTCTTTTGTAAAATCAATTTTAATTTAGCGCAAATTACTAAAAAATGTTCCGTTTTTTAATGTCAATTTATTTTCACTCCGAATAACTTCCCGAGGATATAGTGAATTTTTGAACACCTGTGATACATAAATTGTGTTCCCAAATGTAATAAATTCGAACTTCTGCTTTTCAGCAGTCCTATTTAAAAGTGCAACAACGGATATTTCAGCAAAAAATATTCGAAAAATAATACATTGATATCCACTTCCTTCGAGTGTGCTTTATTATTGAAAATGATATGTCCGAAAAACTGAAAACATCTGCATGCATTTTAATATAAAATTACATTTAAAATCAAAACTCAATTCAGGAGTCCATCTGTTCATTCAAAATAATAAAATGGATACGAAAACTGTTCACATTTTTTTTTTTTTGGCATTTAATGTCTGAAATATTGATTACAATAAGGTAGGTACCTATTTGAAATAATTGCCAATCGTGTAAAATAACATGAAATATTCATAGAAATCTGCTCGGCGGATGCCGTTATTAAAGAGCAAAAACTATCTAGGTACTCGTCTACCTTGCTCAATCGGAAACGGGAACAAACATTTTAAACTCAACAAGTAGATCTCGCAATTCTGTCAGTCTGTCCGTCGGCTCCTGAGATCCACAGTCTAAACGGCTGGACAGATTAGTTTCAAACTTCGGATTTCTAGCTTGTGGGCTTTCACTTCGGGCCCACAATCTTGTTTTTAGAAACGGTTATAACGATTTCAACCAAAATTGATATTTGAGCTTAAGTAAGTGGAAACAAACCTTTAACGTCGCTAAATGCTCAGTCCTTTGCTAAAAAATTGAATAACAGTTCTTTTGATACTTAGACATATCTGGACCTATCTACGATTGTAACAAAAATCCTTTCTTAAGGTAATATGGCCATTTTACACTTGGTAGCAAACTCAGTTTTTCTCTATATTTTCGTGCAATACATTTTTGGAAAAAGATGATTTCTTTTTTAATTTTGTTGCATTTAGTTTTTGGAGTAAAATTTACGTTTTCGAACTTATTGCGCCTTTCATTTTCTAGCCGATGCATTTTGGCGACTCAGCGGACTGGCCATAGTCGATGGGACTACCCATGGTATAAGGATAGATATAAGTTTTAAAGTTTTGTTTTTTTTTTTTTTTTTATAAGTTTTAAGTCTTAGGCTGGAATTGATATGAGACGGTTCGGTTTCTTTGGTTTAATAACTTTGAATAAAATATATTAAAATCAATCGTTTTTTATTCAGGAACAAGTTGGACCAACCCTAGGTTGGTGTTTGGTTTTTTTTTTCATAAAGCCCGGCAAGGGTTTGGTAACTGTTTTTATTGAAAAGTGCACACAAATAAATAAATCAATAAACGACTACCTTAATCCCGATCTGTTTTTTTTTTAAATAACCTTTGTCCTTAAAAGTTCACCGTTCAGTAGCTCCACACAGCTGATCACAAAATTATTTTAAAATACGCTACCCTTCTTGAATGAGGAAACATCGAGTCAGAATTTAAGTGTGTTTCATACTGAATTGAATTCGGTCATAAATGTGGTCCATACTCCATTCATGGTAAAAACATTTTTCCATTCATATATTACACCCCATTCATGCAGTACCAATACCGAGGACTCAAAAGTCAGTGGCACAGTTGTATGTAGGTGTACATGAGAAAGTTCATGGATAAGAAATTTTGCACCTAATTCCGGATAAATTCGGCATTTGTGGTACTGGATGCTGTTAGACCATTAAATGTTACGACTTTTTATCGTCTTTGTACTTTTCGGACAGCACATACCTTCCATAGCAAATGGAAACACCACAGCATAGCAGAGCAAAAGCAACGGTATGTGTAGCCGAAGGTAAAATCTCGTTTCGTTAGTTCTCTTATCCTTTAACATGCTTGAGTTCTCCTGTTCATGGATTATTATCATTTGAGTCCTTGAACCGGATGCTGTTGTGTTCAGTGGTAGAAGGAGTTTGCAGTTGGCTTCGACTTGGCACCCCATAAGTGATTATGAAGTCAAGCGTATATACAGACCCATTCATTATGATTTAGAATAGTTTTAATAAAAATTCTTTATATTAAGAATTTTGGTTCACATGGGGTTCGGACGACTCAGGACAGAATTTTGAAATGCTAAGTACTTATATTATTATCGAGTTCCCCATATTTTGGAAACTTCTTATGCAGGGGTTATGAACAGGTCGACATTTTGTTCTTTTAGTGTTGTGACTCCACGCGTGTATCATTGTGTATCCGATTCGTTTTGATATTATGGTTTTGATAATTGGACTTTGTTGCAAAGCTATGTGAAGGTCTAACAAATTTTGCATCCACTCTGATTCAAAATTCGCCTATAAAGTGTGGAAAGCTCGTACACTTCGATGTGTCAACAGAGTTTTAACCAGATCTGTTAGAGCAAACTTCGTAAGTTTTCTAATGTATTTTTTAAATGGTTTGGTATAAGACTGAAAAGATCACACAAAAAGTCTTATATTTAGTGGATTCCCTCTTTGTGATGGTAATTTTAAGCTTGACTAGATATTTATTCTGAGGAGCAGATGCGGGACCGTGGAACACGGATGGGATAAAAAAGTCAAGTGCAACTTTCCGAAATAGAGAATTCCGGAAGAGACGTAGCCTATATCAATTTTTCGGATAAATGGAATACAATTTAATTTAAATAAATAATTAAAATTAAATAAAGCTTATAATTTATCAAATAAATAAATATCCGGGAGTGCCGACAGAATTGTAAATATGAAAAATTACGTGTGTATTTTTTGAATCTCCAGGAATTATTTTTTATTGTGTAGGAAATACTTTTATATTAAGAGTTTTTTTTTTATTCATTATTATAATTTTTATTGTGTAGGAAATACTTTTAAATGAAGAGTTTTTTTTATTCATTATTTTAAGCTATACTACAAAAAAAAATGCCAACTAAGGCTTTAGGCCTTTTCTTTTTCAACGAAAATCTTTCTTATTTTAAATATTTTTTTTTGATTCAACATATGATTTTTTTAATTTTTTAAACATTCTTAGAAAATCTTTGTCAGAAAAAAAATAAAGCGCACGACTGGGTCGAACGGAACTTCCTCGTTCATCAAAAGATTGGTTGGTTGTTGGGACAGTATTTAGAATAATTTTATTATCCTAAATAATCATTTTGATCAAAATCGTTGGAGCGGTTTTTATAAAATTAGGCAGACAAGGCAGTACCAAATATTGCAATGTAAAGTTTGAAAAATACTATTGATTAACTATTTAGCCGAAAACCGAGTACAAGTTATTGTTCGGAATGTAAGCATTACTTGGTTTTTAAAGTTTTTTTCGAAATCGAAAATGGGGTTTTCGAGATATGAGCAGCTTTAAAAAGTAGCGTTTTCGGTGATTCGAATTGAAAATTCATAATTTTGAAAACATTATGCATTTTGGTCAAAATCGTTATTTCCATTTTCAGGTAAACTAAAGAAAACTAAATTTTTAAAAAAATTACTTTTTTTCAAAAATATTATTTTACGATAATACAGAGAAAAACAGAGCTTACCATTAAGTTGGAAATGACCATATTACCTTAGAAATGAATTTATGTTACAATCGTATGGACCGTTTTCGAGATATGCCCAAATTTCAAAAGTACCGTTATTCGTTATTTTAGCGGGAAATTGAGTATGCAGTCGTGGTAACCTCATCCACTTAAGCTTAAATATAAATTTTGGTTGAAATCGTTAGAGCCGTTTTCGAACAAATGGAACTGGTATGAAAATTTTGTATGGGAAGTACCATTAATATTGAGGTTACCGTGGACAAAAAAAAACGGCTCGAACTGTAGGCCCCCAAACTCCAAATACGAAGTTGGCACGAAATGCGGGTAGCCGTTTAGGCTGTAGGCCTAGGGACATACAGACAGACAGAATTTTTTGAGTTCATCAATCATCGTAATGTCATCAGAATTGATTAATATCTCGAGTTCGAAATTTTTTACGAATTCTACAAACGGATGAATATTCGCAAATTTTGACATTCCATTCACATGATACATTTTATTCGGTTGCAGATACCCGCGAATCCAATAACAGTCGCTGTTATTTGTTTCTACTTTTTGAATAAAAAATAGACGACAATCGCTACCTCCAACATTCCATTAAGCAAAAAAAAAAATAAAATATAGTTGACCTGTTTGTGGTGGAACAAAATTTAAAACCCAGCAATTAATGCATGTACATTGTACATCCGTACATGTACAAAATCTAATTAAACAAAACTAATAACAGCAATAAACAAATAAATTATATTAAGTCCTTTCCATTTGAGGTATGTTACCTTTATATCTGTTGATTCAGTCATACCTATTTTTCATTCGGACCAAAACAAAACGACACCACAAAATGAAATATGCACAGAAAAAAAATGCCAAGACATTTCAAGTTTGATTTTAAGTTCGAACGAATGTTTTATTCGCTAGTTTGTTGAACGCGAATTGAATGATGTGGATTGTGAATAAACTTTGACAATTCGCGCCAAGGGTGTATTCGGTCGCCGCAAATAGTTTGTAATTTGAAATTTCGTTATTTAAACTGTTTATTTACTTGTTTTCTTAATATATTTTGACGGAATAATTAATTATCCTCCTCTTGGAATAGTAAAATGTCCAATTTTATGTTCGTAAATGCATCAAAGGTGGTTTGTTCGCATTTCAGCAACTCTTTCGCTCGCTCTGATGTTAAAAATTATATCGGACCTTTGTCTTAAAGAATGTGTTCAAACTCTGTCCCTTTTCCGAACACTTTATCTGTCATTCTTTAAAAATAATTCCAGCGTCCACTTTCAGTACGTGGAATGAAATTGGAAACAAATTTGAAAGCTGTTCGTTGTATAAATATAAATTGTTTGTGTTTAGTTTTTTTTATATTTGTGTTTAGTTCTTAGTTAATAAATTATTTTTGGCATTATATTTTTGAGAAATGCATCTTTTTGTTTTCAATTTACGCATTTGTTCGTCAAAAATGGTTGGCAACGCGAACACTGGTGTCGGAACATTGCTGTGGCGAGTTCAATGGTTTTTTTCTCATCTCAAAAGTGCCAAATAAGAAGTTTTCTCTTCAAAAATCATGTTTTTCAGTTACGCAATTTTTGAAGCAATTTTTTCAACCATGTGTGACTTTTTAAATAAAAATTAAATTGAACCTTAAAAATATTGTTGGGGTCTTAATTCATTAGGGCCTTATTTCATTATGAAAAAAAAAGAAAATGGCCCTTAAAAGTGAAATGGCACAACAAGTTTTGATAATTTTTGTTGTTGTTGTTGTTTGGTATGCGCATTTTTGGGGCCTAGTTTCATTTTTCTTATTTCCTGGGGCTTCCAGCCAGATTTCTTCAAATCTGTACCTCAATTCGTTCGCTTTCTCAGCGCGAATCTCCCCCATATGGAAAGCCTCTTTCGAATCACTGGTACAAAGATAAGGGACTGAATGTCCAAGTAACAAATTATAGGTACCGCCCTGAAAACAGAAGTGTGCTTTTGATACAAAGATATTAGATCAAATATTAACATCTCTTTGGAGATCGAAAACCTGCCTATCTAGAACTTCACATATTTACAGATGAACTGTCAAAGTTCAACATTTTAAAGGCCACAACGAGCACCTGTCTGATTTCGTTGAAAAATACAAACGCAACGGCCCAATTACATAACTGCTTACCAATTACAACCGCTATAGGCTCTTAAAGTCGAAACAGTAAGCAAGCAAACAAAACACTTTATTTGCAGGGCCTCGCCAACCAAATGCAAAATGCCAATTGCTTTACGAATGCCGAACACGTGTCGAACTCCCCAAGACGCCTATGCCCCCCAGCCACCAAAACAAAACCGACTATACCCAAGTACATGAATACATACACATAGATAGAAACTTTTTCTTTCGTTATCGTTCGCCGTGTGTCCGAATTCGTATCTTGCAGCAACTGACACAACTTTTCTAAAATCTCCCACAGGCCACACCAAAATGCAAACAAAATTAACACAAACTTAATTAATTTGTCATGGTCAACGAACCATAATTAACGTTTGTTTTTGTTCCTGCACTTGTTCGTTCTTTTGAATGTTCTTCTTTCCTCTTGAATTAGCCGGAACTGTTGTGGTTTCGACAAAATACACCTTCCACGCCTTAGTGGGCCACAGCTTTCGTTGAACATAAACATTTCCGTGTTTCTGCTTCGCCTTAATTAAGTCTGACTTTTGTGCTTTTAATTTCATTTTCAAGACCCACGGACAGAACCCAATTGTGTAGCTGTGCTCATGGACTTTAGCATATCCGCCGCGCCGGCCAGCCGGCCGTCCTGTTGCCCCACATCCCTGAGGTGAAAAAGTGAAAAAGTGAAAAAGTTCAAATAAAGTTGATCGTCCCTGCAATTGTGTTTGGCTTTGGCTATTTATTTGCTTTCTCTTGTGGTGATTCTGCAGAGCGGGTGTGTTTATCGCAATAGTGTCTCTTTCGTAGAAATGAAACAACAACCGGCTTTAGTAGGTTTCCATGAACCCATTAGCGATTGCATAGCCGGTTCGGTAATAAAATTTGTCTTTATTTCAGATGCAAATTCGGTCACAGAACATGCTTTTGGCAAATAAATTGCAAGAGCTGGATCTCATTGTAATTATAGCCGAGGGTTTCTATTTTTGGTTATATACTCGTCTACGAATGAGGACAATGGCTGTAGTTTACTAATTCGGGTGGAGATAATATTAATTTGTGGAAGAGATTGCATGTGAGCGTGTGATAGGAGCAATTTGGAAGGGAATACGAACAGAGCAAGAGGACTTTGATTTTCCTATTCCATGATTGCTCTTAGGGCGGGAGTTTGATTTTGTTATTGTTGTTGAAAATTACGGCTTGTTACAAAATATCATAATATCTGCCTTCAGAGTCTAACAAAGATTATGTAATTATGTCTAATTCATGTTTTGACTTAGCTTTGCTGTTACCGAAAGAGGAGGGGGAACAGCAACACCTCTCGCAAACATCTCACAATTATTCAGCAGATACATATAACTGGCTGGAGAAAGCAGGTGGAACTTGCAAATCTATGGCTAAGTTATGAGATGACCTATCAAGGAATTTTTTTATAACTTTTAACAGGCCCCTTTCGGGCGACTGATCGAGCTGGTTGTGCAATTTTGTCATTGTTGATAATTTTTGGGCTAAGTCTGAAGGTTTAACTCGTCGTTATCATAAAAATAAATAAATAAATTGTTGGAACAGATCTTAAAACCAGCTCCGTATGATAGGATAACGAAAATCTCATGATCATAGAGGTAGGAGTTGGAACAAAAACCAAATTAAAAGCCGTCATCAAGTCTGTGGCCCTGGGAAACAGAATATCCTTGACCCAGCCTGAGCATAATCCTTCAGAGAAACTCAGTATTGCTTCGGAAATACTTAACCCACTCCAGTAACTTGCAGAGTGCATTTAATATTTTTGAAGACGCTTCAGATTTGCTCACATTATCAAAACAGCACACAGACACTTCGCCTATATGTGCGAAAATAAAAGTCACTTTTCTAACAAACGATGGAAATCAAGACGAAAAATTACCCAAATCTATGTCTGCATATGCTAGACCCTGGAAATATATGTAAATCTTGGGGCGCGTGCATGACATTTGTAGCAAAGTCGTACAGACCACATTTTTAATCGTACAATTTTTGTGTTTCCGACGGCCGTAAAAAAGGAGCATTTTATATAAAATTAAATAAAGACATATCTTCGCAGCAATATGAGAGAAGATCGCCTGAATGGACTAGCCCTAATGCATATCCATCAAGACATTGCTTCAAAGATGAACCCTGATGTACTAATGAGTACTAGATATCTTCAGCAGAAAACATAAAACAAAACTGTCATTATTAGTCGTATAATTGTTCATTATTACACCTTTATAAAAAGTATTTTTTATTCTTTGTTATTCTTCAATGTCATTGATGAAGAATGAATCCCAAAAACAAATTGCAATGCAATACTATGGGGTACACTCTTCACCTATCTGGCCTTTGTGCCCCTCCCAGAAATAAATCCTGGATCCGCCCTTGGTTGGAGGGGTCGAATAACCGTTCTTCGCCTTCAATAACGATACCTTATTTTCCAACGGATTGGATTAGCTTCCATACACAGGCAATCTTAAACGATGCAGAAAGTTAAATTTTGAACTCCCTTTGTCTTAATTATCGACTCACGTAGACCCAACGCTTTGTTGGAGTGACCTTTATTGCTGTCATCATATTCCGCAGCAAAAACTACTCACCAGTTAGTCGGCACAAGTTCCAAAGCTAGTCCTTACCCCATCCCCACATTCTTCCGGATTTACGCACTCTATCTGCAGCATCTAGTCACGATGTGATGTTGCCCCAGCCCCAAACGGACACAATACCAAATATAAACAAGATATTTCATAATGCGCCATTCATATGGGCTATTCGGGAATTTAAACACTAGCCACGTCTATGCCGCAGAATCATAAAATAACCGCACAAAGCGGATGTTAAAGCCATCAGCTATACGCATACCAGGAAAGGAGTTATTCAGTAATGCTTACCAAGCATATGGCCGGGTGTCCGCAGTCCAGGCCGAACAGATGCCAAAATTATGCAAAATATTTGTTTCCCGCTGTTTGTATAAATTGTTTTACATTACCAACCGAAAAGAATAGTTTTGCAGGTCAGCAACTCTTCTGCCCCAAGTCCTAATGTAAGTTCAAATAATTGCTTTACAAGCGAAAATTCCATGCCCCAGACTACTCGCATCAGTACCTTCAATGGTGTGTGTGTGTGTGTGTGTATACAGAACAAGAAGACCATCATGTTTGACCCTTTTTTCCTGGCTCCAGATAATGGAATTACTATGTCTATGTTGGCCATTCTGATGTCTACTTCTCGCACTCTTCTCCTGTGGATTATTTTCCCACCATCATCCACCTTTTCATGTTTCGCTTTATTCTCTGTCCTGCCGTTTTCCTTGAAGTAAAGTGAAATTACCCGTAAAGAAGGCGACGAATGGGACTACAAAAAACCAAAAAAAAAAAACCGGACACAATGACCCTCTGTACAAAAGGTGAACTCTGTCAATTGACACTTGATAACCAAATGGGAGGCAGGCCGACCAGTTTAAAACGATGCTTTGGGTTTAGCCAAAAATCCATATCATTAATCGCTCTGTCACAATGTTCACTAGCTTGTCGTCCTTCAGTTTATTTGCAGTGGGAAAGTCTCTGCGCTTGGCATGTTTCCAGATACTTTGGCATTATTTCAGCGAGCAAAATATAATTCGATTTCGGTTTTGCTCCTTCTGCCGCTACCCAGTTCCGCCTCCTGTCGGATTTGCATAGCGGTGGGCATTAGGATGAGCAGCAACAAAAAAAAAAAATTGTATGAGTGGTGAAAAATTTCCCAACTGGAGAATGATTTCATAACCCGGAACGTCAGATCATGATAATAAATGGACGCTTTCTAGCCGGCAAGGATGTGCCCACGCTCGGATTTAATGAAGGTTGATTGTGCGGATGGAAGTAGTTGGATGAATTCACAAACTGAATCGATATATTCGAAACTAATAAATGAGTACTAATAGTTAGTCGGCAGACTCAGTTTTAAACATTTCCATGTGACTGGATGCAGTTGATGGGGAGGCAGCAAAATTATTGTTTACCAGCGAGATTGTGATTTATTGGAGACGACAAAAGGGCTGACATTATGAACACCGATTAGGATACATATATCACTGGAGACAACAAAATTAGTTTTGCACCATCGTAGCAAAGTGCCATTCAGGATGTACGATGGGATGGACCGGACAAAAAAGGGGATGAAGAACTGTCACATTTATTAGGGTACGCCTCTTATTTGGAAATGGATTAGTCATACGCGGCAGGCTTAGGAAAGCAAACTTGACCTATCGACACACTAGCGAATGTCTTGTGACAATCCGCATCAAGGCTGAGTTCGCCAACATCGGCTTGGGGTACGTTCACGCCACCACAGAAAGTAAAGACGAAACTACCACAAAGTGTTTCTAAGAGCTCCTTGACAAAACATATCAGCAATGTTGGTTAAAACTGCACTCGGTGATTTGAACACCTGAGAAGACAATTCATACATCTTTGGTGTTGCAATTGGGATATCTATGCACTACCAAATCATCAAGTTATGTATGTAAAGAGATGCCCTGGTAAACTATCAAGCAGGCTCTGTTGTTCTTGAGATTTTTTTTAGACACGAGTAAGCCAGAAGTGATTTTTTATCATCTTGTTCTATTACTCTCCGATGGCCATCTGTCGGAAATGCTTCTTAACAACTAATATTATGCTCTATGGCTATGGCTCAGCAACATCTACTGTTACTGTTTGTATGGGGAACCGAAAATAAACTGGAAAATAAAATAAAATAAGCTTGAACACCGTTCTAAGAATTTGCATCGTTAATTTTGACCTCTCAAATTGTCAGATCCAACGAAGAATAAAAAGTAATAGAAGCCAAAGTAAAAAGTAGCATTAATTAGTCTACTAGCATTTGCAACAACTTTTTTTCCAATGTCTTTGAATGTTTTTGTAATATTTTTGCCCATAACCATATACAATTTAAAAATAAAAACAAGTAAAAGTATTATCATCGGTCTGGCCGATGCTTTGACCCGCCACTGCATACAAGTCATGCAAAATTGATTTTGTATGGGTGGTACCAGAACTAGTTGACTGACATAGCCCAATTACGATAAAAGTAAGTCCTCTTACAAAATTTCACTTGCCTAGGTCGATTTTTTTTCGACGCTATCGTGTTTTCAACAGAGAGAGAGAGACCATGGGCCTAATATTGATTTTGTATGGGTGGTACCAGAACTAGTTGACCGACATAGCCCATTTTCAATACCAACTTGACGACGATAAAAATAAGTCCTTTCAACCAAATTTCATTCGCCTATGCCAATTCGTTTGGGCGCTATCGTGCTTTAAACAGACAGACGACAGACAGGCGGACATGGCTAAATCGATAAATAATGTAATCCTGATTCAGATATTTATGCATATAAATACTTTTTGAGGTCTCCGGTGACTCTTTCGTGGTATTACAAATGTAATGACAAACGGCCTTACTAATAATCAAACACTAATGTCGACGATTAGCTGGTTGCCAGCTTTAGTAAAAATGTACAGCATTAGTGAAACGGTGCCAATAAACAATTAGACCTCCACATTTGACAACTTTCTTAGAACCTATTACATTTTTTTGTCATCACAGAATTCAAATTTCATAATTTGTTTTCGTGAAAAAAAATATCAGTGGTGTATTTCACAACGAGGATTTTATTCTAAAAAACGAAATATATAAATTGCAAATTAATTTGCCCAATAGATATCTATCAAAGGCTTCTTTAAACTTATAAGCAAAAAACAAAACACAAAATAGGAACTGCACAAAATATCAGCTGATCTGTCAAATATCATATACAAATCAGTAATGCCCTTCATTCGGACACAATTTTGGTACTTTTATAGTACACTTTCCTTTGTTTTCTAATCCTTCACGATTGATTTATGAGTGAATTTGTGTCGGAAACTGTGTTTGTTGGGCTGAGTATGCAAATCGAAGCTTATTGATCTGAAGATTGAATGGTTAGCAAGTGAATAATTTTGAAATAAAAAAGAAATAATAGCCGGCTATTTTATTTTCGAATAAATTAAAAACTGACGTAGGAAGCCAAAAGCGTTTTAGGGACCTATCGCTTCCGTTTTTGAATTTCAATCTGCCAAGCAACGAAATAGTGCTTGAAAAAGTATATAGAAATATAAAAACAAAACCAATTTGATCTTTTAAAAATTGTATTACTTATATTTTCTAATTGGGGAAACTTAAAAAGAGGCCAAATGTTAAATTCATTCAGAAAAATATAAACCCGTGGACATTTTTCTACACGAAGCTGTCATGCGTACTCCTCTATGAATTCACACCAAATAAAATAGTTTTCTGTATATCTTGAGCATCGCACGTACTAACTTTTCCAGAAGTTTCTAAATTTATTATTTCGCGGGGATTTTGCTGAATGCTGACAAGTCTTATATCTATATTTCCGCGAAATCAACCTTTTCACATCAACCATTGATTTCTCGTTTTTTGGGAACAAACTCCATTTCCAAAGCGGGTTTGGTTGCAACCAAATATCTACCTGTGCCGCCTAGGGTACTGACAGTTGTAGAAAAATGTAGGTATTCGGGTACGAGCTGTCCAATCTTAAGTGAACGGATATTTTATTCTCTTCTCGACGACCAGAAACTCTTGGAAACATCCTTAACCTAGGAACCTATATCAAATTTAATTTTTACTACGTATGCATTCGTAACTTGCAAATTTTTTCTGTGTGCAGTCGGGTAAAAAGGAAAACCAATCAAAAAGCATGCACTAGCGGTTAAAAAAGATACCAAACATTTCAATTAATGAAAATATTGCAAGTGTTTAGAAATAAAACAAAAATGCAATATTTTTCAATTTTGTGCATGCATTTGTAAAAAATTGTCTTTGCTTAACTTAAAAGCAACTTGCATTGTTGTTTTCCTACGAATACAGTCCGAAAACATTTACAATTTACTAAAATTAGTTTATAATTGTAAACGTTCAGGCTGAACAAAAGTGTATTTAAATTCGCCCCTGTTACGAAATTCTATACCGCCATTTTTGGTGGTTGGGCAACACTCCTCTTGAAAATGACATTTAGGGAGGATTTCTTTAGATAATGCCCGAGATAAACACAGGTTTCTCAACCTTAACATTCAACCCTACAGTTAGCGATATTCTGGCAACTATTTTTGTTTATTGGTAAAGGGATTTTGGAAAGTGTGGATTCTTTGCGTAAACTGCCAGACTTAAGTTTGTTGTGATCCGCACAACCATACCCAGACCACCCACATCATGGCCTTTCTCCGATCTTCCGACCGAGCGCCATATCTAATATCATTCCCAAGCGGTATACCAATTAATCACTCATATGCCGAAGTGCGGCTATTCGCTTTGCTTTCGTTTTCCACTTATCCAAATGCAACCCAAGCAAAACCGAGTCAAGGGTCGTACACCTACCTACCCAATGTGATACACACGTAGTAAAACTCCGATATCCGATTGCACAGCGGTACGCCAACATAAGGTAAAACTGCAACAAGTGCATATTGGAGGAATACTACGATGTGCTTCCCATAGTACATTACGATTTATGAATGGGTGACACTTGACACCGGTGTAGGGCAATCGACACAAAAGATGTCAATTGGACATTTAAATGGGAACAAGAAAACAATTAAGCAATACCTAAAATAATGAGTAGGTACGCACATATGGGACCTACTACGGAAATGTATGGTACGTGGAGGGGGAATTCAGGAGGCAGGTCATGACTTGATTCTAGTATAAAAGGGCATGGTTTTGGAAGGAACAAGCAGAGTTAATTAACTAACGAAACAGATCGCAGCCAAGCCATAGACAGCGGGTCTTGTTAGTCCTTTATAAATAATAACAAAAACAATAAATACCAATAAAAACTCAGAGTTGCAGCCAAGCATTAGACAGCGGACTCTGCAGTAAATAATAAACAAAAAGGTATTTTTATTAACTCTCCGTCCGATACTCTTCTCCTACGGGAAAGCACGGTATCGCGGACGTAGCAAGTTGATAAGGCCGAAAGTGAATATACCTTCCTGTGGAGGGTATAAAAATAACTAAATTTGTTGAAAAATACGGAAACTTACTTGGTATTTAGTTTAATCATATAAATAAAATCGGTGTAGTTCTTTTCGACAAGATTGAATTTGACTGCATGTATTTAAATGCAAAAATCGTAGAAACTGCTCAGTATATTCTGGTGCATTTTGCACAGGGCTATAGAGGATACCTAGGCCTACAATATCTACTTTGTCTCAACTCTATATCTCTATAAATTCCGGAAAAAATTGGACAAGAGTAATTTATTTTTTCGTTACGTTTTGCTTTCTTCTTTGTCACGCTTTCCGTTCGAAAATACTGGGAGCATTTAAATATATTTAACAGCAACTTATAGAGGACATCTGCAGGTACAACTTAGGATATGCAATAACTCGATAACTTAAAAGGTTTTTAAATAAAAAGGCAAATTTTGAAACATTTCTACGATTTTCACCTGCACGAGTAGATATGCACCTCATTCTCAAATCAAACATACTAACCGCGCAATATTTGGACATCTCTTTTAACCATATTTTACTCCAGTGACAGAGAGGGAGACAGACAGAGGCATTATGCTGTTTGGTGTGTTAAGAACAAAAAAAACGATAAAAGAAATGTCAAAAATGTAGGAAAGGAATGTCAAATACGTATAGGTATCAGTGATACCAGATCGTGGTATTATTACATTAGGGAAAATTCCTGATGATATACGTCGTACCTGTTTATAAATGCTATTTGCAATCAAGTCGAGTCGAGTTTTTAAATAGAATTACAGTCCATGGGCTGGAATTAAATGTTGGAGTTCCCATTACGCTGCTTCGCAATTTGAATCCCTAAGCTTTGTAATAGAACCAGATTGAGAGTGATTTCGTTGCAAAAAAACGTTATTGAGGCGGTAATTTTAACTGGGTCTGGTAAAGGAGATACAGTGTTTATACCAAGATTACAAATAATTCCCAGCAATTATCCATTTCAGTTTAAACGGATTCAATTTCCTATTAATGTTTGTTCTGCCATGACAATCAATCAAACTTTAAGAAAAGCGGGAGTTGAATTAATCAAGAATTGCTTCAGCCACGGGCAGTTATATCTTTATGTAGCGTGCTTCAGGGTAAGTAATGCAGCAAATTCACTATCTTAGTCGATAGAAACCGCTAACATGGTATACAAAGAAACGATACATTAATAAAAAAAAATGAGCTAAATATTATAAAATTATTTTCATTGTCCAAAGAATATTAATTTATTGCCGATTAGTCCAACGAGCTTGTGCAATGTCATGAAGATAGAGGCAGAGTGGACCCAGCCTACGGGAGGTTTTTTAGTACGGGTTCAAGTCCCTCACTTTTGCAGAAGGCTTTTTCTGATTTTTTTTTTCCATCAATTGTTCTCAAACCACATTTTGCACGTGCGAAGCTGGGCGGGTTCAGCTATATTCTATAAAGAACTTCGATAAACGCAGTGATTTTTTAAAGCGCAGAAGCTTGGAATCTACCTAAAGTGGGTGAAGACATCTCGGTCATTCGTGAAATATATTTTCGCTCCCGTTTGCGTTGATAATCTTTGGAGGAGGAGACTCAACGACAAACTATACCCCCAAGTTGTACAGCGACATAGACCCAATCACGAAATAGAGCATCAGTCGTATAATATGTCTAGGCCATGTATAGTGGATGGACAATGTTGACTAAAACGGGCTTTGAACGGCCATTCAAAGCGATTGCGATTTATTTCAATTGAAACTAGAAGACAGTTTGCTTGCTCGCCTAAACGATCTTTGCACTACAGAATGGCACTAACATTGCGCCATTAACAGTCAATTGTGCTTCCTTCATAAAATTGATGGCAGTGAAATGATTGCAATTCGAGTTCGGCCCGGTGGCTACCACAAGAAGGTTAAACCATTCCCAATTGATGTAGGTATTTGAGCGGAATGTCCAGTTTTGAAATGGACCAAGTCGATGCCTATATTAACATCTACGTTCCGCATTCAGCACCCATATCTACCACAAAGCACTATTGGCATTTGTTTCCAGTATACAGCGTATATGCCCTATAGGCTTATACCATTCGGTGCCCAATCTTTCACGACGACTATTCAACCGTCCGTTTCTGTTTCGGATTCATTTGGTTTCATGACTCCATCTTAGTGCAACCTACACTAAACCTACTCCGATTTCCAATTATCGAGAACAATAATTCCTTGCATAGCGGCTTCCTAAAGCCAGTAAAACTGGAAATCCTGCTCATAAACAAGCAAACCCATTGCCACTATTTCAAAGTAGGTCGCCTGCTTTGTGCTCAACTCCGTGTGATTTATGCTCCACTGTTTTGCTTGCAACCGAATCACAAGAAATGCTCGTTCACCTGTTGAAATGCAAATTCGATTGAAAAGTCAGGCGAAAAAGTAGCGCCGCAAATACAATGCACACAAATCCATTTAGGGAGGTGAATCTCTATAAGCAAATTTGAAACTCCATTTTCTGCTACAGTTGGTTTTTGCATAGCAGCGCGGTCGGGTGTAGTTTCTTCTGCTCGGGAGATGATGTACAAAACAATCTGCCATGACGTCGTCGTGTTATTATCGCTAAACAAGATTGGAATTTATTGCAAGGAAGCCACATCCAGAGACAAAGACCGAGCTCCTACTTAACATTGGAGTTATGGGTATGGGTACAGCAAAGAGATAGAGCAAACGCTACGCGCAATAAAAGTTTCCCGGTTCATTTTCTTGCACTTACGGTTGGTTAGTGCGACATAAGACTGTGTGTACCTTAACATGTAGTATGTATCTACCGATCCGGGGACAATTTGGAAATTGGGACCCTCCTCCCAGCTTTGTCTCTCTCCTTTGTTTATATTCAAATTTATGGTACATTGTTTTTTGTTGTTGTTTGTTCCCTTTTTATGTATATTTTCGCGATTCAATTAGCCCAGGATTTCTTTCGATTCGCTTTTACCGCCCTGCTGATTTATGTTCGTAAGTCAGTTGTTGATTTTATTTGTTTTTTTTTTGCATTAATAATCATGATCGGGGCGATGTGGATATGAGAAAATTTTTCTAAGTTTGTATTTGCCTTTGAATTTTACCCTCAAAATTGTCGCTTGAAAGGCATTTGATTTGAGATTGTTCAAAATAAAACGATTTCCGATACAAAGGTTCGGTGCATTCAGGTTGCGCAATAAAATTATAACTGAGTCGACTTTTAATTTGTGGTAAATGATACCCCTATCGAATTTTACCGAAATGAAATCAAATGCAGGTGGTTAACCTCTCTCTTCTCAATCCAATTTTTTGATAGATATCTGACCGCAAGCAGCAAGCCCATCCAATTCAATTAGAATGCGGGAACGAAAAGGACACCTATCATACTGCGCAATGGCAAGTGGATCAACCACGCTACCTTGTGGTTTTTTTAATCATCAACAAATGTCAAAGTCGATGTACAGCGCAGCGCTCTCTGTTTTTGAACAACTGTAGATATACTAAAAACAGCATGATGTGCTGTTCTGCTGATTCCGATTGCGTTGTTCTATATCTCGGTCTCCATTTTGGGCGACCGCACATTGTTCTCGTGATACTTATGTCGTTTTCCATTGGTTTCACTCGGGGATCCACTCATTCTGAAATCCAATGGAACAACAAAACAGCTTCTGAAAGAATCCACAATAGTATTGGTGAAATGCCAAAAAATAATCTACGGCTGCTGTCAGCTGATACAAAAAATTGTATAAAATACAAAAATTACACTTGTGTGAGTGCTTCTTGAGTGGATTCTGACTTCAAATCGAGAAGCGAAATTCTCTCCTCAGAATCACCAGAAGAGTATTTTTTGTGCCAATGGAACGGTTTCAGAAGTAATTTTTTCTATTTCGGACTCTCCCGGACGCTTCTTTTTGTCCAATGGAAAACGACATTAATAACTTCTTTCTCGAAGTTGCGACATGTTTGCTCGATTGTTTTCCGATCTGAGTCTTCGTTTTCGTTGTGCATTGCGACTGAAAGGTTTGACCATTCTCACTGGCGGTATGATTAAACGAAAATGGGAACCACCGGAAAAATCAAAAATATAATTTAAAAAAATTCAATAATGTTTGTTGTATTTGAGTTGAAACTCAGCGTTACCAAAGCGTGCTTTCATCGCTAATTTTAGTGCTTAAAATTTCGTTTTAGTGTCGACAAGTTCTATTTAGCGCTGGGACGTGCCTTTTTAACGCTGCAATTACACGCCGACGCCGTTTGGACTCGGCATAAAATTGTAGATCTCTTCCTTTCGCCCCAAAACTCACACAAAACGAATGGTTGTGAGAAGCTAGACGTAGACTTAATTATTTTTTTATTTATTTAAATACACGCCTACATTTGTTCTCAATTTTTGGATGCAAAAAATCTCTTATACCTAACAGTTAAATTTATTGGTATCATTACTCTTGATATGTAATACGCTTTGTTCGTTAACCTTGCCGCTAATTCAAGTATTGTATTGACTCACTTTGTATTCCATATTATTATATGATATACTAGCTGTACCCGCCCAGCTTCGCACGTGCAAAATGTGGTTTGAGAACAATTGATGGAAACAAATTTCAGAAAGAGCCTTCTGCAAAAGTGAGGGACTTGAACCCGTACTAAAAAACCTCCCGTAGGCTGGGCCCACTCTGCCTTTATCTTCATGACATTGCACAAGCTCGTTGGACTAATCGGCAATAAATTAATATTCTTTGGACAATGAAAATAATTTTATAATATTTAGCTCATTTTTTTTTATTAATGTATCGTTTCTTTGTATACTATGTTAGCGGTTTCTATCGACTAAGATAGTGAATTTGCTGCATTACTTACCCTGAAGCACGCTACATAAAGATATAACTGCCCGTGGCTGAAGCAATTCTTGATTAATTCAACTCCCGCTTTTCTTAAAGTTTGATTGATTGTCATGGCAGAACAAACATTAATAGGAAATTGAATCCGTTTAAACTGAAATGGATAATTGCTGGAAATTATTTGTAATCTTGGTATAAACACCGTATCTCCTTTACCAGACCCAGTTAAAATTACCGCCTCAATAACGTTTTTTTGCAACGAAATCACTCTTAATCTAGTTCTATTACAAAGCTTAGGGATTCAAATTGCGAAGCAGCGTAATGGGAACTCCAACTTTTAATTCCAGGCCATGGACTGTAATTCTATTTAAAAACTCGACCGGATAATTTACTGCCTCATCTTGATTGCAAATAGCATTTATAAACAGGTACGACGTATATCATCAGGAATTTTCCCTAATGTAATAATACCACGATCTGGTATCACTGATACCTATACGTATTTGACATTCCTTTCCTACATATTTGACATTACTTTTATCGTTTTTTTTTGTTCTTAACACACCAAACAGCATACTGCCTCTGTCTGTCTCCCTCTCCGTCACTGGGGTAAAATAATGTTTAAAGAGATGTCAAAATATTGCGCGGTTAGTATGTTTGATTTGAGAATGAGGTGCATATCTACTCGTGCAGGTGAAAATCGTAGAAATGTTTCAAAATTTGCCTTTTTATTTGAAAACCTTTTAAGTTATCGAGTTATTGCATATCCTAAGTTGTACCTGCAGATGTCCTCTATAAGCTGCTGTTAAATATATTTAAATGCTCCCAGTATTTTCGAACGGAAAGCGTGACAAAGAAGAAAGCAAAACGAAACGAAAAAATAAATTACTCTTGTCCAATTTTTTCCGGAATTTATAGAGATATAGAGTTGAGACAAAGTAGATATTGTAGGCCTAGGTATCCTCTATAGCCCTGTGCAAAATGCACCAGAATATACTGAGCAGTTTCTTTGTTGAACTGCAGAAAGATGGTTATAATGATTTATTACTACAACATAACTTTAATCAAATTGAACGATATTTGTCAAGCGGATAAAATGCTTACTACAAAGCTAATATGTCAGATTAACAAAACACAATTTTCAGTTTAATAAATCGATATTGTATCAATTGAACAATTTTATTGTTGAATTTACAAAGTTTGTGTTATATCCATTAAAACAAAAACAAATTTGACTTTTGTGAAATTGACAAAACTTATGCAAAATGGTTGTTAGCCAAAAATAAATTAGAGATTATAAATACTACAAACATTCTGTTGAAGTGAACATTTTTGTTTGCAGATGTGACATCAATTTTGTTGAATTAATAACACAAGTGTTGAATTGAAAAAAATATTATATAAACATTGCTTTGCAATGCAACGCTTTTGATGGCGTCATTTATTTTTTGACACGCAAAGTAGGTAAAGTAGTTTGTTTATGTGCATAAAAATTCCCTAAAAAAGTTTAACATTTTAAAAGTAAATAAATCCGTTCATAGCTGAGGACAGGAAAAATGAAAAAAAAAAATTTTAAAAAGTCCCTTTGACATAAATTGGTAAGAATTACAATTTGTTTATATAAGATTTCTTAATATGCTTTTTACTATCTTAAATTAAATAGATCAAATTTGACTTCAACGCTATGTTCGCGGATGCTTCAACCGAAACTAAAAGACGCAACTTTAAATAGTGAAATAGTCGTTGTCGGTGTTTAAGGTATAGCTGACCTTTATATTTTTAAGTTAGATTAAGGCTTTCGGTATCATTATGTCTTAAAATGAATAGCTTTATTTTTTTTTAAATTTTAAATGTGCATATTTAAATATTTTCTATGTTGTCCAGTAAAAATAATGTTATGCAATTTCTATAGTTCCTTTTTTTTACTAAAATCGAATTGCTAAACTTATTTGTTCTGCGTATCATTTATTAATACCTATTGATATCCACATTATCAATTGAACCACTGAGTAAAAAAAATCCACAAATTTAAGAAATTAAACTAAAAATACCAAAGTGTACATATTTCTATAGCGCAACGGCTGACTCAGGAAATGAAAATGTTCCCATAGAAGTAGGCGCATAAAATGAATCGAACAAATTTCGTTTAGTGTAAAAAGGAAAACATTCCACGAATATTCGTATTTTTCTAAGTCAACTAATGAAAAATAATCCGTTAGAATTTGAAATTTGAAAAATCGTTTATGTAGTAAACTGCAGTCTCTTTTTCAGTGATTATTAACAGATGCAAATAGTCGCATTCTATTATTTAAAATAAAGTTTGTAAATAAAAACTTTTAGTTGCTACGATAAAGTAAAGAAACTATGAGTTTTGGAATGTGTAGATAGATATACCTTTTTTACTTCTCAGTGGTTCAATTTATTTGTTGAATCAACAAATTAAAATGATAGTTCTATTTTCAGTGAACTCAGGTGTTTTTGTCGGAATTTTTAGCAGAACCGTCCCTTTTTACCTCAAAGTTGTAGCCGTCGATTGTGACGTTCTGTCCGCTAGATATGTGTTGGATGACCCTTTGTTGACAGCATTAGTCCGTATCCAGATGTGGGAATCACGTAGGCTGTGCACAGTGCCGGCTCCAGCTAAACTAGCGCTCTGTGCAAGATTTACAGATAGCTCCCTTTTTGTCATATTTGCACACATGCAATTTTTTTCCCCATCACCCAGGAGGTAGACTTTTAATGCGCTTTTTTTATAGATCTAATCCTCAGTAACAAACAAATAGGTATTGTATTACATACAACAAAAAACAATTCAATAATCCAAAGCCAAAGTAATTCCTTATGCAGAACCGACTGCGCAAGAATGATTCAACTATGCGTTCATCCCTCGCAAGTCGCAGCTTTAATTTTTTCAAAATAAACTTTCAATTTTCAAAGGCACTGCAGTGAAAGAGAATACCTACTATATTTTCATAATGCAAAATAATACAATACAAAGCGTCTTGTTCTCTTTGTAGCTGTAAAAGAAATTTGTTACTCTCTTTCGTAGATGAGAAATCCCATCCATATTTGCAGAAACGTTCAAGCACAAACGATTCCGTAAGAATGATATTTTTTGTTTGAATTTTTCATATGAAAATTTTGCAAGTACATACGAGGTGAAACTTTTTTTCGATTTGAGATTTTTGAGCTAGACTCTAGCTGTTTTTTATTATCAGCTATGATCCATATAGATCATCGATTTACATCCACTTACAACAACAGCACATGATCCTGCTTCTCATGGAGATCACGAATCATGATCTGAAAATTATTGCTACTTTTTCCCACTAGATGGCTTGTTTCATTTTTAAATGTTGGTGTGCCTGTAAACGATAGCTACCTAATCACGTTGCCAGACAAAAAAAATGAAACACAAAAAATCAATTGATTTTTTCGTATTCCGTGTTATTTTCTTTTTATAAAGGTATGTTCAGACCAGCCAAACACTTGATATAGCTCCATGTTTTATAAATATTTCTAAAACATTTATTAAATAAAACAATTCTTATCAAATGTTTTGCTGGTTTGGATCTGGACGCAAAAAAAAAATATTAATGAAATGTTTCACAGTTTCCCAATCGTGATGGGAAATCATTTTTTTTAGAAGTTTAACTGCAGAAAGTGAGCGCTGTTTTTTGATTATTATTTATTTTTTTTAAACAAAATAAAAATGGCAATAAAGCTTGGAATACCTAATGAGAAAGTGGTTCATTTAATACGAATATATGAATTAAATCGTGTGTCACGTGATTTTACGAGACCAAAATTACAAAAATATAAACTTTACTCGCTTCTAATAACCCTACCACATTATTTTCTTCTAGTTGGACTAAAAAAATAAAGTTGAAATATTTCATAAACATTTAATAACTAAATTTCAGAAATCTCTTATAAATGTGTATGAAATGTGTCCGATTGCTTCAGACACATTTCTGAAATGTTTCGCTGGTCTGGACACACCTTAATATGCCAAGATAAACGGATGTGCTAGCAAGAAAATATTGTTCATTGTATACTTTTATTTAAATTTACCTGAAAAAAATTCTTTTAAGTACACATTTTTGAAATCAGCGGAAAAATACAAAAACTATTTTTTTCTTTAGCCCTTCTTTGTATTTCATGCTTTAAAAATCAAAAATAAAAAAAGTAATAATCTACTACAATGGTGGAGACTGACTGGGTAGCTGTCACTGTCAAAATTTGTACTAAATTTGTTTCTAAAAAAATATGGAAAAGAAAATTTTTTAAAATTTGATTCAAATATGGTAACACCCACGACATTGCAAGCGAAATGACATGTGCCTTGGGTGACGTCACATTGAGCAGAATATTTGCAATATGGCTGGTGGCAACGTGAAGTTTGTAATACCCTGTATAATCTGTTTTGTTTTTGAAAGCAGCTGTTGCCACAACTCAAAAATTAAACTTTTCAATGATCCGTCTTGTTTTATTTTCGTGATCTGATCGGGATCAGATCACGCTGATAATAAAAATCAGCTTCTATTGCAAAATTTAAGAGGATGTGAAAGAAATATACCTACACGAACAGGGTCGAATATTTTCAGATTAGGTAGGTAAGAAATTATCTTGCATATGTCTAGTGGGATTTTATATTTTGCGATATTTTGATGTTGTTATTTTGGGCTTATTTGAACAAGCTTTTTGTTTAGAATGTAAATGGTAGATAGTATTTGTTCGCGCAAGATAAAATTAATTTTTCTTTCCTAGCATGTGCCCCCAGAACTTGGCGCCCTGCGCATTTGCACATTTGGTTGGTCCTACCCTGGCTGTACATATACAGGACGAATAAAAGGAAGTGAGGTGTAGTTCTGAGAAGGAGGGATTTTTCGAATAAATTTACCACAACGAATTTAAAAATTCACAGCATAAAGCCTTTCCCAAATGCACCGATGACAGGTAGCAGTTACCTTACTAGTTGTATCCATATCGTCGGGTTTATGGGATTCTGAAAGCCCCTGTGTTGGCATGTTTGTGCATTTTCTACAGTTCATTAAAGTATGACGATTGATAAAGCCATCAATGGTTGTCCACAGTACGTGCTGGTTGTTGTTCGTACCTAAAGGTACATACTTGGAGCATCAGCTGCTCGTCCTAGTGCGAGGGGCAGATCTAATAGCTTTTACACAGTAAAATAGGCGGAATTGTTGACGCCATTCTGGATTCCATCAAGGGAAATCGTTTGCGGACACATCAAAAGGAAGCGTCTTCCAGTTCTCATCTGATGTGACCAACAACCGAAGAGGTTGATTACTCACTGTCCTCCCATTGACATGCACCCAATAGCCACAAACTCGGAGGTTGTAGTAGGAGTTGACGCATCACTGGCTCTTGACCATTTGAGGGATCAATTTTCCAAAAGGGAAATTAATTCCATGGTAAACAAAATCTCCTACTCCTACCCACTTCACGATGGTTCGACCAATACCCCCCTCATCTCCGTGTAGTAAACACTTGCAGGTAACCTCAATACGGACACCAATGCCTGCGCTCATAGCCAAATTATAGCTAAAACTCCCTTCCTTCTGTCGTTAATAATTTTACAGCAAACGCCACTCTTACAGTCAGCGGAGTCCCGGCACTGATTTTCAAACCACCTGAACCCAACACCGATAAAAGATTGTGGATTAATCTGCTGAATAGGAGAGTAATGCGGTGCCATACCTCACTATGTAGCACACAACAAATGTCAGAGCAACATCATCCCAGTGGTATTGTTAACGCAAGCACCCACGCAATCTTGACGTCTCTTACACACAATTGGAACAAATTGTAAGCAGTTCTCAATCACTGACTGGTGTTTGCCGGTTTTTGCAACCTTGTCGTAGCAAAATGATTGAATGTGCCATCGAAAGAGGATGGCTTCGTCTGTGCGCTGGGCGATGAGAAAGGCTTTTATGTCTGCTTTTAGAATTGCTCTCATAAGCCAAGTGCTGTACATGCGATAGGTATAGGCGTGTATACCGATACACTGTACCCCAAGGATTGTGGCTGGCTGGAGCTCCCTATTTGGCTGCAGACCCACCGGATGTGCCATGAACTGTGCCGTACACTGTTTGGCGTGCGTGATTGTTTGGCTTTTTGTGTGCCGATGCTATTATCCGCCATGTGCGTGGTAGTGGTGGCTGAAATCTGTCGACGGAGAATGAGAACAGGGACAGTAAAACAGTTTACATGTTTGGCTATATGTCGGACATTCTAAGTCGGAAATTTAGTACCTGTCCGTAATAGGTTTTCACGGCAGGCACACGAGTGAATATAGATACGCACACGAAGGCGAATAGGTCGTGTATTCTGTTTTCGCTGAACGACAAAAAGATTTTCTCAATAGCCCGCCGCCCCTAGCCTTTCTGCGATTGTAGAGCAAAAGAGCTTTCCCAGCTCGACTGAACCTAGATTTAGTGTTATCGCAATGAAGTGCCAACGAAATATTTTATAAAGTGAAAGAAATTTACATTTCAAAAGAAATACCTTCGCCGAGTATACAAAGGTTGCAGGACTGCTATGTGTGTATGTGATTTTTCTCTTGTCCCGTAACAACATAAATCTGTCTGTTTTTGTTTGCTGTATTTACGCTTTTATTGCCATTCATGATAGAGGGAAAGGATCGACAAGAGAAATGTTTATTACTGTAGCCCTGTAGGTATATTTTGAAATGGTTCCCTCCCCCAGTGCCGCTGCAAATCCCGTGTGCCTTGTCTGTACCTATATTGGATGTGGGTGATACTTTGTATTCATAAAAAAAAATGTATAAATTTCAATTCAAATAAACATTTCATCATATTTAAGTTTGAGGAATTTATTCAGTGAACATTCGTCAAAAATTGCCAGACTTCAAATCGGTCGGAACGAGATCGTTGATATACATATCTACTGTAATTATGTATTCATAAAACTGAGGTATACATCCTGGGACAGTTTCGGGAATTCCTTGTTGTAGGTATTCGAATGATCGTGAACGTGAGAAAAGTATTGTTATTGGCAGCATTTAAATTGAAATGGGTTTTTATTGACATAAATCAAAATATTCAGACGATTTATACGTATGTGACGGTGTCGCAAAAAGGAGTCGAAAGTCAAATAACCCCATTAGCACGTCTATGTTGCAGAGACGAAGTGCCCGTTGGATATGTACATATTTGTAGATCACATTCACTTCTCGACACAGCTATATTACTGCTGATGGCGCTAATTGTTGGATGGTGGTATATTTATGAGTCCTCCTAAACATAGAAGACGACGCTTTAGTAACAAAATATTTTTTGTAGTTTTAGAAGCGCCGAATCTACTCAAAATCGGCTCAGAAGACTAGGTTAGATTGACACACTTTGACCAGAGTTGTAGGTCCATTGGGATTCTATATGAGTGAGGGAGAAGGGAGATGGCAAAAAAATCTACACGTATGTAGATAACAACAACCCACCTCTTAACAGTTATAGGAAGATGGCCAGAAATTCAAGGTCAGGCATACTGGTGAGCTGTAATTTCTGCCTTTCTGGGAGAGGCTTCTAATGGGTCAAGAATTAAGCCAGTTGCTTGCATAATATATTTGGATGAATGGGGCCAAAGGTGACTAAAGTCGTCCGACCTATAGTTAAGGCCTATGACATGATGAAAGCGCTATGGAGGTTATAAATTTGATTGCTTTTCCCTATTTTGTGAGGATGAAGAGAACAGGAGCAGCTTTCATTAGTAAAGCCATCAGCTGAACTAAGTAATAAATTTCCTGATACAGTAGACGTCAGCTTGCTTCGCTCCTTAAGTAGCCATTCCCAAAATGGCAAAGGCCGAACAAGTGCAAAAGACGCGACATATGGTTTCTTTTTTATGTATCGTTTGAGAGTATACCAATTCTGCAGGCATGACCACCTATCATTTCATAGACAGTGTCCGTTATTGATTCCACAACGCAGCTGATTTCCTTCATATCTATGGAAAGCAGTCTATACTTGTCTTTTGGTATATTTAGTTTGGGCCAAATTTATCTTGATGTTATACGGACATTAACATTATTCCATTTCAACTCGTTGTAAGCGTGATGTGAGTTGTGCTTTGCTAGCAAGTTTGTTTGCCCGGCAGTTACCTGGAATGTGACTATTATAACAGTGAAGCCAAATACAGGGAAATTGTAGACGCGTTTGGAGATTCTCGGAAGAGTTTTACCAACTTTAGAGACACTTTCGCTTTTCCAAGAAAAACAAAGGAATCTTGATATGATGCAAAATTGGCTTCACACAATTTCTTTTGTTTTCGTCTTCCTACCCGTAAAAAATCCTACAAGCAGTGTAAATAAAATTTCATTGTGCAAAGATCATTTTCATAGTTCTAGGAATATTTGTAATCGAAATCATTTGAGGAATATTAGGGTATTAATTTAGGATTCAGTTTTCTTTGATTAAATAATTATTTAATAAGTTTATTGCTTCAATATAATTAATAAAGGGGCCCACTTTTTGAGATTCAAGACCTAGGCCCCCACTTTTTTAGAAATGATCAAAATGGCCGCTGTTTCAGTTTAAGTAAGATTCTTTTTTTTTATTGAACTGAACCAATATGAAAAAAATGTTTTGTTATGAAAGTATTTGCTTTTTTTTTATTTTAAATAAATGCCTTTGCCAGTGTTTTTTTTTAAATTACCATGTTAGTATTTTATGTGAAGACCTCTGTTTTTGGCTCGGGCCTTTTTTTCTTCCCCTTTTTGAATTTTTTCAGAGGCAACGCTGCTCTGATGTACCAACCTTTTGCACCTTTTTCTTCTAAGCAAATACAATATCATTTAACTCTAACGGTTCCGGCCATGTTATACACTCACTTTTGTATTTCTTTAATACTCTTGTCATTTATTGTACAATAGATTGTACTAAGCTATTTCTTTCAAAAAACTTAAAGCTTAATTTAAACTGGATTAATTTGTACTAAATATTTAAGTTTCTTGATATGAAATAAAGAAAGATTATTATTATTACTTTAATCAAGGTCAAAGCTTCAAGCCGGATTTAAGTCAGTTTAACCAAAAAGCTAAACCTAAGTCCAGAGTATTCAGTCGTTTAACCCGAACATAAGCGCAGTATTTTAAACTTGACGGCGTTAAATCCAATTGAGTTTAAACTGCTCCAGTTCAAGTATTTAACTCGGGTTAAAACACAATTTCGTAATATTGACATTTTTTTGGCTCGCATAGGGGGCAGGACATAAGAAAAGTAAAAAGGTGAAATAGACAATGAAAAGTAGCAAGAAGCTAATCAAAATGGACTTGATTCGTGAATTGGTTGAAATTTTGATATCTTATTTGTCATCAGGAGAGGAATTTGTCAGGCGAGCTAATGAAACTGTCGCTGATGGTTTATCTTGGACTAATTTTCGAGATTACTGCTTTTCATTTCACGTTTATTTACATATCCTTTCGACATAATTAATACGCCTAAAAATTAAACTGGGCATACAACCAATCAAATAAATTTCCAAGTGACAAACAACCAAAAACAAACAATGTTTTTTTTTGTGAAATTTTACATTACGTAGGCTTAAAACGGTTTAAAATCTGTTTTAAATCCACATTTAAATATGCAATCCAGCGGGTTAATGCATGCTTTTATGTGGATATTATCGATATGGATTTAAATTGTCATAGGGTGTTAAATTAACTACAGCCGGAGAGAATTATATGGTAGTAAATGATTTAATTATGATACAATAGATCTTTCAGGTCGCAGTGTCAGCCATCAGGGCATGGAATTTAAATAATAAAAAATAAATGATTTAATTTATTGAACAGCCGACAGACGTTGTTTTGTCTTAGCTATGAATGTGTGATGCTGAATAAATAAGTAGGAAAAATTTACAATTTTTGGTATACAGTCTGTTGGTTTTCCGACATGGGAACCGGAACAGGCGACGTTCAATTGACCCGGCGAACAGTAAAAATTTTCCAGGTTAATACAAACACTTAACGACTGCCCATGCGATTTGTTTATCGTCACTGCAATAAGGCATCCGGAGTTGTATTTCAACCCAAAACCAAATCTGCACCGATTTGAGCTCCAAAAAGGGAATGATACTAAGTTTGCTTTGACAGTCAAGTAGCTTAGCAATCTCAAGTGTCAAATACTAGGTGGGCCAAAAGAAACCACCCTATTGGAAGATGCTCTCATTTTTGCAAATGGCCGCCGATGTCAAATCTGTTTTTATATTTGTGGACTAACAGGTGTAGAAGACAAGTGAATAAACCATGGAGCGATACACTCCTCAAGAACGTGGAATAATCGTGTCTATTTTCTTACGTAACAATTCGTCTGTAGTGATAGCGCAGCGCGAATTCCGTCTCGCCGTTTCCATGGCCATCCGACACCGATTGCGCAAGCACTGCGCCGTTTGCCCACCAACCTTGAAGAGTATGGGATCACACGAGACGTTGCCAAGAGTGGCCGGCCCCGGAGCGCCCGTTGTGTCGAGAATATCGCCGCTTTTGACGAAGCCATTTTTCTCGAGAACGCTGCTGGTCAAACGACAACAGTGGACGGTGCGCGCCATGTTTTTTCTACGGCAATTGGACGAAATAGGACTGTAGGACATGTGGTTCCAACGGAGTTACGGCACACATTGCGCGAGCCACAACCGATATTTTGAAGGCGGCGTTCCCGGGTCCCCTCATCTCCCGTTTTGGCGATTTGTACGGGCCCGCAATATCGCCCGATTTAACCGTTCCAGACTTTTTTTTGTGGGTTTTTTTGAAGTCCCGTGTTTACGTGAACAAGCCCGAGACCCTAGAAGCCCTCAAGGACAACATTCGACACGAGTGCGAGAATCTGTCGTCCGAAGTTCTCGCCGAAGTGATGAAAAATGCCATAAAACGAGCCTGTATGGCAATTAATTGTGACGGCGCCCATTTGGCCGATATCATCTTCTCGACTTGACCAATAAAATTCTAAAGGTAATCAAAAAACAGAATCGAAGTTTTTCATTTAGAAAATGAAAATGAGAGCCAAACAACATCGGATGACTTCTTTTGGCCCACCTTGTACAATAGACTCTTAAAGGAAAGTGCTGTAACGATGCCCTGCAATCACTAGCCTAACACAACAAGGTCAAACTTTGTTGGTGCTTTTGAATGAGAAAGGGGAAAACGACGGACAAGTCTTAAAAAAGGGGAAAAAATAAAAAAATTCTGCTTCCTAAAAAAAAAAAATACAGAGTAAACACAACGTAAACTTTTTCCCCCTTTTTCTCCAAAATTTATCGTCGATTTAATGTACCGGACATTTATTTCGCGAGCTAAATGAGTGGAGACTTGTCATCGGCCCATCTATATGAAGCTAAGAATTTATCGAGCGAACAGGATACTGCTTTGCTAAACTGCCTCGCTAAATTTTATCTTTGTAGACATTTTTGTATTGGAGATAAAATTTAGCGCGAGCAGGATACTTAGCCTAAGCATGAAAGAAAAATGCCCATCGAATGTCTATGTAAGAATTTTTGTGTATCTGAATGCATTCATTCGTTTTGATAATACATATGTCCAATAGAAAGGGAAATTATCGTATAATATGTATAATATTTTTATGTTTTGTGCTTATTTTAAGTTTGTTTTCTATTCGTTCTATGAAAAAAGTACAAATTTCACTTAGGGGAATTTTATCCGAATTTATGGAAAAAATTATGCTTTCGCTGACAAAAAAAGGGGAAAACAGTCTTTAAAGTCTGGAAACACTGCCCTCCTTATTCATACAATTGATCTTTAAGATCGCAGTGTCAGCCAACATGTCATAGAAAAAAATCGTCTTTGCGAACACAAGCCGCACTGGAAGATGCAACCGCTTAAAGAAGCATGTCGGTCGGATTCATTGGAATGCGTGGGATCGAAACGTGTTTTCCCTTAAAGTTTGTAGCTTCGATGTTAATTTCTTTGACTCTGGAATAACCTATCGTACTTTTAACTGAGGCGGTAATCCAGAAAATGCCAGAAAGTTTTAAAACTCCGTCGGATAGTGAACAAAATGTCGTTCTCTTTATTTGTCATCAATTCGCCAGCAATTCAATTTGGAATTTGAAAATTAATTTTGTTAATATCACTGTTGTTTGTCAATTGTTATTTTGAGCTAGTTTTCGGAACACCTACTCGATGAGTTCGCTCGTTTTCCTTCGACTACTGACTAACACTCAAGATCTTTTTTTTTTTCTGCTGTTGTCTTTCTCTTAATTCATTTAAGACTGATTCTTTGTTAAAGTAGCTATCTATTTTCAATTTTTCAATTCAGCAGCTGCTTGAGAGTGTAATTTTTAGTTGGGTCCACCTTTGAATCTTTAATATAGTTTTGATTTTAAAATCTAATCTAACTTTCTATCTAGTACAAAAGAAATATGACACATATGCTATGCATATAAATTCAGACTTTGCTGTTGAATATTCACTTATTTTAAAAATCTATATTCGAGCAAGAGCAGACTCACCTTCGCGGTTACAACGCATACTAAAGAGAAACGCAAAAAACAATAACCTCTCGATTACTTACCCCGGAATCCAAGTCAAATGATGTCTCGGTGTCTGCTTTCGGTATTCATTGACACCACTCAAGTTGTTCACTTCGACTTCAGTCGAATCCATGGTTAAGGACGAAATTCAATTCAATTGAAATATGACACAAAAACATACCGTGTTCTCTCCCGCAAATTTTTCTTCCAAACAATCAGATGAACAAAACTTTTCTTTAACCCTCTCCAACCAACCCCAAGGGCTTAAGCGAACACAACCAAAGAAGAACAAAACCCCACGAGTAGCAGTGAAAGAAACAAAGGGACGAGTGCTCCCTTTGAACGGACAAACAATAAGCACTTGGGGAGAAAACTTTTCGGCCCTAAATCAATTCAAAACGTGGATAACACACCGAAATGTAGAGATAGAAATACACAAAGGATATCCTTCAAGGGTTTATTAGACTTGGGCAAAGATTTCGTAGTCGCCAAATGGACACATTTTCTGAATATTCCGTGTGGTATATGTCAAAGAAATCCGGTTCGCCCCATTCTCCTTGTCGACAAAAATTATCAAATCAAAACACGATCCTTTAGCCGACCACCACAAACCACACACAGCGCACACACAGAGACAGACGAAGAGTGCAAATTCAACGCAATGGACCGGGTCTCGGGTTGCCTTTTTGCACTTGATTTGTATTCGTGGCAAGAGCACAAATTATAGGAATTTTATTTGCGGTCAGTGATTTTGCATCCTTCCGCTAGCGGGCACCCATATTTCACTAGCTGTCCTCTTTCTAACGTTGACAGGTGTCGTTCGTTTGGTAATTAGTACAGTGTGCCAAATAGAATTCGTAATCACACTTGACAGGATAATTCATTACGACGAAATGAGATATGCACTTCCCGCATGAGGAGGAGTACAGCATTCAGCATACTGTATAATAGTGTATACGTTATATACCTGTAGGAGGAATTTTAATGGATTGGTCAGTCGGGCGGATTTCCTCTTCTACAATGGCGTTCTTAGAATTCCTTCCTACATCTTCAAGGTCCACACGGAATTTCCCGCAGAAATTAAGATGAGAGTAGCACACAAAAAAGGAGACTTTCCCACTACAAAAGAGGAATAAGTTCACGTCGACTTCATGACGCCATTATCTTTCAAGTTTAAGGATAATAGTATTCCGGAAGTTGGCAAACATTGGGTTTTAAAAAAATAAACATCCTTTATCTACATATAGTTTATATAGTTTGCCTTTGTTTACCCTCTGGCTTCTTTGGAATGGCTTTGACTGTGGGATGGCAGAACAGCAACTTTTTTGCCTCCCCTTTCACAGTACATCCCTCATTTCTATTGGGTACACTGCTCTACTTCCTTTCGCAGTTTCGTAGGTAAAAGAACGCTAAATTGAAATCGATTTTTTATTAACTGTGGTTTTCGTGCCAGCTGATGGAATTGAATAGCGGTTGCGGTTGCGAATAAAACATCCCATGCAGGTACGCTACGTACTGTATATATATCTACATTAGATGTGCTAGTTCGCAATTATTTGATCTTTGCAAAAACTACTCGATTCATTTTCCAGAATCCTTTGGTTTGGTGGTAAAGTACCTATTTACTTATTCCACACGTTAACCAAGCGTTGCGGGAAACAATTCAAAACAACATTATCTATAGGGTAAAGGCACTAGTATCCGGACAGTTAACACATTTGTTACCTTTGACTTCCAACAGTTTCGTCACTATCAAAGCTATCGAAAAAAACTAAAATGTCTGTCAAAGTGACGATATTGGTTAATAATAAGACATTAATTTTTTTTTCAAATGTTACGTTCTGAATATTCATAAAAAATAAATTCAAAAAAGTTCTATTTACTTTTTTGTTAGTGTCCGGACACAAAGGTTTTATATGAAGTGTAAGGCCTTTTTTGTCTTTATTTAATTTAACGATTTTATTTTTTTCATAAAATATAGGTATGTATAGGTACTTTAATTCATTATATAATATGTACCTATCTACATATATTTATTAAAAACTAAAACAACGGTATGTATTTAAAAGACCTGAAGAATTCACAACACTTATGGACACAAGCCACATTTTTTAAATTCATTTTGTATGACAATTATCATCGTTAGTATATGTTTGGTTTATGTTTTTGTAACCTTTGGGGGCTATAACTTTGCCATATTTTGGACAGAGACAAAATCAGTTTTATTCATCATTTCAAATTCGTTAATGCTCATCCACGATATGCTCCTGATCAATGCTTTTCAAATGTTAAAATAGTTCCCTAAACCATTTTAATATGGTTTCCTGGGTGACTACTGCCCAGCCCTTGCTAATGCTTTCTGCTTCTCTCATTGACAATAAAAGGTTTAGTTTCAAGAAAGCAAAGAAAGAAAGTTTCATCCATGTTTTTATGGGGCGATCGTTTTTGAAATTATCTATCTCTCTCTCATTAGGAGCATACATAGGTATCGTTTAGCATTCAAACGCAAATTTGTATCTCCTCTCAAATTTACAGTATCCGGACAGTTTGTCTGGATACTGAAAATGCTCTTCAATTTCAGTTTTAGTATCCGGACACCGAAACTTAGGCTAAAAAAATAATTTTATTCTATTATTTTTTTAATTATGAAACTGGGTTATATTTAAAGGAAAACAAAGTACCTTGCAGAACAATAAGTTAAGAAATACTCTTTGAAAAACTTACTTTTTGCAAATGCTCGCGCTATTTTTTTGGTATGCAAAATGAGAACACAACCACATTCACGGAGCTCAGCCACAACACTGCCGCTTATCTCTTACAATATGCAAATGATTGATTTGAAACTCTGCATGAAGATGAGTGACATATACAAGATTGTTTTATTGTTGATATTTGAGACAACATATGTGTGATGTACCTATTTTTCTCAGATAAACAACATAGTGTCCGGACACTAACACTGTCCGGATACTAGTGCCTCTACCCTATATACATCGCAATTCGCAATGTGCATTCAGTTGTGTTGATGTCATTCGGTGTGATAGCTGATAGATAACATTTTTGTTCCAGTGAGTTCAAATCTTAATACAAAGTGTTCGGGATATTGGGTTTTTGGGATTAAAGAGATTTTGTGTTTTTACGAATTTGGATTTTGGGATTACGGGTTTTAAATTTTGGAGATTTTAGTTTTATTTGTTCTTGGGCTTTGGATTTTCAGTATTTTGGGTTTCCTTGACTTAAAGTTTTCGAGATTTCTGTCCGAATCCCTCAACAAAAAAACGCAAAAAAAAAAAATGTTTTTCAAAATTTTTCAAATCTCTAAAGACTCTACACGTCTCTCACAAACTTTTGGACATTTTCGTTTAGGGAATAGAGCAGAATAAGAAAAACTGAAATACCGAAAACTCAAAATTATATAAAACTAGTTTTTAATGTTTTTTTACATTTACATTTGGTGATTAATTTAAATAAAATAGACAAGTGTTTGTGCATTTCCGTTACGGTTAGTGTTGTAAAGTTTTACATTTCGCATGCACACTTTCCATATTATTTTTAAACACAAAAGTTACTGCGGAATGTGAATGCGGGTGACAGTGGGTCCCGATCCGGATAGCTTGTCCTCCTTGGTCGGTTGAACGAAAAGGACAAGAAAATAGGTCAGTAAAAATGTCGACCGCCAGTTAAATAAACACTTATAAAAGAGCACACGATGCGGGGGGATGACGGGGGGCCCTGAAAACCACAACTCTCCAGCAAACTTCTATTCTCACAATCTAATCGCACTTCATTGTCCGAAGGGTGGTTGAGCTGTATACGTGCTGCAGCTTAACAACTATATCGTCCTGCAGGCGATTGAGGTTTTACAAATGAATGCTGAATAAAGGACATATAGCTTTTCATTCGTGCAGTACTCTCGTTCATTGTCGAAGGCTATTGTGTGCGCCCGGGTTATTGTGGATAATCGTTTTGTTGCGACGCTGCAAACATGCGGCTGAAAGCATTTTCGTCACTCCAGTGTGGGGTGGAGTATTATTTGCCTGTTCGTAGGCACCGGTTAATTTAAATCGTAAGGCACCGATTCAAGCTATTGTGTAAATAAACTATACTGCATAACTTAATGTGCGCCTAAAAGTGACAGGATTATACATAGCATCTCGCGAGAAAGCTTTTCCGCATTGCTTGTCAATTGCATTCCATAGATATATTCTTGTCTATCACAATTTAAGAAGGACGTGCCGTATTTTTCGTATTGGCTTCCTATACTCGAAGTGACATATTAGGTCTGCTTCTCTTTGTTTAAATTTATATAGATTGCGTGGCTGCCGCTCTTCCAGGTACCTATTATTGTTTGGAAGGCAGGTCGGGTAGTCCCGGACCTGTATATTTCCTTGACCTGTGTCCCACGTCGGAAATATTTCCTCTCATTCCGTAAACTGCATCTAAGGCCGTAGTTAAGAAAAACGTTGTCAAGCCCTTTATGGAAGAGCCTTTACTTCAAACTCCCTGAAAGGTTTTAAGTGCAGATTTTTATTTTTTTTCTGCAAGCAGAAATTGTGAAAACGATAACGTGTGGCTTTAAAATAAGAATTATTTTATATACGGGATTCTCGTAAATACACAATATTTACATGAAATGCCAGACTTACTGACACCTTTTTTTATTTATTAATAGCTGGATGTTAAATCTGGAATGGCCCCTTCTCAGTAGTAAAACACACTATCACCTCTGAGCAACTAGCCATCCAATCCAATTTATTACTTACGCGATAGAGCAGTTTGTCAAAAGCACATCAGAACCCACCTCTTTGCCGTTCATCCTTATTATTATGAAAGGATAAGTGTCAAGGCAGCTTGTCAGCTTTATAAAATGTGTAACAGCCAATGCAGTCAAATTCGGTGTTGCAAAGATTGAAACTTGGATAAACGAAATCAAAAGACTTGCATGACAGCCTGCCTTGCCATAAACGAAGTATCGAAGAACGCTGCGAAGAGTTAAAGTGTCTTTAAATGGCGTGAAACTATTTTACCTTTTAAGGAAAACATTTTATTCCATCTAAATTCAAACACAAATTAAGGATAACATCAGGGAATATATATTAACTCTCTCAGCATCCTTACACAAAATCCTTCCAGTCCGCATTTGCATGAGTGGACGCGGTCGTAAAAGTACGTAAATTAAATTTAGAATGCACTTTCGAATTACCACTCGACTGTTTTTGTATGCTAATAATGCAAGTCATAAAATTCTAGGGGAACGTTTACCAATTATACTCAAATGTCTTTGCAGTTGGATGCACTTCAAAACGTTTCTGTGTGATTTGAAAATAAAACTGCCAAGGGAGCTTTATCTTCGCCCCTCAAAATTCCCCATTCTACCCAAGTTTAGCCCGCGAAACGAAAAATGCATTTCCATCCATAAGCAAGGAATGGTTTTTGCTGCTCCTTGCTGGAGTGAATAAAGATTAGCTAAGCCAGCCAATAGTCGTTCAGTAAAAGTAACCGGGCAACTTATATTCGGCACCCCGCTTCTTGACGATGATTATGCTATTTGGCAAAATTATCTAGCATTTTGGGTTGCTTTTCGTGTTCATTAAATAAACAATTGCACACCAACACCATCCTAATGCTGGTGTTAACTTTTCATGCAATTACATTGGTGAAAAAATTCACTCGCACAAAGTGCGTATAGGTAGACTTACATCTTACACTTGAGAAGCAGAACGGAACAAACGTACCTGCTGGTGAATATTTAATCAAATTCCATGTTTATTGGATCAAACTGCCCCGGCAACTGTTCACTGATTGTCAGCTTCTTCTGCTCCTCCTTATTGACATTTTTCTTTTTTCCTGTAATCAAAGTTTCGGAATGTTTGCCAGTTCTGATTGGACAGATGGAGTTCAGATTATTGAGTTGCAAATTTGACTTCCCTGCCTAATTTGGTGCGACGTAGGACGCCGACCGCCGATGAACAAACAGAGTTCAAAGTGAATGCTTTTTATTTTACAACTCTTAAAATTGAGTTTGTTGTTGTCTTCTTCACGGGTTATCAATTTAATTCCAGAACGTGTTAAAAAAATAAAACACAGCTGTTGACTGACTCTGTTCGTGGATGTTTGTGAAAATTTGAATTACAGATTTAGCTGGCCAAAACAGATTTTGTGGCGTCTTGCGTTTACTCGGGGTGCGTTGAAAACTGATTGTCAATTGCCTTTGAGGAGCGTTAATTTATTTTGAGTTCATCGCACCTTCGAGAAAAAATAGTGAAAAAATAAATATTTGGCGCTTCTCAAAACCATTCGATTTCTGTGAGGTTTTAATTTTTTTGACGAATGGAAGGGAAAGGGATCTGCAATTTTCGAAAATGAGAATTGATAAGCTCATTCATGACAGTTATGCTCTCGGATGTTGTCAGACGTCAGAAAGGTGGCAGAGTGGAAAAAACCTTAAGTTTGATTTTTTTTTTCAGGAGTGAAAACTGGAAACACTCGGTAAGTAGTCCAATACACTTAACAACTAAGCTACTGCGCCTTCGCACCTTCGATATTTAGCATAGATCAACAAACTGTCAAATGAGCGTAATCATCTTCTTGGGTGGTCCTTCAGTTCGTAGAGAAACAGAAACTTAAAAATGGCTCTCAGAGGGGTATCTCTGTTAAATCGTCCAAGCCATATCTTGACCGTGTTCCCATACCAAATTTAGTTCCTCTTCGTCCCTGCAGTTTCTCTAGACGTTATTTCAGACTATCACCCCGACAAGCACTCGGATTTGATTTAGATATCAGCACGGGAGGGTCTCTGATTTTTTAATATCAGTGGTGGGTCACAAGCTGAAGCTCCGTGACATTTTTTTCATCTGCGGTTTATAGCGTCGTTGACCCACTTGTAAATCAGTGTCGGTTTTTATGGGCCTGTAAACGTCACATGAGTTTAAAGACCTCAGTTCCGTTAAGAGTGCGTCGTTTAACCTTAGTGTTTCCTCACGTTGCTTCATTTGTTTCTTTAGATCTGTTTTCAGTACCAGAAAGACCTGCCTGGATACCAAAAATGATTATTTTCATCGCAGAGCGTAACTTCTTTGTGGACAATCGTCTAGTACAAGAATAAACTAAAGCTAGAAGCATAAGTACTTGGACAAGTGCGTGCCAGTTAAGGTTTTTTAGTCTTTTATTTTGCCACGTTTCCAATTAGAAAGTTATACTGCTCCGAAACGTCAGATGACACTTTATGTTACATTTTTCCAAGCAAATCCAATTTGCTGATTACTAAGTCGCTTTCATATTACGCACAAGCATAATGTATGTATAATATTCTTGGAAAAATAATCTTCTAATCACTTGCAAAATATTCATCGCAGACGGTCCCGGAGGATATGGAATTTATGATCAAAAGGTTGAAACTATAATTTGATGGATAGCATCCAGCCAGGCATGAGGCTTTCTCGACATACTTGCTGTTTGAAGGGCAACACGGGTTAATGTATGTATGCTTTAAGATTAACAGAAATTAAGGACTCGTTTCGGCCATATCGAACATACGAAGGTGCCGGGGTATAGTATAGGTATAGTCCACCCCTTAAACTGTGAAAAGGAGATTGCTCCTGTTTTTTTTGTAATTGTGGTTCAGTATTAGCTCCTTTTGAAAAAGAGTAGTCAAACAACTGGAAACTAGCTGTGGTATGACTGAAGACTGGCCTTCTCTTAGTGCAATTGGTACGATTATATATCCGCCATGTTTCATTGTTTTTTTTTCCATTTAATGAAACATTTTGACACTTATATTGGACAGACGCTAAAGTTGCTAAAGAAACATTCACCTGCAACCTCTTGCTGCAAGAGCGCTTCAAAACATCTAACAAAAGCTGCAACTATCTGATTTCATACGCAGTCCGTGTCGAATACAAAGGAGAGCGACTGGACTTTACGTAGCTTGGAAACAAACAGAAAAATAAAAGTTGATTAGACCTTGTCCTAGAGCGGAATGCTCTCGGATAGAGCAGGATGGTATAGAATGGTTCGTGGTACCTTCCCTCAATATAATGTCTGTGTGCAGTTTGTACCTACCTCCAGCTTTCTGTTGTTTCAAATGAAAACAATCACGTTTCACGTTTGGTGTGCGTTTTTTGATTCAGAGTTGCTATACGAGTACACATCATGCAGTTCTAGTTCGTTGGTTTGTATGTAGGTATATTACGATTTGGTTTTCATGATTTAAAAAAAATGTATTTTTTTGTCTAAGCTAAACTGCACAATAGGAGGATGTTGCGGAACCGATTGAGTTTTCATGTGACTGCTATTATTCGGTAGACTGAACACGGTGCCGGTGTTTCCATGCATAGTTTAGTTTAGAGGAAAAACTGTTTTCACACCGCATACTCGTATGCCTGCGGAATAATTTATTGTAATTGGAAATGTGAATATTTATTCAATGCTCGCATGTGCTGTGTTTTTCTTATGGGAAAAAAATAACATTAGATGGGTTTGCCTCGTGGACCGGGCAATATTATTGTTCAGCTTGCTTGTTCATCCACGAGCGTGCTTTACTTTGCCGCAAAAACGATTTACGAAAATAACGAAATTCAAACTTTTACTGAATGGGAAGCAGTGCATCACCAGAATATTCTATTTGTGCACTTGGTACCTACTTGAGAAAATTAGGGCCATACAACTGGATTTTATTTCCAAACACAGATAATGACAAAAATGTTGCAATTGAGCTCGTGTAGCTTCCAGAGTTGTTCCGCTGTTGGACCCCGTCCCGGAAATCAATTTTAACATGGATTACTACCTTCATATCCACAACGTGTATGGCAAGACGAGGTATCTGAAGCTGAACCCACATGTACATCAATTGTCCGTCTGGTCTAACATCCCTGTTCGTGTGTTGGTTAGGGTTTTAAGAACGGGGGATTGGCAATGGCGGCCACATATACCTCACTTATAAGCGCGCGAGATATATCAAAGGATGATATGGCTAACACATTCTATCCCCATTCATTTATAATTGCCCTTTTGCGACACAAAGTAAAACAACACTTTGCGATCTCTCGTAATAGCTATTCGGCGCTGATTTGCCGGATGCTTGTATAAACAAACACATTTATTGGATCGACACATTTATCGATATTATTGCCTTCTGCAATTAAAATACTTTGTCACCAATGGTAAAGATTCTTAGACGTCGCTCTGTCAAACACTTGTGTAAACACAATGTTCGGTAACATTATAGATGATGAACTTTGACTCAGTTAGTTGTATCTCGATCCGCGAACTCAAAACGTACATCTCTATCCTTCTTTATGAGTCTTTAGTTATAAATAAAGAAATATATATTTTTTAAAAACCCTCTCGACGAAATGGTTTTCTCGCGCTTGTTAACATGTTCCAAACCTTTTTTTGCAGAATTTTGTAAAGCAGAAATTTAGAGAACATTTGTTTTCTATTTTCATTTGAAAATTCGTTTTTTTTTTAAATTTTGTTTTCTTTAAATTTTAAATTTCTCTAATAATTCTTAATATTTTTTTTTAATTAAATTTCGCAATTTTTAATAGATATTCCTTCTTATTTCTATATTTATATTTTCTCAACTTAATTTTTGAAGTGAATACTTTTATGCGAACAACGAAAGTGAATTTTCTGGAGTCTAGAATATTAAAAGAAATTCGTATCAAATACCTACCATATCGAAGCTCCTCGACTCATCGAAGCAAAATGTGGTAGCTGTAAACAATAAATTTTTTTATATATTTAAAATTGCGTTTAATATTCTTTTTAATTTTTTGGTTAAAAAAAAAACACAGAATAAGCTGAATGTGAAAAGCAGAATTTTTGCGTGAAAGGCGTTATCGTAAAGACGGATTGTTCCTTCAATTAAAAATGTTATCGTTGATGTATCGCTACGCAATTCAATTGGTTAGATCCATTTCTAAATGAATAAAATCATTCGGTAGTTGAAATCATTCAGTTAGGTACTATTATATCGATTGTGCCGCCTATGCCGATCAGTATTGCTGACGTAGCAGTACACATGCAGATATCCTTGTTAGTTTTTATTTCCTTTATCTTCTCTGAATTGAAAAATTGGAAAACGCTCTAACAATAAAATCTACCTATCCGTTCAGCGCCAAAATATGTCCGTTCCTCCTGCTTCACTGTCGTCAGGTAATAATTTGCCAACATTTCTCGCCAATCCGCAATACAATATTGTAGTATACATTTTTTACTGCAGTTATGAAATGATTCGATTCAAAATAAAGCAATAAGGGGCACACGCTGTATACATATACGCTGCAAATATAAAGCATACCTTTATTTTCAACTCAGTGGTTGAACATGAAATTATATTAATTACTCATTTGCATTTATCAAGGCACTCACATTATTTTCATTAAATCAAAAATATTCAACCGGAAGATTTTTTTTTATTTTAAATGATATATCATACATGCCTACGTAGAATAACCGATTAAATTACAAAAAAAAAAATAACAACAATGGTCCAAGGAAACGCTTCCCCGAAAATGAAAAAAAAAAAAAAAACAATTCTTCCACTGCAATGTGGCTTCTGCTTTGTGTAATAACAAGCTACATACCAACATGGATTATTCCTTAATTACGTGGGCACCAGTGTTGCCAGTTACTTTGTGGAATAATTTTTTTCGCATTCGCAGAGTAAATATTTTGAAATATGTTGTTCCACGGGCAGTGTGATCAATTTAGCTAAATTTAGCAGGATTATTTTATTTTTGCCTTTTGTTTTTTGGCATGATTTCATGATGGTAGCAGGGAAAATTAGCAGGATTTTGGTTTCGCCAAATTATGAATTAAAACTAACAAAATAAAAACAAAGAAGACGAATCTTAGTGTGAACAAGCCATTACAATTCTTATTTGACAGTGAACAGTGAACATATTCAACGAATTCAGTTAATAATAATTATATTTATTTTTATTCAACGAACAGAGACTGAACTTAAATAATTGAATTAAAATATTTTTTTTATGTAATACATCTGTCATTTTTGATTTTTCAAAAATATATATTTTTTTGTTGATCGGGATTCTTTTTACCCAACTGGACACATTGAGGGTTATGTGTTTCGTGCGTATCCTATGTACGTTCCTACGTTACGCCCTGCAGCCTAAACTCCTTGATCGATTTCGAAGAGTGTGGTGTCTTTATATTCTTATTCTTCCCCGTAGTGCCATAGGCTTAAAAAATAAAAATAAAGTTAATTAAAAAAACAAAAAACCCGACTGATTGTTCAAGTACATATACCTAGCTATTTGGCAGTCGGATGATTCTTAATACTCATATATTTGTTAGGTTCTTTAGGTATATAGTCTCCGATTGTCAATTACTTCGGTAGAGGTACTTGAGTGTGTCTTGTTCATATATTTTTAATTCGTTTTTTTTTTACAATAAGTCGGGTTAAGTTTTTTAAATTAACATTTTTTTATTCATATTCGATTTGTCTAAAAAATCAATCTTTTTTTTGATCTGAAGCACTTTTGAGAAATCTCGACAGTGTCGCCGGTTGAGCAATCCATAAACCAATGCTCGCGGTCACAAACAAATGAGCTTGTTGTGATAAGGAGTATTGTTTCCCAATCAGTGCCATTGTCATCTGGCATGGCCCAGCAACGACGGCATGCTTGTTGGGCGACCGAGGGGCAAGGGCCGAGTCGGTTCTTTATTATTATTATTATTATATATATTTATTCATTCCACTAATACAACAAAAATAGCAATAAAGATTAAGATTACTTAATAAATAGTGCCTAATTAAGTAGCAGAAAGAAAGAGACCAATCTTAACATAAAGTCAGCATGAATTGAGGGCTACGAAGAAAACAAAGAAGAATATGAATTCTAAAGCGCAAAGGAAGAGAGTCGTTTTATTATTCGGTTTTTCCTTCGCTGTTCGACGGGTAGAAATACTACAACGCATACTTTCACTAATACCAATGTGTATGACACAGGGATTGTTTTTTTTAACTGAACTATTCAGTTTTCGCGTATGGAAACGATTTTTTATATCAATATATTTCGAAATGTGTGAAAATCAATTGAAATGGACCAGTGCAAGTAAAAATAAATAAATTGTTTGCGGCCAACTTTCACATACTATGTGAAATACATATATCTACTGTTTTTTTTTAATTGTTGTATTAAGTTTTAAGTTTATCGCAGGTTTTGATTTAAAAAAAAAATTTTAGATGATTTTTAGCACTCTTTTATACAAAAAAAAAACACGCTATTACTGAACTTAGCAAGATTTCAAATATTGAATTGGTCACACTGTCCACAGAAGAAAAATTGATGTTTTGAACTGAGGGTGGCGGCAAGTAGTCAAGTATGCATACTACTTCTCTGGCCATAAAAAAGTATGTTATCCTCTTCTCGAGTAAAATATTACCAATCATGGCGGAGTTTGCAACGACATGCTGGCAACAATACCAACACAAGGTGGTACATAATATATAAAAATTACCTTAAACCAAAATTAAATATAAAACGAGTGGTGTTAATTGCTTGCCTTACCAATTTTCTGAGCTTTTGGGATGAATACTCATCCTTTGTTTAAAGTAAATAACATTAATAAGATGCACTGGACTATCCTGCTGGTTCATTGAATACGCACAATATTTATCTTCTGGTGGATTTTACTGCAATGGAATATAAAGGTACTCGAGCCAGCGACATACATGCTGTATACCTGCAGTCGTTTTCGTTTGGTTTAATTTATTTTAATGAATTGTGTTCCCTTTGTTATTGCATCGTTCGTTGCAAATATTGCAGTGATTGTTTGCATTCATATCGAAGTGAACTTGAGCATGGCTTCAGCCAACAAGCTTCGGTCTATAGCCGGCTGCCTGCAGTTATATATTATAAGTTGGCTGAGCATGAAGCAAGTTACGTACGCTCATTCATTTGCTGCGTTTTTCCTCAGGGGCGGACCCAAAGACGATCCATATGATCCACATGTGACTACCTTACTCTTTGTAAAGCGTGTCCCAAAATTCACGCAGAGTGTAATTTTGATAGAAAATACAGATTTGTAATTAGAAAGCTTACATTTTTTATTGATTCATAGACTATGCAGATTGGGGCTATGTATGGCCGCCACGGCTTTGATGGCATATACGTACTCCTTTATTGAAATTTTCTATGACCATTTGGCATTAAGTGACTGAATTTCATTAAAACCGCTTTCAAGGCATTGGTGGTCGTGGGCTTGTTTGCATAAATAAACCCTTGACTTTAAAAAAAACACAAAGAACAAAGTCCAATGGCGTTAAATCACTTGATCACTAATTGAACCAGTCTGCCCGAATTTTTCAATTATTCTCTTCACAGCTGATGGGTTCAAATCACTATGACGGCCATATTTTGTACGAAAATTGCAGACAAACATTAATTATTTTTAAAATATTGCTCAACAATAAAAATACGTTGTATAGCTCCCCATTTTTACTAATCCCGAACTGTCAGCTGTCACATTGTTATTGTTGTGTGTGATGGGGTTTTTAATAAGGTGTTAAGTAAACATTATAATTCATTTAATTCATGATATATTTAATATAAGTACATACTAGGTATAAATGAATATGCGATAAATTAATGGAAAAGCGTGTGGTTGCGAATGCGGCATAATAAGGGACAACGAACAGCTCGTTGTTGAAGATGACAACTGTCAGTCGTAGGTGCGTTTGTTCGCTGTTTCAGATGAACGATAGTAAGAGTTGTTCGTATCAGTTATCTTTTTTTTTCTGTTGGCAAGACTGTACTCTTAAATGGCGCAAAAATTCAAATTTTGCGTGAATTATGGGCCACCCTTTATGTTAAGCTTTTTGAAGATAAGAACATCATTCCAAACTGAACCGTACATCTGCCGAAGAATCGAAGACTCGAATCGGATTTCATTTTGCTTTCTCACACCAGAGATGGCCTTACTTCTTTTATGCATTCTTAGCCTGGAGAAATAGCGATTGGAAAAAGGTATTGTTCGCCTGATATTGGCGGCAGTGTCATTTTCTAAGGCATTTGAGAGTCTAGGTATGCAATGTATTTAAATTCGCTGTTTTGTCCTTTGTCGACAACGACTTTGAGAGTCGATTGTCGACTACAAGCATTTTCATCCTTTTGTCCTCATTAACAGATGGACTCGGCCTACGCTTCAATATTTCAAAACAGCCCGCTGCAATTTATGCAAATGACAGCAGCGTAGTTGAGTGTGTTTTTGAAAAAGTCTACTCCTTATGTTGGGTTGTACGTTTCGCAAAATTGCTGCGAGAATGATATTAAGGAAGTTACCTTCTCTTAAATTTTTTCGAAATTGAATGATTTGTTGATGTTTCTTTCGTCACGAGAGATTTATTTATTTCGGTCACCCAGACTTTGATTTGAACTGAACAAAATGTTTTTTTTAGCTCTACAGTCCAAAAGCAGGGACAAAACCTAAAAAAATTCAGGCACGCTTCCTACACCTCATCATATATGAAGAAACTTGGCGGTCTCCAGATCTACCAAACTTACCACGTTGTGGTCGACGCGAGGCATGTTTCTCGTATTTTGGATATCTGAATACCCGTGCGCCCAAAATTCACTCGGACCAGTACTTGGCCAAAGTACGTATGAGGATATTCACAACTCAACAACGCCGAACTGATACTGTACGTCGCACACCCACTATCACAAAAGACTGCCTTTGTCAACCGTGTCTCCGTAACCTCTCAACGAGCTCATATAGGCAGCTTCGCTAAAACCATGTGTAGACCAGTGGCAACTCTGCAGGAATATTGCCACCGATGTACGGTGTTATGCTCGAAATGACTACAAGAAACCCACTGGTTCGATAAAGAGTATCGGCAGACAAGGCTGCGGGATCAAGTGGTTGGTAGACAGAGTTTCGGTTTCCCTATCAACCAATTGTCAGAAGATCGCAGCGATGAGTCAGTGACCAATTTGCAAGTATTGAAAACGAGGCGCCGAAGATGGTTCTGGTAGATATTGCTGTCAACGAAAAAGGACTCTCAGCATCGACGACTCGAACAAAACGTTACTATGGGCAGGTTTAACTTCGAAGTAATTAAAATCTTCGTCTGTACCGCTACCACTTCGAGTGATATCCGGTCCCGCATGTGATGAAGTACGGAGGAGAACAAAAATCAGCGGATACCACGGCTGAGAATGGTAGGACACGCGGAGCATATGTACAATCGCACGAACGAGCCCAACGACTCTTTGAGTTCACCCCTGAGAGACAACGTAGTAGAGGAAGATCTTACCTTAGGTTGCGTGTACAATAGGAGGGCGCCTCCGGCCTGAACTAACTAACAGCTAGCTATAGAGACCGAGCTGGCTACAGGAACTTGTTGGTTGAGGCCCTAACAAGCGCCACCAAAAGTAAAGTTAAGTTACATATATTCCGTGTGTAAGGACTAAGTCAATATATTAAAATGAAGCAATTCACAAACTCCTCGCGACGAATCTCCTATTTAAAAGCACATTTTACTACCCATAAATATACTTCAGCAGTATTCCAAATGTAACATAAATCGCAGCTCAAGATTGAATGTTTGCCACAAGTGCTGGTGGGTGTCCAATTTACGGAGACAACAATGTTAAAATTCATCCCACTTCTGCAGTACGCGGTCTTGTTCCGTGCCACCCTAAAACTTTTTCGGCTATGCAAAAGTTATAACAAAGTTCCACCCGCTTAATGACTCCCAATTCCCAAGTTGTTTTCGATAAAAGTGAAAAAAGTCACACACACACAGAAATGAAATCAAATTATCTCGTTAGAAGTAAAACGTAAAACTCACCCGCATTACATGCGATTTTACGACATAGATAAAAGAAGAGTAGCAAAGTACGTAACATGTGCTCCCCTGACATCCCGAAAGCGCAACGCACATGAAACGACAAAGCGTCCCTTGGGGGTGTGCACCTCAACCAATTAATCCCACTTGTGGGTATTTTTTTTTTTAACAGCTCCTTGAAAATGTTAATTTAATTTCATTATAAGGCCCACCGCCGCCGCCCCTCATTGGGGAAAAGATTTCATTAACTTTGATCTTTAACTTTAGCATGGGTGGCGGAGCGGTTGTGGTTTTAGTATTCTGTCTACAGTTAGCCATCTTCTTCCTCGACCCGCAAGTGGCGTTGCAGGGCTAATTTCAATTCCTGGGACCTGTAAATGCTAGAAGTTTGCTCCTTAATGCGCCTTGTGTTGGGCAGTGGGTGGTGTTGAATGGTGCGGGGAGGTGACCTGTTGAGTCGCGCCAAAAGGGTTAATCAATTTGCTTATGTTTGCTCATGCTTCCATTGGTCTTTCATTACGGCGACTACCGCGAGGGCTTTAGTTCGCATCATTCTCATCATCTTTGTCATTATCATCGCAGCATCGGCTTCAGCATCAGCATCATTGGCATTAGCCTTCGTATCGAGTTTGTCTTCGCTTTTAATTATGGGGGCACTTAAGCATTAATTAAAAATGCAAATGAGATTCAACTTTTTTTTCATGTTCCTTGTCTATGCTGCTGGCCTTTAATGTCCTTTATTGTCCACTATGGAAGCAGTCTTACGTTTGCTGTCTTTGATTTTAATTCAAAAAGGAAACTAAATGGAAAATGGCGAAGCTAAGGAGAAATCTAAATCGTTAGCAGGAACACTCGAACGTTTATGTCGCTCATATTACAAGGTTATTTTTTTTTCTTCCTTAGTAGCTAGAGCATCCAATGGTCGTTTAGGGCATCGAAAGTTTTGTTAATAGTACTGCTACAGATGATGAAGGTTTTTGGTGGCCCATGGAAAAGGTAATTTGTTTAATTTATGAGTGGAGTGTAAGAGAGCATTTTACTTTGGAAATATATCTTTTCAGCGGCGGAGAGAGGATAATATGTTTCTGTGGATTTATTAACTATACATATATATTTATATTCCGACCAAGTCCTGGCTTTCCCAGCTATTAAACAGATGAATTAATGGGGTGTCCCAAAAAAGATCCTGAAAGTAGTTTTGCATCATTTCAATCGGGACGAACTTTTCAAGTCAACATTGACGGTTACAACTCGTCCTTATTTAAGCTATCAGTGGTTATATACAACGCCTACATTGACTCATTAATAACCAAACTTGCTGCTGCAAGATATAATATGGACTTCTTAGGAATTTATTCTGACAATCTGTTTGCTTTAGCCTCAGGGCAGGGGACAGGCAGAGATTCTGGCCCTACTCAAAGCTGCGGAGGTACTTTTGATGAGATCGATATCCAACAAGTATATCGCCATCTACATTGATAACCAGGCTGCGCTCAAAGCGCTAGAATCACATACCACTAAATCTGATCTAGTCAGGAATTGCCGCGCAGTGCTTAAGGCATTATCCTTGCAAAACCGTGTCAGATTGTGTTGAGTACCTGGGCATTGCCATATTGAGGACAACGAAAAAGCCGACGTTCTGGCTAAGGACGGGCGGAGCTTCCACTTTATACAATGATTGAAGGTATCAGACCACCCATGGCCGTTGCTAAAAGGGTTGTCTTCGAGAAAACCTCCAATAAAGCAGCCAGAAGATGGTCACAGCTAGAAGAGCACAGGGTCTCTAAGGCACTGTGGCCTGGCTTAAAAAGAAAAAAGTCTGAGGAATTGAGGAATCTCAGTAGAACAAAGTTAAGATTAACAATAGGAATACTCGCTGAACACTGCCTGTTAAGGAAGCATGCCATGAGACTAGGCTTATTTAATACGGACATATGCAGGTACTGTGAGGACCTACAAGTTACGGAAAATATCTCCCACCTTCTTTGCGAGTGTCAAGCAATTGCTCGGACCAGAAGGAAGCACCTAGGCAGGTACTTCTTTAACAACTTAGAAGAGGTTGGTTCCTCAAACAATATTGGAACATGTAGCAATCGCCTTGAATAATCCCCCTCCATCTTTATGCAAAAAAAAAAAAAAAAATTGTAGACTGTTGACGTCGCACTTGACGTGCTATAAAATATTTTCCATGCACTGATGGTAATAACTTTAGCCGCTGTGCAAAAGTTAACCTCAACTTGACACCACACTTTATCTACCACAACGCGCGCGCAAACCACTGGTATATAGGTTGTGTAAATCGAGTGGGCGGTCCTTTTTCCACTTGACCATTGATCTGGAAAGTGATAGTGCGTAATCTCGGCAAAGCAAATCACTATTTTTAGAGAAAAAAATCTTAATTTGCCATAAGAAAAGGCACTTTTTTTTATTTTCCGCCTTTAGTTGCCGCGATTGCGGTGTAATTCGCCAAGCATCCTCGTAAATTAGCATATAGATGTTAATTAAGCGAGCTTGGACGAATTATTAAAAGTGCATAGGTACCTATTTTTCATTACCATATTAATTGAAGGCGGATTAAAAAAAACTTGCAGTACACTTAATGCTATCAAACATAAAATCCCTAGATGAAAACACGAGGCTACTCAGTGCGTGTACTTTTCATGAGTGTCACTAGTGCCGCCATATCCAATTGAAGAAGTTGTCCATGTCAGACATATGCAACAAATTTTCGCCGTCACCGCATATGGGTAACATAACCTCAGTGCATCAAGTACTAAAGACGCCACAGTGCTCAGGAGCACCCGCGAACGCAGTCCTCACGTCGCAAATCAACCTGCGTCACTCAAGAGCGCCTGTTCGAAACAGCTCGGTCAATCATCCCGTTAAATCCCGGACTTTCAACCACACCGCAACCTGTGATCAGTCGAGAGATACGATCAGCGTTACTTACCGTTTAATCTCATCCCAGAAATAACATCTTTAAATCCAAATCATTAGTGAATTTTAAACATCAAGACCCAACAGTTTGTATGCTTATAATAGTTAAGAATAGGTAGTTTATGAATTCGAGGTAAGAAGCGCCAAAAGATTCTTTCATTCTGTTCGTATCATAACTTTGCATTTTTCCTACAGTACACAATCTTCAAAGAACCACAGAACCGATGTGCGCACAACGACTCTGCAGGAAACAATCATCATAATCATCAGTCAACGATAAAAGTTGCATAAAGAATAACTAAACAGCAACAGTAAAACCGTAAGTCTTTTGGCATTTCTAAGATTCATACATACATTTCGGTAAAACTTAAAATAAAATACAATAAAACCAAATATTTCATATCACATGCGAGTGCCCTCTGCGCTAAGACATGGTTAAACCTATTCATATTGCTCATAGTCTCATATTCACAAAATAATTTAAATCATTTTAAGTACAATTAATTTGCTAAATCAAAAAAAAAAAAAAAAAATACCTACCTAAGATCACGATTTTGAATTAAGTTTGCTAAAATTAATAAGGATTTATAATTCCCTATATAAACTATAGTTACGATTAGAATAATATCTCGATTTAATACCTACCTTATCAGATAACATAAGTTGGATAATACCAGAATTCTAGCTTGTTATTCTAACTCGCGTGCTTGTTGGCACATATATGCGATTTGCATATATAGAGAAATAGATTCTCTCTTAAGATATTTGTAACAACTCTCTTAATGTCTACTATCTACGAAACATGAGAAATTATCAATGACACCCAGTCAGTCTATCGTGAATAAACAAACTGTATGAATTTTGAAAATCATTCTGTTTTTACTATGGAATAATGGATTTCTAATGGCGATAAGTGGATGATAAGCGTGAGCAACATTCAATGAGTACCTAAATGTGAGCTTCGATGTAGATAGAGAGTTTATATCAGGGACTATCATAAACAACATCAAGGCATAATGATAGTCAAGGAGTTTTGACTTCGGTCATGCATTAGGGTGGGTTAGCCTACTGGTTGTGTGTTCGTTTCTTACGCCAACGACAGCTTCCTAAAGTGTCACCAACATCTGGCACCAACTCTCTCAAACTTCAAACTTTTCTTCTTTCTGTTTCCTTTCCCCTTCTCAACGATCTGGTCATCCAATACACGGATGCCAATACACCATTTTTAGGCGCGCAAAGCAAGCAACACCATTCTACATAAACATAGCATCCTGCAATATCATTTTTTTGTGATCTATGATGACATGGCACGATTCATTTGTAGGTAGGTAAGTGGCAGTAAGATCCCCCCCATTCCGACGAGCTGTCGCCGTGCGACCACCAGCGTGCCACTTCTGCTACCGGGAGAAATCAACATCCAAATTACCCCCTGCCCTACAAACAATAATTATATTCTGTAGGGAAATTGACTGTTTGGGCGATTTGGTTTAGGTTTTTGACCGCAATAGTTCCCTGGGGATGTTGATGGGCCCGCCTTGGTGCCTGGTCTCTTGTGATGATCTCACAACCCCCCTCAAGCTAACATAACCTAGCCTGAGGGGATCCAATACGGGTTACACGAATCTTAAAACAAAAACAGATACAGCCATCTTTAATTGGACATAAGAAAGAGGAGCTGTGTCCCCTCCAATCAAAACAGAAGTTGAACACGTTCATAGAAAAAGCAAATGTGTAACAACTCCTTTCGTCCTTCGTGAAGTCTCAATTACTCTCCAAAGACATCTCAAAATACTGGGAGTTTGATCTGCTTAATAACCTTAAATGGGACTTTCATTTTAGAAGTGTCTCAAACCAGTTGAAATTGCGAAATAATGCCTTGAAAATTATACGTTCAAGGCGGAAGAGGCCGCACATGGAAACTGCCCTTCAAACAGCGAAAACACTTGTAGAAGGTATACTCTTCAACATGATATGACAGTTTACATGTGAACTACGAAAAAGAACTCTAATCAAATTGGCGCATCCATCAATGACTGTTTCCGCATTTCAACAGCATAACGAGTCGAAGCTGGATACACATCATTTGAATACCTAGAAAGAAAGAGAGCAGTGAATGTAGTAAGTAAGGCACTGTCCGACTTCATGCATCCTTTACACAATACAGCAAAGAAGGCGCTGCTTGGCAAAAAAAAAAAAAAAACAGTCCGTAAAAGCTGCACTTCCGCTGTAAGTAACATGGTGTCGTTACTATCTAGCCAATATGTATGCCTCCCAAACAATATCTCACAGGCAGACTTTAACCCCCCTCCGCCTTGGACAGATACTTGGTAAATATTATCTCCAGTTTGAAAATATATAAGAAAAACGAAACAGCGGACAAAAAATTTCAAGCTCTACCCAGGAAATGAAGGCCTCCTCGAACGCAGTAAGATTTTTATACACGGACAGGTCGTGCAAGGACAATAATTCTACCTACACGGTAATTGAGCTCAACAAACACGGAGAAACCAAAATCATTCAAAGGGGACTCCTTCCAGAATTAGCCAGCAGTTATACAGCTGAGCTAACGGCTGTCGATAAAGGAATGTCTATCGCCCAATCCTTATTGGTAAAAACCGTAGTTTTCACGGATAATTTAAGTATTATAAATGGTTTGAATAAGTCCCCCTCTCTAAAATACATCAGGAGCAGCCTCGAACTAAGTGTAGCTTGGGTACCCAGCACACGTCGGTATTTAGGGTAACTAAATTGCAGACACAGCCGCCAAAGAAACCATTAAATACCGTAACTACCCCCAACTCTTATCAAAAATCATCAGACAACAATATTCAGAGCAACCGAAGGTAAAAAGACAGCCGAGGAATGGGAAACCTGCTTTACTTTTATTCAAACGCACCATCTTCCTACTCGTATCCCCTACAATAAAACATTCAGCAGAAAAGATTGCATAAGTTTGCTACAATTCAGGTAAGGAAAAACACTTTTCACAACAAGGCATCTGTACCAAAGAGATACACCGGAGGAATGTCAACATTGTGGAAGGGTTCTTACAATTTGGCATATTATGCAGGTAACCATAATATGCCAATTTCGAACAAACTTGCCGAAGTTCTGAACCTTGAAAATGTTCTAACCCTCAAACGTATTACAGAAGTCACATCTCACCATCATTAATTTAACGACACATAATTATAATAATTATTATATACCTTAAAAAAAATAAAAATTATATTATATTATATTTATATGAAATATGAAACAACGACATGCCTTCAACTAAATAGTATATAAATTTATTTTTTTAAACTATTTAAAAAAATAGTAAACTATAAAATAATTAAATATAATACAAGGTGGCGCAAAAGTAATCCTCCTATCAGAAAATGCTATAAATTTTGCGATTGGCCCCTAATGTCAGTTCTGTTTTGACATTTGTGTAGTAAACACATGCGAAATACACGTTAATAAACAATGTTACGCTACACTGCTCCAGAACGCGGAATATTGGTGACTATTTATTTGAGCGATAATCGGTCGGTGACTTTGGCACAACGTGAATTTCGTCGCAGATTTCCTAGCCGTCCAACGCCTACTGGTGAAACACTGCGACGTTTAGCCGCTCGCCTCGAAAAGACTGGCACACCACGAGATGCTGCCAGGCGTGGCAGACCCCGGAGTAGCCGTTCTGCAGAGAATATTGCTGCTGTAGCCGAAGATGTGATGGAAGCGCCGTCGACATCGACCAGACGACGTGCCACGCAAATGGGTATCAGTCGACGGTCTTTACAGCGAATTTTGGTACAAGATTTGAAGATGTTTCCGTACAAAGTCCAGACGGTGCATCAGCTGTTAGCTGCTGACCGCCAATCGCGTCTAACATACGCTCAAGCCATCCTTAATCACCACCAAGAGGAAGATGATTTTTCATCAAAAATAATCATGAGTGATGAGGCCCATTTCCATCTTAGCGGGTACGTAAATAAGCAAAATTTACGCTTCTGGGGCACTGAAAATCCGCGTGTAACCCACGAAGAGCCATTACACCCGCTCAAAGTCAGTGTATGGTGTGCTGTTTTCGCTGGAGGAGTCATCGGACCTTTTTTCTTCGAAGACGTCGCGGGCCAAACGGTTACTGTGAATGGTGAGCGCTACAGAGCAATGATCAACGAGTTCTTTTTGCCGCAACTTGATGAATTGGGATTGGAAAACATGTGGTTCCAACAGGACGGTGCAACGGCACACACTGCACGTGCCACAACCGATATGCTGAAGGATGCATTTCCCGGGCGCCTAATCTCCCGTTTTGGCGATTTGCACTGGCCAGCAAGATCGCCTGATTTGACCGCTCCAGACTTCTTTTTGTGGGGCTTTTTGAAGTCGCGGGTTTATGTCAACAAGCCTCAGCCTCTTGCAGCTCTTAAAGACAATATCCGTCATGAATGTGAGGACCTATCGCCGGAAGTTTTGGCCAAAGTGATGGAAAATGCCATAAAAAGGGCTCAAATGACAATCAACTGTGGCGGCGGCCATTTACATGACATCATATCCTCGACTTGATGTAAAAAAAATTAAAAGACCAAATAAAAATAATCCACAAGAAGAATCAAAGTTTTTAATTTTTTTTTTAAATTACAGCCAAAAAACATCGGAAGGTTATTTTTGCGCCACCTTGTATAAAGGTCATTCATTTTTCGGTTTCGAAAGTAAAGCTAAATAAAACAACAGAAACAGCGATACATTTTCGATGAGAATTTTATTTCGTTATAAAATTTGAATTTTACCATTAAGTGCGAAACACAATATCAGTCAAATGGCCGCCTCGGAACAATTCACAGTATGCGATATTTTTGAGGTCATTTTTAACCACTTTTTCGCACATTTCGGGCAGTATCTCGGCCAAAACTTGAGTAATGTTTTTAATGGTATTTAATGCGTCTAGAGTTCTGGGATTATTCGCGTAAGCACGGTCTTTTGCATAGCCCTACAGAAAAAAATCGTACGGTGTCAAATCGCATGATCTTGGTGGCCAATTCACGTCGCCAAAACGTGAAATTCTTTCTTCTCACGCAATAAAGCCATAATTGATTGCGTGGCTTGTTGCCCCGTCTTGTAGTAGGTTTGTAATAAGTTTTAATAATTTTAACGCGTTCTTCGATTGTTAAGCGACCTATGACACTTCAAATGACAGCTCAATTTGACAGGTGTCAAATGCCAGCGCTACCAACGAAGTGAATGACCCTGTATATCTGTGGTCACAAGGCAAAAACCGCTTAAGTCGACTTTAGACGAAATTGAGATTTTGATGGCATTAGATTCAGAGTACCCAAATTTATTTTGTAATTTTTTTTTTCAGCTTAAAACCTTTATAGTCACTAGGGTCAATAGAGTAAAAAAAACTTTAAACTGCTCTGCTGAACAATGACAAAAACAGACTTAAATGGTTTTGTCTTGTAACCACAGATATATGAACAACTTCAGGTAGCTAGAAACCACTGTTTTGATGAACAATGTCGACTAGTGAATACAATAAAACAAAAGGCGTACAAAGGGCTGCGGAAGAAGGCTAGGGGTTCTCAAGAGCTTCTTAGAAAGAAATAGAGAAATGCTTCTCCAGAAGCAATGTACGAAAGTCTTATCAAAAGCAAATCCCTTAGAGAAACCTGTGGCGATGGCAAAGGAAAACTTGTACTAGACACACCATTTGGTGGGGAGAGAAAATCTGCAGCCTCTAAAATGGCGACTAAGACTAAAATCCCGACGATGTACAATACTTCCACCCACCCCACCAAACCGAATTTAGGATAGCAATATTTATTCTATAAAGCAACATAGTTGCTTTGACTGACGGTTTATCCGGGCAGCTTTTATGTGTAGCTAAGAATGCCTGATGAATGCAACCTCAGTTTCGACAGAATGCCACAATCGATGCCGGTTGTAAGGTAAGGTAGCATATTAGCAGAAAGTAAATAGAAAATAGCTCTGTCAATCGCCGTTCCTTTGGGCTCAGGGGCAATTGAGTATCAAATCCCTTTCAAGGAATTTCTTAATATTGGCTTGATCATCCCAGTCGTGTTCTATGGCGCCGAAGATTCGACTTTATTTAAGGTAGGTGGAGATAAACTCGATCGCTTTGATGGTCCTTATAAATAAATAAATAGTTGGCGCAACAGGCCCGTAGGCACCCTCGGCCTAGCTTCTCACAACCATTCGTCTTGTGTGAGTTTTTCATTTTTAGGACGAATGGAAGGGATCTACAATTTTGCGCCGAGTCCAAATTGCCAATTGAGAAGCTCATGAGAATTATACTCGCCGATGTTTTTCAGACGTTCGCGAAAAAAACCATAAGTGGGAATTTGAGTTTGTTCGTAATTCGAACCTGGGACCCCTCGTTTATTGGTCCAACAGTCCAATTTGGAGGCGAATATTCAACGACAAATTATACGAGCTGTACAGCGACATAGACCTGTTCAAAGAAAGTTTTAGCCTATCGTCTAAGAAGGCTAGGTTATGTACAACGAATAAACACATATCATCCGGCCCGTAGAGTCTTCTGGTCCAACTCGGAGGGATAACGCTATGAAAAAGCCATGAATCATGATCCTTTTTCTAAGGTACAATGCAGTAGAGGAAGAGATGGCACACTCAAGCAACAGATGACCTCGTCCACCTTGGAGTACGCAAGTGCAGGCTATTTAGTTAATGTCTCGCTTCACCGCGAACTGTAAAGTTGCCCAAGTAAGTATGTGAGCATTCAAACGCACTTGTTAAATACCGCCCACATTTTACTTTAAAAAAAAAAATTACCGTCCATTAAAAAAAATTTCAAAGTTAAATCTTCTATAATTGCTAAGACAGTGTTTGCAATGATTTCTTTCTATAGGAGGTGCCACGCCTCTTTGGTTCGAAACCATTCACTTATTGCTAGGGACATTCTCAGAAGATCCACAGATGTTCGACGTTTCATGAGTTTCAGATCAGGATTCTGGAAACATATAAAAGCCATGTAGGCAGATGTGCTGCATTCATTTTTTTCTCCTTTTTTAAGAAGGAGAAATTATTTATTTCACAACATTTCGATCCGTTTACTTTTTTCGTAAAATGTTGGACGTAAAATCTATCTCTGAGACAGTTTAAAGGATATTCTCATGGGCTACAAAATAAAAATCTGTTTAAATAACACACTTACTAAAAATATACAGGGTGACCCAAAAGCGCTCACCCGATGTCATTTTGCTATATTTAAAACAAATTAAACGGCATCATTTTATAATGGGTTTATTTGCACCTTCGACATTCTCCCCATTGGATTTTAAGAACGAAGTTGGTCAAGTGAGCGTCATCAATATTACTCCTCTTACCGCATTTCCATTTATTGTGGCGAGAACCTTGCACTATTGTCGGATATCCTCTTTGAAAAGCTTGCAGGGTCTGTGTCTTTTTCTTGATTTTAAAAGAAGAACTCTTGAGCAGTAAAATCGGGTGATACAAATGGCCAAAACGTGGCATTGAAGGCCCGAAAAAGCATCCCTCAAAATATCCATTGACGCACTGCACCGCCCTGTTGGGACCATATATCTGCCAGTCCAAAATGCATCAGTTTGGTTCTGTATCGATCAGGTCGGCGTTCTTCTTGTTGGAACGATTACTAGGATGGCCTTCCGACACTTCTTCTGTCACGTGTGGCTCTTGTCTCTTTGAGGCGAGCATCAGGTGAACCCCTTGTTGTCTGAATAGTTCGCCCAGGACGGCCACGAAAAGTGAGCCGAAATTCACTTTGCACTAAAATCACGGATGAATTATAAAAAAAAAGTCATGAGTAAGTCTTCCAGAATCTTGAGTAGTACAACATTCCATGGCTTGTGGATCTGTATTCTGCTTCTATTTTTTTATAAATATCAATTGAATACTGACAAATTCTGTAGTATTTTTGGCTAGGGTGATACATTTCGGGGCGCCCTGTGTTACAGATTAGTCATGCTCCTTTTTTACAACATCTGCAATATTCGGGACAATTTTTCTAGGAGAACCTTACTTCAGCTACAGATTCTGGAAAAGGGAACGCAATGACATTTTTTTTAAGTTCAACATCATTTTTGACAAGTTAACAATAAAACGTAAAATATTCGACCTTTTGAGACATATAGTACTCTTATATAGGGATGGAGACAAAATCCGATCTCCGACCACCCGTGATTATATCGATGGCCATGCAAAAAAGTTGAGACAAAAAAAAAAACTTTTATTGAAAGACAATTACGCGTTCTTCAACTTTATTTCTAAGTTTTGTTTATCTTTCGGTTAAATTTCATTCCGATTTCGCCACAGGCTGGCGGCCACGAGGAAGATATTTATTCCGTCAGTCAGGGTCTTTGCCTCCCCAATGTAGTCGGTGGAATTTACTCGATTCCGTTCCATGGAAACCAACTTTGCCAAAAGACAATGCGACAGGAAGTTAAGCGAACCCTGCCGCTACTGATAATTAGAGAGCAATGTTCTATGAATAAATTAAATATATCCAATGGCTGCTTCCGTCCGGCTCTCTGTCGTCCCTCTGCGGATTGCCAACCCAAAGCAGAATGAATTAAGATATCCAACACGGCAGCGGGTCCTTGGACTAAGCGTTAGGGATGAGAGTGGAATTGATTATTTGTTGGCCGGCGAAAACATGCTCCTGGGTTACGATATAACTAATTCTTTCAGTTAACTATACGCGTTATCCAAAAGGACCAACTCTGATGACTACAAGCGGTCTGTGTACTCAGCTTAATTAGAATTGGTAGATGGCTGCGCTGCGATGATGGAGTATGGGGTTGGCAGGGAAGCATCCCTTGGAGGTGTTTTTAGGAAGATTTATTTTCAATTGCACAGCGACTTTAAGTGCAGAAAAACTACCCGAAAACACGTGGTTCCACTGATGCTCGTATACCAATCGGCATGTGGGAGTCGGCAAATGATTTTATGAAAGCCATCAAACCAATTGGGTTAACTTGGCTGGGAAATTGACTGGGAATAGGTGGAATAATTGGGTTTTCTCCATCCAACTTTGTGAGACTACTTAGTGTATAATGGGTGTTTTCATTTGAATTGTAAGCAGTTTTGTTGGGAGTGTTACGAAGATACAATACACCTTCCGGTTTCATTTGCAAAATGGACCTTGCAGCGGTTTCAATTGGATTTTTTTCAGTCTTTGTGTACCTTCATTAAAAAAACGTGTACCTTTGATTGAAAAACGATATCACTGCTCTATCTATGAGCAAGGTAGATATTTTGTTGCTGAAATGTAGGAAAAGCGTTATTGGCCGTTCGCCTTCCCTGAAGTGTTATTTTTTCAGGACCTGAGAGTTGAACCTGCGATTTTTTCGGCTAAAGCTGTATTCTTTGTCGTTGGTCAAGCTGAGAAAGTTTTCATGGGTTTTTAATTGAATAAAAATATATATATAGCAACTGGGTTCGGGGCAGTGATGCCAACCGAGGAATAATTTTGACTTTCAGGCATAATTCCGATGCTTGAGGGATAGTTTTGAATAAATTGTCCTTACAAATCAAAAAGTTTTAATATTTATCGATCGACCAAGATTCTGGTAACAATTTAAAGCAGCTTGTAGGTTTTTGTAAAATATATAATTTTTTTTTTACTTGTTTTTTACCAAAAAGTCAAATTTTTTTTAAAAAGGCATAAGTTTGTCAGGACTAAGGCATAAAAACTTCGATCTGGGTTTCCATCACTGGTTCGGAATTTGCCCGATGGGGTAAAGTATCTAATCGATTCCGGACTAGGGTCGTACTGTTATTGGACGGCTCAGCTTTTATTATTTTACGGTTGTTTGTGACTCTTATAATTACGCACGAGTACGATTACTAAGGCGACAAAAAAATACTACAGACTTTTGTACAGGGGTTAAAACAAGCAGTATTTCTTGGAGGGTCTATTTCCCCCCGTCGGAAGAAGTAATTAAAATAATACTTTATAAATTACACTTAAAAAATATGCTGCTCATGTAATTCGGTCAATTCAATTTCTTTAGTCAAAAATCAAAATGATGTACATATCACAATGTCAATGTTTTTAAGTCAAAAAACAATAATTGACGTGTCGTGCAACATTCCGCTTTTTCATTAAATGCAAGCCCAAATGTTTGCCGACACGTGAGCTAGCTACATAGCATTGACCATTGGAATTCAATATTTATGCCACAAACATACAGTGATTGTGTCTGCGAATTATTAGTTATTGCCAAAGCGAAAGCGAGATGTACGGGAAATTTAAGAAGGTTAAATATACAAATGTCGTACGGAACATGCAGAATCCGCGAAATGATACGAATTCTGACGACTTTTATCGCAATTCCTTAACTCGAAAAATTCCTAAAAGACTACTAGAGAGAGCAACATATTACCCCTCCACTGATAATCTTACGAATTTTTACACAACAAATTTCTTAGTATAAGAATTGGACAATGTGGTACCTGACATGATTTGAAATTAGCCAAATCTTCGATTTTATCAGACAATTTAACGACTTTTCGTACCACTTTTTTTTTTAATTTTTGAATTATGTCGCTTTCATTTTGTATAGATTACTACAAAACCGTTCCCTAACTTTTTCGCAAGTGTCCCTCTCTGAAGGAGAACTTATCCCCAACACAACCATTTTGACAGTCATTTCAATTCTTACTACGAAAGTAAAAGAACAAACTTAACATCTTCGCCTTTGAACGTTCCCCTTAAAATCGCCACTTCAATGACATTTGATTTGAGATTCTTTACAATCAAAAGCTTTCCGTTACTATTTTTTTTTTTTTATATAATCACATGCCCTGATGGCTGACAATGCGACCTGAAATATCTATTGTATCAATGGGAAGATGTTATTCTAAGAGACGTGTGACCTCACTGATGAAGGCCAATAAGTCCTCAGTAGCAGAATTCATTAGATCTGCTGGGGTACGAGTCTCTCTATTAAAGACACGTTTTCTTAACCAATGAAAAGCCGGGTATTCACAGGAGATGCGTTTAGAGGATTCGACATCCTCCAGACAGAATCTACACTCTGTATCCGGACAAAGGTTCATTTTGTTGAGATGGTATCTCAAGCCATAGTGGCCTGTGAGGCCATTATGTTACCCTTACTGAGTCTAAGGATTTTCTTGTAGGAGGCTTGATTAATCGTTTGGATTGTCCTAGACCAGTTACTAAGTTGCATTGATATTGCGCAACAAAATTATAACTGAGCCGACTTTCAGTTTCAAATGTGCCGAAACGAAATCAAATGCATTTGGTTAACCTCATTCTTCACGATGCAATTTCGATAGATATTTGACCGCACCCAATAGCAAGTCCGTCCAATTCAATTGGAATGGCGAAACGAAAAGGACACCTTTCATATTGCGGAAAATGCATTGCAATACTGACAGACATCATTCAAAGGCCCAATATAAAGCACCGCTGAAAATTGTATTCGAGTGCGGAAGTATAAAGAAACCCAGATCGATTTAAATTGAAAGGTGGTGCACGGTCTTGACGTCAAATAAGATTCAGTTAATCTTAAACATAATTTGCACGAAGGGTGCCTCACACTATACGATTTGCCTCCATATGATCGGCTCTTTTATTTGTGCGAAAACGAGTTTTTAGAGGAGGACAAAATTAGCCGATTGTCTATTCCGATGTGTTTCTTATTCCTTTGAATCAATATTATCTACATTTACAGATATCCCCCCGGCCCTTAAAAAAATATATAATTTCTTGAATGAAATAAGGTTGTGTTAGATTAAGTTAGGGAAGCTAGGAAGGAGCCATCATAAGACCGATTGTGATACCCTTCATATATGTAGGTAATTAAACAAATACCAAAACCATAGACAAATGATACTGAGACCCCCAACTCACAATCCTCTTGCCGCTGGGCACCTCAGTTTTTTTTTCAAATTCGCCATTTTGTTTTCCTATCGGTGTTGTGTCAATTAAGAATCCGTGTGACATGCAAAAACATACAAAAAATACAAAAATAAATGCTGCCAACCTCGACAACCGTGGGGAAATGTGATAGAATTCGGGAATACCACATTTTTACATTACTGAATGCCATTGGTTAGTAATTATATGTTGTTAGAAGGCGAATAATTTGATTTCTTTGGTTGATAAAACTAGCTAAATGAGATGTTCTATATACTAAAAACTTATTATGACAAACATGGTTGCGTATTTTGCGTTTTTGAATATCATGAACTTCGATTTCATGCGTAAATTTTTCTTAGAAAACTGACGAAAATTTGCTCAATATATTTCTATTTTACTTCAAACAATCTGCATTGTTCAATTTTCATACATATTTTAAGCAAATCTACAATTATTCCTTAACAAAAATATTAACCACACGTAACGAATAATTTCAAATTTAACGGATAAAATTCTATGAACGCTGTCAGCAACTTTGCCCACAGCGGAAGTGGCATATGCAAGGTGCGAGCGTGTTGGTGAGTCGCAATTTTTGAAGTTATGTGACATTTGTCAATACAAATTTCTATGTAACAATACAAGCACACTTAGCATTTGCCACCCCATAAAAATATAGCTTGTAGGCTAAGTAACGGGAAATCGGTCGGAGTTGGTGGTCTCAGTATTGTCTCTGACCAAAACAATGAAAATAAAAGTTGAAGTCATGTTTAGGATCATGAAGTAAAATAATAATACAAAAATTAATTGCGATCCAATCTTCGTGATGGACAAAATTAGCCCATTGTCATAGATTAAAATGTTCTCTATTCCAAAAACAATTTAATTTTCAGAAATCCACACAATCAACCTCTGAAATAATGCAAATTCTGTTTTTTCACGGTTTAAAATGTTCAGGGTTATAAAAAATGCAGAGTGAAATGTCAAAGTGATGCGACACTTCACGTCAAGGACGAGCGCCATCTGTCATTCAACAACATAAATAATTTCGTTCTATCTTAAAAACGAACGACGACTAAATTATTTGGATATTGTTCAAACTAAAATCGCGATTTAAAAACGGTGGATTGGGGAAGCAAGGTGAAGATTTGGGGTTATAGATATTTTTTGATGCCAAATCTAAAAAAAAGTACAAGAAAAAATGTTCGTCAAAAATAAAAACCAAAAATGTTGTGGACTTGGACATCCTAATCACCTAGCGGTATGAAATATACTTTACGACCGATTCTCATACCTAGCAAATTTACACAAAAAATTTCATAAAAATCGATCGAGCCGTTTCGGAGGAGTACGGCTACAAACACCGCGAAACAAGATTTTTATAAATGTATTACATAAAATTTTCATTACAACTGTATTGTTGTTAAGCTTTACTTTCGAAATCTATGGGTTTTTAGCTATTATTACTATGTCGGAAGCCTATTCTAAAACCATTTGGGAGACTTCCGACCAGTGTTACCAGAATTACACTTTCAATTCGAAGAATCTATCTCCAGCACTGTATATAAGTGCGAAAAACAAGCAGTAAGAAAATAAAAAAAGTCGAAAAATACAAAGAAAAAAAGAATCCAGAAAATAATAAAAAAAACATTTCGCATATTTCTTTAAAAAAAAAAATGCTGTCAAGCCTTCGAAAAATCAAGCATTAAAAATGTCATCAAATGCTTTCGACAATTTATGTTAATCTCATCATGTCATGCATTGTTCGCTAAAATTTCCATTAAATCATTTGTTGGGAGAACAAAAATCTAATTGCAGTTACAGCTACCCCACCAAAGTCCATCTCGTTCAAATTATTGGAACCATTTCAATGCTGGCAGTCAATTCTCAGTATATCCTCCCATCGAAGCCATCAATATGGCGCTCAAATAATTGCAACATTCAATGATTACTCTAAAATTATAAATAAAAATGTTCAGTATCCAAAATACAACCAGTATTTGGCAATCGAATCATGAAGCATTCCAATTTTCATTCCAAATTTCATTCCAAAATGACTTCCTGGAATGATTTAATTTTTGGCAACATTAATATGGAAGCAATTGCAATGCGAATATGCCCTCATCTCTCGTTATCTCCATTACGATCTCCGACCTGGCTGCACTATGCCACAATAGTACACAGACACAGAGAATTCATCGAGATATCAGTTATTTTCATCGGCGGACTGACGCCGCTATGCATATACCCACACACCCGGTCCCCGATGTAGACTCGCTATCCACCTGAATCTGGCACTTGAGCAGCGAACCCGATTCCAACTTGATATTTAACGAAAGTCATCCACAGATACCAACCCGAAAACACAACCACTGAGTCGCCAAGTATAGTAATAGGCACTGCCTCCTATTTCAGCTGCTGCTCAGCCCCCGCGCCCTTCTTTATAATACGAGCTGCTCCACCACTTACGGTGTAATTGTGCAACCAGAGACAGAGAATTACAAATTCAAATATTCAGCGACGGAATGCTTTATAAATGGAGGATGTATTTGAAGTCGAATCAAGTTCGCTTTCCAGTTCCGTATATGTATGGAACATGAGTGGCACGTGAGTCGCATACACACACATACACATAGTCAATGTTGCCTTTGGCGAAGACATGACAATATGAACGTGTTACCCGGGGGTAAGAGAATGAAACGACAACTCCATCCCCACTGAATGTCGATTTGATTGCAGGAATTTTTGCCAACATTGTCACGATGTTTCCAACTGTAATGTCAAATTTGATTCTGTGATTCTGGGACTCCTACATGACATGGTGTAAGACTGCATAGCTACACGGTTGGCAATGTTTGTCAGTTGGGGGGCCACCCGAGATTTTTATACGTACTGACTTTTGACAAACGGACGCGAAACACTAATGTTATTTGTCATGGAATGTTGAATCTCTTTGACAATTTGCGGATAAAATATATACGATTAAGCATCAGCAGCAACGTCTCCTGACGACACAATCTGTCATTCGAAGTGTAATGGAGTTCTATTGATGTTTACTCGGCTTTCGTTTAACTATTTAACGAGTGTAATCGTGATGGCAATATGCTATACTGTTTGCGAAATAAGGTACACACGTTTGCCAACTTAATGGTGTGCGGTATTGATTCTACTCAAGTTTTAAAACATCCTTTGACAGCTCCGAAAACCATTGATAAGAGGATTATATTGGCACAAGGTGGTTGCAATTGAGGAGATGGTATTGATGTCAAATGGACCGCTAAGAGTCAAATGCTAAGTCGTCTTTGCGAGTAACGAAGTTGAATTGAATGAGAGAGAGAGAAGCTTATAGGTACAGCCACTCAAAGGAATAGCACTGTTGGTTATAGTGGTGTATGGGTTAGCCTCTTACTCAGAACTATAGTGCTGTCATGCTGAATCAACACGTTACGGCACAACTTTTCCATTATGGTTGTGTTAATTGAGTTTATTGTATAACATAAATGCATCTCAATAAATATATGTCCCAAAATCGAATAACGATAAGATGGAAAAAGTTCGACATCTCTCCTTTGATTAAGAGTCTGTTGCGAATGATTAAGAGCTACGGGGGTCCCCTTGAGCGCGCGGATCACAGTAATGGCTAGGCGGGGTATTGAAAATAGTGGTGGTAATGGAAAATCAGCTCAAACAGGACACAAATGTATATGATTTGAATGAATGAGCTCTTTTTGGCAATTTCAGTGTCCATAATTAATCTGATATATAATGGACGACGAAATATGCTGAATAAGTCCGCCATTTGCAGCAAAATTATTTATTTGGTAAACAGCTAGTTGATTTGAGTTGGGAAATTCGTGTCACGTTTTTATATCCACGCCTATTCAACGCGTGACAGGAACGGAACTGATGTTACAGACTTCCAGGATATGTTGGGGAAAGCTCTAAAAATAAGAGAAGAACTTTGTGAACAACTACGGCAACACGGACTCAGGCTGATCAGATTCGGAAAGTGAGTACGAAGTCATCATCGCCATAGCAAACTGTTCCACATCATATAATGGTCACGTTGCAATCGTCGAACAGCATTCCTCTCCAGTGTCTTAGATGTTGGAAAACGTATCGAGCGGCAACACCTGGTAGTAGACAAAATACGGAAGCGGGAACCCACTAAGCTACAACTACTAACGGGGACTGAAAAATAATCAAATCAAATTATTTTTCATCACAAAACAACTGTTGTAAGGGACTACCAGACTTTTTGCCGTCCGAGGCTACATTAACCTCTCAGAATGCACATCGCATAAAGCTTTAGATGATTAGTGGCAACACTTCAAAAGTGCCATCAGAAGTATAACCAGTAACGTTGTGCCCTTTACTAGGTATGATCTTAACGATACCCCTGGTTCGATGAGGCGCCAAGACTGCTATCTATCAGTCAATGCTACCGGCCAAAGCCCGAACTTACCGCGAGCCCATAGGATAAAAAAGAAGAAAGGAACTCGAATATATTAAGTGGTTCCCCTACTGTTTGGAAGTTCTACCGGAGGGTAAAACAATCTTCCCAACAACATAAATCCTACAATTTGATCATGGTTATGGTTGTATATTCAGAATCGGTGCTGAAAATGTAAAAAGAAAAGAAAACTCCTACAGACTGGGAAGCATCGGAGGCCGGCTATATCTGCTGTCCATTCATCCTTTTGATAGTCAACATTTTAGGTTCATTACCTATGTGTAGTAGGGAAGAAATTTTTCTGAATCAACTTCATCCTCCTTATAAACAATTAGGGTTGGTGTTTAAAAATCAAATCGAATCAAACTTCCTTTGCTTCTTCAGCCTACCAAAATGCCAGTGCTGAGTCGGGTCTCGGCGATAGCGGAATTGCTTAGTCCGATGCCTTCAAATATTGCGTCAATGGAAGAATGGTTCACGGAAAAAATTTTAAGATCAAATCAAGAAAAATGAGCGCAGAATCACGAAAAGTTTGTCTAGTTTTAGAGCTTAGCTCAGGATTTACTAATTCACGACTTTTTATTCGCAATTATATAAATGGTACGAGGTGAAGATATTGACCCTCAAAAGTCGCGAATCGCTACTTTTTATTGTCAATGATGCGATCAAATGAGGAATACATATTGCAATAACCAATCGCATTTTGACACAAATAGTTATTAATTTGCTATTACTATGGATTGCGAATTGCAAAAATAATTCGTAAATTACCACTTTTGTAAGGGAGGATTTCCTCCCTTAACAAATTACAACCATTTAGTCTTGAATTGCATCTCAAAAGTGTTGATTTGCGAACAAAAGGGGTAGATTTACCGCTTCAGCAGTTGCAATTTACGAATTCATAATGGTAAATTGAATCTTTTTTTTTATCAATTTGCATTTCATATTTTGCAATTTACGATTCTTGAGTAGTGATTTCAGGCATCACCGTATTAAATTGAAATTGTTTTGTCGTGAAATTAGAAAACTTTATTCTCAATTTACAACTTAAATCTTATGATGATAAAGTCACATTTTATTATTTGTTTTCTCCTGATATCCATGAAAAGCATACGGCGCCATATCGTCCGGAGACAACGGGACTTGTCTGGGGTGGTTTTTCGGTCTATGCTAAAATTTAAAATACAAACAAATTATTTAGAAGAACTTGCCATTGATACGAACATTTACAATCGTTTTCAATTACATATGATATTTTAGATTCCATTCCAATTTAAACTTCTTTCTACTTAATTTTCTTTTTTGTATTATTCAATATGTACTTACAAGATATATTCCAAAACTCTTTACAATTTGTTGGTTAGTAGACTCACTATCACTACGAATGAGTTATACTTATAAATAACTCTGATCCTACAAGAACTCCTTTAAGCAAAGATTGAATACCTACTGTCTGACTCTAATGAAGCCAAATGCGCATGGTTGGAGCTGTCCATGCAGAAAATGAAAGGACTTAAAAGAATTTCTTTACATGGACCATGGACATGCTATGACGTTTCGTTTTTGTCGGTTGCCTGTGCGCACAATTATTAAATTATTATAAGATTTCATTGATTCATCACTCAGTGTGTGTAAATCAGCAAATACTTTTTGCAATTTGCGATTGTGAAGTAGTGCTTGAGAAATTGACCCATTGAAGTGGTAAATTGCGCCAAACAATATCGCAAATCACTACAAATAAAAGAAGCTCGAATTAATACTTCTAATCGCAAAATTGAACAAGCAGAATTTTGTATTCTACGCCGTTTTCAATATCGAATTACGAATTTTTATGTCAATCCAAAAAAAATTCGTTGTAATTTGCGACAAAGATATAATTCGTGAATTGCAACTCAAAATTTTGCAATTGGTGATTTTCAACTCTTTCCGTGTTGTCTGTGATCTAGATCAAATTGAGATAACTTTCCACCCGCCCAAACTTCACCTAGACTTTATTGCTATAAAGATAGGGATCAGTCTCTAAAGTTTCTCAAAAGGTATGGATGATAAGTGACCTTTTAAACTTTCTCCAATACGTAGTAAAGGACTATTCACATAAGAGCGAATAGCGAACAGGCGAATATTCGTAGTTTGTGACATTTCATTCACATGAAAACTTATTTCGGTGGCAGATATGCGCGTATCAGTCTCGTTTTTTAAATGTTAAGTTCGAAAGAATTTTTTTGTTCGTGGGGAAAATGAGTTAACTGTCGATTCCGATATTTAAAACAATTGGGATTCATGTTTGTTTTAGGTTAGGTGTTGGATTAATTACCTATATTGCTTCTGTGGAAGAACAAGTAGCAATTTTCAATTCATAACTAGAATTAAATTGATTTATTCGCAATTCGCCTATTCGCGATTCGCGCTCATGTGAATAGAGAAAGATTTTTTATTCGTACAAAATTTCTAACTTGAGATGCTAACAATTTCTGAAATTGCCTAGGTAGGGGAAGAGGATCTAAAAAAAAATTGGGTCCCGAAATTCTGTCCATCTGTCAGTTTGTTCGCACGCTTCTGAGGCCTACAGCCTAAGCGCCTGTTCTGGTTTGGTACTTCGGATTTGCAGCTTGTGGGCCTACAGTTCGGGGACGTTTGTTTTTGCACGCTAATGGTAACTCCCATATAAAATATTCATATCAGTTTGATTTGTTCGAAATCGGCTATAACGATTGATATTTGAGCTTAAGTGGGTGAGGTTAACATGACTACATACTCAGTATTTCGCTGAGAAGTCGAATAACGGTACTTTTGAAATTTGAACATTATATCTCGAATCACTCAAATACGATTGTTACAAAAATTCATTTCTGAGGTACTGTGATGACGTTTAACTTAATATAAAACTCAGTTTGTTCTATAAATTATAAAACAATGGATTTAAAAAAAGAAAAAAAAAAAAACATTTTTTAAAATTGTTGTTTTCTTTAGTTTACCTGAAAACGCCGCTAACGATTTCAACCAAAAAGCATACTAAAAGTGAAGTTTATATTTTTAAAATTACTGCGTTCTTCAAATCATATTCGAATCACCGAAAACGCTTATTTTAGAAACTGCTCGAAAACGCCATTTTCGATTTGAATTCGATTTAAAAATCGAGTAATGTTTACATCCCCAAAACAATATCTAATATGCAGTTTTCAGCTATATACAGGGTGTCCGCCGGGAAGGTATACTACTTTGTTTTGCCGCCATTTTGGTAAACATTAGTTTTGACAGTTAATATTAGACACGTGGCAAATTTATTAAGGAAAAATATTCGATAAACCAACGTGTTTTAATCGTTAAAACACTTTATCAAAATTAATCATCGATTACTGTGACGATGAGAAAGTTACGTGAAATTTTTGGGAGAAACAACGTGCCAACAGAACGCACTATTTATCGTGTAGTGAATGATTTCGAAGAAAGAGGGTCTGTAGGTGATAGGCCCAAGCATGGACCACAACATTACTGCTGCTCAAGGAAGTGGTCAAAACAATCCATCAACCTCAATTCGACGCCGTGCTCAGGAGCTTGGTGTTCAAAGAACAACTCTGGTTTGATTGATTTTGATAAAATGTTTTAACGATGAAAATACCTTAGTTTATCGAATATTTTTCCATAATAAATTTGCCACGTGTCTTCTTCAGGACTGCCAAATATTAACTGTCAAGACTAAAGTTTACCATAAAACAAAGTAGTATACCTTCCCGGCAGACACCCTGTACTTATGCAATATTGAAATCATAGTAATATTTGTTACTGTTTTGTCTGTAAAATTATACAAAAAGCGCTATAACGACTTTATTCAAAATACATAGTAGTATTTTAAATAAAATCCGGTACTTAGTGTTGTTTTTTTCAAATAAAAATCGAATAAAACTTCTGTTCCATTATTTTCCAAAAATTAGTACCTGATCTGTGTTCACATAAATCTACAGTAAATCTTTGAACCAATAACAATATGCCCCACTTGCCACTTCCAATGAAAATCCAAACACAAAACTTTCATTTAGAAAATATTACCGACTTCTTTTTTTTTTCAAACCATATTGATAAAAATAATTCCAATAACTTGGAGCTTTCACAATCAGCAATTCCCACTTCATTTGCACCAAAACTTTTGATGAACGATAGGCATACTTGAATTTTGTTCACATCTTTTAAATTCTTGGGTTTTCTGGAAGGTATATTCACTGTGTCTTTGGTGAAAGGACTTATTTTTATCTTCGTCAGGTTGGTATTAGATACATGTGTCTCTCTTGTGGTTGAAAACACGATAGCGCCCAAAGAAATCAACCTAGGCGAATGAAGTTTGGTGAAAGGACTTATTTTTATCGTCGTTAGGTTGGTATTGAAAATGGGCTATGTCGGTCAAGTAGTTCGGGTGCCTCCCATACAAAATCAATATTAGACCCATGTGTCTCTCTATCTGTTGAAAACACGACAGAGTCCAAAGGAATCCACGTAGGAAAGTGAAATTTTTTAAGTGAACTTCCTTTTATTGTCGTAAAGTTGTTACTAAAAATGGGCTATGTCGGTCAAGTAGTTCGGGTACCTCCCATACAAAATCAATATTAGGCCGATGTGTCGCTCCGTCTGCTAAAAACAGGATATCGTCAAAACAAATCGACCTAGGCAAGTGAAATTTGGTGAGAGGACTTACTTTTATCGTTGTCAGGTTTGTATTAAATTTGGACTATGTCGGTCAAGTAGTTCTGCTACCACCCATACAAAACGTGTTTTGCATGATAGGCCGATGATAACACTTTTACATGTTTTTTTAATAAACTTTTCAGCCAAAAATATTTAAAGTTGTTTTTAGTTTCGGAAAAAAAATCTTAGAAATTATAAGATTATACTTTTCCTTAAATATTTTGTATATTACACTTTTGTAGAACTCTCCAACCCATATTGTGCAGCTGGTACGCCCTGTGACTTATTTTCAAGTTATTAATCCAAGTTCTCACAACATAAGTGTTTTGTTCAATATCTACTGATAGCTTTTTAATTTGTGCAATTTCAATTTCTACTTTGGAGACGTCCCATAAGTCGATAGTTAAAAAGAAATAAATTGACAACAGTCTTAAAAATAGGATGCACATTAAAGATGCTACTCTCTGGGGGAATTAATGGCGAAAACAAATTTCCAACTTTCATCAAAAAGTTCGTCGAAAAACGTTGAATTTTTACAGTAGCGGTAGGTATATACTCGTACAATTTTAAAGTGTGACGTTGTCTCGAGCGGCACACAGAGTACCTATGTCAAAATATTACTTTGCAAATTTCTCATCCCATCTGGATGTTTAATAAGTTTTGCTTTATCTGTACAAAGCAAGAACCATTTGAGTGGAGCAGATGTCCTTGAGAACAAAATGGAAAATATGGCCCACTCTTCTTGGGAATTTATTTTGAGACATAAGCGTTTGGTCTGTTGGCATAGGAAGTCCTATATGTACGGTGCAATATTTGCAGTCGTAAGCGATTTATGTGAAATTTATGCAAGCAAATTGGAACATCAAGCAAAAGTCTATTAATATGAAAAGAGAGGCAGACTCATTATGGAGAGGTTACCGCGATGGCATTCAAGGTTAGGAACTTAAATTGTGTACGCATATTAGATCTATAGTGACATTTAAAACCGCCATTTGAAATAAATGATGTCTAGCAAAGTATATCCTCTAGATATTGGATATGGTTACACACGGACATCGTTATTCACCCGATGTCGATAGTTCAGCGGACTATACTGTCTCACGCTTTGCGAACATGTGAAAATCTTTTGAGGGTTTAAGTATCCTGAAAAATCTTCAGAACATGAGCAGAGACTGAAGGTAGCAGTGCCAGGAGGACCTCGTCACACGTGGGCCAGAACTGAAAGGAACCATAACCGCCTTATAGAAAGTAGAAAGGCCGCTGCCTAAGGATCGTGCTATCTGGAAAGACTTTAAATCGAAGTAGAGATTAAAAAAAAAATTTGGTTATAGCCTCGTATTAGGATAGGCCAATGGTAATGATCTTTAATTTGTAGTAGCCTTTATTTCATCGTCCCATTAATCACTCAACCATATCATGATATCAGCGTTTTAAATATCTGCTTAGAATTCTCAACTAGTCACCTATTTCCCATACCACAAAGATTCGTTTAGGTTTTGCACCTACACAAAAGCGTATAAAAATTATTTGAAAGCCATTTACCTTTTATTTACTTTATTGTGTATAACATGACATGAGTCCCTGGTTTTTCTAAATTGCCACAATGCGCACGTACCATGCTACAACTGTCTCGAAACCATTCCCATGGTACTTTGTTGTTTGTGTTGCGATTACGACTATTTAAAAGTAAGTTACTAAATGTTTTTCATCTCTGGTCTATGGATACATTTTTACAATTTTTTATAAATGCAAATCACAATGGTCCTGACTTTATTGCTGTTGGGTCAGAGTTACAAACAATTTTAGCCACGGTAAAATCGATTTTCACAGCTTTTTAGCTATTTTTTACAGTTTTTGTTTTTTGTTCTCCTTAATTTAACGTTTATCTGACTTTTTTTTAGCATGCGACACTCCGGTGCAGAATACGAATCTAATGACACCTAACTCTTCAGAATCGATTAAGCTGTTTAGGCTACATGAGGTCACGTCGAAACAGGCATACATACGTTCACATAACCCTCCTTTTGTTTTTGTGTTCACTCGGGTACAAAGTAGCCTCCAATTTAGGCGAAAGATGTTTTACAAAAACGATCCATTTCAGAGATGATAAGTGCTTCCATTTATTTGCTGTAGCAGGCATTTTCAAATTCGGTCGCAGACCTCGCGTGGCAACAGCTACTAATATGTAACACCCCACTATCTCAACTCGAAAAGCTAAGTAATCTACAGCTGAGAATTGGTTTTTCGCAGATTTTTATTTTATTTCGAATTAATATTTCCTGCGACAGACAAAAACGATTAAATTTAATTTAAAACTAACATTTAACTAATTCTAGCTTACTGGATCGCTAAGACGCTCTAAGTTTAACGTTATTCATTAAATAATTACCTATCAGTCTTAGTCGACTTTAGACGAAATGAGATTTTGATGCAATTAGATTTCAAAAAATTAACTCCGTGGGTGTAGTGTAAGTACTTCCAGATTCAATGACTTCGTGAGCTTGGAATTTTAGTTATAAATAAAGAACACAATCTCAAAACAATAGTATTGCGTATTTTTTGTAAGACTATTGTGTTCACCAAAAAAACTACAAATGTTTCCATTTATGCATTTCCAGCTTTTTATTATTAAACATTCATAAAAAAAAACATGTTAGCAGACGACTTTGTCAATTCAGCCAACTACCGTAGGATCCAATTTTGTTTGAGCGATCCAATAGTGCACTCTTTCGATAAGTTTCGTACTCTTTACATAACACAATGTAAAACATAATTAATTTTTGCCTACCCGATGAAAACCTGAATGAAGTTGAATCTATTAATTGGCTCGAAAAATTGAGGTAGGTACTTAACAAGCTTGCACATCCATCAATCAAAAATTGTATATTTTATAATAATAGCCAAAATAATAATAATAAAAATAATTTCCAACGCCTTTTTAATTATTAATTAGATTGGCTGCTCGAGGAGGATGACCGCTCCTGTGCACTCAATTAAACAAATTAAGAGCTGTGCAAACGAACGACAAATTGGGTGAGCAAATTAAGCAAAGATATCTGGAAGTGGGCTATAACTAGCATCAAGTCTTACAGAAATGGAATAGGACGAAGTACGAATCAACAGCAATGCAGCGGCAAACCATCCGTGTGTAGTCAGAAAAGAAGGAACTGAGTAAAATGGGTACTCCCTAGTTATTAACGAACTTTCTATTCGCTCGCAGCAAGAGAAAATTTCTCCCAAAGGACACTTAGTTTTTCCGTGAGCAGAGAGACATGTTTTTTTTTTCTTCTGTCCCTCCTTTATATTATATTGAACCATTCGCCGTCCGCCATAAGAGGCTTTCGCCTGTCAATTGATTTTACGTGATAATTAAAGTAGCTTTCTCCATGTTGTTCTTGCAACCCTGAATATTGACTTCACTGCCAGTTCAAACGAGCGATCGCGGAGGCGGGGCTGGTAAGCAATTTTCGAAATTATATTGAATGGGGAATTGGAGGTGAACCCTCGCTATGGAGCAGAACCACTTAATGTTTAATTAAATAGGTCTTCCCTGGAATGGGGCGGAATAATAACTTTGTTGGTTTAGTGTCTATTGATCTATCCTTAGTGAGCCTTTATTTTTAAAGTAACTTGATAAATTAGGCGCCATAATTTATCATCAGATATCAGATATATAAATAAAAAATCAGGTATGAAGAAGTTGTTACATTATGAGCAGTTGAGCAGTCAGCATTGAGAGAGATTGAAAAGTACTAGTTTTTGTAAACTTCAGTTGCAACTACTTTGAGCAACGTAGATTTAACACAACTGCGCCTTTTTGAACTTGGATTGAAAATAGTTGGACAAATGTAAGGGACTTACAGTTGAATCCCAATTTTTAACTTTCTCGACTACGTAGTAAGAGAAAGATATTGTATTCGTACAAAATTTTGAACTCGAAATTGTAATCAATTCTGACATTACGATGATAGAGGAACTTAAAAAAGTAGATCGCGAAATTCTATCCGTCCGTCCGTCTGTGCGTATGCTCCCGAGGCCTACAGCCTAAACAATTCGGATTTGGGGATTGAGGGTCTACAGTTCCGGGCCGTGTTTTTTTGCAAGGTATCCTCAATATTAATGGTACCTCCCATATAAAATGGTCATCCCAATTTAATTTGTTCAAAAGCGGCTCTATACGATTTCAACCAGAATTGATATTTGAGCTTAAAAAGGTGAGGTTAACATGACTGAATAATCAGTTTTTCGCTAAAAAAAAAGTCCACACGATTCTAACAAAAATGAATTTCTAAGGTAAGATGGTCATTTGTAACTTAATAGCAAATTCAATTTTTCTATATATTATCGAACAGTGAATTTTTGAAATGCATTTTTAAAAAATGTATTTTCTTTAGTTTACCTGAAAACGGCAAGAACGATTTTGTCCAAAATGCATACTTAGAGTAAAATTTATGTTTTAAAATTGATTGCGTCTTCAATTTTAAATTAGTATCACCGAAAACGCTGATTTTAGAAACTCCTTATACTTGGAAAACCCCATTTTCGATTGGGGTAAAACTTTGAAAACAAAGTAGTCCCAAACAATAGATTGTACTCAGTTTTCAGCTAATTAGCAATTTTATTTCGCAAACTAATATTGCAAAATTTGTTACTGTTTTGTTTGAATAATTTTACAAAAACCACTCCAAAGATTTTGATTAAAATACATTCTTAAGGATGAAAAAATTGTTCTAATATGGACCTTGTACTTAGTTTTTTTTCAAAAAATTCTAATAAATACTTTTTTAATTACCAGCAAATTTCTTTTTAACAAACTTGCAAGGGAGCAAAATATTGCTTCGTTATAAAGAAGTTTTATACAAAATTCGTTAAATAAATTTAATTTTTTGTTAAATTTTATTTCTGTTACAAAAAAGAACTTATTGTAAAGAAATTTATGTCTTTTACATATCAATTTTCGATTGCACAATGCATTTGAACAGTTTCTTTGTTAGTTTTTTTTGGCTTCTGATTGAATTGTACACTTTTAGTGTATGAACACTCATACATACATACATTCAATTTTATTGCCAAAACGAGGATTTATTTTTTAAATTAGGAACAACAAATTATAGTAAGCCTTTTGCTCAAATTTAACATTTCATTATAAAGAAACAAGAAAAATTTGCTTGTCCCAATTAGTTCCTTATAAAGCGAATTTCATTGTAAAGAACCTAATTCATTATGAACGGCATATTTTTGTAGGGACAGGGCAACAAAATGAAATTCGATACAGAGATAGTTACGTTATAAGGAAGTTCGTAATAAAGAAGTTTGACTGTATTTCTCAAAAATGACTACCCAAATCTCGATCTGTCTTCATTTATTTTTGTAAGACTCAATACCGTACTGCCAATAAAAATGCTGTAACAGCTACCTACACAAAACTTATGTTTAGCAAATATTACCCACTTCTTCCATTTTTCAACCATTTGGAATATGCACCTTAAAATAATTACTTGGATTCCAAGTGGATTCAAACTCGCACTCCATTTCCACCCCCATACACGTACTTTGGGACATTCAATTTTTAAATGCTATGCAAGTTTATAAACAAATCCCTGAATTCCTTCATTATATATCTTTGTAAAGATATCAGTCCACATGAACCCTACTTCCAATTCCAGTCATAGAAGACGCCAGCCGGTCCTTGTACTTAAAAATTTTGTAAAGTGTAAAACCTTATAAATAGTACATTGGATGCTTATAATTCTCTAATCAGAACTTGGAAGAATTGCCTGTTACTAAGAGTTAAAAGTTATAAAAACTCCCATTGTTACTTGATACTCGTATGTACTATCACTATTTATTTTTATATTTTATGTAGGCACGGTGGCTTCTGAACTTTTAACCTACCAATCGATGAATGTGAAAGTTTGGTGCGACCCAGTCGTGCGCTTTATTTTTAACACATCTACACTGGAATAGGTCTGTATTGATTTAAGAAAACCCTGGTGTATCTATGTAAAGGTAGATCTTTTTCTGTAATCCAATTTCGTTCAAGTAAAGCTAGTTGATGTTAAAAAGAATTATAATTTTAATTTATTATTTTATTTGTTATGTTGACTGTCAAGCGATATATGAAGTAAATTTTATTGAAATCAAAGTGTTCTCCTATGTTTTCAAACATGTTCAATGCATAGATAGTATGTCATTTATATTACGAACGCTTTTCAACTACATAATTATCGTTATTAAAAAAATTGTTGTCTGATCCAAAAAAAAAAATATTATCATTATAAAAAAAATTAATGGCCAAATTGTGCGTCCGCAAACACATTACGAACTATTGCACTGATTTACAAATTTATTTTTTTAAAATGTGTGGAACAAATTAGTGGAGGCTTACGGCTAAATAATTTTTTTTTTAAATACGGCATTTTTCATTTGTATTTCAACACCCTGACTAGTATTGAAAAATCCTTAATGACCTCAGCTCCAAATACGTCGAAGTAGCTCATTAAGGTATCTGTCATGTTGACTGTTGTTGACGCCACCGTTGATTCAATCACGTGAATTCATCCGTCGAACGTCCTCTTTCTGAGGTGCTCATGTTAGACTTCTGAGGCTCGAGCAGACAGTCAATTCCGACAGAGCATTATAGTGTTGCTATTTTCTTCGTGCTCAACACTCGCGCTTATAAGTTCAGCAAGTCGAGTCCGGATGGACAGGACCAGTACCCGGCGGCTACCACTTGGAGGTAAAATAAGCACAATTGATGCGTATGAGAAAGTTGAAACACTGGGCATTGTCAAGTTAATGCCAATCAATGTCTGCCCGATTCATACACAACCAACCACCAGCGAGCTGTCAGTGGCGCTTTTGCAAGCATCGAAACGGAGGCGGCGAAGATGGGTCTGGCTGTTAATGAGGACAAAACGAAGTATATGCTGTCAACGAGAAAGGACTCTCAACATCGGCGACTCGGACAAAACGTCACGATGGACAGATACAACTTCGAAGTAGTTAAAGACTTTGTATACCTGGGCTCCACTATCACTTCGCAAAATGACATCGGCGCAGAGATCAAGCGAAGAATCACTCTTGCCAATCGCTGTTTCTTCGGGCTAAGAAGGCATCTAAGAAGTAAAGCCCTCTCTCATAGAACCAAGGAGGTACTATATAAGACCTTAATCATCCCGGTCCTGCTGTATGGTGCAGAAGCATGGACCTTGTCAAAAGCGGATGAAAACCTTCTGGGATGCTTTGAGAGAAAGATTCTTCGAGTGATATTCGGTCCAGTTTGTGACGATGGAGTGTGGAGAAGAAGATTCAACGACGAACTATATGGGCTATACAGCGACACTGACCTAGTCAAAAAGCTGAAAGTACAACGGCTGAGATGGTTGGGGCACGTGGAGAGTATGGACAACAACGCTTCGAATCCACCCCTGAGGGACAACGCCGCAGAGGAAGACCCCACCTTAGGTGGCGCGCATAATTGGAGAACGACCTCAACCAACTTGGTGTGCGTAACTGGAGGCAGCTAGCGAGGGACCGAGCTGGCTGGAGGGACTTGTTAGTTGAGGCCATGGTCCACCCCGGACTGTAAGCGCCACCTAAAGAAGAAGAAGATATGAAAATTAATTTATTAGCCATGGAAAGATACCTTACAAAAAAGAAAAGAAGAAATCGAAGCGAGCCAATAAATTTCTTTCTATCCTTGCTTTATTTGTATTTTGTATTGTTCTTCCAAATTGTGTGCATTATTGTGTTCTCTTGATGTTTGACAGCTGTTTCTTTTTTTAACTGCGCTCTAACGAAAATAAAAATGAAATTGATAAACATTTAATTTTAAAAAGCAAAATGAATATTCTTACACTTCTTACAAAACCAAAACTATTGATCTGGACACAATTGTTTATAGGTTCATATTTAATTACTTTATAGAAGCTTATTTTTTGTATTAAAGACGGCATCATATTTAACCGCGATTGACTTGTTTTGACCCCACTGTACTTAGCAAATGAAATTTCGAAAAGATCACCTAGGCCTTCCTACACGAAATATGGAACAAATTGTTCAGCTTTGAATTGTCTTGTTGCAGTTAATAGTAAATAACATCCACTTCATTCATGGTAGGTACGTACAAAACTTTTTGTATATCGCTTCAGTGCATTCCAAAAAGCTTTTCTCTTCACCTATATTATGTAAACATATTCTCAAAAGCTTATTCAGCAACTCTTAACTCTTATCATTTATCAGCATTGTGAAAAAAGTGCTTCTCTTCAAAAATCCAAAGGTCGTCGGCAACGTCATCGTTTTTTCAATAGCAGCAAAAGCCAGCGGCCCAGCACTGAGCACTAGACGTCGGTGTATGCTGTGTTGGGCATGGTATTTTATTTCTATTTATGTATCAGTCGAAATGATCGTCGTCGGCTGAGCGTAGTGACTTCGTCTTGCAGCTATACCTTCATATTCAAGAATTAATTTGAATTACAAGTGAATGTGTTTACAATCCAGTTCCAGTGAATGAAATTGTAACGCGTAAATTGGAAACAATGCAAATGGAGAACAATCCACTCAGAAAAGTAAGTTTTTTTATTTTACAATTGAATCGGTGACACACTCATATGTACGAGCAAAAAATATTTGTATCGAGATGGTATCAAAGTGAACGAAATTTGTTGCTCGTTTTAACCTTGTTTATAGGTACCTAGATCATCGAAGAAAGAATATCGTCTAATATAGGCAGCCATTAATTTTCTTCTTATAATAATTTAGCCATTAAAGTTTAATCGGATAAAACCGGATGCATATTTTACAGTCACGCTAGTGGTTTACCTTACACATTCATTTTATGAGAAAACAGCTGTGCCACGCGAAGCTTTGGTGTAGTTGTTGTCATAGAACAATTCCTAGATTTTGTGTGTGTAGATAACAGATCTCAGTGACGTAAGCAAGTACATGCTTTGCCAGAGCTATTGGGGGAAGAAAGTGGGCATAGTTACAGATGCCATAGCACCAGACTGATAGTGAGTATAGTGTCAGAGAGCCCCAACGTCAAAAAACTTACAGTTTTACTGGCTTCAACGAAAATATAAATTTTGCTCTCCCAAAACATTATTCGGTGCGTTAGTATTGTTTGACAACAACTGCCTAGTAAGTTGACAACTCTTCTCGCCCACAATCCCATTTGCGCCTAATGATTTGAAATTTTGAGAGCTCAAAATGCCTGGGCCTTGGGCAAAGTTGACGGCAACATTCGCAGAATTTTCTGCTTTGAATTTTTTATTTTCTTCGTACATTGTAAATATGTTATTTAATATTTAAGTAAAGTAAAAAAATGGAAAAGAGTTATACAACCATGAAAGTAAATCGTCTTGCTTACATCATTACATAAATTAGTCGAATTTTTTCGCTCTACGAGGCTAGAACTGTTTTTGTGATCTTAAATATATTTTTGCCGCTATTTTTCCGGTCTACTTACTTACTTTACTTATGTCCTACATCCCCTTGTAGGTCCTAGGTCCTCTACAACGCCTACGCGCCATCACGTGCGCAATGTGCCTCAACTCTTTGCCAGTTGCCGTGCTTCCTTCTCGACTGTTCTACGCCATGTACTTGTAGGACCGGCGCGTATCCAGCCATCCTGAGTAAGCGGATTCCATTGCATCGCGTGGTTAGCTATGGACCTGTCACCTTTTCGGAAAGTGTGACCAATCCACTGCCACTTTTGTCGTTGTATGGTTGTGCCAATAGTTTCATGGCCGGTAAAGCTGTTCGTTCGAGATACAGTTTGGCCAGAAAATCCTTAAGGTAAGGTACCTATTAACGAACGTTTGCAGCTTTCTTGTGATAGTAGTGGTCACTCTCCAAGTACCACATCCATATAGCAGTCTTAGCTTGGTGTTTAAACTAATTGCATTACTTCGAAAAATTCTAGATAACATTAGATGATCCGCAGGGTGTTGATGTGGTCGACACATGAGGATCCAGAGCGGTAACTGCTTGTTTGGCGTCGAGTGTGTCTTCAAGGGGTTCTTTAATTTGGTCCAGAATAATTTTTGCTATTATCTTAGCCACAGCAGGCAGCACGCAGATGCCTTTCCAGTTTTCGCACTGCATTAGGTTGCCTCTTTTAGGGAGCTTGACGATCATTACCTTTTTTAATTAATCCAGAAAACTCTCGGCCTCCCAGGTTCTCCCAACAAGTGGGAGCAGTAGCTCAGCCGATGCAGTTGGCGTAGCTCGAAAAGGCTCTGCGGGTATGCCATCAAGTCCTACCGCTTTATTGGTTTTCAGTGCTTTGATCGCGGTAATGATATCTTAATTACTGGCGGTAGTGATGCCGGCCTACGAACATAATTGAAAATTTAAATTTTTCTCGATTTTGACTTCTTCAATGAAGGTGAACAAAACCAAAGACGATTTGAAGAAAGTTATGGCACCATAAAATCACTATATGACAGTCTTCTACAACGAATCATGGAATTAAAAAAATTTACTTCCAGCGTGGAAGTCGCAATCGAACAATTTGACCTGGCTAAGTAAATAATTGCTAAATTGCCGTTTACTAGCAATCTTTTTTCAGAGCGCAAATTTGGCCAAAACCATCGGGACCTAAGTTCTAAATTGAACTTTTTTTCGTGCGAACAAAAATATTTTGTGCCATTGATTTGTTTATCCAGTGAATGCGCTCCCAAGCTAACTTTTTCGGCCTTTCTGGCCAGAGAATTGGCTGGGTATCATTTTCTTGAATTTGAGACGTTCTCAAAATATTCTAGACACTCCAAAGACCAACTCAATTGTTTCTATCCTACAACTGGCGGGAAAGCTGTATTTTCAGTTATTTCACTGCAAATATTTGGTACTTTTGTCCCTACCCTTTTATTAAGTAGGCTCCGGAGGGACATGAATATAGTTACGATTAATTCTGCTAGATTTCTCAAATGAAGGCAAACGTTAAAAAACAAATAAAAAAAGCAGATGGTATGGTACACTATTAAAAAAAAGTGTCATCAAAAAAATAATCGTTTTATGGGCCCCTCAAAATCTAGCCTGTCTAGGTAATAGTAAAAGATCACAACGACCTTTGTTTTCTAGTCACATTGGATTTATTCATTGAGTCAAACATAAGATGTAAGAATCCGTATTTTCGGACTCTTTTTGTGTACTGAAGGTCAAGTCTTATCGAAGCTAAATGTAGCTAGTTGATTTGAGTAATATCGCGGTGTGAACAGTGATAGCACTGCATGCGCATTCTTATCGCAAAGTATAGATGTTGTTATCTTTTCGTACAAAAATGGACCGATGGACATTGATCCGATGGTGTATTTTGAAAATGATTGGTATATTTAAAAAGAATCTAAAAAATAATTCAATATAACCGACTGGCTGAAATCAAAAGGCTTTACTATACATATAACAAATAAGAAAAAAAAAAAAAAAAAAAAACACTGATCTGTGAATTGATGAAGGATGTGTCATCGTTGTGCATCTGCAAGTGAATCAATATTCTAGATGGGATGCATGCACCAACTTTTTTAGTCGAAAACGGACTTTTGTCATGAATGGGCATTTTGTCTGAGAACGGGACATCGCAGGATCGTCTTGGAATATTTGTAAGACCTTTGTCTGCCCTGTGAAGTCGTCTGTTTTGAGGTTAAAAAGTATGGGGGCTCTCACACTTCCTGCTTTACGGGTGTACGTACAGAGAAAAGACTGAGTATAACTACTCATCTAAGCTATTCTGTTCATCACAAAGGTCTACAGGGGTAAAAGCAGTGACCATCTCATTTACTTCTTAAGAGATACCTCCGTGTCTCACTCCAATGTCGCGACCAAAGGGAAACCACAATTTTTAGGCCACCAGATCTCTACAAACTTAAAGGGCCGTTCTCAGGATCACTTAGCAAATTATGTCTTCTATGCAATCATTGTTTGAACAAAACAGTCGTTACATTGATCATTTAAACTTTGCTCTGCAGTTGAAGGAAAAGAAAATAAGTCGGACACCTAGGCGTATGCGCAATATTTATTTCCAGCTGACCAATATAAAACAGCCGCTATTGTCCAGTTTCGCAGACTAACTTACTCCTTTGTTTGCCTCTCGTTTGTTTGATATAAGACTGAAATCGCAAACTTGTATCTCTTCTCATTGCAGTACGAGGAAGTTCACATTGCAGTCCCGTGGGGTCACATTGCCGGACGGTGGTATGGCGAGAGGAACGTTCGACCGATTCTTGCATTGCACGGGTGGCTAGACAATTACGGCACTTGGGATACCCTTATCCCCTTAATGCCACCGCACATCGGTGTTCTTGCCATCGATATGCCGGGTCATGGAAAATCATCACATCTGCCGCCGGGCGTACTGTACCATGTACTGCACTACGTGAGTATCATCTACCGTGTTATGCAGGAATACAACTGGGACAAAGTGTCTCTGTTGGCGCACTCGATGTCCGCCATCAATTCATTTATCTTCACTTGCCTTTATCCCGACAAAGTGGATATGCTTATCCAAATCGATGTCATTTACCCGCGATCCCGAATACCTGAAGAATACTTAATAAAATCCCACTACATCATCGAAAACGTTTTAATCGAGGAGAAAAGAAATAGAGTCCAGAATTTGGAGGAGCCACCGTCCTATTCCTATGAGGAACTAATCGAACGAATGTACGTGGGCTCAAATCAGTCAGTAGATAGGGACAAATGTGAAAATATCGTCCGAAATAATGTGACAAAGTCAACTAAATATCCACTCAAGTATTATTTCTCAAGGGATGGAAAAGTAAAGCATTACATTGAGTTCTTTGCCGATCCAGATGTCGTGGAACTCATGGCTAAACGTATCAAAGTACCGCAGTTGGTTATTAAAGGTTCGGAATCATACTATATTCAAGAGGATGACTCCCCGATTCAGGTTCTACGTGACAACAATCCGTATTTTGAGTTTCACATTCTTCAGGGCACACACCATGTGCACTTGAACAACCCTGAGGAGACAAGCGTTCCTGTGAACGCGTTCATAAATAAATGGAGGCCACCACCAACGCCAGACGAGAAGAAACCACAACAGCAATCCTGGGTGGATTTGCATAAGCAACAACAGAGGCTCCTCCAAAAGGCGAAACTTTAATGTGAGCTGTCATTAACGCCGGGATCTGTGTAATAAATTGACTGTGGCCAGTGTCACTGATGTTATGTCGCTTTTAAACGTAGGTTTTAAATTTAACCTCAGTATCAATTGGGGTGCTAAAATAATGTTGTATGCAAACTGAATTTCGCTATATGCGATGAGAAATAAATAAAGAGAACTAAAGCTGGCAAAGTTTACGTGTTCGTTTTCATCTGAAAAGTGAAAAGGCCGGTAAGTATATTTAGTGGTTTAAAGAATTTATTGACCAGTAGACTCGGCCGAAAGTCGGCAGCATATGTTATATTTTATCAATCTTTTTCCAGTAGCCGAATATGAAAGGGCTTTTTCTGCAGATTTTTAAATAAAATTTTCTCACGCATTTTCCAACTTTTCCGTCCGATAATAAGCAAACAAAAAAGTCCCAGCCGTGGCAATACACAGTTTGTCATGCAGAATTCACCCTAAATCCGGAGTGCTACCCTAAGCCAAGGCGCAGGCATACCAAATGTTATGCAATATATCACCATTCAGTACCACTATTTCATTTGACGGGCGACCATCAACATAGGCTCTGTAAGAGCGGCAGTTACAATATAAAAGAATAATGAAGCAAGGAAAAAAAGACAATTGGTGCTTCGAAGGAAAAAAACTATACGAAGAGAAAGGTATAGGTCATACTTTAGAGGGTGTTAGATAAGAGCAATATATCTGTTAAAGCATTACAATTCCTGGACAAGGCATGACCAAGTGGGTAAAGCTAGTAAAAAATGAAGTAACTTCCCTGAAGATAAAGCAATCAAATTCGAAATCAATGGTATATGAAATGTATTTATAAAACCTCTGTAGGACTGGCTTAAATGTGGCTCAGACCTAAGCGATTACCTTAATTTTTTAGGGCACTACGCAACGTTTTATTTTTGTTATGGTAATTGTGCGTAAGAATAACATAGTTTTTTTTTAACCCTAGTAGGCTAATGTTGCTGACTACGCCTAATAAGCTAAACATTTGTCGATTCGACGATCTCTACTAAAATATGTTTTTTTAAGCTTTGTTTAATACATATGGTTCTATTTTTTTTCTGAAACATTAAGTTTGTATTCCCAAATAAAAAACTTGATTTTACTAAGTATATTCTTCATTTTAAGCAGTCTTTTAAAAAACGCAGCATTTTTCAGTCTAAAATGAACATGTCTTCGCAATATTTAAAAAAACTGAAAAAAAAAAAACATTCCTTTTTTGGCAATATAAAGTTAATAATAAAAGGTGATAAGAAAAAAAATAAACTAATTTTTCTTTGCGCAAAATCCGCAAAAGTCAATTCGATGTTCACCTCAAATTCCAATATTGCATTTAAAAATATAAATAAAAATAGAAATACTGTTTTTACCTGCCGGACACAACTGTCTTTCGCAAGAACGCATCAGCGACTGAGTTAATTGTTGAGCATAAGTTACTATGTGCCCGCGTTGAAAAGAGACAGGAAAATTAAGAATGCGACGTCGTCGAATCGACGAACATTAGCCTTCTAGGGTTAAAGCTTGTAATTGTCTAAACCATTTCAGCTGTTTTTATAAAAACTAGTACCGCTTGTGGTCGAAAATCGACCATAACTTTAAAAAGAATCTATAGTCCGTTTAGACTTAATTATAAATTTCACGCGCAGGTCCCTTTATATTAGATATCTTACTGTCCTTGCGACACACAAAAAAATCTTGCAAGTTGCAGCAACACATCAAGCAAAAAAAAAAAAGCAACACAATAGCGTTGCCGCTAAATTTTTTATTAAATGGTAATGAAAACAGAGCCGAGCTGAAAAATGGACCCCCGCATAAAATACTTATATAGCAACACAAAAAAAAAACAGCTTTTTATGACAAACAAATTTAAATGGCAAACAGATAAAGTGGAGAAGAGCTTTAACAATTTAATTTGATCAAAAATGCGCTTAAGGGGAATTATATGCAACTCCTTTTGGACGGGGTATAACACTTTATAATAAATAAGTGTTTGTTTAATTCCCTTTCTTTTATAAAAAGTACTAAAAAGTGTACGGAATCTTTGGATGTTCAAATAATTTATGTCGAAAAAGAGCTCGCAGATAATCACCCCTATCGAGGTATACGTTGTTCGGAACGTAATTTTCTCCGATTCTTACGAAATCGGATAAATTCCATTCGAGATATCCGTTCCAACACAACTTTCGTAAAAATCCTCTTATGACGCATATAGCGAACCTTGTTGCATGGAAGGAAGCCTTTTGACAGCTACACGGAACATTTTTTCCGAAGCCTTCCGACAAAAATACTAACACCATAAGTATGTAAAATGCAATGCTAAAAAACTGACCACAATTATTTTCGTTATTTGCATTTTATTTTATTAACGAAAAGAGCGACATTTAGATATCGAAAAAATACGTCAATGAGCTGCTCCATTGGAAACAGGTTCTAATCTAAGATGATTTATATTTGAATAATGGCGACACATATACCCACGATTTTTGGTTTGTGCACCTTTCGAATGATTTAAGTTTTATCCTCCTCATTTCATAAACTTTTGATGTTCACGTATTAATATAATGATAACGTACGTAGGTAATATATGTGCATACTTTATTTATTTTTATGTAGTACATACAATCTGAACACCCCGCAAGGTTTCAAGTCTTAAGTTTAGTTTTCGAAAAAAACAAATATAAAATGTTGAGTTTTCAGATGCTATTTGAAAAAATTTCCTGAGATTTTTTTAATGTTGGTTAACCCATTTTCATACAACATAATAGTTGAATATTTTGTTTTTTTGAGACCAGTGTTTACTTTTTTACGATTTTGTCTTTTTTGAGTCCCCAGTTAGAACTATCAAATTTCGATTGAACTCGGTTTTGGACAGTGCGAAAAAGGAAAATTTGGGAAGAAAATTCCTAAAGATCTTTCCGGTGAATTATTCTCTTACAATGAGTTGAGTAAAGTCAAGGAAAAAAGTACTAGCAACCAATACTATATTTCTTCGTAGAAAGAGGGACTATTGCATGCTTTTAGAATGTAATTTGTGGATTGAAAACAACTAATAGCCTTCAGATACCTTGGGCTGTAAAAAGTAGCAAATACATTTTTCTGCACCCATTTTTCGTAAGATCTGTTTATTTATGTTTCAAATTCCAGCTTCCTATGTGTAATACGCTCCGAGTTAAGTTTCTGACATACAATGCTTACAGAAGCTTGCTTCCAGAGGACAAACTGGTTATTGTCATAAGGGAATTTTATGAAAACACACACATTGTAAATATTGTATTGACCTGTACAACTTTAAGAGAAGGCGACGTTCATGGGCTTTTTTATTTTAGTAACTCTAGGTCGAAGAAAAAAAACAAATTTCCAAAACGTTATAAATTATTATGTATTTATTCCTCAACTAACATCACGATAAATTTATTTGCAGAAACTGTAGAAATGATTCTTCGCGGTTGGTGGGTTTAACAGAGAGAGAAAATTCAATGCATCGCTGTACGAAGCATAAACCCATCCCGTTGGTCAATGTGTTGCAAGCACATTTGGGAATTAGTGGATTAGGTGTAAAAACGAAAAATGAATAAGTAATAAAACATAGGGCATGAAAGACGAGTTTTGTCAACAACGAAAAGCATAGAAAACAATTTTTTTTTTAAACAACAATTTTAAGTATATCTAAGTAAGATGATAGTTAAATGGTCGGCGTAATCTCAAACAAGCGTCCTATTTCATCTCTGTAAAATTGGTAAGAATATTTTTTTTTTGTTTATTATGAAGACGTGTTGTAGAAGAAAATGCATAAGTAGCAACTTGACAGATCGATGCAACAAAACTCTTTATTCAATAAAGCCAAATATTTGATTTTGTTTCATCCCTAAAGTATGCTGCACTTGTTGTTTTGGTACCATAACTTTAGCTTTTTAGACTACAGTGGAAAGATATCGATTTCTACTATTTTCTTCACAATTTCGGAAAATGTTTTATTTTGATAAATTATGAAAACCAATTTCAATAGGAACTTATAATATGATTAATAAACAAAAATATATACTTATAAATTATGCAAATTCATTGTAAAATTCACGGAAATTATATAACTACCGAGCAGCTTAACGTGTAAGTTGTATGAAGTAGGTATAAGTAATTGTGTACGTTGTAAAGCAATATTATTATACACAATATCTAAAGTTATTATTATACTTTAATAATAACTTATATGTCGTAGTTTGAGGTCCGTTTGCTCACACGACTCCTAACGATTTAAGTTATACTTAAATACTTATGGGCTACTTTTTTCAAGCCATAAACTGTAACATAAGAGTTTATGTGGCACTTAAATTCGCTATGAGCCGCATCAGCAAACGGCGCTAAGTATTTCGATGCGATGAAGTTTGTGCACAAATATCAGCAATTTCGTTAGGAGTTTATATGGGTTATCATTAATACGAAAGATCAAATCTATTCTTAGGCTTTTGCATGATTAAGTTGAGAATTTACATAATAAGTAGGTTTTCAAGAAATTTAGGAAACAAGATCATTTGTATACTTGTTTTATGTAACTATTTTTATTTTTTTTCACTTCAACAATTTGCTGTTTGCACAATTAAAATGTGAGGCTGATGACGATGGCGGGTATAAGTTTAAATACTGCGGAGACGGGTGGTTTCGGTGCACGCATGCTAATTTTGGATGATCTTCATGCGTTTGATGATACAGGAGACTGTGGGTCGCGCTTGGTAGGGGTGGCTCGGATGTTTGCTCTTATCGCAGTGGAGACACTTTTGGCCAATGCCAGTACTCATCCGCTTCTGATAAAAAAAGAAAACAGGTTAGAATGGCACTTCAGACACTCCGCTGGTGTGAGAATCACCTGATAAAAATGATTTCACGTGCAAAGTTCTGCAAGTTAAACACTTGCACTACCAAAAATTCAAAGGGTCACGATCCCAGCGTGGTTTTTTCTTCTTTCGGTCTTTTCCTCCTGTTTCCCGCCCAAATTAAGCTTAGTAAGCGAAATTAAATAATTGGGATTATTGCAGTAACTTTTATGTAGCAAATTAGAGCAAAAACTAAATAAAGAAAATTTGCAGTAATTGTGGTGGAAACGACAAAAATGTTTGCCGTACCTGTCTTCAGACATATACGAGCTATGCACAAGAAATCGGGAAACAGAAAAGAGCGCGTAAAAATGTTATCTGGCTTTTATACCATTTCGAACTAGGCCAAAGGGGAATACCGAAAATGTATGATCAATTTCGAAAATGGAGACAACATTGCGCGGACTGTGTTCGCATATGAATCCGGTTGATATATTGGGTACTTTTCAAAAGGATTTATTGTGTGCAAAGAAATAAATTGTTTGCGTTTTTTTTTTGTTTTTTTTAATACGCTACACATCCCAAACGAAATCGAATGCTCACTTTTTCCGGAAATAGTTAAGTAATAGTACTTTTGCGGAGTTTAGTCTGCATAATTTATTAAAACCTCTCTAATATAAGCATTCCAAATGAAATCCCAGCCTTAGTTTTCTCAAAAGAATCGAATAAATTAATTATTTCTTAAAAATTACTACCCAAATTCATCACATATATTTTTATAACAATGCCCCCCTTTTACAATGAAAATAAAATAACAGCTACACAAAACTTCTGTTTTAGCAAATATCACACACTTCTTCTTTTTTTTTTAGCCATATTGAATATTCAGCTTAAAATAATTCCAACCAGCTTCCACAATCAGAAACTCTCTCTCAGCCCATAGACTAACCAATCTAGACCAGAGACAATACTGAGACCACCAACTCCGACCGATTTCCCGTTACTTAGCCTACAAGCTATATTTTTATGGGGTGGCAAATGCTAAGTGCGCTTGTAATGTTACATAGAAATTCGTATTGACAAATGTCACCTAACTTCAAAAATTGCGACTCACCAACACGCTCGCACCTTGCATATGCCACTTCTGCTGTGGGCAAAGTTGCTGCCAGCGTTCATAGAATTTTATCCGTTAAATTTGAAATTATTCGTTACGTTTGGATAATATTTTCTTTCATGGGTAAGTGTACATTTGCTTCAAATATTAATGAAAAATTAACAATGTAGATTGGTTGAAGGAAAATGCAAACATTTTGAGCAAATTTTCTTAAGTTATCTAAGAAAAATTTACACATGAAATCGAAGTTAATGATATTCAAAAGCGCAAAATACGCAACCATGTTTGTCAGAATAAGTTTTTAGTATATAGAACATCTCATTTAGCTAGTTTTATTAACTAAAGAAATCAAATTATTCGCCTTTTAACAATATATAATTACCAACCAATGGCATTCAGTAATGTGAAAAGGTGGTAATCCCGAATTCTAGCACATTTCCCCACGGTTGTCGAGGTTGGCAGCATTTATTTTTGTATTTTTTGTATGTTTTTGCATGTCACACGGATTCTTAATTGACACAACACCGATAGGAAAACAAAATGGCGAATTTGAAAAAAAAACTGAGGTGCCCAGCGGCAAGAGGATTGTGAGTTGGGGGTCTCAGTATCATTTGTCTCTGATCTAGACTGTCGAGTGAGAGCAGAAACGGTACTTCTGCCTACAAGTTGCCTGTCCTGCATAAGATTGCATAAGTATTCGTGCCTGTACAAATCAAAGGAGCGCCATTGCTGCCGCACGCATTATACAATTTCCTGCAGGGACTACATGTCATTCGGGCGGCCATTATTATGGTGGGAAATCAAGTTTGAGCGACTGTGTTCGGCATACTTTGTGCTCATTAGTTAGGCGGTGTTCACATCACAGTTAATTTTAAGAATTATTAAAGTTTTTGAAATTGGAATTCCTGTTATTATTTCGTTACAATGCCAAGTAAATTAATACAATAATTATTTGTCATTATCGAGCAGAAATCGATTTCATAATATTAATCAGGGAAAAATGTTCTAAAAAGGTTTTTTCACTTTTGTTAAAAAGAGATTTTGTAACTTCAAGTTTTTTTTTGCATATTCTAAGAAAATATATATTTGTCCGTTGATTTTAATGCTTTAAATTCCGAAGCCATATTGAAAAAAAATATTTTAACACAGTTTAGCGAGAAATTTTTTTTTTTGTATGTCTAGCATAACTAATAATCTATAATTAGTACGTAAAATGAATACTTGCACAATAATATATGCAAATATGCATTTGTTTAATGCCAACAAATTATTTCGATATTTTTTACACTATTACTATTATACTCTCAAATTTGTATGCGCTTGGCTTTTTCTGGTAAAGGCCATAATACAAAAATCCCCGTGATCGCCCTTTATAATTTTTTATCACTTTTCGTATTCCATAAACACAAATAGTGCATTTGGCTTTGTTAATTAATAATTTAAAAACGTTTATACAAAAATCTCTGCACATTTCTAAATACGTTGTTTTAAAATTTTGTAAAAGAATTATTTCATTTTTTCATTTTCATTTCATTTATTTTGATTGTATGCTTAAACATTAACACATAAAATTGTCTTATAATATAGTGAAAGCTTAATGACGATAATTCAAATATGATACAAGCTACAAAGAGAGATCATGTCTATAGAAAACGAAATAAAGCGTGCGAATACCAAGAATTAAGACAACAATTTGAATCAATTCAATTATTAACATTATTCAACAATGTTCAATGTTATTAAACTACAGAATTTCCAATCATATTTTGATAAACGAATAAAAGAATTTGAAAACATTCACCCAACCTAATAAAGGGTCCGCCAAATAACTTTTTTTTTTGAAAATGCTATAAAAAAAAACTACTGAATATTTTCTCAAATTTCTTTTTTTATTTGAAAGTACAATCCTTCCGGTTAATAATGGAAAATAATTTAATTCAAATGGTTGCCTCGGCTGGCCGGTCCAATTTTTGAGCACATTATCGATTGTGTGCAGCTGTTTTTCACCAATGGCTTCACGAATATTTTCCTTTAAAGCGTCAATTGTCTCTGGCATGTCGGCGTAACACGTATCTTTTACGGCACCCCAAAAATAATAGTCCAACGGTGTCAAATCGCAGCTCCGCGGTGGCCAAACGACATCAGCTCTGCGGCTGATAATGAATGAAAGACGGTGGTTCAGTAGTCGACCTATACAGGTCGAATCTTTATTACGAACTGCATTATAAAACTAAAGAATGAAATTGAGTTCAAAACTTAAACCTACAGCACGTCGCGTCCCATTCACTTATCAGTATCTCCTTTGAAGACACAGATAGAGAAAGGAATTTGCGTGGGTTTTATTACACTGCGCACCAGACACTCGTTAGAATAAGTATCTTTGTGAACGGTGGAATATACCAATGTGCAATTCTTAATTCTTCGTTTCATGAAGATTTCTAGGAATTGTAAGGGGATACTTCTGAAGGAGGTATCGAAATATTAATTCCTTAGAATAATATGATAGAGATACTTCTGAAGGAAGTATCGTAATGTTATGAGTAACAAAAATGTATAATTATATACTAAGTGTATAATCGCTAACTAATGCGATCTTCAAAAACAGGGCGCAAAACATCGAGTATAGCTTCGGCTGTGTGGCACGTAGCGCCGTCCTGTTGAAACCAAATGTTGCCAATATCCTCCTCATCAATTTTTGTGAACAAAAATTCGTTCAACATGGCCCGATAACGATCGCCATTGACTGTAACGGCCACTCCTTGCTCATTTTCGAAGAAAAATGGCCCAATTATGCCTCTGGACCAAAATCCGCACCAAACAGTGGCTCGTTTTGGGTATATCGGCTTTTCAATGTATGCGTGCGGGTTTTCTGTGCCCCAAATGCGACAATTTTGCTTGTTTACATACCCGCCAAAATCAAAATGAGCTTCATCTGAAAAGATGATTTTTTTTGCAAAATCGGCATCTTCTCTAAGTCGATCGCAAGCCCACTTAGCGAAGCGAAAACGCATTGGATGGTCAGTTGGCTTCAACTCCTGAACCAATTGGACTTTGTATGGCGTCATACCAAGGTCTTTATGCAAAATTCGTCTCAATGATGTCTCCGAAATGTTCAATTGTTGAGAACGACGGTGAATTGATGTTGATGGCGCTTCACGCACACTTTCTGCCACAGCAGCAATTTTCTCGGGTGACGCACTGTTTTTGGCTTTTCACGCTTTGGTTTATCGATGAGGATGCCAGTTTCTTTCACTTTTTTCACAAGATAACGAACATACGGAGCTGACGGTGCTTCTCTTCTTCCAAAATACGTACGCAATTTTCGAATGTATGCAACATTACCATGATTCTCAAAGTAATGTCGCAATATTTCCCAGCGTTGTTCAAGCGTATACACAACCATTCGTTCAGCGGAAGGATAAAACTAATTATCTTTCAAATCAGACATGAGCTAAGTGTTACCATTCGCGAAATAAGCACTAGTTGAAAAAAAAAAAGTTAGATGGGGGACCTTTTATAAATTTATTCAATATTCATGCAAATTTACTAAAATTCGCTTTTGTCTTGTTGGGTTTAACTTTTGTGGAAGCTTGGGTTTAACTTTCATGATTTTGACTCATTTTTGGAAAAACCGCCACGGACTTCATTTATGCATTTTGCTGTCGAACATAGAATTCATACAAACAAAATTAAAAATAAACTGAAATGTGAACGGATGAACACCCTTTACTGCCAAAGATGGATAGACGACGAATTAAGCTATCTAAAAAACCATACTCAAAATTTACTTTTTTTACATTTATTTTTATAGATTTATCTACAAATTGTTTGTTATTGAAATAGGGCCACGCGGCGGCCTTTAACACACGTATTCACAGACAGGAAAAAAAGACAGCGCGAGAGAGAGCTGTCATTCAAAATTTGCGGGGAAAATCGGGTGGGTGTGGGTGCACTGAAAGTAGACTGTCAAGTTTGGTTAGTCTATACGCTAGCCGTGGTGACGTTTCGACCCAGCGAAATGCAGCACACCTTAATCCTTTTCCAGGGGTGTTGTCCCCCGACTACAAAACCATACATACTTTCTTTTCCGATTTCGGAGAATTGTTCAATCAGATTACAAAATTACTGAAGGTCTTGAGTCTTAGCTAAATCTATTCTAAATCGACAGCTCTCTTTCCAAAAAACCGCTGACTCTGACCTACTCTCCTTGTGCCTTTTCAATTCAATTGCATTTCCGGAGGGGTTGTGATAATAGCTTCGTGTCTTTTATTCTACCCATATTGACTGTTCCGCAGCACATGCCTAATTAAAGTGTTCTACAGTTGCTGATATGAGTTTTAACAGGTCCGGCCGCAATGGTCAAGGTCGTTTACAATCAATGTGCATGAGGAAGTTACACTGCGGGTATCGTATAGTATCCGACGTCTTCATGCTACACACAACTACCCCAAAAAGTGTACCAAAAGTGTAGCAAAATTGCTTTAAGTGAAATTCCTCGAATGTAACGCCTTTCTGTGATACAGACAAATGGAACATGGAACACCAGCGAGCTTGTAGGTTTGAATTGCAGACTTATATGGAAATCGCCAGAAACAAATATCAACTTAACGTGTTAGGGGAGTTGAACTACTACAGAGCCTGTATTAATTTATTAAAATTCCTGTTGATAACGAGTGCTCAAGTACAGCCCTTTTTAAATCCGAATTCGTGCGCATTATACCCATAAACGGCCCAAGGGCCGACTAATTCAGTTTTCACTCACACCCGCAAAGTCGAACATAAATCTTCGCACGAAACTTTCAAAGTAGGTGTGGTGTATATTAATTGTTGATGAAAGAATGGCGAAGTCTTCTCACGTACAAGGATAATTTTTCTTCTAACAAAACGGCGCAACGGGCGCTCTTCGAATGATGAATGGAGTGGTTGGGAACGTGGTACTTAGCTGCAAAGTGCCACCGAGGATAGAGGTGTGTATTATAACGTGTAGGTATCTCCGTTATCCTATATATATCTTTTATAAACGGGAGAAGACTCCTGCTGGATATGTGTACACGGCGAATGCGTTGTCTTCTAAAGATGATGTCCGGAAGAGATGATTTGCCTATACGTGCAGGCACTTTGCATAGTATGCAGCGTCGTCCTTGTGGACTTGCAAGACGGATTATTCATCTGCCGTGCGAGGAAGGGGCACTAGTAGTTTTGCCTCGTCTCTCATTCCGTTTTTGCTACTTAAATCCATTTAGCGGAAAGATGATAGATATAAATAGTGGTAAGTATAGATCATAACCATTAAAAAAGGATAGCGGCAAAACAATAGAAAGAGAATTTGTCATCCTCATCCAAAACCCGTAAGATTTTCTTCTTTTTTCAGTCCAAGTGCTGTTCTGTGTTTCGTTCAGCATTAAATCAGGGAAAGCTTGGAGCCCAAATCCCTTATTCTGTTATCCTTGCAAACGGCAGCAATTTCGTATAAGAAGATATTACAATTCATATTTTCCGGGAACAGAAAATTCCTTCAACTTGAGTTACAATTCATGCGTTATCAGTCCTAATGATGACTGGCGGTGCGAAGGGACTACGAATACGAAATGGCGGAATGAGAAACGGAGTCTATCATCATTCAACGAAGAGGCATCCTGATTTCATGAGCATGAATTTTGAATAAGTGAAGCCATCTGTATGTTGATGTGAGCGCGTTCACGGTGATGATTTAACGGCCGGAACATGGAGATGGAGATGAAGACGGAAGGACTCCACAAAAGCTATACAGTAACATGTTATTTCTGCGGGTAAGCAAACGGAGTCTAGTATTTCTATTGAATGTTTTTGGTTTATTTAATTTTCATTTAGGGAATTTCATGCCTCCGTCTTGGTACATCGTTCAACTACGTATTATTATAATAATGAGTGGAAATGTTGGGTGCTTAAGGAAATTTCCGACCACGTGGGAGTCAGTTTAACTAAAGAGCATACTTTGTTAAAAAGGAAAGATTTATAAATAAAGCTGTTTAGCGTTCGGTGACATTGGGGAATTTGAAATGAGCCTTAAGACTGAAAGAATTCGTGTGCTACATACTGCCAACATAAAATCAAATGGATTATTATTCAGCCTCCTTGTGTGCATACATGCATAAAAAGTTGTTTGCCAAAATCAACAGTATTAGAGAATAAATAAGGATGTCCGCCGTCTCAAGACCTTGAACAAAAACCATTTTTTTTAATGGAAAATAACTAAACGCTACTGCGTACTACGATTATACTATAAAACGAAACTGTGATATTTCGAGCTCAAGATACACTGAAAATGAAATCGTGCAATACACAGGGCGGGTCATTTAAACCTTCGGTATCTGGCAGTCTTATAGCTTTGACATCTGTTTTCAGATGCAGCCCACAATAATTTGTGCCACTGAACAGTGCACTACAAGCGCCTTCAGACTACAGAACCATGCAAAACTTAATCGCCTTATGACATTCGTCACAGCCGACATGGTCCGATGCAGTCTGATGATAGCATTCAAGCGGTTCGCAGGGTCCGAAATCACTCTCATTCCTAACAAGTATAGGCATAGGCAAATCTCGCACGACTCTCCAGTGGATAATTCGTGCTAACTTTAGATCTTCCAGTACGAAATTCAATTAATTTACAGAGCGAAAAGAGACACCACTATGATTTTTCGATTTTAGTAGTAATCATAAACGTGACATTCGCCCACCAGGATTTTTGCCAAAACGTTACTATGAGCGATAAGGACCATTTTTCATTGAATAGAAAAAATATATAAATAATTAGTGCAACGGTCCCGTAAAGGACTCTAGGACGCTAGGTGTAGCTTTTCGCAATCGTTCGTTTGTGTGAGCTTTCACTTTTAAAAAGTTTGTACTTCGATTTCCATCAAACACTACCAGTTTGTCGGATTTAATTTTCCCATTTACTTCAACTGCTAACCTTCAATAACAAGCTCCAGTTGTATTTGCACTGAATACGACTTCCAAAACATTTAAAATAAAGAAAACAGCTACATATTCACTTGTAGTGGACCATTTTATTTCGAATTCTGTGTCACCTATCGGCAGTAACTTAGTTTAGGATCCAGACCCGCTTCCGCTTCTCGGCATAACGATCGTTCAACTTTCGACAGATCTATTTGATAAAATGACCAAAAAATGTAGCAAATGTCGCAAACTTATCCAATTGTCACTTACTTTTCTGTTTGCTGCACTTCTCCGCGCTGAATACACACGGGTTTCCAAACAGGCGATAGCATTCTCCATTGAAGCCACAAACCGGGTTATATTCCCTGCTGCAGGCCAGGCGACATCCTTCACCGCGTTGTCCGTGGACATGGTCAATAGTCATTGTCATAACTGAAGAAACGAAAATAAAGTGTAACACGTCGCACTAGATTCACATAAGCGCAACAAAACTTACCGACAATAAACGAAATAGTTACAAAAAGCCACCTCATCTTGCTGCTGTCGCTTTTTTCAATTAATTTACAAAGATGATCACAAGGCTGTCAACTTCTTACAAATGTTGTGCTTACCAACTTTGCTGAGATTTATATCTCACTCAAAGCAATGGATGTGAGAGATTAATGATATTGAGGGGGATTTTCCGCAATCAATGTATTTCCCGTACGATGCAACACAATAATTGTTATCTGGAGCCCGTTATCTTGTAATTATTTATACAAATATGTGCTAAGCACGTGATTCATTGAGTGGTCGATGGGCATAAGTGTTTACGAGCTCCCCACTGACCTTGGTATAGGTGTACAAAGGCTTGAGGGTTTTGCGATACCTGCCATATAAATTTTGCTACTAAGAGGCAATCACAACAAAGATTGTATTGTCACCACAACATATCTTGGATATAATTGACGCATTTAATGCGCTAAATATTTTATTGATAAGCTGTACCCATGCCCAGTATTTGTGTTGCTTAACTATGTTCTTGTCTGTCACCATCTAAGTTAATGAAAAGTTAATGGCCCTTGCTAATAATCACTTATGATCTTCACATTAAATATTTCTGGTGACAATGGGTAATTTGACATGAAAAATTTCGCTATTGTGAGCTCGTAAAATCGAAGCTGGGCTATTAATATAATATATATTAAGTATCGCGCAATGTAACACGTTTTCTAAAAACCGATGAAAGCTGTTACAACTTTTCGAACGCTAATTAGTATTTTATGGAACTTTTCAGTTTAGCTGTCGCACAATACAATGGCGGTAATAGTATAGTGGATAGAGGATTATGACTCGGGCATCGCAACTCGAATATATGAAAATTATCTTTATCCACCACAAAAGAAAGGTTCCAGCTCGAAGTTCAATAGACGGACTGGTCTGAGTGCTACGAAACTGACTAATTTTTAGGGCAAACAAAAATCTATCGACTGTCAGTCAGGGATGCCGTTTCATGATTTCGGCGAGGAGAATATAAGAAGTCTTTTGGGGAGTACCGGTGAGTACAGAACATAAATTTAGAAATTTAATTTGTTGCAACACGTTTAATTGGACGGGTTGACGTTGGCAGCATGTGGCGGTCATGTTGTTTTAGTGGCATCCGTATAATCTGTTGTTTATTATTCAGTTGCTAATGCCAAATCACCATGACAAGTTACTGAATCGAGCAGAACGTCCAAATCAAAATGTGCAACCTTTGTACTCGTTGCATCCATTTTATGGCAGACGTGGTGGCCCTTCAAAGTCGATTCCCCAATGTTTGGTGCCCAAATTTGGAAGAGAAACGGTTCGGTAAGAAAGCAGCCATAAATTGGACCAACCCAGAGAAGCAGCGGCAAGTTTGTTAACAAAATAGAATACACAAAATCTTTATGAAACGTAGAATTTGTTTTTCAAATTATTGCCTATAGGGAAATGTAAAGACAAGTGAAAATAGTTAAATCCGAAACTAACCAGTTCTGTAAAATTAAGGAGTAAGAAAGGAGTACGATACTCCTACTGTAGAACTTTCGGCAGCTCTGCTGGAAGTAGTTACGATTTCTGTATCTGTAAATGCAATCGGTTCATTGAAATTTAAAGAGAAACTTTTCAAAAAGGTGTTCCTTTCAAAAGAGAAATTGTTTTATTTAAACTGCACAAAGAGTTCTCCAGGTACTTTAACGGCGGATTTCCTTACATACGAGTTAAGCTAAATCGACTTAGCTCGGGACCTTGCTACCTCTTGCATTAAGCTTTAGGTCTCGTTCTAGGTTTTAAATTATTTTCGTATATTATGTTTGTAAGTAGTGAGAGAAAGATGGATATTGTATTCGTACGAAGTTCCGAACTCGAGATTTTAATCAATTCTGGAAATTCTAGCTGAAGCCCCCTACCCGAAAATTTAAACAAAAAAACCTAAAAACTAAAACTTTCTTTGTGAAACACGATTTGTAGTGCTCTTTAAATACATCTCATTCAGACATGAAGAAATAATTAGCAGAACGTGGGTGATGTCTTCGAAAGCATTAACACTTCCAGCAGCGGTCCAAAAAAGTTATTTCCTCGTAAGCCTCGTTTTATGCGAAAAACTATTCAGTTTAAAGCTGCCCTTATTTGTTTTCCTATAGAACAACGCGTCAGATTTCATTTCTGCAATCGAGCGCACAAAAGGAGTTCTGAATTCTCTTAAGAACATCAGAGAAAATGCCGACTTCTTTTGCAGAGAGGCTTTTCAATACGCATTCCAAATTTCCGAGGACTTGAAGTTGAATTGAGAGCTCCAAGAACTTCATTGAAACAACCAACGCGTTCCATTCCAGAAACCTCTCCTACTCAAGCCTATTTTAGAGTGTCTTTACTGATTCCTTGCATAGATTTGTTAATATAAAATCTTACGGACATGTTGATGGCGAACGAAGACGTTTTACCATCATTTCAAGCTCTTCTCCCAGGTTTAGCTGTACTTAAGCGGGTGAAAGAAATGGAAAAGCTAGCATGTTACTTTGATAATGGAATTTCGTTGTCATCTGTGAAAGCTGAGTACATTCTTTGGTGCGAAAAAATATCGTCGAGTGACCCTTCTACCGAAGTTTTGAAATTGCTTTATGTGACAAGACTGACTTTATTATTCAATTTCAATTTTTTTTTTATTATTATTTAGAGGTATAAAGTTCTTGCTTACGATTTTGGCCACATTTAGTGTTGATTGTTGAAAGAACCTTTTCAACTTTGAAAAGGATTAAAACAGTGTCCCGAAGGGCGTTATGGGGAATGCAAGATTAAGCTCACTTGCTATGATATCTGTTCATTCGGATATTAAAGCGGATTCAGATACGGTGATTGATGTCAAAAAAAAAAATCAAGACATCTTCTGCTTTGAAAAACTGTGTTTAAATTTTCGTTTAAGTACATACGATTTGAAAACTAATAACAATCACCAAATTGGAATATATGTAGTTCTTAGTTTAAAGAATTGCTCGTAAGGTTTTGAAGCAAGACCCCCGGAAACAAAATCCTGGCTATGGCACTGCATCCTGAACAACACCGCGCCCCTACTCAGTTTTTAGCTAAATAGTATTTTTGGAACTAAACATTACAATATTTGTTACTATTTTGTCAGATTAATTCTACGAAAACCGCTTTAGCGATTTTGAGAAAAATTAAAGAAATTTGAATAATGTGCCGTACTTAGATTTTCTTAAAAAAAAATGTTTTATATATATTTCTCTTATATATTATTATTATAAATATTTCTTAAAAAATGACTACCCAAATCCCGACTTGTGTTCACATACCCATGGTATATTTTTTTTATTTCAATGAGGCAATTCCAATAAAATTATAATAATAACCATAGGTACGCTCATATTAATTTTAGCAACTTATGCTCTTTTTCTAAACATACACCATAAAATTGCCAGCAACCACCTAGATCTTACGAGTACACGATTGAAAACACTTCGTTTTTACAATGATTTGAAAACAATTCATTTGTACTCCCATGCTCCTTCATAGGCCTGTTTATAACTGAGAATGAAAATTAAAAAAAAAAGAAAACCGAATTCTTACGTATATATCGGTTCAATGATTTCGATATATCATGAACCTTTCTTCCAACTATAGGCACGAAAACCAGCGTCGCCAATCTCTTCCCAAAAGAAACAAGAACTTGTCCTAACCGATCAGAATCTCCTGCTTCGCTCATCTTTCTACTCAAAAATTGTGTAATGTTTTAAAGCCTTTAAACAGTACATTTGATGCTTAAAGCACTTTAATCAGAACTCGCGAAAAATGTTTTTTCAAAGCTTAAGCAGCAGTGGGCTCTTAAACACAACTTGTCGCTCAATCCTTCAAAGTCAAAGAATATTTGTATCTGTAAGCATCAGTTAAATACAGACCTATGTTATTTTCCGCCAATCTTGTTGAGACAGTCATTAATTGAATACGTTTATGAGGTTACAAATTTGAGGATAGTCTTCAATGGCACACTAACTAGAACCGATCTTGTTGCAGCTACAATTGGAAAGGTGTACAATGGCATCCGACTTCTCTGCTCCACACAAAGTTCTTTCATTCTTTGTCCATTTAAACTAAGATGTTACTTGTTAAATCCCTTATATACTTATCCTTTTGTATAGTTGCGAGGTTTTCCGACATATTGACTAAGACACTAGGCGTAAATTAAATGTTTTTTACAATAAGATTTGTCTTTATTAATCGTTTTAATAACCACATATCTAGCTACTCTATGCAGCTAATGGGCCTAACTTTCGACAACCTCATTAAATTCAGAACACAAATTCTCTTTCACGGTATCATGATGACCCAACAACCGGAGTACTTAAACAGCAGACTAAGTTTTGCCATCCCGCAAGCAACAGCCACATTGATAAGGCCCAGATCCAATTTCTTGGAATCTGAGCGTACATTATTCGGCCATGCCACTCTTCTGTGCAACTCATTACCTATTGCACTAAGGAGAACCAAAAACACAAGCACATTTAAATATATAAACTATTTAAATAATTGTCCAGTGATATAATAATATGTTCATGTCAAAGAGATGTATGTTTTATAAAAGCCATTAATTTCTTTAATTTATATAACGTTATTTGCCATTTAATGCATGTAATTAGTTTTCGTTATACTTATTGTTTTTAATTTTAAACATTTGTAAAGCCTTCACAATCTATAAGAAGCTATCTTAATGTGAAACAATTATTATAATAATTAAATACTAAATAAATACATTGCTATTTGATATGTAATGTTTATGTATATTCTCATGTTTTCTGTACGGGTTATTTTTTCCATTATCGCTTATGAGTTTTTTTACTTACATATATAATAAAACAAAAGGCAACAAACCAAACTATTGATATGAACGAGAAAGTTTCGGGCGACCTAGTCGTGGACATATTATTTGTACTCTCTTTCCGAAACTGAAGAAGAAAAAGGATTCCTTGCGAACAAAGTTATAATGTGTTCACTGGAGAAAAAGACGTCTTTATATTAATTCATCACATTGATGAAATAAGAGGCGAATTTCGGTTCATCATATTGATGAATTTTTCACAATTTTTCATATTGATGAAAGGTCAGTGGACAAAAATTGATGAATGTTTTATCATATTGAGGAACTTCTTCATAACTATGATGTAGGTGACTGGTTAAAGAACCACTATTGTAGGTACTTGGCATGCCATGACATTGCCTGTCCACAGTCGTCAACAGTGGTTCATGCTGTCAATAATTTCAAAAAGCCCGCAACACTTTTACAACTCTCTCGAATTTGAAACTAAACATTGTAGAAAAAATATCATAAAATTTAAAACAATCGCTATTGCCTTTTGTTTTTCCTTTTTGCTAAAAATAAATAAACCAATTTTAACATCCTCCACTTAAAGTACTTTACCGGGTATCAAAAACGTTTCATTAAATGGCACTCTATCCAAATTGCACCAAATCGTAACCATAGTAATTCTCAAATGTTCCGCCCGTCCATAGATATTCCGGACGGATTTATTCCTACCTAAGTCAACAACATCGTTAAGACAAACTTGAGCGAACCGCCCAGAAACGGCCCAACACTTGAGCTGGATATTTTTTTTTGATTTCCACTGTTCATTGGGATTCATAAAGTGCCATAGTAATCCAACGTTTTAGACGTCGTCGCCTTAGGTAGGCACCTTCTGTCCTCGAACTTCTCTCACAAATGAAATAATCTTTTCGAATAAAATTTGATGCGATTCCACTAACTGGACGTCGTTTGTAGCAAATTTAAATTCGAAGAGGTCCTTTGTTTGCCAGACATTCGATAAAGCATCTGGGAGATTAGCCCCATCTGAGTTCCTTACCACTCCTACCCACTCAGACACAATCTCTTTTATCTTTGCCATTTACTCATTCAGGGCATGTAAACATTATAAGAGATTGCCTCTTGTGGAGATCTGTAACTCCGAATGATGACCAGCCAGCTGCAGGCACACACACTGATCATGCACACGCTTGAAGCACACACACATCCAACGCAGACACTTGTCGCATGCACTTGACATGCGACACACTCAGTCGATAAGTGACCGAGAAGGTGGAAGCACGTTCGGATTATTGTACGGAATAAATAATTGTGTTTACATATTTTGAGTGTTGCATTTTAATTTAGTTCAGACAGACCATCGGGGCATTACATTTCGGGGCATTACATTGGCGACGAGGTAAATTTGTGTTCTTTATCATATATAAATGTATAGATAATTAGATATTACAGTCAATATATAACTTTGGGGAAAAAAAATAGATAAATCATAAAGCGTGCAGCTGCCATTTAATTGGTGATTCCGAACAGTGCATTTAATTGCGGGTGGAGAAAAAAAAAGGCCTGTCACGCATTAAATTGTGAGAAGAAACGGAAGGGGCAGAGACATTCAATTGTCACGCATTAAATTGCGCGAGAGAAAAATTAAAAAGGAGAATTGTCACGCATTAAATTGTGGGAAGAAAACCGAAGGGGTGAGACATTAGATTGTCAGGCATTAAATTGCGAATAAAAATGTGTATTTATGGTATTGCAGGACAAGCGCGTTGAAATGAGTGGCTCAGGAATAGCACCATTTCTCTGCGAGGTTATCGAGAAAGCCTTGATTCGGTCCGAGTGGGAAAAGTGGCTCCGGGCATTTACTCTATATCTGGAAGCAGAAGAGATCACTGATCCAACAAAGAAGAAGAACAAATTACTACATTTGGGTGGTACACAACTTCAGGAGGTAATCTATAACATTCCAGGGGCACTATGTCAACCACAGGATGTAGACGAGCACACCGATGTCTTCAGGGTCCTCGTGGGCAGGCTGAATAATTATTTCTCTCAAACTCCACGTTTGAGAGGCACTTATTTCGCTCGCTGAAACCTGAACAAGGAGAGGGATTGAATAAATTTGTTTTGAAATTGCGAAATCAGGCAGCAAAGTGCCAATTTGGGGAAACAAGGGAACAGATCTTGGAAATAAACATAAAGGACAAACTGATAGATGCGTGGGCACCTAGAGACCTAAAAAAACGTCTATTAGAAAAAGAGCATACATTAGCAGAGATCATCGAAATGTGTCATGTATATGAAGAGATTAACAACGAGTCGGAGGCCATGATGCTGCCCACTACTTCCATGAGCATCAATCGTGTTGTTTCCAATGGTGAAAATAAGTTCACAGGAGAGTGCAGTAGATGTGGGTCCCGCAAGCATTTGGCAAGTAGCCAAATTTGCCCTGCTAAAAACGCTAAATGCAACAAGTGCAATTTTATTGGACATTTTGCGTTAAAATGCAAAACTAAGGCCAATAAACGCAAACAAACCCAATATTATAACACAGATGCAAAGCAGCGCAGGATCCAGACTTCAAAGGTTCGTTTTGTGGGCGAAGAAGGGAGTGATAACACTACTGTTGATAAGTTTGACAGATTTCAGGAACACAACTGTTTCAAAATATCGGAAGGGGAAGATCTTGCAGGTGAAATGGGGGAAATAATTAATTGCTTTATTGGAGGTCGTATACTTCCAATGCTGATAGATTCAGGGTCTCGTCATAACCTTCTTAGCGAGAAGGATTGGGAGCACCTTTGTAGGGAAAGGGCTGCCATATGGAATCTTCGGACGAAATCGGAAAACCAATTTCGAGCTTATGCCGGAAATGACTTACTTAAGGTAAAAACGGTTTTTGAAGCGACAATAGGGGTCAATAGCAACACCGATTTGATTTCTTCGTTCTATGTAATTGAGAACGGAAGACAATCGCTTTTGGGTCGTGATACTGCCATTAAATTGAACGTCCTCAAGTTAGGACTCGATGTCAATCGAATCGATAACCTCCAACCATTTCCAAAAATTAAAGGCATTACTATTTCACTATCAATCAATGAGTTAGTGAAGCCAGTTCAACAGCCATTGCGAAGGGTTCCAGCCGCTCTAGAAGAAAAGGTGGAGGCTAAATTGATGGAGGCAGTTGCTCGGGATATCATAGAACCGGTTTCGGGACCGAGTCGCTGGATATCTCCTATTGTTATCGTTTTTAAAGAAACTGGGGACATAAGATTATGCGTTGATATGAGGCGGGCTAACCTCGCTATACTAAGAGAAAATTACCCACTGCCAACGTTCGACTCGTTTATGACCAGATTAAAGGGTGCGAATTTTTTTTCGAGGTTAGATTTGGAAAGCGCTTACCACCAGTTCGAATTGCACGAACGAAGTCGAGAAATAACGACATTTATCACATCGAAGGGGATATTCAGATACAAACGATTGTTATTTGGAGTTAATTCGGCTCCAGAGATTTTTCAGAGGCAGATGGAAACTATTTTGGCTGGATGTAAGAATGCCTTAAATTTTATAGATGACATTGTAGTTTTTGGTCTAACCGAGGATGAACATGACGTTAACCTCAAGGCTGTGTTGGAGGTCTTCAAAGAGTATAATGTGGTGTTAAACGAGGATAAGTGTGTCTGGAAAGTTAAGAACATGAAGTTCCTGGGACATATTTTGTCCACAGATGGGATAAATCCAGATCCTGAGAAGGTTAAGAGTGTCCTAGAATTCCGACCACCATCTAGCAAAGAAGAGACAAGGAGTTTCCTAGGCCTGGTTACATACCTTGGTAAATTTATCCCTGATCTCGGAGATATAACAGAACCGCTCCGAAAGCTTACAAAGAAAGATGTGAAATTCGAATGGGGAAAGAGTCAGAACGAGTCGTTTCACAAATTAAAAGGACAGTTGGCAAGAATACCGACTTTAACGTATTTCGATCCAAATAAGCGAATTCGATTAATAGCAGATGCTAGCCCAGTAGCTTTAGGCGCTGTTCTCTTACAATTTGAAGGTGATATCCCACATGTTATTTCATTTGCGAGTAAAAGCTTGTCTGAGATCGAAAGGAGGTATTCACAAACAGAAAAGGAGAGTCTTGCGTTGGTTTGGTCGGTGGAACGGTTCTACTATTACTTGGCAGGTATAGAATTCGAGTTGGTCACAGACCATAAGCCGTTAGAGGCAATTTTTAAGCCAACGTCGAAGCCTCCAGCCCGCATCGAACGATGGGTCTTGAGGTTGCAATCCTTTAAATTTAAGGTCGTATATCAACCGGGGAAATTTAACATTGCAGATTCGTTTTCGAGATTATGTAGAGGGGAACATCCTGAGACCTTCGATGAACAATGTGAGCGAAACATTTGCGCAATAATCGAAAGAGCTATACCAAAAGCACTGACAATAGCTGAAGTAGTAGAGAATGCTGGTGCAGACGCAGAATTGATGGAAGCACTGGATAATGTGAAAAATGATTCCTGGAATTCGAGTAACATCAGTCGGTTTTTCCCATTTCGCCTTGAATTGTGTACATTGGGGAACATTCTGCTACGTGGAACGAAAATCGTTATACCTAATCCCTTGAGGTCAAGAGTTTTAAATCTGGCGCATGAGGGACACCCAGGCGAAACAGTAATGAAACGTAGGGTTCGTTCGAAGGTATGGTGGCCATTAATTGACAGAGACGTGGAAAAATTTGTAAAGAATTGCGGTGATTGTTTGCTGGTATCAAGACCGGTACAACCAACCCCGATGAACAGACGCGAATTCCCTGATGGACCATGGCTATGTTTGGCAATGGACTTGATGGGACCATTGCCGAACCATGAGTATATTTTCGTAGTTATCGATTATTTTTCGAGGTATCATGAAGCCAAGTTCCTTAAAAGGATAACGTCTAGCGTCATTATTGAGAGTTTGGAGGAAATGTTTTCAAGGTTAGGATATCCGAAATCGATAACAGCCGACAACGGACGTCAGTTTGTGAGCGAGGAGTTTAAGCAGTACTGTGCAAACAATGATGTGCAGCTTATGACGTCACCACCCTATTGGCCACAAGCTAATGGGGAGGTAGAAAACATGAATCGTTCGATATTAAAGCGGCTAAAAATAGCAAACTCTAAAGGAACCGACTACAAAAAAGAGATCCAAAAGTTCATTCTGATGTACAACGTTACTCCGCACGGGACAACTGGGAAGACTCCGTCAGAGCTGTTGTTTAATCGCACCATCCGAGATAAAATACCTTCGATCCAGGACATCAACGAAGATATTTTAGACTCTGAAGCACGAGATCTGGACCTTATGAACAAACAGAAGGGAAAAGAGAGAGCAGACAGAGATCGAAGAGCCAAGGTCTCTGAGATAGGGGTGGGAGACAAAGTGGTCCTTCAAAATGTCATTTTCCCGAATAAACTAACACCTACGTTTGACCCACAAGTGTTCGAAGTAATTCGGCGGAAAGGGAGCGATGTTGTGGTTCGAGGAAATGGAGACGGAAAAGTATTTAGGAGAAACATTTCTCATCTTAAAAGAATACCGGTTTCTCCGGGATCAAATCAAATTTTAACTCCTAAACCAATTCTGAATTCCTCTAGCTTTCCAGGTGAAGGTACAGCTCTCCCAGTAGTAGTCGATGACATCGATGTTAATCTCCCACAACTTCAGGGATCATCACAAGGCGAAGTAAGCGGATCACAGTTGAAGCTGAAGCTTAAAAACATGGGAGGGATGTGGAGATCTGTAACTCCGAATGATGACCAGCCAGCTGCAGGCACACACACTGATCATGCACACGCTTGAAGCACACACACATCCAACGCAGACACTTGTCGCATGCACTTGACATGCGACACACTCAGTCGATAAGTGACCGAGAAGGTGGAAGCACGTTCGGATTATTGTACGGAATAAATAATTGTGTTTACATATTTTGAGTGTTGCATTTTAATTTAGTTCAGACAGACCATCGGGGCATTACATTTCGGGGCATTACACCTCTCAAGGGCGGAATGGCCAATCTTATACTTTTAACTACCCTGCTTTCCGAAATGATATCGAATGGAGCCCAATTCGAAGCGGCCTAAAAATGTATCCGAATCTGAATGGAAATCTATAAATTCATGGCTATCAGTGCGTATATTGCGTACTATTCGGATCTCTCGTCTGAAAATGTCTTGCGAAATTTATTACAGTCAATAATTTATCGTAACATGGGCGGCGAAATGGGCGGCAGACAGCAAACGACCAGAAATGAAAACTTGAATGCCATAAATAACCATAAACCGAGCAACAAATGTCGGTACCCAGCGAAGTAAATATCTGCAGTTAAAAACATCGAAATACTAGGAGGCTAAAATAAAAAGTTTATCACTTCGGAGCTAACAGAGAGACTACTCCGCCCAGCAGCCCCTAATTCATTGTCCACTTAATGGAGTAGTTGCAATTTCGCTAAAACCTATAATGCTTCGAGTTATGGAATAATTGTAGCGCCTGATCCTGCTGCGTTGGTCCTGCTGATGTTCGTATCACTGGAACGGTAGATGTGGTTCATCATCTGTTTGTTTTGGGTCAGTAAACATTGCTGTGGTGGGATCACAGGGGGTCTGTCTTCTTCTGCAGGTAGAGTGCTGTTCATTTGCGTATTTAAATTATTCAAATTCGTTTCACGAAAGTGATTGAAGTCAAATGATAAGTTGGGTCCTTGTTGTGTCTCCTATACTCCAGGTTGTTGCTGAGCAGCAGGACGCGAAAACACAAAGAATAGATACATTTTCACAGGAGTGCAGTGGGGTCTTGCTTTCATTCACCTGAATAGAGTTGCTCGCTTTGGGGAACAGCCGCCCCAAGGGATGCACAAAGACAGCATCCTATGGACGAGCAACTTTTAGTTGTGGACAGTTGAGTGGAAAATGTTTCTGGTTTTGGATGGACAACTTTCTCTGTGGGGGGTTAGATCTGACGCACTCAAGTGAATCAAGGTTGGCATTGGTGAATATATGACTTTTGGAATTAATTCGTTTTACTCGTGATTATCTGCATACATGAAAAATGGGACACAGCACATGAATAGTAAGTGGAACGACAGCTTGCTGAACATTTTCATTTTTTTTAGATAGAGGTTAGCATTTGAGAATGACATACAGACCGTTTTGTCCCCTTGCGACCTCCTCTTGGTGAACATCTTTTTGAGTTTGTTGTCTCCCCAACGAAGCAAACAAGTTTCAACTTTGTGAACCATCCGCTAAGCAGGGATTCACAGACCTTTGACAGACCAAAACATTATTGGAGAGTTGCGATCTGAAACTTAAACGTTGAAAAACTTGGTGGCAGATATTGATGTTAATATCACATAGTGACAGCGCAATAACGAGGAACGTTGTTATATTTGTGCTCTGCATATGGCATGTCTTTTATGAACACTTTCTACCACATAAAAATGGCTCTAAATAGACACGCTCCATCGCAGTCTTCAGTCTTCAGACACTGATAGAATTCTTTGTCGCGAATGGAATGTCATGTTCGCGTGATTACAGGGACTGAGCTGTCAGATTCGACTTCTCTAGGTGAAAACGAAGTTTGACGAGAAGAATACATTTGCCTCCCTCCATGCCATCGGTATGTAGCCTATTGTCAGGCATGTTACTTATATATTCCTGAGCTGTGGCGCAATTACGTCTGCCCAGCATTGCATTTAATTTAGAACTATACCTTTCGGTCCTGCGGTTTTAAAGAGAAAAAATCTTGCTATCGCACCCTTAATCGATTCTGGCTTTGCAATCTGTTTCCGTTCCATTAATACACCCAACTCGCTTCTTGTTTGCGTCTTATGTGCTGGGGCTGTGCTTCATACAAAAAATAATCGGTCTTAAGAGCGACTTGTATGCCCCACCTGTCCTTCCCACAGTGACACCATAATGGACCTGTTTTGGTCTAGCTGCGCCTAATCGAGGCCCACCCTTAAACAAACCTGTCTTACAAATCCTAAGTAAGTATACCTTCTGTTGAACTCAAATAACAAAACCATTTCCAACCCATAATTTTGTACAAGTCCGTCTAATAACTTACGTCTAATAATTTACCAGGCGACTCCCATTTTGGTTAAATGAATATCTATAACATTATTCCTAACGAAAGGAAATCTATTTCTATTTGACTCTAAATTATCGCATTCGAAAGGAGCACGAATCTTAAACAAAGGGCGACAATTTAAGCTCCATAAACACCATCCAAAGGCTATCCCTGATTCATACAAAATGCATTGCCAACTAGGTCAGCGTTGGCTTAAGATCACCAGTGCCAACAATAATCTTCCCACCGCACAACTTTCCCCCAGCAGCCAAGTCCTGTCTCATTCTTCTGCATCGAAAAATCCAAAATTCTGAAGTTCTGTAACAAGAAGCGTGACACCCACAACTCAGTACGAGTGCCAATGTTATCGATAATTTTTACTCTTTCGTCCTTTTTGCTGTCAGGGCAGCTTTAAGATTTCCTCAAAACTTTCATGTTTCCTTTTCGATTTTTAGCTGTTTTCCCCCTTTATCGTTCGAATACTCAAAGTCACAGTTAGGGGCAAAAAAAAAAGACAGAAGAATACATCGCAATCTCCGGAGAAATCCTGACATCCAAGGAAACAGCTTCTTTTTTTCTTTCTTTTTTTGCAAACCATCACAATAAATCCAGAACCAAATGCTTCCATGCGATACTATGTGATGTGTGTCGCCCAAACCTTACCACTACCATCGTGGAGAACAACTAGAAAGTACGACCAATCAAGCACATACAAAAGGATATTATGGAGCCTTACGTATCGCAATCGAGATGTGTCCGGGTTTTATTGTGTAAATGAAACAATCCACCTAAAACGACGACAGTGGATATGCCGAGAGTGGGACAAGGAAGATAACAAATTGAGCACAAGGACACTCAAAGGGATATCCGGAAACAAACACCACTCGATGATATCTCTATACCACGCTAGTCTCTGTTGTGAGGGAAAAGGAATGCAATGAATACGAGGAGACATGATAACATTAAGCCAGCGGTTTCTGTAAAACTCAATTGCGAGGACACGTTCCATGGAACCGTTTGCACACATGCTGCTTGCGGACGCAAATCTGGCAGTAGATCTTCGTCCATCACCGCAATTGATTCCAGAACGAGAGCCTAGGGGGCACATTCCAATCGCTGTCCCAGGCGACCCGGCTATGCAACGTATAATTGATTTCCCTTGGTGTGGGAGAGTTTCGGTCAATACCGGTAAGCTGGGGCACTTAATGACCATCGCTGGTGCCTACTTATGAGCCACAATGTTCGTGATGTTTGCCAAAAATAACTGGATGTGTGTAAGCCTTGCCATGGCGTTTGGGCTTCCCTGGCAGCAGTTGAAGCACATCTTAACCTGTTGAGCAGATATGTGTGGTTTGCGCCAGCCAAAAGAGTCCAAAGTGTTGGGAAAAAAGTAAACAATCTTTGTTTTCACATCTAATGAATCTGTCGTTTTAAATGGACGAGCTCTTAATGTGAGGATATTGCTAAATTGTATCTTTATAGTTTTTATATGTGTGTGCTTGGGAGCACGTGACACAGCAGCAGGGCACTCTAGCCTGATGCATGCGATGTTCAGAATTACAAAATGAATAGTGCAGACAGCTGTAAATACGTTTGTTAACTGCATATTCGTTTTATGTATCCCTTTTGAGGGCTGGGCTTCGTTTGATTTCGAAATAATAACACGTTTAATGGAAGTCCATTTCGGTGTAGGTGTTGGTCGTAATAAAAGAACTTGTACTTTGTAATGCAAAGATTTTATGGCGCAACTTCGTTAAAAGGGGGCGAAATTAATAGGCGCTCACGCTCAAGGCATTAAAGCTTTTCCACGTATAGATGCTGGGATTTCTTGGTTGTTGATATATTATTTACGTGAGTTGCGGAAAATTTAATGACTTTAAGACAAATCAGTGTCTGGCGGGGTGGTGAGTGATTCACTTGCTGAGAAACGGAAATTCCTTTCGATGAAGAATAAATACGGAAATTTGAAAACAATTCAATAACAAAAATAAAAGAAAAAAAAAACAGTGGCACTCCGGGAGTGCCGGCAGAAGTGAAAACTTGAACAATGAACGTGTGTATTTTTGGATCGTCAGGAAATATTTTATTGTGCAGGAAAAAGTAGTGAAGTGTTTTTTTTTATTCATTATCTGTTATAAACCACACGAAATATATAAAATAAATAAATAAAAATAAACATAAAAATATTAAACATTGAACATTAAACTTATTGAAAATTAATAGCAAATTATTTTTAAATGAAAATCTACTACTACAAAAAAAATGCCAACTAAGGCTTTTTCACGCCTTTTAGGCATAATTTCATTGCCTCTTTTTTATTTTAAATATGTTTTTATTTTGTTTTTATTCAACACCGACACCAACTTTTTAATTCTCTAAAAAATATTTAGTAAAAAATAAAATTATATCGATCATAAAGAATGTGTTTCCACTCTCAAACTCTGCCCATTTTCCGAACACTTTATCTGTAATTCTTTAAAAATAATTCCAGCGTCAATCAAATTTGAAATCTGTTTGTTGTATAAATTAAAATTGTTTTTATTTATTTTTTTTACATTTATGTTCTTTTTGATTTATTTTTTCACTTAACAAAAAAAAATACTTTTGGTATTATATTATTGATATTATATTTTTTTCCAAGTTACGCATTTTTTCGTCAAAAGTGGTTGGCAACGCGAACACTGGTATCGGAACAGTGGTGTCGCGAGTTCAATGGATTTTCCCATCTCATAAATGCCCGACAAGTTTTCACTTCAAAAATAAACCAAAAAGCCCAGCGGACTGTTATCGATAAGTATAAAGTAACATTGCGCCATATACTTATACCAAATTTTAGTCTCGATCTTAAATTTACGGAAGCTCACAATTGCGAAATTTTTGTATGAAAAATAAAGCTACCTTGAACCACTAAAATGTAGTCGAAACAAGAAGTGTTTATTTGTAAGGCCCATTGATCACCGCATTTTTGAGCGATTTCGGACAACATTTTCTGTGGAAGATGCAGTGGCACCGAGACACATGAGAAGAATTCGTGTAGTCCACACCGGATATAAGAAATCTCTAAAATGACCAGCGATGGCCATTGAATCCGCTATTTTATGGAAATATTGCGTTTACCGATGAGGCTCTGTTTGGCTCAATGGTAATGCAAAGATAATTTACATCACGGATGTCAAAGATCCGGCCCCCGAGCCATGACCGGCGCTCGAGACAATTTTTTTTAGTTTAGTTTATTCAATCAAACAATAAGTTACAATACTTTTTACTTGATTATATAAAATAAATAAATAAAATAAAATAAAAAAATATTAAACATTGAACATTAAACTTATTTAAAATGAATAGCAAATTATTTTTAAATGAAAATCTACTTTGACTAAAGCACATAGACCTGGGAATATTAAGAAACAGTCGGTTTTTAAGCATCTTCGCAGGATCATTGAAGTTAATTAAGGCCAAAATAAGAACATTAACTCAGAGAATTTTTTTTTCGAAAGTTAAGAGTCAAGATACCAAATAATTTGCATCTTGTTTCATAGGAAGGCGTATCTATGTCAGAGTGATACATTTTCACTTAACTCTTGTAAAACATTTTTGTATTCACTTGATTCTGAATGAATGAACTTTATCAAAGGACTCCAAACAGTACTACAATATTCATGAGTAGATCTAACAAACAAAAACTACGCCAAGATCTTTTTTCGAAGGATTTCGATAAAAGGCTAAAATTTGAAATTTGTTAATATAACTATTACCTGCAGCCCGAGTTATGTATTCACAGTCCCTCCCTAGCATATTAGATATCCGGCTATTGGATACTTTGCAGTACCTCAACGGTGAAAACAAATAAAACAATTTTGTGTTCTCACATAGACAGCACATTCTTGCACGTACCAGACGGCAACTTGTGTATCTGTTTGGTCGTACATTCTGCTGATCAAACATTTTTATGCATACAGAAAATAGAACTTGGAAAGTCTCGTTAAAGTTGGGAGTGAGTTTGATTTCTGCAACCAATCCCTTCGGACGTTTTGTCACCCCGTAATTTTAATGTGAAATAAACTGAAATAAATAAAGAAATTGTTTTTTATTTTAATTAATCCCAAATTTCTCAAACAGTTAACTCCCGCGGCATCAATTTATTAATCTTCTAATTTCACGAGCATTTTAATTGCTGTCGCAATGTACCTAGTATGTGTTTCTCTGTCAAGTTTCTGGGTCATCAACAAACTAATTCGACTTCTGACACTCTGCTTTAAAAATTATAATTTTTTTCTTAAATAAAACAGTTTTTTTAATACTTCTTACTTATGCATAGTATAAGACTTCACATTTTATTTTATTCTGAAAATGGCCCTCTGTCATATATAAGGCAACAACAAAAAATTTGAGTTTGAATTTGACACCCTTGATGTACATGATATTATTTCGCGTAATGAGACCTCAAGTGCGGGCACTCCGCAATGAGCCATTTTTTTCTACGTTTTTTCCCAGTGCGTGGGCGGGTTTAAATATATGCAGTTACTACTTATAGAGGACATGTGCAGATATAGTAGAGGACATGGTGCCAGGTAGAAAGGGGTTAAATCAGAAATAGTCGGGCCAGGAAGAGATCCGTCGGAACGGAAAATTCACCGCAGCACACATTCAGTCGGAACCTCATATCACATTCGAGGTATTCGTTTTCGGAAAAAAATAATTGAAATGCGATGACGATTGATTTCACGTCCTCGTATTGTTTGGTGCTTATTTTGCCGCTTGATTTTGCACTGGAAATGGAAACACAAAATTGAAGTAACAACAAAAAATGCGTTGCTATATTGTTTTTTCTTTTATTGCTTAGATTTATTAACACTTGACTAAAAATCATAAATAAATTCCGCGATTGATTGTTTTCGGAGGATATCGGCAACAATTCCTTTGAAGCTGTCAAAAATGTCACTCAAAAACAAACTCTATCGCACTGCAACGCAAAACGCTGGTGTGCGTGACATTTGTACAATTCTCAGCACATATAAGATCAGAGAGTTTTCCGTTTCGACGGATACCTCGCTAGGGGCGAGTATTTTGATTTGACTAATCCCCTCATCATAGGTCAATAACTTATGAGGTTTTGAAATAAATATCCAATTTGAAATGCATCCCAAATGAAAAGTTTGGGACCAAAGGCCCACTTAACTGAATTATAAGACCTGAATCGAATTAGGGACATCTGTCCCAAACCAACGGTTCGAAAGTCCCATCAGAAAATTTTGGGTTTAACATATTTATTTTAAATAAGAACCCAGTCCGAACATTTTCACAGATTTTTTAATATTGGTTTAGTTTTACGCATTAATTTCAAATACAGTGGAATCCGTTTAATACGACTTCGTTTATAACGACGAACCGTTTTAAGCGAAGTAGAGACAACAACTTGTCAGGTTGGCATATACTAATTGCTATGTACATCCGTTTAGTGTGACTCCGGTTTGAGCGACGAACCGATTTGAACGACGCAATTTACCGATAAATCACACGGTTATAGGACTAGTGGTGTTGTTCAAAAACAAAAAAAAAACAATCGTAGTATGCCACTTTTTGGGGTTCTCTCTTCTCTATGCCGCGAATATTAACCGCGCCAATAATAATTGTGTATGTTGGGGTGGAAATTCTGGAAGGGTCGAAATTGTTTTTACAAACTCCTGCTTTTCCAAACTCTGCTTTATACAATTTTGCAAAAAGCTTGCGCTTGTAGAGAAAAGTTTTTTTTTTCTTTTATAATTTGTATTTTTTTTTTCAAATTCGGTATTTTATTTTGTTTTCTTTAAAATTTTCCCTAATCTTAATTTTTCTTTAAATTAAATTTCCCATTTTTCAATAGATATAGATTCCTTTGTTTCAATGTTATATTTCAATTTTATTATTTCTTTTATTTAATTTTTTTTTTTTTATTTATTTTTTTTTTTAAATTTAAAATTGTTTTAAACGTTTTTTTTTACATTTGTTCGTTGGAATAAGCAGAATTTTATTATAAATGGAAAACGCAGAATTTTGTAAAGCAAACATTTTGTGTGATATGACAGAATTTGCCAAGCAAAATTTTTCAAACAGCAAACCCGCTCCCTTTTTGTTTATGTAATTCTCTTATAATGCAAAGAACCAATATAACAATATAGTGGAAAATAGTAACTACGATTCTTAAGGAAAGTCCAAATAATTTTATTATTTCAAATATTCTGATTCCGAAAATGTTTGATAAAAAAAAAAACTTTGGACCTATGTCCGGATGGGTTGAAAGAGAATTTTTCTATCGAGTTATGTCCCTTCGCCGAAGAAAGACACCAGTTTTCAAATGAAAATTTGCCACCTACGACTATGAATTCGATCTGGACCTGTTTTGGGTACAGCACAAACCTATTAAAATTATTGTGAAAATTATATTCCTCCGTAAAATAAACACTTGAGGCTTCGACTAAATCTACTCCTCATCACTATGCACAATGCATTCATGTAATCCCGGTGCATATAACTAAAGGCAGTGCGACCGAACACACATCGTCTGCATGGATATTTCATTTTGTTGGCACTATATATTGGCAGGATGAAAATGCATGCATGTCTCTAAAAGGGGTTACAGTGCAAGTGAACACGTTGTTATATAACACTCACCCAAGACTGAGGAAAAGTTTTCTTCTTCTGCACGGTTCTGTGAAATTATTATTTCAACAATTGGATTTGCGCCAGAAATACGAAAAGGTTTTTGTTCATCGCACCGGAACGACAACGGCAACAACTACGATAATGACGAGCTGATGTTTCCCCAGCTCCTGTTTTACTTTTCATGGAAATTATGATTATGATGATTTTAGTGCCACGGTTACAGGTATAACCTGTAAGTCAACAAAGCAAGCGAAAACCCCTCAATCTGCCATGCCATTCCTTCTGTTGATACATGATATTATCCTCGCTCAAGGACGCTCACTATCTACATACGACATACTCATACGTATGAAAGCATCGTACCTGATCCAATAACGCCTTGGGGAGGTTAGTGCATGATGTATGGATGGAAGCAGCCCAACCCGGTTCAATGTAAAGATTTGCATTGCTAACTTTTTATGGAATCTCTAACCTAAAAGTGCTACTTCAAATTGAAAGGACTCGCGCTGCAGTTGCATCTGTATAACAAATCAAAATTTTATGGCTGCCATATTGGCCCAAGTTTGATAAATCTATTTGCTGGGTATATGTTATATTCTTATGTGAATGTTCTCAAATATGGAGAGCTTTTCCTTTCGCGTGTAATCGAATGCATTCGATTGCAAACTTTTATCATTATCATTACAAAGTGCTGCTGCATTAAAGAAAATTACCCCCGAATTCCGACAAGGCTGAGTCTGGGGATAATTATGATGAGTTAATGCTTGCCTGGAATTTGTTATCCTTTTTTGCGCCAACGACTGCTGACAGAAACGAACGATTTTTCGTTTTAAATTTTCCTCTTCTTTGTTTTTTTTTTGTTGTTTTGCTGCCATTAATTTTCGTTTCGGTATTTTTTTTTTTCCTCATTTTCGCCGCAGTCGATGAGTTCCATTAGAAGAGGAGGAGGAGGAGAGTATAATTTGCTGGGAAGCAAATACTCGAATGGTTGTTACAGAGTACTTATCCCTTTGAGTATACTCATACAAACTCATGCACGCAAAATATTTTTGGAGTTTCTCCTCATTAACCATGCACGGTGATGTAGGTCTATACAAATAAGTATCTGGTTTAGGGTATCGTTGGGGAAAATAAAAAGTTAAGATACGAAATACAACACTGATGAGTGGATTATTACCGGAGAATCTGATCAAATAAAAAGAGACAGAGAACCATTTCAAAATGGAACGCTGTAATGCTTTCGTTAGCTTTTTATTTTCAATTAACTCTGGCAAGTAAATAAAATGGCTACAACAGATCGGCGAACACACCAGACACCAGCTATGAAAAATGTTAGGCATGAGCCGATGAGAATGGGTGAGGGAGAACCTATAAAAATGTCCAAATAAATGTTTGGCAACCATCAAATCAAAATTGAAGGAATGTTTAATTTTGAAAGCATGCTAGAAGATTTACACTTACCTTACCTATCGAGAATCGGACACGTGAATGACACAAATGAGAACCAAGACTTTTTGCCGACCATAGACTTGACATAACATTTCTACAGGACACAGTCGGATGAGTGTGAGTGTCTGTTAGAAATAACTGGCTATAAAAGTTTTATTGAATGGCCATTTTGAGTGGCAAATGCATGATGAGTTGCAAGCTGGTCTCCATTGTTAAGGCACACCAAGCAGATATCCTATATGTTGGCAATAGATGCTCGACTATTGCCTTTAGAAACGTCTGGCAGTAGATATATTTGAAAGTGGCAACACTCGCTGATTCTATTACCTGAGTTCTAGGCTTTGTTGAGTCCCACGCAGTGGCGATTGTGTATAGATTATTTCCAACCAGGGATTGGTTTCTGTAAAAAAAAAAACGAAACGAAATTTCGAATTTCAAAAAACGAAAGCAAAACTTCGCTTCATGTATAACTGCTTTCGTTTTCTTCTTCTCGTTCGCAAGGATTTAAGAAACGGTGTGACAACAAATTAATGTCTGAGAAGCTGTATATATCAAATATGTTGTTTTGACGACTAACAGCTGACCAATTCAAATTTAAACATTTCTTTTGCTGATATTTTGGTCGTAAGAAAAGGTGAACATTAATAAAATAAATATAAATATACAATTAACAATTACCGATAAACAAACAGTTTATTTTATTTAATTATATTCTTATATAGGACGTCCACAAAAACACAAACGCAACAAAATATGATCGAGTGGATGGAGAATTATTCCTTCCTTGCAAGAAATACACAAGACAATGCTCAGGAAAGAGATAAAGCCGAAAAAAAGTGTAAATATCCGCCGCATTGCTCTCAGCACTATCGCTTGCTAATAATAAATAATTCACCATCATATTTTTGGTGAAATAAAAAATTAATGAGAAACGTCAAACAAATAGCTGTATTCCTTTCGCATGAAACGAAAAAGTTTTTCGTTTTTGAAGTTAAATGAAGCAAAAAAAGAAGTAAAACGTCAAATAGCTTTCGCAAACATAATTTTCTTTCGGTTTCGAAGTTACATGAAGCAGAACGTTCGTTCAAACGAAAACGATTGAACGTTTTCATCTTACAGAATCCCACCCTTTTCACACATCTTCCCTTTTTTCGATTCCAAGTGTCAACGCTGTTTATAGGAGGTGTGTTTCGCCAGTGATTTCCCAAGATCTTCATTCCTCTGTCAGCTATAGGGCAGGATATTGACACAGCACACCTGCTGCTGTTTCAGATTCCTCCAGTCATATCCTCTGTGAAGGCCCATTTCTAATAAATAATACCCCAAATTGAGTGCATCCGGCCGGACACTTGATTAATAAATCCTGTCTGCATTGTTCCAGGTTCGGATGTCTTTTCAGGTATGGATTTCCGTCGATATCCCTTATTTCAATCGTGGGTTTGGTTCCACCTTGCATTTGCTGGCTAGGTATAGTTAGCGGGCGCCTTACCTCGTTATAGATTTTTAATCGTTGTGTGGAAAGTGCCAACCTGCTGTTGTTTTTTTTAAGCTGCATTGAACAACTCCAAAAACGAAGCTTCGTGCAAATCCAATGAACTGTTTAAGCCACAGCCAAAATGCACTTGCCTTAAAGGTGACAGCAAACCAAAAATATTTAGTGAAACCGTTCTACCAATTTAATTCAGTTGCCATTAACGACCGACCAGAGCGGCGAACATCACCGATCACAGTGGCAACTTAATTACTGCAATAAGCTGCTTTCCTTTTGAGCTACAAGGGTGCATTCAGAACAGAACAGAACAGAACATAACACCAACATGACATAGTTGTTGTAACAAGCAGTTTCTGGTGTGTTTTGTGAAAGAATACAATCAGAGTTCACTGTCAATTGACCTACCCGCAGTGCACAGATGGAACATCATTTCCGCCCATAAATTACAATAATTCGTACACGTTTCCTCTCACACATTACGTATTACCCATCAGAAAAAGCTTCGCTCTGCACCGTAATTTCAACTGTGAACCTGCGTACCTAATTTTCCGTCAGAAAGAAAAATACTTTTTACTTAAAAAGAAAGGGCCATAGGGAAACACTTGCAATCAACTTGATACCCACAAGCGACAGCACGAACGGCAGTTACTGAACAGAGGTTAGAAACACAACAGACCTTCGTCTTTCTTTCAAGTTTCGAGCCCTCCTGCATGTTGCTCTTTTTACGACGCTTCCGGTTTCTCCATCCTGATATGCATTTGAGACTTTTTTTAGTCTTTTCCTTTTCGCAATAAACGAGAACGAAGTCAGCGAGAAGCAAAAAGTGAAATTCACCCGGAAGTTAAATAGAAAATCAAGTTTTCAAACTTTAACGACTCAAACCGTTCACGTTACATAGAATCATCATCAACTTTGCACAACGGCAGGACTGCCAGTAGCAACAGCACCACGGGGTGGAGACATTCTTCTATAGGGGGTAGAAAATTTAACATCCATTCAATTACAGAGAATGTTGTACCCTTTAAAGGGGTCGCGCTCCACGTGCACCACCTTATATCTACAACCTGCAACGATTGTTTGGAAAACCAGCACAAGGACAACACTTTCCATTTATCTCGCAAGAGCCCTTGTATAGTGACACACATTTAGCCAACTGACCAGGTGTCGTTCGGTAGAATTTTTGTTGCCCAGAAATAAAAGTAGGACAAGACATCTGCTAGTGATATCCCATTTTAGTTCCTGCCTTCATATATATAGTACTCTTTGCCTTCCCAAGTCTGCAGGGTATCTTTTAATGAGTTTTCTGTGATGGAAGCGGCAAATTTAAGCGGTACCCTTAGGGCTCAGTAATCCATGCAATGGATTTATTAGAAGTGAATCCAATTCACAGGCGCGCTAATGAATAGGTGACAGAATGAAAAAGTACAACACTCGATGCAATTAAAATTGATACAAACTAGCACCTATCTGGGCCATCGGCAAGTACTACGTTGGGGGTGAGTGTGGATAAAAGGTGTGGGAAGTAGATTGCTCTTTGTTGACCAATTTTAACGAGCTTTGCTATGCCCATACAGCTGCAGCTGCAGCTTTAGAGTTTCCTTACTCCAGGTACAAACTTATCCACATAAAATAAATTATATCAGTTGTGCATACCGGAATTTTACTTTACGGCTGAAGCTGAAGCGCCTTCGACAAGATGCACGGAATAATACCAATCTTGTTGATAAAAAAAGTGAATTACGTGCATCCTTGCATATGCGTGGTTTGAATGGATATCGAAAGGATTCCTTCCTAAGTATTCCCTTCTGTGGCATCCGTATCAGCTAAAATACTGGAATCGTATAATACCATTTATAAGTTGGGACCGCAAATTCCCGCAGCAATTTCGTTCTCAATGTCTGATACATGAGCAAATTATATGGAGACGAAGTTTTGGCTATGCGATATACTTCAGTGGAAAGTGGTTCAGGACGGGATTTCTGAAGTCAGCAAATCACGCCCTTAATACGATTGGGAATACGGTTCGTTTCGTGGCTACGGTGGTTATGTGTACAATTGGGGAATCGCTTTGGTTCAATTTGCGTGGCTGGTACTATTTTTGAGCACTTTGATGCTACCTATGGATACATGTCAACTGTTATGCTTGAATCGAAAAATTGTAGAAGGATAATTTTTACTCACTGGATTTACTGGAGAACCCTCATACAATTTATATAAGGTGAGATTTATGTCTGGGGGGCTCCTCGGTGAGTCACTTCTAGGTGAAATGATTTTCTTTTCTTTTGAACACTTTAAAATCTTGTTACTCTGGCGAAAAAAGCTCCTGCAACATCCTTACATTTTCAGGTGTATTAACAGCCACATTTTTTTTTATATTAAATAGCATACCGACAAAGAAAAACTAGGTCACAAACCCAATTGGATGTTTAAGAAAACACCTTACACTATCCTTATCTGAAAAATCGGGAAGCGAAATGAATCAATGAAGACCTACGTCAAAAGGTAAGTTGCTTATGCCATGTTTAAGATAGTCTTACTACCAGACTATTAGGTAAAGTTTTTTAAAATTGAATTCGATAGAGACGGCTGGCTTACATGCATCAGTAGGCCAAATAGAAAACAGCCTCATCAGAAAGAATTTGCACTGGTTGCTTTATTGGGCATTGCGAGGGATTTTAATAAATTTAGGAAAGAGAAAAGCTATTAGAGAGGATTAATGTAGAACAATTGGTATATATGAGAAGTTCGTGGCGCGAAATTAGGTTCGGGCTGATGAGTACAGATTTTGTGTCAATTGTAATAACACAATTCAATCCACCGAGACATGCTGGGGTGTAGCTTTGCCGTTTGGTCCCTTTTTGAGTCTCAAAACCCGTGGCCCCACATTTTTAAAAATTATCGAAATGGCCCCTTTTTCAGTTAAAGTAATATTTTATTCCTTGTTGAACGAAAAAGAACGCAAAAATAAAAAAAAAAACATATTTTTTTACATATTTTTATTTTTTTATAAATATATTTAAGTATTTTGTGTGGTGGACCTTTTTTTTAGACTCGGGCCCCTTTTTAAATTTTTGTCAGTGGTGAAGATTCCACAAAGGCTCACAATACTCTCTTCATATATAAAAGGACAGCAGAAGGGAATGGGGAAAGAATTTGGAAATTGGAAGTAGGTAAGACCCATAATTACATATATGTGGGACTCTTGTCCGGTAGAAGGTCATAAACAAGTAGTGTATAAGATGTATGTTGACCAGGATACTAAGAACACACTGCATTGCCGCCATTACTAGTGCTCTACTTTCCAACCCTTACGGCTGCACTGGAGGCGGAGTTACTTGAGATAAGGTCGATATCTAACAAGATTATCACCAGATTATCAGAACTGTGTCAGAGTTTGTGGTATACCTGGGCACTGGTCACGAAAAGGCCGATGAAGGAGCGCAGCCAGCACTTCATTCGTTTTTTCCTTTTTAGTTTAGAACACAACCTGAACTGTTACACAAAAAGTTCGTGCTTCTTTTTTAGCTCAGATACATCAGAGCTCCGAATTTGTGTTTCTTTTTTCTCTCAGAGCATAATCAGAGCGCGCTCTATGAGCTCAGAATAAATTGACTGAGCAGGCTGAGTATAAAGTTGATTACACACATTACAAACAGATTTGACAGAAAAAAAAAGACAGGATAAACAAAATAATTGAAATGGCGGACGAACCTTGTTGCTCTAGAACTGAAGGTTAACCAATTTAATAAACAACAATTAATAAGTATTCAATTTATAAATATACTTTATTACAAATGACAGCTATGTGCTCAAGTGTGTTTCATAATTACATCAAAACGATCTGAGTACGCTCGGTTCAGAGAGCGCTCATAATGTTCGAGCTCGGTTCAGAGCTCAGCTCTGAACTAAAAGACCATACTAATAATATGCCGTGAGTGATCTGAAGGACGGACACTTTGAAACACATTGACTGCCATGGCTATCATACGTGATAGCCAGTGGTAGTTCCGTGGGTATCATGGCTATCAAATATGGAAACCAGGTATGTTTTCACTTTGGGCTGTGGCATTCAAAAACGGTAGCCACTACGAACAAATCCGTATGAGAATAAATTGCTTGGCACCAACCACGTTTGCGGTTTGAGCAAATTTGGAATATTTAATGTTTTATACCCACAGTATATAGAAAACTAAAAGTAATTTTAATTAAAAAAAAAAAACTCAATTTTATAAGATAATTCATTTTATCTTTTATGTAATAAAAAAAAAATAATTCATTACATTTGAAGAGCTTAGCTCCAACTAAAAATACAATTCATAAGAAGGAAAACATTAGTTTAGACCTGGCTATAAATTATGATAGCCATGGCCCCTAGTGACAGAATTTGCATTAAAATGTCTTCAGGTGCCAAAGCTATCATATTTGATAGCCAGGACTAAACTCGTCCTAGACGCCAGGGATGCATTGCCAATAAATAATATGGCATCCATTTATTGCTTTATTTGCCCAAAACTGTAAATAACAAAATATTTTGAAATTTACCCAAAATTGCCTTGGCAGTCAATGTGTTAAAACTATAGGTGTATGAAAAGCTACGGTTTTCTGATTTTGATATGATTAGTCTAACATCTGGAATTAAATGTTGATTCGTTAATTTTCAATGTCCCGCTTATAACATAAAAAGTCGCAGGTGCTTAAGTGGTATGTCATTCATGGCTCTAGTGTCAAGCACTTTTAATGTGCCGAGAAGAGATTATTTAGAACATGATCTAACATACCCAGCGAAGGTTTACAATTTGCGGAAAAATAGATTTTCAAATTTGGTCCGGTTAACATTAAGATTTTAGTCCACCTACATACATTAACAGTTAGTATTTTCAACTTTCTCCTTTACGTTGTACCTAAGAGAAAGATATTTTATCTGTACAAATTTTTGAACTCGCGGTTTAGATCAATTCTGACAAAAAATTGAATTTCGCAATTCTGCACATCCTAAACGGCCCGACAGATTTGTTTCGAGCTTCGGATTTGGAGTTTGTGGGCTTACAGTTCGGGGTAACCTATTTTTTTTTTTGCAATTTAGCCCCATTTTTAACGGTACTTCCCATATAAAGGCTTTGAACAAGATTGATTATTTTCGAAAACCGCTTTAACGTTTTCACCTAAAAGCGATATAATTTTATGTATGGGGTGTTAACAGGACTGCCAGTTTTTTTTGCTAAAAAAATCGAATAACGGTACTTTTGAAAACTAGACTTACCTCAGAAACGGCCTACACAAAAATATATCTTTAAATTAGTAAATATGGTTATTTTTGACTCATTTTTTCTATGAATTATTGTTAAATTTTTATATTCCACTTGCAAACTTGGAGCAAGATTGATATTTTCAAAATTATATTCGTATCACGGACACCTGTACTTTGAACACGTCCGCACTCATTTTCAATATGTTAATTTACACAGAAATATGCTTTTGGTAATCATGGCAGAAATGACATTTTTTGTTTTTCTGGCAAGTAACAGAAATGTCGGAAATTCAAATGCAAATCGACTGAAATAATAAAAGCGTTTTTTTTTTTAAATGACTGCTATAGCCGTCATTTGTACCATTTATATGTGACCATTGATTTGTCACACAAATGACGGCTATACCCATCTGACGGCTATATTTGATAGGCAATAGCTGTCGACTTCTTCAAGCATAGTCTTAAAACAGGTCTTACTTGTTTTGTTCGTCCATGATTCTGCATTGGAAATACCTTAATAGATTATTTACTTCCTAAATCTCACACATATTAATTTTTAAATTGACTTTTAACGGAAAAGTTAAAAAAAAAAACACTTTTTGCAACATTCATTAGTTCAAATGAAGAATATGGCGGCTAGTGCAGTCATTCCAACTTCAAATTTAAATTTCCCCTGGACATAGGGGACTTCCAAAAAAAGGTAACACATGCGAACAGAACTTAAATGTAATAAGTGTTGCCATATAATATAGTAGTGTAAAAAAAAATTTAACGAGGGACAAACGCTGAAACGAAAGTATTAGCCGTAATAACCTGACATTGGCATTTGACATATGGACTGCCATCTGAATGACCCAAAAGTAGATACTCCATTTCAGTGTTTATGTTTGTGATTTTTACCTATACATGGGCCAAATACAAGTTTCTTTTTAAAAATGCAATAAAATGATCAAACCAATTTTTTTTTTTTCATATGAATTGGCTTTATTAGTAAGAGCAAACATTCCCATTAATTATGGAACACAACGTCGTTCAAGCTGCCTCGCTTGGCTTCGCAGTAGCGCGTTCTGTCACTCCAATTTTCCAAGACCTTGTTTCTGGTTTCGGGCTGTAGCTCACGGATTGCTTGGATGATATTGGCCTTAAGTCTTTGAATCGTTTCCGGATTGTTGGCATAACATTGGTCCTTCACGGTTCCCCACAAAAAGAAAGGCGGCCAATTGACATAACCGAGACATCTGATAAAACGATTTGGGAATTTGGTGCGCAAAAGATCGATTGTGGCATGGACTGTTGGCATTGCGCGCCATCATGAATAAGCCAGAGGTCGTCCAAATCCATGTCTTCAATTTCAGTGAAAAAAAAAAAGTCGGTTAACATGGATCTGTAACGCCCGCCGTTGACCGATACGATGTTCATTTTCGAGGACAAATGGTCCAATGATGCCACCACTCCACAATCCGCATCAATTGAGTCCCATACTCTCGGCTACAGCAGCCACACACTCGTCTGTTCGCACCGTACGATAACGGGGACCATGATTGTTGTCCACTAGCTTACTTTGCGCAGACTTGCGTACAGCAGGAGCGGTTGATGCTTCATTTCGGTCAAAATTTCTTTGCACTGTTTGGGCTACACAGCACTCACTTTGAAAATAAGTGTTCAATATTTTCCAACTTTTGTCAAGTGTTGCGAAATGAAGGACTCATTTCGTTCCGCGGAGGTATAATACTGACTTTCTGTCAAGATTTCGAGCGGGAAACAGCTGTCAGTGTCAAGATAGCCTCTGATTTAAAAAGAAACCACTAGAAGGCCCACATTTTATACCTAGCACAATGAAAAGCGACCATCCAAACTGTTGGACGAGAGAGTTTCGTGCGATCCAGTCGTGCACTTTATTAATTTTGTACCGATTTGGTAATAATCAGCTATATTATTAGGCCTTTTTTTATTATTCTTACATGATCTGTATAGATCATTGATTTTCACGGTCTATGCCTATTACTAGCATTGATGAAATATCCTGTTTACAGTGCCCTAACGCCGCGGAAATCCCCAGCGATTGATCAACTCTATTGCAATAATTGTCTCTGTATCGAGTTTCTGCCACACATAAAACGAACGCGTCAGTCGTCAACTGTTATTGCAAGTGATATCACTCGACTGATGAATAAATTATGCGGGGTGACTGCAAAAAGCAGTCGCTAAAAGATCAAAAGTGCTTAGAGAGTGCTTCAAACGGCTGAAACTTATCCAACAGGGGTATATTGGCACTGATAAGACAAACTACAACCGAAACCGAAAGTGCCAACTATCTTCAAACAACACTACCGAATTAAATTTGCTATCCCTAGTTCAACAGAAGCACCGTAATAAATTCATTATTCCCTTGCAAGTGATGTCGAGTCGTGAAAACATTCCTTACGTTTATGTATTTGTGGTATATACATGTATGCGACACTCTATACCAATTACATACTCTGCACGCATAAAGTTGTCCTGGAGTTCTGCTAAATCCGAAAATGCTACACATTTCTTAATAAATTTCCAGAGTCTTCCAGCCACACATTTTCGCTTAGGGAAACTCATCTCTCGTTTAATTATGATTTAATGGTTACAGTCTGTAACCGAAAGCATTCAAGGAGAAGCTGAGTTACAAGACGAACAGAATGAGGAAAAACAAAAATTTGGAAACTCAATTAATTACAGTCTTGTGTTACGGTTCGCTGGGTGCCTTTAAGAGTCAGTTAGCAAATACAAATATCAAATTTAACGAAAGAATAAACACCACAAAAGAACATTAACACCAAGTGAAGCCTTTCCGACGCGACGTTCTTGGATGGCAGGTGCGGCGGGGCAGAAGGACTTGTACATCAACATCCCCAGCATCGATGCGACTTGAAGTGAGTTAGCTGAGTTCTCTTGTACCGTCTTGTACTTTGTACATACACGCGCGTGTAACTTTTTATCGTTTATTGCAGGCAGCTGCAGCAGCAGTAACATCAACAACAACAGCACCACCACCATCATCATCATCATCATCATCAGCGAGGAGTGCGATGCTTCTGGTGGTGAATTTTGATGTCGGAGCTAGTGTGGTATTGTACACGACTACTGCGTTCACGTAAACCAAATATTTTGCTTGTAATGTCGGCGGCACATCATTTTCTCCGATAAACGTACTTCGCATCCGTCGTGTACAATGTGTGTTCTTCCGCACCCAGCATCAGAGTCATCTTCGTCGATATGGCTTTCGGGGTTCGGCTGTCGCCCCTTCCCCGTTCCCTATTAGAGTGTGTAATGGGACTCTGTTACACTGAGTTACACAGTACATCTAGCAAGCGATATGTCTCAAATGACGTTCCAAGGATATGTAGCAGTGGCATGGGATTTTGCCTCAACCCTCTACCATCAGACAGTGGATACATAAACAGATGTTTTACGGTTATATACCTATCATTTTTCACCGAAAAGAAGGATGAGTTGAGCCGGGTGGTCATCTCCAACCGTGCGGGTAGAAGTTTATTCGAAGCCGGAACACAAGAAAGTTTGATTGCTTTTCTCGGCGTTATACTGCTGAGATGCGGGGCATGTGCGAGAGGTCCTTCTCGACACAAACATGTCCTCGAAATGGCACCCACGAAATAATGTTTATTCCACTTGAATTTACAATACTCGAAACGAAGGAAATTACAAATTGTTTGCACATATAAAGGATGTGAGTAAATTCTGTGCACGCCATATGTGTACAATAAGGTGGAGTACGCACACACATGCTTGATGTTGATGAAGTTCGTTTGCTTATCATCAGGCGTCTTTGTCATAGCCGTCCGGATCGGTTATCAGCTGCAATTTTAATTTCCTAAAAAGGATTTTTCAAGGACACCCCAAAGCAGGGACACGCTCATAAAACTAATGCGCACATAAATTGTGCGTACATGTTTGTATGCCATAGAGCAAGTGGAAGGTATACCGCGCTGAGCTGTTTCCGTTTTATGTTGTCAGTAATATGAGAGATGCGATCTTGGTAAAATTCATTTTCAAATGTTTCTAATGGATTTTAACTTTCCTTGGGAAAGTGCGATAGGGAAGTCGTCGAGGGAATTTTATTTGATATTTATTTTTTTTTGTGATAGGCCGTTGGGGGGTGTACGAGTATTCTTTAGTGGTTTTAGTAATGAAGTGATTTTATAAATTAAATCAATCGCAATTACCGGTTTATTGGTGCGGGGGGTTTGTTTGAGATTCACTTAGTAGCCTTGTAAACTTTGCTGTAATATTGGAAGGGACGGGTGGGTCACACATGTCCAATTCCAAAGAGCCGATTCTAAATGAAGTTGTATGTTTTTTGCGCTACAGTGACGTGAAATAAAGCCCAACGAAAAAGGGCCAAATATAAAATTTAAAGTCAAACAGAATAAGGCCAAACTCAAAATTTGCATTTATTTCGTTTGGTTTAATCTAGTGAAGCTCGAAAGCTTCCTTCTCTTTCTCCGGTCATTCAAGGGATGGTTAACCTCACGTGTGGTTACTGCACCTGATTCGTTTTACAAAATTCCGCTGCGACTTTGCTTCTCGTCGAGCTGCATAGAAGGTTCGAAATTCCTTGGGTCATCGAGGTGGACTGCGTTCGCAGTTGAGGGTGATAGTAAAGTGTTTGGTTATCTGTGCAGATTATAAGTTAACATAAAACGAATCAACTTTGTGAATTGCATCAGCAGGTTATTCACACGACCCAATTTCCGCTCCCACGAATCGACAGACAAAACTCGTATTGCAACGTTACAGGAATCGAAATTCTTAGAAACGATTTCAGCAACACCTGTGCTGACAACAGCAAAAATACATGAATGCATGTAGAGTAGTAGAATTGAATAGTATTGTATCTTTAGTCTTAGTCAAGAATTCAATCAATAAAGAAGGCATCGCTGTCTAAAAAAAATATTTTTTTATTAAATTTCGGCTTTCATTTTTTTAACTTATATGCCAACCGACATGTAAATAGAATGATCTGTCAAGAAAGCTTGTGAGAAAACAAGTGAAAGATTTGATGTTGTATAGTTTTTAGTGACAGTTAAGTTGACAGATGACAAAAAAATGTGTGCACTTAAAAGCTAAAACGCACAGCGGCGTAGTATACATAGTTTGTTGGACTATAAAGCGAGGCATCCCTCGGTTCGATCACCGGAAAACACACAAATTCGGAAATTACAGGCAGGTTAACGCTTGCCCACCGCTGCTTCATTCATCGAAGAAGGCAATTGCATAGTATCTCGATTCTTTATAAGACCCTGATCATCGCAGTCCTGCTTTACGGCGCTGAAGCTTCGAGCTTCTCTGAAGCATATAAAGCTATCGACAGTTACTTTGAGCGAAAAGATACTTCGCAAAATGTTCGGTCCAGTTGGCGTTGACTGACTTTGGGAAAGCAAACTATACGACCGACGTAGACTTTGACGAGCCACCTTCCAGCTTTCTTGGAGAGCAAATTGGCTTTTCTCTTTATGACAGACTCATTACTGTGCTGGAAAAACAGTATAATAGCAAAGAGAACGTCAAGTCGGTTAAAATCCTATTCTCCAATGAACGGGGAATTATTTGTTGCTAGTTTCAATTAATTCACAAACTCCTCGATTTGGATAAGAGTCAATTCTTTGACTTTTTGGCATTTGCCTACAGAAATTATAAATTTGAACCTTACTGAAGTCAAATTGTTACTTATAAGCGACAATCTTTAGACCACTAAAATATAAAAATATAAATATTGACATTTCGTTTATAGAATAATTAAAAACAATTTGCGGTGCAAATCTCAATCGAAATGTGTTTATAAATACCTTTCCCTAGTTTTATTTGTTTCCTGTAAAATTTAAAAAATGTCGCTTAATACATTCTTCCGTGAAGGTATCGATATTATAACTTGAAAGTTGTTGTTCCAAAGTGCCGATGTGCCGACAGAGGGGAAAAAACCCAGTTGACATTGCCATAGTAAACCTGCCGTTCCCAACGTAGGTAATGCGTCAAATGTCTCATTCTCCTGTTCATTTGTGATTCATTCTGAAGTCGATTTACACTTGTCGCCTCTGTAAATGACAGCTCTTTATTACATTACAAATTCGACGCCCTGCCTCGCTCGGGGCTAGGACTACCTAATATCACACCCAGGCTCACTAATGGTATTGATATCAGATCCTATATTATTCCAACACGTTCTTGACCACGTTACTTTGCAACGCCCGTACCAGAGGCAATTATATACAAATGATGATACAACGATAGCCAACCGATTCCTGTCCGGGGCAGCTACTTCTCACCCGACCTTGCAGCCGAAATTAGTTCCTCAATATCATTAATAATTGTTGTGCACATAATTGTCGCACGATAATTTAATTAGACTGTAATATTGTACAAAGGTTAGGTCAGCCCACGGTGTAATTGAAATTAGGCCAACCATCAACCACCGTGTGGCATCACTTCGTTCCCACAACAGCGGCACCTGCTCACAGCCGGTCCTCCGCAAATTGGTTCGTGGTTGATCGTCGTCGTATACCAACTCAAAGTGCCTGGGCCGTCGGGTTAACTTAATTTCCATTGAATTTCAAGTAAAAGCTCTTGGAACTCGAAGCCGTCAATTGATGCGAATGTATATATACTATTGGAACTGCAAGGGATTTACTTCAAAACAGTCCGTGAACTACAGACAAGCACAGCAGAGTAATATTTCGAGAGGCATCAACATCAACCATCGGATTGCTTTATTAATTAAAGTTTGATGCAAATTTCTTCAGGCAGAATTCGTGCATGCTGCTACGCTATACCTACTGGTCCTTCCAAAGTGTCTGCAGGAAAACTAACAGCTATGCAAGCGAGGTCTTCTCATTCGGTAAACACACCACAATTATGGTAATACAGGCTTACGGCTGGATGCTCAGTATCAGTACATGCACTGGCGACACGGCATTGCACCTAGTAACCATTAGGACGGGTGTTGTTTTATGTGCGTCCATTCAAGTGGCAAGAAAATTGGTCCGAAAAACGCCAACGGCCGGAAGAGTGTAAATGCAGTGCGAAAGAGGTCTCTTTTGGGCTTTCGTGGTTGTAAATGAAAAGGGGATGCATGTGACAAGTCACGAATTATTTGGGGTGGGTATAGATGTCATGCGATGTCCAGTAGAAGCCTAGAATGCAATTAAGTGGAACTAGACCCTGCAATTGTATGAAATGGTACCTTTGTGGGAACTGATTTCTTGGGAAATAAAACGAAAGCCTGAGGGCGGCACTTTAATTGCCGGTCTCTCTTGCACGCTGTGGGTCTTTATGGTTCGAATATATGGTTAGATATGGGCTTTGGACGTAATATTAGGTGACCTACGATACCAATTTGCATGTGGCAATATTAACCCCTTTCCAGCAGTTGTGACTGCAATTTCACATGATTTATGCTATCGGTATTAAATATGATTTCATTAGTCCATATTTATAGAGTAGTTTGTCCCATAGGGACTCCTTAGATACGTATAGCGAGTTACCAGCTACCACTACGGCCTACGACTCTCTTTGGCATGATGTTGAAGGTGAAGATTTCTTCTTCCACATGGTCATCATTTTTTTTCCAATACGCCGCCTCTGAACGAACGTCTGATAAACATCCGGGAGCTTAATGCCGACTAGGCATTCAAATGTAGATCCCTTCTATTTGTCCCAAAAATGAAAAACTCACATAAAACGAAAGCTAGCCCTCGGGCCTCTATGAACCTGTTGCGCCAAATATTTTATTAACTTTCTCGATTACGTAGTAAAAGAAAGATATAAATTTCGAACTGTTAATCAATTCTGAAATTACGATGATAGAGGAACTCAAAAAAGTAGGTCGCAAAATTATGTCCGTCTGTCTGTCCGAGACTTTTACTGCCCGGATTTTATTCAAACTTCGAAGTGGGAGTTTGCGGGCTTACAGTTCGGGGTCGTTTTTTTTTCACGTTAACCACAATATTAATGGTACTTCCCATATAAAATGTTCATACCAGTTCGATTTTTTCGAAAACGGCTCCAACCAAAATTGATATTTAAGCTTAAGTAAGTAAATAAGACTGCCTGCTCAAATTTCTGCTGAAAAATGTTATAGGTAGGTAGGTAGGTAAATGGGTGTTCTTGTGGCAGTTGCCACAGCTTCACGTAGTACATCAGTGGGGTCCATTGTGTCCAGTTACGGGACACAAGATACTTTTGAAATTTGACACATCTCGACAACGGTCCATACGATTCAAACAAAAATTCCTTTCAAAGGTAATATGGTCATTTCTAAGTTAATGACAAACTCAGTTTTTCTCTGCAGTATCCTAAATGGATTTTTGAAAAAAGTATTTTTTTTTAAACTTAGTTCTTTAGTTTATCTGTAAACGGCATTAACGATTTTGACCAAAATGCAAACCTAGAGTAAAACTGATGTTTTCAAAATAATTGCGTCTTCGATTTTCAATTCGAATCAGCGGAAACGCTAATTTTAAAAGCTGTTCATGTCTCGAAAACCCCATTTTCGATTTCGATAAAACTTAAAAAACCAGGTAATGTTTACATCCCGAACATTTACTTGTAATCGTTTTTCAGCTAAATAGTTTAGCAATAGTATTTTTCAAACTAAACATTGCAATATTTGGAACTATTTTGTTTGTCAAATTTTACAAAAAACCGCTCTGAGGATTCTGATCAAAAACTTAGTCGAAAAACGAGAATATGAAGGTGAAAAATGTTGTTTCATTCTGTATTCGGATAAAGTACCTTAGCCAATGCAAGGAACTGCACACTGGGAAAGCCGTTATGTGACTTCTTAAAATCCGCCCATTTGTTTTGAGATTCTATAATTTCTGCTATTTTTCCATTTTGTCTGAAATGATGCCGATGTTAAAATATCAAACACGTGTCACCACCCACTTAGATGAGACTGGCATCGATATTATCGCTTCAAATTTTCCTAACTTTTTTTAAAGCCATGCAAGTCCGACAATTAAGATCTAAAGATATACCTATATTTGTTGCGAACAGAGGATGGCCACCCGCTTTCCCTTCAGCTTCAGCACAACCGTTGAAAACACCAGTTGGACATTGCCACACAAACTTCAAATGTTCGATACTTCGTTCTGTTTCTTTGTACCTTGAAAGAAAGTGGTCGATTTGATAAGAGGTTATAAAAATATATTTACGTTTCTAGGACAAATATTAACGTCATAATGACGTCGGCATGTCAAAATTTGGCATGAAAAGTGGTATGTCGTGTAATCGTAGCTTTAGTACACTCTTAAGTCGTCTTTTAAATCAAATCTCAGTGCGTATATGAAGGAATAATGCTTCGGCTTCAGTCTTACGACTTAGGTTTGTCTATAAACCAGGAAAATATTTGTTTTTTTGTTACCAATACCCTCTTAAGTGCAGCTCTTTCTGGAAAGTCCTTAACAAATTTTGATGAGGAACTACGTCTGTCTGCACTGAAGTTTTCTGACTTAAACTGCAACCGCATAAAAAAAAACGAAAATCGTTGTGCGGCCGTAAATAATGATAAAATTCTTTAAATAGTAAAAAAAAACTTTCTTAAGAAGCACGGGCCCATTTGAATATAGTCGGTTCATGATTTAGCTATGCCCTACTTCATTATAAAGAACGATATTCAAGCCACAGTCGAATTAGTTTTAAAATATACCCGTTTGATCATACCAAAGCCTATGCGTCAAAAAATGCTGATGAAAACCATATGGGTATCGAACGTTTGAAAACCATCACAAATGGTTATAAATGCTGTGGCCAAACATAAGCTAAATTATTGAAAATGTTGTCAGCAATCGTGAAACCTGTGTTCCTCTTTGGAATGCAGTTTTAACGGAACCATTTAAACCGTACTTACTTTCCAGTTCCTTGGTCAACCTTTCGACCCTTTTATCACCCAACTAAAGCTCATTTTTGGCAGCCACGGTATACAGGGCTGCCAAAAAATTAAAATTTAATTTATTAAAATCAATTTTCTTCAATAATTTACTGGCAAAGAAATGGGCGTGCGCACTGTTCTCTCTTGCTCCTACAGTATGATACAGACAATAGGCCACGGTTGCCACTTACAAAAAAAACTCAAATTATTTTATTTGATTTTGCACAAAATTACCAGCTGCTAGAAGACATGGGAGATCATCTACCTATTTTCTTATAACAAACCCTTAACAAATTAGAGTTTCATGTCTGTATATGAATAATATGATTAATTAACCTATCCATACCTCAATATAGTTATAAACAGGAACGGAAACTATTTCGAAGTTCACCATCTGTCAAAAGAAGAAAATGAGTGCATTCTGTATTTTTTTGAATAGCGAATAAAACAGTTTTATATGGATGGTGATGAAGCATAGCTATGCTAATAATGCAATGCGTTCACTCAGAAGCAGTAAGGTAGCATTTAAATGAGGTGATATCGAGTTCGCATTCTTGGTACATCTGCTCAAAAATTTACCATAACCAGATAAAAATTACCAAAACTCAAAGAAAAAATACCAAATTTGTTAAAAATTACCAAAGTGGCAACCTTGCAATAGGCGTGTCTTAGATATACGAAACGTAACTGCCTATGAGAGAATGAAAAGAAACTGTGTGCTTGCACCTGTCTCTGTTGCCTCTACAGTGTGATACAGATAAAAGGCGTGCAATACAGTGATACCAGACTTTAGAGGCAGATTATCCCACGGTTATACTCAAAAAATCCCTTTTATGTTTACAAAGTAAATAAATTTATTATTTGAAAAAAAATACTCGTCATTCATTCACAGACACATATATCATTTTATGACACAGTTTAGGGAAATAAAAAAAAGAAAATGAAAGCATTTAGATATTTTGAATGACTTTTTTCTAAACACGAAAACAATTAAATTGGATCGTTGGTTAAATATTTTTTGTATTCTTAATGAAATGAGCAATTGGGAACAAAATTTGACCAAAAAGTAAAATCCCTTTCTTTTTGTACTATGAGGTCTGAAAAATCCCTTTGTCCCTTTAAGCATATTATTAGTGAGAAAATCCCACAAAAAGTGATAAATCCAACGATCTGGTATCACTAGCTATGAGAGAAAGAGAGAACGAAAATGTGTGCTCGCATCTATCTCTCTTGCCTCTAAAGTAATATTCTATCTGCACTAACTTATATCTCCCTCTCAACTTCCGCTCGAAATTTCCGTAACGCTTTCGTGACGCATTCACCAGCTTACCACCCAAGTTAACCGTGTCTAAAGAAGTATTACTTCAAAAATCAGTTGCGTATGCAACTAATGCCCACTGTTCAGCCACATAACGTATAGTACAGCAAAAATTTTTGTCGTCAGAGATTCGGATGGCTAAGGATGTTTTAATGGATCCAATTGTAGATCATTTTGGCGCAGTGGCTTAGTGGTTGGTGTGTTGGACTACTAAGCGAGGGGTCGCTGGTTTGATCCACGGAAAAACACAAATGACATCTTAAGGTTTTTTCACTGCCCCACCGCTCGCGAACGTCTGACAAACATCTGATAGTATTTTTGTCATGAAAGCGGCATTTAGTCGTTTTGACCGGCATACAAATTTAGATCCTTTCCATTCGTTCCGAAATTGAAAAACTCACACAAAACGAACGGTTCTGGGAAGCTAGGGTCCTTACGGACCTTTTGCGCCAACTATTTATTAATTTATTTAATTGTCATGCTGTTGGTTTTCTAACCGTCATTGTAACAACTATGCAGAGCTTGTATTTAGCTTCAAAAAAAATTGTACTTGTCCTTCCAAAATCAAGAATGTAATCCGTGGAGATTGGAGAAATGGAATCAAAAGAAAACTTTGAACTAACGGTGTGGTATTCTTCAGTCAATGTGCGGGAAATCCTTTTGTAGCTATCTCTGCACGTTCAATTTTTTTTTCTGGATTCCGGTGCAGAATGCAGGAATTTCCTTTCAGCCAACGCATGGGATTGATTTTGTACTCAACCCGAGGCCACACCTCTGATGTGACGAAGCGGGCAGAATCTGGAAATTTACCACAAAGCACATCACAGAAAAGTTTTTGTGGCAAAAATTCCGGAACACATAGGAGTGCAATGGCAAAACCAGTTTTTTGGGTAAACGGCAGAGGCTTCTTTGATAATACCAACCTTACTCTGACATTTGCAGCATTCTGCTTATATGGTATACCTTAGTTATTTGAGTGCGTATGTACAAAGGTAAAAGAAAACAAACGGTCTGAACGACCCTGAAACCGGATACCGAATACGCTGTACCGAAAAAAGTTTTATTTTTCTTTTAATTACATCCTACATTTTTTGTAGAGCTTTGGTGTCGCTACTGGTCGTACATTGTGGTCCTATTATCCCCGACACAGGTCCCATTCAACATTTAACGTTGGCAGGAGCTTGCGGATGATCTACCAGGCTACGACATTAATGGTTTTATATTGTTCGCTGTAACGAGTTACCGTTATGAATGTTATCTTTTATTGGCGGTAATAAGAGAGCAGCCTTCATGTAGGCACAATAAATGTACATCGGTGTATACAGCATGCGAAAAGTACGTACCGTTACCTTTTGTGTTATTATCCCTCGGAGATTAATTAGCTACTTTCGCCGGAGGCTATACGGGTCGGGGTATGAGCAGCAGGCGGGAGATCTGCAAACTGTGTCCCGTTTTCGTTTTAATCAACGTCTGCGTTTACATGGGTGAACCTGAACATGTCACATGGGGCGAAATGTCTTTAAATCGATATTTGTACAGCAGGAGCAGACCACTCACACAGTCATGTACCTATACGTACTTTGCACAAAAAAACAACAACTTATAATTTAGGTTTAAAGCACACCGAACGGGATTCAGGACTTTAATGTCGTCAACGTTGTCATCAGATGTTCTGCGAATTTTCGCCAGCCTTTATGCAGTGCAGTTCACAAATAGTCAAGGATAATGCTCGGTGCTGGCTGTGGGTTGAATATGTTTTGTTGGTTGGTTTCGAAGCCTGGCTGGCTGGCTGGCTGATAGCCGTATATATGTAAGTAGCTACACGATACCAGCAGTGAATGGCTGTTTGGCTGATGGGTGATGGCTGATGATTTGTTGTCAGTGTTACGCGTGTAGCGGGTGATACAGAGCAGCAATACAACGCAGGTCCTTTCTAACGAAACTGCTGGAAATGTTGTTTTGGTACTCTTGTGTGCCATTTGGTATGATGTCGGTTTGTTGTTTTTGGCGCGGCAAGATTATTCTATCGCCTAAAATTCGCGGCGGATAAGGATGATTCTGCCGTTATTGTATGGGTGGTTTTTTGTTGGCTATTGTTGTATGTGTAGGTATACTCTTTGGGGAAGTTTGTAATAGAATTACACAGTCCTCATCATTATTCAGTCGTATTACAATGATGGCATGTTAGATAGAGCGGTAGTATGATTTGTGGAATGCTGTAAGGAATATATAGATATTAGGATAAAGAGTGTGCCAAAGTTTGTTTTTCAGGAGAAGAACAATAATAAAAGAGACGAACGCAGCAGGAGCGAATGCCCACAATTGAGGATGGTGGACTTAAAAATCGTGACTTTGAAAAGTTTTAACGCAAAAGTTGTGTAGATACATTTTCCGAGTAGAAATGACAACACGATGTTTAAAGTCACGTCAGCACAAGTCACAAATATACGGACGTGAGAGGAAAATCAAATGTAAAATTATATCATATACAATTAAGCAAATTGGAGCATTTTGTAGTGAATTAGGTTTCCTATTTAAAGTGAGGACAATGAACAATGTTTATTGGGGAGATCACTTAGTAAGATGACGCCTTAGTTGATAACGGTACCAGAATCGATGACAGCTTATTTTTAAGCCATGGGCACGTCTAGTGTAGATACACACTTGGCCCGAGGAGACCACAGCAATATTGTGATATCACAATAAACGAAAAATAGGTACCGTCTTGAGAAGGCTACTAATTCGAGTAGCGCTGGGAGAACGCCGGACCACGACTGGTGCAGTGCTGGAAAAATATCAGAGACATTTCAGAGTATTGAGCGAATGAATTTCGATGTGATTGGTTCGAATGCTTTAATGAGTCACTGGACAGTAGATATGTCAGGAACGGCCAAAGGTTTGTTGATCTCGTGCCCGGGCGAAATATCGTTGCAGAACACTTCCCATATCTCGAAATACACAAAAAAAGTTGTCTGTCCCCTTTTCAAATCACGGAAAGTCAGCTTTCTCAGATTGCGATAGAGAAAAAGTATGCCTTCAGTGTTTTGAGCTTCCGCACATTCAGATGTGCTAAAATCGACACTGACCACTAGCCAGTAGCAGCCAAGTTACGCTCAAGAAATTTCACTATCTCAAGAAATTTCAAAGTCTACGATAGTGAAAGGCTGCAATAGATTTTGCCGCCCGCGCTTTGCTCAATCTCCAAAGAGATCCGATAACAATAGATTCAATTCCAAAATGGCAGCAATGTCCAGAATAGGAATTTCGGTAGTCATAGGTAGTGCCGCTTCTAGGTTTCACAAGACTTTTTCTTGTTTTATCGAAATAAAACTAGTTTTATCAAACTATTTATAATAAGAAAACACATTTAATAGGTGTAGAAAATAAGAGAACAAATTTCTCTAAAAAAAAAAATGGGAACACTGGAGGCAGGCAGTATAGTTATAGTTATATAGATCGATCGGAATATGTCACCCTTACACCAGTCTTAACTAAATTGATTTGTCAGTTTGACAGGCAACAGTCAAACTGACTCAGGTTCGATCACCGGATAACCAAAAATAACATAGACATGTCCTCGTTTTCTCGGGTTGGTTGTTGCAATGTTGAAATCTCGGAATTTCTCCCTTTTTGTGGGAGTTTCGATTTCCGCTTCCGCCTTCCGTATGGAAAAAAGTAAAAAAAAAAAAACAGCAAAATCGTGGGAATTTCACTAATCTGACAAAAAACTTTCAAACAAGCTATAAATTATTAGGAAAATTTCGCCATACTTATAAACACACTGAAAATCCATAAAAATGAACCCATGTAAGGTGCCTTTTAGCAAAATGTTCGAGTACCGAAAAGTGCTAAAAACACTGCCCCAGAATCCGTAAAGCCAATTTTGTTGGAGAGTGCATCAGTGATACCAGATCCTGGGTAATTACCAATTTCGTTGGCATTTTGCCCTTCAAAATAAACTGAAAGGGCAAAAAGGACATTTTTTCATCATTCCGAAGAAATTTGTTTTTTGTTTTAACGTTGGCATGTGCTTAAAGGGGATTTTTTGGTATTTTTGATAATCGTCGTGGGTAATTCAGTTTGGCATCACTGAGTGCATTTACAGTAGAACCGGACTGTCATCTTTGCTAAATCTATCGGTCATTTCAGGATAATCATGTTTCTGATTTTTGCTTCGTTTCTTTTTTGGTTAGCCCTTTGGGGGGCTGGTTTTTATTCGCCTCTTACAACAGCCATGCCTTGCTTTAGGGCTATTGTCATTTCCGACCCCACACGGAACAATCTGTTACATGTTTCGTGTTCCCAGCCGTTAGTGCTTGCTTCACCAAAAATGAATGTATTTCCTAGATACCACCTACACCGCCACGTGCTTGCTGTTTTTATCGGACATACAATCATTATATTTTGTGCACACACTTTTCCTCCCCCAACCTGCTGAGGAACACGAAAGTTTATCAGAGTTAAACCATGTAGCCACGATGCACACATCAAATAAGTTTCTCTCTCACACTCTGTAGTGCGGAATGGACAAGAAATACACATCCATCTCTGTATAGATGCTGCGTTGTCCCTGTCCATCCCTACAGCACAATATTTTCAAATATTTCCAAACGCTCAACATATCGTGTAATCCGTTCCAACGAACCATATACACACAACAAATAGTTCATCATAGGAATTGGATGAAAACCTCAAGGACACTCTTTTGTTATTTCCAAATAACAACCGGACATCGGTTAACAGGAATGCCCAGCCTCGTATCAATTAGTTTTGGACATGATGGGCATTGGTCATGTGACATCGAATTCACCTAAAAAGGTCAAATAATGTTTGTATGTTCGAAACCGAATTGATTTTTTCATCTCTGATTGGTATCAGGACCAGGTAATACACCGCACCGTTATAAAATGACGCTGGTTGCCCAAATGGTCGACCTTAGTAAATAATAATTGGGATCGTAGTAGATTTTGTATTCGGTACTTTGTTTTTAACTATGCAGTCTTTTGCAGTCACTTTTCCCTGCTCCATATACACAGGGGCTGTACGATAAAGAGATGTTAGATTTTTAAATTGATGTTTTCGCCATTGAAAGCCAAGCATCTGAGGGCTGGGGGTTGAGAGAACACAAACATCCTGAACGGTTGAAAGGAGTTCTTGTTCTTTTAGTTTTTTTTTTTTGTTCGACTTTTTATGCCTGGGAGATTGGTTCCATTCCTTGGGGAATGGAATACATTAGTATGGAAATAAAGCTTCGGCCTTTGATTTCCAGTTAATATTGTTCGGAATAATATGAAGTGCGCACCGCGCTGTTGAGCAGTCGATTGGAAGATCCTTTCTGGTGGATAATCTGTATTATCCCTTTGATGTAGAGAGAATGCCAAACAAATTATATAATATTGTCCTCAAATTACCTCCAAAAGCTTTTGAATGGAGGTCTTGATATTCTGGCTAAAGACGGTGTTTACTTTCTTCAGTAGGTAGCAGTAAATTTTTCATTGTTGATCTCCAATTAGTTTTGATTTTTGATTGATGGTTTTTTGTCGTGATATTTACGCCGTTTTTCGGCTTTGCATCGAGTGTTTTTACCCATTTTTGACGGGTTTTTACACGTATTTTGACGCGTCTTCCTTTTTCTTACGTTTTCCAATGAGATTTTTGAACGATTTTTTTTATTCTTATTTCGATGTATTTTTGAAGCAGTTTTCGACGCACCTTTTTTTTCCTAAGTGTTTTTAAGTCATTTTCTGACGCATTTTTGAAGAGTTTTTAATGCGTATTCGAACGCGATTTCGATGCGTTATTTGACGAATTTTTAGGTGAGTTTTTCGTCACTTTTTTGGCCTTATGACGCGTTATTCAATGTTTTTTTTATTGCTTAGTTTCCACTTATATGGGTATATGTTTGTGGGGTAAATTGTTTCAGCTTACCTAGAGTTTCCCTGTTACAATGGGCAGAAATGGAGCACACATGCAATTAATCCCGCACTTTTACTTTTCGCTGTTTACCTCGAAAAGTAATGGTTACACATACAACCTACATGTCAGCCATCACAACTTTCAATAGAAGTTTTCAATCAAATTTTTAATGGCTTTCCAAAATCCACTCGAACTTCCCCGACTCTCAACGTCTGAGCCCTCTGCAACTTACTCATTTCACAAGAGCTTAGACAGTTCCCTAATTGACGCTTAAGTGGTACTTAAAGCAAAATTGTTTTTCCATGCAAAAAAAAAAAAAAATTAATTAAAAAGTTTTTTCTTTATAGCCATTTTAGCTTTGATAAGTAAATAATTTAAGGTGGGTTTGTAATAAATTACTCAACAGGAAAATAATAAATAATATATTCAGCAATTTCCACGAAATGCTCTGCTTCAACCTTTTTTCGACGACCACATTAGTAACGCCTTTTTGGCGTCGTTTTGAAAGTAAAAAAGGCATCCAATTAAGACCAGTAAAAAAGTAAGAAGTATCTGTTTCTGTGTTTGCCTGGCCATTCTTCTTTAATTACGGAAAATTTAATCTTTGTTTAGGCCACAAAATTGCCACCTTTGTCCTTCTATAAAAGTTTACTGGAAGCGGTAGATATATGAATGTATATGCTTCCTCTTGACAGGGGATGTTTTTATTAATTTCTTTTAGTAATTTTGCCGCAAATCTGTAGAACGAAACTGTGTTCTTTTAATTAATGGGATATTAAACATGAAACGGTATTTTGAGTGGAGTTAATGCAGTCCCGTAGGGAAAATCTATGGTTTAACAGTGTATGTGGTTTGTGGAAAGCAACTACCTATCTGAGAATACATTTCTATCTCGAAGTTCCTACTTCGCAAATATTTATACGCGCTTCTAAAATAATAATAAGTCACCAAACAAAAGCCATTTGCATAAAAAATAAACAATTAACCTGGTTTAAGTAAGGTTCGTGTACAAGCGTTCAGCTAGCACCGACTCCATGTGAAATAGAATTTTTACCGTACCTACCTATACGTAAGTTGCGCCTGTTGGAGTTCTGTTCTGAATTTAATTAAAACCGTTATTAGTTTTCTTACCAAAGAATAAAGTAAGCAAAGTATTTATTCCAAAATAGGTAGTGCGTAAAGTTTCGCTGCATTGAAAATGCATTCATGCATGCATGCGACTACAGGTGGCTCTCCAGTTAAGGGGTGACTTAATAAAATAATGCGATTCAGGTTACTGTTTAACCAAAGAGAAAAACATTTACCACAGCTCGGTATGGGTGAGTATTCATTCGTGGATCGTGGCTGGCGTTAAGTTATTATTTGCCTCGCTTTTTTCGTAGTTGCTAGTTATGTAGACACCATGTACTTAAAATTTATTACTGCCCCATGCAGCACTGCGGTTTGTTTGTTTGACTAAATGGAGCACCGTTTACCTGCACAAAAATTGGAAAAAACAAACTTAAACTCTGTTAAATACATATTTCATTTAATTTGTATGAGTAAACATTGAAAAGTTCTTCATGTTCTTTTGCATAAAATAATATAATGCATTGTACACTTTTTTCGCGTTTTCAGGGGTTATAAAACGACCTCTCTGTTTTTGGCTTTTGTTTGTAAAATATTTGAGAAATGTCCAATTAAAGGCAGTAAAGTCAGTAGGAAAGTAAAATTTGGAGAAAAAAGCTTACAAAATGTAGACGTGGCAAATTTACCAAAAAATGGTTGTCGAAATCTGTTCGGTTGACTTCACAGGTTACAGAAGTTAAACCGCCTACAGTTTCATTTTATACAGAATTATCTACCACCATTTCATGGAAACCAGATTAGGAAAGGATTATTGAAATAATATGGAAACTGATTTGGATGGCAAGCACAACCACACGACTATCGCACGAAATACAGCGGATTTGTTGTGTATACTGTGTACATTTGGTCATTCCCGCACACACGAAATTATTCTAGCTGGGTGTTGTTTAACAATCCAGCGATCTAGGTTCTAGCCAGGAATTAAGAACAAGTGCATTTAGTTTCTCTGATTGAGAACTTACAATATCGCGGCGATTGCAGCGACATTGGCTGCATTTGAAAGAGCAGAATTTCTGGTCGAATCGGCACTTCAGTGAACGAGCTATACTTTCACGGAATTATGTTGTCTCGCTTGTGGTCGAAAATCGATCATACCTTTTTTAGGAATGTAAAAAACGTTCCACAATATTCGATTGTTTGTTGAAGTAATATTTCTTTAGGCACGCTTGACTTGGGTGGTAAGCTGGTGAATGCGTCACAAAATCGTTACGGAAATTGAGAGGGAGATATAAGTTAGTGAGATAAAAAGAGAGCGAGTTATGTTTCGTTTCGAATATTACTGTAGAGGCAAGAGAGATAGATGCACGCCCACATTTTCGTTCTCTCTTTCTACCAGCCAGTAACGTTTCATTATCTAAGCACATCCTACAGTGCAGCAGTGATACCAGATCTTGGGATTTATCACTTTTTGCGGGATTTTCTCACTAATAATAAGCTAAAAGGTACAAAGGGATTTTTCAGATCTCATAGTACAAAAAGAAAGGGATTTTACTTTTTGGTAAAATTTTGTTCCCACTTGCTCATTTCATTAAGAATACAAAAAATATTTAACCAACGATCCAATTTAATTGTTTTCGTGTTTAGAAAAAAGTCATTCAAAATATCTAAATGCTTTCATTTTCTTTTTTTTATTTCCCTAAACTGTGTCATAAAATGACATATGTGTCTGTGAATGAATGACGAGTATTTTTTTTTCAAATAATAAATTTATTTACTTTGTAAACATAAAAGGGATATTTTGAGTATAACCGTGGGATAATCTGCCTCTAAAGTCTGGTATCACTGCAGTGCACGCCTATTATCTGTATCACACTGTAGGGGCAACAGAGACAGGTGTGAGCACGCAGTTTCTTTTCATTCTCTCATTGCCAGTTACATTTCGTATATCTGAGACACGCCTATTGCAAGGTTGCCACTTTGGTAATTTTTAACAAATTTGGTATTTTTTTTTGCGTATTGAGTTTTGGTAATTTTTATCTGGTTATGGTAAATTTTTGAGCAGATGTACCAAGAATGCGAACTCGATATCACCTCATTTAAATGCTACCTTACTGCTTCTGAGTGAACGCATTGCATTATTATCATAGCTATGCTTCATCACCATCCATATAAAACTGTTTTATTCGCTATTCAAAAAATTACAGAATGCACTCATTCTTTTCTTTTGACAGATGGTGAACTTCGAAATAGTTTCCGTTCCTGTTTATAACTATATTGAGATATGGATAGGTTAATTAATCATATTATTCATATACAGACATGAAACTCTAATTTGTTAAGGGTTTGTTATAAGAAAATAGGTAGATGATCTCCCATGTCTTCTAGCAGCTGGTAATTTTGTGCAAAATCAAATAAAATAATTTGAGTTTTTTTTGTAAGTGGCAACCGTGGCCTATTGTCTGTATCATACTGTAGGAGCAAGAGAGAACAGTGCGCGGCCATTTTCTTGCTCTCTTCCTCTCATAGCCAGTAAATTATTGAAGAAAATTGATATATTAGAATGTATAAACTAAACATGTATATATAGATGGAGCTAAAGAAGTTTTACTTCAGTCGTGTGGTCTAAGGCACACTCGTTTTTTTTTTTTTAACGAAAATGCAATATAGTAAAAATATACCCCTTCAGAAATAATTTTAACTCATGATTTACATTTTAATACGTCACTATGTAAATTAAGAGCAAACAGTTTATGTCTAAAAATATTTTTCGTACTATCATCAATGAAAGAAAATTATACAGGTCTTCAGTTTTGAGCTCCTGCGTCAGTTGGACCTTGAACGGGTGTTGGCCCAAATCGAGATATAAAAGTCGCCAATTTGAAGTCTGCGAAAAGTCATTTCCTTGAGAAATTGACTGCCTCGGGTTCTCCTACACGTTTTTACGGACCGCGATCTGACGTTTCTTGAATAAATAGACGCCAGTCGATAGACGTCACCAAAAAAAAAAAAATAACTTCCAACTCCCATTGGTGGGTTTCACCAATTAAAAATATTTAACATGTGTACGGAAGCTATTAATATTCTTAAACAGAAAGTCATATCTGTGAAAATGCGTTCATGACATAAGTTGCTGTTAATGCAGAGTTGTTCTGCAGTCTCCCTCCATGTCTTGCTGATTTTCACTGTGTTTATACAGAAAAAAATCATCTCTATGAAACTCTCAATTAATCTGTCGTATATGGCTCTAATTTTTAAACAAATTCTAAGAAAGTAATGCTGACTTTGAAGTTCATCGAATGACAATATCCTGTGAGCTTGACTCCAGCTAACATGAATGCCCCTCTAAAAGACGACACAAGCAGCAACCCAAAAACCGTGCAAGCAACCCTGACTTTCACATTCTTTAAAGGGGTACCTATAAAACCACCCTACATAAGGCAGGTAATTAACTGTCGTTATGGTTGTAATTGCCTTTCTGCTATGATTTTGATTATCCTTTGACAAAATGTCGAATTAAATAGTCGATATCAATTGAGTGCGCTTTAATCAACATAATCGCATTCATGCAGCCAGCTTTCCTGTTCAGGACCGGCCTAAATAAATTGCACCATTAACGAATCCATACACGGATTAATATCGTTGCAATGACACCATAATATACACACATATTGTTATGGACATGCCACATGCTTCAAGCGAATTTTGACATAGAAGCGACTAAAAGTGGACGACCACCAGGATGTGCATGTACCAAAAACGCATCTCTTTCTATATCAACCGGGTACACCCGACCGATTATGGATATTGGTTGCTGGTTTTGATTTTGCATTGCATGTTTGTCTTTCTATTGTATTGGGCGTTTTAGGTCATGTATGTCGGTCGAAGAGAATGTTTTCGTTCACTGCCAGAATGTTTGCGTCGTCCACTGATGTTCTGTTGTTATTGTTTCCTTTTAATACAAATATGGAAGGGGCCGGTCCACTAACTCTTTCTATACTGCGGTTGACTGAGTGCTGCAGATCGAATTGAATAGGAAACCAGTATTTGATTCGTTACTCAAACGAAGAATAGATTTAAATGTTTTCATCGAAATACTAAGGCATTGCAATTCCTTAACATTTTTCGTGAACAGGAGAATTGGTATGTCAGTTGGTATAACTCTCAAGCTAATAATGAGTAACATGAAATGGGATATATTTTGCCATAGCTTCGAGTCCACGAAGAGCTCTTTTCAGCATTCAGGCTAACGTTTTGCACTACTTAATTAGACAAACCATTTTTACTAGTCCATAGTACTACAAATTTAATTTCGAGATATCACCTCAATAATAAAGGAACCTAGTGGTCCTTACCAGCAATACCACTTTACTTCAATTGAATTAGATTTACTTCAATTTTGAAAAAAAAAATCTGCCCCCTACTTCGCACTATTGTTAAATTCTTTATATCTACTTCACTTCAGAAATCACTTATTTAAGCCGCTCCAATTTTAATAAAAAAACCCTTAAGTCTTGGTATCTACTTCTCAAAAAAAAAATATGTATAAAAAATGTTTACGCATTTTCATTTAAGTCCAGATTCACATTTTAAAATAATAAATTTGTTAAAATTGTCTGACCTTTATTATTGTCTTTTTTTAAATTTTCTGTGAAAGAGGTGATACCGCGATGAAAAGATATTTTGAAATAATCAACAATGTGAATAAAAATTATAATTTAATAAACATATCGTTGTGCAACGTTTAAGATATTCGTTTCTAAAAAAACTCTGAACAATCAAGATTTGCAAAAAATAGTGAAGATAAGAAAACAAATTTTGGTAAATCGTAAAAGGTTTTTGTTTTTGATTATGTGTTTTATATTTATACAAGAAACATTTAATTAAATATATCATTAAAACTATGATTTTAAAATCTACCTCCCTTTTCTTGAATATATTTCACTTTTTGGGTCAAATCTACTTCGAATAATTTTTTCGAAGTGGTAACGCTGGTCCTTACCGGCAATCATTTTTAATTTGCGTTCTTAAATATTTTGTAGGTGGTTTAATATGACATTTTTTCGTTATTCTAGGTTCGTAAAATTTAGTCTGGATACTGAAAATAATTGTAATTGTACAACGCCAAAAAAAAAATTCACGAATCCATCAACATTTCATCATATTTCACTTTTACTTATTTCAAAAATTAAAAATATTGAATCCGCTATATAAAGGGTACAGTAGTTGTCACCCATAAGGACATTTTTACTATAAACAAGCGTAGCTTTGTTATTTTGAACGGGATCTTAATATGTTAGATATAAATTTTTATATTTCTTAAGCAATTTTCTTTCAACTTAAAATGTACATTTTCGAGTTTTTCGAGGGGTTTTATTTCGAATTAAATGTCTCTCGAAAAGTACAGTAGTTGGCAACCCTGTACATGTACAGTAGTTGGCACATTTTTAGTAGTTAATACTTCTTTATTAAACAAAAATACGACATTTTTATAAGTTAATTTTTTTAAATTATTAATATCTAATAATTGGCGCAACAGGTCCGTAGGGACCATAGGCCTAGCTTCTCACAACCATTCGTCTTGTGTGAGTTTTTTTATTTTTGGGACGAATGGAAGGGATCTACAATTGTATGCCGAGTCCACACAGCCAATTGAGAAGCTCTTTTATGACAATTATACTCTCGATTGTTTGTCAGACGTTCGCGAGAGGTGGCGCAGTGAAAAAAAACCTAAAGTTCGAATTTGGGTTTTCTCGGGATTCGAACTTGATAAGTTAATGCTTAAATAAATTAAAAAAAAAAATATTAGTTTAAGAAAAATAAAATAAAATAGTAGGTACCTAAAATATAATAAATTTAACAATATAGTTTTGTACTCAGCAACTATTTTTAAGATGTTTAAGGAACATAGCTAAAACGAATCTATTGTAATTTTAAAATTGTAATAAAAAAAATGTATTGCCGAAATAGCTAGCTAATTGAAGCCGGTCCTCATCGTAACTCTATTTTGTGTTCAGGTATTTTCAAAAATTTGAAACAAATAACCGTCGTACACTTTAGTTATTGGCACCGTCAAAAGTAGACTTATTGGCAGTGCCAACATTCATGGTCCCATATGAACAAGTTATTTTCATACCCTGTCAATAATTGAATCTATTGCTATTTTTTGATACTGTTATTGGCGCACCCCTCCTATTTAATAAACTATCAGGTAATTTTAATGTTTGAACTTACATTAAAAAACATTTCATACATTCCCATTCGAAATAGCTAAATTTGTTATATCTGTTTCAAGAATTTCAGAAAAAACCTATACTAAATTGGAAGGTAATTTACTTAGTAAATTAGACCTTATTAAAATTAACAATAGAACAAAAATCACTGATAGTACCTATTTCCATTTTGATTAACAAGTATCGACTGAAGAGAGCCTTTAATATAAGATAAACAGGAATTTCTCGAAAGAAGTAACTGAACTGAAGAGAGAAAGTCGCTTTTGAACAAAGAGGTGTCAACTACCGTATCCAAAAAAAGGGTGCCAACTACTGTATATAAGGGATCTTCTCAAAATTAAGAAGTGGTACCTTACTTGCGTCATCGGGAAAATCAAATAGTACTCAAATCAGTACAATAGTAAGTCTTTTTTCAATAGTGATGTACGTGTACAATATGAATCGAACGGTTTGAGAGACAGAGAAAAAAATCGTTCTTTGTTTGTAATAGCAACATTCTCTACGCATGATTCTCTTATTTCGACACATCTATAACTGATAAGCTTAAATTTCGGTGAAAAAAAATTGGAATTAGTTATCTTTTTGTAGGGTAAATGTGTACCACAGGAAATAGCGATGACATTTACCCAAAAATGCCTACCCAAATTCCGAACTTGTTTACACACGGTAAGGCTCAAGTTAGTTAAAGCCCGAACTCAGCTTTCAACCAAAAGCACCTTATCCAATCATCGCCAGTCTATTTCACTTAAATTAAAAAAAAAGTTTGAAGTCGACCAACCTCTAAAATACTGTTACTCGTAAGTAGTAGGTACTCAAAAATCACATAATATGCACGAGTTCAACATCCTTTTTGAGTCTTAAGACCAATGGCCCACACTTTTTTAGAAAACGATCAAAATGACACTTATTCAGTTTAAGGAAGATTTTTTTTCTTTATTGAACGAAAAAGAATACAAAAGTTTTTTTAAGTTTAAAAAAACGCGTATTATGAATACATACATTCGTTTTTTTTTTTTTCTTAATTAATGTTTATAAAACGATTTCGCTGCTTTATATTGTATTAGCTGTACCCGCCCGGCTTCGCCCGTGCAAAATGTGGTTTCAGAACAATTGATGGAAAGAACTATTTTATAAATTTGCTGTCTTGTAGGGGAAACAATTTTTTTGCAGAGGTATAACGCGAAGGAGCGTTCTGCATCTTCATGGCATTGCACCTGGTCGTTGGACTAATCGGCAATAATTTAAAATTATTTGGACAATGAAAATGAAGGAAATTAATTTTATAATATTTAACCCTTTTTTTATTAATGTAACGCTTCTTTGTATACTATTAGCCGTTTTGTTTCTATCGGCTAAGAAAGTGATATTTCCTGCATTACTAATCGTGAAGCACGCTACATAATTATCTATAACTGCCCGTGAATTCAACTCCCGCTTTTCTTAAAGTTTAACCCTGCGATCTATCGATTGTCATGGCAGAACAAACATTAATAGAAAATTGAATCCGTTTACACTGAAATGGATAATTGCTGGGAATTATTTGTATTCACACCCAATTAAAATTAACGCATCTATAACGTTTTTCTGCAACGATAAAAAATCTTTAACCGAAAAACCTGATTTCTGACCTGCAAGATAATATTGTTCTATGGCTAGACAAAAAGGATAGATTTCTAAAATTTGAATGATATTTGGCCATACTTAACGAACACACTCACAATTTCATACAGAAACGAATTTTTTGTGAATAATCCTAGAATACAGAGCTCCTCGCGGTAGTTTCATTTGAATGCTCCCACGACCATTTAGAATATTTTGCAATTTCAGTTTGGTTTTACAAAATTTCAATGCAATGTGCAATGTTTTTCAAGGAATTGTGTTTTTTTTTTGTGTTTTATTAGCTTTAATTAAGATTAGTTTAGAAAAATAAAAAAAAAAAAACTATATACATATAATATTTTTGATATTCTTATTTTATCTTTTGACCCGATTTTCTGACCGAATTTAGAAGAATAAAAATCGGTCATTCGGTCAGATTTGACTGGATTCATTATATTTTAGAGGCAATTAATAAGTACGATGTGTATCCCCAGGAATTTTCCCTAATAAATATAAATCCCCGAATGTAATATAATGTGATAATAGCACGATCTGGCATCACTGGTACCTATACCTATTTGACATTTCTTTCTAGACACTTTTTTTTGTAAGCAAAACAAAACCTTTCCTACATATTTGACATTTGTTTTATGTAAATCGAAAAAAAACCTGTCGCAACACGTTGGGTGGTCAAAATAAGAAATTTTTATTTTTTTTTAAACAAACCCGTACTGAGAAAATACCTTTCCAACAAAATATAAATCATCAAAATCGGTTCGGCCAATCTCGAGTTATGGGATTACATTGCTTCGGACACTTTTTTTTATATATATAGAAGTTTTTATTTACTTTATTAGCATTTTATTCAAAGCCCACTTTTTTCACTTATTACCCTTTTTGAAAATTTTCAGCGTCGACACTGGTTCAACCAGTGGAACTTGTACAAAAACCTTAAAACTTAAAACTTTTTGTCCTAACCAGGTGGGAATTAGCGAAAATTTGCTGTTACCATGAACTGACACTTAGCTTATTGTAATAAAAATCAAATACTTTGTCGATGCGTACCTACTCACATTTCAATTAAATACATTTTTGTCAAACGCGTACCAAACTTTTCTTTTACTGGGTGGTTTGTTTTACCGGGCAGCTCTTTTGAGTTTTAACCCTAGTAGGCTAATGTTGCTGACTACCCCTAATAAGCTAAACATTCGTCGATGCGACGATCTGTACTAAAATATGTTTTTTTAGCTTTTTTTAAAACATATAGATTGTATTCCCAAATAAAAAACTTGATTTTACTAAGAATATTCTTCATTTTTTTATTATTAAGCAGTGTTTTAAAAAACGCAGCATTTTTCAGTCTAAAATGAACATGTCTTCATAATATTTAAAAAAACTGAAGAAAAACATTCCTTCTTTGGCAATATAAAATTAATAATGACAGGTGATAAGAAAAAAAAATAAAGGAACTATTTTTACTTTGCGCAAAATCCGCAAAAGTCAATTCGATGTTGACCACAAATTCCAATATTGCATTTAAAAATATAAATAAAAATAGAAATACTGTTTCTACCTGCCGGACACAACAGTCTTTCGCAAGAACGCATCGGCGACTGAGTTAGTTGTTGAGCATAAATTACTATGTGCCCGGGTTGAAAAGAGACAGGAAAATTAAGAATGCGACGTCGTCGAATCGACGAACATTAGCTTTCTAGGGTTAAGATACCTACCTCATAAAATAAAAAAAAAATACGAAACTACAAGAGTGCCTTTTTAATTTTTGTCTCAAATAGTGATCGGACTTACACTCTCCGAGTTCCAGAAAAATAAGTACTTACTTTCTGTAATGCATCTTTCGAGACTGTTCCGTAAGTGACTGACGAGTTCTATAATGGGCCTTTTTTATTAAGCTGACATGATCTGTATAGATCATTGATTTTCACGGTGCTCCAACTTTTATTGACACCAGTGCCATCTTTCGACACTATGTGCTAAAAAGATTACTTTCTATTCCAAGCCATACCTTTTGTGTACACACAACTCACAAGCTGGCCTTTATTTATTACCCACTTCAATTAAACTTTCTAGAAAAACCGCACAACGAGACAACAGACGATAGCTACAAGAATGCTGTGGAACCTCCTGCCTGCCGACGATCTGTGCTCTCTGATCCAATCACTGATTGGCTCAAGATTTCTATCCAACCAATCAAAGTTGCTCTGAATATTGGCCTCAACTGTGGCTTCGAGGGTGGCCGACAAACCGGGTTGACCCTTTACCTTTACAACAAGATCTCTAAGCTACAAAAAGGGAATAAAAAATAGGACGTCTTGCATGAAATCACATCGACCATACCTTAGATGCTTGCTGGTCGTTGACAACATAATTGGACAACCCAATAATGTCGCTGTTCAGTGGATTCGGCTTGTCGGATCCGCTTGTTAGTCCCGCATACGCAACGTGATGTACGTCTAAGAATTCAATGGATGCCAGAAGCCCAACTTCTCCACGTGAATACGCCGCACTGAGAATCTGTGTCCTCTCGTGTGCGCTCAAAGTCACCTCCACCGCTTCGCTGATGGAACTCTCGATGAACTTCTTAACTTGATTTAAATTTTCAGCACAACCCAGCGAAGCTATGAGGACTCGCCTTTCGACATGGTCGTCAGATTTCATCAGGCGATTATAGATGAAGTCAAACTCTATGTCATCAGTTTGTCTCAGTCTTAGGCCGTTGCAGTAAATCGACGGCCGTAGATTTGGCTCGATTTCAATGTCATTTCGAGCGAAGGCCTTAAGCTTCTTATTAGTATCCGTTCTGCAGCTTTCGACGTCCACAAGACAGGCCAAATCGATGGCGATAGTGCGCACGTTCTTTTGAAAATGCTGTTCGCCTTTGGCTTCGTCTAGTCCCAGTCTATTGTAGATATTGGCAACAAGATCGCGCACGTAGTACCTGAAGAAGGTATAATCCCCGTCGCCACTTAGAAACCTATTAGCTGTGGTTATTATCGAACTGGCTGTCGACCAAGGGGCGTATTGATCTTCCCCTTGCAGGTATGTCAGTAGCTTTAAGAGAATGCTATGCTTTAGCCGATTAGATTCAACCAGGCGGTGGGCGTCATTTAGAAGAGCTGCCCTGTTATGAGGATGAATCCTATGTGGCTTGGCTATAATGCCATTACTGATCAGATCCCAGTTCCTCTCGTCATACTGGACTCGGTAGTATCCGGTTGACTGTTTGTTCAAAATCAGCCACTCGTCGGCAGCGAGTTGCGTGTCCTCAATATCGATTGCCTGTGTGTTGTTGAGGTAATACTCGGCGGAGGTATTGCGGAAGTCGGAATACTTGCTTGTGGCGTAGTTCACCGGGACATACCATAGACGGTCGTCCTTAAGTTGGGGATCATTGTGGAAGGAGGTCTGGGTGATCTTAACATTTCCAGTGTCGTAGTTTCTTTCGACGGTCAAAAGGGGAACGCCACCCTTTTCGGTCCACGATCCCATCATAACCTTCACAGTGTCTGGCAGCGAAATAGCCTTATCTTTGGCAGCACTGCCAATGGCTTCAAATAAATCATCCTCTTCGGCAGCTGTAAATTGACTAGTATGCACGAGTTATTTAAGACAGGGCGGTGTATTGCAGAGCGACTTACTTAAGGCGCAGGTACTTGTTGAGGCCAGCACTGAAAACGTCATCCGTGATAGCGTGCTGCCACATTGACAGTACTGCACCAGCTTTGGCATACGAGACAGTGTCGTACAGGGATGATATCTCAGTGGGAGTTTGGGCGTAATGCGTCATGGCGCGTGGACTGGCACCCCCGTCGTATGTAAGAGCACGTTGATAGTCGTCCACTATGAACATTTGCATGATGCCCCATTCGGGGTGGACCTGGTGAAATGAAAATTTTTGTACAGAATTTACCATACATGGAATTGCAGGATGGGATGATAAATGAGCGAAATATGGATATTCCTGGCCACAAAATTAGCATGCACAGAGTCACAGCTGTGAATGTTGCAAATGACACACGTTACCCCAAAAACGCTCCTCCGCATATAAGGGTGAAGAATGCAAACTTCTCAACCTTTATATCTACAACAACCGCCATACGGACCAGGCAATGTTGCAGCGTTTGTACATTTTTGCAACGGTAATCGTCCAACTTAAGCCTTCAATACCTCATGCGAAATCTGTTGAGTTTAGAGTGATTCTGATCTTGACCTTGATTCTGGTCCGTGAAGAGTTAGCTTATGGGACACTGCAATCTTTCATCTTTTCTGGTTGTGGCATCCGCACAAAATTTGGTCTTTGAAGTGAAGACCTGCCTTCCGTATCATTTCGAACCTAAGGTCTAGGTTCCGAAGATTATCTTGGCTAAATAATTATTTTCCATTCACACGATGTAGCCAAGTGGACATGTTTTGCCACCTTGTACTAGGCACATCCATGCCTTCGTACAGCTCATAAGGCTGCGTCGTCAACTTCGTTTGCCTTCCTCGCATTCAATAGTTAGGATATCGAAAAATCAGTTGTAAAATGCATGCACTTGGGGTCGGCAGCATAAGAAAAAACTGGCAGAAAAAACATTCCGTAGAGCGCTCATTACATCCTTCGTGACTGAAATGTTATCAAGCCATTTATCAAACCGAAGTTTCAGCAGTTTCTTAGGTTTGTTACTTGCCACTACGTCTTAAATTGGAAGTTTAACTCCTGAGATGAACTCCTTAAGCAACTTGAAGTTCCTGGGAAATCATTACTGACGTTCACCTACATCTGCATTATTCATTCGGAATAATTCTTTGCTGCAGAAGTTATATCTCGGCCAATAAGGCCGGTCGTACCCTCATACTGATTTGATGTGCCGGAATTACCAAACTTAAGGGTTCTGCAAGCCTATAGTAACAATCAAGCCTACACCATTCAAATTAAAAACCATTCAGTGAGAAGTGTAGAAAGCCCGCATTGCAACTGCTCAAACTGTCTAGATGAGCTTAGCTTTCGCTGGAACTAAGCCTTAACTAGATACATAGCCTTAGCTGCAGAAGCAGGTAAAAGGCCAACAAGTGCTGTAGCTTATAGAATTATCGTAAAACTGACGTAGAACTGACCGGAGTTACAGGATTTTAATTTCAAGGAAACCTCTGTATGACTATTACTAAAAACGGAAAAGGGTCCTAAGTCGGACACGGCAAAAAAGGTCCAAAAGGAGATCAGTGTCACAGCTATGTTTGTTTTATATGATTCCATTAAGAACTATGCATGAACCTCGGTCGCAAAGGTCACAGAGGATACCAAACTTAGGTAACAAAAATAAATACCGAGCAGCCTGTTTCAAAGTTACGGCCTTCAGTGGCAATTACAAGAGCCGCGGAAATTCCTACATGAGGAAATGTGAATTATTATAATGTAAAAATGATGACGAAATAGGTTTACTCATACATCATCATATTGAGCGTCAACGAGTCTTGATCGATCGTAGATCCATCGTCTGGACTCTACCAAAGCTTATTGGAAAAGCTTCTCACTGGAGCTGGACTTAGGTTTCAATCAACTGGTAAGTGGTGAGCTAAAGCTATGCATAAGTTGTAGGAAAGGTTATAGCAACTTGAAAATGTGGTTTCCGAGGTTTTAGCAGTGAAAACATTCCTAAAACGACTTATGAAATTGAACAAGTTTACTGGGATTGCAAAATACCCACCTGGAGACAGCGAAGTTGGCTATGAACGTCTGATGAAAAGACCTATAAAGGGTAAAGAATAACAGTCCTAACTTTGCGCACTCTGACAGAAAGGCACGACATTAGCTGTTTTTTTTTTTTCTTGAAACACTTTAAGGCTGCTCCGTCATAATGTATAGCAAAAGTCTTAGGCACTTGATAATATCGACTTTTTTACAACTTTTTAAGACTGAGGGTGCTGAGGACACAAATTTGTTTTCAGGTACGAAAAATCTTCGTGTAAACATACTCGTATAACTTCCCACCTCTCTATTCCAGCATATTTTTAAGATCCAAAAACGGTATCATAGCTTTAATCTGTCCATGAAATATTTGTCTAAGCAATCACTGTTTCTACGGACTTGAAAGCAAAACGAATAGCCAAGCCCTTACATAAGCAAATAAGCCGACCACCCTTACCCTACCCGTTTGCTATATAATGCAAAAAGATGGACCTTGTAAAAGGCTGACGAAAACGAACCTTCACATGTTGGTACCTAAGTATTCTCCGCGCGATCTTCGGTCGAGCTTTTACTGAAGGAGCTGTGATGAGATGGTGCCAAAAAGGAACTCTCTGGCCTATTCAAAGAGGTACACAAGAATATATGATGATATATATGATGATGATGACTGCCACCTGGTTAAGAACATATGAACATGATTGCTTTGACTTCGACACCAATATTCGACTCCACTCCGGAGGTACAACGTGGTAGAAGAAGACCCTGCATAAGGTGAAGTTTGAACCTTTGACCAATATAGAGAATCACCTTAGTCAAGGCCAACGTCCGCTGTGGACTTTAGCGCCTTCACACAGTAACAAATGAGCAAATATAAAAACGGGACAACACTTACCTCATCAGCAGCTTTATACGAGAACAAAGTGGCAAAGCCCTCCTTCAGCCACAAGTAGGTCCACCATTTGATTGTGACCAAATCGCCGAACCACATGTGTGCAAATTCATGAGCAATAACATTGGCCGTATATGTCTGGTTGCTGGTCGGAGTCTTTTGCGGATTATAGAGCAAGTTGTGCTCGCCATAGGTAGCAATGCCCCAGTTCTCCATTGCGCCGCCGTAACCCGGTACAGCAACCTGATCCAATTTGGGAAGAGTGAACGGCACGTCGAGGTAATCGGCCAAACGGGCGCTTGTTTGGATTCCGGTGAACAATGCGAATTCGCGTTCACGTCGTGTTCCAGGTCGAGAAAAGGTTCGCTGAGTCAAACCATTCAAACTGCCCGACGAGTACTCAAACATCGACACGATAAAGGCAATCAAATAAGTTGACATTTTGGGAGTTTCCACGAAGACAGTTTTCCCGTTGCTCGATTTGGCAGCATCAACTGGCATATTCGAGATGGCCGTGTACGAGGGACTGTGGTTTATTGTAAGAGTGAATGCAGCTCTCCGAGCGGGTTCATCATAGCATGGGAACCCATGCCGGGCATTGGTGCTCTCGAACTGGGTGGCAGCCAAGAAGCTGTATGGAAACGGAATTAAGTCATTGGTGGAAGTTGAATATTGGTTTTACATACACAGTATCTCCGCTGGAGTTCTTGTAGGTGGACATGTAGAAACCTCGACTATCCAGACGCAATTTCCCATCGTACGCAATGGTTAGCGTGTACGTTCGCCCTTGTATCAATTCCGAGTTGTCCTCTGGCGTTAGCGTCAGGAATTCCTTCACGGAGTCATAGAATGGACTGAGCTTGCTGCTGGTGCCGGTTACGGTATCGACCAGCGTGGACGTAAAGTTCTCTAGTTGTCGCGCGTGCACAACTATGCTCTTGGTAAGCTCCTCGTCCACTCGTAATGTGATCACGACCACACCCCTAAAGTTCTGATCGCCTGCGTGCACGTTTGTTGTTAGCGTTATGTCATAGTGGATGGGATTAGTATTATTCGGCAATCGGTAGTTCTGCACGTCATCTCTCGGTGCGAAACTCCTCAAATTGGGGTCCTCTAAGAAGGAAGATCGGTCTTCGAAGCGTGGTTGCAAATTGTTGTCTAAGCGTGGCGGAAAGCGATTCACGGATGATCCCTGAATTTGTCCCACTACAAGGAACAAAACAGCGATAGCTGCTAGCTGCAGGTGACCCATGTTTATAGACTAACCACGTAACCGCTATTGAGTAGTGTATGCTCGAGTGGTAAGCTTCTTACCGACAATTTGCGGTTCTTTTAGTATAGTATCGGTAATAAGATAAATACGCTATCTTCATTAGGGCAATAAATGACTTCTAACGCATGTTCAGATCTTATGGTTGTGACATAAACTTAAAGTGCTAATTAAGTCGCTTGATTAGCGATTATCGTATCAGTCGAACAGTCGGAAATATTCAACCCCTGGTCCCATCCATAATGAACGTCATCACAATATTTTGATATGTGCGTGTGTAGTTTCGAAATTCAATTTGTCGCCTTAGGCATCGCATTCAAAATGTATATCTAATCGTTTTGGTTGGTAGATAAGGCTGTGTCGAATTGTTGACCGTCTGATGCGAATTCTTTATCATTCACAGAGCTCGTAAAACTATCCGAGTCTTTTTATCTAGAAATTGTTTGTCTGGTTATGTGTGTTCTATGCGTGTTCTATACGTCTGTCTGGTCAGATGAAACATTGCAGACAAGTTCCATGAGGATAGTACTTAAACTGCGGGTGTCATTATGAAGATAGATGCAGGCTTTTGAAATACGGCCATGGGCGATTAAATATACAGAAGTCTGCGATCGCTGTGGGCACTATGAGTCTCTCCGCGATACTAATAAAGGTAACCACCTCTTGCGTGAACGAATACAGCAACCGGATTCATATACGAACATAGTCCGCGCAACGTTGTCTTCATTTTCGAAATTGATCAGCCATTTTCGGTGTTCCCCTTTGGTCTTATTCGAAATGGTATAAAAGTCAGATCACATTCTTTCGCGCTCTTTTCTGTTTCCCGATTTCGTGTGCATAACTCGTACCTATATGGCGAAAGACACGTAAGTCCGACATTTTTGTCGTTCCCATGTTCATAGTTGCCATTTTCTCTAGTTCGTTATTTCTTTTAAATTTTTGGTACATTAAAGCCGCTGCGAAATCTCAATTAACTAATCCCATCGATTACTAAAATTAATTTGGGGGAAACGGAAAAAAAAAACGAAAGGAAAATACCACGCTGATCGCGATTCTTTGGTAATTGAACTTTGCACGTGAAAGGATTTTTGTCAGGTAACATTCTAACAATTCTTTTTCTTTTTTTATCAGAAGCGGATGAGTACTGGTATTTGCCAAAAGTGTCTCCACTGCGATAACTACCGCATCCGAATTGAAGGGACACAAAACGATGCCTTTTAACATACTCTCCGCACGATACACCAAAACCCGAGGGGATTAGCTAAAGCCACTGCGAGTTACACCTCCCTACACGCTTAATATAGCGCCCCCATAAACATACAACCGTCAGCATATCCCAACAAAGAACAAAAATCCGAGTCACCTTTCCCATTGTGAAAAAAAAAAAAAAACATACCTATTTTTATATTTATAGATAAAAAGCGACATAAAACGTTAATTTATATGAAACAAGTGTAAAATGACCCTAATCTCTAAATTTGCTAAAAACTAACTTACTATTTAAAATCTTAATCTTAAATCTTAAATCTTAGGCAAAAGTCTAAGAATCGATGTGAATTTGATATCATCAACTTTCTTCTTTGGCTTAATATTAATTTACCTATTTACTACCTAAACTTTAAATACATAAACTACGATATTAGTTATTATTATACCATAAAGCATTGTGCCTTAAAACGCACTTATACCTACTTCATATATAGATTACACAATAAGCTACTTGACAGTTATACTTTCATAAATTGCACAATGGAGTCGCATAGTTTATAACATAAAACTGCGGATTGTAATTTACTTGAATCTATCACGATCAATCTACCTAATGTCACTATAAAATCTGATAAGCGTTAAATACAAAAAAAAAAACATGTGCTAAATTTACTTCTATTCGTTGAGATGTGTAAGTAGATAAGTGTGCGTAACATGCTTTAGGGACTAGCTCAATAGAAGTTGAGGAGGGCTAGTCACGGAGCCATGGCTTCATGTCATCGGCAAGGGGATGTTACGGATGTTACACCTTCACTTCCTAATTTTGTTTGACATCCCTGCCGCTATGTATGTGGAATTCAATATGTCAAACACAGCGAAAATTCCTCTTTGCTAAGTCAGCCATTTTGAGGAAATAGGTACTGCCAACCTCAACCGTACTTACTCTACTCCACTCTCAACGAAGGCACTATTTCAAAACTCGATCTTTTCCTCACAAGCTTCCATCCAGAAAGGAACTGTAACCGAGATTGTCACAAGATTTTTTTTCTTCAAGGTAATTCGCATCTTTTGGTCAATGCTGTACCATAAGAATTCTTTTTTTTTCGGCAGGCTGTCCCCTACCAGCATTATTCAGGAAATACCACGAAATATAAAAAAAAAACTTCTCAACTCATATCGATAAGCGAAAGAAATAAAATAAAAGAAACGACAAAACCTTCCAGGTAAATTTTTCGTAAAAGACGTGCTGCATTAGTGAAAGTTATATGTTTTTTTATTTTTTCTTACCCTATCACAGGCAAATTAAAAATATTCGGTGCTTTGGAGTCAGCCCGTAAGCCCTTCGTCGTGGTGGTGCCAAAAGAACGTGCCTTTTAATCCGCGCATGCATGGTGGTGACACAAAAGCACCCTTATTCTCCTGCCCGCCCAAATTCGATTACTCTTTCTGCCCTCACCCAATACACGCCGCTCGATCAAATTCGAAGCACAAACACAGGAGATAATTCTCCATCACACATTCGTTGGTGACAACATAGAAACCCCGCTTCCTCACCACCAACTATATCTACCGGGAGTATTCAACCGCTAGATCTAGCAAGTGCGCTCGTTATCCTCTCAGCACAGGCAGCTGAATTACGAATCATCATCATCACCCATTGCAACCACCTGCGCTCCTACACCCACCCAAAAGTGGAGACTTTCGCACAACACACCAAGCAACGCAGACAATCACGCGAAGAGAAAACCCATAGCTCCCAATCAAGGAGCGAATCAATCGCTACCCAATTCACGGTTTTTTCTCGTGCTGATTGCGAAAAGCGGGATCTTTTGGCCAGTAAGTGTGTGAAGATCAGCGTCCGCAGTGGTATCGGGACTTGAGCGAAGCGTGGCCGTGCGGAATCGTACTGAGTTGTGAATTGTGGTTTTTTTTTGTGTTATTTGTGTTCTAAGAGTAGATAATCCCCAAAATGAGATCTATAATGCTATGTAGTTAAAAGATCCTAAAAGAAAGAAAAAGTTTAAAATAAGAAAAGGGAAAAGAAAGAAACAGCAAAAAAAAAAAAAAAGGAAAAGGTAAAAAAAAATATGAAAATTATCTATCTTACCTAGTGATCTAAAATTACTTAATTTGCTAAAATTGGATAATCCTAAATAATTATTCTACGTAACATAAGAAAAACTATTAATTTGATAACCTATAGTGTGGTGTAGTGGTAGTTTGGCCTATTATTTGATTTGCAACAACATCAGCAACCGCAAAAACAGCAGCAACAACCTACGAAAACGGATATTGTGCACAATCTCTGGATAGTGGTGAGTTTTTTTTTTGTCTTCATTTCGTTTACTCTTTTATTGCCAAGCTATAGCTATATTTATCTATTTTTTTTTTTTTTTTGGTTCTTTTAATATATAACTATCGTGACAATGTGTATGTTTTTTTAAGAAATGAAATGATAGCCTTCATATTTTGAAACCTTTTGCTTCAAATCCCGTTTCCCTTTCATATAGAATAAGTACATAATATAGTAGTGATTTTTTTTTTTTTTTCTCCTTCCCTTGAAAAGCTTGTGGTTAAATATAACCAAATTGAAATTTGAAATATCCTAACTAAAAATAATGAAACCTACTTAAATTTAGAAACTACGAATACTTTATTGTTAGATATAGATTATAATAAATGAATCTTTGTTGCATTGACTAAGATGTTTTAAATTTAACGTTTGCTTCCTTATTTCACTCATTTTGACTCATTAGTACATAGTAACTATAATAGCACACCTCATGTATGCGAGAATCATTTTGTCTCCTTGCTTTTACCTTTTTTGTCATTCCCAAGGCACGATCATTTTGTAGGATATGGGTAGCCAGCAGCAAGATCCCACCCCACCGTCGAGCTGAATCCGAGCATCCGCAAGCGTGCCGCTGCTGCTGCTATGTCTGGCCATTTCCACCAAACAGACCCGCCCCCTCTACAATCTAGTCAATCACTGTCCGAAAAAAAACATGGAGAAAACTGTTTTCGCCAAATAACACTGCACAAAACTTCCGCCGCTGGCAGGATGCAATTCCATTGATCAAGTGTTTCGAGAATACACTTCAGCGATAAGGAACTTACAGTATCGGCACTTACTCAGATAAGATCCCACCTGATCCGTATGATGGTAGAAAAACGATAAAGAAAATATTTCGAAATACCATTTAAACAAGGCACTCCACGATGCTTATTGGGTTTAGGTCTCGAAGAACTATCGTCTGAGTCTTATCTCGTATCCTATAAGAATTCTAATATCCCGCAATTGTAGTGTGACCTGTGGCACCTAGGGAAGAGTCGAAGATAGTTACCAATTCCAAAGAGTTGATGCCAACTACTATGAAACGATTTGAGCAATATTACCAAAATTTTGACTATATTTCCGATTGAAAAACGAGTAGTAAAGGCAAGTTTTGTCGATGAAGATAAAGACACAGACACTCATGAAAAATAAATCCAGCGACGTGTCCTCAGACTCAGACTGTAACTGAAGTCTGAATTGAAAACAATTTCTTTCTGAATTTTCTGTGAGCCGAAGTTTCGGTGTAATTGCAACAGACGGATTCCTCGGTAATATAGAATAACTGTGGCCCAAGATCACCGAGACTCAAACCTGTATAATACCAAAAGACAGCCGTTCTTAGAAGGTACATTGCTCTTGTAGTAAAGCCAATGCTAGAAAAGGACATTAAACGATCAAAGTGCAAGCTTAAAAAAGGTCTTATCAGAATATCCCTTTCGGTGATAGGCCCCATATTTCCATACTCCCATGATACGTAAATGACCTTGTGTGCCTCCTGCTTCAAAAAAGAAATTATTGCCGCAACAATTTTTGTGTACCCAGGGCTATCCACAACCGTTCTGCTTGGTTTTTCTTATTTTTTTTTATTTTTTATGATGAATGGAAGGGACCTACAATTTTATGCCGGGTTCGAACGAATAAACTGAGATTAATATTCTCGAATATCTGCCAAACGTTCGTTAGAGGTGGTTCAGTGGGAAAAAAGCTTTTGAAATGTTAATATTTTGTGTTTTTTCGGGGATAGAGCCTGGGCCCCTTGCTCATCTCTGGCTTTTTGCAAATAAATTTCCTGTCCGGGGTCACCACCAGATATATCGCTTCATCAGGGATCTAGATAGCGACCACTCTAATCACTAACTGAAAAGTCAGAGCGGTCACAACCCTCCATCTTGCGAAATGAATGTCCTCAGTTTAACTAGTGCACCATAGACAATGTCTCAGGCTATTTACAAGTTAGTATACGTACGGACACCTTCTATATGCGTTATCCGACAGAAAGTATGTGGCAACATCATCTTCTTCATAGACTTCTCAAGGTACTATGCAGCGAAGACTAAACTGCAATGCCCCATACAGCAGTATAGACACAACGCCATCTTGCGGGCATCCTCTGCGTTATGGCCTGCCATACCATATGCAATCATAGTGCTTTTAGTCAACAAACAATACTTCTTCTAAACAGTGTTTTCAGCAGTCACATTACCGAAAGCAACCTCTATCGAAAATGTCCATTGTGGCTATGGTACCAAGTCTTTTGAATTGCTTCCAGAACTAACAGCTCATGAAATGGCCCTTAAAAGCCTGGTCGCATTAACAGCATAATATTCGAAATTCCACGAAATACTTGTACAGTACCCCATCGGTAAAAGCAACCGATGGAAATTCGAGCAGTTGCGTTAATTGAGGTTGTTGCTTTAACCGAGTCACAAAAAAATGTGCCTTGAATTAGAATTTAAGGTGAAAACCATAGTAAACAAAATAAAAGAATATTGTTCGTCGTAAAAGAAAAGACAAGGAATAAGTTAAGAATGTCCTTCCGAGGACATATAAAAAAACGCGAATGCAGGCCCGAAGGCCCGCCCACTATTCGACTTACAATGAAACAACCCCAAGTACCACGTTATAATAATATATTTATATGTTCGGTTCTGACGAAGTCCAACTTAAGACTAACTAATTCTAACAATATATCCCATTGGGAAACCACTGGTCGCATGATGCGAATCGCTGATTCCGCAGACGGATGTATTGCATGGGTATCCGGTGGGCCGCGCATGCAGGCAATCCGATCCCCATGCGCACTCGGATCGTGGGAACAGGTTCATACATGAATATGCTGAGACAGCGACTCCCATAGTGTTCGTCGTACTGTTATCTGATCGTCGACTGGTTGTAGTGCATTAACTGAATATAATTAAGTTCATTTAAAAAAAATATTTATACATTATGTAGTACAATTAAGTTTTTGGTTAAATTGTTTTAAAATATTGGGAAATGTTGGTTTGATTTTTCCTAGAGGATATATTAATGTCAACAGCCAGCTCTCTCAGTTTTTGAAGAGTCAAGGTATCTTCTAGTGGAACCGAGTTTTCTTCAGCCCATTGAAGACAAATGCTAAAGAGCATGAATGGAAAGTTGGGTTTACCGAGTCACAGTTTTTTTTTAAGATTTGCAATTACTGAGTCACTATTGGTAAAATTTTAGGTGTTGCTTTAACCGAGGTATTGCGTTTGTCGGGGGTTGCTTTTACCGAGGGCGTAATGTAGTTCCCTCGCTTCACCTTTAAAACATTCCTTGCCTTCACGCGGGATCAAACAAAGGGTGATTTTGGCTAAGAGCCTTCTTTTTCAAACCCTCTCCGGCAACAACCAATTTGTAAGCTCAAAGCTAATTTGTACTGGTGTTGCTTTTCCATTTAATCAAGAGCATAGGCTTACTTTCCACGTCCCCATAGAGTCGCCCTCCTTTTTTTTCTGTCAAGCCGCATGAAATGGAATGCCATTATCACTACGTGGTTACTTGTATGTGCTTCAGTTGGTTCTGAAGATTTGTATCTCTTAAGAAAATACTCAAAATAAATTAGCTTGCTCAGTAATAGTTACACTCGTGTATTGATGGCGTGAGTATAATAAACAAAACGTGTAAGTAGCTGGATGTGTTACCAATAACTGTAGTTCCCCACACTCACGCATACATTTTGAAAGTTTAACTATGGAAAAACTTCAACATTTACTTTTGCTACGTGCAAATGAAATGCGAAAACCTTAAACACCAACAACCTTAAACAAACAAATGACACTGGATGTTTTCCTTCATTCACATCAGTCAACAGAATCAGGAGGACACAATACACAAATAGATCTAGATATATGTAGGTAGTGCAGACGAAAAAAAAAAAAATCGGAAAGAGTGGAATGCGGAATGCCATTTTTCGGTATCCTTGTTCCCATTTATACTTAGTTGCCATCTCTGCTGTCAGCCTGCCTGCCAAACATTCACAGCCAGGCGAACTCTACGAACGCATCCGGCATTTCGGATGGCTTTATACATTAAAAGAAGAGAAGGAAAAAAAATGTGTGCAAAGGAAATTCAGCATTCGCAGAATGAAAAGAAATAAAATCCCCACAGAACAGAAAAAGCACATTTGAGGTATTTGTGTTTTTGTATCCTTATTTATGTTTTCGTTCTTTTTTCAACGAAAAGGGGAGAAGTTGAAAACTTTTGCACAAGGACACATTTTGCATAAAGTTTTTTTTTCCGAACTCAGCCACATGATTAAATGAAACACTAGGGACTCGTGGTGTGGATATGGATACACACTTGACTTTCATTTTAAATGAGTTTGGTTGGAGTTAGGATTGCGTTTTATATGTGTGATTGTTCAATGTATAAATTTTGTGTTAAATAATGTTTTAGGATAAATGTTGTATGTTTTATGTGTGTTATACTTTCCCTTATGTTTTGTATGTGTTCCGAATGATTGTGTAGTGTGTAGTGTTGTGTAAAATAAGAGTGTTGTTTCAAATAAACGTTATAAACTTTATTTTCATATATACAAATCCAAAAAAAAATGCCATAAGAAAACAAAAAGGAGGTTAACCGATCTCGTTGACTGTGTACGCACCAATGAATCCAAGTGCCTACTAGCCAGCCAGCGAGAGTCATCGATCGCATCAAATTGCAGTAAATGTATGCACACAATTAGACAAAATGTTAGCAAGAGAAAGAGTATTAAACAGTTGGAATGAATGAATGCATGATTTATGTACGTTAGCTGAATTAAGAGAGTAGGCAAGAATCAAAGAAAAACTGTGTTGTTAGACAAACATAATATATATGTTAATATGTATGCACTTTGTTAAATTCGTAGGGTATAGTTTTAAAGTTTTATTTTAATGAAGAGTTTTAATTAATTTGTGTCGTTCTAAAACATCCAGCCCCCCTGAAAGCCTAAGGCCTTTCAGAAATAGGCAGAACAGCAACCTTAACAGCAGGTCGTACATAATCGCCGAACTTTGTACGTATGGTTACAACTCTACATTTGTTGTCTGCTCCGGGGTGAGTTTTAAGAATTCGTCCGAGAATCCACTTCGATGGGGGTAGATTGGGTTCCTTGAGTAGAACAACATCGTCGACTTCCAGGTTGGGTTGCGAATGTCTCCATTTGGGTCTTTGCTGCAGGGAGGTAAGATATTCGCTATGCCAGCGTTTCCAAAAACCTTGAAACATTGCCTGCAAAAGTGACCAATTAGTTTTCATATTTACAATAGGATGAGAAATATCAGGTTGGGGAACAGAAGTATATGCTTCACCAATTAAAAAGTGAGCAGGTGAAAGGGCAAGAGGATCAGAATCAGATGTTTGCCACATTGGTCGCGAATTGAGTAGGGCCTCAATTTTTGCCAAGAGGGTGTACATTGCCTCATAGGTAAGTTTTGTTTCACCTATGACGCGTTTTAAATGCAGCTTAACAGATCGAACTCCAGACTCCCATAGGCCTCCAAAATGTGGTGAAGAGGGTGGTATGAATCTCCATTGTATGTTGTCCTTTGATAGATGATCGGCGACAAGTGTGTTGTGGTTTTGACTGCACAGCAGTTTAAACATTTCATCCAGCATTCGTTTTGCACCGTGAAAATTGGTGGCATTGTCACTCCAAATTTCGTACGGCCTTCCACGTCGTGCAACAAAACGATCCAATGCTTGAAGAAAACTTACTGAGGATAAGTCTCCAACAAGCTCGAGGTGTATAGCCTTGGTTACAAAACAGACGAATAAGGCTATGTACGCCTTTACGAACCTCGGGTTTCTTCCTAAATTAAGACGAAGAGTGATGGGGCCAGCATAATCGCAGCCAACTCTGCTGAATGGCCGCGAATATCTTACTCGTTCACTGGGGAGGTTTGCCATCAGTTGATTGGTAGTGGTTTGTCGCTGGCGGAAACACGTAGTGCAATCATGCACAACCTTTCGAACTAGGTTTCTGCATCCGATTATGTAATAATTCTGTTTTGTTAATGCAAATAATAACGAGGCGCCAGAATGGAGATGTTTTTTATGTTCATATTCAACGATGAGTTTAGCAATTGGGTGTGATTTACAAAGCAAGATTGGGTGTTTTTCGGAGTAGTTTAAGTTTGAATATTCTAAACGACCACCGACGCGTAGAATACCGAAGGAATCAAGGAAAGGGCACAAAGACGAGAGTTTGTTTTTTTTTGAGGGCAGCTCCGAATTATTTTTGAGACAAGCGATTTCATTTTTAAATAAGGAAAATTGAGCACTTTTGATTAATTCCGTTTTTGCAAAGAGAAGGTCTTCTGTTGAGGGGGTATGTCCCTTACGAGCATATTTAGATGGTCTAGAGTTTTGAACGAATCGAAATATATATGCTGTGACGCGTACCGATCGAAGCCAGTTAGAGGAATTGTGCAAAAGCTCTTCAAGCACGGGTAAGTTATTTGTGTTGATATTTGTTATGAGTACCTGTGGCGAAGATACCTTCCTTTTTTCCAATTGAGTTACGTCAATGTCTTCCTGTTGGTATTCCGATAGAGGCCACTTGGTTCGATCTTCACTTAACCACTGGGGTCCCTTCCACCAAATATGAGTATCCGATAGTGTAGAGGGTAACATCCCTCGTGTAGCGGCATCCGCAGGGTTAAAGGCCGATCGAACATGGCTCCATGACTTGATAGGAATCGATGAAAGTATCTCAGATGTCCTGTTCCCAATGAAGACAGACCATTTTTTAGGTGGGGCTGAGAACCAATGCAGTACAATGGATGAGTCTGTAAAAGCGAATATTTTTATGTCTGGTTCCTGTAACGATAGCTTAATCTTGTCTAGCAAACGGGTTAGTAATAAGGCTCCACATAACTCCAATCGGGGAAGTGATAGGACCTTCAAAGGGGCAACTTTTGATTTTGCAGCTACAAGCGTGACTGAAATGGTGTTGTCTGGATTTACGCTGCGACAATAGACGACTGCTGCGTATGCATCCAACGATGCATCACAAAAGCCATACAATTCCCAATCGCTCTTATTGTAGAGCATTATTCGAGGGATCGAAAATGTTTCCACAAGATGCAACTCGTTTCGAATTGTGATCCACTGATGAGACAGGCCTTCTGGGACTTCTTCATCCCATTTGAGTTGTTTTCTCCACAGCTCTTGTAGCAAGATTTTTATGCCTATTACAATAGGGGCAAGGAATCCTAACGGATCGAAAATGCGCGATGCGTCTGACAGTATGCGACGTTTTGTCCAACAGGACCCCAAAGGGCTTAACCTGACCCTGTACGTAAAACAATCCTTCGAAGGGCACCATTGCAAGCCAAGAATCTTAATTGAATTGGACTCTTCAAAGTCAACTGGTGACAGTTCTCTTTGATCGTCCGGTAATGAGGTTAGCAATGGCCAGCAGTTGGTGGACCATTTACGTAGGTTAAACCCAGCTGATTTTAGCAAATCAATCAGCTCTATGCGAAGGGTGATGAGATCTTCAATAGTGTCCGCACCTGTTATGACATCATCTACATAAAAGTCGTTTTGTAGTGTTGCAGATGCACGGGGATGTGTCAGTGATGAATCCATGGCCAGTTGTTTTAAAGTTCTAACTGCTAAAAATGGGGCCGCTGATGTCCCGTATGTCACAGTTAGCAATCGATAATGATTCAGCGGTTCATCTGGGTTTTCACGCCAAACAATCCGCTGATAGTCAGTGTGATTTCGTGCAATATAGATCTGGCGATACATCTTCTCAATATCTCCACTCATAAGATAAATGTGGCGACGGGATCTTAAGCAAATGGAGAAAATGTCGCGCTGGATAGTTGGACCGACTAGAAGAGTTTCGTTGAGTGATCTCGAATTATTGCTTTTCGCAGATGCGTCGAAAACAACTCTAATTTTGGTCGTAGTGCTGTCGCTCTTAAAAATGGCATGGTGAGGCATATAGTAGTTTGATTGTTTTGTGGATCGGAAAATATCACTGGGAGGAATTTCTTCCATATGCCCAAGTGAAATGTATTCATTTATAAAGGCTGAGTATTGGGATTTGAGTTCGCTGTTTGAATTCAATTTGCGTTCGATTGAATGAAACCGAGTAAGAGCTGTTCCAAGGGAATCTCTGAAGTTTAATTGAGTTGAGGGTTTAAAGGGCAATTGCACTTCATACCTGCCATCTGGCCGACGAATGTGGTTATTGGCGAAATGTTCCTCAGCAAGTTGCTCTTCTACAGACAACGGCGGTTCACTGGAAACTTCTTCTAGCCTCCAGAATCTTTCTAGATCAAATTCTTGTTCATAGTCTAACCGAGTGTGATGAGTTGTAAGAGAGGAATGTTGATCATGGTGGCCTGCTATAACCCAGCCAAAAATAGTTGGAATGGAGGTGAGACTTCCCTTCGGGTCAAATTTAGCTGACCCTGTGATGATGCTAAAAACTTTATCAGCTCCTATCAAAATGTCGATAGAATTGGGTTTATTGTAATTGGGATCCGCGAGCTCAAGAGAGACGAAGTTTTCAGGGATTGTATCGACGGAACATGGTGGAAGAGCAGAGGTAATGTTTTGTAGGACGTAGCAATTAATGTGAATTGAGTCAGCACTATAACGAGAAAATAGGTCAAGGGAAACCAATCCATTGGTAACCCCCGCAGATGTGGATGCGATTCCGATGATTGGAACCCGAGAACGTTTACGCGGTAATCCCAAGCGTTGAGCTGTTTGCTCAGTTATAAACGAGACTTGGGATCCCGAATCGAGAAGAACACGGACGATTTGGTAACTCCCATTTTTGTCCCGTATCTGAGCGACAGCTGTAGGTAGAATGGATGTGTAACGATGGCTAGATTCAAGAGTATGGGTTACTACGAGGGGAGTTTCAGAGGCAGGGCTTTGCGGTGATGATTCAGTATTTGGGGTTTGCGACTGGTGGACTAAGGTATGGTGGCGCGAATTGCACTGGCGGCAGCGAAAGTTAGAACGGCACTGGTTAGATGAATGTCCCTTGCGGAGACAGTTAAAACAAAGCGATTTGTTTTTTACGAACTCGCGGCGAGCGACAATATTCAATGTCTTAAAGTCTTGGCAGTGCGACAAGGTATGATCTGCCTGGCACTTTGGGCAACCGGACGATGTTTCAACGAGATGAGTTTGAACAGCTCGAGGAGATGGCTTGGACCGAGAAAAAGAGATGCACGATTCTAGACACCGACAGCGTGTTTGAAGGAAATCGAGGAACTCATCTATAGTAGCGTCATCGCGTGTGCCAACTTCTTCCGACCAAGCTCGCTTCGTTTCATGATCAAGCTTTTGCACAAGAATATAGATGAGCCATGGATCTCTGCCATTCATGTCTAGCGCGTTAAGACCTCTTATAGCTTCATCAGCACTGTCAGTTATCTTCCGAAGCGATTGAAGATTTGCGATGGTACATGTTGGAAGGCATATAAACGAATGAATGAACGATTGCGCGATTAAATGTTTTTGGTCGTATCTTTTCTCTAGTCGGTCCCATGCTTCAACATAATTGTTTTCCGAACATGAAATATGTTTTAGCAGATTTGCAGCTTCGCCACGGAGGAATGATTTTAAAAATTGAAGTTTTTGCGTACACGTTATGGTTGAGTTTGAATCAACTGTTCCCGAAAACATGTCTCGGAAAGTTGGCCAGTCTTTGTAATCGCCTGAGAACGGGGTTATTGTTAAATAGGGTAGCTTTACGGTCTTAGAAGTGGCGGCAAATTCTGAGTCAATCGAGGGCGGAGCAGGCGGAACAACGGATTTATTTTCTGCGAGTTGGTTTTCCAAACTGAGTATCGCGTTGGAAATAACTGAATGCGCGGCATAGTATTTGGCCTCATATTCCGCAAATTCAGGCTCGCGATCTACATAGCCATCGGTATCAATAAATTCTAATAACTGATCTTGTAATGTAACGAATTCTTTCCACGTTTCATCGAGTTTTTCGAGGCGAAATTGAAGGTTAGCTAAGGTCGTGTTAGAGTCGATAGTGTTCGCGAATGTTGCGGCAAGTGTGATGCAGCCTTTTGCACGACCACGCTTTGCAATGATTTTATTCATGGTTTCGAAAATAAAGTTTAAAATTATCAGAAATAGTGATAATGCAATAAAGTTAGACTAGAGAGGAAACCGTGTTATATTCACTGTATACTGCAGTCCGTTAGGCTTTGTTGAATAAAGTACAGCTGCTTAAACCGTAAGCAGTAATAGCCTTTGACCAAATATTTAACACGTGATTTCCTGCACACACTGTCTATATGTATATAATCTATGTATGTATATAGGTTTTCAAAAAACACGCGATTTTCTCTATGCTGTGTAAATTGTCATGCGTTTTGTATATACGTAATTATGGCTTTGTGAAACACGAGATTCACTATACGTATGTATATAAGAGCAAAAAATGTCAAAATTCACGATTTCACTGGGTAATCCGGCTACAGAAGGACCAATTTATAAATGAGTTTGGTTGGAGTTAGGATTGCGTTTTATATGTGTGATTGTTCAATGTATAAATTTTGTGTTAAATAATGTTTTAGGATAAATGTTGTATGTTTTATGTGTGTTATACTTTCCCTTATGTTTTGTATGTGTTCCGAATGATTGTGTAGTGTGTAGTGTTGTGTAAAATAAGAGTGTTGTTTCAAATAAACGTTATAAACTTTATTTTCATATATACAAATCCAAAAAAAAATGCCATAAGAAAACAAAAAGGAGGTTAACCGATCTCGTTGACTGTGTACGCACCAATGAATCCAAGTGCCTACTAGCCAGCCAGCGAGAGTCATCGATCGCATCAAATTGCAGTAAATGTATGCACACAATTAGACAAAATGTTAGCAAGAGAAAGAGTATTAAACAGTTGGAATGAATGAATGCATGATTTATGTACGTTAGCTGAATTAAGAGAGTAGGCAAGAATCAAAGAAAAACTGTGTTGTTAGACAAACATAATATATATGTTAATATGTATGCACTTTGTTAAATTCGTAGGGTATAGTTTTAAAGTTTTATTTTAATGAAGAGTTTTAATTAATTTGTGTCGTTCTAAAACAGGTTGAGAATAGATAATTTTAAAGTGGATATGGTCAGCACTGCCAGATATGAAGGATGAGTCTTGGGTGTTTGTTTTGTCTAGGAATGTACGTGTGTACATGTTGCATGATTTAAAATTTATACAATCTTCATCCATGTGCTCAATTCAAAATGGTTACTGTGGTAATGACAGGCCAAAGTCGAGACAACCGGTTCGGTGAACAAATCTGCCCACGCCCGTAGGTCAAAGAAACGCCAGATCGGCCGAGAACATTGTCGAGGTTCCATATGGCAGTGGACAGGGGAACTCGTTCCCACGCCGTGCACAAAAAGTCGGTCTTTTGGAAACCTCAACCTGGCGGTCTTTGCGTCGTAACTGGGTCTTAAAGCCGTACAAGATCGGACGACCATAATAACAATTGACATCGCGGTTTGGGGCGTAGGCATCATTGTTCCTTTTTTATTCTTTTTTACGATATTGGTGAGGCCTTCACGGCGAGCAATACACAGATCGATGATAACTGATTTCTTCTGTTCCAAATTGAACAATTTGGAGGTAGGGGACATGTGGTTTCAGCAGAACGGGGCTACGTGCGACACAGAAGAGGTCACTGCTGACATACCGCATGAACGATTGGAGGGTATGGCTATCTCTCGCAGGGGTGATGTGAATTGGCCATCGATATCTTGAAATTTGACCTTTGACTTTTTCTTCTTAGGCTTTTTAAATATAAAAATATGCCGCAATCGACCTGTATCCATAAACCTAGCATAACCAATTCATCGCTTAAATTCAGTCGGATCTCTGCAGCAGAGCAGTTAAAAGTTAAACCACTCGGATTCTTGTCAACGTGAGTTGCGGCGGCATACATTTGAACGATGGCATTATGGATCTTTCAAATAAGAAAACAAATTTCGTTAATAGGTACCTCAAACGCAGCTTGTTTTATTCCATTTCAACATCGACCCGTCCTTCTTGAAAAACCCTATAGCTGTCAACAAGAATGGAATGCCTAATATCGACGAGTCGGAGAAAATGTCACAATAGTCGAGGTAGTAACTGATTTTGCCGGCTCTGTATAGTAAGGCCCCTCAAAACTTAAAAAATAACTTTTGTAAGACCCTAAAGTAAGCTTTTAGCAGATCAAGATACTCGTATCTCTGGCGGTTAAGAGAGAAAAAAAAATCTACAACCGATAATATTGGTCCCGTTCGGGTTGACGATTTTTGCCGAATCAACAACGAACTATAGAAATTGTACAGCGACATTGACCAGTCACAAAAGGAAAAGAAATTTAGCCCCAATGAAAAATTTACCAAAAACAAAAATTAAAAATTGTCCCCAAAAAATTTATATGAAAAAAAAAAACAAGATATTGATAAATTTTTTGATTATTGTGGTGATATTTCATGTTTTGGGTGCATTTTTCATTTTGCGGTGATTTTTCATTATGAAGAATTCCCCAACCTCTACCTTTTTGTTTGAATTTGAATTTCTGAAAAAAACATCAAAATTCAACATCCGACTGTCTGTAAAAAAAGAGAATTTAAAATTTATGAACAAGACACATTCAAGTACCTCTACCTAACAATCGGAGACAATATACGTACACAAAATACATGAGTACTGAGTACCCTCCGACTGTCAAATAGTAAGGTATGGGTACTTGAATGTGTCTTGTTCATATTATCTTTTTAATTCTTTTTTTTAACAGACAGTCGGGGTTTTTTGTTTTTTAAATTAAGTTTATTTTTATTTTTATCTTTTTAGCCTGTGACACTCCGGTGAAGAATACGAATATAATGACACCGCACTATTCAAAATCGGTCAAGCCGTTTAGGCTACCCGGCGTCACGTAGGAACGTACATAGGATAGGAGCGCGACACATAACTCTCCCTGTGTCCATTCGGGAAAAAAACATTTCACCATCAACGCCCTAAAAGTCCATATAAATGAGATTTTTGTTTAGCAAAAATTGCTTGTACCAAAAAATACCCATAATAATGCCGTTTGTAATTGTGACTTTTATACTAAAGGTTGATTTCATGTGATTTTCTTTCCGAAGAATAGAAATTTTACTTTTAAAAGTAAATCCGAGAATTAAAACAAAAAACTTAAAACTAAAACTTTCTTTGTGAAACAAGATTCGTTGAAAGGCATGACAGTATTATTTCCCTTGTAGAGCTCTTCAAATGCATCTTAATTAGTCTTGAAGAAGTAATGAGCAGAACGTGGGCGATGTCTTCGAAAGAATCAACACTTCTGGCAGCGGTCCAAAAAAGTTATTTCCTCGTAAGCCTCGTTTTATGCGAAAAACTATTCAGTTTAAAGCTGCCCTTATCTGTTTTCCTACAGAACAACGCCTCAGATTTCATTTCTGCAACCGAGCGCACAAAAGGAGTTCTGAATTCTCTTAAGAACATCAGAGAAAATGCCGACTTCTTTTCAGAGAAGTTTTTCAATTCGCATCCCAAATTTCCGATGACTTCTTGGAAGTTGAATTAAGAGCTCCAAGAAATTTTTTTTAAACAAACAACGCCTTCCATTCCAGATACCTCTCCTACTCAAGCCTATTTTAGAGTGTCTTTACTGATTCCTTGCATAGATTTGTTAATATAAAATCTTACGGACATGTTGATGGCCAACGAAGACGTTTTACCATCATTTCAAGCTCTTGTCCCAGGTTTTGCTGTACTTAAGCGGGTGAACGAAATGGAAAAGCTAGCATGTTACTTTGATAATGGAATTTCGTTGTCAGCTGTGAAAGCTGAGTACATTCTTTGGTGCGAAAAAATATCGTCGAGTGACCCTTCTACCGAAGTTTTGAAATTGCTTTATGTGACAAGACTGACTTTAGAGGTATAAAGTTCTTGCTTACGATTTTGGCCACAGTTAGTGTTGATTGTTGAAAGAACCTTTTCAACTATGAAAAGGATTAAAACAGTGTCCCGAAGGGCGTTATGGGGAATGCAAGATTAAGCTCAATTGCTATGATATCTGTTCATTCGGATATTAATGTGGATTCAGATACGGTGATTGATCTCATGTCAAAAAAAAATCAAGACGTCATCTGCTTTGAAAAACTGTGTGTAGAAAATAGTTTGAATATGTTCGTTTAAGTACATACATTTTAAAGACTAATACAAATTAATGAATTGGAATACTCGTAGTTTTTTGTTTAAAAAAATCCTCGTTTGATTTGGAAACAATCCCCAACGGAAACAAAATCCTGGCTACGGCACTGCATGTCGCTATTCTACAAAACGGTGAATAGGTTAATGTAATCAATATAAATAAATAAAGGAATAAACTGTGAAAAATTCAATCGCGGACATAAAATAACATTTTTTTTTTCTAAAATAATTGTATCTGTTTTCGTTTGTTGATTTTGGCCGAAGCTGTTAGTCTAATTGATACTTACGGCCATATTATTCACTCCGGGTGTAACTCAGGTTTAAGTTAATTTTACACCCGATCATTAATCCGCAATTTTTAAACCCGATAATTTAAACCTATGTCCATATTATTCACTGAAAAATATGCATTAAACCCGCTGGATTAAAAATGGTTTTAAATGCGGATTTAAAACACTTTAAACCGTTTTTAATCCGTTTTTACCCACGTAATGTCAAATTTCACAAATCATGACATTATTTTTTTTTTTGTCACTTGTAAATTGATTTCATTTGTTTTGGGCCTAGTTATATTTTAAAGTGCATTAATTATGCCGAAATTTCTATCCAATCATCGAATGTAGCCTCCAAAAATACTCTTTTTCAGCACGAAATATTCTCCCAGTTGTGCAATCGATATATTCGACGACAAGGGCGACGTTAATTTACCATCAGCTGCTGTTTCATCAGCTCTTTGATAAATTCGTCTTCTGACGACGAAGACATCAACATTAATTTCGTCCATTTCACGAATGAAGTCCTTTTTAAGTTTCTTGCCATTTATTTTTTCCTATTCCCCTTTTCTACTTTTTCTTATTTCTTGCGAGCGAAGAAATGTCAATATTATGAAATTGAGTTTTAACCCGAATTAAAGTATTTAAACCGGTCTCCGGATTGCGTTTAAATCCAATCGGGTTAAACGCTGTCAAATTTAAAAAAACTGGGTTTATGTTCGGGTTTAACGAGTGAATAGTATGGACTTGGCTTTAGTTTTTGGGTTAAACTCACTTAAACCCGGGAGTAACCTTTAACCTGGATTAAAGGGAGTGAATAATATGGCCGTTAGTTTATGCTTCTTATCGTATTTTGAAGTCTCCGCAGTTTTCAATGTGAAATTAATTCCTTTTTTTATTAATCTAAAAGAAAACAAAATGCAATTGGTGATTTTCAATTCATTCCGTGTTGGTCAATTACTTTAGTGATAACTTTTCTTTTTTTTAAATGCAATTTGAAAGCTTTAGTAATAAGAAAAGAAATAGCCAGAGTTTGTATGTCGTTCAACAAAAAAGTGTATATAAAAGTTTTTTTAAAATAAGAGTGTTGGAAGGATTCATGTAACGGAAGGGTAAACGTTTTTTTTTAAAAGCCCTCTCCTTCGAAATGTTGATTTATAGTGGAGAAGCGTCGCTTGCGAAAAAGAAAAATAAAAATATGCCAAAAGAGACACGAAAATTACAGAAGCAAAAAAACTATTTTCTTGGACAGGGAAAAATAAAAATAAATCTTTCGCCAATTTTTCATTGGGGCCAAATTTTATGTAGCCGTCAGAAATGTGTCTGCTACGGCAGAACGAATAACACTAACTCTCTGGAAAGAGAGAGACGAAGCAGAAGACGAAGAGATCGCATTAGGACTCATAACCAGGGTTGCCAGATTGGGCGCTTTGTTCTATTTTTCTTTTTTCTTAAAAAACGGATAAAAATGAAAAAATGAGCACGCAACACAATTTTGGGCTACATATCGTTTTACAACTTGTGCGTTAATTTCGTTTGGTTTATTAGTTCACAAAACTAAAAACAAAAAAAAATCTAAAAAAAACCCACACAATGTCAAGTGACATTGAACAGTCGTTCAACTTGCAGGCACACCAATTTATTTGGCAGGCCTTTTGATTTGACACAAGCCACAAAAGCCAATTGCAAAAGATAGAAATCAAATAAAATTCTGGTAAAATACCAAAGGAAAAATACTCAATGAATTGGGAATATTTTCATCGATTTTTGGGCTTCTTTCTGGGCAAAGATTTTGGGCTACATTTTCTATGGTTTGGATGCTTAAAGCAAATTAAATGCTGACAACCCGGCTCATAACTCAAACGCGACCTCAAAACTACCATCTGAACCAACAGGAGCTAACTGAAATAGAGGCTGTCGGTTAGCGAGAATGCCGAGATTTTTAAAGAAGATCTCAAAGAAGACAGATCTATGCAAGTGCAGACTCGGCATCCTCTTCCAGGTAGTTTCAGAAGAAATGATTTGCAGGGAGATACAATTAGAGACAAGTGTACTAGTATGCATATAACCTATCTCTTTAGTCTTGAGCGCTTGAGATTCATCATGAGCAGATCTGAATCGATTCAAATATTTATACCCAGTGGCAATAGTTCCAGTGGATTGTTAGTTAATTTATTGACAGTTCCACAGCTCGTTACTCTTGAAAAATAAATAATGTAGAATTAGCAGAAGAGTGCAGATCGAAAGTGAAATACAGAATAGTTGAGGAATGTGTTAGGTAAATCACAAATTCAACAAAGCTAATGTTGAATGCAACTGTTCTGGAAGGATTTACGAAAGTACACAATATCTACATTTTCATAACAGCTCATTGAATTTGAACCAAATTTGTTCGATTCAAAATTTGCTAGGACCAACAAGTGTAAGAAATCCAATTCCGGAGGTGTCTTTGTCCTCCTAAATAGCCTGCATTCTCACATCCAATCAACAATGTGTTCTAACACAATAATAGCCCAAGCAATATCAAATTTCGGTTTTCTATCCATGACCTCCATTTTCTGTTCAATTCTATTTCAGTCTTATTATTACGAGCCTAGGTTGCTCTGCTCTGCACACACGAGGAACGTATGTTGTGAGGCGCAGGGGATTATTATTTTTGTGTAGTCGATAAAATTGATTTATCCAATGCTATGGTGGGAGAGAGAGAGTTCCCTTTCACCGAGTCATGCACTAGCTGTTTAGGGATGTTCAATATTGCGCACAGGCTTCGATTGTAGGACGTCCTTTAGACATTCATATTTTGTACGGTCACGCACATAGAACCAATATCTGTTGTACTCCGGCTGCCAACTTGCGAAAATGTTAAATGAAACGTTGTTGCGGATAGTTGGTAGATATATACCCAATATCAGATTACCCCAAATAATGCTCTCCACTCGGGGTTGTTGTGAATTCTCTGCATGTACGAGTACTGGTGGTCCACCTTTGTTGTTCGCTAGTTTATTGGATTGCGTCAGTTCACGAAGTGGACCGTGTCAATCAATTGCGAAATCGAACTCGAGAAAGGAAGAAAGTAATCCTTCCGCCTCTTAGACTCCAGTGAATTCGATTTGTCATGCAAGTGGCACTGAAGTTCGAATTTTGGCTTGATTATACAAAATCCTTATTTGCATATCGATTGTGTGAAATTATGTGTGTCAGCAGTCACGATCCACGAATTGGAGAGAGCAACAAAATGAACACATGTTCTCGTTGCCAAAAGTGCCACAAAGGGCGTAATATTTATGACCAAAACCAGTGGCATCGAGTTTTTCTACCACCACTAATCCCATTGAAACACAAAATGCCATTACTGTAAGTTTAATCCGGTAAAATCGCCACAAAAGCCACAAACGAAACAAATAATGGCTACGCCTGTCAACCACTCATCCTACGCGGTTCCGTTTTATTTCTTCCTATTAGTAAATTTGTTTATTTGCTGTATCCTTGGGATGACTGAAGGCTTTGATCGTCTTTGATTAGGTTGGGGATTTGCCATTTGGGGAACGGGGTTCGTTAGGTGTTGAGAAGTTTCAATTTGTATAATTGCTTTCGTATAGCAGTGAAATGTTTTAATACCACAGGATTGGGTTTGCGAGTTTTTCAACTTTTGTGGAGATGAACACTTGAGGGCACAATATATTACGCTGCCGATTTAAAAAGCAGGTTACAATTTTATTTTATTTTCACTTGCGCAAATGTCTAACAATAAGAACAAAGCAAATTTTAAATGACCTAGAGACTGATTTAGCTAGACACATGCATTGTGCATGTGGCATGCCAAAAGCTGTTTAAAAATAAAGTTGAAAATTGTAAGTTTTCTGACTGCATTGTCAGAAGGTTGGTTTCTTCCTAATCGATTCGTTATGAGACGCAGGGATGAGGGGTGGATACGACCAACCTTTGTGACCGTCCTGTCCCGCTTCAAATGCTTTTTTTCCTTGATGAGTTCGCAATCATTAACACAAAAGTGCCGCACCTAAGCCGGACAAATATTGCCCAAGTAGAAATTTGTGACTATTATCCTAATTTACTTTAAATTATAGTCACCACACGGTATATTCGACTCAATTCTGGGTCGACAAAAGCATCCCAATAAGATGGTGACTCTTTTACATTTTTGCTATCATTACGCGTCCCAATGATACTTACAAATGTCCTTTATGCCCAAAACACATGTGCAGAAATTCTGCACGCAGCACAGCATGCAGTGCTGCAAAGAAATCAGATGTGCAGAATATTATTTGACATGCCTTTCATCGGCATATCATTCACCGACTAAGCGGCTGATGTGTTTGCAAATAAAACAAAAATAAACACGATCAGCAAATGTCAAAAGCCGATGATGCGAAATACTTGAAATTGCAATTTATTTTCTTTTGTGTTGTGGTACGCTTGAATTTTGCAGCAAATTTCTGATTTCTGCACATGTGTTTTGGGCATTACTGTAACATGTCACAGCACACAAAAGTTGCGAAGTTTCCATTTAATGTTGCCATTTATCAGCTACGCAAATTGACTGCGCACAGTCGCGTGTTTCGTTTCGTCGTCCGGGTGGGGCACTTTCGACGTGAGTTTAGATGACGCAATAAATCAATTAGTTGGAACGTACTGTTTTAATTTATATTGTTAAACAAATCTTAAATCTATAAACATACAAATTAAATAAGATAAGAAATTCATTTTTCAATTAAAATTAAATTAAGGAAATATATTTAAAATCACATTCGTTTTAAGAAAAAAAAATTGTTAAGTAAATAATAAAGTTGGAACGTACTGTTTTAATTTATATTGTTAAACAAATCTTAAATCTATAAACATACAAATTAAATAAGATAAGAAATTCATTTTTCAATTAAAATTAAATTAAAGAAATATATTTAAAATCACATTCGTTTTAAGAAAAAAAAATTTTTAAGTAAATAATAAAGGTAAAATAAGAGGATATGTTAAAAAAAATCATTGCACGTTGTATCGACCCAGATCAACGTCCTTAGAAAAGATATGGTGAGAGTATCTTGACGATCCAGCTGAGTGCGAAACGTTGTATTGCAAAGCTTTTCAATGTGTTGCTTGTGTTTTATTTTTAAAGCTTTAATAAGGTATAATATAAAAAAAAACAATATATACAAATAATACTTATAATATCCATTTTTAGTTAAAATTTATGTTAATATATTCCATTTTTGACAGGACTTCTGGAAAACATTTCGAAACATATGAAAAGAGAGTGGTGATTAGTTTCAGTAAATTAAACCAATCTCCGTTCAGCACTTCCGGAAGCCATTTTTATATATATGAAAGCGAAATTTTGTAAGCCATCGCTATAAAAATATCAACATGCTCAGCTTTCCCATAATTCCTACCACGTTAATAAGACAGCCGACCAAATCCACTGAATCGAGGAACCATTTAAGACTTCACCTTGCAAGACAGTCTCGTGTCCGTGGCTTATACACCACGAGTTCGAATAAAAAATGAACCCCTGTCAATAGAAGCGACTACCTATCTAAGACAGTTCAATAAAATCGTCATCGCCATCCGATAAGGGCCCTGACATTCAATTCAATTGATTGATTGCCGCTGTCGGAACTAATCAGAATAATTAAGCGAACACCTTTCCCGGTGGGTCTTCTCGCTCCCCTTGGAAATCATTCCACCAGGATGCTTGCAATTAACTAAAAACAAAAGACGACAACATCACAGGCACGTAATTCAGGTGATAAATTTGTCGCTTCCTTTGACGAAGAGCTTAATCTGTTTCCCTCATCACACAGCCGGTTTTTGCCCCCATGGTCGTCAGTCTCATCGGATAATCATTGTTTGTCAGGAAGGTGATCCTCTGAACCGTCTTTTTGTCGCCAACTATGCTCCCTTCGCGGAATAATAATTAATTACACAACTGCTTTGCTGCCGTCTCATCGCCATGTCATCATTCACCCAGTAGGTACCATTGTTGTGTACGAGTATAGTGTCGACATTTCCGCGTCCCTTTTCGGTCATATTAACATGATTCTAATTTGTATGCCGAAAGATCTGAATAGATATAATTCAGTTGCATAGAAATGAGCGAAAAATTATTATCGCTTTGAGTTGTCCTTTGCCGAGGGCGGTTTTAAATTGCGTTTCACGCCAACGTCTTTCTCCTTAATCCTTGTGCAGATACAAAGTGAAATGATTCGCTAAAAGGAACGATGGGGGACATCCGAAACTCGGCTATAACTATATACACGAGTAGATGTGTGCAGTGCATGTACGAAGCATGGTACTATAGAATGGAAATCGAATTAATTCCACAAGGATCTTCTTTCGGAAACAATTCCAACAACGCCAATAGATTTCAATCCAAATTGAATCCTTTTTGTTTTTCCCAACGAAGTTTTTCGCACGAAACGAAAGACCGATGAAACTGGCAACCTTGCCAGGGACACGGGCGAAAGAAAGCAAACTCAAACAGGTAATCCACTTTAGTGGATGTTGATAGCAGCATTATAATCCGTCTCTATAGATTGTTTGTCAGAGCATAAAGGAAAAGAAAAGGAAACGAACCGAACACAGACCCAAGCACCGACTGCTCTGGTAAAGGTCGCAAAACGGACTTGTAAGACAGCGGAAGGAGAACAGAACAAGCAATCGGATGGTTCATTGGTTCGGCTATCATTGGTACACAAAAGTACATTTAATTTTTATTTCTTAAAGGTAAGACGCCTCCAGGAAAAACGAATCGTTTTTTTCTCTCCCTTTTTTTTTGGAATTAGTCAAGTTGTGCGTCTGCCCTTTGGACTGCAATGAGAGTCAGAGAACCTTAAGACGATTAATTGGGGAAAAATCTAAACAGACCGACTGACAGGAATGAAGGTAAATTGTCGAGTGTTTTGTTTGCTCGATTTCGTTTAGTGGATTCTTGAGCACGATTTACTGTGTAGGATTATCATATTAATAAAATTGATGTAGTTCTAGTCGACTTGGAGTGAAGTAGACTGTGTGACTTTAAGTTACGGTGACCATTTGTCCCCTTTTTCCCTACTATATTCCTCTCTGATGTTTTACTAAAAGAAAACAATACATTGTCCTCTTTTATTAAATTGTCGTCTTTTTTCCCCAAAGACCATCTACTTCTTATGGTAGAAATACATTTCGAGTTGATACCTTCTTAAGTCTTACAAAGCTAGAGTTAGATGGTAATCTTTTATTGATTTTCAAAGACCAAGTCAATTCCTTTTATCAAACCTGCATAAACCTAAAAATTTTGATAGTTAAAATGTGCTTCACCAAGTGTGATGGTATTTTTACTTAAAAAAAATTACCTGCGATTGTATACGAATTTTTACTTAAAAAAACGTCCTCTGTGATTGAAAAAATGGAGGAAAAATTTGAAAAAAATCTTAGAAAGCAAAATCTTTATTTCAGCTCCCTATTTCTTTAAGTTCCGGGAATATAAGAAAAGGGCTGTTTTTTTCTTATATAGATTGATATTGAAATCGTCTCAAAAAGTGTTTTTTGGTTGACTTTAGTCAAAAATGTGTGGCCAAGAGAAAAAGCAAAAACTATCAATGATAGAAAGAGCATTAATGGTGCTCACCGTCAGCACCTAACTTAGGAGGGAGTATATCTAGGGCTAGATCTATTAGAAAGCGAGAGTCACATCCATGAAAAATTCATTCTTGCAAAGAACTGCGTTATAGGCGTTACTCAATCTTTCTACAGGGTGGCGCACGAATCGTGCTGCAAAAATAAAACGTAATAACTTTTTTTCTGTGTGAGTAATCGGATTATTTTTTTTTATTTTTAGGTTTCTATTTAGATTTATAAAAATGGATGCTTGGGATACGGAGAAAAAAATTTGGATAGTGCAACGGTACCATGCTTTGCAGTACGTCATTTCCGTCCAAAGGGAATTTAGGCGGGAGTTTGGCGGTAATCCCCCGAGTAGATGGACCATTATGAGGTTTGTAAACATGTTTGCCGAATCTGGAAGCATCGCACGAAGGCCGTACCATCGAGATGCCAATGTTCGGGTTCAGGATACAATCGCAGCAGTAGCATCTGCAATACAGGCCAATCCGAGCGTTTCGACCCGAAACTTATCGGGGCAAATTAGAGTTAGTAGACGGTCATAACAACGGATACTTCATGACGATTTAAGCTTGTTTCCGTACAAAGTCCAAATTACTAGCAAGTTAAACCCTCAGGATTTGCCTCTTCGCCTGGAATTTTGCCAAAAAAATGATATCAATGGCCGAAGAAAACAACACATTGATCAATTGTTTGTTCATGTCTGATGAGGCCCATTTTGATCTTAACGGCAATGTAAACAAGCAAAATTGCCGTATATGGAAAGAGTCTAATCCAGAAATGCTCCATGAGACGGAACTGCACCCAGAACGAGTCACTGTGTGGTGCGCAGTTTCATCAAGGTGTATTGTCGGGCCGTACTTCTTTGAAGAAAACGGTGTAACCGTTACTGTCAATGGGGACCGTTATTTAAAGATGTTGAAGGAGTTTTTTTACCCAGAACTGCGCCGAAGACGTATACCATTCAACAGCGTTTGGTTTCAGCAAGATGGAGCAACTGCACATATAGCCAGACCAGTTATGGCGGAGCTAAACAAAAAATTCGCAAACAAATTAATTTCTAGGAACTCCACTCTTCGCTGGCCCCCAAGGTCACCTGACCTGACTGCACCAGACTTCTTTTTATGGGGTTATGTCAAGCAAGAGGTGTATAAAACGAAGCCCAGGAATTTAACTGAATTAAAGCAGTCCATAACGACAATAATTGAGGCGATCCCAACTTCAACTCTTCAGGCCGCAATGAATAGTTTTTTGATCAGGTGCCGCATATGCGTGGGAGAGCGTGGAGGTCATTTGCGATCTACAATCTTTAAAAACAACTTACTTACTTACTTAAGGTGGCGCTACAGTCCGGGGTGGACCTGGGCCTCAACCAACAAGCGTCTCCAACCAGCGCGATCTTTAGCTAGCTGTCTCCAGTTTCGCACGCTAAGTTGGTTAAGGTCCCCTTCCACTTGCGTGCGCCACCTGAGTCGCGGTCTTCCTCTACTGCGCCTTCCCTCGGGTATGGATTCGAAGATTTAAAAACAACTAACTATTTAAAATAAAATTTAATTTTCTAACCAATAAAAAAAAATAAATGAAATACATCGATTAAAAAAAAAGTTATTTGAATTTCTTATTGTAGCACAATTGGTGCGCCACCCTGTAGTTAGTCACTTTGCTGCGGATCGTGGACTTGGGGTGAAGTCATTTATAATCAAAGTCCTGCAAAATCCAGAGTGGTGGCCGCATTGAGGTAACTGGATCAATGCGGATCAAACCCACTGCAGCAATGATGGTTTTACTTACTCCCGGACCGTCAAGACTCTCCGCCTGAGACACTGCAACCTGCAACCTGCTATCGTGCCTCTAAAAAAAGTCTGCTCCCGGATCTATCTCCATTTTTGAGATATTCCTGCTTACTGTGGTCTCCACGAAAACTTTTCATTCCTGCTAGAAGACCGCTCGTAACGCACGGATTTTGGAAAAAAAAAAACATTAAATCTTGCCGTAAAACAACCGTCTAAAAGCCTTACTTTCCATGCTATCCAAGGTTACGGAAAATGTATTAAATGTCAAAATGAATAAATATTAACAGGACCGTCGATTAATAAAGGACGGCCCATATTATGTATTTCGCAGCCGTCGTCCTATAACCGACTTGTTGATAGAAACATTACCTACTTGTGCAAACTGGCAATTGAACCAGATGGTGAATAGAGGAGTAGCCTTGGACATCTTAAAGACTTTCTATCGGATTTGTGATTAAGCTTATTGTGAATTACTCCAACATCCTTAAGGATGGATGCGGGGCAGATCTCAAATGAACGTCCAACCATCCATCCGAAGGAATCCATGATTCTCCGCGGAGTCCTAGTCGATTCGCGAATGCCATAGCAAGATCACTTTTCAAGTTTGCTATTTAGTGCAAGGAGATACTACAGATCAACCCAGCTCCTCATATACTCTATAAAGCTCTGGTGAAGCTCGACCATTCCTCGGGCACAAAACAGAAAATCAAAATTATTCATCGAAGCACGAAGCCATATTAGACAGACATTTCTTATCCGTACTCTTGAGATTTGAAAACCGAGAGGACATTACTTTTCCAAAACTCCTTTGGCTACAGGAAAAGTAATATTTCGAACCCGTTGCTGGTTCAATACTTTCAGAAGGCTAGAACTTCTGCAATAAAAAAAAACCACCACCTATCTGCAATCATCTCGGGACGCAGCGCTGTATGTTCGTCTTTGTTAAAGAAGTAGCCATATTAGACAGACATTTCTTATCCGTACTCTTGAGATTTGAAAACCGAGAGGACATTACTTTTCCAAAACTCCTTTGGCTACAGGAAAAGTAATATTTCGAACCCGTTGCTGGTTCAATACTTTCAGAAGGCTAGAACTTCTGCAATAAAAAAAAACCACCACCTATCTGCAATCATCTCGGGACGCAGCGCTGTATGTTCGTCTTTGTTAAAGAAGTAGATATTTAAGCCAATGCCTGGATAGCACGGAAATAAAGTTGCAGAGAACGCAATGAATGGAATATCTCAGCCAAACACTCTTCGTCGGGTCGGCGGTCTTCCTTCAACGGATATTCTGCGGTAACTCCCAAAACAATTACTTCCAAAGTTGCTGAGCAGTGCGAAAATCACACCACTGCAAATGCAGCTGCCAAAACCGCAGATTGCCTTCATAAGGTTTGTGAAATAGCTGCGAGGCTTACAAACGCCCCCAGTGAGCGCCACTTTTGCTAATCCACTTAAAGCCGGTGGTGTGTCTTCCATGCCTACGCCACCATATAACGAGTACGGTACACTCTGTAACGGTTATCCTAATCTTAAGTCAAATTAGTAGGTACACGACGCCACATTTTATGTGTCACAAATCGCATCAACTCTCCACCGATGACAATCTTCCCTATTGTTAGTTAAATTGTCTCCACAGTAATTTACGCACACCCTCTCCACTTGTGTGGTTTTCTCTTTTTTTATAACCCGAAGCGAATGTCACAAAAGAACAAGGACTCATCACGGCAATCTCCGTGTGTCTTGCTGTGGAAGAGTGGAACCAAGACATCCAACGGGATAAAATTCGCGCTCTACATCCCCCCAGCAAGATATTGTGCCACCCTCTGCCGAAAAGAAAAAAAATACGAAGAACAATTCTCCTTCGCAACGACTTTATTGCATTTCGAGGTAGCGCTCCTTAGTATGCTTGAACAGGTCCCGCATTTTCTACGTGTACACGATTTCGCCAATAGTCCGTGAATAACAGCAACGTCAAGCGACGCGTTCATTCGTACGACCGGATACACAGATACGTCCTATTGGTATGTGCACAAAGGCGATACGCGGTGGAGTAGGTATACCTACCAACGGAAACGTATATCGCAAAACGAGATACAAAAAATGCTTGACGTTGAATAATCGATTCGATTATCTTGATTGTGCCGAATTATTTGACTTTTTATTATATTGAGGATGTATAACGTGCTCGTGAGGCAGGACTTCTCGCTATTGACAGCGACGACGTCGACTACTATTTGTCGCTATCTCACCAGAGTGACAATACCATTCCGGGCTTTGTAAGGTACTTGACATTGGAATGTGCTGGGCTGGTCTGGGGTGCAAGGTGGTCTACACGAATAAGAAGAAGAAGCCGTCGACAGCAGCTGGGGTGCTTTTGTACGTGTCATACGAATAAATATCGATATTCGCACTATGAAATATCGATAAAGCATGCGAATTAGAGACGCGAATTTGCACGTCATTACTACTAGGAGGAGGCAGAGGACGAACATGGCCATCATCCTGTTTGTGTATTCTTTCAGAGTTCTCGGTTCCGAGTCCTTTAATATCCTCGATGGAACTGATAATATAATGAGAATGATTACGCTTGAGGTGTGGTTCCTTCTTAATTTGCTGGAACTTGGCGAACTTTTCTAACACAATAATGAAACACGTATTCGCCAGCATGGAAGAAAGGACTTACACGTTACACCGTGCCAAAAGATTATTTCGATGTACAATAAAAACAACTACGCAGGAATTTGTTCGATTCATCGAGCGCTTTGAAATCAATTTGTGAAAAATAAATATATTTATGAGTTTCGTGAATCGTGACATATTTCGGAAGTCCATTCCATCAACAAACACAAAAGTATGTCAAGGAGTAGGTTTATACTGTTCAATGCGTACGAAGAGCTCTAAGTGCCGATGATGAATCATTTATTTTGTACGTAGGCCCGTGAATTCAATTTACAAACTTTCCGCCCACTTTTCCGTTTTCTTGTCATCTTAACGATGGCTCGTTAAAATTAAGATTATAATTAAATGGTTAACCACGATAGCTTCGTGTTGGAGACGTTAGGCAGACTGAGCGGATAGATGGGACATATTTTAAGCTAAATACTTGCGCAGTTTACTCCATTAGCCCGATTAGCGTTGAGGTTGAGTAGGTTGCTAGCAGTGTATAACGAATTTATATTTTTCTACCTAAAGTCACCAAATTTATGCTTCCTTTTGAATTGCGGCAATTTTCCTAATTAACCTGTGTCTGTGTGTGTATGTTTGGATTCACTGTTTGAAATATGAATAAAGCGTATTTTTTATAAACACATAGAAATATTCTGGGTTTTAGGGAGTGGATTTTGATTCAAAATTTGTGAATGGTAGCGATCTATTGATGTACAGGGTGGGCCAAACACAAGTTTCGTTTTAAGAATGCAAATAAATTGAACAAAATTATTTGTTTTTTCCATTAAATATGGCTTTATTAGTAAGAGCAAACTTTCCCACTAATTATGGAACACAACGTCGTTCAAATGGCTGCCTCGGCTTGCTTCGTAGTAGCGCATTCTGTTACCCAAATTTTCCAAGACCTTGTTAATGGTTTTGGGCTGGTTCTTGGATGATATTGGCCTTAAGTGCCCGACTGTTGGCGTATAACATCGGTTCTTCACGGTTACACACAAAAAACAGTCCTAAGGGGTCCAATCGGGGGCCGAGGCGGCCAATTGACATCACCGAGACGGTTGATAACACGATTTGGTGCGCAAAAGATCAATTGCGGCATGGGCTGTGTGGCATGGCGCGCCATCCTACATGAACCAGAGGTCGTCCAAGTTCATGTCTTCAATGTCAGTAAATAAAAATTCGGTTAACAAGGTTCTGTATCGTCCACCGTTGACCGAAACGTGGTTCCCAGCCTCATTTTCGAAGAAAAATTGATATTCGTAAATTGAGTCTCACACACTCGGCTACAGCAGCCACATACTCGCCTGTGTGCACCGTACGACGACAGAAACCATGACTGTTGTGGTCCACTAGCATACCAGTCTCACGAGCTATATGCATAAGCCTGTACGTACAGCAGGTGCGGTAAAACGGCAAAACCTTCTGTTCGAAAAACGCACTGTTTGGGCTACACAGCACCCACTTTGGAAATAAGTTTTCATATTTTCCCAACGTTGTTGAAGCGTAAAGCGACTCATTTCGTTCCATGGAGGTTTGAAACTGATTTTCTGTCAAGATTTCGAGCGGGAAAGAGCTGTCAGTGTCAAAATAACCAATGATTTGGAAAGAAACCACTAGATACCACTAGACTCACTTACTTATGTGGCGCTACAGTCCGGGGTGGACCTGGGCCTCAACCAATATGCCTCTCCAGTTAGCGCGATCTTTAGTGAACTGATGCCTCCAGTTGCGCACTCCAAGGTGGTTGAGGTCCCCTTCCACTTGCGCGCGCCACCTAAGGCGAAGTCTTCCACTAGATGGCCCCCCCCTTTATACCTTAAGTAGGTAAGTCTTATTACATTGCTTTAAACTTAATTAAATTAATTACTTACGCAGGTACTTCGTCCTGATATTGGAATACTGTGTTATCTGTTTTCATTTCAAACTCGGGAAAAACAAATATTACACTTTAATGTGTTTGCAACCTAGCGCGAACCTCTGACAAACATCAGGGAGCATAGTAAAACCTTTTCAGAAAGTTTCTTCAGCCCCTCGGATTCGGCATAGGTACTTTACAGAAACTTTCTAGGGTCAATTGTCTGAAATTGTGAACTAAATCGGTTCGGTATAAAAAAAAAAAAAAAAAATAATTGGCGCAACAGGTCCAAGCCACCCAAGCCTAGCTTCTCACAACCATTCGTCTTGTGTGAGTTTTTATTTTTGGGACGAATGGAAGGGATCTACAATTTTATGCCGAGTCCAAACGGCCAATTGAGAAGCTCTTTCATGACAGTTATACTCTCGGATGTTTGTCAGACATTAAGTTGGAATTTGGGTTTTTCTCGGGATTCGAACCTGGGACCCCTCGCTTAGTAGTCTAACACACTAACCACTAAGCCACTGCGCCGGTTCGGTATAGCTTTCGATATTCAACGTTTTTCAAATGTTATTTATTTTTGTTGGTATTGGAGCTACCACGCCTCTTTGTCCAATTTTTACCAAACTATCCTTATGTCCGCATTATGATCCCAGACTATCTATTTGCCAAATTAAATTACGATTATTAGACTTAAATTCGATCGCATTTAATTACAAACCATTCTCGCTGAAAAGAAAAACTATTTTTATGAATTTCAAAGCATTTCCTTGAATCGTACATTTTCAACTGTATTCAGTAATAATTTCCAAAGCACAATAATATTTTTGATCACAAAGGTAACACGTTTTTTTGTTCTTTCATTATTTTTGTGTGTAATCGGTCGTATGATCAAATAACGTGGAGTCCGTCTACTCGTATATATGCTGCAATGCTTTTGTATAATGTAAAACCACAAATCGTTTTTTTGTTAATTTTCATTAAAATGTGACAAAATAATTCACCTGATGAAAAACCCCTATCATTTTGTAGATATCTATTTCAAGATTGGTTTGGAAATTCCACCGAAATCGGTTCAACAAAAAAATCATGAAACAAATACGACCTACAGTCCACTGAACACTTTTTTGTTACTGGTTTTGCTAAAACCAAATTTCGACAAAACACATTTTCATAGTAGGTATTTGCCAAAAGTAATTACCTCACACCTCAGTCCACTTGGAAAAAATACATATGCAAAGTAGGTAAATCATTATCTTATCACTTCCACATAACGCTTTTTCGATTGGCCATACGATGGGAGGATCCACAGTAATCCGCTTTTAATCATGTAATTTAATTTAATTTAATATTTTATCAAGTCACGAATGAACGACACGCAATGCTTAAACCGGATAAAGATATGTGAATAAATTGCACGATATCACAGGAACGATGTAGCACTTCCAAAACATATGCTACAGCATATAAATTACAAAGTGTACTAAGAGCGTTCGTTGTTCCATGACGGGAGATAGGTACCTTCCATATAAATCGTGGTTAACGATTGAAAACTCATTAATGCCTATGAAAACGCTTCTCCACTTCGACTTTTAAAGGTGCAAAAATTGGGTCAGCTCCGTGTGCAAAGACACACATCCCGCATCCTCGTAGCCGAAAAACAAAAATTCTCCACCGGCACGTAATGCATCAATGAGACTGCATCCTTTGTCCATTTTTCGTGCTCATTATCTGTAATAATTCATTTTTCGAATGGAATAATGGAGCCTGATAATTAAATTGCGGAAATGCCGAAAAAATAATCGCAAATCGCACCAATTATATTTTATGGACTTAAGGGAAGGAAGAAGGGAAGAATGAAAATGGAAGATATAATTTAATTCCCAGATATACGGACGCGTGTATTGTCATACACATTTCATGATGTCCATCGTTCATGTATGGCATCTGAGTGGAAAACTAAGCGATGATGGATGCTGACGCTCGCAGTGTATTCGTTACGAAGGAAGACGATGGATATACATATTAATAGACTGAGTGGAAACGATGGAATCGCTTGATGCAATCAATCATTTTTAAGCGGTTTATGTCAACTTGAAGAATCATTTTCGTTTTCTTCTTTATCCCTGGTGGTTTTTTCCCCCAATCTTTATGAACTTCATGGGATTTTCCAGCGACTTAATTTTCACAATAAGTGGAAGAATTACACATAGATACCTATGCTTTCGGTGACACGGGAGGAAGTTCGAAATGAGCTTTAACTGTTTCGGCAGGCACCGATATAGTAAGAATGTCCTTGCTTCGTAAAAGCAGATGTCTGCGATAATGATGAATTATTTTTGTAGCTATAAACTAATTTGTAAATAATAAGAACACGGTTATGCTGGAGCAACCGATTTTTGAACAATAACACATGGAGTTGTGCTCAATCACCATGGGCAGAGCGATGTGTCAAAAACACACATACATACCATTAGCATAGTATGTAGTTAATGTAGCATTCAATGTGGAAAAGACTGGTTGCGGTAAAGAGACTTTATTCCCAACTTAAGTACAACTCATCACCACCCTTTTCACTGCGCTAATTTAATAGGGAATTGTTTAAATTGGGTAAGTGGATTTTTTCTTCAGATCGAGTGCACTTTATGTGGAGGTCCGCAGAGTGAAAAGCAACTCATTGAAATCCGCAACAAAAGGTTGTACTCTTTGTACTGTTGTTTACCATTACAAATAAATTTCAAAAAGAGAGCTACCAATATTTAACCGCTAAACCGCATTAACATATTTAACCAGTTACCATTATTATCCAACTGAAGTCAGAACAGGCTTAACACCGAATTTGTGAAGCTCTTAAAAATAGCACTTTGACTTTAGCTACTCAGCAAAAACTCAAAACGACTCAGTCAACGCTTTAAAAATAGAAAAAATATTCCCTTTTCATTTAGGAAACTATTTTACTCCTTGATCTTATTGAAGTCGGTTCGCAAATTTAAATTCAAATTCTCCGTGAAATTTGTCGAAACCCAAAATTCCCCAAATGGCTGATGAAAAGAAAGAACTTGCATCCAAAGTTAAGAAATCAAAACCAGAATCAGAGAGCGAAGCAGAAACTGAATATAGTTCTTATGACGATGACGAGGACACAAGCCTTCCTCCTCGACCAAAGAAAACAAATCCAGAAGGGGTGAGCCGATCATCATCGAATTTCTTCGTTTTCTGTAAATCAAATAAAATTTCCGATATTTTCAACAGCCCAAAGATTATTTAGAACCACAAGATGTAGCACGGCGACAACGGAGACGAAGGCGACCACAGAGGCAGCATAGAGGTCGGAGGCGCAGTCAATCCCGTGTCAGCAGGAGGGGCACGGCCAGGTCTCGTTCAAGAAGAAGGCGCTAGATTGTGTATTTTTGGTTTGTGTAGTTTTGTGTAAATCGTTTTATTTACTTCGAACAAAATTTGAACAATAAAAATGTCGGCTTCAATTGATAGTTCAAAATTTGTCAGCTTTTTCAGTCATCAAGCATTATGCGTGACAGAAATTTTTAAATCGACATCAATTTTACGGCCTCATACGACGTCTTCCATTGGTATAAGGTTTTCTTGAGGGGTTTGCTTATTCTAAAATTCAATGAAATACGAAAACTCGACTTGTGTATCAGCGAGAACAACCTACCACGGTAAGAACTATTGAAACAATTAAAAAAAAAATTGCAACCCTGTTTAAGTTTTACCCGACGTTTCATATAGTTTTCTTCAAAAAATAAAGTGCACGACTTAATCGCACGAAACTTTGGTTGAGCTTAAACTCCAGAAATAAGAAAGAGTAGTGTAAAATAAGATGAAAACCCAAATTCTTACTTTGGGTTTTTTTCCCACTGCACCACCTCTCGCGAACGTCTGGCAAACATCCACAAATTAAACTGTCATGAAAGAGCTTCTCAATTAGACGTTGGGACTCTGCATAAAATTGAAAGGAAAGAGGATTCAGGCCTAGCATCCCTTCAACCTGTTGCGCCAACAATTTATTTTATGTATTTAGTGTAAAATTAGGTGCACATTTGGCTTAAAGATATTCATCTTATGTATGGCAGTACGCATAAACCAAATAGCAATATTGAGTACATTTTTCTTAAGTACCTTGCATTTCTCCGCTACAGACAACTTTCCCCTAATTCTGGTTGGAAAGTTTTAAGCGCCTTATGTAATATTTATAGCCCCTTACACCATACAAATTTTCTGAGTGTAGGCGCAATCGAAGTTGCTGATCTGTTGGGGCATATTTTTGCTTTTGAATGGAATATATTGGTGATGCCGCTTTTAGGTTCCTGCGGTTGGAAGTAGGTTTCGTGATTTAAATAAGTCATTACACAAATATACACGAGTTCAGTGTTTTCTTGTAGAACGTTGCCAGTTAGATCATAAATGTTTTGCGAGTTCTTAGCCGCTTAGACACCCAGTGGTTGCGGCTTGCGGGTTACTTTTAAGTGTGTGCCTAGTATGAATAAAAACGTCTTTGAGGTCGGTGTAATTTTGGGAACAACTGTTTTCAGTGGTTGTTATTACATGTTTTGAAATTGTCTGTGAAAACAGATCGGGTTTTGGGTATTGGCATTTTTGAGAAACATTCATACTACGACTTCATTTGCTTTAATTTCAGGAAAACTAAGATCCGAATCTTATTAAGAAATTACCTACCAATGTTACCTGCCGTAAATACAAATTTAATTAAAAATCATTAGAGCAGTTTACGAATAATTGTGCAAACAAACCTTTAAAAAGTATTTAATTGTTTGAACAGAAAATTGAGTACAAAGTATTATTCAGGTTGTACTGATTACCTATTATTAAAAATTTCGATATATATGAGCAGTTTTTTTAAAAGTCTTGAATTATACAAAATTTTTACTCTAAGTATATATTTTAAATTGTTGTACTCGTTTTTTTTATTTAAAACAAAAAACAAATGTTTAGAACAAACATTTTTTTTAAAATTAGTTGCGCTATAAATTTTGCGAAAAATAAAACTGAGTTTGCCTTCAATTAACAAATGATTTATTTATCTTTGACAAGAGTTTTCATCGAATTCGTATTACGTACCGTTTTTGATATACGTAAGTCCAATTTAAAGAAGTCTTAATATTTGAATTTATAGCATAAAACTGGGTGAGAAGCCATTTTTCTACTACTTATATCCAACTCATAATCCGACGGCATACTAAAGTTGTGAAATAATAATAAAAAATTATTGTGCCTACAATTTTGTAACGAAAAAAAGGGGTGCGGGGGTGGTCCTTTGAAGACTCTTTTTCTTTCATTATGTCCGTTTCATTCATTCACCTTTAGTTCATTTTCAACTCATATAAATATTTGTAAATAAACGACGATTATTTAGTTAAGCAAAACACAGATGTTGGAATATTGAAGTTTCCTTCCATTAGTTCCAAATATAGACTCCGACACAAAGGGAATAGTTGCTAGACCTAAGGTTCTAGAATTGAACCGTGCACCATCTATTTACTAACTTATTCAATTCGAATTTTATAGCTGTCCATGGTTATGTTGGACAATATGCAGGATCTTTGTGACCCAAATGATTTATAAATTTCTGGTTCCATCTATCTATCTGTTAGACTCTCCCTTTTTCCGGCCTACTGGAGCAAGGGATGTATATTTTATGTATCCTACATTTGTACTTGTTAGCAAATAAATGTACATAATATGCATGCGTAGATATTTTATGTTTCAGTGACTGCTCTTTGAATAAATTAGTCATTACTTTTTTAAGGTTTTCGTTATATCGGCCAGCAAATGAAGTAACGCCCTGTATCTACAAATATCGGGCTTACTTCCAAGCAAAGTTAAAAGCACAATATACGAGTAATAATCTGTTTTTATTTCTTCAGTGACTGTTGTGTAAAGCTGTATACTTTTTATCTTTTGAGAAATCGCCAAACAATTCTGCAAACATTGGGGATTTATAGAACTTAGCTTTTTTATCTGACATATTTTTGTCGATTTTTTTTTTTGTGATTTATGGCAGCTCGTAAATTTTATTTATATTAAATGACCAAGGTTTTGCTTTTATTTCTAGATAAGTAATATTTGCACTATAAATATATTTGATTCGCAGTACAAACATACATATGCATATTTGTGTAGAAGAATTTGTTTAAAATGTCAAAAATTATCAATTCTGTGGAGCACTCAATACCTGGGACGTTATTTGCAATTTGGTCTTAGCCCAAATTTCTTCTCCCAGTGAAGGGCACTATGCTGAGGTTGATAGATAACCTCCTATCAGTCGAACTGCACGTTTCAAGTATGTGAAGTGAATGTCTTGGGGGTATGCTCGACCTTGACATAGGAGACCAACTTTCGACGACCTAGTATGCTGATAAAGAGATCTGAAAATTCGTATAAGGTACTTCGTAGCAGCTACTTCTCCAGGTATAGCGGTACATGCTTCGGTGGTCTAATGCATGTCTCCTACTCGGACTCCCAGATCTGCGATGGTGTAGATGCAAACTTCAGGATCTCCTTGCTCTTATGATTAAGGGTAGGTGGCGGAAGATCGAGGGTTGGATCCTCCCACCTTAGCATTTTACACACAGGAACCTCTTGATAAGTATATGCAGTTCCGTTGAAAAAGTTACCTTTTCTAAATCATTTTTGTGTATCACAGGTATCAGTGACATTGCCTACGACCATGGATGCCAACCCAGATCGAAGTTTTTATGCCCGAAAAAATTATGCCTTTTCAAAAGAATTTTACAAGATAAAAATTACATATTTTACAAAGGAATTCAAATTTGTTATATGCATAATGCTACCTTTTTTGATCTCTATAATCCACTGTTTGGGTTTGGTGAGTAAGTCATGTAGGGAATTGGCAATTAAATTGGTTCGAGTCACGCGGAAATAAAAGGTGTGTGATATGGAATCGGGAAATGGTGTAAATGGTGTCTTGAATTAAAAATGTTGGATAAAAAACTATGAGTATTGATCTGGACTATTTCTAATATTCGGAAGGTTGTGACCTACCAGGGTCTGCCAGTTAGTTGACCAACAGTTTGCGGCACAGCATGGCGAACTGAACCAAAAGACTGTCACAGGCATTTTATTCGTTATTCGCATATGAATGAATTTTGAAAAGTATTTTCCATCTTTTACTTGATTGCATTCATTTTGTTTACACTTAACCAAACACACAGATCTGTCCCTGAAGTTAGCCAGTAACTAATAAAGTTTGAAAAATAGGACATAGTCCCATTAAAGCAATCTATTGGTCCGATAAATTCACTCATGCGTCGTATAAATCCTTTTTGCAAAATTACACAGAAAACTTATTTATGTTCTGACTTTCGCATGTGTACCATAGTCTCAGCATGGACCGACACACGAAATTCTTATACCACTTAACTTTTATCTAACATGCCACAAACTCGATTATATGATTTCAAAGTCCCACCACGAGTGTAGACACATATTATATACTCATATATTGGAACAGTGCTGGCAAATAGCCTGTGGCGACATAGCTTAAGTTTCTAAAATGCTCCAAGTGCCTTCCATTATTCATCCCTTTGGTTCAACTCCTCAGCGCCAACACTGTGCTTCTCCATCACAGGAGAATGAGTTGGCCAATTTGTTACGCAAGGTTTAATGCAAAACAATTGCCAAAGTTTTCCCATTAAAGCCATCTACAGGGCTCTCATGCTTTATTATGCATCCTTGATAGGTGAGCGGGAAAGAATTTCCAAGTCACAACGTATGCAACTGACACCCTAATGACATTTTGCCCCCGTTACAAATGACGTGCCTGTAATACAGAATGGCGAATAAAATTCTATTGCAGCATGGCTCAATACTTCCGATGGTACATATCGGTACTAGGCTAACAAAAAAAAAAAAAATAAAAGGGCACGTTAAATACGTACCTGCTGTAATGAGGTAGAGAAAGCGTCGACGAATAATATGCCAAACTAACAAGGGAGTAAGGAGCTGTCTTGCAGCACAGGGCGGCATTTATGAACTCCCGCAGCACTCTTATAGTCATAACTCATTACGAATGCAAGTGACATACTTACAAGTTACAAAGCACAAGGAGGAGCTTTCTTTGCTGTTCACCATCACCGCGAGCAGCAGCGAAGAGATCTTCTAAGGGGTAGTGTCTCCACTCCGAGCTTAGGGGTAGTTTTCGTTCAGTATTCCAATTTTACCCCTTGTCGAGGCGAGAGTGGAGACTTTCGGCTTGCTCTCTCCATTTCTCTGGTTGAGGAAAGCTTTTATGAATGAAGCACCGAGTTCTTTGGTTGGAAACGGCCAGCGGGAAGATACCACACGATAGGACACATCGAAACGAGCTGCGGTAGGCGAGGAATTCGGTACTGATGGTATAGGTATTTAAGGTTAGGCTATTCGGCATCAGTGTTGGCATTCGGGTAATATGTAATTTCGAGGTCGCACTGACCAGGGACACCGCCAATGAATAAAGTAATCAATCATTTTACTGCGGAAGGATGCGATGATGGGCATGGACAGCGGTGGTTCCGTGATCGGATATAAGAACACACACGTGTGCGTGTCCGTTCATCACGTATGCAGTGTTTTGTAGCGTATTTTAGACAAATCCAACACCTTTTGCACCTGATACGTTTGCGCCAAGTTACATCACCAGCAGGACTGTCTTTCTCTGTTATGTTGAAGCGCCACCGCCCTCTAGAATCCTTAAACCTTAACTATATGCTGATGATGATGTTGATAATAATAAACCCGCACTTCACCGCCCTTGAATAATAATGAAAGCATGTATGCTGTATGGTTGGCATCACGAATGTATGCAGGCTGGGTGAAGGCTGTGTAATTGCGATAGTATAGGGTGGCAGGGATGCTGTAGGCGCTATTGAGCAGGACTCGTTAAATAACTTTTAATTAACTTTTCCCATTTGTTTTTGTTTTTCCGATGCTCTTTCCGTCCGTTCTTCGTTTTTCATGCCGGGTTACTTTCGCCTTAATTGCTTACGAGGATATCCGTTACAGTTTCATACATTTTCATTTTTATTTCATTTTATTTTTTGCATACGAACCGAAAGTTCTAAGTGCGGCGACGGACGTCTTTAGACGAACGACTTCACTTTTATAGCGCATCGTAAAAATATTTATAGCCAAAAGGTCATCCCTAAGCCAGGTGGATTTCTATTTGGCCTTCAATAAGGTATCTTTGCTCTTATGAGAATTCAATTCGCAGATAAATAGATACGTGTATCGTGCAGAAACGAAATGCTAGAGCGGCGTTGAAATGTCCGTCGTTTTAGTGGTATTGCTCGTTTGCACATTATATCATCCGTATAGGAGGAGCATGCTGTGAAAATCTCTGCTCGGGGACACGTTTTAGTCGTTAAATTTGAAAATCTCCAACAGGAAAATTAAAAAAATTGTTTCTCCGCTCGTATATTTGAATCCAGAGGAATAAATTTTGATTGCTCTGCACATGTACATTGTACATATCCATATATATATGTACCCGTACACATGTGTGAAGGATTCGAAGCTGGCGGCAGAAAAAGTACCAAAATGACGATTAAAGTGCTCGTGTTGACCTCTTTTAATTCGATGAGACGAGTGTCGTATAGTCACAGCACGTGGGACATATAATATTCCCTCATATGGCTTCGAGTTAGTGTCACTCCGGGTGCTGGGCTGGGCGCTGAAATACGGGGTGGGAGAGGCGCGCGTTTCTAATATCCACATTCATATAAATGTTGGATTTATTGATGGACGACAAAAAACATGCCCATACTACAGCACACATTGTCACTTCTATATTTGTGTTTCATTTTTTTTTTTTTTTTATTATTCCACCAATCGAATTGGGAACGTGTGATGGTTTCGAAAACACTCAGATTCGGTTTCGGATATACGTTTTATTTTTCTCTTGATTGTTAGTTGCGAGAGCGCTAAATAATGCGATGACAAGTGAAATTGGGTATTCAACCAATCGAATTGAAAATAGTCTTTGACAGGAATTAATTGGTTCCGCTCTTTTGAAGCGACGACGGGCAATAGTACTGAACTGAATGTGAATCGATGGGGGGGAGAAAACGGATTGACTCAAAGAGTGTTTTTAGTTTTTTTTTTCTTGTTGTTTTTGCTATAAAAAAAATGTGCTAGTGGCGCAGTGGAAATTAATTAAACTGTTTGTGATGGAGCGGCGAACATACAGGGTGGCGAAAGATTAATCATCCAATTTTGTTTTTGAATTAACTACTTTTTTACTAAATAAAAAATAAAATGATTTTGAGTGATGGTAATCTTTATTTGGACCTTTACAATTTTTTCCTGTTAAAGCCTAGTATCCTGCTCTCGCTAAATTTTATCTAACATACAAAAATGTCTACAAAGATAAAATTTAGCGAGGCAGTTTAGCAAAACAGTATCCTGTTCGCACCGTAAATTCTTAACTTCATATAGATGGGCCGATGATAAGTCTCCACTCATTTAGTTCGCGAAATAACTGTCCGGTACATTAAATCGAAGATAAATTTTGACACAAAAAAACGGAGGAAAAAATTTGTGTTGTGTTTACTTTGGAATTTTTTTTTGGAGGAAACCGCAGAAAATATTTGCGTGATAAATAAAAGAGAACGCAAAACCAAAAATTCCTTTTCATGCGGTGAAAAAAACAGGGCTTGTCAATTCAATCAATTTCAATTCGAGGAGGAACGACCAGCAATATTGAAATTACAGAAAAATTCCAATGCAAAAAGGGATCTACCGCTTTCTACTATAGAAATTATTTAAGTTGCTGCAGCAATGATAATATCTTCTTCAATTTTGCTAATATCCATTGTTTTGGAACGATTCAAACACTGCGATGTTTTTGAAGTTTGAAATTCGAACATTTTATGTTAGCGAATATTTAAATAACGTTTACTGTCATGAACAAATGGTTTTTGTCCCATCTATATGATGTTTAATAATTTAGCGAGCATTGATCTTTGGTATGGAGAAATGAATTGGAGACTAGGGACGCTAAAATTTAGCGCGAGCACGATACTAGGCTTACCTAACTGGATTTGTGCCCGTTTTATCGGATTTTCCATGACTTCCGCAAGATTTGCGGTGATAAATATTCGTATTCCTGTCGAATATTCTCCTTAAGGGCTGTGATTGACTGAGGCCGGTTGGCATAAACCCGCGACTTCAATTGCCCCAAACAAAGAAGTCTAGGACGGTTTAATGACACGCACGTGCGTAACTGGAGGCAGCTGGCTAGGACCGAGCTGGCTGGAGGGGCTTGTTGGTTGAGGCCGTGGTCCACCCCGGATTGTAAGTGCCACCAAAAGTAAAGTAAGGTAAGTCAGGTGGTGATTGCATGTCTTCATGGAATACGGATTTAAAATATGTTATGTTTGCCTCCAGGTCAAATGATTGAATATACGTAGACGTTTGGTATTAGTTTTCGATGATTCGTGGCGGTACATTTTAAATATTTAAACATCTACTAAACAATGTGATCGGTTATTGACAAGGGCGGGAAGAACGATGCAGTCGGTCCCAAAACCTACAATAAAGAAGGCAGATTGCGACGCTAAACTTAAGTTTTTCCATGAGTTCTGGCGCAGTACGTTAAAATCATGAAAAATAATTGTTTGGACCGATTGTGTGATCATGCGTGGTCTTTCGAGGCAGAGATAGCATTTTTTTCCCCGAAAAGAATGCCTAATGCAATATTACCGAAGCCAGGTAAACTTAAGTCAATTTGAGCTAAAAGGTAGTGGTTGGGAGAAACAGTTTTCGTCTCGTATTATCAGTGAAATCCTTGAAGGCGTTGAAAACGGGCTTAACGATTTTTAACAAAATGCACACTTGGAGTAACATATATGTTTGCAAAATTAATGCGTCATTGGTTTTCACATCAAGAATATCACACCTGATTTTCGATTTGAATTCTGAATAATTCCTTGCACTCAGTTTTCAGTTAAGAAGGGCAAACATTTCAATACTTCTTAAAAGTTTGTTTGCACAATTTTTCTGAAAACCGATCTAACGACTTAAAACAAAATTTGTATTTACAATAACATAGGTAGGTACCTATTCTTAATAAGATTCCGGTTTTCATGAAAATAATACCAATACCCAAATCCCGATCTGTATTCACAAACAATTTCAAAACATATGCAATAACAACCACTAAAAGCAGTTGTTGCCGAAGTTACACCGAACTTCAAGACGTGTTTATACATATTAGACACACACTTAAAAGTAACCGGCAAGCCGCAACCACTGGGTGTCTAAATGGCTAAGAACTCGCAAGACATTTATGCTCTAACTGGCGACGTTCCACAAGAAAACACTGAACTCGTGTATATTTGTGTAATGACTTATTTAAATCACGAAACCTACTTCCAACCGCAGGAACCTAAAAGCGGCATCGCCAATATATTCCATTCAAAAGCAAAAATATGCCCCAACAGATCAGCAACTTCGATTGCGCCTACACTCAGAAAATTTGTATGGTGTAAGGGGCTATAAATATTACATAAGGCGCTTAAAACTTTCCAACCAGAATTAGGGGAAAGTTGTCTGTAGCGGAGAAATGCAAGGTACTTAAGAAAAAAGTACTTAATATTGCTATTTGGTTTATGCGTACTGCCATACATAAGATGAATATCTTTAAGCCAAATGTGCACTTAATTTTACACTAAATACATAAATAAATTGTTGGCGCTACAGGTTGCAAGGACCCTAGGCCTAAATGCTCTTTCCTTTCAATTTTATGACGAGTCCCAACTACTAATTGAGAAGCTCTTTCATGACGTGGTGCGAGAGGTGGTGCAGTGGGAATAAAACCCAAAGTAAGAATTTGGGTTTTCATCTTATTTTACACTACTCTTTCTTATTTCTGGAGTTTAAGCTCAACCAAAGTTTCGTGCGATTGAGTCGTGCACTTTATTTTTTGAAGAAAACTATATGAAACGTCGGGTAAAACTTAAAAAGGGTTGCAATTTGTTTTTCAGTTGTTTCAATAGTTCTTACCGTGGTAGGTTGTTTTGATAACATTCTCGCTGATACACAAGTCGAGTTTTCGTATTTCATTGAATTTTAGAATAAGCAAACCCCTCAAGAAAACCTTATACCAATGGAAGACGTCGTATGAGGCCGTAAAATTGATGTCAATTTAATAATTTCTGTCACGCATAATGCTTGATGACTGAAAAAGCTGACAAATTTTGAACTATCAATTGAAGCCGACATTTTTATTGTTCAAATTTTGTTCGAAGTAAATAAAACGATTTACACAAAACTACACAAACCAAAAATACACAATCTAGCGCCTTCTTCTTGAACGAGACCTGGCCGTGCCCCTCCTGCTGACACGGGATTGACTGCGCCCCCGACCTCTATGCTGCCTCTGTGGTCGCCTTCGTCTCCGTTGTCGCCGTGCTACATCTTGTGGTTCTAAATAATCTTTGGGCTGTTGAAAATATCGGAAATTTTATTTGATTTACAGAAAACGAAGAAATTCGATGATGATCGGCTCACCCCTTCTGGATTTGTTTTCTTTGGTCGAGGAGGAAGGCTTGTGTCCTCGTCATCGTCATAAGAACTATATTCAGTTTCTGCCTCGCTCTCTGATTCTGGTTTTGATTTCTTAACTTTGGATGCAAGCTCTTTCTTTTCATCAGCCATTTGGGGAATTTTGGGTTTCGACAAATTTCACGGAGAATTTGAATTTAAATTTGCGAACCGACTTCAATAAGATCAAGGAGTAAACTAGTTTCCTTAACGAGAAGAGAATATTTCTTCTATTTTTAAAGCGTTGACTGAGTCGTTTTGAGTTTTCGCTGAGTAGCTAAAGTCAAAGTGCTGTTTTTTAGAGCTTCACAAATTCGGGGTTAAGCATGTTCTGACTTCAGTTGGATAATAATGGTAACTGGTTAAATATGGCTGGCTTGAGACGCTTGTTGGTTGAGGCCCAGGTCCACCCCGGACTGTAGCGCCACCTTAAGTAAGTAAGTAAGGTTAAATATGTTAATGCAGTTTAGCGGTTAAATATTGGTAGCTCTCTTTTTGAAATTTATTTGTAATGGTAAACAACAGTACAAAGAGTACAACCTTTTGTTGCGGATTTCAATGAGTTGCTTTTCACTCTGCGGACCTCCACATATAGTGCACTCGATCTGAAGAAAAAATTCCACTTCCAAGGAAGAAAAATCCCTTTTAAAGAAAGGACGACAAGTTTTCCTTATATTGGAATGGGAAAAAAGTCTCTTCGGCTCAACCGATCATTTCCATATTGGTTGCTTAACAGACCAACAGATGTTTCCATATAATTTCACAAGTCTGCATTATTTAGCCATCTTAAGGAAGATGGATTGATTCCGAATACACAAAAATCAAACGTGCATTATTAGCTGCCTTTGATAGTCATTTATATTTTCCTTATCTCTCCATTCTTGCCTTTCTATATGCTTACTTCAACAGATTGTATCTTGGCCAACGTTTATGTGGCATTACCGAAACTGTCAGCACAGTAATTGCGCATATAAAAGTCTAATAGAATTTGCAGATATGACAATGTCGGGTATCTCTTCTATTTCGCTTTAGACGTTTGTGTTCAAACATTCGTGTACGTTTTGCATTCATTTTCATGTGATCATCTTCAGTTCTGTCACATAGCCCCACAGCCATCGCTTCATTGAAATAGTAGGCCAAAGAACTTTAACCTGAAATGCATATCCTTCTGTGCAAACTAATTGCATCTTACTGTGCTAGGCTTTGTATTCAATTTTAAATCAATTTATCTTTGTTTGTTAGATCCGCATGACTATGCACAGCTTTGGTTCAGAATCGAGAATGGATCCTTGCTTCGCATTTCTCTTATGCATGACTTGTCGTCAAATAAATCGATAGAACAAATCAAATGCACATCGCATTGTCTACGAGTTGATGCGTTTGCCATATGTATCCGAAACCGTTGCAGAACGATACCTCTCATTCGGGTCCCTCGGTATGCGTGCAATGTATCTGCTTGTGTTTGGGCAGCTGCAATTCAATTCAAAAGCCTAGCACCTACAAGACACAGACAATTTCTACCAACTTGTATACGCACAGAATATTCCACGGCTGTGCTGGGAAGAAGCTCTTTCGTTAACCCTTCCCCAGCAAGCAGTTAAGGACTATACCCAGCGAAAAGCCAAGTACAAGCATTACGCTTGATAACGTGTCGTAAAAAGAATCTATCAAGTTATTTACATAAATCCCCCGTGGGTTGTGTTGCTAAATCCACAAAAGGCTAATGCAAATATGTTTACTTCGTTAATACAAGCGAAAGAAATCTACTTCAATCAACCCGTCAAGACCGTTCAACATCAATCAAACTCAATTTTAAACAGCGACATGTCCCTCTGTTACTCGCTCTTTGCCACCCCCCATGCTGCAGATAAATTTATTTACCTCAACGAATAAATTAACGACAACGACGACATAAAAAGTAACACAATATCACGCAGCAGTAAGCAGTTCAAGATAATAAATTATCCTTGGTAATTGTTTTAAGTGATTTTCCACATTGAATTGCGTGCTGTGTCCTGCAAATGGCAGCAGCAATTGTCCATCTTGTACGTGTGATAGGCACAGCCGGATGGTGACCCTTTTCAGGCCAAAACACGACCAACAAAACCCTACAATCTGACATGTAATTAAATACTTTTGTTGGACTTAGTTCGAGTTGGGTACAAAACGGATAAGAGGGAGAAAGAGCGAGTGACATAGACAATAACAAAATGCCATTTGGGTTAAAATAATTAAGAGGACTTTCGTAACGCTTGTTGTTTTAACACAGCCGGATTTGCGATTTCGGTATTTATTACGCGACGTGTTTTTTTTGCGTTCGTGTTAATCTCGTTTCCAGTGTAGCTTCTGCACCAATGTGCGAATGACAATTAGGCTGTTGAAATAATTAAACTAGTAGTGGGTGTGGAACTGAGGCTAATAACACTTATCCTCTGCAAGAATTTTTTTCAACAAGGGAAATGGGAAATTGCCTTCCAAATTAGGTAGATACGAGGTAGTTAAGGCGATGAGCAGTCTAAAAAAAATAGATCCGTATGGACCCAAGGCCCAGCTTCTCTCAACCATTCGTTTTGTGTGAGTTTTTCATTTTTGTGACGAATGGAACTCTATCTGATGTTTTTCAGACATTCGGGAGAGGTGGCCCAGTGGAAAAAAAAACCTTAAGATGGAATTTGTGTCTTTTCGCGAATCTAAGCTGAGACCCCTCTTAGCCCAACAAAATAACCATAAAGCCACTGCGCTTAAGGAAAACAGCCGAATTTGAAATCAACTGTTTTAGCTCAGCCATCATTTTATTTTTTTAATAATTACAAAAAAATGTTATGTAATCTGTTGAGACCGCGTTCCCAATTTGATCACATTTTTCCTCGGCTTTGTGAAATGGGAACTAAAGATTTCTTGAATCCCTACTTCACCCTTTGTAGATAGTTGGCACAGAAGGTGCCTCTGACTTAGTTAGTCAGACTTTCGAAAGCAGTACTTTAAAATTAGATTTCTGGTTTTCCGCTGATGGAATCTGATCAATAATCCCACACTGAGTCACGGCCAATTGTATCGACTTTTTTTTATTTTTATGTTTAAATAGTGTTATAGATCTATTTCTATTGTACTCCAAATAGAAAAATCCGAACAGTCGAACTAAAAAAAAATGTTCCGTATACGCCCGAGTTACCATGCAGTATATAAGACTCTACCTTCTCTCGTAGTGGTTTCGATGGACTCCTTGTCATCGCTATAATTGAATTGGATAGAGCTTAATCTGTTCAATATCCATTCAGTTATGTAACAACTAAGATGGTCTTTTTGCAGTTTTTTGTTCTAACTCCCTGCAGAGTTTATTTTAATTATTAAAAAGATGAGTAGTTCTGGTTTAAGTGAAAATTTTAACAACATAATGCAGGTCACGTAGTTCATATAGGTTCATGGGAATAGTTTTTGAAAACCGTTTGTAACAGTTCTCAGTTCTCAAGGATGGCATGGGGGCATATATTGGTATCATGAATACAGAGAGACATTATTTAGTTGAAAACCTAAGACTTTTTTAACCAATGCTGCCAAAAAGTTTTGTGATTGCTTCAGTCTTTGTATAAAGGATGTTCCATTATTAAATAGTACAGTGATGGGGTTAGTAAAAATGGAGCGCTATACGAAAGAACAACGCATTTTTATTGCTGAGCATTATTTTAAAAATAATGAACGCTTTTCAGCTAAAACGGTGCAACATTCCATACAGCCAGATAAACAATTTAATTACAGCATGAGTCATTTCCTAATTGTGTAATCGGCCGTTCTTTGCAATGAGAATGACCATTCAGTTCTTGCGATTTAACGCTGTTGGACTATTTGCTACCTACGCCTGAAAGAGGAAAGTTAGGAAGTTGGAAATTCAGCCATAGCAAAAGAAAATTTCAAGAAAACAGTACGTTCTTGCCAGCAAAGCCGTGGCGGCCATTTATCCGATATGCTATCCCATATCCCAATCTGTGTACTCTATGAGTCAATAAAAAGTTCAGGCATTCTAATAAAAAATCTGTATTTTATATCAAGACTAGCTGACCCGGCAAACTTCGTTTTGCCCAAAATATATTTTTTGACTGAATTAATTTCAAGCACTCACGATTCCACCTGAAATTTGTTTCTTTGATCGAAATTTAGCGATACTTAACAGATGACTTCGTCCCGGCCAATATTTGGCGAAAATATAATAAAATCAAGTATTAATTTCTTTAAAGTCTATTAGATTTATTGAAATCTAAAACAAAGAATATATTAATGACTCAATTTAAAGCTGCACGATACACTACATATTTTTGTTTTCTGCTCCGGAGCGTAAATGAAGAGTGAGGATGGTTTCCCTACTCGGGAACATGCCACATATAACTGGCCGTGTGAAAAACATGATTTTTCCAGATTTATGCCGCACACTTCCAGCGACTGCCCTTGTGACTTGTTTATTGTCATCGCAAATGCAAGTTTCACTGGGAACTGAATACGTTTGAATTGGAATGGCAAATCGTTTGAACTCAAGGGAATTCGCGGGATTAGGCATTCTTCTCCTTTGAAAATCCTTGCCACTATCACATTGTTCATTAGCTTCATGACAATCAGTCGGGTTCCATTGCACAGTTTCGGGGCATGAAGATTTCTTAGCATAATGACGACAGATCCAACTTTAAGACGCAAATGATGAGGCGGAATGCCAGACAAATCCAAAGAGTTTAGGAATTCCACTGGATAATTGACGACATCGTCCTCGTTTTCAACGCGATCCATCGATTTGTATGAACGCAGCTCTCCCGGAATTTGATTTTGAATCGTCCAATTCAAGTCATTGACATCAATATTTTTCGCTGCTAAAATTGCGCGTGCGCTCAACCAATCGTAGTTACATGAGAGGTGGAATGGATATTAAACCACTTGAAGTTTCAACCGGAATTTTTCCATTTCCGATTTTTAGCAGTTCTTTAGAGAAAACTTCTGCGGTTCTATCCTGTTGCAGAATCACTCGCATATTCATACTCAATGAAATGGTTTTCACGTGCATTTAATTCATCCGCCGCTGTTGATTTCGGTATCACGGGAAGTGTTTGTCTGAAGTCGCCCGCCAACAGTATCATCACGCCACCAAACCGGTGATTATTGTTGCGCAAATCTTGCAATGTTCGATCAAGTGCTTCTAATGATCGTTTGTGCGCCATTGTGCACTCATCCCATATGATCAATTTACAATTTTTCAACACTTTTGCCATGGCTGATTGCTTTGAAACGTTGCAAACATGATTTTCATTGATTTGCAGGTTTAACGGAAGCTTCAGTGCTGAATGTGCTGTTCTTCCACCTTCCAACAGTGTTGCAGCAATTCCGGTAGATGCGAGAGCTAACGCAATGCCACTTTGAGCACGTATTGCTGCTAATATCAATGATATCAGGAACGTTTTCCCAGTACCGCCGGGCGCATCAAGGAAAAATAGTCCACCGTTTCCTTCATCGACAGCCTTCATCAGTTGATCATACGCACTCTTTTGCTGTTCATTCAGCAGCGGAACATATGTTTGTAATTGTTGTTGCAAAGTTGTTGTGTCGTAAGCATGCTCGCGTTCCAATTCACGATTTAATACACTTACAGTTTGACGATTTGGCGCTGGCATATGAATTTCAACCAATAGTTTGTAACCAAAATACAGAAAGCAAACGAACGAAAAGCGTGCAATTGAAATTTTGAATACAACTGGAAAAACAGAACAAAACACTTAACGATCTAACAAAACAATAATAATAATAGTAAATTTAAACATTTTATTTAAAATTAATTTGACTTTCTTTCAAATGTTGTTTTATTTTTCTTTCTTGATTTACAAAAGGGTACAACTTCTTTATCAGTACATTAGTTAATTCATTGCCATACAGCAGAAAAACGGCTGGGATCCGACACAATTTTGCCATTGACCATGCATCTCGATTGTATGGGCTTCAGTTTAAACAAAAAAAATATGAGTAAAAGAAACCCATTAAACATCTATTTTCAGTTAAAAAAAAAAAGAATAAAAATTAAAAACAAATAAAGGGTTTTTCAATAAGAGCGCTACAAAAGTTTTTTTAAATAAAACAAAAACGGTTTCGGATATCAATGAAATTCTTTATTCCAGTGAAAGTACGTTCGATGCCATTACGTATGGAACTCGATTTCTTTTGCATGGCCACCACGGGCACGCTTGCAGAAGTCCAGGCGCTGAACCCAATTTTCGACGGTTTTCAAGCATAAATCGGCCGATACTGCTGCAATTTCACGTTCGATATTCGTACGAAGTTCATCAATCGTCGCTACCTTGTTGGCATAGATCATAGACTTGACGTAGCCCCACAAGAAATAGTCTAACGGCGTCAAATCGCACGACCGAGGCGGCCAAGCGACTGGACCATTTCGTGAGATAACACGTTCTCCAAACTTGGTTTCCAATAAATTGATTGTGACATTCGCTGTGTGGCTTGTGGCGCCGTCCTGTTGGAACCACATGTCCTCCAAACCCATATCATCCAATTGGGGTCAAACATATTCGGTTATCATTGAACGGTAGCGATTCCCATTCACAGTAACGTGCCGGTCTTGATCATCACGGAAGAAGTACGGCCCAATGATGTAATTTTTTCGGGATGCAATGATGACTCATGGAGTACGTGTGGATTGCTGCCTGACCAGTACCGCATATTTTGTTTATATGTTTGAGCCAGAAATGAACCTCAACGCTGAAGATGATTTTTCGATGAAAATCCGAATCATTTTCAAGTTGTTGCTCAGCCCAATTCACGAACATACGACGCTTCTGGTGCTCAAGCGGCTTCATTTCTTGCATCAATTTAATCTTGTAAGGATGTAGGCCAAGATCATTTCGCAAAATTCGCTACAACGACGTCACAGAGATGCCCAACGCTTGAGAACGACGTTTGAGAGACACATTTTGGCTCTCTTCTTCTGAAGCCTCAGCGGCAGCAATATTCTCGACACTACGGGCACTTCTTTGTCTCACTGGCGGGGGAACATTTTGAACTGTGCCTGTGGATTCAAATTTGTCCACTAGACGCTCAACTGTTGATCTGCTAGGACGATTATGACGACCATAAATTGGACGTAGCGCTCTGAACGTTGAGGCCACTGACTCCGAATTTCGGTAGTGTAGAAAAATGTTGAACGATTTGGAGATGAGGCCCCGGCGTAAGAAAGAACAAAGTCGAAACAACCACGTCGTACAGGTTCTGAACTTCAACTGATTTAATTCAAGAGTAAAAAATGTAACAATCAACTTAGGTATATGTACATGAGAGTGAGAAAATATATATATGTATGTGTGTATGCTTGTGATTTATGTAGTTTTTAACAGGTAGTAAATTTTAATAATTTCGACTCGTTGTTGGCTCGTATATCTTTCCATCATGAAATGGCAAACCTGACTGAAGAGAAATGTCAAAAGAGCGGTAAGAAATTCGGCGGCGTTTGCTGTCCCTGTCGCTCTACTTTTGTAGCGTCTCTGTTGAAAAACCCTTTAAATTAATAAATCGAAAATAAAAAATAAAAATGAACCATTCTCTAGACCTGTTCTAAAAAATGTGAAACAAGGTTTGGATAAACAATTTTGTAAAGCAGAATTATGGAATCATAATTTTTAAAGCAGAATTTTAACACATCCAGAATTTCGACCCCAACCCTTCAATATCATTTACTGACGAGTGTGATAGTAATAAATTGAATTACTTATCGATAGATCTATAATATGTTTTTTGTTTAGCTCCGTTCCCAGCAAAGCAAAGTAAAGTAGGATTTTCAACAAGCAATTACAACAACTACGCTCTACTGGACACTTCGAGACTCGCAGTAGTTGTTGTAATTTGTACGCTGAAAATCTTACTTCACTTTGCTTTGCTGGGAACGGAGCTCAAAAAACACGCCCTATAAAGAGCATGAAAAGAAGAAAACCAAAAACTGAATCCTGTGCCTGCTAATATTTCAATGAATATAGGAAAAAAACATTTTTTAGAAGACTGCTGTTTTTTTTTACTGGAGAGAAATAATTTAGCAGCCGAATCAAAAAATCCACGACCTTCATAATTATATGAATCGACATGATGTGGTTGACCATTTCGAAAGTTTTGAAAAAATCTAATAGCGTTAGTAATGCAACAAAGTCTTCATCGAAATTTGTATATCTTCAGTGAGCTGAGCATTTTTGCAAAACGAAACTGATAGCTGATGATGAATGTTTCTCCATTACATAAGTTGGACAATTAAGAAAGATTACCAACTGGCCTGTACTCAGAGTTAGCCTTCTTTGTAATTGCAATATTTTTCACTAATATTTGTAACGAAAGATGGACTCTCCTTGTGAATTTGCGATGATCAGCCGTCCCACTCCTCTAAAGGAATACAGGAATTCCCTTAGACTTAAATAGGTCATAAGGAGGGTTGTCCTGGTAGAGAAGGGCGAGTAGGCATGCTTGCACAAGCGCGACTGTAGCTCGACGGAGGCGTGGGATCTTTGCACTTCCTACCGGACGATCGTTAACCTTATTTACATGCCTTTAAAACTTTAGCTAGAGAAAAGGGAGCTCAGAAACGATATTCACTAAGACGAACAAAAAAAAACTAATTTATGAAGAATCTGTCTTGTGATATGTGAATGAATCTAGAATGAAACCTTGGCACGGAACGGGACTCGAAAAAGCGAACTTTGGGAAACCTAAGAAGGAGTTGGTTTCCTTGCGTAACCCTCCCACGACCTACCATCTTTTAAGAAGTAGGTAGCACCTTGGCTAACGCGCCGCTAAACCTTGCGTTAGCCCCTAATACTATTTCGAGCAAACCTCTAGAGCTCACTCACGAGGTTGTCATCGAGGTACATACCCTTTCTCCTCTACACTTCCCTAAAGCACAAAAAAAAATTTTACTCGAAATGCATATTCAAAAGATGCAACTGAAAGCGACCGGAAAATGGACTAAAATTTTCATTTTTAAATACAAAAGTTATTATTTATTTCATATATAAACAAATAGGGATTTCATAAACATAAATTGTTAAAAAAAAAAATCAAAAACAAAATTAATAAAGCAGGTGTTCAAAACTTGCTAACACACACTGTTCAACCAAAAAATAAAATATTTAAAACCAAAGAAAATCCCTCTCTCGATTTTGCATTGCCTTTTTCTAAGCGGTTATTAAAGTGATCTCAATTGAAAGAAAGAAAAAAAAAACATCGATGTATTAAATTACCCAAGATGGAGTATTGGCTTTAATCTAACTTTCTTATTTACTTGCTATCAAATGTTATCATACTTCTCGCAAAAAAAAAAAAAAATACTCGAAAACTAGGATTGCAGTTGCCTAGTTTTAGGCTCACTCACTTGGCCAAGACCAGAATCCTATTTAAATTGGATGGATATGCACTTAACGTACTAAAAACGTACTAAAAACACTGACTCTATACTAATGCAAATTAATTATAGGTGTGTATGTTTAAAACATTTTAATAAATAGATCGTTCAATAGAAAACAATTTTTTTTTGTTGGACTCACCGATACTACTGTACATACTTTGCGTACATTTACACGATCGCGGATGTTGACTTGAGGACTCTCCCATGGATGTTGTGCACAGCATTCATATAGGTGATGATGAAAGATCATAAATTTGCAAAGAGGATAGATTTATCTAAAGAACGAACTTTACACAAATAAGATGATTTTTTTTTTGGTATTTATCTTTTCCTTTAGTACACGTACATAACACACTTTAAACACACCACGATCAATAGGAGAACTAGATCGAAAGCAAATAAAGAGAGATAAAAAAAAATCACGAGAGATTAACAGATTGATGATGATCCGCTGATATTGATGTTGTTGTTGCTGAGTCTCGATCGATTTTCTTTCTTGGGCCTACCTGCTCCTCTAGATCGTGAAATCGATGTCTGATGTTGCTCGGGAGGGGGTTGGGGGAGTTTGGTCTTGTGGGTTTATTATTTCGGTACTACCGGGAAACTATCGCCCACCACTCTCGCCCACCACTCTCGCAGACGCCGGTTGCACAATACCAATTGTGGATGGACCCGGACAGCTGATCGTGGACTGCTGAGTCGATCGCTCAGCTCAGAGCTGTCGCTCGAGTAGTTTGCGGGCCACGGACGGAGCCTATAGTCTCACCAATAATTCGTGGGGAGCGCCAAGGAGTGCGGGAGCGTTAACTAGCGCTCACCACGATGCTGGAAGTGCGATGTAGGTGTTGTTGCACTTTATTCACTCAAAATGTTTTTTTTTTTTTTTTAATGTGAATAGTCCCCACATATTATCGAAAGTAACTGAGGGCATAATTTTGACGGATTGAGGATATCATGAGCAGGATCAACATTAACAGCTTTAAACTGAATTCGAAGGCGCTACCTTGACAACATGCATTTGCTCGATACAACTTATTTCAAGTGAGGTGTTTTAGGAAGTATTGAGGTACTCGTTTGTTACAGATATTGCTGCTTGGACATCTGTAAATTTTTTTTGAGAACCAATTTTCCGAAGTCCGAAGCTGTTTTGATTGTCAAGGTACAATTTCGCAGAAAGCATTTTCTTCCAAAAAAATTCAATACGCAGAGAGTCCCAAAAAAAAGCTGAAAGCATGTGTTTCAATAGGCGTATTTTTTGAGCTTCGTTCTCAGCAAAGCAAAGTAAAGTAATACAATTTACTATAACTACTGCGAGTCTCGAAGTGTCAAGTAGAGCGTAATTGTTGTAATTGTGTGCTGAAAATCCTACTTTACTTTGCTTTGCTGAGAACGAAGCTCAAAAAAAAAACAGACCTAATATTATTATTCAATATTATTTATTAGTTTTAAAATTATTGGTTGTGTTCGGGTAGATTTAGTGTTTGTAATTTTGTTGAACACGTAAAAACTGTCTGAGTGTCAAAGTAAAATTTAATTTATAAATTTACAATTGCAGATGGCCAACCGTTTTTGTTAAGAATTTGCTCACTTACTAACTGCGCACCACATAACAATTTCAAATAAAATTCCTAGCTACATAAAATGATGTGGAGAACTATAATACTGCGCACATACTGCCACTAGACAATAAAACTTTTGCTCAAATATTTACGCCAAGAGTACAAATGTTACAATATACTAGCTACTATATATCACATTGCAGCCGTTGAAAAATCGTTCTTTCTTTAACAAAGTAAACACTCAGATAAATTATTTAATTTAACCTCATTCGAAGCTCAACACAGTCCATCACAACATCCCGCATGCTAATAAAATAATAACAATTAACACTGCCGCACTGCTGTTGCGGCTCCACATCCTTTTGCTACATGCACAATGCTGAGTTACAATGCTTGCAGAAGTTGTACAAAACCCATTTTCTGAAATTAAATATTCCGACATGACCAAAATTGTCCTGCAAAAGTACCCGGACTATGTCTCACACGTTTAGTCCTTTATTTCGGCAGCGTTCGTTGGTCAATCTCCATCAGTTTTAGTGCACAAAAATGAAACCAATTAAAAGAACGTATACTCAAGGACTTGTCGCAAAAGCTTCAGCTACAAGTTAGACAACTGCAGGGTGAGTTGTGTTTTTTTTATTTCGTTGCTGTTTAATTTGCAGATGTCGTCTTGGATGTAGATAAATCCGATGCTATGCAAGTGCAGTGCAGTTGGATAATGTTGATTATGCAGGACAATTTAATGCCGACAATTCTTCGTAGTAATCACTCCACAAAGTGGAGAATTTGTAATGTCCGCATATATGCATTGGGCTGCCAGAGGATGCAATACAATTATACTTTTGAAAGGGAAATTGCCAAGGGGACGATAGTAAGGATTAAACAATGTGGAAATTACAATTTAAGATATTCTCCGGGAAAGAATCCTTGACAGCAATTTGGTCGACGATTGGGAACATGGAAATTACTTCATTTTGGATTTTCCTCTTTTTTAATTGGTTCCTGGACTTGCACTTGTATGTATTGTATTTCTAAATTGCAAAATTATTCTCTATAGTGTGTGGTAAAACAAACTTTAGTCGACAGGAGAGGCTGGAACCTACCGCCTGTTACAGGAGAGTTCCCCAAAACATGCTACAAATGACTAGCAATGTGCTACAGGCGGCAAAAAAAACGATAAATATCTGCGGTACTGAAAGAAATGTCACTTAATCATACAAAAAACGATTTGAGAAATTAGGGTCCTGTATTGAGTGGTCTTAGTTTTAAACTCGAATTGGCGAGCACACCTTGAGTGATTGAATTACGAGTTTACCTTAAGGCCCGCAAGAGGAAGGTGGAATGCTAATCAATCAATTTCAGCAGCAAAAAGTTGGCTTGGTATACTTTACACGGGTTACCGAGAGCGGGTTTTATAATGTGTACCCTACATGAGAGCAATAACGTATGACACTGTTACGAGTTATCTACACTCGTGAACGCGAAGTTCGAGATCAGAGTACCATTACCCATATGCTTTTTGACAGCACTTGACATTTTGTGGAGACTGACAGTTGGCAAGTGGAGAACAACGTGGACAATTTACCTTTTTATCTTCTGCTCGTTAAAGTTGTACCTTTTCCTTTTAATTTCATCCTTACAAAAGAAAACCATCACCCACAGATTCTTAACAATACTAAGGTTATGTCAGCATCCCATTTAAGTTCACAACCTCTCTGGTGATGTTCCAAAAGTAATGTATTTGGATATAACAATTCTTTTGAGATAGCTTCCAATCTGTGCCCATTAGCTATCTTAACGGGTCCGATAACTAACACGGATGTCTCGCGTAGCTCTGTTTAATGAGCTTTAGACATGTTAGAGATGGTATCACAGCTTGCTTTTGGTTATAACAGACACAAAGTCAGCAGTTAATGGTAATAAGGTTATCGGAGCTCTGAGTTCATAAATATTGACTTACCTGACACCTTACCAAGACGAGTTGTTGGACAAATAACCGCTAGTGCGCACGAAACTGGCCATAGATCTATGTCCATATAGATTAACCAATGCACATTAGATTTGGGTACACTAGACCGCTATAACTTAGAGCAACTTCGGGTATTGTGGAAAATGCGGGTAATGTGGAATAGTGCTTTATTTGCTAAAACACAGGTGGTCTGTCTGCTGTCTTAATTTTCTTTAAATGTAAGCAGAAATAAAAAATGCTACGTTCTTCTCACTATTGATATTATCAAGGGTGTGTCTGAGACAGTCAAAGTTCTTACTTGGGTGTGCATGAATTTTTGTTGTGGGGGTTTTGTTTGGGTTTTTTTATCGAAGGAAAAAATGACGGTTTCTTTAACTGTGCATGAGTAGTTTTTATCAGTTTTTAGATATATTTTTGAAGTAAAAACTTCCTTAGACGCGGTGGGCATTTTTGAGATGGGAACAAATCATTGAACTCGCGGCACCAATGTTCCGACCACAGAAGAATGAATAAAAGAAATGGATATCTTTCGTACGTCTATCGACCAAAACCCATTTGTTAACATTGTTGTTGTTGTAATTTCAACCCCCGTCTGTGAATACGTGTGAGCTACACAAAAAACATATTGCTTATGGCCGGCCAACATTCCTTTTGCTTTTACGGACATCGCGCTGTTCACTAATTGTTTTGTGTTCGGTAATGAACTTGTTTGGTTTTTGTTAACAATTCAATTAAAATAAAATAAATAGAGAAATTCAAATTTTGGAATAGCATTAAAGTCCAATTCATGAACTCGAATATTATAGTAGAAAAGAAATGAGCTATGTGCCTGACTTCATTAATTTTTCAGGAAAACAGCTTGTTGACAGCAGCCTTCACGGAAAAAATTTTAAGATCAAATCAAGAAAAATGAGCGCAGAATCACGAAAAGTTTGTCTAGTTTTAGAGCTTAGCTCAGGATTTACTAATTCACGACTTTTTTTCGCAATTCTATAAATTGTACGAAGTGAAGATATTGACCCTCAAAAGTCGCGAATCGCTACTTTTTACTGTCAATGATGCGATCAAATGAGGAATACATATTACAATAACCAATCGCATTTTGACATATTAATTTGCTATTGCTATGGATTGTGAATTGCAAAAATAATTCGTAAATTACCACTTTTGTGTTGTAAATTCCGATTTCCTCCCTTAACAAATTACAACCATTTAGTCTTGAATTGCAACTCAAAAGTGTTGATTTGCGAACAAAAGGGGTAGATTTACCGCTTCAGTAGTTGCAATTTACGAATTCATAATGGTAAATTGAATCTTTTTTTTTATCAATTTGCATTTCATATTTTGCAATTTACGATTCTTGAGTAGTGATTTCAGGCATCACCGTATTAAATTGAAATTGTTTTGTCGTGAAATTAGAAAACTTTATTCTCAATTTACAACTTAAATCTTATGATGATAAAGTCACATTTTATTATTTGTTTTCTCCTGATATCCATGAAAAGCATACGGCGCCATATCGTCCGGAGACAACGGGACTTGTCTGGGGTGGTTTTTCGGTCTATGCTAAAATTTAAAATACAAACAAATTATTTAGAAGAACTTGCCATTGATACGAACATTTACAATCGTTTTCAATTACATATGATATTTTAGATTCCATTCCAATTTAAACTTCTTTCTACTTAATTTTTTTTTTTGTATTATTCAATATGTACTTACAAGATATATTCCAAAACTCTTTACAATTTGTTGGTTAGTAGACTCACTATCACTACGAATGAGTTATACTTATAAATAACTTTGACCCGACTAGAACTGCTTTAAGCAAAGATTGAATACCGACTGTCTGACTCTAATGAAGCCAAATGCGCATGGTTGGAGCTGTCCATGCAGAAAATGAAAGGACTTAAAAGAATTTCTTTACATGGACCATGGACATGCTATGACGTTTCGTTTTTGTCGGCTGCCTGTGCGCACAAACATTTTACACATCGGATAGTTAATTCCATGGAAATTACAAAAAAAATTTTGTGGTTCACGATTTCTCTACGTCAATTTACGTTTTCAATTTACATGTGTCAAATTAATGTAAGATTTCATTGATTCATCACTCAGTGTTTGTAAATCAGCAAATACTTTTTGCAATTTGCGATTGTGAAGTTCTGCTTGAGAGATTGACCCATTGAAGTGGTAAATTGCGCCAAACAATATCGCAAATCACTACAAATAAAAGAAGCTCGAATTAATACTTCTAATCGCAAAATTCAACAAGCAGAATTTTGTATTCTACGCCGTTTTCAATGTCGAATTACGAATTTTTATGTCAATCCAAGAAAAATTCGTTGTAATTTGCGACAAAGATATAATTCGTGAATTGCAACTCAAAATTTTGCAATTGGTGATTTTCAACTCTTTCCGTGTTTTCACTGGAAAGTTCTATTTTCCATTACCTTCCGACACCAGTGTTCGCGTTGCCAACCACTTTTGACGAAAAAATTCGTAACTTGAAAAAATAAAGTGCACGACTGGGACGAACGAAACTTTCTCGTCCATCGATAGTTTGCTTGGTTATTTTCGTCTCTTATTAGGTAGGTAAAAAACCGAAAAACAATGCTAGATAAAATAAACAGTGCATAGATAGATTAGAGGAAAGGAAATAGTGTTAAATAAAATGGACTTTTGTGTAGTTCATCTGTACATATCAAATAACAATGAGTTTTTAAAAGTTGTAGCTCTCAGTAAAAGGGAAGTTCTGGTTAGAGAGTTACAAGTGCCTACTGGACTATTTCATAAGCTCTTACACTTTACAAAATTTTTGAGTACGAGGACAAGTAGTAGGAGTTTCTGTTTTCTGATCTGTTAGGTCATGTTTTTATTTTGATTAGTAACACTGGTATAAGGTGTCTATGAGTGGAAGCAGGGTTCGTGATAGATCTATATCTTTACATAGATATATATTGTAAAAATTGGGAGATTTGCTTATGAATTTGCATTAGCAGTTCAGGACGTGTGTGGTGTGCAAATGTAGTATGACTTTCTGATTGTGTACACCCCAAGTGGTTGGCATTTTTCTAAGGTGCATACTCAATATGGTTAAAAAATAAATAATTGGGTTATATTTGTTAAAAATAAGTTTTGCTTTTGCATTTTTATTACAAGTGGAACATTGAGATTATTACAAAAATATACCGTAGATATGTGAATACAAATCGGGATTTGTGCAGTAATTTTTGAGAAATAAATATTAATCTGATTTATTCGAATTTTTTGAGAAAAACTAAGTACGGGATCTTATTTAAAATACTGTCATTATTCTTAATAAGCATTTTGATCAAAATCGTTAGATCGGTTTTTGCAAAATTTGGCAGTACCAAATATTGCAATGTATTGTTTGGAAAATACTAACTTTACTTACTTAACGGGCTCCCGACCCGTGAAGAGTCTCTGCCTGAGACACTGTAGCCTTCCAAGAGAGCCCAGTATCAGTTCTCCCTTCCTGCTTATCGTCCAGCCGATGATGTCAATATCGACTGCATATCCCTGTAGCTGGACGGATATGTTGAAGATAGTGCCTTCCGTGTTGACACCAGCCCTGAAAAATACTATTGCTTAACTATTTAGCTGAAAACCGTGTACAACTTATTGTTCGGGATAGAAGCATTTCTTGGTTTTTTAAGTTTTGTATTGTGGTCGAAATCGATATTACCGTTTTCAAGTTAACTAAAGAAAACTAAATATTTAAAAAATAGCTGTTTTCAAAAAAACACATTTTACGATAATACAGAAAAAAACTGAGTTTGCCATTAAGTTGGAAATGACCATATTACTTTAGAAATGAGTTTTTGTTACAATCGTAGCTATGGACCGTTTTCGAGATATGTCCAAATTTCAAAAGTACCGTTATTTGATTTTTTTTTTTAACGCAAAACTGAGTACGCAGTCGTGGTAACCTCACATTCTTAAGCATAAATAACAATTTTGGTTGAAATCGTTAGAGCCGTTTTCGAACAAATCACACTGGTATGAAAATTTTGTATGGGAAGTACCAATAATATTAAGGTTACTGTGCAAAAAAAAAAAAACCGCACCGAACTGTAATCCGAAGTTTGAACGAAATCGGGGTAGCCGTTTAGGCTGTAGGCATCGGGACAAACAGACAGACAAACAGACTGACAGACAGACAGACGAACAAAATTTTGCTACCCACTTTTTTGAGTCATCCTAATGTCTGAATTGATTAACATCTCGAGTTCGATATTTTGTACGAATACAAAATCTTTCTCTTACTATGTAATGGAGAAAGTTAAAAAGATGCATTTTTTCAATAATATAATGCCAAAAATATTTTGTTTGGGAAAGTGGAACAATAAATCAAAAACTAAACACAATAATAAAAAAATAAACAAAAACAATTTTAATTATACAACAAACAGCTTTCAAATTTGTTTCCAATTTCCAATTTAAAGAATGACAGATAAAGTGTTCGGAAAATGGACAGTATTTGAAGATGGAAACACATTCTTTAAGACCGAGGTTATAGTTATAGGTTATAGTTTTTTTTTTGCATTTTTTAAGAATGTTTAAAAAGTAAAAAAACATATTTAAAATAAAAAAAGATGCCTTATTGAAAAATACAATCCTTAAAGCCCGAGCTAGTGAAATAATGCCTAAGACGCATGAAAAAGCCTTAGTTGGAATTTTGTTTGTAGTAGTAGTTTAAAATAATGAATAAAAAACACTTCATTTAAAAGTAATTCCTACACAATAAAATGTTTCTTGACGATTCAAAAAATACACAGGTATTTTTGTTCAAGCTTTCACTTGTGTCGTCACTCCCGGAGTGCCATTTTTTTTTGTTTTAAGTCGTAGTTTACAATAGTTTCCAAATTGGCTAATTATTTTTTTCTTTAGAAGATGGATAATACCTAAATTCATCGTTTCGGCTGAAATCAACATTTGGAAATGTTGGAAAATGTTTGGCGAAATGCTGAACATTTGGGCTAAAATGTGAAATGTTAAATTTTGTCGCTGCATTTGTATGTTTGTCAAATCGAACAAAGCTCTTTACAAATTCCGCACGTCATTTATTGACTTTTAAGCCCGCTTCCAAAAAAAAGTAGCTGTCAACAAATCAATCATTTTTCATCGCGATAATATATCTGAAGCACTTAAATTCATTCATAATATACGTAGCTAAAAAAATGTTCTTTATGTTCAACCACTTCTGACTTCTAAACAGACAAAAAACATCAGTAATGAATTCTGACACTAGCTGTCATTTGAAATGTTGAAGTTTCAGTGGGAACGCCAAACTGTTGAACGCCGAAAAGTTGAATTTAGGTGCGGGGTAAATGTACCTACTATAATAAAGTTGTAAAAAGGTGATGGAATGCAGATATGATGCGGAAAGCTGTGCAAGCTGTAAGGAATGTATAAATTGTCATTCAAATGGCGTCAAATTACCCTCCAATTCTTAAAATCATGATTTTCGAGGTGGTATCGGCAACAACAAAAATCTTAAAAATAACCCTAGCTGCTAATCTCAGGCAGCTACCGTTAGCTAATAGATCAATACGCAACATGTATTAAAATCGCCAATTTGATGTGGTATCTATTTGCATGTAAAAATAAATTCCACAATATCCGAAGTTACTCTACCTTTGATACTGGTATCTCGGAGCCCTGTCTAAGCACAACTACTTAACTATGTTTCGTTGATATTGTCGAAAAGGGTTATCGGAGCGCATCGATCATATTTTATTGAGTTAGGCAGGCTCAATAAAATCACCTCTTCCCATCGATTATAAACTACCTACCGCTCCCAACACCAATTTTAATCGGTTACCTGTTTCCGGTTTCTTTTTTTTAGTTTTGTCCCTCCAACTTCCAAGCTCTTTGATGAATGCAGGTGTTCTTCTCCTTCAATTTTGTTGTAGTACAACCTTAATCTGTGCGACTTTTTAAGTTGTTCTTGATGATTTTAGTTTTCCCAGTGGGTTTAATTTTGGCTATTCAACTGCAAACTCTGCGTCGATGTCGTCAATTAAAAAGGGACTCTATTGCCATCTATTCCCTGAAGCAAAACCATGACCCATTATACCATCAGTTAAATACACATAGAGGTCGAAGATATGAGAAAGAGGTCGCATATTTAATAGCAACCACGGCGAGCTGCTATAAAATGCTGATCTTGCCTAAGGCAGAATAAACTGAATTCGGTGACTTCTCGAGTAATAAGACAGTTTAAAAGTTGAAAAAATCCTGAACCGCAACCTTACTGACATTATTTACAGCAAAACATTTCCTCGGCCACCTCCCGTTTCGAACAACTTAGTACATATGTAAATAATGACAGCCGACAGACTGATACTATTCCCCATCCTCAACATCACCTGTTTCCAGAGTCTTACAGCCATCCAAGCCACGTTGGGAATTCCAATGAACCCAACATTTGTGGAACCTATATCTGTGCTATTAAAGTCACATAAAGTTGCACTGTGAACGACAATTCACAGAAGTCTGAGTGTGTGGATGAGCATCGCTTGTGAAACTCAAAGCACCTAACTCTTTGTGACTTGCATGCCAATTAGTAGGACAATTTAACTTTGCACAGCGTTGAAAAAAATCTAAGCCTTCTTATAAACAAATCTGAGCCCACCCAAACTGAATTCTCCCAGTGTTGTAGGAGCTTTGTCATGCCCACGTTAACTCCTCATCATCTTCCACTGAAAAATATAATATGATGTACGTCGAATAAGGATATAAACTAGTCCCATTCAAGCAGTATAAAATACTGGTGTATGGATACATGTGTTGCCAGAAGCAACACAAGCCATGATACGTCAATTAGTAGCCTGATCCGCTTTTGATTTCCACTTAAGTTGGGAGTGTTTCAAGAGCAACGACTCTGGTGAATAGGTAGTCAATCAAACTCCTAATTGCTGTTGACTTCCTTCACTTTCCAGTGGTCTACAATATAATACCCTTAATCCTATATACATTAAAAATACACCATCATGTTGCCCAAATCGAATTGATTACCAGGAAACGGTATCGGTTTATTGGCCAATCAATAATCATCTTCCTCAATCAGTGTAAATTGTTAAGCACAATTTGTGCCCGCAGCCCGGAGTAGTAATTTGTTGTACATAATTGATTGCAGTGACAGTTTATTGCCAATTACCTTGGCTCCGCTCATTGCTGACACTTCTCCAACAGCGGCATTAACATTCGATCATGAAATTGCTTCCTGACAGGTTATAACCGTATCATCTTGAGGAAAAATATACCTAAACCGTAATACCAATAAAATGAATCCATTGTCGTTAAATCCGCCACTGAAGGCTGCCTTCCATCAAATTATCTTAGCTACACAAAACCACATCCTTTCTTTCAAATGCAATAAATTTTATTGGCCAAAAACCTGTTTACACAGTCTACTGAGACTCACCTCGTGTCAGGCGAAGGTTGGCTGTCAATCTATTTACGCCCTTGCAGCTTTATCAACAAGGATTACTACAGCACTGTTGTTTTCTACATATACGCATATATGCCGGGTAATTAATTTTATTGGCACACATTGTTTACTGATGGAAAAACTGAAAACAATAAAAAATTACGTTCGACTGAGTCTGCAGACGGCATACAATTTACCAAAAGGGATAGGCTGCTGTCATAACCTTATAATCTGCAATCGTTGTTTCATTGCCACTCCATCACTAAGCGCCACCGCCATCACCCATTGGTTCACCTACATTCTCCCTCAATATACGCCTCAGAAGCAGTCGATGCTTTAATGGGTGTTCTTCGTTGGCATCCATCTCTAGTACTTTATTAGTGACACATGTAGAGTAAACCTTAGAACATATTTTTTGTTGTTCTGAGCCATGCTCCCCATTTTGACGACATGTCTCCACAAAAGAGACTGATGGTATTTTTTGCCCCTAACATTACTTCCGCCTCCGTATTCTGTTCAAGGATCATAAATTTTATTGAAGGAGTTGCCTCTTGTACTATATACTGAGGATGAGTGAAATGTTGGCAATGACATTTTTTATCACCAAGTTAAGGATCCACTTTGGGCGTGATGGTGGTTGTATTCAGATTGTTACATTATATTGGCATTGGTACAGAAAATGAGTTTTGCATCCAGCCCTCTGGGTGGGGTTTGCTCATCTTTGCGAGAAGACAACGTGAAGAAAATATAATAGGCTATTGAGTGGCATGTTGGTTTTTGATACAAGCTAGTTGAGTCACAACGCTTTTATATCTTGCTTCCATAAAGGAGAATGCAATAAAAAAAAAGGCAAGAAAAATACACAAAGCCTAATTTAAGAAGGTCCTCGCTTAAAACTTATTAAGGTTATGTTGGTCTATTATTCACATTTCTGTTATAAGTGGAAACGGGAACCTCAAAAATGCAGAACTTTGAAATAGTCAAATATGTAGAAAACCAGCGATTGATGGCCTGAGAGCCCACTCAAAGATCTACCAGAGGACTCATCATCAAGTGCGGTATCATGAGCGAGCTCTTATTGGACGGAATCACAATAGGTCCACTTGTATTATAGTAACTTACTTCCACTTTCCCAAACTGAACTAATCTAATTTACATCATGTTGAGCTATGTTATCCACTTCATGGATGTTTAACACATAGCTGATGTATGTACATTTTGTAAAAGGTATTTAACAGGGTTTGGAACAGAGAAGGTAAGAATTATATGGATCTACAACAATCCACAGGTATGTGTCAAACTGTTTTTCAAGTAATATCGCCCCAATTTGAAATCATATCTCTAAAGAGCAGTGCCTGGCTGACTCCTTCTCAAACATCTGAGATCAACTAGACTGCTCACCCAAAGATGGGAGCAAATATGAATGAAGATCTAAAAGTGAATGAATATACAGTGCGGTTCATTTGAATAGACGCACCAGAGTTACGTTTTGAATTTTGATTTCTTTTCGTCTGATGTTGATCAAAGAGAAAAAAACGTATTGAGGAGAGAGGTACAGTTATATTGAGTAAAAGAAACATAATTTTAAATTTAACAAGAGTCCCATAACGGTAGTCTTACTCTCCTTTTCCTATATTATGCAAAACTGCAAGCATTTTTTCGGTTCATTTGAACAGTCGCACCCATAAAAACGTTAAAAAACAACAAAACACTAAATTTGTTCGCAATATTTTTTTTTTCTTTTATTTATTTTAATTAATTTTGTGCCATTTTAATAGCGTGTACAGCCTCCACCGTTAGAAATAACCTCCAAAATTCTGTTTTCCAAAGAGTCATACAAACTTTGAAGATAATTCAAGGAAATCTTGGCCCAAGAAGCTTTAATCGCCGCAATCAGCTCTTGATTGTTTTGATATTGCTTGCCTCCTCTGTAAATTTCACGGACAAGCCATCCCCAAACATTTTCAATGATATTAAGATCAGGCGAATAAGGAGGCCAGCCCAATATCTGTATATTCTCATTGGCAATCCATTCTTTAACAACACGGGAATTGTGTATAGGCGCGTTATCCTGTTGGAATATCCATGAAATAGGTCCGAAAAGTTCCTTTATTTCCATAAAGCCGTTTCTAAAATAGCATTGTAAGAAACCCCAGTCATTTTGTTGGAAACGATCACCAATTTAAAAGCACCATAGTAGGAAATCGAACCCCATACATTACTCCTCCTTGTCTTGAATGATGACGGTCTAAAAACATATTTTCTTTCCGGAGATCATGAAAGTAATAGTTGTAGCCATCAGGACCATCTAAGTTAAATTTCTTTTCATCCGAAAAGACAACTTTGCTCCAGTTTCTTGAGACCGCTTCAACGTCCAAATCCCAAGTCATATGCAATCTTGCAAATTCAAGGCGCTGTTGCTTGCGTGCTCGATTAAGCGGTGTTTTTTTTTTGTAGTTTTGTAAGCTTTAAGTGTAGAGCACTCACAATTACATGACGCACAGTGGATTTGCAACAAGAAACCCCCGCTAGTTCCCTGATTTTGTTTGTGGATTGAGCGGAATTAGATGCTTGTCTTTGAATTTTCCGCTTGTCTTGCGGTGCTATAACTTTTTGGATACTTCCTTTGTAACTAATTCCATAGGATTCACCATTCTTGACAAAGTTCTCCGAAAGGTAAGCTTTAACTTGAGCTCTTTCTTCCAAATTTAACACTTTTTTTCTGCCCATTTTAATGAAATTAGTAAAAAAAACAATTTGCCTCACTTTCTAATTAACTTTTTACTGCTCTTTGTCCAAGTACTTGATGCTAACTAATCAGTTTAACCGGTGCGACTATTCAAATGAACCGAAAAAATGCTTGCAGTTTTGCATGATATGGGAAAAGGAGAGTAAGACTACCGTTATGGGACTCTTGTCAAATTTAAAATTATGTTTCTTTTACTCAATATAACTGTACCTCTCTCCTGAATACGTTTTTTTTCTCTTTGATCAACATCAGACGAAAAGAAATCAAAATTCAAAACGTAACTCTGGTGCGTCTATTCAAATGAACCGCACTGTATATAATGCAAGACAGTCTGGATCTCATCGGTTAGATATTTTTAATAATTGTTATTAAGACAATTCTTCTACTTTATTTACGAAAACTATTAAAATGACAATCGATTTGTTTACATATAAAGTCAATCTAAAAGAACAATCTGTTCTCGACGGCTGGAAAATTGTTATTTCCACTGCAGTAAAACTAAATGGTCTTAGCTACAGTTTCCTACCAAGTGTTTCTTTGACACTCTGCAAAATTAAACTGCCATCAGAGTATCTATTCTGCCATGCGTTGTCTTCGATAACTACCGCCGTTCTTTCATACTACTTACTTGAACACTGTGAATAAAAATGAGTCTGACAACTATTTCCTAAGGGGTCGTATCCACCCACTTCACCACAATTTGGGCCAATAGTTGGTATACTCTTTCGTGCCAGCTCTAAACACAGTTAACCAAATGCTTCTGTTGCCTTGCCTCTACCATGCTATACTCCCACTCACTTAACAATGTTTACGACATCCTGGGGTGAAGAAAACAAAAATCAAAAAACTTAAATGATACAGCGAGGTACGACTACCATCTCTAGGAGGGATTGAAAAAGTTTTCGAAATATACTTCCCATACCCTGTGGCAAGCATTTTCGAGCATGTGTGCGAACCACAAAATCTCAAAACACAAGTGGGTTACCTTTTTTCGGAAGATACACACAAGTGTCAAAGTATCTGGTGATGTATCGACGTGGGTCAGGTAAAGACAGTTCTGCCAAAGATTCATGTTATAATCGAAACTGGGATTCGGGAAAAGCCCATCGCAGTAGCTGGCTGACATAATGTCACTCCCTCTGCACGAGACTGATGGGAAATATTTTCATTTTTATTGCCAAAACTTTTAAAATAGAAAAAGAGAGTAAAATGTTTTCATGTTCCGGCTGCTGTTGGAAGAATTTCGTCGGATATACGCGACTAGGTATCTACATTGACGGTGATGTCAGCTGCTGGGTGGAGCTATGAATGTACACAGCTTGAGAGAACAGTGCAGATCGCTCGCTTTCATGTTACATCGATTTTTACTTAACTGTAAACGATTTTGCTTTTTTTTTTTTTTTTTTTTTTTCTAATGAGGAACAAGTAGTTAGGGAATTTAGTAGAGGTTGGTAATACAGTGATAGTGTTGCAAAAAGGATTTTAAATCATTCAGAAGAGTGGTTAGTTGTATGACACTTTGACCAGAATGGTTTAAAAAACCATCATGAAAGAAGCTACAAAGAAGAACAACATATTTGAACTGAAATTTGAGTTTTCATCAATTTGCCTTAACATTAAACTGCAATTATTGAGGTCTCGAAGTTAATGAGGCCAAGCCTGAATACATGCTATCAACTAGGACAAAACGACACTATTGATAAAAACAATTCCGAGGTCAAGCTAAATTTTCTGCGAAGAATTACCCCAGGAGAGCGTTGCTATTTCGGTTTAACGAAAACCTTGGGTTCAAAACGCCTAAGTCAAAGATCAAAATGTAAGCTTTACAAAAGCCTAATCCTTTTACAGCGTGGACTGCTGGACGCCAAGGAACAGCAAATCGACATTTCAAAAACTAAGCAGAAACCAGTCGCGCAGTATATTTCAAGTATTTCCTATTGAGTTACTGTTAGAATAATACCTCTGTCGTTGGTGCCTTCTGATGGACTTCAAAAACTATATATGTATATACTTTTTTATTCAAGCTGGATATGTCTTAGCTAGTTTCAGCTTAAGGTGTGCTATTGATTGCTAGTCGGAAATCCATTCCCAGTTTCTATTTTTGAACACGCGCAGAAAAAACATCACTTATTATTCACTACGGGTGTAAAGGTTTAAGTTAATTTGTGCCCAGTTTTGTTTTTAGACGTAAAAATGTAAAATGAAAATGAAACTTGCATTACGAAAGTTCCCATACATCTGTCGACGATGAAATAGAAGACGAGGACCTGTAGTTGGAATCGAATGAATGAAATACTTCTTTTTATTAACACACTATACAAAGGTTTTTTGTTTTTATCCGTATGGTTTTATTTTTGCGGTTCTTGATGTTACTGTTCAACGATCATGGTATTCTCGGCTTTGTCTTCTTTGCGATCCATTTGGAAAGCGATGCCCATATTAGAATTCATCCGCACGTAGGTAATTGACCGAAATTTCCAAAAATCCAACCATAGTAATCGTCGACGCATATATTCGACGACTGACGTTGATTTACCGTCAACTGCTCTTTCATCAGCTCTCTGACAAATTCGTCCATGAAGTCCATTTTTTTAACCTTCTTGCTATTTTGTGTTTCTTTATTTTCTATTTCACTTTTCTGCTCTTGTTATTTCCTGCGTCCTGCGAGCGAAGGAGCGGGATTTAACTCGAGTTTAAATACTTAAACTGGTCTCCGGAGTGCAGTTTAAATCCAATCGGATTAAACGACGTCAAGTTTACAAAACTGGGCTTAACGACAAACATTATGGACTTAGGTTTAGTTTTTGGGTTAAACTTAATTAAATCCGAGTGTAAACTTTAACCCGGATTAAAATGAGTAAATAACATGGACGTTAATATAGCTCCTAAGGAGTTAAAAATAACCGAGTCAACTTGTTTAATGAGACTCGGTTCAAAGTAACCGAATTATAAATTTCCCCTCCAAGCTCAAAATTTTCTCGGTCGTAAATAACAAACTAACTCTGTAGAATTTCATCAACTTACTTTGTTGGGCTGATATTACTCTAGAAAGTTTATTATTAACAACTGATAAAGTGTTTTTTTTTTTTACAGAATGCATTTGACTTGTTTTCTCTGTTGTTTTTACCAAGGAATACTCTTTTTTGCCAACAGAGACTTATACCCTATGCACACCGCACCGAAAACTCGTCGATGCATTCACACCGAACACCAACTAGTTTTCATTTGACTTTTCAATGTTTTCATGAAATTTCTGTGTTAACTATTTTGGTCACAAATTTTGATCGCATTTTTTAACAAATAAAAAGAATTTACAGCATTTACAAATAATATTACCCCATCAATTAAGTGTGGAAAATGAAAAAAAAAAACTTCAGTTTTCGACGAAGTTTCGAGTGTTTTCAAGAAAACCCAGTTTTCGGCTCAGTGTGAATGAGGTATTAGGGCCTCAAGAAAAATGTTCGAGTCCAAATTTCACAGTTTATATATTTTCCATACAAATTTCGCAATTGTGACCTTTAATAAATTTTAATCGTTGATTGTTAAAATAGGCTTTACGCAATTACTCCTAACAAAAAAAAAAAAATTATATAAAACCTAAAATATAATATACAAAGTTAGTATTTATTATACACATGAAACAACTCCTAAATATTAAGTTTTTTTTCATCGAAGTTTATGTTTAAGTGTTGGGAATTGTTTCATCGTGAAATAAAACTTTATTAGGAGCTATTACACTCAATGTTGTCAGGAGTTACTTAATTGTCCTTTAAATCATATTTCTTAAGTTAGTGTTTTTTTTTTCAAACTACATTTATTATCATTATTATTTTTTGTAAACCGTTAAACACTAACAATTTGTGTCAAAAGGGAGCAAATTTAGAAAAATTTCGGTGTAGATTTACACAAAGATGAACAATACAACTTTTTTAAAGCCTGTTTTGAGAAAGAAGACTTTCCGTTTTGTATATTTTCGTCAGAGAAGATTGTAAAATGAATGCAGGAGAATATTCCACGGGCAAACCGTAACTACCTGGCGGATGGGACATTTTCGGCGGTGCCTATTGGATGTTTTAACCAACTACTGGTTAAATAAAAATCAACCTTGTTATCGGCCGAGGGCGGTCGCGGCCTACGCGGCTAGCGGAGGACTGCGCCGCGGGGGTCAATTTTAATATAGTGATTTATATATCCACAGATATTTCCATTCTTGTTTGTCCTCTTTGATAAGAAGTCAAAGTAGATCCGTAATGTTTGACAAAATCCAAGTTTATAATAAAACCTGCACTGACGCTTAATTAAATAAATATAAATACTTTGCACTTTAGGACTTTTTTTTTATTTTTCACTGAACTCCTAAATGTTAGGATTTATTTCGTGTTTAGGATAGTAGATATTTAATCCGGAGTTAGGACTTATTTCATTTTAAAAATTAGGAATTATTGCGTGAATTGTAAGGATTTCTTGCTACTAGGAACTATTTCATTAGGAGTTAATACGTTAGGAGCTATTGCATAGAGCCATTAAAAAAAAAACAATATAACAGTTTACGTGTAGACTCCACGTTGTGAACAAAACCGGCACAAAAATTCGATCGCTAAATCGGCATTTTGTACTGAGACTACCTGACTCTTCTAGCATTTTTCGTTTCTCCTGTAAAAAAATAAAAATGTCACTTATGTTGTTTTAGCAATTCATATTTAAAGTCGAGATTAAAATTTGTTGATAGTACGGCGCTAATTTAAGTTTAATTATTTTAGCCAATTGATTTTAACCGAGCAAAAATGAGCCAATTTTTGAGCATGTACTTATTGAAGTCACTATTGAATAAAAATATATTAAAGTAAAAAGTTAACTACAATTTTTAATTCCACAAAAACAATATACTGATTGATTTGGGCAGAGGACGCATAACCCCCCCCCCCACAATATATCAGTCATCACCAAAAGATAATGGCCCGAGTTGAGAAGCCCTGCAGTTGTGTTTCCATTTCCAACTCATCCATGCACATGTGAAATAATTGATGCCTCTTAAACTACCTCTTCGCAGTTACCTAGGTGGAGGACAATTACCCCAACCTCGACATCATTTCTGACAAATAAATCAAGTGATTGACTTTTCCTACCACTGTCCATTTGTGCAGAGCATCAGAATCTCTGCCACTCACTAGCTGTGGTTACAGCAGCTCAGCCTCGAACCCTATCAACCCAGTTGTTACAGGGAAAAGCACTTGCATACACAAACGAAAGGCGCATTCAATCAATTTACTCGAATTCATCGAAGCAAGGAAACTCCGAGGGGTAACCATTTGCCATTATCGACAAAATGCTACACATCCAGTTGCAGCCACAGCCCACTCCTCGGTTCGATCACAAATTAACCCTTTCAGAAAATTTCCCCTCACAGATTTAACTTACAATCGCCAGGCGGGGGATTGCAAAGTCATTCCAACACCCAGTTGAGAAAATTAATGGACCCTCGTCGTCGTTCCAAGGATATTTTCTGTGGACTTGTTTCTTATGTGCTTTAACAACAGCAGCGGTACTGCTTTGGGCTAAGTAACCTTTTCAACAGCATGCCAGCTGCAGCACAGAGGTCCGACATGGTCCCGATATACTGCTGCATAATAAATTGCCGATATTTTCGTTCCTGCGGCTGGGAAGTCCACAAACTGCTGTACGACGCTTTTAAGTGACTCGATGGTTTAATAGGTCAATGTTGGGAACACAAATAACCCGCTGGGTGAGAGGGCTTTTATTAAATTTTTTAAATACATCGACGTTTTTTTGTGCTTCTTGTTTGTATAAACATCGTTGTAATTTCTAACTGGGACATGTTGTCCATGAGAGCATCCCCTAATACCACATACCATACACCATCATTTAGAATGCAAATCATTGTTTGTGTGAGCAAAATATGAACAAACTTAGCGTCGAGAGGAAAACAAAATATTTGACTTTGGTGCAGGGCAGTCAACACACATGGCCAGGGCTAATGTCAAGTTGGGGCGATTCTCTAAACGTGAGGTGGATAGACAAATTTCGATTGGCCTCCGCTGGGTTATTGTTCTCGCACGTGTAGGTGGCAGTAGCAGTCTGGCCTCAGTTATATGAGGCTAATATACGTCGTAATGTGAGAAGGGTTAACAATATTGGGATTGCCGGTTTATGTTGTGGTCATTGGAGATAAACAGCGATAAGTCTGGGCTATTTTCTTAAATCGTTTTGGGGCTGTTTATCCATTCGTCGGAAAATGTGTTGGTACACCAAAATCGGAAAATCGGTAGGGATCAGCCAACGTAGCCTATGAGTCAATTTTGAATACATGAAGTTAAAGATGCTATTTTAGGGAAGGAATAGGAACGCACATGTGCATCGGCGATTATCTGGTCCTAATGTGAGATTTGGTCACGAAATATATCACTCTATGTTGTTTGATCTTTTGGCGACAACATTATTCGGCATTGTTTGGCTTTTGATTTGGCGATCGCCTTGATTGTCAATGCTTTTATATAATACGTCGTTGTAATTGATAAAAATAAGTCGTTCTGATTTTTATAAGATATCCTTTTGCTGGAGTGTTTGCAAATGAAGAAGTCATGTGCAGAGCGAGTATATTGTACTTGGGTTGGGATTTATTGATACTATCCTCATTTTATATTCGCAAATTGATTGAATTTGGCTTTTTTGACTTTCCGATTGACATGAATTTGTTCACTTTGTTGTAGCCTTTTTATAAAACAAATGCGTGTCATCTAGTACTATTGTGAGTAATGGCTTTGTTCTCACAGAGACTGTGATTTACCTTCTGGTATTGGAAACTTCCTATGAAACTATGGCTTTATCTCCGCCTTTGTGCACCAGCTGTCAATTGACACTTTATCCACAGTAGCACAACCACAATGGACATAGTTTCGCTGCTGGATCCTTTGTGTGTGGTCTCATCGAGGATTGTTGAGTGTTTGCTTTGAGCGACAGTGACAATAAAATCGTTTTCATATAGCCACTGATACCCACCTAAGATTTATAAGGCAGCTCCAATTCTTAGTAATGGAGGGATGTATAGCGTTGATTGAAGCAATGGAAGATTAGAGTACGAAAAAAAAAAAAACATTTTTCTATTGTTTCCTTTTTATAGCCCAGATGTAATTACATCTTCCATGGATGCGATAGGGAGAGATGCATTGAACTCTAAATTCTCATAATCAATAAAATATTTTCCATGAAAAAATGTATTCAATTTATTAAAGAGACAATAATACAATAGACAAAAATAGAATTAAAAAGATATGAACAAGACCAATTCAAGTACCTATACCTAACTCCTCTGAAATATTTGATCGAACTGAATACTGAAGCAGAACAATCTAGTAGCTGTACGCTTGATTGAAATTTTCAAAGAATGTTCGTGTTTCGTGTACTTATTTCGATAATATTTTATGAATCAGAAACCACTTTTCACAAACGTTTGGACATTATACGAATACTTCGTTTTTACTTCACCCGCCATTTTGTATACGAATGGCACTTGTACTATGAACCAACAATTTGTACATACTACGAATAATTTATTTGTTATTAATTCGGCCGCTATTTTGAATACGAATGACATTCGTAGTATGTAAAAAGCATTTGTACATTCTACGAATCCTAAAGTTTCGTATTTTTACGAATATTTTATTTCTGTTTTTAAACTTTCCATCTTACCAATTTTGCCGACATATTACGAATGTACGAACGTCGTTCGTAGAATGCACGAAACCTTTGTATATTCTACGAACGGCTGTAGTTTCGTATTTCTACAAAGGCATCATTTGTACTTTTATAGAACTGGTAAAACAATTTTGCAGTCATTTGTATATGTATGAACGGAATTCGTACTATTTACGAACCATTTGTACATTCCACGAATGATGTTCCTACTCTTATCCAGTTCGGCTGCAGAAAGTAGTCGTATAATATTACAAAGATGGTTTCGTTATATGTACAAAGTCTACTAATCCAATAATTTTTAAAATACGACATAAACAACGAATGTTCTTACTATGTAGAAATAATTTGTGCATATTACGAATATTCACTGTTCGTATTTCTACAAAAATTTCATTTGTATTTTTATACTAACTATTTTTTGAGTGTATGACACTCCGGGGAAGAATACGAATCTAATGACACCTCACTATTCAAAATCGGTCAAGCCGTTTAGGCTACAGATCGTCACGTAGGAACGTACATAGGATACGAGCGAAACACATAACCCTCCTGCACACAAGGAGGTCGGGTAATAATATTTCTATTCGCGTACTTTCCCGAGCCAAACACTACAAATCCGTCAAACTCAAACAATTTATCAAAACTCTCTCAGAGATTTGAAAATATACGCCAAAGTACGTGGATAGACTTCGAGCTACTTTCAGCAACTTTCATCTTTGACATCTAAGCCATATCACAAATAAATATATAACTTACCTTTTTGCAATATATGAATCGTTCTAGGACAACATTCGACCACCACCGAATTTTCTTTATTTTTACAGATTTTATTGTTTTGTGCAATTCATTTTTAAGCCGGATTTTCAATTTGTTTCTTGGCAACTTTGTGCATTTGACATATTTATCAGTACTTGTCGGTTGAAATTCTCTGAGCTGTTTCGAGCCAAGAGAGGAACCAATCGTTACTCGTTATTTTGCTAAATTTCTATTTTTCTGTCATTTTTGATCGCGTTCGATTCAAACCCCGTACACGAACATACCTAATGTATCTATTTAGACTATATAAACTTGAACCTAACACTCAACATAATATTCGTTTGATGGTAACACTATCCACTAAAAATAAATGATGCGATTTTTTTCTGTCAGTTGCGATGTTGAGTTGAAATGCAGATGCCGCTAGGTGCGAAACTTGGCTGGGTATGAGTTGCGATGCTATTGTGAATAGATCAGAACGTAATTTATTTCACAGTTCAGTGTATTACATATCTTAAAATTTCTCACTGACATTTGTGTGACAATTGGGTTTTTTTTTGTTTTTCTTTAAATTTGGATTTATATCTTTTTTGTTTAGCCTATGACACTACGGGGAAGAATACGAATTTAATGACACCTCACTCTTCAAAATCGGTCAAGTCGTTTAGGCCACAGGGTGTCCCGATGGAACGTACATAGGATACGCGCGAAACACATAACCCTCTCTGTGTGCAGTCGGGTAAAAAAACAGAGCGCCAAATGGCTCGATAATGGGCACATTATGGCAACGCTTCCACCGACTTCACCGCGTCCAGCTACATGTGCAGAACTTTTTCTAAGTAATACATATTTCAATCATGAGTGATTGGAATTTTACCACTCATTACAGTAGAGACGTAAAGTTGAGACCACTCTTAGTTAACACTAAATTGCATACTGTGACCTATAAAATATTTAGTGGGCAGGTTAAAAATGATTATTGGTAATGGCTAAATTTTGCAAACAAAATTACATACGAGTATTGTGACCTACAAAATTTATTAGGTGAAGGTTAATAAAGATTATTATTAGTAAGTCCCATAGAGCCGAAGGGATTTTAGATGTTCCGTTAACTTACACTAAAAGCTATTCAGTGAAGGTCTTCAAAAAATTTTCCTTTACCATATGCATAAGTGGCCGACGGAAGATTTGGATTTAGGTACACTTCAGCGTATATCGCCCGACGACTTTTAAATTTCCAAAGAGATCTTTTTAGAGTTATCGACAGACTTGTGACCTTCAGGGTAAACCTTCCAAATTTTATCAGCATTATGGGTATGCAAACTAATCCCACTTTAATCCATAGGTTAGGTTAGATTATGCAGTGTCGTGAGATTATCACAAGAGACAAGGCACCACAGCGGGATCATCACCATTTCCAGATCCATAGCATGGAAGTCTGAACTAAATCCCAGAAGTCTATTGTAATATTTTCATTCCTACGTTCTTTAGTTCACAGACACTTTAAGTTTGCCATCTCACTATGGGTAATTAGAGGTAAAATGGAAAATATAAACTCTGGAGCAAATATTTTAGAAAGGTCACAGTTCATATTACAACGTGCCTGATAAAACCGATTGAACATCATATTTACTGTATCATATGTTTCAAAAGAGCACGTGTATACACACAGTAACGGCTGCGAAATTTTGAACGAACAAAGCGGTCTTTCACCTCAAAGTGTGCGTGCCCATATAGTCACCATACCAAAATTAAACCCATAACTTCCGATTTGACGCTGGCTCTTATACACGAATAAAGCACTTCCCTAGCGTAAACCAAGCAACATAATAACCGTTAAGGATTTTCTGTGCTTTTCCAGAGACTGTCGGATTAAGTTACGATAAATGAACATTTTTTCGTCCAGCGGTCGCGCTTAGGTGTCTAGAATCCATAAATTTGTTCAGGGTCACAAAATCTTAATCCCAAATGGAAAGTTTTCAATTTATCTACCAGATTGAGAGAATACTCTTACCGTTGTGTCCTTGAACTTTTATTAGACTTTCAGCTTCTCTAGCAGCATCAAAATAAGATATTTATCCAGTGAGATATTCTAATTCTTATGGAAATTGCTGTCGTCCAAGCGATGTTTTCGCAAAGTCAACCTCAAAGACAGAGAAAATGGCGCAATATCTCTTTATTGTCGGAGCAACGTCCCAGACACTGTCTCGACTGGCAAAGGGCAAGCATTATCGGCACATTAACACTGAACAGTCCAAGCCCACAAGTCCATAACCAATTAACCATATGGCATGACTGATTTCACGTTGAAACTATTGAGACCGCTGTTCGAAGGCGATGTTCTCGTTCTCGCCCTAAGGTCAGTGTTTGTTATATACCAAAATGGATGGCATTAAAAATGGAGAAAGTTGCCTTGCCTTCTACATCCTGTGAGTATTTTAATCACTCCAGGTACCTACCTAATATTCCCAGGAGGATATTAAATATTTTCCCATCGCCTATATCCACAGAAGCAAATAATAGCCTCGGGGTTGCGGTTTGCCTGGTTTGCGAAGGCTTTTATCTATCACATGGGATAATATTTTCCAAAGGACCCCCATCAATCCTTTGACTGACATTTATTTGTCCATTCAACGAGAAATAAGCTCAGGTGATTGTACCGACATAAATATGTGTTGGTCGCGCATATCACGAGTATAATATATATGTTTGTAATTGGGGTCAGCGAATCAATCTAGGTAATATCAAAGCAATTACAGTGACGAAGGTAAATGTTCTTTGATTGTATGTATGCTTTATTTTTAATATATGCAGAATATGACTGAAAATACGCATCAAGCCATTGAGGTGAAAGTTGAAACCATTACGAAAATCCTTGTGATTATTGACCCGATTCCTGGATACCTACGAGTATATGGGAATCAATTAGGGATAACAGTCCACCGCTTAGTCAAACATAATCTCAACTGGTTGAAATAATAATTAAGGTGAGTGAGTATGTTTTACGAAGATAAGATTATATTATACGAATTGGGATCCTTAACGTACAGTATCGACTCATTTTCACCAGGTATTAATGTTTCTCATACGGTTTCTTATATAATCACAAGGGAGGATTCTGTATAACTTAATATTTAATTGAAAGTCATCAGAATAATGATCATTACGAGTGAATGGGACTACTTCTTGTCAGCCAAGCATAATAAAGGTTCAAAGTGAGATAAGAAATTTGTGTAATTGCTGAGGGGGAAATGTTTCCAATAGAAGCAATGTAAATGAAAGTACAATGTCAATTTGGACGATATTTACGAAGATGAATCCTTAGCAGTTGCCATAAATTTGCGGCACGCGTACTGTTGATAATGGTCAGAAGCTTATGTGTGGCGCCAATATTAGGATATGACCAACTTCAAGCTGTTTTTTACAACGAATTAGTTTTCGGTAGAGAACTATTCTTTTCGGTTATGACGTTTTTGTGCGGACTTTTATCCCCTCAGCATCACTGTGGTCCAAAATTACCATTACCGCTGCAAAATTTCAAACGATTTAAGACATCCAAACAAGTAATTGGATAACTAAATAAACTTCGGAATAGCTAACCAAGATAAACCCAAGATACGTTGCGGCAGTTCGAAATCCCATCTCGATAAGTAACCTTAGATTATATTAAATTTAGCAATACGCAAAAAAAAAAGTTGAATTATCAAATAAATTCGAGTTCTACAGACCCGAAAAAAAAAATCGCTCAAATGGATATGGATGAAATTGATAGCGCTTATGCCAAAAAGCGCTCCAAGGTGCTTCTAAGTTCACGACTGCTGAGAAAATATTTTTGCTTTCATTAAAAAAAGTACAGCAACGTAATTGAAAATACTTCAAGAATTTAAAGCGAACTCGACGAGTTATAGCTGAAAGCATAAACTAAGCAAAAAATATACTGACATCTTCAGCCAAAAAAGAGGGATTGCCTACGAGCTTTGTTTGACCTTGGATGTAGCCCAGTTTGAGTTAATGTAATCAAAAGGACCTCACGCAAACTTAAAAAAAAAAACCAGCCTACACTTCCGGTTTGAATCGGATGTCAGGTAGCCTGATTCCTGATTCTTATTTCAATATCGAGTGTGGGACTGTAATAGTTTTTCTTAGTTTCATGTTAAAATTTGTACATACATTTAAATATTAAAAGTAAATTGTTCGATTTTCTTTGTTTTTTGGTATCAAGTGAAACTTATTATACGCCATTTAATAAAAATCAGTTCTTAATACCGCAAAAGCATTAATACAAAAAAAATTATTTCATAGAAACTACAGTAGTCCCTCGATAATGTGAATTACCGATAATGTGAATTTCTCTAAAATGCGAATCGGCAAAACTTTACCTATAACGTGAACTTCCGAAATTTTCAACCTCTAAAATGTGATATTTTTTCTCTTGTTTCTCTTTGAGTGCGATTTTCGTTTTTCTTTTAAATTAATAAACATTTAACCTGTGCTTTAAAGAATCATTTTGTGTTCTTTTTAATAAATTTGAAAATCGTTCCAATCAGTTTAGTAAGTACTGAAAAAAAGTTCCAGTAATGTGAATCCCTCTAAAATCCGAAAACGCCTTGTTTTAATTAGTTCACATTATCGAGGGACTACTGTATTTAAAACAAACATACAAAATAATTGAATAGCCATTACTGTTCAAATAATAGGATATAAAGAAGAGGAATACTTTTAATATTCATTATTTTATAGTAAGTAAAATTGTGGGCAGAAACAATAATAAATGTGCAGTCATCATTTTGCAACCCTATTTTACTCTTCACATAAATAATGGCATTATTTTCATTCATAAAATGTCTTCCGAAAACTCTTCAGTTGTGCTTTTATTTTGCAGCAAAAAAAAAACGCTTACTAATATAAAATGTCTGATTAAAAAAAAAACTTTATGCATATTTAACTTTAAACATATTTATTTGCTATTCTGCTGATATACATTTTGAGTTTTGTTCTTTTCCATAGATTTTAAAGAAAATAAATTAATTTTTGTTGATTGTATCTATTATTTCTTTTTTATTAAGAACTGGCATTAGATATTCATATTCTTGACTGAAGAAATTGTTTTAAAATATAATTTCATTACATTTACAATTATTTCAAATTTTCTAATAAATTGAATTTATTAAGCGGAATATTAATAAAAAGATTATAACTAAAAAATCATATTTCAATTCTTAATATTCGTAATCAGTTCTTCTCTTTAACTTCTTTGACTTTTTTTTTGTGGATATTCCCAGCCGAATAATTTTTCGCCAAAACAAAAACACAATTATTATAGGAACAAACATATCTTCTTCTTTTTTAAACGAATGAATTTTTAACACTTTATTCCTTTATGAATTTATGTTGATTACATTCATTATTATATATTTTGTAGAATACCTACGTGTTTTCGTGGTGAAATAGAACAAGGTATTTAAACTCTGAGAATGCATCCATCACCTGGCAGAAACTCACTACGTGCACTTACTCTGGGTCAGTGTTCTTAGCACACTCTCTTCATTTTTCCCACGAAGCGTGTTTATTTTTCCCTTTTCACCGAACTAAATTCCTTTGATGATTTTATGAAAAAATCTTAGGTGCTTTTAAAATTAAAATTTGTACTGTTCGGAAAGAATATCATATTACATTGATCTTTAGTATAAAAATCGTAGTTTGCTAACATTATAATGATTATTTTTTGGTACTAGAAGAGCCTCCTTTTCATATACATAAAGTTCGTTGATACTGATGGTGGAATGTTGTTGAAATGTGTTGTTCTTTCAGATTATTGATTTTTTGATGTTTTTTCGCACGGAAAGTTTTTCGAAACTAAAATACCCATAATACCACGATGTAGGAACACTGATGAGTGTTAGCAGTATTTTTTCCGCCAAAGGAACAAAACAACGACGAGAAAATTGGACAATTTTAGGGAGAGATTGGCAAGTTCATAGTAATTGATTTTCCATAGGTACATTCTATACGGGGAATTTTTTTTTTTTTTAATTTTCATCGTAATATAGAGTGAGACCGTATACATCAAAAGTTCAGCATTATTTTTTATGATTTCGCGATCAGTTATCAATCGCGAATAATCGATCAAAAGTATTATTTTCGGGTGGAATCGTGAATGCTCCAAATTATTTCATTCAAAGAGTCCATTTTGATCGGAACGGAGTTCACCGAGTCCGCTAGTATTATAATACCCTATAATCATCCTTGTTCCGCTCTAAGGTGCAGAAGCATGAACTTTGTCGCAAGCAGATGAAAACCCAGATGAATAGGGACCTGAGTCCGAACGGCTGAATTGAAAAGCTCTTGCAGTGCAGCACTCTTGGATGTTTGTCAGACGTTCAAGAGAGGTGGCGCAGTGAAGCAAACCTTAAGATGGATGTTGCGACCAGAGAAGAGAGAACCCACGCTCAATAGTCGAGCACGCTCAAAGGAAATGGTCTTGCCCTTCTGTCGGACCACCTGTACAGACGTAGCTACCAGTCGATGCAGACCAAACATCTGGACCGATTTTCTTTAAACTCTGCTTGATTTACAAGATTTTTATTTTTCATATTAGCTCCAGTAGGTATTAACAATTAAATGTTCATTTTTCACACCAACATAAAATCAATTAAATTATTGATGTTTATTAACTGGTTAGTCATTAATTTCGTTGTCAAAGAATTTGCACAGTCATAAATATATTTTATCATAAACTAAAAGCCAGCCCGAGGCTCTGTAATTAACTTAAAAATAATAAAAAATCTCCCCAGAGTAAAATTGTATCGGTGCGTTATTTTATCTAATAACTGTTTGCAAATCATTAAAAATTATTTATGAGTTTGCATTATCATATATAGTGCATTTTGTGTAAAAAAAAAACACGCACACACAAAATTATATGAAAACAAATCAAATGTGCACTTTGTTTTCCCTGCACAAACATATTGGCGAATCTGTTTTAATGGCACCCCTCTATTTACCTACTTCAGCCGTTGTTAATATTATTACCATCATAGTCATCAGCATATCTATTTGAATTTTAGAATGCGTGTCCGTGTCACTCACCGTCACATGTGTTATACTTTACACTGGAAATTAATTCAGGTTGATTATAGCCATACAAATAACCTATAGCACAAGTCGTGTGTTGTTTCCGTCGTTGAAGAGCATTCGTATTGTCAACTGGGCACACGAGCTCTAAAAAATGTAATTTTCGATGTAGCCTTTACAAAAATCTGATCAAATTATATCAAAATGAATACAGAGAATTGTCTCATCTGTCAGAATTCAAATTTTGAATTGTTGAGTGATGTTTGAGCAAGAAGAAAAAAGTAATCGTGCGATTTAACGCCGCTTGACTATTTTCTGTGGGGATATGTGAAGTCGCTAATTTACGCCAATTAGCCCGAAACAAATGACCACTTGGAGGACAACATTCGCAGCGTTGTTGCCGATATACGGCCACAAATGTTGGACAAAACCATCGAAAATTGGACCTCCAGATTGGACTGCGACCGACCCCGCCGTGGCCAGAAGATTATCTTTCGAATAAAGTAAATTGCATGTCAATTTAAAAAAATCATCTTTGTTTTATTCCATTTCAAAGTTCTATTCCTCTAAAAAAAACAACCTTTACTATAATAGCCCTTTCTACTGTAATACACAGGTCTTTCTTCGGTCCGATTATTTTCACGTGCGTTCCATCTACAGCCCCAATAACATTTGGAATTTTACTTTTTTCGGAAAAGTATATTTTTGCCCGACGTTCTTCTTCCTGGGTGTAATTAAATCGGATCCATTTCGAACAAAGAACAACCGACTCCGTTGGTTGTGCCATGCCAATGCGAAAGTCATTTCCAACGCTCAGTTGGTAACTCCCTTCAGCAAAGAATTTTAAAACTGCTGCTAGTTTTATTATATTTCGGATAGCTTCCTGACTATTTATTGGTATGCGTTTATCCCCAATATCGGTCAACACTTCTACGAAGGCTTGTTTCGGAAGTCGGAAGTCGGAAGTCGGAATCTGGAACCGTATCACATCAAGTAAAAAATAAAAAAAAAATATTAATATTCATCCAAATCCATTGGGTTTTAATCTTCTCTATTCTCGTAAAAAACATAGATTGTTCGCTTGTACTTACTTCATCATAACTCCCTTCAAATAATAACTCTACCGATCACATTTCGGTGTAAAAACAAGGAAATACATTTTAATGATTTGATGTTAATATAAATTTTTAACCGGCCGAATATTTGATACGCATCAACAAGAACTTTGTGGTTGATAGAAAATTTGGTGAATATCAAATTTTTTGACAACCGTAATACCAAGTTTATCCATAAAACTATTCACAATAGATCCTAAATCCACGATTCATCAAAAATGTTGATGGGTTGATAACCATAATACCGATTCATTCATTGTGTTGATACGTATCAGTTATTATCGAATATCGTGTTGATATAATAGGGCGCAGTTAGTTACGGCGAAGGGTTTGGGCATGATTGAACCGAACCAATAATGGTGGCGTTTACAATCAGGATGACTGGAAAATTGATTCGAGGTTCTTTTACATTTTATTTGGTGATGCTGCAATTTAGGATTATTCAGTGGCTCAATTAATATGGTGGTGGAAAAGCTCTTAAAATATCCAGCCCAGCGTAAAATTAACTACTTAACTACATCGTAAAAGCCCAACTGCTTTCAGAACCTTAAAAGGTCAGTCGTGCAATATGTGGGTGCCTCAGGCTAATAAAGGGTTTTCCAATAAGAGGTGTTATTTTGGTATTTAAAGAAAAATGCTATTTTTGAGATAAATAATCGGATGTTTATTTAAAACCAAGGAGGAAGGTATGCCGTTAATAATGAAAAACAACATCCGCCAAATGGCCATCACGAGCATGCATACAGGACGATATCCTTTTCATGAAATTTTCCATAACCAAATCGCAAAGTGGCTACCCTATGTCCTCGATAGCCTCACGAACTTTATCTTTGAGGTCTTGAATCGCCGCTGGGCTGTTGGCGTAGACCTTATCTTTCACGTGGCCCCAAAGGAAGAAGTCGCAAGATGTTAAATCACAAGATCTTGGTGGCCAATTGTGATCACCTCTTCGAGAGATAACACGGTCCGGAAACTTTTCCCGTTTCAAGGACCCAATCAGCAAAGACACGACGTTGTTGATGATCGGCAGGCTTGAGTTCTTGTGCTAACTGAACTTTATAAGCCTTAAGACCCAAGTCTTTATGCAAAATATGGTGTAATGACGTTTGTGGAATGCCCAATTCCAAAGAACGACGAGGAATGGACAAACCTGGGTTTTCTTCAACACTTTGGGCTACAGCAGCAATATTCTCAGTTGTTTTTGAGCGACGTGCACGGGTTTTATTCTTCACAACTTGTCCCAACAGCTCGAATTTTTCCACCAAATTCTGTATTGTGGTCCGACAAGGTGCTTCAGGACAACCAAAAAATGCTTTAGTTTTGCGAACTGTAACTGCAAGATTTTCACCATTTTTGTAGTGAATTTGAATAATTTCAATGCGTTGTTGAAGCTTGCATCGTTCCATTTTTAGTAATGGCGTAGTTTCCACTTGTCAAATGTCAAAGAATAAAAGCTTCAAAAGTGACAGCTACCGAAAAAGCGGGTAATTCACAATAACCCTTTATTAACTTGATATTTTGACCATTCAATAGGAAATAGATGGAAAAGAGGGCATCGTTTATCTCAAACACAAATCAATATTTGGTCCTTCGAGCCGGATGGGAGGCTTTTTGGGAAAAGTTACAAAGCCCATTTTTAGAAAACTCTATCTCTCTGACTCTATCGACCGAAGGGTTTTCGATTCCATCCCAAAAGGACAACTTTATTATCAGAAATCTGAAATTTTCTAGTAGTGAAATTTTCTAAACCAGTTCCTTTCAATTAGTCGACTCAAAACCATTCGTTTTGTGTATGTTTTTCGTACAGGGATCTACAATTTCATGCCGATCTAAACGGCTAATTAAAAAATTCTTTCATGGCAGTTATACTCTGGGATGTATGTCAGACGTTCGCGAGAGATGGAAAAAAGTTGGAAATTGGGTTTATTTCGGGATTCGAACCTGGCGCCCCTTGCTTAGTAGTCCAAAACACTAACCACTAAGCAACTGCGCCGACGTGTATGGATTATTGTGTTTAATATTATTCAGTGTCCTTTTTGCATCTGTGAAAAAAGGTCCTATTAACTGTTTAACTGTAACTAGTATCGAAAATTTACACTACCTTTTATAAATAGATATTTAACACTAAAAAACGATATTTATGTGTTTTTTGTTATAAGCGAAAACGCGACATCTAGATATTAAAAAAATAAATCCCTTTGAAAATTAGCTTAACGCATGATTTCTTTTACATTTTAATACATAGAGCAAAATGTTTGCCGAAAAATATTTTCCATAGCAATATCAAAAGTGGTTGTCAACACCTGGCAGATATATGCCCCTGAATTAATTTATACGTACTGTCAGGCTTGCCAGATTGCGCGATATATCGCAAAACGCGCGGTATTTTTTTCTATTTTGCGGTGTAAAATTATAATTTGCGATATCTCTAATTTTTTGCGATGTTTGCGATAATTTGCTTTAGTAATTATTAAAACAAAATAAAATACTAATTCAATTGGAAACACTGAATACAACCATTATTGCTTTATAAAAAATATATGCTAAACGCACTCATTTTTATATTTCTTCTATCTTGAAGTTGCGTTCAATATAATTCAAGCGCAAAATAAATTTGTTTATGCTTGTTCATTGTTCTAACGATTTCTTACGGTGTTTTCTGTTTGCATTTTGAAATACTAATACTAATTTGTTCCTTTTTCTATGTTATTGTTTTCTGTTTCCTAACCAAAAATATTAAAAATCAAATGAAAACCAAGTTTGATGTGTTATTTTTTTAATTTTTAAGCATTTTGCGATTTTTGCGATAACTTTTTTGTAATTTTGCGGATTTTTGCGAAAAAATATCTAAAAATTGCGATAGAGGCTTATAAAAACCTGGCAAGCCTGCGTACTGTTTTGGGAAAGGCAAATTGCATCCCTTCAAAAATAGGTTCTAATCTAAGTTAATATAATATTTGTATGCGTTGCCATTGCAATAAGGGGCCGACAAATTGAATGTCACCAAAATGGTTTCAATTAACTGATAAACATTTTGTATGGAGACTTCTTAACTTAATTTTACCAGTCTTAATGGCAACATTATACCCACGATTTTCTGTTTGTGTACATCTATGGCACAGTACCTTTCGAATGATATAAGTCTCATTCTACTCATTTCATAATAAATACTAAAAAGGTGTACGGGAACTTTAATGATGATGATGGTAATTAAGAGCGGGGTAGGCATTGAAATAGTGGAGGGAGAGCTGAAGTTTATACAATGTCGGGAAATTCCTTAATAAAATATAATCTGTTTCCTCAGGATTTCTAATTGGAAAGCGACGTAAAGAAGAAGATTGAGTTGAATGTATCGGTGGTCTGAATGGGCGTGGTATAATTGCTTAGCGGATACTCTCCAGTATAAACAAGCGTAGGTTTTTGGTTTTAAGTTCATCCCTTACATACACCAAATAAGCTTTGGTGTATCGCAAAAGGAATTTTCAACATAAAAATTCTATAGTAAAAACGTCGATAGGTTTAATGAAAAATTGCTTACATTTTATACCCATCGTGAGAACTAGTCGGCAAGGATTTTGATGAACTGACTCTATCCACCTTTTCCTCGTTTCTTCGTTGTACAAGGTGGCGCAAAAATAACCTTCCGATGTTTTTTGGCTGTAATTTAAAAAAAAAAATGAAAAACATTGATTCTTCTTGTGGATTATTTTTATTTGGTCTTTTAATTTTTTTTACATCAAGTCGAGAATATGATGTCATATAAATGGCCGCCGCCACAGTTGATTGTCATTTGAGCCCTTTTTATGACATTTTCCATCACTTTAAGAGCTGCAAGAAGTCTGGAGCGGTCAAATCAGGCGATCTTGCGGGCTAGTGCAAATCGCCAAAAACGACCCGGGAACACCGCTTTCAGAATATCGGTTGTGGCTCGCGCAGTGTGTGCCGTAGCTCCATCCTGTTGGAACCACATGTCCTCCAGTCCCAAATCGTCCAATTGCGGTAGAAAAAAATCGGTAAACATGGCCCTATAGCGCGCACCGTTCACTGTTGTCGTTTGACCAGCGGCGTTCTCGAAAAAAAAAATGGCCGCGTCAACAGAGGCGATATTCTCGGCACAACGGGCGCTCCGGGGCCCGCCACTCTTGGCAACGTCTCGTGTTGTGCCAGTCTCTTCGAGGCGAGCGGCTAAACGTCGCAGTGTTTCACCAGTAGGCGTTGGACGGCTAGGAAATCTGCGACGAAATTCACGTTGTGTCAAAGTCACCGACCGATTATTGCTCAAATAAATAGTCACCAATATTCCGCGTTCTGGAGCAGTGTAACGTAACATTGTTTATTAACGTGTATTTCGCATGTCAAAACAGAACTGACATTAGGGGCTAATCGCAAAAGTTATAGCATTTTCTGATAGGAGGATTACTTTTGCGCCACCTTGTAGAACTACTCCCGTCAATGGTGTTGACCAATGTTTTGTCGAGTTAAGTCGTCAATGTTTTTCTGGTGAATTTGGAATGATTCCAAAGTTATCGCCGCGAAAGAAATAATAAGTGGAAAAAAAAAACAAAAAAAAAAAACAGATACCTACCTACACTTTTAACAGGCAACCAGACTAGGCTATGGGTTACGATATATTTCTGCAACAAAAATTGCATGCTACGGATACGTGGTATCCGCATTTTCCACTGTGGCACGAGTTATTTTCCTTTTAATTCGGAACGTTTATTTTAAATTAAATCCCAATTTTTGTAGGGTTTCCAGGTAAATATTTGAACTTTGTGATTTATTCGAAATGCCGTGGCTAGGACACCCATCGATCCAGCTTTTACCTTCATTTGCAAAATAAATAAAATGCTACATACATTTTATATAGATACATAGTTTGATCGGTTTGCAACTATGAATTCTGCAGATTATGGATGATGTGTGAATAGTTTATCATACATTACAAGCCAGTTGGCTGAATTCCTAAATTGCCATCAAAAAACACTGATTGCTTACCACCAACATTAAAAAATGCTTGGTAAATTATTCACAGTTAATTAATGCACACCCCATACAGCACAGGCTGACTGCTTAGGGTGGGTGGATAGGAGCTGGAAAATTATTTTCGGATTTACGAGTATATAGAATTATATACCTATGTACATGGATTATATTTTGTTTGTTAAAAATGAAGGCTTTTTCGAAAATTATCTGACAATCTGTTGGTACATTTTTTTCTACAAGCTTGGGGAAACTGAACATGACATTGATTTCATTCGCCCAGGGAGTTGTTCGCAAAATGATTTTAAATTGTAAAAGAATATTGTGTAAGGGATAGTATCCAATATTACAAGTAACATCAATGCTGCTGGCATGATGAGATACATAGTAGTGCGGGAAATTGATTGAACGCTGGTGTATTCGACATCATTCAAATTGAATCCATCGGGAAGTGGATATTTGCAATGCGCTACATAATAATCTTGTTTCGGTCCCTATAGCCTTATGTGATCATGCTTTGCATTCAATCCTTATAGTTCAAGCGGCTACCGTCGAATTACTTACGTCATCGGGTACCAAAAACGTAGCATGTTCTATGTAGAGCGTATTGTGAGAAGATGTACCAAATTGCTCGGTGTGCCTAACTTTATTATTAAAGCGTTTTTATGACGTCCCTTGCGGTCTAATTTATGGGTGAGTAGGAGTACGTACATAATTTCCTCTGCCTGCAGCAGAGATAGTAAATATATGTAGTCATTGCTACAATTGCGGTTAACATATTCTTCTCGCAAGAAAAAAGAGTTCGTGTTGATAAAGACTTATTATTATTTATACCTCCATTGACGCAGCACTCGTGTCATAAGTCATGCTTTTTGTCCTCGAGGCAAAAGACATTCTGTTTTGGCAGCCCGAACTAGCGGCGGTTATAAAAACAAACTTTGACGCAGAAGGCTCATACAGGACTCTAGAATTTGGTATATTAAATATTTGTGTCATTGAAAAGGGCTGTTATACTCCCGAAAAATTAAGTATGAACCTGAGACATCCAGCTCTGGATTTCAGCACACTAAGCACTGAACCACTGTTATTAGTCTCTATCAAGTTAGAAAGTTAATTTTGTCAGGTGCTTGCTATTTGACAGTCATAATCGTGTAACAGACTCGCCTTGTCTGTTGCAGTGGATGGGCTCTGCGAAATAAAGCTAATGGAAATATTACAAGTTAAAAATTAAAAAAGGGCAGTAAAATGCGCATATAAAGTAACAAAAACAAAAATTCTCTAAATTGAGCGTGCAATTTCCCTTTTTGGAGTTTTATTTACTTTTTTCATCATTTCATAATGAAAAAGACTCCAATTCCCCAATTTAAATTTTATTTAAAAAATATTATATAGCTAAAAATAAAGGCGTAACAGAATAGCTCAAATAAGCGATTTTTTTACCGCTAATAGTTTTGAACGTTATATACATTTTGAATTAAAGTAAGCGAGTTAGACAATAGCTGAAAAAATCGAGCGCTAAAAACCATTTGGCAGAAAAATACAGGCGCATTTACAAAGAGATTGTAAATGCAATTCTGGAAAGAAGAAAGGGTATTCAATCTCATTAGGACCATGTAAAATTAACTAACAATACTGAAAAATTGAAGTCTGCTTATCGGCGGAGAATTTACGTTTACTTCTCAGAATTCATCAACACTATCAACTCATCACGTCCGAAATCCTCTGGGTCTGGAAACATAAATGAAATACAATTATCTGTTGCCAATGGGATGTTTTGGAAAAACCAACCTACGAATTGTAGAGCTAATTGCAGAGGACAGAAAAGCAAACGAGCGACAAAAATCGATAAAGTAAATAAACACAAAAATATTAAAGCTTCTTTTTATAAGTTTCTACTTAGTATCTGTTATCAGATCCTTTTTAAGAGTCGCGCACTTAGTTTGCGAAGTCTTTGGATATTACGTTTCCGTGTTATCGGATGTTTCATAACTAAATATTAAAGCTTATTAATTGTGGCTGTACCAATATTTGTTACAAGTTTCCGCTTGCAACAACTCGCACTAAATAATGCAAATTGAACTGCAGAAAACCAGAACAAGTTCCCACAAGCCCGTAGAAACAATATACACCTCTTTAAGACGATACCATACACTACACTTTCTGAGTTATCACACGGCCGAAAATTACGACACAAAGTTCTATATCAGTTGAGGTCATCAGGGACTCGATGAATATTGATACGGTTTCACTATAGTCGAAGCATATGAGCGAGTTATAGATCAAGTTAAAATTTGCAGCAAAAGATAATAGCCTAATCCTTTGAGTCTAAACCGGGAGTTGCCATCGATGCAAACGAGGTCTGTAATGGCGAATTAGGCAGAGTCTTGTAGGTTTGTTAGACCACTTTCGGAGAGTGCAGTATTTTCCGAAATACGAATTCATCACGCATAGATTACAGAATGAAGAGTAGGTACTCATTTCTAGCCCATTTGTATAACCAATCTTAGTTTTTTATTCAAATCTCTCTTATAAGATTTGGTAAACGAATTGACAATTTGGAAATGAATTATTCTTCCTGAATATTTCTTGTTAATTGTATTATGGAGATAGGGCGACACTACGTAACTAAAAACGCCACCAGTGGATAGGTTTAGTTATAAATAAATAACTCTAAAACATCACGCACTAGGGGTCAGTATCTCATCCACCCAACTGGAGTTGAGTTGTCAATCACAAAGTGAGTGTTACCCTTGCAGTTCTAATTACCTACTTTTATTAAATGACATACCTAGCTCCAATTGTAGGAATATTCCAAGTCCGCATAAAGTACTACCAACAAATTAAGCCAATAACAATAATATTCCTTTGGTCCCCACTACTAATCTCTTTTTTTGGAACTAATCTCTGGAAAATCACCTATCCATACCATTAGCCGGGAAAAATTGCTCCTTCGTTTAATAGCTCTTTTCTTATCAAGGATAATTATAGAAGAATATACGCATTACATGCACAGGATGGAAAACTTTTACCTCACTTGCCAGCTCTACCATTCTAATTAGGTATTGAAACCATCTGACATGTGTCAATGGCCAGAAGCAAAAGATCTAAGGGGAGCAGAAAAATACTCCCAACAATTCAATGAGTCGGTGAAAACTTTATCGTTTCCTTCAACTGGATAAAGGGTAACGCAAAGGCCATGAGAGAAACCAAGCCGGGAAAAAAATATCGAAATAAAAGTTAAATCCAACTGCCGGGGACGAGAAACTTTTCCGCAGCAACATTCTCTCGGCCAGCCATAAATATGCTCACAGAGATTAAATCTTCTACGTAATGGAATTAATGTTGGAAGTTGAAATTGGTAATTAGTTCGTTTAAGAGGTAATCCCTCTATATATGCAGAACGAGATGATATTTGTATTTTCCTTTTGTTTTTACATCATCTAGCAACCGCTCACTCTGGGAAACTTTGTGCTTAAGCATGGGCACTTTTGCCCCAATGAACTAATTGGTCTCCCCATTTGAAGTATTGATGGCCCTCATTACGAGACAAAGTATTTTTGTTCATTCATAAAATCGGTAAATAGTGGATTGGTCGGATGAAAATTTCAATGCAATGAAATGCAGCATTTTTAAATGTTTATAGAGAAATATTCTGGATACCTTAAACCTAAAAGTTGCCAAAAGTACGTCAACAAAAAATAGGTGGACAATGAGATTCTTCGGTGGTGGAGTGCTTAGGTATTCAAAAACATCAGCAATAGAAAGCTGCATAATTATGATTGTCGAAATTGTTCGTCAAACTAGGTGACTTATGGCCGTAATCGTGTGAAAATCAGAACAATAGACAAACCATTCTGAGGCCCTCAATCGAATACCTCTTTCTACTGGCCCCCTTATATTGTTTTCAAATTCCGCCATTTTGTTTTCCTATTAGTGGAATGTGAAAGTGAATAATAATCCGTTTGACATGCAAAAACATAAAAAAAAATAAAAAAAAAAAAATGCTGATCCGTGTAATGGAATAAAGTTTAATTTTAACATTACTGAATGCTATTGGTTAGTTATTATTATTATATATTGTTAATAAAAAAAGTGAATTTAAAAAACCAGACTAATTGTATAAAAAAAGAATTGAAAATGAACAAGGCACATTCAAATGCCTACACCGAACTAATTGACAATCGGCCTAACCAATATATGAGTATTGAGTACCCTCCGACTGCCAAATAGTTAGGTATAGGTATTTGAATGTGTATTGTTCCTATCCTTTTAAATCTTTTTTTTACAGACAGTCGGGATGTTTTGTTTTTAAAATTTCCTTTTTTTCTTTTTAGCGTAGGTATATCAGTCCGGTAAAGAATACGAATCTAATGACACCTCTCTCTTCAAAATCGGCCGAGACGTTTAGACTACAAGACGTCACGTACAAACGGACACAGGATACGCGCGAAAAAATATTACCCTCCCTGTGTCTAGTCGGGTATACAGCCAAAATGTTTGATTTGTGGGGTTAAAATTATGTTAAAAAAAATAAAAAAATTCTTTTACATATTTGAAACATGTTTAGACAAACGTGGTAAATAAATAAAGAAATTAGAGGAAAGAAGGAATGAAAAAAAAAAACTTTGCAAAAACTTAACCAGTGGCCGATTCCGGATAGCATAGCCTAGCATAGTCGTTTTCATAGGCGCGACTAAAAGCCCTCTATTCAATTGCTTAAAGTGTTTTAAACTGCGGTGCGCTGCGAACTTCCTATCCTCTTGGACACACGTGAAATAGGAAGAAAAAAGGAGAATTACGACCCTCTACCGTTCAGTCCGATTACTCGACCTACACGAGCCACTGAAACTTACCCAGATACTACGGTACAGTACCCTACCCCGGCAACACGCAGATTTCATGATCCCCTCTTCAAAACCTATCGGAGTTATCAATTTTTTTTTTTATATATTAGTAGTGTTTGTTATGAATATTGTTATGTATTATAATTCCCCAACAAAAAGGAAGCAGTGGCAACGAAATAAAAGTAACCAAAAAAAGGACAAAAAGAAACAAAAATCGAGGACGAAGTAATGGTAAATTAAAGAAAAGGAAAAAAGAAACCGCGTTGTCTTTTTATGTGTACGTGCCATTTTCCCTTATACCCTCCAACCCGGATGCCCGAGCGCGATTCCAAAGTTATTTGAGCCTCCTTCCCCGCTCTCCAACACATTTTCTTTTTTTTCTGATTTTCAGCGGATCCTGCTTCGTGATGTGTACACCACTACTGTCCAGGTAATTGATATTAAATTATATATTATTATTTTATTAAAAGTCTTAGTTACGTTGGGGTATTATGTTTGTTTATTTTTTCTGATGCCAGCGAATCTCGACGGGACAATTATACTCTCTTTCAGCAGTACATTAAGTTGCGATAATCTACAGTAATAAACTATCAGAAATTCCTTAAAGAAAGTCTCCGAATATAGTTTTATAGATTTGGTAGAATTATATCAATTCCTTTTTCGTTTTGACTTCCTTTGCGGTTGGATTTTTTTTTTGTATCGCTTTTTATTTTCTTGCGTTATATTATCATACGGACGGTGGATCTTAAAAACAACAAGAAAAGAAAACACTGTTAGGTTTTCTTTGTTTACCAGGGCCCTATTCCACAAAACAAATTATCAACTTTTCACTTTTCACTTATCAAATTTTTCGTCAATTTGCAAAACTCTATGTTCCTCAGAACTATAGGATTTGATAAGGGATATATTGAAATTGAAAAGTGTAATTTGCAAAAAATTGTGTAAAATTTAAACTCTATTTTAGCAAAGCAAATTTTGATAAGTTTGTCAAAAGTTTGCAATATAAACGATCGCTTTACAAATTCATATTGTTATAACTAGGGAAGCTTTCAAAATATTAAGACGACAATAGTGAAGACGCGGTTATAACAAGAAATTATATAGACCGAACTAATTTTTCGGGACTACAAAACTTTAGTTTTAAGGAGTGCTTTCGCTTAAATCAAATTCAAGTTGATTTCCCTTTGGATTAAATTGGAGAAAAATTAATTTTAGCTTTAATATTAAATTTAAGCAAATTTTTTTTCAATATGTATTTTTCGGCTCATTTTTACAACTTATATTTAGTAATTCAAAGTGAAAAGTGATATGACAGAAATGCAAAGATGATTAAATGCTTTGTGGAACACTTTGCACACTCACTTTGCAGGAAAGTGCAAAGACTTTGCAAAAATTTGCTAGTGTAAAGTGAGATTTGCAAAGAATATTGTGGAACAGAAACACTCAGCACTTTGCCAAAAAAAAAAATGTAATTTGATAAGTGTTTATTTGAATTTTTGTTTCTCATTCCTTTCCATCTTTATTTGTATTCAATTCTTTTAAGAGTAGTAGATACATTTTTAGTTATAATTTAGAAATTAAGGATTTTGAATTGCTTGTCCTGGAAACAAAGTCAGCCTTGTTTGTATGAGCTACAAATCTTCTGGTGATGATAATTGTGGTTTAATTATTGGGGACGTTAGATCAGTTCCATTTTAGGCTGGCTGGTAAATAAATACGCAAGGGTTGACAGAGGCACTGGACAACTGACCATGGAAGATAGTTAATAAGGTGAGCCTATTTATAAAGTGTAGTTAGGGGATGCCACATACACAGAGCGAGGAAGGGTAGTATGTCGGTAACGGAACCATCATTGTTACCGAACTTTGAGCGAGGAAGATGGTTGTCGAGAACGGTTCGCCTTCATCATGAGGTACATATATCCCCCTCGTAAATTGTTTTTCCTTCCATTCTCTTCCTAATCCCTAGTCCCGATCCCTTTTCACTACCACCCCCTTGGTTTTTTTTCTATATTTTCTTTCTTTTTGTTTTTATATAGGCATGCACACAAATACGGTAGTCCGCTAGACTTACGAACGATTCCACCGCACGACAGCTATAACCGTGCATATGCCAGCATTACGCTTTAGTCGATCGGACAACCTCCCACTCATGTCCTATAAGGTGGAAGGACAGTAATGATACTATGACCGTTACAAAAGATACATTTATTGTTACCTCTAAAATTTCTTATTGGCTTGAGCGATTTAAAAATTGAAATTCATTAAAACAAACCACAATTTTCTTTCAAACTTAATTTTTCTTCGTCAAATACTGCGTATAAGAATAAAGGAAAACTTAATTTCTGGCGGTTAACGAAAACATCAAAGAAACCAGAGTTTCCAGGTTTAAAAAAAATAATTTGAATTTCAAGTCGGGTTTTTAGTTTTACTTTTTATGTACTTTTTAGGTATTCTTGTAAGTATGAAAATGATCTGGTGTCTGGTTGATCTTTTAATTGAATTCTTAATTCTTAACACAGTTCGACAAAAAGGTTTGGACAATGTCACATTTTCTGTTGAACTCAGCGTCGGCAATGTCATTGACTTATCACTGACACTGTTGGCATAAAGTTGCTAACAACCCCTCAATTACTCAAATTTTATTGTCAAGCTGCAGCTACCAAAATAGAACACGAATTTTAGTGTATAAGTGAATATAAAAGCTATATGGGGCCTTCGTGACGATGGGGCACGTGTCCCGTGTGCCATTATAATAAAGGCGGTACTGCCCCCAAGCATTCTATACTGATGACCCTCCTGATGGATAGTAAAGTGACCCCGACCCACGCCAATATATATCGAAACTTGATACTTCCCCAATCAAACTTAAAATCACAGTAGATACCTACTTTACCCGAAATCAATATACTTGCACTCAATTTAAAGCCTGCTTCTACGTCATAAAAGAAAATATAGTTTATTGACAGATTAAAAGTGGATCAAAAGCGCTGCCGGCTAAGGAGACCTACTTTCCCTCAGAGTGAGACATTCAATCATCGTGTATATTTTCTTCAATCAGATAACATAATCTTTCGCACACCTTGCGTGAATCTGTTTTAAAACCTCAGCGTCTTTGTATCCTAGATATGTCGATGTGGAACGTCCGCCCCATCACTTTCTCCCACATGAAAACTTTGCAATCTTTTAAATAGAATCTGGAATTTCCTATTTCTCTCATGAAACGTTAAGTTCTTCGCTTTCATCTAAACAGAGATTAGTCAAGGAGCAAAGATAAAATTAGAGCATATTTTGGTGCAGATAGTTCTCTCTGCTCATACACATGCCCGCCGCAAGTCGATTTAGAGTTGAAAATGAAAGACTGCACACAAAATGAGGTGTGCTCTCGATTGCTATCGAAATGAGGAAACTTTTCATTCCCATTTGTTCTTCCTTGGTGGCCTGATGCTGGGAACTTTTAATAGCCTGAAATAATGCTGTCCTCTTTAGTACCGGAATCCGAGTCTCGTATATTTCCTTGTGTTCATCAATGCTTCCCTATTATATTTTAATAGACTTTGGGCAACTTTTCAATGACTGGCAGTTTGTTATAAGTATACTGTCAAAGCGATGCCGAAAGGACGGGCACCACACTGCTACATTTATTATCATTCACAGGCGAGTTGATTTCGAATTAAAATTAATGTTTTTAATGATTCGCCATTGTTTCAAAATATCTGTCTGTTATATATTTTGTATTTCCATTCCCCTGCCTTCACATCGACTTTGTGGAATAAATTGCGGATTTCATTATTTTTCCGTGGTGTGTTTTTTTCCCCTACTTTTCAGATCTGACGTACAATGAAAATGTGGTCAGCGAAATTGACACAAAATTGATGTAAAACTGATGACTCCTAGTAAATTCAATGACACACAATGGTAGATATTGTGGATAGTGGTTCATGTTGATGAACAATTTTAATCGTCGATGTACGAAGGCAATCATTTTTTTTTACAAAATGTCGATGCTATTTAAAATACAATTTTCGTTTTAAACTTATTTTTTAACCAACTCTGGAATCGCTAGTGTTTGGAAAATTCAACCAAATCCTCTTGAATACATTTTTGGACTTCTGATGAAAATGCAAGTTGGCTTGGCAGATTTACTGATTTTACAAAGTTGTCTAAATGCCATTAGCCAGGAGCTATAACTTCACTTGAAAACGTAAATGCTGACGCTGTGATAAGTCGTCAAAAAGTGGGTGAAAACGCAAAGCAAAATTTAAAAAAATTCCAAAATTAACATTTTTTTTCAAATCGCCTTAAAAACTATTTTAAATAATTTTTACATTAATGCGATTACTAAATAAACTAATAACATTCAACAAATACGCAAAAAGTGGGTAAAATGCAAAACAAAATAAAACAAATTTATTTTTTTTTCGCGTTAAAAATTATTTTAAATAAATTAAAAATTATTTTAAATAATTTAAAAATTATTGCGCTCCCGCGCAATTACCCGATTCCTGCAGCTAAATTGGAAAAAAAAGTCTCTCTTAAGTTTCATATCTGTGAATCCATGTGAAGCCAGACTTTAGAAGCAGGTTATCCCACGGTTATACCCAAAAATTCCTTTTCATCCGTCGCACCCCACATCCCACATTTATCCCACGAAACATTAAATTAAAAAAAACATGTTTTTCATTAAATTCAGTCTTTTTTTATTATTAACAAATACAATTTACTGTATACACATGCAAGCTAACAAAAAATAAATACATATTAAGATACGTTTGCGCATAATACAAAAATAGAAATATAGGTACATCTTACACATTTTTAAAACGTTACAAAAATAAACATAAAATTACATTCGGCATTAAAATGAAAACAATATTCAACATAAAATAAATATCCTATGAATTATTTGAAAATTTATTTGACGGATATGCAAAAAATGTTATCTCGGTGTCAAGTCTCATTATTCTTGATTTTTCATACAAAAATGGCATAGATATGTCAGTTTATGAAACAGTTTAGGGAAACAAAAAAAACGAACGCATTCAGATATTTTGAATGACTTTTTTCTAAACATAAAAATATTTATGTTTAGATCGTAGGTTGACTACTTTCTTTATGAAATTAGCAAATATGTATGTAGTAACAAAAATTGACCAAAAAGTAAAATCCCTCTTTTTTGTACTATGAGGCTTCAAAAATCCCTTTGTCGCTTATTTTAAGCGAGAAAATCCCGCAAAAATGGATAATTCCCCCGATCTGGTATCATTGTGTAAAGCAACAATAAAAAAAAAACTGAATGAACTGCCGGGTTACTATGCGCAAGCGGCTAATTTACTTTAACATGGCACACATACTTTCCCACATAGTAACACAAAACACAAAAGCTGTTTTCTAGCTTTTATCAAATTCGTGCCGCCGTAATTTCAAGCTCTAATAAATGTCAGGGTACATAATATGTAGTGGCTTAAAATGCTATGATGATTGGAGGTATCTACCACGCCCACATTTCCCGAAAGGGCTTTAGTCAGGCATTGCACAATAATGTTTAAAATTCTGCAGCTTTATCTTTTATGAGTGGTAGCAAATTTCTATTTTAGCATGCAAAGTACCATGCCCACCTGATTAATCCCGCCTACATTTTGCAAATTGGTTCGCACAGCAAAAATATAAATTTTGAATCTTTTTCTTCTACAGATATATCTTTTTTTTATGGTATGATTAGCGTCTCTCATGAGATATCAGATCTAATATGCCTTCTGGAAAAGTATAGAAAACAAACAGACAGACGCGTTGCACTCACTTATATATTATAGTACAAAAAGAGAATAGAAAAATATTGACAAATAAACTCTGTAGATTCAGCTTTAAAAAGAATAGAGCAGCCTTTATTCCATAAACCTTTTTCACAATAATCATCCCTAGGCATATATTACCAGGGCAACAGCCTTTAATGTCTGCAACGCAGAAAGACGAATAAAAATTGTAATCCCTGCTGGATACCTTTGACTTCGTGCTTCTTCCACCACATCCCTACCTATAGAGTTCAATATTTTATATCACTCCATTTCAATGTAACATGAAATGCAATTCCTTATTCAGAAAAACAACATTATATATGTTTTTATTCATAAAAGCACCCCATAGAGTATTTTCGAATTCGCCGAAATGTCCCGCAGGAGGAGAACATTGAAACATCCCACTGGAGAGATGAATAACCACATAGAAATACATATATTGCTACACACAAACGTCGGTATCAGCGAATCATCAATAGTCCATAAATTATGCAGAATATTTTGGCAGCACAATGTAAACCCGGTCTTGACAAGAACTACACCCGCTACCATACCCTGCCGAACAAGAGAAACCAACAATAAATACAAAAGATTTCACCTTTTGTCAAATTCTATGGAATCCATCTCCCGGGGGGTATTTTCCGCATATGCATTCGATATAAAGGGTGTTGGCGAAAAAAAGAAGCACGCTTCAAAACAACGGGGATAGCAAGCCAATAGGAACACAAATGTCATATGTCCTAATGGCAAAATATTGTATCTTCGAGCTGTCGTATGATTTCGCAAATAAAAAGTCCTTTTCGAATGGAAATCCCAACCCATCTGAATGTATTTAGTCTTGTCTCGCCTGTTCGGAGAAAAGGATTTCGATTTTTATATGAGTGGTCACGTTCGGGACATGTCACATGCACGTATTTTTCTGTAAAATGTTTTTTTTTTCTTAAAGGATTTTATATTTTTTCCATCGCAAATCGATCAGGAGAAAAACAGCAAAAGGATTTTGAATCGGTACTTCCTTCGATAGGGGGAGAACTTTGGCTGGATTTGTAGGAAATCCTGTCCGTGTAGACATTTATATTTTATTTGTAGCACATGGTTTTGGTTTGCCGTTGGTCAAGTTTTTTGTGTAGCTAACTATACCCGATTAGCCATAGCCAGGATATGTCAATATTTGTGTTGCTTCAATTTTTGCTTTCTTTTTTGTTTTTTTGCTTGACTTTGGGTAAACAAAAGTGTTTGGATCCGTAAGCCGGCCGAAGACCGCGTATGTACGAGGTTAATCGATAAATCGGTCGGAATTGTGGTATGTGGTCAAGGATAACAGAAAATTCACATTTCTTTCTTGCCTCTTGGTGACGTTTAACTGAACAACAAATTGAGAATGCCCTAAAAATCACCTTTGAAAAGAGTGGACATGAATATCTCCCGAGTGCCACCTTTTTTGTGAACAAAATATGCAAAGGGACAAAAATTGTCTCCGAAGGAAAGCCATTCCCAATGACATACCATGCTTTTGGAATCATAAAGTTAAACTTTAATTGATTATCAACTTGAAGATTCTTATAGATATGTCTCATACCCACAAACCTGGGAAGCTATACTATAAGCGAAAGTGTTCAGCTCAAGGAAATGAGGCTCGGAAATCTAACGAAGAAGGAAGTACGTTTTTGATGGACTTGATTGAATCAATGGTTCGAGGTGCGGGAATCATTGCAGGTGCACACTATAATGTGAACTACTCCAAAATAATTTGGAGCTGTGAGCCTAAGTATTTCTAGACGAGTTAACGCGGAGGAATCATTTATTGCAAACAGCGGTAGCTCTCACCAAGGGCGGATCCAGGATTTATTTCTGGGAGGGGCACAAATGCCAGATAGGTGAAGATTGCACCCCATAGTATTGCATTGCAATTTGTTTTTGGGATTCATTCTTTATCAATGACATTGAAGAATAACAAAGAATAAAACATCCTTTGTTCTAAAATGAAAAATTATATGATTAATAATGACAGTTTTCTTTTATGTTTTCTGCTGAAGATATCTAGTACTTCTTCAGGGTTCATCTTTGAAGTAATGTCTTGATGGACATGCATTAGGGCTAGTCCATTCAGGCGATCTTCTCTCATATTGCTGCGAAGATATGTCTTTATCCGGCGTAAGGTGGAGAAAGATCTTTCGGCAGTGCTGGTTGTCACAGGAAATGTGCACAATAATTGACAAAGAGTTCTTATGTTTGGCAAAGCTGTTGCTTTTTTATAAGCTTATGCTGGTGACTTAGGAATATTTTCTTTCATCTGCCGCCAAATTTGTAACTCTTTTTTTTTTACGGACGTCGGAAACACAAAAATTGTACGATTAAAAATGTGGTCTATACGACTTTGCGCTTAAGGCTAGAAATTTCATGCACGCGCCCCAAGATTCACATAAATATTTCTAGGTTCTAGCATATGCAGACATAGATTTGGGTAAGTTTTCGTCTTGATTTCCATCGTTTGTTAGAAAAGTGACTTTTATTTTCGCACATATAGGCGAAGTGTCTGTGTTGTTTTGATAATGGAATGAGCTAGCAGTAATAACGCAGTGCCCCTGTGCCCCCCCCCCCCCCCTGGATCCGCCCTTGACTCTCACATATCCGAAGTGGGTTACTGGTACGCGAAATATCATCTAAGGGGCTCAGCATTTTAACCCTAGAATGCATATGGGGTGCGTTTGCACCCCAATTCAAAATTAAAACGGTTATAAATATTTTTGAAAATAAACGTAGTTATTTTTGAAGTGTGCTATGACTTTTATTTATTTCGTTATTACTTTATACCTGAAAGATGTTTAGTGCATTTTCTCTCTCCGGACTATAGATATCGTGGTTACTGGGGTGTGCTGGCACCCCATATGTGTTAGTATAATTTCACTTTTAAAAGACAAGTGAAGAACTTTTTTTTTAATTTTTGGAACTCTAGCAAGGTAAGTTAATGAATCATTTCAGAATTACATTACAAAATATTCCACAATTGCAGAACTGCAAACGTATTGCATTATTTGCACAATACGTCTCGAAATAGAGTTATTTACGATGAAGACGAGATAAGGCAACTCCTTTTGGACGTCGTCGTCGGTGACGATCTGGATATAGTTAGAGATGAAGCCTGCTTAGATGACGTAGAGGCGGATTCTGAAGAAAACGATAAATTCATGGCCAGTGATTGCGAATATGATGAAAAAAATTCAGAAGAAAGGCATCCTTGGGAGTTTTTTTTAGGAAAAAAAGCATTAAAAATATGCGGGTAGTACTCATAAAATCAACATTTTTTACATATACATATGTTGCCATATATGTTTCCTTTCAGAAACAAGCACATATTTGAAAGATGCAAGCTTAAAAAGCTACATTTCCTTGAAGTTTTTGAAACACAATATGGTCACACCATTTAAAACCTCTGTGTTTATTTTTTTTTAATTACTAAGGTTGTGAATGAAATGTATTTTTTTTTTTGTTAATTCAGTTAATAAATACATTATTTTAAATTGAAATAAATAAATTTGACAGGATTGTATTATAAGTTGCTGGTATTTACAGCCCAACGAACTGGGGTGCTCAGTAACCCCATATGTGTTAACGTTATTCAAAAACCCTTATGCATTCTAGGGTAAATTGTCCTAACCCTAAAACTGAAACCAACCAAAATGTAACGACACAACGATGGACAATTTAAAATGAGGTCCACAACGATAGACCTCAAATATGGACCATTCAAGGAAATTGAAAAAAGTAAACTTCGGGTCCGCATTTGCATATAGAACAGACAAGCCGAGTAACCAGTGACTACTCGGGATATGTACAAAGCCGATCTTACAGCCACGAAGTGAATTAAGTGGGAAAACAACAGGAAGAAGAAAAACGCCACTGAAGATATGATGACACAGCCAAGAAAATATTCAACCATCTTCTGGAGAAGTTATATAAGTGCTTGAAGTATGAGGCCCAGATTCTTCATTTCTCGTCCTACAATCGAAAAACACAGCTTTAAACTATTTTCAGTGTCAATACTCACCTTCAGCGATCGGCAACTACAAGAACGTTGAATCAATGTAAAAGTCGAGACACACAACAAAATATTCCAGACTGTACCACTTTGACACAAATGTCCCAGGAACCATTTTATTGCTAAAATAGGTGAAGTTTTAAAAAAGGCTATACTATCGCAATGCTTCGTTCACAAAAAAATTACCAGAACTTTTACCGACGCAGCGTCTCTCTTAGGCTTTCAGCAAGCACATCACCAGTGTAAACGAAGCAGACTAGTTAGTGGCTGCGTCTAAGTGCAGGGTTTAACTAGGCCTAAAATATGTAACCAATTCTGCAGAAAAACACCAGAGATGATCTTCACGTGCCAGAAAGAAAGGAAACCTTTTTCAGAAGAAAAAAGAAAGACCATGAAAAGCGGCTTTAAGAATTATTGAAGGATCGATCTTAAGAGGCTATAGCTATATTTATAAAAATACATGCACATACGATTGCAGATCAACAGTTCATGCAGAAGACTTGAAAAGAACGCGTCCGTAGACTGCTGAAGGGTACAAACACCTGAAAATTGACTATCAGGAAGAATGGCCTGTACTGCACGGACGAAGATAGTCGAAATAGAAATTTCCGGCGCTAATAACTGTACATCACGAGGTGAGGATGGCGATAACTCAATCTAAGTCCAATTGAAGTAGAAAATGACCCATCATTATCGTGTGAGTCGACGAATGGAACCTGAGCATCGTGGAAACCTCGTCAGATGTTTTGCGAGATTCTTCGGGCGATGTGTGATTCAGTTTGTATAAATTATTGAGTATGGAGGAGAATATTCAACGTCGAACTTTATGGGCTAAAGACCCAATTAATAAATACCTTTGCTTGTCTGTTTTGTTTTTTTTTTTAATTTATTTTTGCGGGTCCCTTTTTATTTCCCCTATAGAAATTCTTCAGCAGCAAGCTGACCTGGTCAAAAAGCGGAGAATATAACGGCCTTGAGAGCTGTGGTAGTTCAAGAGTATGGACAGCATCTCACCAGCCCCATGAGTCTTTGAGTCCACCGATGCGGGATAGCGTTGCAGAGAAAGGCCCCACTTTTGGTGCCACGCACAATTGGAGGCCTTTCTCAACCAACTTCGTGAGCATAACTGGAGGCAGCTAGCTACGGACTGACTAGAGAGGCTCATTGGTTGGGGTCGTAGTTCACAACGTACTGTTAGTGCCACGAAATGTAATTGGGTGCACCTTACCATGTGAATTGCGTTTTTCGTGCAGTTGAACCTTACACTCCTCGCTTCAGTATTTCTGCGCACTAACCTCAGAGCCAGGACACAATAGACCCGGCTGATGGTCCCACAATGTCCACGTAACTATACACTGCCGACGTGTGACTTCTTGGAACTTCTATGGTGGGAGCTTGTTAAAAACTCCAGAATATGAAAAGCATTCAATGCCAAAAAAGAACCCAAACTGACTAAAAGAACTAAAAAGATGTGAAGAAGACACATTCAAGTATGACTATTTGACAGTCAAGGCAACGCATATGTTTGTTAATGAATGTGTCTTGTTTAATTAATAAGTCTGGTAACGCCCCCTGTCAATTTCCGACTGACAGAGTTATACAAATCGGCAATCTGTAATGAAACTGAGTGAAAATTCGACACAATCGCAGAAACCCCCGAGTTATTTATGGCGCAGGGACATAAGTTCCGCATTGATTTTTCCTATTGAGTTCGGGACTTATGTCTCACTAAAGTGGGACGTTAGTCCCTAATTTTTATCGTTGAAAATCGGACGCAAGTTCAGAAAAAAAAATAAAAATTGGAAATATTTTATATTTCATAATATAAACTTGATTAACAAAAAAAAAAAAAAAATCAATATAAATTAAAGAAACCGTTAAAACTTGGTCATTTTACAAATAAATAAAACAAGTGTTTTTTATAATTTGTCGACAGAAAGGACACAAAAACATCGATTTCAGAAGTAGGCGCATATTTATTTATTTATTTGTTTGTCAATAAGGTACTAGGCCTTTTCTAGACATGAAAATTTTGAATTTAAAATAAGTAGCATAGTACAAATAAAAAAGGCTAAAATTGAGAAAAAGTTATGCAAAAGAAAATAATAATAATACAGTAACAAAATGCAAGTACAAAACTAATTAAAACTTGAGCAATGCAATTACAACTGGAAATAAAAATATTTCTCCTCTGCAACAACAGGTAGTTCATATTGGTGACTTGTTTGTTTAAAATGCAAGTACATAATTGTTTGCAAACGAGTTCAACAAAAATAATAGGCGTTTTTCTTTTTTCTTGAGCTCGAGCATTATGAGCGCGCTTTTAAATTTCAACCGAGCGTGCTCAGATCGTTCTGATGTATTTATGAAACACACTTGAGCACATTTCTAACTTTTTTAATAAAGTATATGTATAAATTGAATATTTATTAACTGTTAATTATCAAATTGGTTAACCTTCATTTCCAAAACAAAAAGGTTAGTCCACCATTTCAACTATTTTGTTTATACTGTTTTTTTTTTTCTGTCAAATGTGACTGTAAATGTGTAATAAGCTTTTCACTCAGCCTGCTCAGGCAATTTATTCTGAGCTCATAGAGCGCGCTCTGATCACGCTCTGAACGAAAAAAGAAACACAAATTCTGAGCTCTTATGTGTCAGAGCTAAAAAAGAAACACGAATTTTTTGTATAACAGTTCAGGTTGTGCTTTGAACCAAAAAAGAAAAACGCCTAATGGAAAATACAGAAAATTTAGCTTTTCTGTCATCATCAGCTGTAGCCAGGTGACTCTTCTCTAACTACATTATGTTAGGTATATAATATTATGAACCTTATTGTTTTGCTGTTTTTTCACTCGTAGACTGTCTTCGGAAAATCAGCAACAGTATTTTCAAAATCTTATAAAGGAAATATTTTCTGATTCGGAGACAGATCTTGATGATGGATTGGATAACAATAATATTTATCTATCCAAAATTCGTTATAAAATGACTTAAAAAAATATTCCTTTTCTTTATATCCTGTAATTTTAACATTAATTTCTATTGATGTTATAACAGCACGAAAGGTGGATGGATAAAATGTTGAGCCAGTATACAACTAAACGTTGGACTTGCCGTTGGCCTCTTGCTTTATTATATTTATAATTTGATCGATATAGCCGCCCTTGCTGCGTGTATAATGTACGCTAAGAACAATTCGCACAGTCAAATAGCCGTAAAAAAAAACGTGGAAGAATTAGTTTCCTTGAAACCCTAGGAGAGAATTTGTGCATCCCACATATCAAGGACAGATCTCATAACCGAAGAGTGATCTTCTCTCAAATAAAATATCAGAAGATCTCATTTATTCAAATAAAATATAACCCAAGATTGGCTGTCTCTTATTTAATTTGAGTGGATGTTTAAGGTTTACTTTTGTTGTCAATTTTTGTTTTTTTTTTTTTGATACAAAATGTATGAAAATAAATATATCTACCAGGGTAGATACTGTTCACCTACGTAAGCAAAACTTCAAAATTTCAAAAAAACTTGCGAATAAATAGCAAACAAATTTTAATAATTCAATCACTGAGTATTAGGGGTTGCAATATATGTTTCAGACTTTCTAAGATATATCACCAACAAAAAATCAAATATCTACCCGGGTTGATACCATCCATGTGAAGGTTGATGGAAAATTAAGACTTAAAATATCAGGACCACGGTTACCTTTTTAGTGACTTTGTCGCTATATCTAGTGGAATTTTCAAAAGTTTAGTGACAAAAATTAATTTTTTGTCACTAAACTTTTGAAATTTTAGTATTCGAGTTTGACACTTGCAAATTGCAATATTCAATTTGATTTTTGCGTGTTGTTTATTGTTTTGTTGTTATTTTTTTATAAGTTATTTAGATATTGCAAGTTTTTGATTTGTTGTTCAAAATAAAAATGTTGTTAAAATTGAATTTTATTTTTTTCATTTGTAGGTAGTGAACATTTTTTTTTTCTAGTGATTTTTTTATTAAATTTTACCATATCTGGTGGATTTCTAGGTTCGAGTTAGTGACTTTTTTTTTTAAGTTAACGGTAACCCTGATCAGGACGGTGAATCTCCCCAACAAGTATTCTATGGAGAAAAACAACTCTTGACACCTTTCTCCTAACCTCAAGCGACTCGAGTCCAATAATTTGTAATCGGGCTAAATAAGGAGGTAAGTTATTAATATCAGACCAAGTAAGACGCCTGAGGGCAAACCTAAGAAATCTTTTTTGAATAGCTTCGATTCTTACAACATGAGTGTTGTAGTATGGACACCAAACACTGGACGCATATTAAAACAGGAATCGAACAAACATCAATTTTTATAAGAACTGAGAAAAGGTATTTAATCGATGTTTTGAGAGGTTGATCACAAAAAAAATTAAAAACTCGATTAACAAAGAAAACAAAATTCCATGACTTGCATTTTCCCCAACTGCTCGTAGCTAGCTAACTGCATAATTTTTAAAGTTATACCCAAAAACAAAATCGAGATAACGAAACCGGTTTGACTATTTGCTGTAGCAGTAGTGGGGGAGGTCTTCTTTGTTTCTTTCTAGGCGTATATTTACTAAAATATGTCGACGTGCCTTTTATGGCGCAGGCAAGTCAGATAGTTTAAAAAAAATATGTTTAGGGGGACATTAGTCCCGAATTGGTTTTTATGGACTTATGCCCTTTAAATTCTGAAATATGTCTCTCTGCAGCTTAAGTACCGAAAAATCAATTCGGGACTTATGTCCCTGCACCCTTATTTATACCTACTGTTTATATGACAGCGTCAGTGGTAATTAATTTAAATTCCTTGAGTGCCCTTTAAAGATTAACTGCTAACTGGTTTCCCGCCAAGTATATAGTGTTGCATCTCGTTTCAATTTGAAACCATAAAACCAATGGATTTGATGGCATATCCGTATTCCGTATCGATATATTTTATTTTTCATTGAATTAATCATTTGCTGTGGCATTTGTTGTTCCAATTTCAATGCACACACTTGGCATTGGGTCTGTGTCTGTGCAGTGTTTGTCGTCGGTTTGGTTGCGCAAATACACATTTCAAAATCATAACATTTTCAGAGCAACCTCTGCTTCAGACCTCAGAGTATGTTTGCGATTTCAATTTGTGTGTCGGCGTCATTTCGGGTTATGCTCCAATGGCAATGTGGTAACGAATGGGTTAAAGTGTAGGGCTTGGGTTTCAGATTATTTAGCATATCAATGAATTGCCCAAATAAACCGAGGGCACTCATCTACAGACGAGTCCTTATTTCTCGTCACGTCACCACAAACTGAAAAACAGTTGAATATCGGAATTTATATCGAAGCGAGGGGTGTTCTACGTCGCCAAATCTATTGGTAGATTAGATGGTAGGTACTGTTTCAATAAGTAGCTAGCATGAGCACACACACTACACACTGCTGACGATATTGAGAATTGGCATGCAGCACTAATATTTATACGGGTAGGCGAAGATGTCTCAAGTGTTTATTAAGCAACTTAATCAAAATCGCTTCCTTGGGTACTAGTTTAGAGAGGTCCTTCTCCTTATGCTCGTTGTAGTGTCTGCAGGGATCATGCAGTTAGTTATGGTCGGGCGTTTCGATGAAAGCGTTTCAGTGAGAAAACATTTCGCTTTCGAAACTTCATAGATACTCGTACCAATAGAAATTGACAATCTAAATCGGGAGGAATTCAGAATCATGTTGGATGTGACTCATCAAAGCAAGAATTCTGCTGAAGTGCCAATCCTGCATCCGAAACACATTTGATTGAGGCAAATATTGGCAGAGTACCTATATGTATAACAATATCTATCTCGCAGGTATGTGATGCTTCTGCTAGGTTGGATCAGAGCTGTTTGTGGAATAAGTTTGTATTTCTATGTAACAGGAAGCACTTTTTGGCTTGCTTTAAAAACTTCTTGGAATAGGTATTTTTGTTATGGAACGCAAAAGCATTCCAAGGATTTTGTGTCCCAAATAATGAATTTCTCTGAAATAATTTGAAGAAAAATTTATCCATAGTTGCTGTTCTTTGAAACTTTGGTATTTCTAAAAACGCTTCGGGAAAAGCAGTGTTTACTGTTCTGTTGTTTGCTGAAAGAATTGATTTTATTTCAGCCCACCGTTGAATCATTTTTGCATTTTATTTTATTTTTGAAGGGGGGCACGTCGACTTAAGTCTTGATCTATTATACCTTTACGCCAGACACACAGTGATAGGCTATCTACTTTTCTAATAAAGGAAATACAAATGCTTCCAGTAGAAAATTACTTCAATTTTTCAGTTTCCTGAAGAAAATCTTCATTCCAATTCCGCAAAGGGCCGCACATTTAAATAAATGATGTGCTCCGAAGTTTCGTCTTCTTTAAGAGATATCCCCTTTAGAGAGATTCATCTTGTTCAAGTGATATTGTTACTCGTGGTTACCTGCGTACGCTATCGCACTATAGAATACTGATAACACACCATTTTAGATTTAGGTTCTGTTGACATTTTGTTGTATCTTACGCACAAGGTGCAGCTTTCTGAGATTCTCCTTCAGCGACACAGATAAGCTTTCATACAAACCAATAGACAATAAGATTTATTAAATCAGCAGCGTGGTTTGTATACAGGGTGGCGCACCAATTGTGCTACAATAAGAAATTCAAATAACTTTTTTTTCATCGATGTATTTCATTTATTTTTTTTTTATTGGTTAGAAAATTAAATTTTATTTTAAATAGTTAGTTGTTTTTAAATCTTCGAATCCATACCCGAGGGAAGGCGCAGTAGAGGAAGACCGCGACTCAGGTGGCGCACGCAAGTGGAAGGGGACCTTAACCAACTTAGCGTGCGAAACTGGAGACAGCTAGCTAAAGATCGCGCTGGTTGGAGACGCTTGTTGGTTGAGGCCCAGGTCCACCCCGGACTGTAGCGCCACCTTAAGTAAGTAAGTAAGTTGTTTTTAAAGATTGTAGATCGCAAATGACCTCCACGCTCTCCCACGCATATGCGGCACCTGATCAAAAAACTATTCATTGCGGCCTGAAGAGTTGAAGTTGGGATCGCCTCAATTATTGTCGTTATGGACTGCTTTAATTCAGTTAAATTCCTGGGCTTCGTTTTATACACCTCTTGCTTGACATAACCCCATAAAAAGAAGTCTGGTGCAGTCAGGTCAGGTGACCTTGGGGGCCAGCGAAGAGTGGAGTTCCTAGAAATTAATTTGTTTGCGAATTTTTTGTTTAGCTCCGCCATAACTGGTCTGGCTATATGTGCAGTTGCTCCATCTTGCTGAAACCAAACGCTGTTGAATGGTATACGTCTTCGGCGCAGTTCTGGGTAAAAAAACTCCTTCAACATCTTTAAATAACGGTCCCCATTGACAGTAACGGTTACACCGTTTTCTTCAAAGAAGTACGGCCCGACAATACACCTTGATGAAACTGCGCACCACACAGTGACTCGTTCTGGGTGCAGTTCCGTCTCATGGAGCATTTCTGGATTAGACTCTTTCCATATACGGCAATTTTGCTTGTTTACATTGCCGTTAAGATCAAAATGGGCCTCATCAGACATGAACAAACAATTGATCAATGTGTTGTCTTCTTCGGCCATTGATATCATTTTTTTGGCAAAATTCCAGGCGAACAGGCAAATCCTGAGGGTTTAACTTGCTAGTAATTTGGACTTTGTACGGAAACAAGTTTAAATCGTCATGAAGTATCCGTTGTAATGACCGTCTACTAACTCCAATTTGCCCCGATAGGTTTCGGGTCGAAACGCTCGGATTGGCCTGTATTGCAGATGCTACTGCTGCGATTGTATCCTGAACCCGAACATTGGCATCTCGATGGTACGGCCTTCGTGCGATGCTTCCAGATTCGGCAAACATGTTTACAAACCTCATAATGGTCCATCTACTCGGGGGATTACCGCCAAACTCCCGCCTAAATTCCCTTTGGACTGCAAAGCATGGTACCGTTGCACTATCCAAATTCTTTTCTCCGTATCCCAAGCATCCATTTTTATAAATCTAAATAGTAACCTACAAAATAAAAAAAAAATAAGCCGATTACTCACACAGAAAAAAAGTTATTACGTTTTATTTTTGTAGCACGATTCGTGCGCCACCCTGTACAACATACACAGCCAGTTACTGATTTCAGTACTCATAGACAGGGTTATAATGGGTAAGGGACAACATTTTGTATGTGTCCAGTTTTGTGTGGTATGCATTGCCCATTTAGGTGTGCAGCAGAAGGGTACTTCTAAACCCTTTCCACCCAATTCGTCGGCTTTTATGGTTCCCTTAAAACTCCCATGATCTGAAATCGACAATAGTTTGGTTTTAGTAATGAGACGGAGTGTTTGGAGGGCTGATTGTTCAGCGTAGATACAACTGACTTGGAGTCAATGGCCAATTTTCTACTTGACCGGCGACAAACTTGTGCAACTTATATCATAATCAGAAGTCCGCATTTGAACAGCAGTAATGCCTTGCGGTCGCAACATAGCGAATTTTTGCCATAATTGGAAGTTTGTGCAACCAAGTACGTTCAGAGGAACCAGAATCGTGAACTCCTCTTGTCAACTTTTCCATCGATATCACCTCGATCTGTGATTATAGACCCTCTGTTACGACAATTTCAGCAGCAGCAAAGACTTTTGAGAGCATTAATGTCCTGATAGATCTCCCCAATTCAATTGTTCGCACTTGGCACATAATTCTGGGTCCCTTCCCAAAAAGAAGGCACTAATTGCGCCAACTAGTGTTTTTAATTTAACTGAAATTTAAAGCCAACTCCGAAACTTCTTATAATTGACCTAGATGTTTTGAAATTGACGCAGCTCGTGCAACCATACCCAACATAGCTCCGACTAATATTCCCAAATACTCCTCATGCAGTGAGTATCTAATAGGCGGTCCTTACAGCGATACATATCGCAAACAACAGCCAGTTTCAAATGCATGCGTTCCTCATCTCAGTCCTACCAATTTGCATTTCCATTCCACTCTGAGTTATTCGGACGTTTAAGACGACCTATGTTCAGCTTTCCATAAATCGAAACAATACGTTCCTAGAACTTAACATTTAACAAAGTTAAACCCTACTTCGGATGCCAATTGAAAAGTGGTAATACCTCCCCAAAGGATGGCACAAACTTTTGCACTCGTTGTCCACTCAATAAGTCTTCAAGTTTCTCAGAATGGGATCACATCTGGCTGATGACAATTCCTTACCTCCATCAGTATGCGTCTAAGAAATGTCACTCAGCATAACGACCCAGTAAAAACTGAAACAAATTCCAAGAAAACTCACAGCAAGTAGGTACATTATGGTATTGTGTCGACCACCTCTGTCCCATGCAATTTGAAATTTAAATTCACTTTTGTTTGCTTTCCATTTGAGGTGCGGGTATCTATTCACTCTGATGCGAACTTTGAGTGAAATACCAAAGGAACAGGAAAAGCACTTCACCGAATTTCATATTCAGATCAGGACACTAGGCAAAGTTCTTTCGAAAATTGTAAATCCTCTTGTGGCTTGCACAGTTCACGTCCTTGACTAGAGTTGAAATGCATTCGGAGTAGTGGGACCCACCTCAACTTGGAAAATATAATTCAAAACCATAAAATTCGTTTGCAATAAAACCATCACCCGTAAAAATTAATTCCGAATGAGTTTCCCTTTCACTTCTGTGCCGATGGATAATGCGTCCTTTCACATTCATTCGGTTTTTATATTTTTTTTTCTCGCTCCTTTTACCATCCAGCCCAATGACAATAAAAATATTTGAAAAAGGCAAAAACCGTTGGGAGGGACAACAAAAAAGTTTCGCTCACGTATATGCATAGATAGCACAATCGAAAGAACAAAAGCCAGCAACAAAAGAAAGAAGTGAAAAAAGAGCACCCAAGAAAAAGGACGACAAAATGGAGGAGATTTACGCACGAAACTCTCTGTAAGCGGTTGAGTTTTTGTCAAAACATTTCTTTCTTTATTATGTCATTCTGTCGGGGTTTTATCCCTTTCCTTTGCCTGTTAATCGGAACAATAGTCTATTGATGGGTGTTTCAGAAGCGTACGTGTGCGGCATGCCGCGCTATTGAGAAAGACTTGCCAACTGACAGCCAGTCAGTCAAGTGGGATAAAGGGATCTTCGACACAAAACAGCGCATTTAGTGCGATGGTGTGAAAAAGCCAGTGCCATCAGAATATCTGCCAATGGATCTGGAAACCATGTTAATTTCGCCTGTCATGCGGTGAGCTATCATCATCATGAAGAGTGCGCTATACTGACGAAACGTTCGCAAATTCTAAATTCGAATTGCACAGTGAAACTCTATAGGTTTTGTGTCAAATTTGATTGACATGCGAAACGGGGTGTCTCACTGACTGAGCTATTGACTCGTGCATGTCAAGTTGTCAGGTCCTTGTCGGGTAGTGACGCGGAAAATGTAGACCCTTGTGAACCGGTTATGAATGAGCGGATTAATGTTGAGTCAATGAAGGGACTGTTTGGTTCTGGGGATATAATTCGTGTCGGATTCCGCGTTCCGGAAGATATCACAGTTCAGTTTCAGTTTCCATTAGTCAATGGGATGCGACTTGTAAAGCATGTCAAAACATTTGGGAACTAGCGCAGAGGTGGGAATGCCAGAAGTAAACATGACGAAGGTAAGCTCGATGAAGTTAGTACTGGGATGGATTTAGTGACTGTTAAGCACTGTTGTGTGAAACGAAATCGGAGGTGGTTCTGCAAGTAAATGCGTAAAATATTTTTCCATCCACAAGTATAATGTTCATATTGATATTTTTTTATAAACTTGTAATCAGCGTATAATAGGTGAAAGTTCGGTATGGATTTCAATGTATGGTTAGACCAGATTAGTTTAATTTAAATGAGTTCGGAGAGGGGTATGGGCGAGTGGGGGTAGAAGGCCAGAGTGTTATCTAGACCGGCCATACTAGTGGACTCAGTATTGCTGCCTATTTGCCTATGGTTATTTGTCTACGGCTTTTCAATCTGCCTGCGACTCGCCGAGAGAATGAACCCGGTTTACCCTTGAATAGGGGAAGGGAGCCGATACCGTCAACCCCTTGCCCATGAACCCCGGATAAAAATAAATAAATAATTGGCGCAACAGGTCCGTATGGACTCAAGCCTAGCTTCTCACAACCATTCGTCTTGTGTGCGTTTTTATTTTTTGGGCCGAATGGAAGGGATTTACAATTTTATGCCGAGTCCAAACGGCCAATTGAGAAGCTCTTTCATGACAGTTATACTCTCGGATGTTTGTCAGACGTTCGCAAGAGGTGGCGCAGTGAAAAAACCATAAGTTGGAATTTGGGCTTTTCTCGGGATTCGAACCTGGTACCCCTCGCTTAGTAGTCCAACACACTAACCACTAAGCCACTGCGTCGACATGAGCCCCGGATATCCATTGAAAAAAGGAGACTGGGGATAGTTATAGGGCGATATGTCTTCGAATATACGACGGGTAACTGAAACAGTGTGCCCCTCGATTTTAATCCTCCGACATCTCGTCAAAATGGCGTAACCGGTTACCTCCAGAATCGGAGATCGGCTCTTTCGTTGCGTAACATTACTTGTCGTTTTATAAGGTTGGTCAAGGAGGAGGTGACCGGTCGACAGTATGCCTTCGGATAGGCGGGTGGTAATCGTAACGATTTGACCCTCGCCTCTGGTAGCTTATCGAATAGGGCAGACTGAGCTACGCGTTATTTCGGATAAACGAAGGGTAACCGAAGAAGTCTACCCCTTGATTGTAATCCACAAAACAGCCCGTGAGCAGTAGCCGATGGGACCAACTGCTAACACTGAAAGTATGCGAAGGATCATTACAGCCATTTAGCCTTTGTAATCTATTTGCTGATGCAGCGAGTGATGTCTATATGAGACAAGTCACTGAGGTCCTCGAACAAGTATTCCCCTAAGTTTGGTTTGCGCAAGCTTGCTAGAGCTGGGAGGTGCACAGAAGATGAAGAACGGTTTCCTCTTCCTCCTCCGCCATGCATCAGCTTTTGCAAAATTATTGTAAGGTGCTCCTAATCTGCGAGCGTGTCAACCTCTCAAACAATGTCCTGCTAATGCGGAGCTGATTCTATTTCTACTAATTGAGAGGCGTCTCTGAGTCATTTTAGGATCTAGTTTTGGCCAGATTTGCTTGGATTTGGCGCAGGTATTGATATTGTTCCACTTATAGTTGCGACTCTTATTGCCTCATTGTGTAAGAAAAATTTAATAGTTCACATAGAAGCGGCCTTCACTCGAACAAGAACAAAGTACGCTCCTATGTGAACTATTAAATTTTTCTTACACAATGAGGCAATAAGAGTCGCAAACTGGCTAGATCGTCTGCTTCGCAGTTGCCAGGAATGTCGCTATGACCTGGAACCCAGCACATGGTTACTGAACATCTGTCCGCAATCTCGTTAAGAGATTTCCGGCATTGTTTTACGAACTTTGATCTAATTGTTGTTGTATTCAGGACTTTTATAGCTGCCTGACTGTCTATGTGCAGTCTGCAGGCTGTCTCGCGTTTAGCCATTATATCAGCCTGAAAAACGCTACAGTGGTCTGGGAGACGTAAGGCAATACTAATTTCGGCTTTCGGGTGATAGAGAATGGACTCCCGTCCGCCATTTTGGATCCATCTGTATAAACTTCAAGTGCGTAGTTATTTTCCATAGATCTCGAATTGCATTTTTTCCCTAATGCGGGCCACCAAACTAGGATTCCTTAAAACAGAATTGGTCTATAACTCACGCAGTATAGCGCCTAGGGTAGCAACCGCGGCCTTTCTAGTGCGGTCCTGAATATTTAGCTAGATATAAATGTTACTTAACAGGAATATATAATCAGTCAAATTCCAGCATTTCAACAGAATTAAATAGGAATAACATCAAATGGTAACATTCTCTGGAATTTTTATTTACCTAAATTCATGTGCACTAGCGATGGCCAACATGTTTGTGCTTTAATGAGCATTTATTGCTTCGGGAGCAGCCAGGGATCTACTCATAAACACTCCCTTATTACACCAATTAAAGTTGTTGTTTATTTGTGCTGCAGGAGCACACAATATTTTACGAAACCCAGTGATACACATTAATTGGTTTTATTTCCCATCATTGCGCTCATTTATCACGTTGATTCGAGGAACCTTATAACTACGTGACCTAAGACTAAGATAATATTGCGAACACGAATGTGGTATTTATTAAAGCTGCCTGTAAGTTATAACCAACTTTTCAAATTAGGTGTGCAGGTACATGGTGTGTAACTCCGTGTGCTAGGGTCATATTTATTTGGGAAAAACGGATTTTTACAGCAGCACCCAACTTGGGCATGGCTTGTGCGATTTTAGGGACCAACCAAAATGTATTGAAATATGTGTTCACCTTTTCTTTACATTATGTCGGTATTTCAAACCACATATTAGAAATGTTTTGTGGGAACAACTTCGGAATTTGAAAAGCAATTGCAAGGTATGGCTATTGGAATTCTTATTTATGCAATTGCGGTCAACCGCCATCGAGAAAAGTCCCTGTAAGGTGCTGTGAGAGGCCATTAGAAATTTATTAAATTATTTTATATCTGATTATTTACGACGTCTAGTAAAATTGGCATGTAGTCGGTCTGGTCGGACCTCTTCGGAAAAAAGCTTTTGATGAATTCCTGGCTTGCGGCCACAGCTACAGCTATTCGGATGATATTAATTTTCACCATCGCCACTGCCGTTGACAAGGAAAATACGGTTCTTGCATGAAATAAAATTGATCCTCACAAAAAAGAGATGGTGAACCAAAGATAAAGTAGTAGTGGAAAAAGCGCGATGAGTTGTGTTACTGAAAGCATTTGGGATCCCGTATCATGGAGCATGGCGCTCGAGAAATGAATATCCAGCCATCCAGGTGTTTGCACAGCTTAGAAAGAGTGTTTTGTTCCTCAAAAGAAAGAGAATGTAAGGTATGCTCTTGTGAATTTCTTATCATTGCGCCTTCAAATCCACTTGTACCTTGAGTCTCTCAGTCCATGGATGGTGTCATAATAACTGGGCGAGAACATTCGTTGATTTCGAATTTCGTTCACGTAAGCTGTCGCAAACCAAAGAAGCAGTGGTTTCCTCCGGTTATTCTAAGCCGGTTCTGTAATAGAATGCCACTCGTATGCCATGCCATTCGTATCCCATACCATTTATTTTTTTAAAATAACTTTACGCTTTTTGACATTATTTGGAGAAGAGAGATAAAGTATTTTATTGAATGGGTTGATATACCTAATGAATACACTCTTCTCCTGAGCTATGTGGTATAGTAGGATTCGAATATATGACTTTTACCTTTTTCCAAATTTTTATGTTGGTAGGTAAAGCTTATTTTTTTATCGTAAAATTAACTTTATACTTTTTGAACCATTTAGAGAAGAGCAACAGATTATTTTATTCCTTCAGTTCCAAGCTAATGAAAAAAGGCTTCCTTTGATCTATGTAGCATAAACTAAGGCGGACGGAAATCATTTGTATACCCTCCACAGGAAGGTATATTTGACTTTGTCATTACATTTGTAACGCCGGAGACCAGACCTCATAAAGTATATATATTCTGAATCAGGATCACATTCTGAATCGGTTTAGCCATGAGCGTCTGTCTGTCTGTTGAAAGCCCAAAGGGATTGACATAGTCGAATGAAATTTGGTGAAAGGACTTATTTTTATTGTCGTCAGGTTGGTATTCAAAATGATCTATGTCGGTCAAGTAGTTCTGGTACCTCCCATACAAAACCAACGTGAGGCACATGTGTCTCTATGTCTGTTCAAAACAGGATAGTGTTGAAACAAATCGACCTAGGCAAGTGAAATTTTGTGTGAGGTTATATTTAAGTTATCTGTAACAAAATACGTTCTATATCAGTTGTATTCATGTTCAAGGGGGACTAATTGAAACATTGTCATTCGAAATGTTGTAAAAACGTTTTCTTAAGCCTTAAACTTGTTCACAAAAAGGAAGGGATGTCTCAAAATAGTTTTTCAAAATTTCGTAAGTTAAAGTTTTAAAAAAGTTGGTAATAAGTTACAATTACGTTTAGAAAATTGTTATTTTTCAGTACTTCTAACTAAAACATCAATAAAACTTTTGTATAGCAGAATATTAACAATGAAGTAACTTAATTACGATCAAAAGTCGTAAGATTCTTAATATGAACCATGAACGTTTACAGAATTTTATACAAATAAAGAAAGGAAAGTCATTGCCAAGTTTTTTATATGTTTTTACAATGAATCGTATATTAACAAGTCGTCTCGGATATTGTTGCAATTCAGTTAAAAAAATTAAATGAAATTTTAGAATGTTAAGTAATTTTATAATAGAGTTTCTACAATTATGAATATGTTGCATTATATGACGTCTAACGTCATTTGCAGTTTAGTTTGTTTAGTTTTTTTGCTTCGAGGACTAAAAACGGCATTTTTAATCGTGTAAAAATTTAATTTGATTACAGCCAACCCATCAGATAAGCTATTATAATAATGTTGATAAGAAAATCGAAATGTCTGTGTCAAGTTTCAATTCAATTAATTTATTTTTCTCTAAATTACAAAACAAAAACCAATAATACAAAATTATTGCATTGATCTTGAAATTTCTGAAAATCTCAGATATTTAACCCTAGAAGGCTAATGTTCGTCGATTCGAGGACGTCGCATTCTTAATTTTCCTGTCTCTTTTCAACGCGGGCAGATAGTAACTTATGCTTAACAACTAACTCAGTCACCGATGCGTTCTTGCGAAAGACGGTTGTGTCCGGCAGGTAAAAACAGTATTTCTATTTTTATTTATATTTTTAAATGCAATATTGGAATTTGTGATCGACATCGAATTGACTTTTGCGGATTTTGCGCAAAGAAAAATTAGTTTATTTTTTTTCTTATCACCTTTTATTATTAACTTTATATTGCCAAAAAAGGAATGTTTTTTTTTCAGTTTTTTTAAATATTGCGAATACATGTTCATTTTAGACTGAAAAATGCTGCGTTTTTTAAAAGACTGCTCAATAATAAAAAAATTAAGAATATACTAAGTAAAATCAAGTTTTTTTATTTGGGAATACAATCTTAATGTATGAGAAAAAAAATAGAACCATATGTATTAAACAAAGCTTAAAAAACATATTTTAGTACAGATCGACGAATCTTTAGCTTATTAGATGTAGTCAGCAACATTAGCCTACTAGGGTTAAGAAAAAGATGTGTTCAATAATCGGTATGAGGAACACTTTGTGTAGTTAAGCTATTATAGTAAGTTGCGCCTTTTGATGCCTAGATCTGATCCTAATTTGCTTTTCAAAATGCACAATATAGCAGCAATAACATAAGATCGAGTTCTTCTCATATATTTTTCAACGCAAATTCGATCTTGTTTAGATGGGAGGAGATAGTCAATTGTATATTCTATAGACTTTTTGATGGTCTACACATTAGTTCCCTTCTTGGCCAACCACTAGCTTTACAAGATGCACCGGTTGGCAGCTGCTGGTCAGTATGCTATTCCCTGCGATTCAGTAGCTAAGTTCCTTCGCTATTTTAAAAATTCTGCATACCGATCTTAAAGTCGGCGAAATAATTTATGGCTGTTCCTTATTCTTTTTTTTTTAATGTTTGAAAAAGTTTCACTCGAAAAAAAAAAATCTTTTCCAATATGTTTCTCATTTACCAAGGTAAGTTGTGAAACCTTTGAAAAACCAAGTAGCTACTTAGTTGTTCGTAAAATGCATACCTTCCTCTATTGAATTCGTGCTCTGCATACACCACCGAAAGGTAAAAAATCCTCTGAATAAAAGCTTCTTAATTCAAACATGAAGCGCACCCTAAATCTCTTTAAGTTATCCATAACTAAAAAGCAGAAAAATTCCACGGCTTTTGCCATTGCATAAAGAAATATTCCAAGGTCATGTAAGGCATATAAATGCGAGCATTTTAGTTATAAAAAGAATTTTCAACGAGCGCTTTTTTATAAAATGCTCTAAGAAGACTTAGGTAGTTAAAAGGAAGAAATAAAAGTAAGTGGCTTAGTAGAATAAATAAATCTAACCATACCGACTCTAGGATGGTTCCCCAACTCCTTATATCATTTTGCTCACTGTCAGATGTCAAAGAACCGCACACAATTAAACTGATTTAATTACTTTAGTACATCCGAAGGAGAAAACTATTCGAATCATAACCACAAGTGTCGCACTTATGCTACTAAGGATCTAATAGCTTCAACAATGAATGTATAATATCAAAACGATGCTAACCACAACGAAACGAACAGGGAAGTCATTTTACTTTTACGAGGCAAAGTACTTGCGCCAGAATTGCTCATGTTCATACCTAAAAGGACATGGCGAACTACTTTTACGTAATGTTTAACACCAGAAAAAAAGGTTTTCAAAACCAATTTGAAAGAGGATTTGCCTTGCATCGAGAAGGACCGAACTTTTAGTTTAATCGAATGCAAAGATGTACATAATATCCGGAACCAACTGATTGCGGAAAACATCATCTGTGGCTTTTTACCTGAGATAAAGTGCACACGCTGGATGGGTTTAAGGTAGTTGACTCATAGTTTCATTGTTTAATCCATTTGGTTGAGAGAATTAAGTTGACAAAACTTACAAAATGAAATAGTGTTGATATTATGGGGGCCCCCACAATTGAATTAAGATGTTTGTGCAAACTGTGTGGATTGGTGAAAGTACACAAAGTTTGTCATTGTCTGGAAATATTTACTGACTTGGGTATAGCTGTGCACGGATTTTTGTCGAGGTATGAACAGAATAGTTGTAGCAAAATGGCATGGGGAATAGATTTTAGTACCTGCAATAGAAACACATTGCGCGATACTATATTTTACCACACAACAGCGAAATTTTCCATATAAAATTATCCATTGTAATCCACAAAATAATTAGTGTGATGATTAAAAATGATTATAATTATTAAGGCCCATTTAGTAACATTTACATATTGATTTTCATCATACAAAAGAGGTAATGTTTGTTTGTAAGAGGTAATTTCCGGAACTACTGAACCGAATTCTTTCACTAATAGAAAGCAACGGAATAGAGTGTTGCGATAGGCTACTTTATTTTTTTGATTTTCCATTTTCCTTTCTTTCATCTTTTGCACTACGTGAATGAAACACTGCGAAGCAGCTTACGTGATAATTTGTTATAATTGCATTTGTTTACTTTTTATACTTTATTTCGGCAGTACAAAAGGACATCCGAAATGTTGTTTAATCAAAATTCCGACTCGGCTCGGTAGGATCTTAGAATACTCTAAGATGATTTTCCAAAACACACGTTTTTTCGCGTGTTTTGAAGCGTTTTTTGACGTTTTCTTTTTCACGCGTTTTGTCTCGTGTCTTATGACGCGTTTTTTTATCGTGAAATTCATTCAAATTGATTTTTTTAATACAAATTGATCAGTGATCTCAAAGATGAAAATGATATATTTTTGAATAAGAAATCCCTATCAAATGTCATCAACATTTATTTAACTTTAACTTTTTAACTTTAAGCTTTAAAAGCGAGATATATTGGCATCTTAAGTTCCAGTTCCTTTGGATGGAGTCCGAATTCCGAAAATCTAAACCCCCAAAAAAAACTAATGCCCGAAAATCGTAAATCCTGAAAGCCGAAAATCCAGGAATTTCAAAATCCCGAAAATACAAAATCCTGAAAACTCAAAATACTAAAATTTTAAAATCCCGATAAAAGCCATCACTAACTATTGAGTGGGAAAATACTTGAGACGACAATGTCAGATAGATGTCAGTGAGATGCCAGAAATATGCGACTGGGAATATGAACCCGAATACTTTCGTATATTATTTTTGGATTCCTATCCAGTCAAAAAAGGAGAAAATTAGTTGGCCTGGAAGTAAGTAAGTATAGGGAAAATCACAGAACCGTAACTGATGATGACTAAGGATATGGTACAAAAAATTGTGATTTATTTATGATTTATTAAGATTACTTACAACTTGAATAGCGGGAAATGAGCACACTGATGTTGTGCAAAAACGAAACTATTAACCTTTTCGGTATTTTTATTCCAATTATGGCAACACGAATATTCATATCGCAAATTCTCTGTCTCCGAGTTTATATTTTTCTTTTTATTTTCTACTAAACTTCCTCAAGTATCTGTTCAACCACTAGAATCAAAAATACTGGGTGATGGTTGACGTTCATCATGCACGAGAGCAAGATTTGTTCATCATATTTTTAGGACGATTTTTTTAGATCAACAATTATCAAATGCATTACCAATTTCGATTTTATGTGATTAATAAATAACGGGCATTAAAATAGAAATGCATTACCAATTTCGATTTTATGTGATTAATAAATAACGGGCATTAAAATAGAAAAATATATAAACTATAAGTACCGTCTATTCGATTTAGGACAATTTTCCATTTTTAATGTTGCCAAATTGTTTACAGGTGATTTTTGTGGGATCATTTCTCTGAATAAAATATCTTTCTTTTCTTTTCTTATTTAACTTTAGTAATCTTAGCTCTTCAAATGTCAAACAAATTAAAAACAAATTGAAATTCAGAATATTTTTGATTATTATAGATCTAATATGCATAAAAATGCATGTACCTACTTCTACCTATATTACTTAAATTTTGAAATAAAGGAAGTGTTGGGTAATCTTCATCATGGTCATTGTCATCATCCTTATCTTCATCATACTAATTCTTAAGTTAGATTAAAATTGTTTATTTGAATCTGGCGCCTTAAATTATACCATTCACCATATTTTTTGTATTTGCCTCTTCGCCACATAATTTAAACATTTAAAAATAACGTAATGTCTCTCTCAAGTAAAAGAAAACCTGTTATTTCATCTTCTATATAAACCAACCATGAAATAAAGCTTTCATTATTCTTGTTGAAAACCCTTAGGGGAAAATATCCGCATTTTCTAACCAGTTTCTGCTGGTTAATCTTTTCGTCGAACTTTTCGCATCCGTTTGACAATCGTTCAAACGCAGCAACCAGGATCTACCTAGTCCTTACTTGGAGGTTAGCTAGAGGTCCCGAGGTTGACGGTCGGAGAACCCCACGATCATTCAGGAAGAAAACCGAGGGTAAATGCAAAAATGAATATTTTTTAAGGTTTTTTTTTTTAATTTGCATACCTACATGTTTAAAAATAAATGTTTTGAAATATTTTCAAAACTACTCAGTTTTTGACTGTATAATTTTGTAATAAATAAAACTACATGATTGCAAAAATAACATTAATTTACTTTGTTGCTGCTTAAATTAAAATTAATGCCATATGACAACGCTCCCTGAAAACATTTTAGAACATAGGTATACATAACAAAAATAATGTTCCAATGGTTTTAGTGGAAGCCTTTTTCAAACAAAAAAAATATATATATTAGTACCGAAAGGTAAAAAAAAAGACTTTATATTCGTGCTAGTCACTGATGTTGTGAACTTTTCGCTATCGGTCAGCCATTGATATTTGTATGCAAATTGATGAATACATTTGTTCCCTCCCGTTGGATAAGCGTTTGCCAGCAACAGTTCAGAATTAAAGCCAGCAATAGTAGGAAAAACTGCTACCAAAAAAAAAGAAGAACAGAATGACAAATCTTCAATGCAGCTATAACCGAATTATTAGTTTTCAGGTTGTGCTGCTATACTTCGGCATGCAGCTTTCCTTTCAACTTCTATTTTATGGGGCCCGCTATTACTTCTATGGTTCACATAATCCACGAGCTATTCGGTTCTAAGACTTTGAACAACCTACGCAAATGTTTATCCCTCCGTTCGCTCGGTTTCTACAAAGTGGTATCGTTTTATAATGCCCTCCCCATTCTTAAATCATAAACTCACTATAAACCGCTTAACGTGATGGAATTCGCAAAGAAAATCTAGTCCACAGCACCACACTTACTTACCTACTTGTATTACATCCTTGCATCCATAAATCCGCGTGAGCCATCACAAACGCGAGCGAAAAAAAAAGTAACAAGATTAAGAACATTGCAGGACGTGACCCACATTTTCATCACAAAGGTAATCGCCCTCATGGTATGGGACTATGGGTATAGCACTAGTGGTGCGATTGTATTGCCGAAAGGTAAACTTCAGCCAGCAATGTTGTAAAAGGAGTCTTGTTAAACTTTATTGCGATCTTAACTTCCTTGCTCCTCCTGCACTGGAAGTTCACTACCATTACATTGTTCAAACAAAGACCGTTCGACCTTTACGCCATATTGCCCTGGTCTTACCGAATTAAGTCCTATAACAATGGCCATGCCTCGCTACTTTTCTGCTCCTTATCGAAAAGCAACAAACTACCACAAGGCAGGCGATATGCCTCACAGCACAAAGTCTCTAGTTTAATGATTAAATTTGTGTTTATATTCGTGATGCGAAATTTTCAGTACTCCAAGGACGAACTTGGCCTTACGTATGCCAACCAGCCACCAACGAAACACTATCCCCACAGTCCCCTAAATACCGTCAAGGGGATCAAGGACAGGAGTAAATGAATAATGAAGAACGGGCGAGTGAATAAAAAAAGCATGCCCTTTCCGTATGTCCTTGCTACGAGTAGAAGGCATTTTTTTTTTAATATGTCAAGGATTGGATGGAATCAAAATCTTAGCATAAAATTGAATCCGATCCTTCTTTTTTTACTGGCAAGCAAAAGGGATACAAAAATCCAATAGTTTTGGTCGGTAAAAGATTGCCGATAACTTCTGGAAATTGTCACCAGGATAATTTGTGTGCATATAAAAAGGGAAAGGATTTTTTTTTTTGTTTTGGTTGCTGTGGTAATTTTCTGATATTGCCGAGCCATTATCCTTTGGGAGACAATTTGTTAAATATGTTTGAAGTAGGCAATGAAATGGCATTGACACTTGTAATGAAATTTGTTTTCTCGACTTGTTTTATGGCTTTTGGGCCACAAATAAATTTTTCTTAGCACCCACTAAATATTCGACGCTCGAGTCGTTGGTTGTTAGACACTGTGGGGAATAATAATTTTCAATTTATTAGGCTCACGGTAATCTTGAAGCTGAGTTGTGATCAAACCTTTACGGAGACTAGAACTGTAACCGAGCTGGCTTGTGTGGATGTGTACATGGAAAATTTACGATGGCCTTTGTGTGGAAAAATGTTGATTGTGTGAAGTTAACAATGAGTTTCAAGTCATGCATAACACCAAGAAATTAATACTTAATAATGGAGTGTAAACATCAAATCCGAAATGCGTTTCGTTTCGGTGTGCTTCAGTAGGAAAAGCACCACATTTGCTGTAGATGCATCTTGGCTTATTAATTTACAATCAGAAACTGGCATCTCAGGTTTTTTTTTAACTTTCTCGCATACAAAGTAAGAGCCTTTTTTTTCTAGATCAAGATGTTCATCAATTCTGACATAACGATGATGGAGGAACTCAAAAAAATGGGTCAATTTCGTCAGTCTGACTGATTTCCGTATATCCTGAAACCTAAAGCCTAAACAACTGTCCGGGAAGATCCCACATAACATTTTTAAACCACTTTGATTTGTTCGAAAACCCAATACCCAATTTTTCGCTGTAAAGTCAAATAACGGAAATTTGAAAATTGGATTTATCTCAAAAACGGTCTATATCTACGATTGTAAAGAATATAATTTCTAACTTCATAGCAAACTAAGTTTTTCTCTATTTTATCCTGCAATGGATTTTTTCTTTTTGGAAAAAAAACTTGTTTTTAATGGTTTACATGAAAACTGTGATAACGATTTCGATGAAAATGCATGACACCAAATGTCCAATAATTTTTTTAAAATGATTGCGTCCTTCGTTTTCCATTTGAATCATCGAAAACGCAACTTTAAAAAAACTTATCGAGGACTTCATTTTTAATTTTAATAATACTTTAAAAAGCAAGAAATAATGCTTATATTCGGACCAATATTATACTCAGTTTCCAGCTGAACAGAAGTATAACAGACATTTTCGAACCAAAATGTAATTATTTGCTCCAATTCTGTTTGCACAATTTTACAAAATAGAAATATAGAATTTAAGATAGGTAACGTTAGTATTCTAAATAAGGTCCCCTACTTGTTTTTTTTCATAAAAAGCAAATTCATTCACTCAAGCCGTATTCAAAATATTTCAAAAAAATTACTTAAAATTTTAAATTATTATATTATTATATTATTATTAAAAATTGTAAAACTCAATACCACACTGCCGGGAGTGCCGACAGAAGTGAAAACTTGATCAATTATGTGTGTATTTTTTGAATCGTTAGGAAATATTTTAATGTGCAGGAAATTCTTTTAAATGAAGTGTTTTCTCATTCATTATTATAAAGTACTATTTACTACTAAAATTATACTACAATTTTCATTTTCCTTTAATGCGCTATTGTACATGAAAAATAATCCATATACTAGTTGGTACCCGCGACTTCGTCTGCGTAGAATTAGTACTTCGAGGTTCGAGTAACTCATTAAAATATATATATCAGTCGGGTCAAAAACTACCCCATCTTTCAAACCAACCAATTAGCCCGACATATTTAAATTCATTGGTAAAATATGCAGCAAATGCATTTATTTATTTCGAAATATAAATACCTATGATGAATTTTATTATCCCTAACTTGAGAAACAATTGGTTCGTCATTTAAACATGAATCCCCTACATCATCCACTTCAAGTTTTGTTTTCGCGACAAAAAGTTGCATAATGCCATTCTCAGATCTCTCTATCCCTATACAAAAATTCATAAAAATTGGTTTTGTGGTCGTTAAAAGGTAATAATCTTACTTTCGCAATTATAATATTTGGATTATATCAAGGTTACCTTGAATTTTCTGTGCAAAAATGACAACTACTGACAACAAAACCATGTTTTAAAGTTACATAACAGGGCTCCAACCCGATTCCCCCGCAAATTTAGAAAATTCTCTCTCTACATTTCTTATGAATGTAACTCTCTTCGGCCGTCGACTCGCTTTCGTAGCGTCGTTTGTACATTGTAGATTGTACGGGCCAGTATTATATAGACCGTCAGCTCTTTCAACTGAGAATTTGCCTACAAGCTGTTTTCCATGTTACTATGTGGCAAAGTATGTGTGTCATGTTAAAGTAGATTAAACGCACACATACACTCGCACATAGGAACCTGACAGATGTCTGACAGTCAAATAATTGGCCGTTATCGGGTCGTGTTAAGAAAACGGTGGGTAGTGTGGTGAATTTAGTACCAAATTTATTAAAACGCATAGGTATAGAGGACTTCTCTCATTTTACCAGGATAATGTATGTTACGAATGTTGCCTGCTAATGAACCTAATAATAGTTAGTATCATTTTGTTGGAAATTTTCTTCGCGTTTCTCTATAGGTAGGGCAGTTATCACTCAAAATAAAATAAAAGTGGAACACAACTGCAATAAAAACATCGCAAAACCATCCCTGTGACTTTGTTCCACTGAACTAAAATCAATCCAATTCAAACAGGAAATAGATTGAACACGCTCTCCGATGATCTTGGAGGGGAGAGCGTAATGAGTTGCTGGGGTACTTTTTGCTTCTTCTTGGATAGCAATCGTGGAGGACAGACGTGTGGTCTCCCAAAGTATTAAGTCGGGGAATTGATTCTTAAAATTCTATACACTATACACTGGCTAAGTTGAAATTTAATAAAAGTCCTAAATAAAAACGTAACAGCGATACGACATTTATCACGAATCGTGATAAATTTAAAACAACTGGCCGCTAAACGCGATCACAAATCCGCCATCCAGCTCCACAATCAAATTTCCCCAGTCTAATTAATCCGATCCCAACCGGCATGATTAAGATTGGTGGATATAGCAAAAACCATTAGTGCGCAAGCAGAGCAGCGCAGTGATCGGCAACATTCACGGCGAATATCATCCATCACTTCCCCTGTGAGAGACCGAACAGCCGTCGTACCACCATTCCCCACATATTCCCACGTCATCACGCTCCAGAGGAAAGAGACTCCACAATACACACCAACGGGTTCATAGCGATTTCCCACACACTACACCGACAACGTGTCAAAGATAACAGGTAGCCGAATAGTCAAGTGCAACAGAAATTGCGCAATCAGTGACTCAGCATCAGCAGGCAGCAGCATCAGTATAAATTAGTATTTTGGTTTTTGCATTTAATCTCATTAATTTCATTTAATTTCTATATTGGTATATTTTGCGTAAAGGATTGCTAGGAAAGAAGGGAAACATATTGCACGATAGATAAATTGTCTAATAACTTATACATTAAAAGTACGCTACGGAAGTAAAGGTATGGAAAATAATAATAGCAAAATATATAACAGGTATTAACTCTAAATACATTAACATATTATGTGTTATAAACATACACTAAAGTCGACATAAAATTCTTTCCTAAACTAAAAAAAAAAAGAAAAGAAAAAAAAACAGCGTGAGGGACTTGTGATCACAATTTCCAGCAACGACACTTAGGAGAGCAGTAATAAGATCAGCAGAATAAAAGAGAAAAAAGGATTGAATCAAGTAAGTTAATATTCTTTTCCATTACTTTCGATAAATATATAAATATATCTACCTATATATTGTGTAGCTCGTGATTTGATAGAGCTGATTTAAGTGCTATATTTTTTTTTTCTTTCTAATTAATAAACTAAAACGTAAATTTCGAATCTTAAGCGTAGATAAATATATTTCCAGCACATATATAGTGAATTGATAAAAGATGCTGTGCTAGGATAATAGAATTAATTAATTAAATTATAACATTAATTGAAATACGAAACACGAAGTTTAAACGATTATTATTAGTATAGCATTGTAAATTGAAGAACTATTATACACGGTCACTATATACGCTATATACGCAATCCATGTGCTTTAATTTTGCTATGCCTGACTAAATTATATTATTTAAGTCATTATCAGTACTTTCTTAACTTCAATAAAATGTGAACATTCCGTGAGTTAGGGGGTTGAGTCTGGTCGACATCTTTCTTGCATGATGTGGTAAATAGGGTATTCACCCGTTGAATAGGCGTGGTAGGGACAACATTTTTCAATATATAGGTGCGAGTGTTGTCATGGCGTTGTCGTTGACATATAGGGAGGGAACAAGTGCACCAAGCAGCATAACATCAAGTTGCAGGCCACGTAAGCGAAGCATAAGTCGGGTTAGTTTAGAAAGACATTAGGATTGATTTGAGTTGGTAAATAAACCCTTGACATGAGTAAGTGATCTTCTGTTGTTGCGTTTAATTAGTAGGGTTGAGAACCATCCCAATATCCGGCGAGCTTAGCGGAGCCATGCCTCCTGCATGTCAAGGTAAAGCCTACATAATTAAATCGTTAAATAAGCAGCAACATGTATATAATACGGGATGTTTACATTTATGTTGTAAACAATGGAAATCGATGAACTATATAATTCATCGACAAAAATAAAATTAAATTTTCTTTTACTAATCATTATTCTTATTAATAAAAATAAAATTGTATACAGCAAAACTTAAACGCGTGAGACATTTCATGGTACAAATCAGCAATTATATTTATTTCAAATTTTGCTTCTATACATTTTGAGTTTCGTTCTTTCCCGTACATTTTAAAGAAAATAAATTTTCGTTGATTGTGTCTTATAGACGTTTTCTTTTTATTATAAATGCACATTATTCATATTCTCGACATTTTATTTCAAATGTAATTTCATAATTAATAATTTCATTTGTTTAAAATTTTCTAATAGATAAATTTAATTTGTTTTCCATTAATAAACGGAATCTTCATGGAAAGATTGGGCCTTACCAATAAACATTTTTATTTTCGACTCTTATTACGAGTAGTTCACAGTGGTCTTATTTTCAATACAATTTTCGCAATTGTGAGCTTCCGTAAATTTAAAGTCGACACTAAACTCTATAACTCAAAAATTATACTTATTATTATTATTATTATTATTATTATTATTATTATTATTAATTATGTTATATTATTAATTATTATTATTGAATTATTATCGGCCAGGCCGATGCATACAAGTCATGCAAAATTGGTTTTGTATGGAAGGTACCCGAACTACTTGACCTACATAGCCCAGTTTTTATATGAACCTGACGACGATAAAAGTAAGACCTCTCACAAAATTTCACTTGCCTAGGTCGATTTGTTTTGACGATATCCTGTTTTCAATAGATAAATAGACACATAGGCCTAATATTAATTTTGTATGGGAGGTACCCTAACTACTTGACCTACATAGCCCATTTTCAATACCAACCTGACGACGATAAAAGTAAGTCATTTCACCAAACTTCATTCGCCTATGTCAATTCCTTTGTGCGCTATCGTGTTTTTAACAGACAGAGAGACAGACGCACATGGCTAAATCGATTCAGAATGTGATCCTGATTCAGAATATATATACACTTTATGAGGTCTCCGCTGACTCTTTCTTGGCGTTACAAATATAATGACAAAGTGAATACACCTTCCTGTGGAGGGTATAAAAAAGTTTAGGGTTATCTTCTTGAGACTATTGCTATGTAGCATTTATGCACAAAATCTTATAGATAAATAGGCGAAGGCAAATAGGTAAGAACAGCTTTCACTGCCTTAAACTTAAAATATTCGTTTGATTTTTTGTTGTTGGGAAGATTTTGCACAGATCGAATGCGGTGTATAATTTGTTTTCTAATATGTTTTGTATAAGCCAGGTCACTATAATGGTAGAATTTTTTTCCAATCGGCACACTCCAGTAATAACTAACGAGTATCGAGAGAATTCTATTATATCGGGCCTTTCAATATCTAAAAACGAGAACAAAATACAAAAAACATGGTGTGACCTCACCTGTGTTATTATATAGTGGGATTTATCCCTTTTTGTGTGAATTTTGTGTCCGAAAAGTCTGCCCTGGGACAAGGGAAAAAAGCACCAAAATTGTGGGAATTTCAGAAATCTAACAAAAAAACATTCAAACTATTAATTTTTGGTGAAAGTGTATCAAAACACCATGATTAACAACACACTGAATGTTTATAAAAAAAACGGCTCATGTAAATCGTTTTTTATCAAACTTTTCTAGTACCAACAAATAAAAATAGCAGTGTTACAAACTGCTGTTTTTATACTCAAAGTTAATTAAACGTTATTTTCTTTCCGTCTAATACAAATTTTACTTTTGACGCAAAAAATTATCGTTGGTTTTAAAAGGTTTAAAATAATTTGAGTCCGGTGAAAAGGGAAAAATTACCACGATTCGTGGGATAAATGAAGAGAGAGTGGCACCACTTGGGTTTAATATAAAAAAATATGTTTTTATGAATGAATTTACAAGTTGCTCAGTTTAAGGACATTTTGAGGACTTAGTTTTACATAAATTTGGCAACAGAATCTACAAGAAAAAAATATATATTTTCAGTGATGAAATTCTCTGCAATTCTCAATAGCAATGTCCCTGAAAGACAACCCTTTCAAATTATACAACGACGCATAGTTGACGCATAATATATTTTATATTCACTTCTCTACAAATGCACGAATAATGTAAGAAAAGAAATCCTCGGAATACTTCCTCTGTGGTTGCAGGGCACTTCAGAAGAAAAAGAGATACTGGCACCAGCAGAACTCAGAAACTACTAAGGGCATACTGGCCTACAGTACGGAGGTCAATCGTGTCTTGTCTAAACTACCCCTCTACGATATAATAGATCTTTTAATTCGCAGTGCCAGATATTATGGGCAGGGAATGAAAATAAAGAAATTGAGCTGCTTGTAATTGCCATACTTCTAAAGAAAGTGCTTTGTATGCTCCTAATTAGGCTATACCATAACGTGCCCCATTCGTCTCCATAAACGTCACTCACACTCAATGTCGTTTAAGTGAAACACGCTTTCTATCCTGATTCGCAACGCACTTTTACCGGCCGTTAAATCCATCGCAATACCGATTCATACTGAACTGAGTGCACAACTACATATGAGTCCATTTATTTCGCTTTAAGAATACCCAACAACGTCGAAAGGGACCTGAAAGATTGCCGATGATGGAGGTGGATACGCTATGCACAAGGTAATGACTACTCACCCTTTGAAACACAAATATCTTGTCATTCTAGACAACCTAAATTACGTCTTCAATGAATATATTTATAACAAACCGCAACAGCCACTTGGCGCAATTTGCCCCCTTAAAGGTTCAGTCTGCGCTATTTGGAGAATCCCATAGTTGAGATTACGACTTTCGCCATGAAAAATGTTTTGTTTTGTTTTGTTTGTTTATATTATTTTGGCGCCGTTTGGCCTGCTTACCGCCCCAAAACAATAAACCTGCGTCCGACCCATAAACGATCCCAATGTAAGGCCGAACGACGAGCCACATCCACATCCAAAGAGGCGATTTGCGATATTAAAGTATTAGGGGTTTAATAGATGGCTTTGGAGCAATTTTTCCATTCCCTCTTGTGTTTTCTTTTCTTGAAAACAAATTCGTCTACAAGGCTTAGAAGGAATGTTGAAAAGGTAGCTTTTTGTTTGCGATGGAAAGTATAGACACAGTGAACAAATATTATGAAAAGTCAATTGACCTAGTTAGGGAGACGGCCGACAACGATCCGACCTAGCTATAGTGCGATCTCGCATGTAGACATGTGTACCCATGGACTGGATGGAAGGGGAAGAATGATGACTACACAAAATTCAATCCGCCCCCATTACCAGTCCTCCATTCCTCCTCCCGATATGGCACACTAATGTCGGAAGGATAACCGGCTTCCGTTTGAGAAATACTTTCCACTGTGTTTTGCTTCTTGCCTTAACGGTGCTATCGCCTTGTTTATTATTTCAGTAATGTACACGATAATATTGCCGATAGCCAGCTTTTATCCCCGTCACAGGACGTTACTGCTGTTATTCCTGTTACGTTGTTGGTTATCCCGCCTTGTTTTTCGCAAGTCAAGTTGAAAATTGTTATTTTCATCGTTTCTCTTTTTTGGAAGAAGAGATGGGTCTTTGTCGGCGGTGTGATAGTGTTTAAGTAGTATTTTGGCGAGCGTGCCTTTTTTCGCGACAAAGCCCTGAAGTGCTGTGTAGTTAAAAGGTAATTAGAAACGATTTTCACACCGTCGCGTCGGACAAGCGTTCGAGTTATAACAGTTTAGTGATGGTTTAGAGATGCCAGCAAATTTTGATTGATAGCACTTAAGTGAAGAGTGTTGATGTTGATGTTAATTTAGGAAGAAACTGAGAAGAAACGGAATTGGGGAACGACGTAGTAATTTGCCCTCTTAATATTTGACAAGGGCTGGGACAGGTTTTGGGGGATGTTTCTGTCTTTTTCATGTCTTATTCGAATGTGTCGTTGTGGGAGCTATCGTTATGCATTAATTGATTAGTGATTCAGAGACAACTTCTTGTTGGCGACAATGTTAATTAAAACGTGCCTACACTACTAAACGCGCAGCGGCTTAGTGGTTAGTGTGTTGGACTGCTAAGCGAGGAGTCCCACTTTCGAAGCCATTTTTCTTTGTGAGTTCATGGAGGATTATAAAGCGAGAGCAAGGCGACAGCGTTTATCGCGTCGCTGTCGTCTCGTTATCTATAGTCCGCATTGTGAATCAGCCTTTACACAGACGTTTTCGATGTGAATAGATATATAAACCGCACCGGCAGCACAAGGCAGGGTCTTTGCGAAGTCTGCATGGATTTCACCCAGGATTGCGTATCGGACACTTTTGAACCGTGGATAATTCTAGAGATGTACCCAACCGCCATCCTCTTCCATACTTCACATCAAAGAGGATATTTATTTTTCACTTGTTGGCGGCATATTCTGTGTCAGACCTGGACTAAAGTGTTTTTATAAAATGTTGGTATAAAAGCTCTACCTCCTGCTTAACTTTCTAGTTAGAGATATATCTAAAATGTCTGCTATAATTGGCTTGGTGACCTCATGTCTTTCGCTTTTTGTAACAGTTATCTTCTATTATATATTAAAAGTATTTATATCACAGGTTCATGGTTCTAAACTCTATTTCCACCCTTATCCAGCTAAAGTGCCAACTCCTATTATTTCCAGACCTCAAAACAACATCTAACGCTTACCTCCTTAATAGGTCTTCGTTGTACACCACTTCCCACTTACTATCCACTTGACGCTAATATATTCATTCAGCAATCAAGCAGCGACTAAGTGTCTTGCGTCACCGCCCCCACTAAAACAATATTCACCTACCGCACCCCCAGAAGCTATAAAATGCGAAAATCAACGAAATAATAACAGGCTGTTAAATTGAACCCAACATCAGAGGTTTTGGGTGTACAAGTCGCAAGCCGCTTACCCTACCATAAATTCGTTAAATCCCACAGCAGCACCAAGAAACCACCTGCCAGACATAGTTCGAGAACGAGTCTTTAATTAAGGCCTCATCAGTACAAGGAGATCTACTCGGAATCAGGACAACGAACAGTGGGGAACTATTAAAGTCATTCTCTATCGAATTCTCATTCTGCCGTAATCACTCTACGGTATAATGTTCTTGTGCGCAACCGTCAACATCGTTGTCATCATAACCGCCGCTGGTTGTGGTTGCCTCTCCACTAATTTATGCAACATCCCAGTCGGTTGTGTAATAAGCCCAAGACGTTATCTCTAGTCCTACGGATTGTGAATTATATAAGCGTGTAATGGTCCTCAGTCGTTATGATGTCATTAATGTTGAATAGTCGAAAGGATTCGTTTTTTTTTTTTTTGTTCATTTGTAGGTGAAAGCGCACACCCATCCCCATATGCCTTGTTCTGTAATTTCTGATGGCTAAACTCTGCGATATTCAATGGTTCTCTCGTGTCCATGTCCATCCTGTACTAATGAGGACATTTAATTTCTTTTTCCCGTTTGTTCCATTCTCATTGCCCTTCGATGACAAACGATGACCCATGTGTGTGCTTTCCTGATAGAGTGTACAATTTGATTCCACATCCGTTGCTTGGAAATTGGAGAACAAAAGGAAAAACGAACACAAACAAAACTGCCGTCATTTTGTGGACATCGTGTGCATAGCTATTAGTCGTTGGGACACACATACCCATACACAACGCCTGATGTCGTCCGTTCGCTGTTAACTTTTTATGATGATGGTTATGGGGGGCATTCTCATAAATATGTCCATCACGCGATGTCGTCCCATTGTACGGAGCTATGCTGGATTTGCCGACAAACCAGCAAGCAGCGCAAAACCGTGATTGAAGTGCAGCATCCTCCGACGCTATCTCGAAGACAAATGCCGTCCTTGCGACCTCGTGAATGTGTATACTTATTCAGGAGCGATCATATCATACGAATGGATAGCGTAGCAATTCATCTAGTGATCTGAAGAACAACTCTCATTCCCGACAATGTCTGTCAGTCGACATTTCCGTAATGCAATTAAGCGGCAGTTGTGCAGTTCCTTTTGATTGAAGCATTGTCGTCGCCAAAGAGAACTGGAATGGGATCTTTCTAATGATTGATGAGGCGAAACATCGATGGCTGAGGCTGACAGATAAACGATGAAGTGTATGAGAGTATGAGTAAAAATTATGAACAAGGACTATATTCTCAAAGAGAAAACAATATGTGGGTGAGGAGGACATACGGGATTAATATTTTGTTGCAGTTGTTTTCTGTAGCAAGGATGGCAACGCCATAGCGTTGGATGGGAATATTTTATGGATGCCCGTGAGGGAAGCGAAGAAAATTGATTTTTTCAAATCTTCTGCACTGATTTGAATTTGAAATTTGAATAACAACTTTTTTGCCGACAGAAGGAATGTGTCATTAGGAGAGAGGTCGTGCTGTCGCATCTACCAAGAGATGGCGGGACTAATGATGAGAAATATCCTTCGGCGTGTTTAAATATGCCTTCTGCAAATTCTGTGGAATTCCGCCAGATATACGTTACCGCTTTACTCTGTTGTCTGTCTCGAAGAGCATGCCACTTCCTCAACTATGGCTACATCCAATAGGTTGCATAAAATTCGTTCTTATTTTCTTATTTTTCCAGCAGATTTATAAGACAGTATGACAAGGGCTCATCAGGTGTGTTTTTTTTTTTGTTTGCTATTGAAAAAGTCCCTTCGAATACGTAATTATAGAGACCAACAAAAGGTTGTAGGGTTAAGCCTAGTATGCAGATGTTTTGGAACGAAAAATCCCATACAAAAGTGACACAACGAAATCTGAACGACAAATTAAGCGAAATTTCAAAACTTTTCATTTTGCAGCGTACTGCGTGCGAAATGATGGCGAAAAGTGGGTAATTGTAGTAAATTGCTTGGTACAATTAATCACCATTCTCTTTCCGCACACATTTATCGTTCGGGGACAGTTTGACACTTGCACTCAGTGATGCCAGCTTTTAAAGACAAATGGAGCCAAATTATGAGAGATTGGAACAAAAATAGCCAAACTCAAATATGTAGATCAAAAATGTACCTACTTTTCTTGTAATTCTTGGGGCACACTTATTCTTATTAGAAATTGTTTCCAAAGACGACAATACTAAATTAAAAAAAATAAACAATAATACGCAAACTTGTAATTAAGGGACTTTACTTGTTTCCATTATTTAATGTTAAAAAAAAACATTTTGCTGGAAGGGAGCATACCTGCATATACTTTGACAGTGTGTTTTTATATTCCGATTTTACTGCTGGGAGTCTGCTCAGAAACTGTATGAAAATGGAGTTGGAGCTCATTCGCAATTAACTGTTCAGAAAGTTTTAGTTGCACGAACAGAGTAGGCCAGACGTTCGCAATGGAAGGAGCCTTAAAATGGCCAAAATTTAAAATTAATTAGTAAAAATTTCTTAAGGAGATGAAAAATCGCCCAACTTTAAAGTGAAAAGCCTAAATTAGGATAAATTCCAAATCAAAATCTTAAGGAGTGAAAAGTTCGAGAAGCTAAATCGGAGATAAATAGCCAGTGATGGTAACACTGCTACTTGTGTAGTAACTGATGGAACTCTCCACAATTTTTAATTTTCGCTGTCTTTTCGCAAACGATTAACTGTCCATTTGTGGACCACCGGAAAGTTTCGCTCTAAAACAGCTGCGTACCTGGCTTTATTTGGTATTTCTTCTAAACCATTCGTCTATATCCATTCAAGAGTTAATATTCCACTACGGCTCTACGGTTGAAATCTCATACAAATGTCCTGATTCTATTGTTGCAAAAGAAAAAGCTGTGAGGCACGAGGGTAAAGGTGCTGACGGTCCCTGAATTTTGGGAACTTTTTTGGAAAATTTACTACTTCTTGTGCCTTTTATAGCTTTTTGTTCGAATAAGACCTGATCTTAAATATTTTTTTTTTATAATTAAAAATTGGAGAGTTCCCATTCGTATTTTTTTTATGGTTAATGTTCAAACACTGCCCACCTTTCTTTTAATTGTAGGTAAGTTATTATTATTCTGTCTCTATTTTCATAAAAGATTTTTTTATACCCTCCACAGGAAGGTTATATTCACTTTGTCATTACATTTGTAACGCCAAGAAGGAGTCACCGGAGACCTCATAAATCTGAATCAGGATCACATTCTGAATCGATTTAGCCATGTGCGTCTGTCTGCCTGTTTGTCTGTTGATAGCACGATAGCGCCCAAAGGAATTGACATAGGCGAATGAAGTTAGGTGAAAGGACTTCTTTTTATCGTCGTCAGGTTGGTATTGAAAATGGGCTATGTCGGTCAAGTTGTTCGGGTACCTCCCATACAAAATCAATATTAGACCCATGTGTCTTCTGTCTGTTTAAAACACGATAGAGTCCAAAATAATCCACGTAGGCAAGTGAAATTTTGTAAGTGGACTTCCTTTTATTGTCGTCAAGTTGTTACTAAGAATGGGCTATGTCAGTCAAGTAGTTCTGGCAGCTCCCATACAAAATCAATATTAGGCCTATGTGTCTCTCTGTCTGTTGAAAACAGGATATCGTCAAAACAAATCGACCTAGGCAAGTGAAATTTTGTGAGAGGACTTACTTTTATCGTCGCCAGGTTTATATTAAATTTGGACTATGTCGGTCAAGTAGTGCTGGTACCTCCAATACAAAACCACTTTTGCATAACTTGTATGCATCGGTCAGGCCGATGATAACACTTTAACTTGTTCTAATTTTTCGTCAGTGATCGCAACCCATTGCTTCTTCCGGAATAGCTTCAATGTAGCCTCAATGGGCCCTATGATAGAAAAGGCGGAAATCTATTGATACATTGGTCACAACGTTCAGACAAACCGTTTTGGAAAACCGTCAACCTTCCATAAAAAGGAGCCTACACCCTACATAGCTTGAAGGCCGCGCAGAAATTGCCTCTGATGCTACCCTGGTATCGGTGATAACAAAGGCCAGAAATTGGCTAATGGACAATGAGTGACGTCACCTACCAGTCTAAATCAGAACTTTTATGTGCCTACACTTGAAAAAATAGATAAAAAAAATTCCAACTCCTAAAATTGGTTTTATTGCAACACTAAACAAACAGCGATCCAGCGAGGCTTCCTATTGCTCGGCTCCACAGGTCAACTTAACAAGGAGATGCAAAAGCCGCTGGATCGTAGACAGTCGCCTTTATTATATTGTTGGGAGCCAAACGCAACCTCCAATTGGGATGGGTCAGTTCCATTGCTGAATTTCTCGGACGAATGCTCCTGGTTCTATATTGCATCTAAGTTTTATAAAAAAAAAAATGTAACAAACTTTGGCCAGATGATCTTGAACCATGTATAACTATTCTTAAGGTCTTCACTTCATGATAATCATAATAAATTTGGTTATGTGAGATTGTTCGGGGACATCTATACTCCATCACATATGAACTTGCAAAACTTCTTCACAATCTAATAAATTGATGCTGCTTAAGTATGCATCACTCTTACAGTTTGTTGGCGCACGTAAAGATCCAAGTTTACACTTCTCATTTAAAGTTTTTGAAAATTTTCTTTAAGGCAATCATTTTTCATAAGTATCCTTGGAGTGTGCTCAACGACGAAGGAGCCACCGCGACATGCTTTATCAATACCAACACCAACAACAAGATTTCAGTAATTTTTCATATTCTTACCTAAAATGTCACAAGACAAGGAGGCGGTCGACATGTTGCTACCATACCTAACTGTTGTTGTTGTTGTTGTTGTTGTTCGGAAATTCAACTTGCTTCGCACACCATACACAAGCTCTATCTTGAATCTGTCTTGCGAGAATTGCCCGGGAAAATAACTAAAGCAAAGTGATAGAGGAAGAACTTTTTCAAACTACAAATTACAGTCTCACTCTGGGTATGCCAGTGAAAAGTTGCTTAGACCGCATTCAGTGAACGTAAGATATGCAAATGGGTTGTTCGTAACGTTGCTTTTCGTTTACGTTCCACAATTCACATGCTCTGCTCATATCGCCCGAATCGCTCATTATTCTTCGAATTAAATTATGTTTTCATTTACCAGCGGCTATTTGGAGTTTTGCACTTAAAAAATTGTTTCCCTTTGGCAAGATGTGCGTAAATAATTATTTTGAATATTATCCTTCTACCTAATATGGTGGTGTGTGTATACAGGCTTTGCCTTGTATTTATTGAAGCTTCACAACTAAGGGAGATTATTATTTAAGATGCAATGATTGAACTGCACTCCAAATGAGTTTCAGTAGTTACAAACGAATGCATGATTGATCCATATAGGCTTCGAGTTTCACAACTAATAGGTACAATTTGCTGTCAAATAGAATGGAGCTACAATTTAATTTCGAATCCGAATGCCTGCAGTGAGAAACGTACTAGAAACAGTTGTGGTTAGGTTTTGTTAAAGTGGCTAAAGATGGTGGAACTAAGATTAAGTCTAAACGAAAAACACAAATCCACCTACCCTATCGCTATAAAAGCGAATGATTTTGTCTGCCAGAAAGACATCTTCATCGCCATCGCAGTATGACCTAAAGTTGGGTTTGTTACAAAGAACGCTTTGTCAAAATTTAATTTAGCTCTAGTGCAGTCAGAAATTATTCAGCAAAATTATTTACTAAACTACTGTAATATTGCTTCAAAACTACTAGCATCCCAAAATGTCAGCTGGTGTCAATTGAAACAAAATTTCCTGTGCTGCAAAGGGTGTCTTGCGAAGTGCTTCTCTTATGCATAACCAAGCCAAGTCTAGGATACGTCAACAGGTACTCGATTCATCTGAGGCTGTTGATGAGCCACCCTGTGCACAAGTATTAGTCTTTAGATCGAGATTTGAAGGCGGTTAGTTATACAGGCTTCCAATGCCTATTTGTAAACGATAGCCTTTTCACGAAAGATAAGTTTGACAGTAGCCTTTTTGTTTCTTTCTTCAATAGTTTGGACTTACAACTGTCCAGCTGTCTATATGCAATTTAACACCCACATTTTTGCTTGATAAAGTTATGATCATACGATACCAAAAGAATAGATAGGATGCCTGTACTGACAAATCTTCTGGCATCTCTTGTACTTTATTCATTTTGAAAAAGTGGTACTGAACGGGCCTAGCTCTGCAGAGCACAAGCGAAGTCTCTTCTTTTTTTTTTTTTTTTTTTTTTTTTTTTCCTATTGGGGGGAGGAGAAATGCTTTGTGCACCGTAGGGAGGTCTTTTTGGCGTTGACCATCCCCGTGTGTCCGACTCCCATTTGTACAGCGCGTTTGTACAAGGTTTACAGGTTTACGGACTAAAAGTCCTCCTTCCCTTCGGTTTCTGACCCGCCCCCCTGGGACCGCTGTTCGCATTACTTCAGGGGGGCTGTAATCATACGCCCTTTCGGGCTCACTCTGTTTCGCGGGATTGCTCTTCTTCTCTTTTCTTTCTTCTGAGAATGCGTTGGACGTAGGCGCAGATCTTGTTCCAGTTCTGCTCGCTGGCCAGCATCTTTTCTGTTATGTTGTCTGGAGTGATGATACCGATATTCGTCTCCAGTTCTCTTCTGTTGGATTCCCACCTGCTGCAGGCGAAGAAGGTATGATGCGCGTCGTCTTCCTGGGAGTCCCCGTACTGGCAAGCTGGACTGTTTGTTTTCCCGATCTTGTGGAGAAAGGCGTTGAAGTATCCGTGTCCGGTGAGTAACTGTGTGACGTAATAGTTAACTTCACCGTGTTTCCGGTCATTCCACTCAGCCACGTTCCTGATGAGCCTCGCTGTCCATCGTCCTCTGCTTTCCGAGCTCCAGCGTTCTTGCCACTTCTGTTTCGTGAGCTCTTTGGCCTCTTCCGTAGCCCTTTCTACTCCAGCTTCCGTCTTTTTGTCGTAGACGTACTTCTTTTCTGCCGCTAAGAGGTCTATTGGGGTCACCCCTGCGACAACAAGAACGGCTGGCTCCGATACGGTTCGGTATGCGCTTGAAACACGTAGAGCTCCGCGTCTCTGCACAGCTGCCATCTGCTTTCTATACTTTTCCTTTCGAAGTGCATCTGCCCAGATCTCACATCCGTAAAGGAGAATGGCATGCGTGATCGACATCAGGAGCCTTCGTTTGCTGGCCGTTGGGCCACCTACATTTGCCATCAGCCTGTTCAGTGACGCAGTCACTTTCGATGCTCTTTCCGCTGCATTCTTTATATGGTGCCAGAAGGTGATTTTGGTGTTGATGGTCACACCCAGATACTTCACGGCGTCTTTGCTTCTTATTACCTCCTGGCCGATTTGGAAGTCGATTGAAGTCGGGATCCTTTTCTTCGTTAGAAGCACTATCTCGGTTTTTTCTGTAGCCAAGCCGAGACCGTGTTCATCCATCCAAAAGGTTACTTGTCGCATGACTTGGTTTAGCTTCAGTTGCGCATTTTCAGTGTCTTTTGCCATTATGACCGCGGCGATATCATCTGCATACCCCACCAGGAAGGTGTCCGGCGGCATCTCCATGCGAAGAATGCCATCATACGAGATGTTCCAGAGGTCAGGCCCCAAAATTGATCCTTGGGCTGCTCCTGAGGTTACTTGCATTCTTCTTTGGCCTTCTGTAGTCTCGTAGATCAGCTCCCGGTCCCTGAGGTAGTCCTTAACCATCCGTAAGAGATAGGCTGGGATGTTGAAAGTGTTCTCGAGCGCGTTCAGCATGTCACTCCACCTGGCTGAGTTAAAGGCGTTCCTGACATCCAGAGTTGCCAGCAGTACGATCTTCCTTGAGTAGTTACTACCCCTTTGGGCGGATTGGGTGGCCCTTACTACTTCTTCGATCGCTCCAATAGTAGAGCGGCCTTTTCTGAAGCCGTAAAGTCTCTTGAAGTCTCTTCTTAGGTTGAACTGTAAAGGGCCGAAAATTCCAAGTGATTTTTCCAATTCTGCAGGAAGGGGCCTAAGAAGATCGGAGGTAACTAGGTTTAAGAATGTATCCCTATAATTAATCAGTTCTATATGGACTTTGAGACCACTTTCGGCATGGGGGAACATCATCAATATAAATCGGGAGAATTTGTGATCAAACAAAATTTACTCCCTAGGTAGGTACTTAAGGAGCAACATTTTAAACCCTTTTTAAACTAGTGCAGCATATACTAACTTATGAGCCCACCGTTTTCCAAGCTAGCTAAATCATTCAGTAACCGTTATCTGTTTGGCGTTGGCGTTATGGTGTATTATTTGTCCGAGCGACATAGGTTCTAGCAACGGTGGGGGAACGGCAATTACATTGCCACTGATCATAAACAGCAATAGATTATTTGACAAAATATAATCTCCTCTATATATCTGACAAACATCCGAGAGTATAACTGTCATGAAAGAGCTTCTCAATTGGCCGTTTGGACTCGGCATGAAATTGTAGATCCCTTCCATTCGTCCCAAAAAAATAAAAACTCACACAAGACGAATGGTTGTGAGAAGCTAGGCTTGGGTCCATACGGACCTGTTGCGCCAATTATTTATTTTATTTTTATATATCACTACACAAAAGTCGGTGATTCCAAGGATCTAAACTCGAGTCTGAGTGTCCCAGAATTTGGAGAACCCCTAAAAAAAACTGTTGGCTTAGCAACTAATTATAAATAATTGTACATAGTTAGCTCAACAGGTATAGACACTCTAGACCGAGCTTGTCATAACCATTTGATTCAATTTAAGCATTGTAGCTCAGGCTGCATACACACTGCCAATGAAAGATCCAGACTCCACAGTGATAGTTTTTTTTTTAACACCGTTAACGTCTTAATGGACTTATCGATTACTTTTTGACTTAAAGCCAATAACTCTCCATCGATCCATAGATAACAATATAACAAGATATTTAAAATCGCCAAAATATCCAAGGTGATGCCAGACCATAGTCATCCTGGCTCTGCTCTTTGGTGCAGAGACAGGGACGAAACATTTGTCGGTATTGATTGCTTGAATGAACTGTGAAAGAGAAGATCTAACGAGGAATTTCGCGAGCTATACCGGTTTCTTTGAGTGTTGCTTTCTCAATGTGTGTCTCATTGAGAAAGCTCATCAAAAAAATTCAAAAATAGTAAAAAACATTAAGTTGTTTAACTTCTTTTACTGAGTATTATTTCCTTAAACATAACAACTAATCAAAAGTGCAATAGAAATGAAGTGCGGCTTATGTAAATTAAAAGTTGAAAGACATAAACTATATATCCAGTGTACAAACTGCAGTGAATATATCCACGCAAAGTGCGCCAAAATTGAAAAAAAAAGAGATTGACTTTTATGAAAAGAGCAATCAAAATTTTAAATATATTAACTGTGCTACGGAGCAAATCTATTCTCATCGATTCTCCTGTGAATATTTCTGCTGCTAGCGCTAATGCATCTAAGAGTGTAACATCTACTCTGCCTCAAATAACAAAAAACAACGTTACTCCAACAACATCATTATTGTCCATGCATGATGACAAAAATGCGGATGAACAGAAAATTACACTGCATATGTTACACATGGAAATTATGCAGCTTAAGCGTGTAAATACCGAGGCCTGGTGCAAATTCAAAATCTCCAAGAAAACAACGCATCTCTTTCCAAAAAAGTGGAGATGTTGGAAGTTAACGATGTCCTGCCGGGGACATATAAAAAAAACGCGAATACGGGCCCGAAGGCCCGCCCACTATTCGACTTACAGTAAAACAACAGATTTCAACGTTATAATTATATTTCTTTATTAGAACAATGCGACCGCCTATTTCAAAGTCAAGATTAAGACTAACTTATAGAATAATTGTTTCCCCTTGGGAAACCGCTGGTCCCACGATGAGAATTGCTGATTCGTCAAATATGCCTTCGCACACGCATCCGGTGGCAACGGCACTATGCGCAATATGATCCTAATGCACCGGGACTGTGGGAACAGGTAGAGACATGAAACTGATGACACAGCTAATCATATACGATTAGCTGTTTTACTTTTATGCTCTTGACCTTGGTCGACGGTGTTAACTCCTCCCCCTTTAAAAATCTACGTCCCGTAGATCAAGCGTGACGTCAGAGCCAGAGGAATAGGTTCCTCGTGGTTGAGGTTGCGGTCCATCCGTGTGGCATATCCTGTGGGGTATATGCACTGAAGGAATATCCAGCTTGATATTGATTCTACGCCAGATAGTCCAGACTGTCATCGCCATCATTAAGAAAATTAGGGCGCCTGTACCGAAAGAGATCCATAGCGTCTGGGTAATGTCCTTAAGTCTCTTAATATTGGCTAAGCTGAGACCGTGGATGTATCCTACATCAACCTTGTCCTTCTTCGTTATTGCTCCGGTCAATACTTGTGGGAGAACTTGTAGGTTCGTAGCCACTAGGCTAGAGAATATCTTATTGTCCAATTGAACGGTTTCGTTGTTTAATTGGATGACGTATGTACCATTCAAAAAGCTGGAAGAGTTCCTTGAGATCAGCTTTCCTTCGAAATTGGTTACGAAAATGGTACCGTCCTTAACCAACTCAACAACCTTATCGTGGTTGGTATGATAGATACAGGTTGCATGACCCCCTTTTAAGACTCTAGCTATGCAGTCCTCCTCAGGAACTTTTTGCAGTGCCTGTTCCTCACAGATCGTTGAATTGCTGATCGAAAGGCAATGTCCTATTATTCCAAATGTTTCTCGGTGATTTACCAGCATACTCTCAAACCCTAAGTCAATTTGCCTCCCCTCACTAATCGATGCCCTCGTGTGGAGTAAGTTGAACTCCGACTTCCTTACCTTAGGCATCGAGAGGATATATAGGAGTTTCCGGTCGTTTGTATAGACCGAAGGTTTTCCATACTCTATCGCCTGAATTTCGTTCTCGTAAGGCAGGGTTTCGATTTCATTTACAATCCGGCTTATTTCCTCCTTATCCAAGAGGTTCGTATTGATCATGCCGTTCCTTGCCATTTGGCAGGCACGTACTATCTCATTGACTTCTGCTTTGATAATCAATACCTGGTTCAGGATGTGCTGTTCAAATTTATCTGCGTTTGTTGCCTTGACTTCGTGGTTGAATGTATAAATAATCTGATTCATTTTCTCCGTGATGTCCCGTGTCACACCAAAGTTTCGTTCGTTTATTTTGTACTGGTGGTTGTTGTTCTGAATAATTTCCTGCTCACTTTCAAGGATCTTATTCCAGTCTCCAGCATCCGGATTTCCAGCCACCCACTTCCAAGCTGAACCAATCCAGTCAATCGATCTTGTTTTTCTTGAGGACCTTCCTTTTAGTAAGGTTATTCGGTCGTTCACTTGTTGCAAGTGGAATGCGATTATCGTTTTCCGTTCCTGATCCTTGACGCTGGTGTTCGCTGCCGTAGTAATTTCATCCACTATGTGCTCGAACTTGGTTAGGTCTATTACGTGGACTAGCTTGAAGGAACCATCAATTATCCAGCCGTGACCATTTTTAATCGATACTATGGGGGTTTTGTAGTCGAAAATTAGGAAGCCTTGGACGACGGCTAAAGGGATTAATCTACAAATTGTGTGATGTTAGGTATTGTAAAATTGAAATTAGTTTTTTGTTTTTCTTTCTTTTTTTTTAAAAAAAGGCAATCATTTTTCTTACGACAAGGTTAAAAGTATTTTTTATTAATTAATGAAAGATTTTGAAGGCTTAAACTAAATGTATGTTAATTTTCTACAACTAGAAACCGTTTTTTATGAGCTAAAATAATAACGTGCTAAAAGCAAAGTAAAATTACTATGATGAAAATTATATGATTACGTGTGTGTATGAACTAGGATATTATGATAAAGATACAGCAAAGGTTAAGACTATATTCCTAAATGTATGTACTATTGGTAAGCCTAATAAGTGTTTGTTAAGTGGAGCTGTAAGCTGTGAAACCTTTCCCCCCTTTTTTATATATATTTTTTTATAAACCTCATTTTGTGTTCTTTATATGTCTCTTATGGACCTTGCGTCCAGTATTTGTGACAATCGTGACCCTATTGTCACGAGCAACGATTTCCTTTCGGAATAGGGCCTTATTTTTGGCCTTAATGCCCTTACAAGCAGTATAAACCACATCACCTTTCCGATAAGACCTGGGTTTGGCTTTCTTATTATTAAACCTGATATTATCCGCTTTTTGTTTTCGCTCAATCTCGCCCCTAAGGTTGTTATTAACCTTAATGCGGAAATTCACGAGGTTTTGGTAATTGATTCTTTGGCACCTATTAAAAAATATGTCTACAGGCTTTTTCTTAGTAACAGAGTGGATAGTGTTATTATATCTATCCACAGCTATATTTAACAGCTCCTTTGGTCGCAGGCCATGGTATTCAGATTTTAGACATCGATAGATCTCAATGATGGTTGAGTGGAACCGTTCGACCTGTCCATTGACCTCGCTGCGATGCACAGGCGTTTGATATAACTTAATGCCCAAAACCTTTATAAAATTCATAATTATAGGACTTAAGAAACTTCTCTCGTTGTCCGTTACCAAAATTCTTGGCACTGTGAAATAGTGAAGGGCTTTGGTCACTTTATCCCTGAGATGGAGTGTTGATCTATTCTTAATGTGAAAGATTTTCCCGAACTTAGAGAATTTATCAATACACGTGATAAATTTCTCATTCTGTATTTCCATTATATCCATGTGTAATATCTCACATGGATATGATGGTGTCGGTGTTGGCTGAAACTCGGGAGTATGGGGATGCCTGTCGTATTTGTTCAATTTACAGACCTCACAGGATTCGGTGTATCTTCTTATTAAACTACTCATACTGGGAAAATAGTATTTCTCGAGTAGTTGTTCCCTGTTTTCCCTCGGATTCCTGTGAGCTCTCTTATGTTCGTCCAGAATCAATTGACATTTCCTGTCGTCATTTTTGACATCCTCTACTACCCTTTGCGTGATACGTAACTTGTAGTTGATAAAGTGATCTAGGTAAACTTTTTGCAGTAGTGACAGGTGTGATTCCGGGATTTTGATGCCATTAACAACGTTAGGTCGTAGCTTGTTTTTAAGCGTACTTGTAAGTGTGGCTTCGTTTAGATCCGCTAGGGCCACATAGTGACGAGAAAATCCAGGATGAGGTTCTTCATGGATTTCCAACCCCTTACCCACTTTAATCAGAATTTGATTGCGGAAAACGTTGATTGGTGCTTCCACGTGAGGAATCAGGTCACTGCTGTCCTGTTCAGCACTGTGCATCGTTCCCGTTGTGGACGAACCTTCTTCAGCCGTTTCGGTGCTTGGGTCGCTTGCTTCACTGGCAGTTTCCGTGGAGGCATCGTCGCCGTCAATGTCACTCTGCGGCGGCTCCACTTGTATGGAGCCGGACAAGTTATTGACCTGGGTTCTCAATCGAGAAAGTGCATCAGCCACCAGGTTCGACTTTCCTGGCTTATAGATAAGCTCGAAATTGTATTCCTCGATGCGAGCTTTCCAACGCTTCAACTTAGCATTATAGTTTCGATTACCTGGCGCGAAAGTCAGAGGCTGATGGTCAGTGAAAATGCGGATCTTGTTCGCACCGTAAAGGTATGACCTAAGGTTATCAAGCGCCCAAACTATGGCGAGCATTTCCTTTTCATTAGTTGCGTAGTTCTCCTCAGTCTTGTTTAGGGACCGGGAGATGTACGCTATTGGCCTGTCTTGCCCAGACTCACCTTGTGAGAGGACTGCCCCAAGGGCATAATTTGACGCATCAGTTGTGAGGTTGAAGGGCTTTTCAAAGTCAGGGAAAGCCAGGATTTCGGATGATGTTAGTAGGCTCTTCAGATCATCGAAAGCCCTAAGGGCATCTTCACCAAGTTCTATCTTAACGTGCCTAGACTGATTGGCCTTCACCTGCGCATTTTCCCCTCTTGTAAGGTTTGTTAGGGGTTTTGCGACCTTCGCGTAATCGCGAATGAACTTCCTGTAGTAAGAAGTGAGGCCGAGGAAAGATTTCAGCTCCTTTAGGTTTTCGGGTGGCAAAATGTCTTGAATGGCGGTCACCTTCTTAAGGTCGGGACGAATACCGTCAGAGGTTATTACATAGCCGAGAAACTCCACTTCACTTTTCATAAAGTGTGTCTTTTCCAGGTTAACTTTGAGATTCGCACCCTCTAGCCTGGCGAGGACTGTGTCTATGTTTTTCAGGTGGGAGTCCTCACTATCACCGAACACGATTATATCGTCGATGTAGACATAGCAAATTCTGCCGATGAATTCCTTAAGGACGTCGTCTATCATCCTCTGGAATATCGCGGGGGCGTTCTTTAAGCCAAACGGTAGCCTTACGAATTCGTACTTGCCGTTCATCGTCGAAAAGGCAGTTTTTGCTATGTCAGATTTCTTCATCGGAATTTGGTGGAAGCCTGACGTGAGATCGAGTGTGGTAAAGTATTTAGCTTTACCAAGGCTAGCAAGGGTAGCGTTTATATCGGGGATCGGGTAAGTGTCGGAAATTGTGACAGCGTTTAGCCGCTTGTAGTCGACTACCATGCGGTACTGTTTCTCTCCTGTTGGTTTTGGTTTTTTTGGTACAATCCAAATTGGTGAATTGTACGGACTTTTTGATGGGCGGATGATGCCTTCATCCAAGAGTTTCGCAATTTCTTTTTCGACCTCTTCCCTCATACAGATGGGGTATGGATAACTTTTAGAATAAATTGGTTCCGATGTGTTTGTACGGATTTCAGCCTGAACTGTGGTTTGAATTATTTCCCTATCATTAATTGGCCCAAAAATCTTATGATATTTGTTCACCAAGTGGTGCAACTCAGTTTTGGTATTGGCTGGAAGGTTCTCGTTTAAAACAAAGTTAGCTTGCGATGATACTTCCTCCTTCAGTGGGATCCTTATATCGGGTTTTAAGTACAGTATATTCGCTTTACGATCTATTACTGCCTCAAGTTCTTTTAAAGTGTCATCTCCGATGATTCCATCGAATGTCACTAACCCTGGGAGAATGTAAAATGTGAGGATTGTATCATTGCCGGCTTTCTCGAAGAACCTCCCGCTCACATATTCTTTAATTTCTATCTTTCCCGCTGCTGAATGCACAGAGAAAGGGTTTGGAAGGTGCCTCGTTCCCTTCGAAACGAATGGACTTATGAAGTTCTTGTTGGCACCGGTATCAACAAGAAACTTCAGCGCGGTATTGTCTTTCTTAATGAAGTCTATGTATGGTATGCTGGATACCCGTCCGACATAAAATTTACTACATCTGCCGGTTCCTCAATAGCTTCATATTCACCAGTGGGTTGTTCGACTGGTTCGTTTTCGTTTCTAAGATGGAACAATCTTTGTTGTTTGTGAGCGAAATTGTCCGACCTAGCTTTTCTTTTAAATCCATTGTGGCCAGAGGGTCGATTCATGTAATTTACCTGGCGGGAGTGCACCGAACGATCTACGTCCATGCGTTCATGAGGTTTTGGTGCGCTCGGCCTTGGTGGTGCTGTATTCCCGTATCTTGGTGGGGGATAGTTGACCCTATCCGGCAAGTGTCGCACAAGGTTCCCTTGCGGAAAAGATGGTCTCGCTTCAAACTTGGTCAACTGATTCACGGGAGCAGTAACCACGTTCGACTTACCCGGGATATGAATCATATGAGTTCGAAAATTGAGATTCTGAATCTCTAAGCAAGCCGAGTAGGCTTCCGGTAAATTGTGGGGCTTTTGAATTATGAGCATCCGTGATAAGTCGCCGTTAAGGCCACGAATGAACACGTCCAAAGCTCTGTTTCGATACGTGCCAACGAGAGCGTCAACGGTCTCTTGCGTATAAGTTTCCGTTTTTATTTTGTTAATCATCAACGATAATTGGTGATTAACCTGAGCGTAAAACTCATCTAATCTGGAATTCCCCTGGGAAAGCTGGTTGAGCTGATGCTCCAGGGTCCTCATGTCTCTTTTATCTGCGTAATGCAGGGAGAGACACTTCTTGATTGTTGGCCAATCGTGGTCAAAAATATTGTAAGAGATTAGCGCTACGTCCGCGCTGCCTCTTATCTTCTGCCTGATATTCTGCAGAATCGCGCGGTATATCGGCTTTGACTTCACTATCTCGAAGTCGGAGAGTATACTCTCCACCATATGTATCCAGGATACATACTGCGTGGGGTTTCCTTCGAATATCTGAAGTTCCTTCACGCAGTCTGGGAGTTTGCTTATATCCCTAAGATCCGCTTCAGTTTTAGGACCGCAGAGCTCCACAGGTAAGTCAGGGTCGACTACGACCGCTGCTCCCTGCCTGGGGTTATCCTCGAGCGCCTTTAGACGCCCTTCGAACCCCCTCAATTGCGTTAAAATATTGTTCACCGCACCCGTCAATTCGGTGAGTGATTGATTTATAAGCTCCATAGGTGCAAATTTAAATTAAATTAAAAAAGGGTTAATAAATACCTGTTTCAAGCTTTTCAAGCTGTTTCAGCTCCACTTATACTTTCCCAATTTTTTCACTTTAACTTATATCCTTACTCTTTTACTTAAAATACTATCGAAATTTTTCTTCTTTATCAAAATTTTACTATAATGAAACTTGGAATCCTCCTTCACAATTCTTTTGGATTCACAATTTAATTTTGTTGAACTTGTACAACTTCACTACGTGGAACTTTCCTTCACGGTGTGGATAATTTTAACAAATTTCTTTAGATCTCGTGGAATTTTTTCCGTCACGATTTTTCTTGGATTCACAATTTATTTTTATTGAATTTGTATAACTAATATATTTTTTACTACGTGGAATTTCTCTTCACTGTATGGATAATTTTAACAAATTTCTTTGGATTTCGTGGAATTTTTTCCTCACGATTTTCCTTGGATTCACAATTTATTTTTTGTTGAATTTGTATAACTAATATCCTTAACTACGTGGAATTTTTCTTCACGATATGGATAATTTTGACAAATTTCGCGGAATTTTCTTCTTCACGATTTTTTCTCAGATTCACAATTTATTTTTTATTGAATTCGTGTAACAGAAATGCGTGGAATTTTTCTTCACGGTATGGATACTTTCTTTTTCACAAATTTTAACTAATTTCTTGAACTTCGTGACTTTTCACTCACAAGGATATTATCTTCATCGCCGCGTTATGCTATTCCCGTGGATGATATCTGCGGAAGAGGAAAACACGAATTTAGATTGGGAACCCTCTTTCGGAAGGACCGCGTAATCCTTTTTAGTCGCCGACTTTTATAATCGAAGGCAACCTACTAAGGTACGGTTTACTTCACACACATCCTTTTATCCTTCTGTGATTGCCAACGTGTTCCCATGGGTACGAAGGAGGTTGCTTGTCGTGTCAGAATGATTGCTGTGTTCTCATGGGTACAGTTATCTTCGCCCAATGGACGTTCTGAGACACGGTCCTTTTTAGGGACTTCAAACGAATCACCAGGAAAGAAGGATGTGTTTTAGAGAGGGTCCCTGCTCGGGCGCCAGTTAACAATGTCCTGCCGGGGACATATAAAAAAAACGCGAATACGGGCCCGAAGGCCCGCCCACTATTCGACTTACAGTAAAACAACAGATTTCAACGTTATAATTATATTTCTTTATTAGAACAATGCGACCGCCTATTTCAAAGTCAAGATTAAGACTAACTTATAGAATAATTGTTTCCCCTTGGGAAACCGCTGGTCCCACGATGAGAATTGCTGATTCGTCAAATATGCCTTCGCACACGCATCCGGTGGCAACGGCACTATGCGCAATATGATCCTAATGCACCGGGACTGTGGGAACAGGTAGAGACATGAAACTGATGACACAGCTAATCATATACGATTAGCTGTTTTACTTTTATGCTCTTGACCTTGGTCGACGGTGTTAGCTTGGAGAATAAAATCTATGTTCTGGAGCAGAAACAACAATAATAAAAACAGTCTAAATTTATCAGAAATACCGGCTTCCTTGTTTATTGATATCACTAAAGCTTTTGACATGGTGGATCACTCAATATTACTCGACAAACTTTTTAGTATAGGGTTTAGAGGCAATACATACAATTGGTTTACTTCGTTTTGAAAAACCGAAGCCAAATGGTCAGAATCAAAAATATTTTCAGCGCTCCGAATTACATTGAACTTGGTGTTCCACAAGGTTCAGTTTTGGGTCCTATTTGGTTCCTAATATATGTCAACTCATTGTTTGTCCAACCTTTTAAAGGTAAAGTTACAGCGTTTGCTGATGATACTGCTCTTTCATACTCAAATGCTAGTTTGCTCAATATTTTTGCGGATGTGAACTATGACCTCGATTTATTGAGAAAATGGTTCATAAAACACAAACTTATAATCAGTGATAAAACCAAATTTATGATATTTGATATTAAACGTAATATTGCAAACAATTTTGTTTTACCAATCTTAATGATAATTTTATAGCATTCAACAATTTTAAATCTTGTTGCAATGATTGTTTCAGGGTGGAGTGTGTTGACAATTTTAAATATTTAGGTATAATGTTAGATAACAAGCTCTGTTGGAATAATCATACACTTTATCTGAAACAATACCTTAATAAAGTGGTAAGACAACTGCATCATCTTAGTCTATATTGTCCACAATCAATCATTGAGCTCGTATACAATGGGCTTTTAAAATCTAAGCTGCAATATGGTATCTCTTGTTGGGGTGGTGCATATTTTAATAAAAGGGAACCACTATTGATAAAGCAAAAACATGCAATACGGATTGTGTGCAAAGTAAATCGCAGAACTCCAAGTCTTTTGTTTTTCAGAAACCTTGAAATTCTTCCGCTAAGGCATCTTTACTGCTACAAAGTCTTAAAAATATTTTTCGAAAACTCGGGTTTTTACTTTGTAAGAAACGTAGATAACTACAATTTGCGGATCAATACTAGAAATTTGGTAGTTGTTCCTACAATTTATAAAGCATGCTTTAAAAGATTTTACTATGCCACCGCACCCCGTTTGTTTAATTCACTTCCAGATATTATTAGGTGTGGGAGGGATAAAAATGTATTTTTGAAAGGTCTTAAGAAATGGTTGTTGTCCTTAGACTATTCAGTCATAAATAGTTTCTTTTTATAAATATTGTTTATTGAATGTCTGGTGTTTATTTCTTTTCTTTTTTTTTCATTGTCTTTAAAAATAATTGTAATAAATTGTTGCCATTGTTTTCTTTTATGTTATTCCCCATCAACAAATTTTTTGTGTAAATTTATTTGGTAGATTACTTGTACACTCAACACTTGTCACTCTGACAATAGATTGTACGTTAAATAAATAAAATAAAAAATAAATATTGCGACATGAATCTTATAAAATTGCTTAAAAATGCGGCGGGATATAACATGTAAAATGTACACCCCCATCTGTGCAGGTATGACGCACACGAAGAATTTTTCATATTGAGGCACGTGCTGTTTTACTACGAAAAGGTTGTCCCAACAAAGCCCATATCCATAGCCTTCTTTCTGTCGTTGCGACCTGCAGTTACTTTCGAAGCTGCACTTAGCAAACGCTTCGCACATGTATATTAATGTTGGTATGACAAGCGTTTTGGCCACCATGAGACTTATTTTCAATGGGGTGAAGGCTTTAGTTGCCCATAAGGATCGAGTAAGAGCGTAGGTCTTACCGGTCGCAACATTTATGTGGTGAATCCAGATCAGTTTACAATTAAATACCATACCAAGATTTTTGGCCCTCTCAACATATCCAATAGAAGAATTATCTAAAATTATGGAGGGAAAGTACAATAAGTCCAATGAAATGAGATGACGAGATACTTTGTAATCGCAAGGTTTAACAGGAGACCATTCGTTTCAGAGCAGCGCGCAATGTTTTCAAGATCCTCATTAATACAGTCAGCACCGCGCTTAATAATACCGAGGTCAGAACTCAAGTAGAACTGCACATCATCAGCATACATCTGCACCTTACTATGGTTAAGATACAACGAGAATAGCAGTGGACCCAAAATGGAACCCTATGGGACATCATTTAGGGTCGAAATGAAATCCGATTGAACGTCACTTGAACAATTTGTATTCTACCTGAAAGGTAAGAAGCAAGTAGTTTGATTGCACCTTGTGAAAAATAAAATAGCTGACTGGGCTTATCACATAAGTTTTTATAAGCCACAGTGTCAAATGCTTTAGAAGAGTCTAGTAACCTTATCATCGTCCATGCTTCGCAGTAAATCTTCGATAACGTTCACTAGGGAGGTTATATTTACAACTGTGTTGTGACCCTTTTTAAAACCAGATTGTTGTGCTGTCATCAAATTGTTGGTGTCGAGGAAAAGCATCATCTGCTTTTGTAATACTCTCTCAAACGTTTTCGATAAAAAGAGTAGTATTGAGATGGGCCTAAATTCATTGGGCTTTGAGTTTTTTGGTATAGGTACAACTTTAGCCATTTGACACGGTGATGGGTATATACCTGATGTTAAAACCGAATAAAAAATATGGGTAATGAACGGGATGATTGGTTACAATATGAGCTTCAAAAATTTGGAATTTATATTGTCGAGCATATTTCAACGCAATCGACATTTCGAATAAAGTTACTATGGATTCAGATTGAATTCATAAAACCCTGTGTGAATCACTTACTTAGCCCAGGACATTAGAAGCAGAAGATGCAAATTGTCGATTGAGGACATTGCAATCGACATTTTCAAAGCGGTTCAAATTTGGCTTGCGGCGACGCCATTGCAACGAAGAATACTCCACAGCTTACAGCAACCGAGAGAGGGACTGAGTTGTTTCGAATATGCCTCGAATGTTGAGTTCCTACCTTCCGATCATTACATTTGTCGCCACTCATCAATGCGGAAACGCTTCCAACAGTTATATATCCGGCCTTAAACTTACAGATTTAAGTTTCTCGAGGATCTTTGTTGATTGATATTTGATAGCCGTGGAAGTATTACATGCTTGAGTAACTAACCCCATGCACAACCCTCAAGCAGGATGCAAGAGTCACTGCTTTAACTTTAAAATAGCTGGCCTAATTTTTTTTAATATTTTTTTCGCCCTTTCTGCAACACTAAACGCTGCCATCGAGGAAATGTTTCCGACGGGATAAAGAGGAAACACCTTTTCACTCCCTTCTGCCTATTAGCAAATATTTACATAAAACAGATGAAGATATTCAAACCAGCCGGAACCTTAATCCCTTTGTGCTTTGTCACAATGTCAGTACCCACTCTCGGAAAATATTCCACGCTAATTATTGAGAATATCCCTCGCCAACAAACAGTACGAAAGCCATTACTTACACTCACGTGTTGTGCGGAAATCCCAAACATGTCAAGGGCAATGCTTCTCATGACATTGTAGAACTTTTTACACGCACAAATAAGTCCACATCTAATTTGGATTTTGAAATAAGCTCACTAACTCTACGCCTGCGAGGACAAAGGTCGAATAGTTCATACCCCGAGATAAGTTAAGACCCAACAAAATATAGCTCGCTTTCAATTAATTTCCACACAATCCCCTAAATGTCTCTAAACGACGTCGTACGTATTTAAGTGTGTGCGCTCCACAGAGGTTAGGTATAGTACGAGTACACAAAATATTAATGTCATCCTTTGGCGTCGACCAGTTGTAGTCTATGCCCGAAAACCAGTGCCAAAAGTACTCTGCCAAACGAGAATAATTAATTTCGAAAGTAGCGTTTTGAAAGAAACCCAAAAGATGTTCCATCCGAAGATGCTCGCCCTACCACTCCTGTATACTGGCCGTTTCTTCCAGAGCAGAGAGGTCCTTTGTGGCAGCAAAGATTGGATAGCTGTGGATTGTTTCGGGCGGTGGTCTAGGTCAGACCGTTTCATTTTTCTTTGCGGCCAAAATGATTAATGGGTTAAAACCGTGAAGTGAAAGAAATCTGTAGATTTGTGCCGTTTTTCTTTTCGTTCTCTCGCTGGTATCTGTGCGCAGTTTTGTTGCCCCTTTCCTGTGGTTTATTTTCGCTCGCTAAAAGCAAACGTCCTTGTTAGATTTTTTATGGAGCGGGGCTCTAGAAACGACAACCACGGCCGAGGACATTAGCTGCAAATAATAAAACATGCAAATTGGATTTCTCGCTTATTTGGCCGTTGTGGCTTTGGCCAGAGGCAGACAGTGGTGTAGGTTTTTGTCACGCTTTTTGTATGTCAGCCTTTGTTATTTCGTTTGGCGTTTAGGTTATAATATCACGTAGCAGATGTCCGGCTTGGGAATGGTTCAATGCGATTCTTATTCTGTCTGCGATTGTGAAGAAACTAAATACGTTTTACGGTTCGAATTAGATGAAATTAGGTTTGAACTTTTTCTCGCCTTCCTCGATAACGTGGGTAGCCATGAGCGGATAATGCAATTCAGTTGAAGCTGATTTTCAATGCAATTTACTGGGATTATAATATTCACGAAGTTATGCGCAATTTCAGAGTTTTTCAATCGAGGCTGGGGCTCATAATTTGTATTATATGCGCCTGCAGTTTGGGAGAAATTATTTATTTTTGTTATTTTCTTGGGAAACATACTTTTATTTTGTACCGTTTTTTTGGTGAGTCATCTAAGATTGATATGTGAAAGACCTCGGAAAGGGGAATTATGAGTTTGAGGTGGGTCTTTGCGGGAAATGATGAAGGTGGCCGCAACCATTGGGTCTTTAGCATTGTGGGCAGCATGTGGCGCAAAGAGCTATATCAAAAGTAAGAAAGCAAAAAGGCAAAAGGGTAGGCACGAGTGGCAACAATTGATTCTCCATATATCCTTCCACTCCACTTGTTCGTCAAAGGTTCTGACAAAAAGAACCATTTCCATACCATTGGAAGAAGATTCAGGTACAAAAATGATAGATCCTGGTAGGTGGACTCGGTTTTACTTCCGCTTGTGATATCGGGACTATACCTGTTGGCAATAGGTTGAAAAGTTTCGAGCAATATACTCTCAGGGGTGTATAGATAGCACTCAAGGGTGGTAGTTTATATATTCCACGACAGGGATGGATTGAAGGTGGTCCTCCAAATTGAATTCGTTTTCTGTTTAAGTGTGTTTTCGGAATTGTTTAGTGATTAACAACCGACTCTTAACGATTTAAGTTCTACTTAAATACTTTAAGGGTACATGTTTTAGGGCGTAAACTGTCAATTGGCACTTAATTCGCTATGAGTCGTATCAGCAAACAGGCCTAAATGATGTAACTCCATACCATAAAATCTATTTATGAAAATGAAGGAGTGGCAGAGATTGAATAAAAGCATTAAAAAGGAATACTAGATGTCTCCTTGAAAGTACGTTACGTTGCCAATTCGGTGTGCAAAACCTCGGCCAAAGCAATGTGGTGCATTGGTGCCTTTGCAAGTGCTCGAAATTTAAGATCACGCACGCAGAAAAATCACTTATTTAAAATCAACCGACTTTCGGTTAGTCACAACTGAGCAATATTGTTAATATAGCCCTTACAGAGTTAATTTATTGTAAATAACAGAGTCAACTTGTTTAAGGAAAATTAGGAGAAAATAACTGATTTATCAGTTTCCCCTCCGAAATTTAGCTCGGTCAAAGTAAAAAGTAGCTTATTTTTCTCAGGAGAATTTAACCAACTTACTCTGTTGTTATCACGCAACTCACTTAGTTGAAATTAGCCAACCTACTTGGTTGTATTTACCCAACTAACTTTGTTATTATTAGCTAACCAACTTGTTAGAATTTAACCCAATTAGTCTGTTGTAATTAGCCGACTCACTTGGTAGAATTTAACCAACTTATTTCAAAATTAGCTAACCTACTTGGTTGAATTTAACCAACTTATACTCTGTTGAAATTAGCCAACCTTCTTGGTTACATTTAACCAACTAAAAGGGTTAAAATTAACCAACAAACTAAGTTGAATTCAACATTTTCACTTGGTTGATATTAGCTTTCCTTCTTGGTTGAATTTAACCAAACTGTTTACTTGTTATTAGCCAGCGCATTTGGTAAAAATTTACAAATTTATCCAACGTAAGTGCATCTGAAAATTAAACCATCTAAAAGGGAAACATAATTTTACCCTAATATTAAAAAAATTGCTTTTCCATAAAGTAGATACATAGATATTTTATTATAATTGTAATGAATTTTTGAACTTTAAATATATTATATTCTGTTTATTGCATGTATTTATTATTTTTGATGCAAAACTTAATTTAACTTAATTTAATGTAATTTGCTTAATAACTTGTTTTTTTGCCACACTATTTGAATAAATGTTTTTTCTTATTTTTTTTTGCCACACTTAGGCAGTTTTTGCTTCGCCATTTATTTTCACATTGCCACTACAAAGGTTCAACAGTTAATGACTCAATTACTATTCAGCCCGAGCAATAGCAAGCGGAGTCGTTCATAATTCGTGATAGTTTGTGTATAACTCGATCATACACAACAGTTTGTGTTAAAATCAACAGAGATACACTTTTTTACGTTATGAAAGAGAAGCGTCGTAGCAGCGTGTTACTGTATCAACAGCCACACACATATTTATACCAGGGATGTAAAACTTGTTTTTGGTATTGTACCGAAATGGGTTCAATTGTACGTGAATAATTGTCATGATTAAGGCCTAGCAAAGGCAGCAGAGCAATGACAAAGACAAACATTTCGAGTCTGCTCCTGGAAGTCCAGGTGGGCTACAAATACTTACTTGATATCTTCAAATTCGCCCAACTGTGCTTTTCAAGATATCTGTTTATCTCTTTATCTTAAAATTTGTATGTACCAAATGCATTATGAGTTTTGATATTATTAACTCTTACAAAAACTTAGAATTAGGTAAAAGAAATTATTTCTAGTAGTCAACATGGCTTTGTTCGTGGTAGATCTTGTACTACTAACTTAGCTTTGTTGACGAATTACATTTTTAATAGTTTTGAGAAACGTGTACAGGTCGATGTACTCTACACTGACTTCACAAAAGCCTTTGATAGAGTGCATCACACCTTACTTTTGGCTAAGCTAAAATCGTTGGGTTTTCATTCCTCAATGCTAAAATGGTTCGTTAATTACCTAACCCATAGAAGGCAAATGGTAAGGGTCGATAATTTTACTTCTCGTGTAATTGAAGTTACGTCGGGCGTTCCACAAGGTAGTCATCTGGGCCCGCTGCTATTTATTTTATTTATTAACGATGTCCACGAAATATTTAAATTCTGTAAAGTTTTGTCATTCGCTGATGATTTGAAGTTGTTTTCTCGGGTTAATAATACTTCTGATTGTATTCGCTTTCAATCAGATATTAATAAGTTATCGGAATGGTGTAATCGTAATGCTCTAGAACTTAATGTTTCTAAATGCAAGGTGTTTACGGCCTACCGTATTGCTGCACCCCTTTTTCATAATTATTTTATAAATGATCTTAGACTTCAGCGTCATGATGAGGTAAAAGATCTTGGTGTCATATTTGACAATAAATTAAATTTTAATTTGCATTACGATTACGCCATTGCTAAGTCTAACTCGTTGTTGGGCTTTCTTATGCGTAATAGTAACGACTTTAGTAATGTACATAGCCTTAAGGTTATTTACTGCTCCTTAGTCAGGCCATACTTAGAATATTCATCAATTATTTGGGATTCACCATATGCCTTACACAAACTTAGACTCGAAAGAGTCCAGAAGAAATTCACGAGATACGCGGTTCGTAAATTATATGTGTTTGATGAGCTTCCTAATTATGACAGCAGATGCACTTTAGTCGGCTTGCAAACCCTCAGTTTCAGACGCACTGTAACTTCTGTCATGTTTGTTCGCGATATTATTAATTATCATATTAAGTCACCAGAATTGCTTTATCTTTTAAATATATATGCTCCCCAGAGGTCTCTGCGGGTTAGAAGCTTATTTTATACAGAAAGGCACACAACCAAGGTGCATAAGCACATTCAATGATCTCTGCAATGAAATTGATTTTTGCTTATCCAGATTAGATTTTAAAAATTGCGTTTTTTCATTGGGTTTTGATTAAGTTAATTTAATATTTGAAGTAGTCTATAAGATTGAAGATCGGTAGATGACGCTAAGTCGCGCAACAAACAACAGTTGTGTAAAGCGTTACTGAGAGGTCACACTAAGAGAACGTAGTGTTTTGTGTGTCCTCGATGATGGTAAAAATCTAAAAAAAAAAATCTAAATTAGTTTTTTAAGTATGTACCTACAATTAACAGAAGTTGTAGCAAAAGTCATATTTTATCAATCAAATTGTAGAAAAAAAAAGTTTGTTTTGGCCGTTTTTGTCTGTGTTCTTTTTGCACTATTGAAAGCCAAAAAAGTGTGTCTTTAGGGCTAATACAGCATGGTTAGAATTCAGTTTTTTCGTGAATGTTGTCACATTAAAAATAGAGTTGAGTAGTGAATGTACTAAATTCGGAATAAATGTCGGAAAGTATTTTCAGAAGTAAAATATATTTATCACAGTACTGAAATCGTACTTGCATATATTTTTAAATGAATTGTATAAATAAATGTACATTTGCGATTCTTTACTCATCCCTGGTTTCTACGTTTTGAAAAAGCAGCCTCGTAATTCGTGGTGTCCGTACAACTCGATAAGAAACAAAAGTATGTGCTTGTAAAAATTTACCAATTTGACTGATAAAATTAACAGATACAAAATTTATACATATAAAAAATATCAGGTACAAATTTCGATGAAAATGTTTTATAGAAATTTGTTACGGAAAAACGGATTTTCAATGTAAAATAAATCGAGGACAATTCTCTATTTATGAACAAAATGTTACTTTATTTTTGAGAAATCTTCAAGATCTTTTCAGAAAATTTTGGATGGGTTAAATTTTAACGAGTGAAAGGGTTAAAAACAAGCCAGTCGTTGGTTATATTCAAGCAACATTAATTGGTTGTTTCTAACATTACATTCGTTTGGTCAATGTAACCTGTGTAGCACAGTAATTAATAACCAATGAGTGTGTTAAAACCCCAAATTTAGTAGGTTTTTCTTAACCAAGATACTTGTTTGAATTTAACCAAACCGGAAAACGAAACTGTTTGCTAAATATTAATATAGCACTTTATTTATTTACAACAATTTAGAGTGCTATTTTTAACAGAATGTATTTAACATTTTTAACACGGTGGCTTTTAACAAAAAATGCTCATTTCTTTTCGACAAAGACTTAGTTAATTTTAACCCATTTTTTTTTAGCAGAGCAAAAATTGCACTCGGTTATGGTCAAATTTTCTGCGTGATGCAGGATTTTAGAATTGATTGTGATTAGGCAGTGCATCCATTTTACAATAAAACGACTTTCTAGCAACTGACAGGTTATTTAAATTTTTTTAAAACTTCAGACAGAAATTGCTAATTTTTTATGACACTGGCAGGGTGGCTAGGCACCGACAGTGTCTCATCCTGAATGGTTGTTCTTTTGAATCTTCTTGCAGAAATGTAATGCCATTTAATTTTCCATTTTGCAGCACAACCCAGGAACAACTTGTCTGCGTCGAAACTTTCTACCTACAATACTTTAATCTAAAAGAAAATCTCAAAAAGTTAGAATACCAACTTTAGAAGTTGCCTCCTTCGAAGCTGAAAACGTTGTGAATTTAAACAAAGCCACCACACACACCACGCTCACGTACAAGCAGCACATGTATTTAATGAGTCACAGTCATGAAACTTTAAAATTGTGCCCCCGACCTCCCTTGGCTTGACAGTTTTCTTTTCTCTGTGTGGATGAGTATAGGAACGCGCCTGGGGATGCGAACTGTGGACCAGAGCTGTGCAGTTGAATGTTCTTTCCTTTGAAACCACAAGTGGCTTATAGAATAGTTCACCTGGCGGCTTGTGTGTCACAATTTATTCGTCGCCCGTATATCGTGTGCTATAGTGTTAAATTAAAAAGTTCTCCTTTTGTCGGGTGTTAATTAATCAAAATGCTGAATACCAGCAATCTGTCTTACGTATTGTGGAAATTAGCCAGGAACACTGATGGCGCGGGTACAAGTCGATCGTTTAATAGTATACTCAATGAAATGAAAACAAATTTAATGCCTGTCACAGGAGAGGTGACAAAAATTGACTGGATGCTGAAATAGAAATGCTCATCAATTATTCTGAAGACAGTGATCAGGGTGTCCTGTTGGGGGCAGTTTCTTCCTCTTTTTATTGAAATCATTGAATCTTACCATTAATAAGATCGGACTCTTAAATTGGTATAATAAAATCAGACAATGGGCGAGGCAATCTACGTGTAGCCTGACGGGCATTATTCGGTACAATCTTTTTATGAAAGATTTCATTTTTATTATTGTGCCTTTGATTAATTGAATTGAAGACCTGCAAAGGCAGAGTATTTAAAATACGCCATTGGTAACTTGTCTGCCTATTGGGAAGTTTCGCCCAAAGAGATCCTTCAGATACTAGATAATTATTTTGGGTGCATTTGCTACAAAAGTTCGATGGATTGGTTGAGGTTTTGAGGAAACGATTCATTTTGGATTATGGCCAATGAGTGGATAATGGTTTCTCATTTCCTTTTTGTAGATGATGGTCTCTCATTCAGTTTTCTTTTTTATTTGCACTTGGTGCATTTTGCAGATGTCCGGTGTTTCATTTAGTGGAAGTGGTAAAGTGCTTTCAAATAAGCTGCACCTCGAGGTCTCCGTATTTATTTTGATTAATTTCAATTTGGAAATCATTATGGTGAGAAACACCATCTTGGATAAAGAAAAGTTTGTTATCTACTTAAAGTAGAGGCGGTAATATTTCTGCGGACGATTGCGCAGCTAAAAAGTCCATAAATTCGGTATCAATTATCTTACGAGTATAAGGCGAAGGCAAATAGTTAAGAACCACATTCTCTGCCTTAAACATAACGTATTCGGTTATTTTTTTTTTTCTTTTGATCAGATTGTGAGATATTGTGTGTAATAATTTAAGACAGTCTCAATTTAGAGGCGTGTGCAATTTCATGGTCTATTGTCAGCTCTTCATTTAAAGGACGAATGGAGGGGACCTACATGTTTATGCCGAGGCCAAACGTCTAATTGGGAAGCTCCTTCATTACAATTATTATACTCTCGGAGTTTCGTCAGACGTTCACGAGAGGTGGCGACGTAATTTGTCTTTTACCGGGGAACTGAGCCACTGAGCTTGCAAGTTAAATATTGCGTCTATAAGTAAGCTAAGGTTACTTACTCGTTTTCTTAAGTCCGGGGTAGAAATGGGCCTCAACCAACAAGCGTCTCCAGCCAGCACGATCTCTAACCAGATGTCTCCAGATTCGCACCCTAAGTTGAGTCGCGGTCTTCCAATACTGCGCCGTCCCTCGGGTGTGAATTCAAAGATCACTTTGGCCGGATTATTCGTGTCCATTCGCTCTCCATGATTCAGACACCTCTTTCGTTGAACATTCACTCTTTTGGCTAGGTCGATGTCGTTGTACAGTTCGTCGTTGTGTCTTTGCTTCATATAGCTTGTCCCTATAAATGCTGTCATAGGCGCGCTTAAAGTCTATGAAAAGGTGGTGGGTCTGGGTATCGATTTGAAGTCCCTGAGTTTTCTCCAAGATCTGCCAGAGTGTGAATATTTGGTATTTCTTAGCAAAGGCTAGGGCAAGGTTTTAGTTAAAAGCGTGAGAAATACTTACAAAAATGTAACTCCAAAAATAAAAAAATGTGCACGACTGGTTCTAAGGAAACTTTCTCGTTCATCAAAAGTTGGCTTGGTTGTTTTCTTCTTTTATTAGGTAGGTATATGTAGGTAAGAACTGAAAAACAATGCTAGATAAATGAAACAGAGCATAGATAGAAAATAGGAGAAGGAATAGTGTTAAAAAAAAATTCTGATATGGCTGTACGTATACATATCAAATTTGGCAGACAAAACAGTTATTGTTCTGGATATAAGCATTATTTGATTTTTAAAGATTTTCGAAATCGAAAATGGGGTTTTCGAGATATGAGCAGTTTTTAAAATTAGCATTTTCGGTGAATCGAATTCAAAATTAAAGACGCAATCATTTTGAAAACATGAATTTTACTCTAAATATGCATTTTGGTCAAAATTGATGTGGCGGCTTTTGAGTAAACTAAAAAAAAGGAAATTTTTTAAAAATTTACATTTTTCAAAAATCTATTTTACGATAATACAGAGAAAAACTAAGTTTGCCATTAAGGTGTAAATGACCATATTACCTTAAAAAAATAATTTTTGTTACAATCATATGGACGGTTTTCGAGATATGCCCAAATTTTAAGAGCACAGTTATTATTTTTTAGCGGAAAACTGAGTATACAGTCATGGCAACCTCAACTACTTAAGCTTAAATATCAATGTTGGTTGAAATCGTTAGAACCATTTTCGAACAAATCAAACTGGAATGGTACCTACCATTATTATTAAGGTTACAGTGCAAAAAGAAAACGGCCCCGAACTGAAAGCTCCCAAACTCCAAATCCTTAGTTTGAAAGGAAATCCGAGCAGGCGTTTAGGCTGTAGGCCTCGGGATATACAGACAGACAGACAGACGGACAGAATTTTTCGGCCCACGTTTTTGAGTTCCTTGATTGATTAACATCTCGAGTTCGAAATTTTGTACGAATATCATATCTTTCTCTTACTACGTAATGGAGAAAGTTAAAAATACATAGGAAGAATGTACATCAATTGGAATTTAAAAAATAAGATCCTTGCTTACCTATGTCAGCTTATTTAATCCCAAGCGAACAACAGAAAAACATATAAATAGATTAAATAATGAAATATCAAAACCAATACATAGCAGACACATGCGAGTGCCACAGGGATCTGTTTTTGAACCAATTTTATTTCCTTTAAACATAAAAATAGAGGAAAATATTTTATAGAAATATTTATTTCTTATAAAATGGATTATTGTGAAAGTACATTTAACAGAGATTTGATAATTTGAATCTTATCTTTCTACTTATATACATATTATTTTTTACATAAGTGATGAAGAACAAAAAACCCGACTGGCTGTACAAAAAAGATATAAAAAGATATGAACAAGACACATTCAAGTACTATAACCTACAGAGCCTAACAAATATATGAGTATTCAGTACCCTCCGACTGTCAAATAGTAAGGTATAGGTACTTGAATGTGTCTTGTTCATATATTTTAAATTCTTTTTTTTTTACAGTCAGTTGGGGTTTTTTGTTTTTTTTTTAACTAACTTTTTTTTATTTTTATCTGTTTAGCCTATGACACTCTGGGGCAGAATACGAATCTAATGACACCTCACTATTCAAAATCGGTCAAGCCGATTAGGCTACACGGCGTCACGTAGGAACGTACATAGGATACGCGCGGAAGACATAACCCTCTCTGTGTGCAGTCGGGTAAAAAGAATCTTGAATTCTTTCAAATATTGTGAAAGTGTCTTGTTTGCTGATGATGATCTTTTCTATGTGGATAATGACTACTATCAGTAACAATTTCGTCACTCCAACTAGTTACAGCTGGTCCTATGCACATAGGTGCATCATTCACTGACGCTATTTCATTATTTCCCTGATGAATAAAAAGTTTTTGTTTATAAATACGTCGACAGACAAAACCGTCCTGCGTATTCGATGCGTTGCGGCACTTCGCTAGTCTGCCACTAGGTTTTGTGCAGGACTAAGTAAAATTTGTATTACCAAATGTCTTTTTTGGACATGTCTACTGTTTTGTCTAGTGTTATATATACATAAATATTTGGGCAGAGTTCGCCCCTTTCTGCCTTCGTCCTGCTACCCCATTTATGGGTGGAAAAATTTATATGCCTGTGTTATGTATGTGAAGGACTATCTAAATGACTTAAACAAATCGATGAAAGAAAAAGAACACTAAAATAATCTTAAAGAGTCCCTCAGTGAGTGGCCACTCAATCGCGGGTACGGCTGACAATCCTGCCTCAACAATCGTTATACTTTGTTTTCCTTATTTTTGTATTCTCAACCTCAACATGGTCGAGAAACTAACTCCACAAGCACTGTTCAGCCTGCCTGTTGGGAATACTTAATTTCGCAATTTATTCATTGCTGTAGTTCTATCCTATCCTAGTCCAGGCAATAAAAATGTCCTCGTGCTCTCACTTGAAGGGGAAATAAATTCTTTAAATTCTACTACACTGGCAATCGCGTACAACTATTTGCTATCATTCGAAGTTGTCCTGCTGAATTTCATTCAATGGTTTTGTTGGGCGCATTCCTCGTGCGGGCAACAATTTCCACCATCAGCCACTGGTTGTTCATAATGCTTCCTTAATCTTGAACAGCAAATAGATACCGCAGACTAATTAATTTGTGAAAAGTCCCGGCGGAAAATGAAATGAAAATTTTCAACGACACGACTGGTGGTAAGTGCGTTCGTGGGTAATTTCAAGATTTATGTTTCGGAGTTGTAAAATTGAATTTTGCCGGGGAGGTGCAATAAAATTTGAAAACCGAAATGAAGTATACGAGTCTATTATGGGAAATAATTTGGGTTAGGATTTATGAGCAAATGCTTTTAGTAAGTTGTTGTACAAGGGAAATGACTTTGGTTGGGATGCACGGTAAAACACCATGGCGTATGAGCACTTTTTTGTATGTGGTACAACTACGAGTTGCGATATAATTAATATTGCTGATTGCTATAATTTTATTTTAATACTCAACGAGCTGACCCGACGAACTTTGTTCCGCCCAAATTCGTTAATGTAATGAAAATAATAAATCCGCGCATGCAAAATGCACATGCTGCTTTATGTTATTTGGTCTATTAAAATTCTTTATTTAAAAGCAATACAAAATAAAATGGAAATAACTGAAGTTGATGTGTTTCAATCAAACCGCAATGATTGACCTGTCGGCCAACCTTTCGCTTTTTCATTACAGCGTTTTATGGTATACGACGTATAAAGCGGAAGGTTAGCCCACACGTGAGAACGCCACATACAATTGGCCTGTGAGAAACATGGAAATTCAATATTGATGCCTCCAATATCCACTGATTGTCCTTGTGACTTATTAATTGTCATAGCGAAAACGAGACGCACGGGAAATTGAAGACGCTTAAATACGAATGGCAATTCGCTCTGAATAAGTGGAATCCGCGGAATGTCAATGTTTACCTTTGAATTTCCCCTCGAAATCGCGTCCTGCATGACATTTGATTTGAGATTTTCACAATCAAATCTAAACCAAAAGTGCAATGGTGTTCATATGAGAATAAGCAAACCAGACCTAAAAGGGTTGTTGTAAAAAAAGTGCATTTCTCATGCCCACCCGAAAGCATAAAAAATGAGTTTAACCATAAAAAAAAAAAAAAATAAATAATTGGCGCAACAGGTCCGTATGGACCCAAGCCTAGCTTCTCACAACCATTCGTCTTGTGTGAGTTTTTATTTTTTTTGGGACGAATGGAAGGGATCTACAATTTTATGCCGAGTCCAAACGGCCAATTGAGAAGCTCTTTCATGACAGTTATACTCTCTGATGTTTGTCAGACGTTCGCGAGAGGTGGCGCATTAAAAAAACCTTAAGTTGGAATTTGGGCTTTTCTCGGGATTCGAACCTGGGACCCCTCGCTTAGTAGTCCAACACACTAACCACTAAGCCACTGCGCCGACCATAGAGGTTTTAAAATACTGGAAGTTGTAAATATGCTAAAATTTAAAAACAGTGCCGCTTCCAATTTGTATGCTCAGTTTCGAACATGACGAAGACAAAGAAAAAATACATGTCATTAAAAATATACTTGGGATGAAAGTTGAGGTACATACTTTACGTAAATCAAAATTAATGCCTCAATGCAAAAATTGTCAAAGGTACGGGCGTACACATAAATACTGCAGCTCAAACCCAAGATGTGTTAAGTGTGCAGTCACCACACCAAAGAATGTGTAAAGAAAAAGGACGAGCATCTTAAGTGTGTTAACTGCAGTGAAAGTCATCCTGATAGAGGATGTTGATCAGTGATAATCAAAAAGAACGCAATACAAAAGACATTATGACATACTATGTAAAATTTGAACAGTGTGATTTCATAGATTTTTTTAATACATTCTTGTAGTTTGCTTAGTTTTTCTATTTATTTAATTTGTTGATTCAAAAATAGACAAATAGCCGTACTGGAATAAATATAATTATTACAAAAAAAAAACTGATTTACACATGAATCTAATAAACAATTTTCTGTTATTGGTTAATGCATTTAAAACAGTCATGTCAAAGATACGGCCTGCGGGCCATGACCGACCCTCAAAACAATTACCTGTGGGTCGCGGCATCAATTCAATAATCTTCTTATTTCATGTGCATTTCAATTGCTATCACAATGCACCTGGCGTGTTTCTATGTCAAGTTTCTGAATCATCAAAATAATATTTCGACTTCTTACGTCTCTAAAAAAATATTTTTTTTCTTAAATAAACTTACTACTGCATATAGTAAAATATTTCGCATTTTATTTTTTATATGGCCCGCTGTCATGTTTAAGACAAAAATTGACACTTAAAGAGTTTGAGTTTGACAGCCCTGATTGAAAAGATAAAAACAGTTTTTTTTAACAAAAGCGTGAAGGATACTCCTCGCTGGCTGAGAACTATAAGGTTCTATGTGAAGCCACCCCCATTTTGAGAAATATCAATGTAAAGATTTACGGTGGTGATTTGTAGTTTAAATGCATAAACAGTTATAAGATACCCATTACAAATAAAACTAGATTGAATATTGTAGTAAATTGTATACTTATTCTTCGCTTTTTCTCAATAAAAAACATTTTATAGCCGATTTTTAGTTTTGACATAGGTAGAACGTTTTGCTTATTTGATTGTGAGAAACCTTTTTCTATGTCCAACTTAGAACATGACATTTACGGCCATATTATTCACTCCCTTTAATCCAGGTTAAAGGTTACACCCGGGTTTAAGTGAGTTTAACCCAAAAACTAAAGCCAAGTCCATAATATTCACTCGTTAAACCCGAACATAAACCCAGTTTTTTAAACTTGACAGCGTTTAACCCGATTGGATTTAAACGCAATCCGGAGAGCGCTTTAAGTACTTTAACTCGGGTTAAAACTCAATTTCATAATATTGACATTTCTTCGTTCGCAAGAAATAAGAAAAGTAGAAAAGGGGAATAGAAAAAAATGGCAAGAAACTTAAAAATGACTTCATTCGTGAAATGGACGAAATTAATGTTGATGTCTTCGTCGTCAGAAGACGAATTTATCAAAGAGCTGATGAAACAGCAGCTGATATTAAATTAACGTCGCCCTTGTCGTCGAATATATCGATTGCACAAGTGGGCTTGCGTCGACGATTACGATGTGGTATATTTTCGAGAATATTTCGTGCTGAAAAAGAGTCATTTTGGAGGCTACATTCGATGATTCGATAGAAATTTCGGCATAATTAATGCACTTTAAAATATAACTAGGCCCAAAACAAATGAAATCAATTTACAAGTGACAAAAAAAAAAATAATGTCATGATTTGTGAAATTTGACATTACGTGGGTTTAAAACGGATTAAAAAAGGTTTAAAGTGTTTTAAATCCGCATTTAAAACCATTTTAATTCCAGCGGGTTTAATGCATATTTTTCAGTGAATAATATGGACATAGGTTTAAATTATCGGGTTTAAAAATTGCTGATTAATGATCGGGTGTGAAATTAACTTAAACCTGAGTTACACCCGGAGTGAATAATATGGCCGTTAGAGATTATTATGGAAGCAGTTTTTCACTCGTATAAAATACATTTTATACTACCTACCTATGTACTTGTAAAACGGCTTTAGTAGCTTTACCAAGCTTTATTTAAAACAAAATAACAATATATTCAAAGGGCTCGATGTCATTATTGCACTGGGAATTTTAACCGATACTTAAATAGTTTTGCGTGATGATTAAATTCACAAACCTTATCACACATTCCTAACACGGGAGATTAAAGGGATGCTTAATACTAAATAGCTGTGTGACTGAAAGTGACGGCATTACCTAACACGCAAAAAACGTGACACCTTTTTTGGTCGGCCATCTTGTTTACGTGATAGGAATTATGGGAAAGCTATGCATGTTGATATTTTTATAGCGTTGGCTTACGAAATTTGGCTTTCCTATAAAACAAAATGGCTTCCGGAAGTAATGAACGGACAATTTTCTATCTATTTCGTATAACTGATTGACGAATTGTTGGTTTAATATACTGAAACTAATTACCACTTTAATTTCCCATATTTTGAACCAGAAATGGAAATGCTTTCAAGTGAATGCAGAAATATTGTTCGCCGGAACTTGTGTTTGTTTCCGTTTCACGTATCTATAATTATGGGTAGAACATCCATCTCATTCTTCCGAATGTATTAGCATTGACTGCGGACAAACGGATGTCTCTGTCCCGTCTCGTGCAAAAATGCGTGTGCGTGATGGTGTATGTGCCGCATTAGTGAATGGAACAGACTTAAAGTTAAAATATTTTAAACATTCTTGGTAATTTTTAAAATCAGTAGGAATCATAGGCATTATAACTTTTATTTTTATATGATATAAAATTTAGTAAAGTTCGAAATAATGATAGTTACCGGAGTATTCGCTTTTTTTTTTAAGTCGCCTCTCAGTAACACTACTACAACATAGTTGTTGGTATTTTTTTGATATTTCAAACGCGATTTTATTATGTTATTTATTTATTGTTTATTAAATTGCCACCTACATCCCTGAATATTATACTTTCCAAATACATAGTACCCCACAATAAAACCGATAATGCTCTTATTACCTTATGAGTCTATCGATACAGGCATGGCAGTTTGTAAATTTTCTGAGAGAGGTATGCACTCATCGGCCCAAAGGGATTAGGTGAATTCTGAAACAAACCTCGTGCACATCAAAGCATTCGCAAAAGTTTGGTCGTATGGCAACACTGTCAAAAAAATACAAGAGCAAATATACAAAAGAGAGAAGAAGAAAAAAAGAATACTGACGGTGACTGCAACGGGTAGGAAGGCACTCGTTAAGAAGCACTCGTCGTGTACAGTTGATGGTGTTGATTGTGTTAAGATAAATAATAAAAGCATTTTAAATTATAACGATATAAACTTGTTGTGTTTCATTTGAATATAAGGTCATTCTTACAGTCGTTTTATTCAAAGTTAAAATGAATAAGCTGACATTTTTGTGTCAAGCTAGTTAATACGAAATTCTATTTGAAATTCAAAAAAAAATATAAAGGTCTGCCTTCGAGCAAGGATATCCGCACTAATTTGCATTGTCATTTTAGAGAAAACTTTTTGGCGGATATAAATAACAAACTATCACTCTGACTCGAATACAGGTTTATACAGAACAGAGACCTCTTTTTTTATGTAGAGGAGGAGCAACTCTGATGTTGTTCGTTCCTCTCTATATAATTGGCAATGTCACATCATTTTAGTTTTGAAATAAAATAATGCTGCCAGAAAAGAACTTTAGCCTCATGGATGATTTATCAATTGAGTTCGACACTTTCGTCGGTTAGCCCCTTTATTTGGCTAACTTACAACTGAGAAATTAAAAAAAAAATATTCCTTTTAAGCAAAATCCATTTTCGTTTACTTTCACGTTTCTATAATAAACATTTTTAACTTTCACACCAAATATTAGATATAAAGGTCTTTCATTAAGGACTTGACATCTTCTTCTTAAATAAAATACAAACAACTTCGGATATCTCAAAAAAAAACAAATAAATGATTGGCTTGAATTACTATCAAAACATTTTTGAATGGCATTCAACTTCGTTCATAATACCACCGGGAACGTACATATACATACAGCGGTCGATAAGTTGAACCCAATTTTCGATTACTCTGCCGGACATTTCGACCGATACGGCCGCCTTTTCTCGATCAATATTGGCTCTAAGCTCCTCTAACGTCACCGGCTTATTGGCATAGACCAATTACTTAATGTAGCCCCATAAAAAAAGTCCAAAAATGCGCTTCATCACTGAAGATGATTTTGCGATGAAAATTGGCGTAAACGCTCTTAAAGTTGCGACCACCGACTCGGAACTTCGGTAGTAAATTTTAATTATTTGTAAACGTTGTTGCTTCGTGTACTTCAACATGATTTTCATTTTACTGAATATTTTGACATTGACAGTTCGGTAATCGGTTCAAGGGTGCGTTAACACTGAAAGTTTGAAGAGAGCGAAGTCGCTAATGACAGTTTATATGTTGCAATTTTATATGGAAAATTTCGCGATTGTGAGTTCGAATCAAGGATATCGTCACTAAACGTAAGGGTACTCATTTAAACGCGTAAAACCCTCATAAACTGCAGAAATTTACCACCTCATAAATGAACTGTCAGATTTGGTATGGACAATAGTTTACACATCATTTTTTCGCCATCAATAAATCTCGGAATTTGACTGCGGAAAGTTACGCGAATTTAAAAATGTCAATTTGTGGCAAGCGGTCGTGTGAATTATTGCTTTTTATGTTTTTGCAGTTACAGTAAGAATTATTCTATTGCTTTATCGCTATTTGGAGCGAATTACGCAATGACATATCCAACGAGGTGTTCCATAAAGTAGCACCGCAGAAATTTATGAATTGCATAGAATTATGGGATTAAGTGAATACCCTTAATGATTATTAGTATAGCATAAAATAAATTCTGTGTGTCTGTATCACAAGGTTCATTACATCCACTGCTACTGAAAAATGCTTCGGTCTTTTTTTCGACAACCTAACTACCCCTCGGGTATCAGCAAACTATAACTACAATCGTCCTCCAGACACATTTTATAGCTATATAATGCTTTAATAATTATTCAAATGTTTACAATCGTATTTCTAACCCAATTTACCGCCACTTAGGGCGGACTAAATTGACTTTTCAATTCGTGCCTTTGAACGAATGCCTCGCGGATCCAGTGAGGATATCTCATGGAAAATCGAAAATGTAATCTCCCCCCACCATGGCATCACTGTTAAAAGCAACAGAAGCAGAATCAAGTGTGCCTTTTCTTGGGTGTCCTTGAAAATAACACGCCATAGGCAAATCCTGATGAAAACGCTCGAATGCGGTAATTGCCTATTAAGTCGGAGGCTCGTAAAACGATTTCAATGCTTCTTTGTGGGGCTTATGCAGATTTATGATACAGTTTTGTTGTCCCGCTCTTGTCACAATAGAAATCTATCAAACTAACGAGAGCCCCATTGTCCCGCTTCGCTTCGAATGTCATCCGCATGGCAAACAAGAAAAAACTCCAAAACGACAAGAATGGGTATAGGGAAATGATTGAAATTTGTTGTTTTTGGCCGTTGGGATTTTATTTCCGGAATAAAGCATAGACAAATCTACGAATCGAAAAAGCCATCGATAATGATGACGACAACCGTCAACCCAACCAACCAACCAGCGAGCATCAGCTCAGTGGCGCGGTTAGTCGTGCAAAGGATATATCAAACATAAAAGTATACCTTTCCCACATGTTATCTTCGCACTTGATAAATTGATTTTCATGGTTTGTTTATATATATTATTTATTGGAAACGCTTTTCCTGCGTATGTTCGCCTAATGGAAATAGAATGCATTTAAATTGATTTATTGTTCTCGTGGAGGTGCTGAGTGGCGCGATTTTTTGTGGAATACACTAGATAAAAGCGAAACGTTGGTGGTGCTAAGTGTTAGGTTGATTGTAACAATAATTTAACAGCATTGTTGCGTTAAACGAATAAATGCGTAATTCCCTATTCTTGGGCTTAGCAGTGAATTACGTGGGGCTGTTAATCTTAGCAGTAACAATAACAACGATAATTGAGTTTACTTTTAAGTATTCCATTCTAAAATGACAGAATGACAGAATATACGTATTGAGCTAACATGACAGTCGGTAGACAACTAAATTTACTTTTTAATTCATTTCTCTGCAGCCTTTTTTAGAACCCGTAACATGCCAAGGCTTTTACTGGAGTTTCTCGAGTGAAAATGATAATTTATTAAAACTCTGTTTACAGTTTGATCAAATTTTTGACGGTTTATTTTGCAATTGGCAATTTGTAGAATGTTTGATTGGAAATGTTATTGGAAACTCCTCTTGTTATCTGATAAACAGATATAACGTTAAATCGGTCAGCTGTCACAGTCATGTAGTCATGTACAGCTGCTAAGAAACGCACGAGGTGTAGTGGAATGCGGAAAACTGTTAACCGGGTCCTAGTTAAGTTCTTATTATTACCTTGGTACTACTTTTCGCTTTAAAGTTCTGGTTCAAATATTACATCTCAAGGTTTTTTCCACAACATCCGAAACTGAAAGCGTTCTGAAAAAAGCACCCGTATGACCACTCGGAGACGACATAAAATCGTTAATCCCTTTAATTCGTCCCGAAACTTGCACAAATGAATGTGTAAAAAATACAGTTGATGTTCTCGTTTTTTTCTGCTGATTTAAATTGCATTATTGCAGTTGTTCTATACCACTGACCTTAACATTTTTTGTTCTATCAGTCACCCGTAACTTCGCAAGATTTATCTTTATTTTTTTTACACAAAAAGTGGTTAGTGTTTAGATTTTTTTCCCACCGCGCCACCTCTTGCGAACGTCTGACAAACATCCGAGAGTATAACTGTCAAAAAAGAGCTTCTCTCTTAGCCATTTGGGGTCGGCATATAATTGTAGATCCCTTCCATTCGTTCCGAAATTGAAAAAATCACACAAAACGAATGACCTTCGGTGCCTACGGACCTGTTGCGCTAACTATTTTTTTTTTATCCATAAACCAAAAACGAAAAACAAAAAAATACTCCAAAAAGCGGCATGAAAAACCTCCATAAAAAAGCAAAGCGTAGATATACGAAATTAGGAAATTAATTACAGTCTGGGCTTCGCTGTATCGTGAACAACTTTCTTTAATAAGGGTTACGCTGAAATTGCCCATTTCTCACTGGTCCGCCTTCCCCCCAGGCAAACTGGAATTAAAATTCAAATACTGTTTGCAAAATGTTTATAATTAGGGTCAGATCGCACATCTACTGTCTGATACTTAAAAATGTCTACTGGATGGTGCAGTATGATCTTTTGTTTAATTGAATTTATTTATCATAATATATGGTTTAATTTTGTAGTTTTCAGTGAATTTTATAAACTGTCAAATAAAATTTTGTTTACAACAAGCATGTTGGAAATAGTTTATTTTTTGTAATGAATGTTTTTCCGCTGTTTTCTTGTTGCTATATTAGAACCTTAGGTTAGGTCGCCTTTTTAGGCTCGGGCCCCTTTTTATTCCATTGTTTTGAAATTTGTAATGATCTAGGTTTCTGAATTCACACCGCTGATGCAATTAAGATATTTGGGTCAATCTTAAACCAACATTTATTACAACTGTATCAATTTATTGAATAGCTAAAAATCTACAATCTTTATAAGATCGCCATGTTAATTCAAAGAACATCAAATTTTCCATTTTAATAGAATTTGTTATAACACCACACCGACTGATGTCATGCAACTTTTTTTTGTCCGAAATCCCTACAGAAGGTTGCAATATACATGCCCTCACCATATGGATTTCCATTAGGAAATCGCCACAGTAACTTAAAATACTTAACTATACCACCAACCATATAATTGTATGTAAATAAAACGCCCTTGCAAGGTAGCAAAAGACAAGCCTTCACTAAAGAAACGAGTTCCGCATTGAACAAGAGGCATTGTAAAATAGCACTAATAATCCAAAAATTAAAAAATTTGCTGCAAACATTTTCTAAGTATCTAGCTTTTGACATGCAGTGTGTTCAGAATTATTTAAATTATAAACTGTAGTGCGTGAGAGTGAGTGCGATCGGAGTGGAAGACGTTTTTTAATAGTGTTAGTTTTTGCCTAAAATAAGTTTTTCGTAGTTGTTTGTTATTGAGATTCTGTTATAAGTTGGGGTGCTGAGCTTAACAAAAATATACAAAGGAATTTGGGTAGTCATAGATATTTGGAAAAATATTTGTACTGGGACTTTCCTGCAGAGTTCAAAGTTCAGCGAACAGAATTACAAGACTCACTCTTTTGAGTGTTTCTTATATCATAATAATTGTAAGAATCAATAAGTATATTAATGTATATTAGTATATAAATGTATAAACAGTTTAATGTACAACGGATTAAAATTATTTAATGAACTTCCCAATGAACTTAAAACTATATCAATTTAAACACAATCTTATTAATTATATTAAGACCAATTATACACAAGTCTTTATTATATATATATATATTCTAATTTATATGTAAAAATGATAAAATAGCTAAATTTTGTTTTGCTAAATAAAGTAATGAAATGAAATGATCTTCACTCCATAAGTCAGAGGAAAATAGCTGCAAAAAAATTAAGAAAAGAAATCTACTTTAATTTATATCCACTGATATCGCCCCGAATAAACTGTAATACAGTAAAATCACTGAAAGATGAACATATATAAAACAGGACCCGTCAATCCTTTCGATTGTTCATCTTTTCAAGCATCAAAATATTAAAAATATAAGAAAGAGGAAAAAATTTTGGAACAAGTAAAATCCTTCAGAAAAAGGGATCTAATGTTGTTTACTAAAATACGATTGATACTCAAAACAATGCTACTGGAATATGTTAAATGCGTAATTTTATCACACCGGCGTGTGTCACCCCTTCTAATCACAATCTTGTCAGAACAAAATTAAAAGGGCTCATTTCAATGCCTTTCACTGTTTTCTCGATGATTTTCAACCCCCTAATGACAAACTAGAAACATTTCAACAATAACCTCATGTGACAATATCGTCAATTTAGGTAAACCTCTAATATTTATCATTATGGACAATGGCCATACACCAAACACAATTGTGTTTGCTGATTATTCCACATTGATGAGTTCCGGTGTACCGTTTACGAGTTGACCGCAAACATAAATTACAAATATCAAATCGCAAATAGAATAATTATCAATGCCGCAGAATATTTTGAGGGCATTTCCAAATCCACATTGACGATAGGATGTTTGGGCTCGAAATTATGAATCATTCGACAGCTGCAAGGGGAAGTTGTAATATGACAAATTATATTCGGGTAACCAGACAACCAAATTAAATATTTTCACTGAGGCTGATGTTCCTGCCATTGCATTGTCGAGTGCAATTTAAAATTCCCTAATAGACAGGATTTGATTCCTAACATTCTATTTTGTTTCACGAGCGGAACTTGTATGGCTAAATAAATAATTGAAATGGAACATGAATTTGATAAATTTGAATCAAATTTCTGCTCCCAATGAAATATTTAAAACTCTAAGTTAATTGACATTCTGCATTTTTCTGAGCAGTTTTCCGGTCAGCAGCAGATTGTTACTCCACAAAGTGGGAACAATATTATTAAAAAAAATGTTTTTAGTATTTGCGTATTTAAAAAGGAAATTGCATGAATGCAATTGGGTTTTAGAAATTTTTTCAGTGGTTTAATGTTTTTGTTTACGCCAAAATAAAGTGTTTGTGGTGTGAATGCATACAAATCCAACCGCTATTTGATTAAATCTACGAAAGAATGTCAGTTGAGTGGATATGTGAAATTTTTAAAATTGCATACAAATAAGTTATTTGTTATAGTGTTTTTCATTTGCAGTTCGTTAATTACTGCAGACTGTAAAAATTTTTCCTCGTATTTACCGTCGAAAGTTTTGTATTGATGGGTAGGTTCTGAATATACACGATCTCTAAAATCCACCGAAGATTCAAAGCTGGGGAAACGACCTTTAAATATGCAATTTTTCAAATATATTCAAGTTCTTATTATGTACCTAAAAAACGCCATAAAATCATAAACATAAAAATCAAGGTAGTTGACATCGAGAAAGCCATTTTGTAATTTTTCAATGATATTATAATCAGAAACTTTCACTCTTACTTTCGGACCTGAATATTCGGTTAGGAACATATTTTTTTCAATTTAAAGATTGGTTTAAAAGCAAGCTTCCTTGTGTTAAATCTTTCTTCAAAAAGCATTTCCAATAAAATTTATTCAATATGCTTCAAAATGTTTGTGCGTAAAAATATTTGTGGCGACCATCTTGAGAAATAAATCAATTGGACACATTTTAAAGGACATTTTATTTTTTATTAAAATCAGAATAAGTGCTGAAACCTAAATTAAGTACTATACATGATATTTAAGATGTATTCCTAGAGTTTAGTATTGCTTTTGTAGTTGTGACCGATCTTGCACCTGAAATCGTTTGACTATCGTTTCGCTCTCGTTTGACCAGTTCTGGAGAAGTCTTTTGATTGTTGGACATATTTCGATGCTTTCCTCAATTTCAGGTACATTTCGAATCTGATGGGAAAACTAAGCTATCCATATTAGTATCTTCACAATAAATACGGAACTTACCAAACTGGACAATGTATTCACGAGGGCCTGAATTTGATCCATCTTTGTTTGTGAAAGGATGCTTTATTCGCAATTCAGAAGCATATTTTCCACTTTAATCGGCGTCATAATTCCATTTCCATTAATCGAATTATATATTCCAGTAGTATTTATTAAAAACAGTGCCGACTCCCGTTAAATCCAATAGAAAGAATATTTTGCAAATCAAAGTTCTTATTTGTTTTAGAAAATATATTATTGGAAATCGTATTTCCTTTCTACATTTCGGAGCTCTATTTTTTTGTTGATTTTGTAACTTGATACTCTGAAATCTCGTTCGAATATAACAGCTGCCTTTTTATTTTGAAACAAGAGTTTTTTGTTCGGCCCGTCAAAGTAGATTTTCTTTAGAAAGCCATCATTGTATTAGATTTTAGGCGCTCTCCCTGTTTTGATAAAGCTCGATGAATTTTTAGCTAATGGTAAAAGCTATGTACCTGCCAGTATTATAAAGTAACATATACATTTGTGTGGTGGAAGTAGAGGACTAAATGGTACAGAAAGAGCACCTTTAATAAAATAAAACTGGTCGACCGACGAAGCGCGGCGCTGTGCAAATTAACGATTTCATCACCACCTTTCAGCAAGAAATTACCATCAATGAAGCGCCAAATTGCAAAATACATACCAACTTCCAACTGTATGGCGTTGGCAGGGAATGACTTTATATTGAGCATTAAACGGAACAATGGACGGTGCACTGGTAGTGTGTGCAATGCTATTGTGCCGAACTATTTACAAGGGCTTCTCTTTATGATGTACGCTGACCTGTTATTGTCAATCGATGGTAATTATCAGAATTTTTGTTCTGTTTTAAACAGACCAAACGAAGCAGATAATTAATCGAAAATAATGTGCAGGCTGATCTATACACCAAAGCAAAACAAATGAAAGTAAATAAAAACGATTACCCAACGATTTCAGGCGCTTCCGAATTTCAAGCTTTTAATGAACTTTCTTTTTCATTGAGGATTGGAAATTATATAATCGTTTGCCAAAAGCAAAAGCAAAATATCACAAATTAGCTGGTGATTGTGGTGAGCCAATTAGGTACATGCCTTTTCTAACTAATTGCAAATTATTTTGTAATCGAGGCCGATGCAACTAATCAATTGTATATACTACATCGGGTGATTATTGATAGAGTTTTTATATTAACTACTCTATATAAAAAGGCGAGGGCGACATCAATCGTCAGATTTATTTTCCAATACAACAGAAAAAAACTGTGTTCACCTATTATTATTAAATGGCGCAAAAGTTTTTCGACCGTACTATTTGCCGGTAGAAATGTTTTAATTGAACAACAGGGTAGGCTATAAGTAAAAAGTGGGGTTTAAAAATGTCTAACTTCGGAACGATGCAAAATGTTTCCCACGTTCGATTCCTGAAAACACAAATACCATCTTAAGGTTTTTTTTTTTCATGAAGAAGATTTTTAGCCGTTTGGACTCGGTATAAAATTGTATGCTTTCCATTCGTCCTAGAAATGAAAAATTCACCAAAAACGAAAGGGTCCCTACGGACCTGTTGCGCCAACTATTTTCTTCGACTATTTTTCTATCAACATCCTTAGGCGCGTTCGGCATTTTTGAGATGGGATTGAACTCGCGACAATGTTCTGTTACCAATATTCCGACACCAGTGTTCGCGTTACCAACAACTTTTGACGTAAAAATGCCGAACTTGAAAAAAATAGATGCCTTTTTCATTAATAAAATTAAATTTTTTTGTAAATTGGAACAATAAATCAAAAAATCTCATTTCATCTACTGGAAGTGGAAGCTGGAATTAATTTTAAGGAACGACAGATAGAGTGATAGAAAAATGGACAGAGTTTGAAACACATTCTTTCAGACCGAAATTACATATATTTTTGTTTGTCAACGATTTTTTAAGAATGTTTAAAAAATTATAAAGTCAGTATGTCGATTAAAAAAAAATATTAAAAACATTTTTAAAATAAAAAATATGCCTTTGAAGAAAAAATAACAGGCCTTAAACTAATGAAATAATGCCTCAATGAATTATGATTTAGAAATTCTCCGTCGTTGGTTTATGTTTCATAAGCTAGTTATAAGTAGCAAAACAAAGTTTATGCTCTTTAACTTATTGGGTGTAGTTCCTGAAGGTCTCTCCTTAACTTATCATTCTCCTTGCTGCTCTAGGTTTCAATTATGTTCGCCAACATTTAGGTCTGATTTACCTTGTGTCAATGGATGTTTTGAAATTGAATGTGTTGATAATTTTAAATACTTGGGTATAACCCTAGATAAAAGGCTTAGTTGGATTCCACATACATCAAATCTAAAATTGTATCTTAACAAAGTTGTCAGACAGATCTACCACCTTAGTCTTTACTGCCCTCAATCAATTTTAAAACTTGTTTATAGTGGCCTAGTGCAATCTAAGATTCAATATGGAATTTGTTGTTGGGGTGGTACTCACTCCTCTAAAATAAATCAGCTACTCATTCGTCAGAAACACTCGATTCGCATTATTTCCAAAGTAAACCGTTTAACACCTAGTTTTGTCTTATTTGCTAACCTCAGCATTTTTCCTATAAGGCATTTGTATTTTTTTAATGTATTAAAATTATTTTTTAAAAGTGCAGGTTATAGCTCTGCAAGAGAATATGAAGACTACAATTTAAGAGCCAATAACTGTAATTTTGTTAGTGTTCCTAGAGTTTTTAAATCCAGTTTTTTTCATTTTTATACAGTTATTTCGGCGCGCTTATTTAATTTACTTCCCGATGAATTAAGAAGCGAGAGAAATGAATCAAAATTTTTAAGTAAAGTTAAAAAGTGGCTGTTTTCTATAAATCATTCTGAGATCGATAATATAATAAGCCCAACGATTTGATTGTTACTGCAGGTATTTGAGTATTTATATAAGTATTGAAGTTCATACACAGATACTTTAGTTTATCTTTAAATTGACTTAACCCCACATACATATATTTTTAATGTCTTTTTAATTAATGGTACATTCGCCACTTATTCCTTGGAATAATAGAATGTTCTTACTATTTCATAAAAAATATATTGCTTAATTTGCTATTATTTAACTTTATGAAGCCATTCAATACTTATTCAATATTGTTAGCATTAAGCTTGTATATTTTTAATTGAAATAAAGATTTATTTAAAAAAAAAAAAAAAACAAAAAAAAAAAAAAAAAATGAAATAATGCATGAAAAAGCCTTAGTTGGCATGGCTGCCTCTGTATATAAGTAAGAGAAAGATAAAGTGCAGGAGTGCCATTGTTTTTTTTTTTACTTTTTACTTTCAGATTTTATTCATCTTTTAAATGCCCATCATAAATTTCAAAATTTGTTCAAAGTTCATCCCAAAAAAAATAATAAACAAAATTATTCACTAATTAAATGATAGCGCTGCTTATACCCCACCCTGTATAAGGAACATCAGAGAGTTGGGTCGGCAATAAAGTGTAAAGTGTTCATTTTGTCGAGTACCCAAATTTCATTTTTTAGAACAATGAAATAATGGAAATATTTCGATCATCTTATAAAGGTGAATACTTTCCTTGATTTTTCTACCTAAGTTGTTAACAAAAATTAATCTTGACATGTATTTTTATGCTACCAGAAAACAAGTTCCCGACACAATAAGACTTCTAAAACCTGAGAGCTTGCGTTGACGTTGACTTTGCTCAATCTACGAATTATTAAATTCAACAATTTTGAAATAGTTTTGTACGCCACTGTATATTTTTTTAAATCAGCTAAGCACTAAGAACATGATGCTCTGAAGTATTATTTTCTTTAATCCAACAAATTGATAGAAAGATATCTGGCTGCAGCCTTGTGTAATGAGTTGAAACTTCAAACGACCTGCTGGTCAATTAGTAAGTTCTTGTATGATGCGGATAAGCCATCGCCTACACTCCAGCCTCAACTCCCTCATTTGTTTTGGATCCCTATGTGTATCCCACATTTGAATTGGCAAATGTTGGATTTTCCATTCCCAGTTTAGACGGTATGGGCATGTAGCTGCGGCCTTGAATTAAATTATTCGTCAATTCCTGTGGGTATAATCAGTATCAACTGAATTGGGATTTAGTTGACTGCTTTAATAAGCAAATATAAATGTTGAACTCAGCGACTTTTGCATTGGGACTTGGGCCTCCACCCGTACAAGATGCAACTGTCCCAGGAGCTCAAAGCTTATGACCCTAGGCAATGTCGTTTGTTCTCTGACTGGACTTTGGAAAGTTTGGAAGAACGCCCCAATTTTGACAAAAACAAAATCATCTTTAGTGACGAGGCGCATTTTTGGATAAATTACTATTGTAGAATCGACGACGAAAATAATGATTCAAATTTGGAGCCGAACGAGATAAAACAATTTCAAACCCCAACTTATAAAGTTCATTAACAATAGATACGGTTACCAAATTTGTGTGTCGAGTCGACAAGGTTTTTAATCCAAGTGGACGAGAGGTCGGATTTGATTCCCCAAGTATTGCATAAAGAGAAAATGTGCAACAACGAACCCATCTATTATTATCTCTGCACTCAGAGCATAACACGATATCTGGTGTATTGTTGCTGTGGTAAACCGGCACTAGAACGTTTTCCCTGGACAAGTACAGTGGAGTCACAGAAGTATGTTAGACATAACTTTTTGAAGATTTTAACAATGAAAATGAATTAAAGTAAGTTTGAAATACAAATAACAATGAGAACAAGAGGTCGATAATATTCCCAAGCAATAACTATGTTAACAAGCAAAATTGCAGAATATGGGACGATGCCAACACACACGAAGTTCACCAGGTGGCAATTCATCCAGAAAAGCTAATTTTTGGTGCGGATCTTGGGCTGGCGCACGGTGGTATCATTGGTCCGTAATATTTTGGAAAGATCCTTGGTATGGCCATCACCATCAATGGTAATAAAAGCAGAACGATGTTTACCGATTTCTTTGCTCCCAAATTGAACGATATGGAGCTAGTCGACACATGATCCTAGCAGGACGGGGCAACGTGCCACACAGAAGACGCCCGATGGACGTTTTGATTTGATTTGAGGGCCTGGTTATTTCTCGCAGAGGTCATGTAAATTGCCCATTGTAAATTGCGATTTTTAATTATCCTCAAATTAGAGATTTATGCCAATAAGCTGCAATCGATCGCTGCCCTTTAAGCCAAAATAACCAATGCAATCGCTTCTATTAAGCCGGATCTATGAGACAGCCCACTCCGATCTGTATAACCGTGAAAAGCCGTGACGGACATTTCCATACATAATGGCAAAGGTACAAAGGGCCTTTCAAATTAAAAAGTAATGTCGTTAGTACGTAACACACAGTTTGTTTTATTTTATGGCATTTTACATCGACCCGTCTTTTTTGGAAAGCCCTTTTTCTAATTTTTTAGCAATTAATCAAAATAAGTTCAAGCGAATTTTTGTTATCGTTTGCTGTCCTATAACCAACTGTCCTATATCTATCTTCATTTATCCGATAATGGGATACTTGAACTGCAGAGACTTGTCACCGATAGACTTCAATCGTATACAATATTTTTGCACCCTCAACACAACCTTTACAACTGTTCCACATTCAACCATTCTTCGTAATTCTGGAATCTCCATTTCAAAATAAATGTAAGAGTTTTGTTAAATTTGCAAACCAAATATGACAGCCCTGAATTTCTGAATGAAACTTTCAGGAACGTGAGCTTTGCCAATTAGAATGCTGTAACCCGAAACTCTGCACAACGCATATACGAGTACGTATTCACCATGCAACCAGCAACGTAATGTAATCCGTTTATATGTATGTACGTAACGTACTCATCGTGTCAAGCTTGTCTCCCGGTGTAGCTACTTATCTACACGTTTCGTCTGATTGAACTCAACGGAAACACCACTCCGAAGATAACTTACCTATTCCAAGACTTTTATGGCATCAAATTTGTGAGTCCCTTACCTCATGTCATGCGAACAAATTAAAAGTAATAAATCATACGATACGTACGAGGGAAAAAAAGATTTCATGCCAAAAAGGTACAAGGACACTGCCGCTGGCAGGCGCTCGTTGCCGAATTTCATAAATTCAGACTGTATCCCCCAGATTGGTATTTGTACCTTCATATGGATGGCGGTATACCTATGCAAACGGTCTTCCTTTTTTTACCGGGTTTTCGGTGATTTTTCCCGCGGTTCGTGAATTTTCACACACAAGGGGTCCATCGCAATAAATATTGTTGGATATCCCATGATATACAGAGGTGTTAAATGAATGTTCTCGATATTTTGTCGCGCGGGGGTGGTGTGCACATTTTAGCTACGAAAATATGAAAGATACGACAATCGAGTTGGAAGTTTTGTACCAAATTGTTCGCAACAAAATGCACACACATATACCTACATATTATATTTTTTTTTTTTCACCTCGACATGGGGAATGAGTTATCTGCTTTGGCCGTGAGAATGATTCTCTGTTCCTGTTGGTCGTTTTGTTGTTTAATCTAGACAGGGAGACTCATAGTAAAAAATTTACGACACTTCCAACAACGAGTGAGGGAAAAATATTATGTTTCAATTAATGTTGGTTTTTTCGGTGTAATACCAGAACCCACTGGCGATACCCTCGTGTTATAGGTACAAAGTTATTCGCTCCTCTATTCGGTATAAAAAAAAGAAAGTTATTGCGCTGTAAAAAGCTTACATGGAAATAATTCTCAGTTCGTAAAAGTGTGAGTGGAACATGCCGTAAAATTCAAATTTTACAACAATACTCAGCCAGTGCCGTATAGATGAAGAACTAATAAAACTATCACTAGCAGCATCTTGTGTAAACTCCATAAGAAGTGAATAAGTAAACCATAAATCATTATTCAGTTTTACCATCACCGAGGGGATGTGCACGGGAACTTAAGAAGTAAGTTTTTCATGATGAAGCGACTTGTGACAGGTGCTCGGCAGATTTATGCCACGGATGCACATCCCTTTTAGAGACACATTGTGGTATAGAACCAGATGCTATCGCACTACGACGAATAGATGCGGCTGTACCGTATACACTTTGCATGAGTATAAAGACAACTTTCAGTGTTTTCTTCGAAGTGGGTATAGGTATTGGAAATGTTTTTCTACTTTGATCGACACTTTTCTCGGCAGAGAGCTTGTGCCGGTACTATAGGTATTCAGACGTATGCGGGTTGATTCTGCACTTGAGTAGGTGCAGGTTTAATTCCAGTAGAAGTTCCTCTCCTTGGGATCAAATTGCAAAGGTCACTTGTTTTTTATATGTCGCTGAAGGGTGGTGGGAGGGTTTCTGTAAGATTTCTGGTGTTGTGCTGAACATGAGCTTGCCTGTGGAATTTTAATAGGTAGCTGAAGGCAATTCTGTAAATGACCTTCTGTAACTGTCTGATTACGAGATGCAAATTTTGAATTAAAATTCATTTGTAGTCGACACGTTGCTGTCGAAAATCAGATTATTTCTTAGCTTTATATGCAAATAAGTAAGACTTCTCAGTGCGAAGTACGTCTAGACGAACTCCCTTCTTCACATCTGTATAGTCGAACACACAAACTTGCTTTGGCCAAAAGAGGGATACCTACGACTTGTATATCGAAGCAAATCATGTTCACCTCTTTATTACAATACCACTTTTATCGAAATAGTAAAAGGCCTGATTTCGCAGCAGAATCTTTAGGAAAACTAAACTCTGGATATACACGGCTAACATAAGGCCTATACCCAAGGGCGGATCCAGGGGGAGCACAGGGGCACGTGCACCCCTAGAGAGCACTGCATTATTACTGCTTGCTCATTCCATTATCAAAACAACACAGACACTTCGCCTATATGTGCGAAACTAAAAGTCACTTTTCTAACAAACGATGGAAATCAAGACGAAAAATTACCCAAATCTATGTCTGCATATGCTAGAACCTAGAAATATATGTGAATCTTGGGGCGCATGCATGAAATTTCTAGCCTTAAGCGTATAGACCACATTTTTAATCGTACAATTTTTGTGTTTCCGACGGCCGTAAAACAAAGAGCATTTTATATAAAATTAAATATACTTAAAAATGTACAAGTATATATACGTACGCCGGATAGAGACATATCTTCGCAGCAATATGAGAGAAGATCGCCTGAATGGACTAGCCCTAATGCAAATCCATCAAGACATTGCTTCAAAGATGAACCCTGAAGAAGTACTAGATATCTTCAGCAGAAAACATAAAAGAAAACTGTCATTATTAATAATTTTTCATTTTAGACAAAAGGATTTTTTATTCTTTGTTATTCTTCAATGTTATTGATAAAGAATGAATCCCAAAAACAAATTGCAATGCAATACTATGGGGTACACTCTTCACCTATCTGGCCTTTGTGCCCCTCCCAGAAATAAATCCTGGATCCGCCCTTGCCTATACCGACATTCAGTCTCGTATGGTAAACAAGGCCTTGCCATTACAACAAGTAAGGATAAGTTAGCATCAGGGCCACCAGCGCAAATAAGACACATCAACCACCGGACTTGAGACTTTGATGATACAAACTGCTCTTGCTAGACATACAAAAATGGGCAGCCATTAGTGACCATCAAAGGAATTTGCCAGAAAAGTAAGCTGGACATATACAGGATGGGCCAAATACAAGTTTCTTTTTAAAAATGCAATAAAATGAACAAAATTACATTTTTCCCATGTATATTGGATCTATTAGCAAGAGCAAACATTCCCATTAATTATGGAACACAACGTCGTGCAAGTGGCTGCCTCGGCTGGCTTCACAGTAGCGCATTCTGCCACTCCAATTGTCCAAGACCTTGTTGATGGTTTCGGGCTGTAGCTCACGGATTGACTGGATGATATTGGCCTAAAGTGCTTGAATCGTTTCCAGATTGTTGGCATAACATCGGTCCTTCACGGTTACCCACAAAAAAGAGTCCAAGGGGTCAGATCGCAATTCCGAGGCGGCCAATTGACATCGCCAAGACGGCTTATAACACGATTTGGGAATTTGGTGCGCAAAACATCGATTGTGGCATGTTCTGTGTGGCATGTTCTGTGTGGCATGGCGCACCATACAGCATGAACCAGAGGTCGTCCAAATCCATGTCTTTAATTTCAGTAAGAAAAAATGTTTACCGAAACGTTGTTTCCAGCCTCATATTCGAAGAACAATGGTCCAATGATGCCACCACTCCACAATTGAGTATTACACTCTCATTAACAGCAGCCACATTCTCGTCTGTGCGCACCGTACGATGACGGGGACCATGAGTGTTGTCCACTAGCATACCAGTCGCAGGAACTATTTGCACAAACGTGCGTAAAGCAGGCGCGGTGGGTGCTTCATTTCGGCAAAGACTTCTTTTTAAAAAACCCACTGTTTGGGCTACACAGCACTCACTTTGGAAATAAGTTTTCAATATTTCCCAAAGTAGTTCAAGCGTAAAGCGACTCATTTTTTTTCGCAGTGGTATGATACTGACTTTCTGTCAAGATTTCGAGCGGGAAACAGCTGCCAATGTCAAAATAACCTATGATTTGAAAAGGAACCGCTTTTTTGGCCCTGTCTACATAACGCTACACTTAGAATCTACAAGACCCTTCTCAGCCGCATATCCCAGAAGGGAAGAGAAATTATGTCTAAAGCGCAATCCATCTTCGAAAGGTATCAATTACAATTTTAGTGAACAAATAGACAGCAATAGCAAAAACAAAAACCATAGATACCTCCGAAATGAAACCGAACCTTTTGAAGTACTGTTTCAAAGAGCTTAAGGATTATTGAGCACAGCTCAGTGTTTTGCTAAACGAGAAAGCAGATGAACTAAATGAAAGATTTTTACCACCAGAAAGCTACGGTCAACGTTTTGCGAAGGCAGCAACGGCAGACTCATGCGGAATGGTACGCAATGCCCTGTGGTACAGGCAGGGGGGTGGACCTGGTCCTAAGCCTCAATACGCCTCTACAATTAGCGCGATCTTTGACTAATCGCCTCAAGTTGCGCACTCCAAGTTGGTTGAGGTCCTCTTCCACTTGCGCGCGCCACCTAAGGCGAAGTCTTCCTTTACTACGCTCTGAGCCGAGCGTGCTCAGATCGTTCTGATGTATTTATGAAACACACTTGAGCACGTATCTGACATTTTGAATAAATATATGTATAATTTGAATATTTATTAATTTTTATTTATTAAATTGGTTAACCTTCAGTTCCAGAACAACAAAGGTCGTCCACCATTTCAATTATTTTGTTTATCCTGTTTCTTTTTCCTGTCAAATGTGACTTTGAGTGTGTATTGAGCTTTTTACTCTGCCTACTCAGTCAATTTATTCTGAGCTCATAGATCGCGCTCTGATTATGCTCAGATCGAAAAAAGAAACACAAATCTGAGCTCTGATGTATCTGAGCTAAAAATGAAACACGAACTTTTTGTATAACAGTTCAGGTTGTGCTCTCCTTTGTGTTTCTCGACAAGGCCGTACTTATCAGCTGCCTTCCTTGACCGAAGTGACAACGGTGGGCAAGTGTTGGTTAGGTAGGTAGGTATAGTTGTGGCGGTTTATATAAAATCGCAAGTAGCACTAAGTGCCGTTTTGTCATCACAAATCAATTGACCTGGTTGTTTAAGATGGTCGACTATGAAAGTTTAGATCCAGCCTGTGGAATTCAAAAAGGTCATCAGTTCCTTAATAAAGGGTGATTTTTTAAGAGGTTTAGAACTTTTTTTAAAAAAAAAACACAAAAAATTCGAAAAAATGAATGAAATATTTATTTGAATCGATAGTTTGAACCTTGCAATTTAATGTTTAAAGATAATTTCATGCAAATGTTGACCGCGGCTGCGTCTCAGGTAGCCCATCCGCTGAGTCCAATTTTGGCATACTCTTTCACACATATCGGCCGATATCTCACGAATGAATGCATGGATGTTGGCTTCCAGTGCGTCAATCGAAGCGGGCTTGTCCCTATACACATTAGCCTTGGCATACCCCCACAAAAAATAATCTAATGGTGTCAAATCGCACGATCTAGGCGGCCAATTGACCGGCCCGAAACGTGAAATTATCAAAACCACGATTGTGGAAAGGCCAATCAAAGGAAGAATTTATCGTCAATCGAATAACCATATTTCTTCTGACGTACACGCATCGATAAATTATATTTTTATTCGAGCTATTTTTAAACTGATAATGTGTACTTACGAGCTCGATCGCAAATTCAATTAAAAACGTATCGAAACTATTTTCGAATTTTTCGCAGATGTGTTCCGTTTCTCGCATATTTTTTCTTGTATTTCATTTTTCATTTGTTGGCTATTTAAATAAATTTAAAATTACTACATATTTCTGTTCTCTATTTTCGGTGTGAACAAATTATTAATAAATAAATCAATTCATCAAACGTTTGTGTTTTAGTCGAAAATACAAATATACAAACCACCGAACTTTTCCGTGTTGATTTTCTCGCCCACGTTTTTAAACTTGAACTTTAAAAAAATTGCCAAAAACAAAATTAACACTAAAACTTTTTTTTTTTAAATACGATTAAAGAACATTTTTCTTTAAATTCATTTCTCGGCACAGTCATTCCATTGTGAATTTATGTTGACGGAAAATAGAAGGAATTTTATTCTGACACACAGATATGCGCGTGGTGATAGCTTTTGTTGTATTTTTAGAAGATTTTTGAAAAAATCAACCCACATATGGAACTCTAGCTAACCAATGTCAAAGTCAGGAGGCCATTTTGAATATGCCCATGATTTCCACGGCTTACAACAATAGTACGAGATCCAACTCGCCTCGCAATTGCGCCATTGTTTCGCGTGCTGTGTGGCATGTGGCACCGTCTTGTTGAAACCACATATCATGCAAGTCAAGAACTTCCATTTCGGGCAAAAAAAAGTTTGTTATCATCGCTCGGTAGCGTTCACCATTGACAGTAACGCTACGATTCGCATCATCTTTGAAGAAATATGGCCCAATAATGCCGCCGGCCCATAAACCGCACCAAACAGTGGCTTTTTCGGGATGCATTGGTAGCTGTTGCAATGCTTCTGGCTGATCTTCACTCCAAATGTGGCAATTTTGCTTATTTACGTACCCATTCAACCAAAAATGAGCCTCATCGCTGAACACAATTTTTCGATAAAAAAGCGGATCCTCGGCCAGCTTTCCAAGAGCCCATTCACCAAAAATTCGGTCTTGCACCAGCTGTATCTTAAAAGGCTTTACGCCCAAATCCTTCCGCAAAATTTTCCACGTAGTGCTGTAACAAAGGCCTAACTGCTGGGAACGGCGCCGAATCGACATTTCGCGGTCTTCTGTCACACTAGCTGATACGGCCGCAATATTTTCTTCACTACGCACAGTACGTAAACGTGTTGGTGGTTTAATGTCCAACAAAGTAAATTTGGTGCGAAATTTGGTCACAATCTTCCGAATAGACTGCTCAGAAGGTCGAGAATGCCGATCATAAAATGGAAGCAGCGCGCGATGAACATTTCGAACCGAGCACGAATTTTGATAGTAAAATTCAATAATTTGCAAGCGTTGTTCATTTGTAAGACGATCCATGGTTAAATTGCAAACCAAACTGAAGCTGTTTGACAGTGACACAAGGTACTAAACACACGTCAACTGTCAAAACCGGTGTTGCCAAAACCAAACCAGCTAAAAAATCACCCTTTACTACTTTTCGAGACCTCCTCAAGGGAGTCAAAGATGGGTTTTCACATAGATTGCTGTCTGGCCCTCGCTAGTACTGGACAAGTGCAAAGGTAGTGAGTGAGTGCTGCGACAGTGTGTATTATGTGGGATGCGTAATCTAATTATAATATTATACAAGGTGGCGCAAAAGTAATCCTCCTATCAGAAAATGCTATAAATTTTGCGATTGGCCCCTAATGTCAGTTCTGTTTTGACATTTGTGTAGTAAACACATGCGAAATACACGTTAATAAACAATGTTACGCTACACTGCTCCAGAACGCGGAATATTGGTGACTATTTATTTGAGCGATAATCGGTCGGTGACTTTGGCACAACGTGAATTTCGTCGCAGATTTCCTACCCGTCCAACGCCTACTGGTGAAACACTGCGACGTTTAGCCGCTCGCCTCGAAGGGACTGGCACAACACGAGATGCTGCCAGGCGTGGCAGACCCCGGAGTAGCCGTTCTGCAGAGAATATTGCTGCTGTAGCCGAAGATGTGATGGAAGCGCCGTCGACATCGACCAGACGACGTGCCACGCAAATGGGTATCAGTCGACGGTCTTTACAGCGAATTTTGGTACCAGAGTTGAAGATGTTTCCGTACAAAGTCCAGACGGTGCATCAGCTGTTAGCTGCTGACCGCCAATCGCGTCTAACATACGCTCAAGCCATCCTTAATCACCACCAAGAGGAAGATGATTTTTCATCAAAAATAATCATGAGTGATGAGGCCCATTTCCATCTTAGCGGGTACGTAAATAAGCAAAATTTACGCTTCTGGGGCACTGAAAATCCGCGTGTAACCCACGAAGAGCCATTACACCCGCTCAAAGTCAGACCTTTTTTCTTCGAAGACGTCGCGGGCCAAACGGTTACTGTGAATGGTGAGCGCTTTTTGCCGCAACTTGATGAATTGGGATTGGAAAACATGTGGTTCCAACAGAACGGTGCAATGGCACACACTGCACGTGCCACAACCGATATTCTGAAAGCGGTGTTCCCGGGTCGTTTTTGGCGATTTGCACTAGCCCGCAAGATCGCCTGATTTGACCGCTCCAGACTTCTTTTTGTGGGGCTTTTTGAAGTCGCGGGTTTATGTCAACAAGCCTCAGACTCTTGCAGCTCTTAAAGAGAATATCCGTCAAGAATGTGAGGACCTATCGCCGGAAGTTTTGGCCAAAGTGATGGAAAATGCCATAAAAAGGGCTCAAATGACAATCAACTGTGGCGGCGGCCATTTACATGACATCATATTCTCGACTTGATGTAAAAAAAATTAAAAGACCAAATAAAAATAATCCACAAGAAGAATCAAAGTTTTTAATTTTTTTTTAAATTACAGCCAAAAAGCATCGGAAGGTTATTTTTGCGCCACCTTGTACAATAGATCTTTCAGGTCGCAGTGTCAGCCATCAGGGCATAGGATTTAAATAAATAAAAAAAATCTAATTGCGTGTTCCCCTATTGGCCAATAGCCTGTGGTTATCGCTGTTATTCTGGCAATATCTTTTCGAGTTTTACTGAGAAGGTGGGTTGTTTTTTCCGTGCTTTTGTCTGGCAACATCCTTGTGGATATGATACAGTTCGTCAGCCTCCTTTATCTGAGGTTAGCCTTCGATATGAATTCTGAGGAGATATTTGCTTTGACTGCTCCGAGCGGCTCATGAACCGATTCCGCAAGTGAACAGTGAAGGGCTGAGCCTTGCCTGGCCAGCTCGTCAGCATGTTCGTTGCCATCAACGTTGCTATGACCTGGAACCCAAATCAAGGTAACCTTGAACTGTTCAAGCGAGGCCAGCGCCTCATGACACGCTAATACTAATTTTGAGGTTATATTGACTTTACTATCAATGAAAATGTCTATCTTTTGACTCGGAACTATATCTGTGTGTAGTTTGATTTGATGACAGGCTTCGCGAATAACTAGTAATTCCGCCTGCAATACACTGGCCCTATCCGGAAGCCTAAAGGATTTTGAGATGTTAAGAGATTCAAAAAAAAAACTCCTGCATTGGCTAGAGTTATTTATTTTGTCTACGAATTGATTTTCCTAACCACTCAATAACGCATGTCCTCATCAGCACTATAGCCACCATTGCATATTGGATTCGGCTGTATTTATAGGACAGATTATATATTGCGTATATCACCGCTAAGTACACCACTAATTAAAAATGGGCATTGCAAATTATCCGCCTGATTAAAATGTCAAACCACAACAATGTAATGCTAATTTGCATTCATTTCGCATACGAATTAGGTGACCACAACTTGCACTCAAGCAGGTGTTGTCAACATATTATAATCTACTTAATTGGTTATATCATTAATTAGCAATTTAGGTGAGTCGTGTCAGAGAACTCAAACAAAACTCGACCATACGAAATCCCAGATCTAAAACAAAGTACCTCTAATTAGTGGGAATACGCGGTATTAATATTGCTTGGCTTGATACCTAATTGTATGTAAGGGTCTGCATAGATATGCGAACTGAGCACGGGACAAGAAAGTATTGCTGATTAAATTTCTCAAAGAGTTTTGAATTCGCATGAACAGTGTTTGGCCCCGTCCACGTGAGCTTCTTGTTCTTGTAGTAGATCATTTATGTAAGTTGGGCTTCCACTCCAGCAATGCGGTGAAAGTGAGGCAAACGGGTAGATCTATTGGGTTAATACCTTTTAAGGAGTTTCCTGACATGACAAGGTTTTCTAAATACTGAGCCTAATCACAAAATTAAAGAAAGCGATAAACTTTTGTGGATGACTATCAACTTAAATGCCAGGTCAGCGAAACCTCGCAAACAAATCAATGTATGAATAGGTTATAAATAAAAGTAAATAGTTGGCGGGACAGGTCCATTTAGGTACCTTAACCTTAGGACTTACTTCTTACAACTATGTATTCGTTTTGTGGGATTATTTTTTAGTGTGGAAGAGACCTACAATTTTATGCCGAGTCCAAAATGCTGCATTAATAAACTCTTTCATGCAAGTTACATTTTGTCTCGGATATTCTTTAGACGTTCGCGAGAGGTGGTGCAGTAAAACAACAATAAGATTTAATATGTAGGGAAGTTGGTTTATCTACGAATGTTTCCAAGGTATCTCAATAAAATGTTGTGTATTTTTTAAAGTGTATTTAACATTAATGTTGCAAAAGAAAGTTTAGGGAAAGAACCTATAAGAGCATCACAAGAAACTGAAATGTATTAGTCAAACTGTCTCACTGTTAGCGACCGGTGCGAACAGTGAGACGGATGGGAAAAAAAAACCTAAATGATCAACAACTATTTAAACTTAAATACGCAACAGAAATCAACACTCGTGGAGAGAAATGGAAGGAGAATGTTTGCACCGTCTCACTGTTAGTACTTTCCATGCAGCTCAGAGTAGACAATCGTATTTAAAGCAATTATAGTTTAGGCCAAAAATGTGGGAAATATTAAAAAATAATCATTTTTACGTGTAAATTTTAACAACAAAATTTCGATATGTTGAACCTTTAACCGCTCCATATGCGCAGAAATCGCTGAGTTATCCGCTTATTATAATAGCCGTATTTTATTATCTGCGTGATCTGATCCAGATCAGATCACCAAAATAAAACAAGACGGGTCATTGAAAAGTTTTTTTTTTTCGAATTGTGGCAATAGTTGCCTTCAAAAACAAAGCAGATAATACAGGGTATTACAACATTCATATTGCCACCAGCCATATTGAAAATATTCTGTGCAACGCGCCGTCACACATGGCACATAACATTTCACTTGCAAGTTTGGGGGTGTTGCCATTTGAATCAATTATGCATACTTTTTGTTTTCCATATTTTTTTTAGAAACTAATTTAGTATTTTATGTTTATATATTCCATTTATTTTGACATATTAAGGTGTGTCCAGACCAGCGAAACATTTCAGAAGTGTTTATTAAATGTTTATGAAATGTTTCTAAAGCAAATCGGACGCATTTCCTAAATATTTATAAAAGATTTCTAAAACTGAACTATTACATGCTTATGAAATGTTTCCATTTTATCCTGTTTTGGATTAGAAGAAAATAATGTGTTAGGATTATTATTTTATTATAGTCAAATTTATCAATTAATTCAAATTTATCATTTCTCATTATATATTAAAAAAAAATCTAAAAACAGCACTTACTTCGGCAGGGAGGGAAACTTGTAAAATAAAAATTATTTCCCATCACGATTGGGAAACTATGAAACATTTCATAATTTTTTTTTTTGGTGTCCAGATCCAGACCAGCGAAATATTTCATAAAAATTGTTTTGTTTATCAAGTGTTTGGCTGCGGCTGGTCTGAACAAAAAAAAAAATAACTCGAAATACGGACGGGGAGTTTATTCGAACGCGAAAATATCAATTAATTTTTTGTGTTCCATTTTTTAGTGTGGCAATGCCTTACAGGCGCCAACATTCAAGAATGAAAGAAATAACACAGCCGGAAATAGTGGAATACATTTTCAGATCATGATTCGTGATCTCGATGAAAAGCATGATCAGAGACAAATCATACTGAGACCCCCAACTCACAATCCTCTTGCCGTTGGGCCCCTCAGTTTTTTTTCAAATTCGCCATTTTGTTTTCCCATCGGTGTTGTGTCAATTAAGAATCCGTGTGACATGCAAAAACATACAAAAAATACAAAAATAAATGCTGCCAACCTCGACAACCGTGGGGAAATGTGCTAGAATTCGGGAATACCACATTTTTACATTACTGAATGCCATTGGTTAGTAATTATATGTTGTTAAAAGGCGAATAATTTGATTTCTTTGGTTAACAAAACTAGCTAAATGATATGTTCTATATACTAAAAACTTATTATGACAAACACGGTTGCGTATTTTCTGCTTTTGAATATTTTTAACTTCGATTTCATGCGTAAATTTTTCTTAGAAAACTGAATAAAATTTGTTCAATATATTTCTATTTTACTTCAAATAATCTGCATTGTTCATTTTTCATATATATTTTAAGCAAATCTCCACTTATTCCTTAAAAAAAATATTATGCACACGTAACGAATAATTTCAAATTTAACGGATAAAATTCTATGAACGCTGTCAGCAACTTTTCCCACAGCGGAAGTGGCATATGCAAGGTGCGAGTGTGTTGGTGAGTCGGAATTTTTGAAGTTACGTGACATTTGTCAATACGAATTTCTATGTAACAATACAAGCGCATTTGCCACCCCATAAAAATATGGCTTGTAGGCTAAGTAACGGGAAATCGGTCGGAGTTGGTGGTCTCAGTATTGTCTCTGAGCAGGATCCCAAGTCGATGTTGTAAGCGCATGTAAATCGATGATCTATATGGATCATAGTTGCTAATAAAAAAGGGCTAATATGTCAATGAACTTTAAGACACAAAAGATATTCTATTTTCATATGAATATTAGGATATCTTTTGCTCGGTAACTTGAGAAGTTTTGAAATAAATAATCAAAGTTTAAAATATCTCTGATAATATCGACTGAGTCTTTTGAAATCAAATATTTTTAGCGCGCACCTTTCAACCTACTTTCGCTCCGTTTAACGACTGTGAGGAGAGACAGAAGCAGCTATATGCTAGGATATATGAGACAGCCCATGTGCTGTTCATCTTGCTTACAAAAAATAGAAAAAAATGTATTGTATTATACAAGAAGGTAAGGTCGAAAAATATAAAATTGAATAATTTGCATACGTGTCTAAAAGTGAGTAACATCATTGCAAAAACTGTTTCTTGGTTCACTTTTTAGCTTAAATAAATAGAATAAATACAAAATGAAAGCAGACTTTTCGGTGCAGTTACATTTTCGTTTTATGGTGATTTTATATAAAAAACTTCGGATGAAATCAATGCTAGTTTCAACCGCTTGGTGTTTTGGGGTAACTTAATTAAATTGTACTTGATTTACAATATAAGACCACTATCGGCGTATTCTGATTTGTGTGAACTTCGTTCAGCTATAGATAGATAGATATATTTATTTGTTTATAAGCTTCGGTTTTACAAATTGATTGGCAATGTTTTTTTCAGCTATCGGTTAAAGATAAAAATCCAGAAATTAAGAATAAGGATCCAGAGTTATTGGCTTTATTTACAAAAAAATAAATAAATAAATAATTGGCGCAACAGGTCCGTATGGACCCAAGCCTAGCTTCTCACAACCATTCGTCTTGTGTGAGTTTTTTATTTTTGGGACGAATGGAAGGGATCTACAATTTTATGCCGAGTCCAAACGGCCAATTGAGAAGCTCTTTCATGACAGTTATACTCTCGGATGTTTGTCAGACGTTCGCTTTATTTACAAAATTAATTAACAATGCTTATGAAGGTATTGAAGTTAGTTAGTTAGTTTTATTAACAATTTGACCGGTTTCTAGGGAAAAATAAATTATTTTTTTTTCCTATAAAAATTATTTTAGACTCATTGAGTGGATGCACTTTAAATTTATCCTTATAAACAAATAGCTTTAATGCATGTATGTTTTCTAAATGTTTTGAATAGTTCAACATTGCATAGTGAACAATTGCTGTTTTTTTTTTAATTTTTGTATTCATTGCGCCGTACCTACTAATAATAAATTTTAGTCTGGCCTTTCAATTTACAGAAGCTCACAGTTGCGAAATTTTTTATGGAAAATATAGCCACTGTCAACTACTAAAATTTAGAGTCAAAAAAATGTTTATTACATTGCTTTGGAATCGGTACATCCAAAAGCATTTCGGCTTTTAATATGCAATGCATTCTTTCTTTTGTCTAATTCTGTACGCTGTAAATACCAACTTGTGTTAGGTTAGGTTAGGTTGAGTAAGGTGTGAGATCGTCATAAAAGACGGGCCCATCGCCATCCCCAGAAAACCATTACGGATAGAAACCTAAACCAAATCGCCCAAACAGGCAATTTTCCTGCAGAATTTAATTATTGTTCCAACACTGTTTGAGGAACCAACCTCCTCTAAGTTGATAATGAAGTTCCTGCCTAGGTGCCTCCTTCTACTCCGAGCAATTGCTTGACACTCGCAAAGAAGGTAGGAGATATCTTCCGTGACTTGTAAGCCCTCACAGTACCTGCATATATCCGTGTTATCTAAGATTAGTCTAATGGCATTCTTCCTAAGAAGGCAGTGTCCAGAGAGTATTCCTACCGTTAATCTTCACTTTGTTCTACTGAGATTTAGTAATTCTTCAGATATTTTCCTATTTAAAACGGGCCACATTGTCTTTGAGACCCTGTTTCCTTCTAGCTGTGACCATCTGGTGGCTGCTGTATTCAAGGTTTTATCGAGGACAACCCTTCTAGCAATGGCCATAGGTGGTCTGATAGCCTTAACCATTGTATTTAGTGGGAGCTCCGCTGATTCCTTGGCCAGAACGTCGGCTTTCTCGTTACCTTCAATATCAGAATGCCCAGGTACCCAACACAATCTGACATGGTTCTGCGAACATAATGCATTAAGCATCAACAACTTGATTATTTATTAATTTGTTTTGACTGTGTTCATACCGGCGACTCACAAATTTGGGTTGGAAATATCGGAACGATAAATACTTTACTGGAGGTCATATCCTTGACCTTACAATATGGCCCGTTTGGTATTCTCCCAGAATTATTAACATCGTTTGAAAGATAGATATATTCCGTTTTTCTTTTTATGTGAAGTGACACAAAATCGTTAAAATAAAGTCTATCAGCCGTCTGCCTTTTTGACTTTCAAAGCTCTGAAATTACAAAAAAAAAAATCACACCCTAAAGACGGTTGTTTTTCTAAAATGAGCGTTGTAGATATACCTCCTGTTCGGATCAATTTCCATTACACGACCTATTCCGAGAATGCCAGTGTACAATTCCTTTTCCACAATAAAAAATATATATATAAGAAAATGCCAAAAATGAACCAACAAACACATTTCGGATTCCAGGAAAATGTTGTTGAGAAGAAATTTGATACACATTTCAGTAGATGCCAGTTTGAACTTGAAATCTTTCTATTCAAGTTCATTGTTATGGGTTAATATAAATAAAGTTCGGCAACATTCCAGTATACGCAACTTTCTACACAGACGTCACTTCATTTGGCTTAGAGTAATTCTATTATGCGCTTTGTTAACACTTCAAATTTAATTTTGAAACTTTTTCTTTTCATTCCGGCAAATAGGAATTCGAAGGACCTATGCCTTCTTGATAGCTAAATTCGTTATTGTATACAGCGCCCTACTTTATAAAGACTTTAACCGCCTCAGGGCATCCAGGTGATGCGAAATGCATTAAAATTAAATCATGGTAACGAATCATTCAACAGGACTCTGTGCTATAAGTTAAAAGTTTCTTGTACACCCGCGTATCATTTAATTTACCTTACAGAGTTTTCCCCTGTTGCCTTTACTTTGTGTTGAAATGTTTCTTTTGCAGACTCTCTTGGTCCATATTTTCGCTGTACATCCTTGGCAGGTTGATTTTAATTTGTCGGTCCAATTGGATTATGGAAGCGGCTTACTTCACTGAATGCCAAATGATGAAAGCTATATGTACGGCAATGCTGAAGGACATTTTTAATTCAATTGAATTTTGGTTGAAAGAAAAATTATGTCTTTTGTTTTACGATGGTGGCAGAACTTTAACGTGGTTTTACTAATGCAGACAGTAAGACTTTTGATCTTTTCGGTGTGCTAATTCTGAACTGAACTTTCCTATATAATAATTTATGCCAAATCTGTTTTTATAATATTAATTAGAGTGTATTCATGTCCGGTCAAGGAAGTGCCTTTAATTAGTTTCCTAATAAAAGGGTACCGATCGAAAACAAATCGCGTTGAAGTCTGATTGGTTAAGCAATTGGCGGTTTTCTCTACATTGCTTCTCCTAAGCAATGAGTTAACAACCGATTGCTACTAATTGCTGTCATTGCGCCTTTCTAATAATCACTTTCATCGTTCACGTTAAATATATTTTAGGTCAGAATTTTATACCCATTTCGTTCCGATTTGCGTCGTTTCGAAGTTGCGTTATTTTAAAATTATCGTCGTTTCAAAGCTGCATCGGTTTTATTTCAGTTTGCGTCGTTCACAATGAAATGAAATACATATCTATTTTTTTATTTGAATTAATACTACAACTTGTTTTTAGGATTTGCGTGGCGTTTTTCTGGTCCCAATTAACGACGGTAATCGGCGGTTTCGGTGTATTTAAAATTTCGCTATTGTGAGTTCGACACTAAATATGATTTTTAGTACGGCGCTTTGTGTTCTGCCATAGTCACCAATTTACAGAATTCAACGCCGCCGAATCAGTTTTGTAGAAGTATGGAAGTGAAAGATCGAGTTTGTTTAACAGCTATGTGATTTCAATAAGACGGCGCAACTTGCCTTTCATCAAAAGAAACATGGGATGTATTAAAGCTAAGTCGACGTCAATTGACCTTAAAGTTTGAAGTTTAAAGCTGTCCGATTTGAAGGATTTAAAATTTTTTTCTTTGGGACTGCGTTATTCTGCTGATCTAAGCAAATAAGCTAGAAAAATGTCCGACCTTCATAACAGCGTTGTTTGCACCATTGGCAAGATTGAGCAGTAAAATAAATTACAAATATTTAAATGATATGTATTAGCAAGGTTAGGTAAAAAGGCTGTCTTGAAGGACACACTGTAAAGTTTAGAAAAAAATGCTGCAAGACCCCTTACCGCTGTCTCTAAAATTTTTTCTTTACAAATGAATTCGCTTTTTTTTATTCTTCTTTCTTGAATACGCAAATATTGCTTACGTTGGGCACAAATATTTACAACTTCAATTACCGGGTATCAAGCAGAACCAGCGATGAATCGTGAGAACAGAAATGTGAAATCTTGCACTTTAGAAAATAAAGCAAAAAACACACACACTTAGACAAACACTGAAACAAAAGGATTAAAAAGAAGAAAAATGTTGCTTTTGCATGATTTCTATATTTATTTATTTTTAAACGTAAGTGCCTTTCGTTTCATTTTCTACCCACGCCTGGCTTTGGTAAAAGTAAGAATAAAAAAAGTAGGTATGACCCCCGCCACAATAATTTTGCTACATTTCGTTTGCTGGACGATATTAATTTCATTTATAATTTAAAAGGGTCTCTCTTTGAAATCATTTACACAATATAGTGTTGGTTTCCTCAACTGAATGAAAGACAATTTCTCTTTATATTTTTTTTATTGAAGTCCGCCTTCGTGGAGCAATTCCAACCGACTGAGCCATAAACAATAAGTGGAATCATTTAAGGATACAAATGTGTAGGAGGGGATGGGATGGGTATAAGAGGTTCACAATTGAGTGGACAGGAGAGAGTTGAGTGATCCTCAGTTTGGTTGCCTTACAATAGCTTTTCTGGCACTACGCTAAATAATTCTGAAATGATTCCATTCCACTTTTTCCACAACTGAAGCGGTGATTTGTTGGTTCAAAAAACAATCCAGCGGACATAGTATCGGGTGGTTCATACACTTTTGAACTAATGCAAAGCCTGTGGTTTGATGGGCCATCATTTTTATACTTTCCGATTGAATGTTGGCTGAAACAAAGGGTACCTTCCCCTATAGCTGAGTTAGAAACCAATAACCCTGTTCAAGGATGAAATTGAAGAGTTAACGAAGAAGCAGAAGATAAGCCCAAAAAGTGTCACCACAACACTCTATAAGGCTCTTGCGAGTTGGTGGGCGTTTGCTGAATGCGAACAAACCTTATAGTGTCAAATGTCCTATACTCCTGCCCAAAAACTCCCTATTTGTTAATAATCTTGTTGTCCACTGCATGTCACTATAATTTTCATGCAGGTATCCAAACTCTGGTCGCTATTTTGAAGACAGTGGTTGTGAGTCATCAACGCTCAAAATGTTGCCAAGAAGACGGTATCTTCGTGTCATCACTGCTTTCGTTACAGACCGAATCTTTTGAAGCAGATCATTGGCGATCTTCCAGCCAGCCGAGTGACGATATCCAGGCCATTCGCGAGATCAGGTGTGGACTTCTGTGCGCCCTTTCAAACATCGCAAAGGCGTCGCATAAGGCATATGTGGAGGTATTTATTTGCTTTGCGGCGAAAGCGACGCACCTAGAATTAGTATCGACATGTTGCACGACGTAGCCTATGTGGGGAGATTTATTGCGACAACGGGACCAATTTTGTGGGAGCTCGTCATGAGCTTAAGGAACTATATAATGTGGTCTTGGAGCAGCAGAAAGAAAATACTATCTCATCGTGGTGCGCCTTCCATTGCATGAAGTTCGTGCACATACCTCCACGAGAGCCACATGTCGGCGGCTTGTGGGAAGCGGCAATTAAGTCGGCAAAATGCCACCTCTATTGCGAGTAGGTCATATTTTTTATTTTTCATTCTGAACTGATTATTATTATTATTTATTATTATTATTATTATTATTTTTCATCAATTAGAGCTACAAACTCAATTAGACAACTTAAAAACTATTATAATTATGAACTTAAAACTATTCCTGTGTTTTAAAATATTAATTGTTGTGATAGAGAACAGACATTATAAGATTCTTAAAAGAATCTCTAGAATAGTTTCCAAAAACATCAATGCGATCAATAACTAAATTTAATTCGCTGGTGCAACGTTCAATCGGTTCATTACTGCCATAATTCGTTCTGTGAAACCGACCTCGAAGATGAAATTTCATACGCAAATTTCTCCCAGGAAAGAAAAAGTTCATCCGCTCAAGTAAACAGGGGCATTTAATGTGGTAATTAATTACATCTCTTATAAAAATTATACAGAAATACTTGCGCCTATTTTCAAGAGTCAGCATATTAAAAAGAAGGCATCTGGTTAAGTAGGGTGGAGTTTCTATATTCCACCTAAGCTTTTTAAAAACGAACCTAGTAAAACATTTTTGCACCCTTTCTATCCTGTAGGACTGGTTTTGGTAGTAAGGGTTCCAGATTATACTACAATAATCTAATACCGATCTTACTAATGCAAAGTATAGAGCCTTCAGTGCGTAAGGATCAGAGAATTCTTTTGTATTACGCCTAATAAAACCAAGCATTCTAAAAGCATTACTCACAATGTAGTCAATATGAGGCTTAAAGGTGAGTTGTGAGTCCAATACAACTCCAAGGTCTTTTTTTTGATGTACTTTTTCAAGCTGGACATTATTAATTTGATAATAGGAGGATATTGGACTAAAGCATCTTGCACAAGTAAGTGTTTGACATTTAGATATGTTTAAATCTAGAAGGTTGTGTTGACACCAATTAGCTAGACTGTTTAGATCATCTTGAAGAAGCAAGCAATCTTCAGCAGTTTGAATGCAGTGAAAGATTTTTAAGTCATCAGCGAACAAAAGACAGGTGGAATTACGAATACAAGACGGAATATCATTAACAAAGAGGACGAAAAGCAATGGTCCAATGTGACTCCCTTGCGGAACACCTGATGTTGCAAAGATAGGCTCCGAAAGACAACCACCAATCTTAACATATTGAATTCGGTCTCTTAGATAAGACGATATCCAATCTAACAGAGGGGAGCCCAACCCAATACATTTTAATTTTTGGATCAGCACATTATGATTTACTCTGTCAAAAGCCTTAGCAAAGTCGGTGAAAATTATGTCAGTCTGAAAACCGCGTTCAAAGTTTGTTACAATTTTTTCGCACAGGATTGCTAGGTTAGTGGCTGTGGATCTACCTTGAACAAAGCCGTGTTGAGAATCGGATATGATTTCCTTGACAAAGAAATTTAATTTATTACACACAATCTTTTCCAAAATCTTGGGAATGACTGATAGCTTACTTATAGGCCTATAGTTAGTGACATTACGCTTGGATCCGGCCTTAAAAATAGGTGATATGTAAGACACTTTCCACTCGTTAAGAAAATTGCCAGTCCTAAGGGATATATTAAAAATAGTACATAACGGTAAAGCAAGTGATGTAGCACATCCTTTCAAAAAAATGGGAGAGATGCCATCTGGACCGACACCCTTTTTTACATCCAAACCTGTTAACGCACTAAAAACATCCGCTGGGCTTAACTGCAGATTTCTTACCGAGACCTGATTTAAAGAACTGAAATCTTGACGAATAACTCGAGAGGATGGGCAATACACGGATTTGAAGTAATTTGCAAAAAATGTGCAAATGGTGGCAGTATCGCTCGATTCCTCTTCAAGATATTGCATACAGTTTGGAAGGCCAATGCATTTTCGCTTATTGTTAATAAAGGTCCAAAAATGTTTACTATTTTCTTTGACTTTAGCCTCAGCTGACAATACATAACTACTGTAGAGAAATTTATTAAGATAATCAAACTCTTTCAGAGACTGCAAGTATTTCAGTTGAAGAAATGAGTTTTTTTTGTCCCGTTTATACAATTTATATGCCTTAATCTTTCGATTTTTTAAATTGGATAATCTTTTATTGAACCAGGGAGGATTAGAATTTGACTTTATTCGCTTTTTTGGGACAAACAGCTCCAGTGCATATTTTACACGGTCACTAAAAACTTTGTATGCGTGCTCGATGTTATTTTCTGTAAGCAAGTTATTCCACGGTATAGCAGCAAAAAATCGATTAATTACATTAAAATTAGCGCGTTTGAAATCAAATGTTAGAGTACTTGATTCTTTTACATTTTTGATATAATCAAAAAATTTTACTTCTAGAAAAACACTTTTATGATGAATTGTATTTTCAATAACTGGAATGTTAACAAGGTCAATAGAAGTATCAATTTCCCTATCAACAAATACCAAATCTAGTTGGCGATTTAGGCTATTACAAAAATTATTTATTTGAACAAGATTAAATTGGCTAAAAAGATCTATGACCGCAATTTCTATATTTGACCTGACATTAAAAGGAACTAGATATTTGTCATCTAAGTCAAGTTTCCATTTAATATCTCCTAAATTAAAATCACCCAAACAAATAATATGATCGCTACTGTTTAAATTACTCAAAAAAGATCCCAAATTGGACAAATATAAATTATACATCTCTAGAGAGCTACCTGAGCGAATGTAGCACACAATTATATATAAATCCGCATGACTGGTGGAAGACAACTTGATAATTAAAAGATCTACATCAAAAGTAGGCATATTAATCTTAAACGGAATTTCATTAGCGGATATATGGGTTCCAACAGCAACAAGAACTCCACCTCCTCTTGAAAAACCAGTTTTGATATGACAGCGATCCTTACGGAAGACTTCATAATGCTTTTCGTTAAACATTTCTAAATTCTTATGATCGTCATTAACCCAAGTTTCAGTGAGAACAATAATATCATAATCGCGCGCAGAAAAATAAGAATATAATTTATCCAATCTGGTTCTTATACCCCCAGTATTTTGATAATATATACTCAAGTTACTAAGTTTTGAGTTGGAAACAGCTCCGACAATATTAGAATCAACAGCATGATAATCACAATTTGAAACAGCAGCATCACCAACAGGAACAGTACAGGTAGGTGTAGCATCAGGCGAAACGAAGCAGGGAGCGAGGGTGGTTGCGGTAGGACTATCCACAATGTGGTCTATGGTCTCGGTGCGCTCCGAACGCTCTCTTCGTTTTTTGACCAGAATTTGAAAACTTCGCACACGAATTCCCTTCATCCAAACATTTGAGTTCAGAAAAGAACCGATTAATTCCTCAGGTACACCGAGTTTGAAATTAATATGCGTTAAAGAATCCAAATCAGCATCAGTTTTTACTAATCTGTGACAAGCGAGCATTGAAATGTCAACCTTGAATGCCGATGACACATAATCAAGAATATGTTCACAACTTGTAGTAGGTTTGAAAGAAGACAGGTGGAGCCATTTAAACTTGTTGATTACATCCAATTTTATGCCATCGGTAGAGCTAGTGTTTGTTCCAATTATTGAACTTCCCATTTTTTTACGTTTTGGAGCAGTAGTTATCCTTGATTCAGAATTTGCAGCAGCAGCATCAGCGGAGTCACTCGGATTGATAATAGAGTGCATATTATTAACAGCGTATAAATGTTCATCGGCAGCAACCGTCAACACATTATTATGATTATGCAGAGCAGTAGTGGCAGCAACAACAACAGCAGCGACAGCATCATCTGAATGCTCACTATTTGGTTTCGGCAGTGGCTGAGAGGCAGTGAGAGTGATGTTAGGCGTCGGTGTCGGCCCAACAGCGGCAACCGCATCGTCCGAATGCTCGCCACTTGTTTTCGATAGTGGCTGAGAGGCAGTGAGAGTAATATTAGATGACGGCCCGGCCTGTTTGTTGCGGGGTGTATGTGAGTCATTTAAAGACAGCTGTTTCGCAGCAGTTTTTTTCGGTGCACTCGAAGCAATAGCTGGCGACGGCGAACCACGAGTGGGTGCATTGACCCTGGATACCGATTGCGAACGTGTAACAATGTTTGATTTCTTAGAAGAAATTGATGATGGACGCGCTAAGAGTTTCTTTAAAGCGAGTATCTCACTATACAATAAATCGAGTTTGGAGTTTATATAATCCGTCTCGAGCAAAGGTTGATTACACTTAGTACATAAAGCAAGATCCATTTAGAAATTCTTAATACTAGCGATTTAAAGTTAGCAAATTAGCAAATAAGAAAATAGAGAGAAAAGCGAAAGCACATCAAGTAGCGACGATTGCTTGGCTTGCACTTGAAATTGCAGACCTTTTTGACATATGAAGAGTTTTCGACCGTAATTGCGAAAATTGAAGCTATTATGGATTCCCGCTCAATTTGTGTTTTAGGACCAGATCCAAACAACAAACAAGTGTTAACTCCACACGGAAAAAATTTTAAGGTCCAATCAAGAAAAATGAGCGCAGAATCACGAAAAGTTTGTCTAGTTTTAGAGCTTAGCTCAGGATTTACTAATTCACGACTTTTTATTCGCAGTTCTATAAATTGTACGAAGTGAAGATATTGACCCTCAAAAGTCGGGAATCGCCACTTTTTATTGTCAATGATGCGATCAAATGAGGAATACATATTGCAATAACCAATCGCAATTTGACACAAATAGTTATTAATTTTCTATTACTATAGATTGTGAATTGCAAAAATAATTCGTAAATTACCACTTTTGTGTTGTAAATTCTATAAATCGATTGGAAAGAGTGCAAAAGTCATTTACAAGATTTGTAATTGCTCAATTGAAATGGAACCTTGATGAAAGACCCTCTTATTCTACTAGATGTGCATTAATAGGGTTAGATACCCTTGAGAAAAGACGTAATGTTCAGTGTATATTGTTTGTTCATGATGTGTTTTCTTAAGGCATAAAGTGTCCTGAAATTCTAGAGAATTTTTTGTTTTACGCACCTGAAAGAATACTCAGATCTAGAAATTTATTATTTAATCCTAGGCATATTTACAAGTATGGTCTTAATGAGCCTACTACTAAATGTATTAATTTATTCAATTCTGTTTGTACAGAAATTGATTTGTGTGATGATAGAGAGAAAGTTAAATCTGTAATTTTAAATATTCATGTATCATAATAAAATTTTGCTTCTTGTTAATTTATTAATTCCTAAGTTACTTAAAACCTATTGTATTATACTATATATTTTTAATTATTATATCACCATATATTATATCCGAAATCTGTTAGAGTTAAGCTCGGTAGATGAATAAAGTAAAGTAAAGTAAAGTAAAGTAAATTCCGATTTCCTCCCTTAACAAATTACAACCATTTAGTCTTGAATTGCAACTCAAAAGTGTAGATTTGCGAACAAAAGGGGTAGATTTACCGCTTCAGTAGTTGCAATTTACGAATTCGTAATGGTAAATTGAATCTTTTTTTTATCAATTTGCATTTCATATTTTGCAATTTACGATTCTTGAGTAGTGATTTCAGGCATCACCGTATTAAATTGAAATTGTTTTATCATGAAATTAGAAAACTTTATTCCCAATTTACGACTTATATCTTATGATTTACAAATCAGAATTCGTAGTTTAATTATTTAGGATATTTTCGAATACATATTTAAAGTCACATTTTATAATTTGTTTCCTCCTGACATCCATGAAAAGCATACGGCGCCATATCGTCCGGAGACAACGGGACTTGTCTGGGCTGGGTTTTCGGTCTATGCTAAAATTTAAAATACAAACAAATTATTTAGAAGAACTTGCCATTGATACATTGAACATTTACAATCGTTTTCAATTACATATGATATTTTAGATTCCATTCCAATTTAAACTTCTTTCTAATAGCCCTACCTACTTAATTTTTTTTGTATTATTCAAGATATATTCGAAAATTCTTTACAATTTGTTGGTTAGTACACTCACTATCTCTACGATTGAGTTATACTTGTAAATAAATAAAGCCAAATGCGCATGGTTGGAGCTGTCCATGCAGAAAATGAAAGAACTTAAAAGGATTCCTTTACATGGACCATGGACATGCTATGACGTTTCGTTTTTGTCGGCTGCCTGTGCGCACAAAAATTTCACACATCGGGTAGTTAATTCCATGGAAATTACAAAAAAATATTTCTCTACGTCATCTTACGTTTTCAATTTACATGTGTTAAATTATTATAAGATTTCATTGATTCATCATTTGTAAATCAGCAAATACTTTTTGCAATTTGCGATTGTGAAGTACTGCTTGAGAGATTGACCCATTGAAGTGGTAAATTGCGCCAAAAAATATCGCAAATCACTACAAATAAAAGAAGCTCGAATTAATACTTCTAATCGCAAAATTCAACAAGCAGAATTTTGTATTCTACGCCGTTTTCAATGTCGAACTACGAATTTTTATATCAATCCAAGAAAAAATCTTGCGACAAAGATATAATTCGTGAATTGCAACTCAAAATTTTTGATTTTCAATTCTTTCCGTGTATTAATTGGTAAAGTTTTAAATTTTCTTCCAGAGCCTACCATTCCAGACGATATACCTCCGGTAAAACGATGGCGACGACTTACGCAGATTTAACAACACTTTAGGACGAGATGGTCCAAAAAGTGTCTGCTAGAGTTGCAGCGACGGACGAAGTGGAAAACAGCTTCCGATAATATTGCCGTGCGTACCGCAATGGCTTCTGGGAAAAATCGAGCGATTTATCACTGGTGCGGATGGGAAAATTCGTCTAGCAGATGTTCGAGTCAAGGGTAGTGTGCTCAGAAGACCAATTCATCGCCTGTATCGAGTTGTTCAAGTACCTCTTATCCCATTCGACCCTTCAAGGCCGTATGTATATATCACTTGTTCTATATTAAATGACTTAACTTTTCGAAAACTAAACTTGGCAGCACTTAAATTGTTAATTCTATGAATACTGCATGTATAGTATTTTTTTGTGGAATCCAAGCTTGAATCTTTGTCATATAAAAAAAGCAAGTAAACATAGAATGATTATTGTTGCAAGGCTCACTGAGTTCTAGGGTTTAAGACGACTTGCGTCGATAAACAGTCAGTAACGTGGGTAAAGCTGGGGCCACCACATTGCAATATCACCAAACAAAGTTTTTTTTGGGAACTGATTGCTTTTAAGGACCATATTGCCAACTGGTTTCCCAGAAAAACCGGACACCGACGGAGGGTATTACACTTGAAAGTGCCTTCCTTGTAGAGCAACCGACTGTGCTATACTACTTTCAATGTTCACTTCAACTTGTTCATACCTACTTATTGAAGTGGGTACATCGGGCGACCACCTCATCAGGGTACCATGTTACATATTAGTACTAAGAAACCATTTTCCATTCTATATATCAGTTCCAGGAATACTTTTTTGAAGCCTTTCAAAAATGATTTAAACCAAAAAAAAAACCTAACTCCTCTCAATTGTGTAAAACGTCCTTTGAGTGAACCATTTAATAATGCAAAAGCAGGGTTATTACGCTCCACCAGCGTTTCAAAAAGATCCCCAACAAAGGGAATACACAAATTAAATCCTTTTTAATATTCGTTGTCGCGACCAGCTACATTGCTGATAGCGACACTTTTCACTTGCCCTTGCCTCCTTTTAATGGGAAATCCAACAACGGGCAAGGGTATGCCGAGTTTTGTATCGAAATTGTTTCCTCGTGTGCGGTTGCGAGTGGCCAAGAAATCATATAAATATACATTTCCATTACGGGCTAAGTGAAAACAATTTCTCATGCCCAATGTCCTTTTTTTGTAGGAAGTCTGTGTCGGTTGGTATTTCATTACGCATATATGTACATTGTACACATATGCTTTTTATGTATGCTTATAGCATTTATTTTTTTGCTTAAATAAAATTGTCGATATTGTGGATTGCTTGTTTGGCGCCAAAAAAAATGTGTTCCGCTGTTGCCCTCGTCCTCGTCCTTCCATAGTACACTTCGTGGTCTCTTATGATTCTTTTGTAACTTTCTGTGTGTGTGTGGCCTTCGTAGGCAGGCAGCCTTTTTTTTTGCATTGTTGGGGATTTTACGGATAAAGTTGTTGTAAGTTTTCCATAAATTGTGGCAATTTATTAAAATGCGAACATTTTCATTTGCTTGAAATTATTGTAAATGCGATATTTTAAATATTGCCGCGACGTGCAGACGTGGTTATTGGAGTTAAGTAATCTGTTCAGAAGGAAACAGTCGTTAGTAGTGCGGAACTACGAGAGCATGAATCGGACTATTAATCTATTTGCTCGTAATGTTGGGGCTATCTTTCGTATGAAGTGATTTACATCTTGACTGTCATATTGAATACAAAATATTGGTAAAACAACAATGGAGATGAAAAACGAAGCAAATCTGAGCAATTTCCTTGGGCACCTTTTAGTGAAAGTGTCCTTATGCATTCACCGATATATAGGTGTCTGTAACCACACTGCCCATTAAGAATAATACCGTCATAAGTCCTACAAAAAGGTTATTTTTGTAGTGGCATACCAGGTGAATATGTTTAAGCCAAAAGTATACTTTGTTGACCACTTATTGTTCCTGAACATTTTATTTTATTGCAAATCACTTCCACGGCCTCAGCTTTTTATCTACCACCTACCTTCTAAAATAATTAAAAAAAAAAGGACTCATCAAACTTTTGGTGAACGGGAAAGTTTAGTGTGACCCAGTCGAGCGTTTTATTTTCATTCATTTATGAATCCCCTCCAAAGCCCAAGAGTGTAAAATGGGCTAAAGCCAAATTTGTAGAGAAAAAATACAGACCCCAGGCGGTCACTTTTGTTCCAGCTACGACGGAACTACTCGCACTACAACATAAATGTAAACACCAGTACTCGCCAGGAGCCTTCGAGTCAGAACCTATTTTCCACACAGATAACTGCGAGTGACCAAAACGAATTGCCTTTAGGACTTCCATCCGTCGTTAAAGAGTTCCATTTGATTTATTTTGGGAAGAAAGGCACGCCTACGCCCCCAACAAAATATCGCACATACGCCCCCGCATCACATTTTCGTGTGTTGTTCATGCCTCTGTCCATATTCTTTGTGCAAATTCAACAAAACCGTACACGGAATCGACGTCACGTGAGTGGATACCATTCACACCTGACGGCGCACACACTCAATCAAACAGCTCCAAAACACTATACAAGTGCTTACATCCATTCACCCGGTCATTTCGAATTCATGGCTAATGATTAATACAAGAATCCCTGAATGGAAAGCCAAGATTTCTGTTTGTCATCTTGTTGTGAATAATGGTGAACATAATTTAATTAAGCGCCGTGCCGTCCGAACCTGACAAATCTTGTGGCCGCCCAACGCCTTCAGCATCCAGCAAGCAGCATTAATTATTATCTGGATAAGCCGAATTTATCTAGTATCACTATTCCTTCGCGTGGAATGAGAGAAAACCGAATAACAATAACGACTTTTTCTCTGTTCGGTTAATGATTCCACGAGTGATGACGACTACCGGGAATTAGCCGCTCCTTTAACTGTGTGTGTAGTCCCCATGGCTATTCTCGTAGGTAAAATATAATCCTAATTAATGATTTCCTTAGATGGAATACACGAGAAGCGTCCAAGGACTCGAGGCATAGAGTTTGCCCGTAGGAATAATAATGATTGTGTGTATATTCGAGTAAATGGTTCTTTGTAAATTCCGAATCAAGGACTTTAATTGTTTGATGCTTCGTTCCGTGCTTCTTCTTCTTTTGATTTCAACTTTTTTGTTTCGAGAACTTTCTTTTTTATGCATGTACTTGACCCGCACCCGATGTTGATGCGACGACGACGACGATGAAGACGAAGAGCGGAAACTGAGAAAGCAAAACGAAACACAAAAGCTGAAGGGCGACAAAGTGGAAAACAACAACTTGACAGATACAATAAAATCCGTCGTATTCTATGTAACGAGAAAGGCAGAAAGCGCAAGAGGAAAAAAGGATAACAATGACAACTTGAGGATGAAATATTTGATTTTAAAAACTTGAAATTAAGAAAAGTTTTTCAGCTGCTCATAGAGTGGAATCTTTCTGTTTCACTTCAGCTGTGCTTTTCTACTTACTCTGGTCCATTTTGGTGTGAATAAATATTTAAGGGAACTCTTAATCCTTTCATTTATGCGCTCAAGGACACTATTAAAATTGTTTGCTTGGCATTTGTGTTAATGGAACAATGAGTGTAACTTTTACAGTCATACAGCAGCGGAGGGGAAACATTGAAATTGCTGTCACTGCTACTGCAGTATGAACACCTAAGGCGGTTCGTATACATGAATTCACTTCACATGTACACACAACGCATTGTGAGATGAAGTGTAAAATGCCTCGTGAAATGTTGCAGTCTACATTAAGGACCGTTCTATTTTAATTCCATACAAAACAAAACATAATGCTGTTGTTCTTTGTGCTTTTACAAAGTGCTTTGGTTATATGACATGGTGGAAGGGTTTCGTCGCATTAACAACACAAAAGGGGGTGGTTCTCTAAATCCTTTGTCGGTTTGAAATTAAATTTTCGTGTTAAATTTGGATTACTCGACGGTAGTGGCAAGACCACAAAGTCATCGCTCATGTATAAAGGCACAGAGCCAAGAAGAAAATGTCGATGACCGACTTAAAATTCGGTTTCCTTTCACGAGCAAGTAGATGACTATGCAATTAAGAACTAGCCAAGAGCCATCAACATCTGAAATGATGTTGCACTTGGGCTACGTTAACCGAACACTATAGTTCGAAGGCTTCACAAACGTCGTTTTAATGCTGTTATCATGCTTAAGAAGTTTTGAGTTATTCTCTATGGAGCCAACCCCTTTTTAACATTATAACAAAAAATGAGTCGACTATTTTTCGGCTAGGCTTAAAGTCCTTTGCATAGGAATGAACGGAACTTCAACCATTGGGTAGTCCAACAATTCTTTCACCGGCTAGGAAACCCTCCACTGGAGCACAGAAGGGAAGGGGATTTTACAGAACTCACTCACTCACCACAACAGCACCGGGCGTCTACAGGAAATACAGGAAAATAACGAGGGTAGTCACTCCAATACTGTAGCGATCATTAAACGAGTTTTACATGATAGTATATTAATTGGTTCAATCAGTGATTTATTACTAGCGGGCTATCGTACTGACAGTTTGAGACATTTTGGACTAAACTTTAATATTCGCACTAAATATTATATGGAAAATTTCGGAAATAGAGCCTGGATACTTAAAATTATTATTGGTAATATGCATTGCAACTATGCTACGCTGAGTCAATCCCGACTAAGGGGTGGTTCTGCCGACAGGATAGTAGGAAAAAAAACAACTCGAGAATAAGAAACATTTTAGTAGAACATTTTTGAATAAATTTAGACGAATCTCTGTTCAATGACGGAAGAGAAATTCTTGAAACTGAAGTCCTTATTGTTGACGATAAGACTCTTTGGCCTCCCACTCCATCCATGTAGATAGTAAGAATAAAAAGACAAATTAAATCTCTGTAGAAATACGGATGTTCGTAAAATGCACAAATTTATTTGTACAGACATGTGGTTCAAGTGTGCGCACTTTTGACTTTGAAGCAGTATTGCAATAAAGTTTAATTGGCTCTTAAATTTGGTTACTTATTAGTTAGTACCAAGTTATCAATATAAACAAATTAGGTTGCCTTTTAGCTAAAAAATCGAAACAAGTCAAACTGCTTAGAATTGCGCCCATGTGGGGCTAAGTGTTCCCAGGCTCTGAAAATCAAAGTTTATACAAGGGCCCAGAAGTCATCCGATTTCGTTTGGCTCTCATTTTTTTTCTAAATGAAAAACTTCGATTCTGTCTTCTGATTATGTTTATTTGAACCTTTAGAATTTCATTGGGAAGATGATATCGGCCAAATGGGCGCCGTCATAATTGATTGCCATACGGGCTCGTTTTATGGCATATTTCATCACTTCGGCGAGAACTCCGGGCGACAGATTCTCGCACTCGTGTCGAATGTTGTCCTTGAGGGCTTCTAGGGTGTCGGGCTTGTTCACTTAAACACGGGACTTCAAAAAACCCTATAAAAAATAGGGTTAAATCGGGCGATCTTGCGGGCCAGTGCAAATCGCCAAAACGAAAGATGAGGCGACCCGGGAACACCGCCTTCAGAATGTCGGTTGTGGCTCGCGCAGTGTATGCCGTAGCTCTGTCCTGTTGGAACCACATGTCCTCCAGTCCTAATTCGTGCAATTGTGGCAGAAAAAACTCGGTTAACATGGTCCTATAGCGCGCACCGTCCACTCTTGTCGTTTGACCAGCGGCGTTCTCGAAAAAAAAAATGGCCCGATGACTCCTCCAGCGTGAACAGTGCACCATGCAGTAACTTTGAGCGGGTGTAATGGCTCCTCGTGCATTACTCGTGGATTTTCGGTGCCCCAGAAGTAATAGTTTTGCTTGTTCACGTACCCGCTGAGGTGGAAATGAGCCTCATCGCTCATTATGATTTTGGTGGAAAAATCATCCACTTCGTCCTCGAGATTGAGGATTGGTCGTAGGTTACACGCGTTTGGCGGTCGATAGGCCGCAGCTTATGCACGGACTGGACTTTGTACGGGAACATGCGCAAGTCTTTGACCAAAATTCGCCTTAGGGACGACCGGCTGATGGCTCATTGCGCGGCACGGCTTCTGGTCGATGTTACCGGCGGCAGCTCGACATGCTCGCCAAGAGCGGCTATATTCTTGGCACAACGGGCGCTCCGGGGCCGGCTACTCTTGGCAACATGTGGTTGCATACTCTTCAAGGTTGGTGGCCAAACGGCGCAGTGTTTGCGCAGTCGGTGTCGAAAGAACGCGCAATCGGCGACGGAATTCGCGCTGCGCCAACACTATAGACAGAATTGTTACGCAACAAAAATAGACACGATTATTCCGCGTTCTTGGGGAGTGTATCGCTCCATGGCTTGTTCACTTGTATTCTACATCTGTCTAGTCCACAACTGTCAAAACAGATTTGACATTGGCGGCCATTTGCAAAAATAAAACCATCTTCCAATAGGGTGATCTCATTTGGCCCACGTTGTATAAGACCTTGAATATTCCAGTGGCCAGTCGGGCTGTATAGCACCTATGCTTTGGACTCTATCTCAAACGAGGATGAAATTTTGTGCATAGTCCTGACCGCTTCACTCCATTGAAAAGCTTCGCCCGTAGACCATCCACTGAAAAAAAAAGTCAGTGTGCTTAACGTGCTGTGTTTAAAAATCCAAATCAAAATAAAAGTACCCAAACAATTTATATAATAAATGTAACAGAAAGCAGAGAAAATAAGGCACCTGTATTTTTTACCGACATACATACCCAACAAACATACCCTGGAACAACTTCAAACTAAATAAAAATAATCGGATTTGCATATGCTTGCAAAAGCATAAAAATTATTGACAGCATATCCATTTTCAGGTTTCAGCCCATACATATAAATTTATGCATCTCATCACTGGCTAGAAAATAAAATCTCACTCTTAAATTTCAAGTCCTTCAGTGCGAGACAAAATCCAAACCAAAGCTGCCATGCAAGGAGCTTTTCAACCCTCCCCGGCTAAGAAAGCAGTTCGCTTCACTAATCCGAAATTCTCTGCTGAAATACACAGCAAAGTCCTGGCATTAAATTGACCCTGTTTTGGTTTGCATGAATAAATTTTAAGAGGAAGCCTTTTTCCTTTTACTTTTTGTTTGCCCCTTCATCCTGCGTTAACTGAAAGCTACCACATTTAAAAACCCTATACATAATCTAATTTTTAGTGCTACAAAAACTACGTGAAGTCAACAGCATGCCCGCACAGATCAGAGTTGCTTGTCAAATTTCCATCGTCATTCTCCTTTGCCTAAACGAAAAGGGTGGAGTGTGTTGAAGTATGAGTCTAGTTGTAGTTCATACAACTGGGCTGTCAGAGCAGTTCATTCCGGGGAAAAGCAACTCAAAGTTGCACGTAAACATTAGTCGGGGCAAAACCTGACTCTATATAGAGACAGTAAGCCGGACAACGGGACTAACTTTGCATGTTTAATATAATTTGAGTAATAAAACAAAAAAAAAAACTATTTAGCTTCGGATCCTTAAATATTCATAGAATCTATGTAGATTTTGATCCGACACACCATGACCCTTTTCGGTGGAGTGGGTGTGGGAGTTCCTCTCACATGGCTTCCCCAAGGCTGTACTGCTTCCAGCTAAAACTATTCATTTATATTGGGTGGGTGATTGCGAGCGGGCTGTGGGCGAGTGACTGAGTTGAATCGGATGTCAGAACAACGTTTGACAATCTTAGCCAATTTTCAGAAGCCCCTTTCGCTGTTTTCCGTTCCGCAGACGAGGGGTGTACCACTGAATATTCAGATGGGCTCAAGCGTGCGTACAGTATGAGTAAAGTGTAACCCTTTTGCCAATGAATATATTGAATCTTATTCCAGATGCTTATCGCTGGCTTCGTAAATTTTAAATTATTCATATACGCACGTACGTGTATAGGGCAGCATTCAAATTTCATGACAGCGCCAAATCCCGAATGCCAGCTGTGAACACATGTATTCGGGGATGATTGTCGATAAGAGGCCGGGTTATAGACTACAATATTGCGATGAGGGAATGTTATCCCGGGCACATGTCTGCATGTGATAATCCTGGAAAACAATGATGCGTGGAGATTCTTTCAATTATCTGGACATCATCTAGGAAGATTCCTTTTTGTCGTTGGCATGCAAACTGCTATTGCATGTCTTGCCTGGGCTGTTGCCGATTGTCCCGATTGTCATGCAACTTGATTTTGAGTGGGTGATGAGAAATCCGGATAAGCTGATGCGTGTGGCATTTTGATGGGATGTTTAGTGAAGTGTAGGATGTATCTGAGAAAGCAATATACTTTGGATACATGGAATGGAGAGAGTCGTGTCGCAGATTTGTAGTGAACGGGAAAATAAGAAGGATTCGGTTTTCGCATTTGGGTTGAATGGAGAACTTTTTTTTATGACATGTGCGGTTGGATGATTCTCATAACCGATGGGAAGGACAGAATAATAATTTGTACATTCATTTAGAGCTAGGATACTAGGAAAGGCTTGTTCAATCATAGTTATTGTGTTATATATAAGCTTCCTTTTAGGCAGTAAGCGGCCAGACCTTTGAGACAAATACTACCTCATTCACTTGTCGTCAACATTAACCAGCCGACTTGGCTGATTCCAAAACGAATATTACACATCCTAGTACAAGTAACCCTCCTATCAGAAAATGCTATAAATTTTGCGATTGGCCCCTAATGTCAGTTCTGTTTTGACATTTGTGTAGTAAACACATGCGAAATACACGTTAATAAACAATGTTACGCTACACTGCTCCAGAACGCGGAATATTGGTGACTATTTATTTGAGCGATAATCGGTCGGTGACTTTGGCACAACGTGAATTTCGTCGCAGATTTCCTACCCGTCCAACGCCTACTGGTGAAACACTGCGACGTTTAGCCGCTCGCCTCGAAGAGACTGGCACAACACGAGACGTTGCCAAGAGTGGCGGGCCCCGGAGCGCCCGTTGTGCCGAGAATATCGCCTCTGTTGACGCGGCCATTTTTTTTCGAGAACGCCGCTGGTCGAACGACAACAGTGAACGGTGCGCGCTATAGGGCCATGTTTACCGATTTTTTTCTACCGCAATTGGACGATTTAGGACTGGAGGACATGTGGTTCCAACAGGACGGAGCTACAGCACACACTGCGCGAGCCACAACCGATATTCTGAAAGCGGTGTTCCCGGGTCGTTTTTGGCGATTTGCACTAGCCCGCAAGATCGCCTGATTTGACCGCTCCAGACTTCTTTTTGTGGGGCTTTTTGAAGTCGCGGGTTTATGTCAACAAGCCTCAGACTCTTGCAGCTCTTAAAGAGAATATCCGTCAAGAATGTGAGGACCTATCGCCGGAAGTTTTGGCCAAAGTGATGGAAAATGCCATAAAAAGGGCTCAAATGACAATCAACTGTGGCGGCGGCCATTTACATGACATCATATTCTCGACTTGATGTAAAAAAAATTGAAAGACCAAATAAAAATAATCCACAAGAAGAATCAACGTTTTTAATTTTTTTTTAAATTACAGCCAAAAAACAAGGAAGGTTATTTTTGCGCCACCTTGTAGTTGAAATTGTTGCACATTTACCTTCGGACCAAGTGATATGGGGAATTTATGCTGAATCGGAATCTTAATGCGGACAGTTGAATCAATTTTTCAGAGTCCATTACGTGAGACTTTTGTTAATAAAATTGAACGCGTATCAAATGTTTCTTTCAATGGTAAAGCAGACGTTTTTCTTTGGAATGTGAATTATAAATAAAAGGCTATTTCAAATAACCTAATTTTGTATACCTAGAGGTCTAGGTGCCTTGATGATTGGCCAAAGCATAAAAGTAGTACAGACCAATTAATTGAAGAATTGACTTTCCTGTCCCATAATATGTGCGGAATTAAAAACAAGGTGCGCAAATAGAAAAGATTATAAGCAATAATATTACAAATGCAATTTTTAGATTTCGGCAATATTCAGATTACTTACTTACTTAGGTGGCGCTACAGTCCGGGGTGGACCTGGGCCTCAACCAATACGCCTCTCCAGTTAGCGCGATCTTTGGCTAACTGCCTCCAGTTGCGCACTCCAAGTTGGTTGAGGTCCCCTTCCACTTGCGCGCGCCACTTAAGGCGAGGTCTTCCTCTACTGCGTTGTCCCACCGGGTTTGAGTCGAAGACTCTTCGGGCCGGAGCGTTGGTGTCCATTCGCTCTACATGTCCTAGCCATCTTAGTCGACTGATGCGTACTTTTCTGACCAGGTCGATGTCGCTGTTCAGCTCGTAGAGTTCGCTGTTAAATCTCCTCCTCCAAAGCCCGTCAACGCAAACGGGACCGAAAATCAATCGAAGAATTTTGCGTTCAAAACGACCAAGGAGATCTTCATCCGCCTTTGATAGCGTTCATGTTTCTGCGCCATAGAGTAGGACTGGGATGATGAGGGTCTTATATAGAGTCTCCTTAGTGGTTCTTGACAAGGCCTTACTTCTCAATTGCCTTCTTAGGCCAAAGAAACAGCGGTTGGCAAGTGTAATTCTTCGATTGATTTCTGATGTGATGTCGTTGTCAGAATTTATAGCGGAGCCGAGGTAGACAAAATCCCTGTCGTGACGTTCTGATAGATTCGTCGATGTTGTGTTTCCCTTCTTGTTGACAGCATATATTTTGTTTTGCCCTCATTCACCACTAAGCCCATTTTTTCCGCTTCTGTACTGATACTTGCAAACGCACCAGTGACAGCTCGCTGTGTTCTGCCAATGATGTCGATGTCATCAGCGTATGCAAGTAGTTGCACAGACTTCTGGAAGATTGTGCCTCTGGTGTTGGCTTGCGAGTTTCGCACAATCTTCTCAAGAATGATGTTGAAGAAGTCACACGACAGCGCGTCACCTTGTCTAAATCCTTTTTTGACATCAAAGGTCTCGGTGAGATTGCTTCCGACCTTTATGGAGCAGCGAGCATTCTACATCGTCATTCTGCACAATCGGACGAGTTTGGCAGGGATGTCAAAACTAGACATAGCTCTATACAGCTCGTCTCTATAAATGCTGTCGTATGCGGCCTTAAAATCGATAAAAAGATGGTGAGTATCGATCTGGACTTCTTGGGTTTTCTCCAGGATCTGCCGTAGTGTGAATATTTGGTCGGTTGTGGACTTACCGGGCCTAAAACCGCACTGGTAGGGACCAACCAGATCGTTGACAAAAGGTTTCAGGCGTTCACACAGTATGGCAGACAGGATCTTGTATGCGATGTTAAGAAGACTGATACCCCTATAGTTGGCGCAGTTTAGAGGGTCTCCTTTCTTGTGGATCGGGCAAACGATGCTGAGGTTCCATTCATCAGGCATACTTTCCTCCGACCAAATCTTGGAGACGAGTTGGTGTATGCTCTCTACCAAGTCATCTCCCGCTGCCTTAAAAAGCTCGGCAGTCAAGCCATCTGGTCCAGCAGCTTTGTTGGTCTTAAGCTTGGATATTGCTATCCTCACTTCGTTTTGGTCGGGTGGACGGAAGTCTTGGCTTTCATCGTCTAAGTTGAATGGTTCGTTCTGCCTGACAGCGGAATTTGGGTCGTCTTCGCCGTTTAACAGTTTGCAGAAATGGTTTTTCCATATCCTCAGCACCGACTGTGACTCTACCACAAGGTTTCCTTGTTCGTCTCTACAGGTCTCTGTTCGGGTCTTGTTGCGATTGCACGTTCTTTTTACCCTTTGGTAAAACTTCCGAACATTGTTCCTGGAGTAGCACCTCTCTATTTCCTCGATCGCGCGCTTCTCGTGCTCTTTCTTTTTCTTCCGGAGAAGCCGATGTTCTTCCCTCCTCTTTTGCTCGTAGAGCTCACGAGCTGCCCTCGTCCTTCTGTGCAGCGCCGCTTTGTACGCGCTTTGTTTTGCTGCATGTGCTTGCCGGCATTCTTCATCAAACCAGGGGTTTCGTGAGGGTGGTCGTGTGAAACCCAGCACATCGGTTGCGGCGTTTCTGATGGCGTCTTGGCATCTATGCCACTGGTCTTCAGCACTTGATGCTGGCTGCATAGGACTTCTCGAGAGGTTGAGGGATACGCGATCAGCAAAGGTTCTGGCGGTTTGTTGCGATTGTAGCCGTTCAACGTTAAATCTCCTCACAGTATTTCCCCGTTGTTGTGGCGTTTGAGATATCCGCATACGCACCTTGGCTACAACAAGGTAGTGGTCCGAGTCTATGTTGGCCGCTCGGAAAGTTCGGACATCTAGAACACTGGAGGAGTGCCTTACGTCGATCGCAACATGATCAATTTGGTTGACGGTTTGATGATCTGGCGACCGCCATGTTCCTTTGTGGATATTGAGGTGAGGAAACCGTGTGCTAGCTATAGTAACATTACGCCCCGCAGCAAAGTCAATTAGCCTAAGTCCGTTCCCAGATTCAGATTGCTTTGTATTTTTTTTGAATTAGTACCAATTTTGGAATATGTCACACTTTAAAATCATTTAAAGTTTTTTTTTTTCCAAGTCGTTCTGATACCAGATTTTTCATAAGTAAAATATTTCTTGTTAACTCTACTGATTTGTTAATTAATCAAAAAAAATAATTGACTTCGAACCGACACATTCAGATCCTCCTTATTCCAAATACCTACGTATACCTATTATTTATAATTTTTTTGCCATTTTTACCATATCTTTTTTTTATTCCATTCTTTTGGCTATTTGGCCTTTCTTCTCAGAATTTGGTTGCCATACCCACCCATTGAAATGTGGGTATGGCTGTCTTTTAAAGATATATAAAAATTCATTTGGCATTAGAGAATTTCATGCATCCTTCTCAATTGCAGTTAAGCGTCTACTTTCGGTGCTTAAGAAGTATATAAGTCAACGTGGATTTTTTTCGTTTTGATATCTGGGCCAGATTATATTTTATTTGACTTTATTAAAATAGGGCTATTTAAAACGTAATATCCGAACAGTAAAAGTAAAGAACAGCATTATAAAGAGTGACAGCTGCAGAATTCAGAAAAGGTGCAAGAAAAAGGACCAGTCAGAAAAAAGCTCTTTCTTAATCTACTCTGCAAATTTACAATTTTTTTAACAATATTTAACAAGCACTGATTCGCAAAACTTTATATTATTTTTGTGATAGACACCTGCGTTATATCTGTGGCCACAAGCAATAACAGCTTAAGTCGACTTAAGACGAAATTGAGATTTTGATGCCATTAAATTCAGCGTACCCAAATCTATTTTGTAAATTTTTTTCAGCTTTATATCTTTAAAAAAGTGGTCACAATTTCAAAAAAACAACAGCTTAAGTCACTTGAGTCAATGGAGTAAAAAAAACTTTAAACTGCTCTCCTGAACAATGAGTAAAACAGACTTAAGCTGTTATTACTTGTGGCCACAGATATGTTAGAGCTTTATTTGGTAATAACAGCATTTGACAAATTTTTGAAGAGTCTTTTCCAACTAAAAAAGGTGTCAAAATAACAAAAAATTGCGGCAGGATTTTAAGAAAATGCGCCAAATTGCAACTTTAGTCACACAACGGTAACGCTCAGCATCAATGGCTTGAAACAAAAACCAAACGATAGCAACTTTCGTAACTGGCTCTGAAAGATAGTAGTTGTTAGCACCTTATATATGCTCATGGACAAATTCAATCAGCATAATCGACCAGAGTTCAAGACTGTCAAAAAGTTGTACCTAGAAGTGTTCTACAAAATTTATAAAAGGCAAGGGTCATGTTCTATAAGGCGAAAACGTTGAAACGTTTTCGTGCGCACGAATGATTTGCTCTAAGTTACAGAAGTAAATCGTTCGTGCACACGAAAACGTTTTAACTTTTCGCCTTACAGAATCTGACCCCAGCATTTTTGAGTAGGTACATTAATGATACAACAGTTTGTCTGCAGGGCGCTGTGTCAATTATTGTAACTTTGTAACTTTCAGGCCTTTGCGAGATGATTGTCGAGGATACTATGTAACCATTTGCTATGGCTGGATCGACCTACGTTTGCATAGAGGCTATCTAACTAGAATATTAATGCCTTTGTGTCCCACATCAAAACCAAAGTATTTTTAAAGAGCTGGCCCTTGATTGATATTTTTTTAAGGAAAAGTAACCCAAATTGCTGTTAGGGCCTGAATTCGTAAGTTTGTTTGAAATACATAATCAAATCCATTCAAATTGTACCCGCTATCGAATCGCTAAAGAATTTTTTTGTCTGAAAGAAACCATAAAATTGATTTGTATTTGGGAAGCAAAGGAATTGAAAACACAAAAGAAACAAAATTTCGAAGCGAAACATTTTTTAGTATGCGTAGCATTACGTCTTATAAAACTTATTCATTACTAAAATGCGGATTAGTCGAACGACAAGGTGCGATCCCATTCGGGATGACGAAAGTCAGTACCCCGGGGAGGTTTTGTTAGATGGATTAAAGTCCTTCACTATTGCAGAAGCATCCGTCGCGTTCTACTTCTGCAATGCAATGATTTTCCCTTCCAGCGAACAAAACAAAACAAAACTTTAAATAGAATTATCTTTATGTAGGAAAAAAGAAGTTGGGTTTATGAGGAACATCATCAACAACATCAAGAATTATTTGAAAACCGCGCGATGAGTTGCAGAAATTCATTGCCATTAATAATTGCTTAAATTAAACGATGACATGGTTTCCAAACTTCGCGAGATAACAAAACCAAAAGTAAATGATGTAGAAAGTCTGAAATAGTTAACATTCGGGATTAGTAGAGAGGTAGGTCCCTTCCAATTGTCCCCAAAATGAAAAACGCACACAAGACGAATGGTTTATTTTTATTTTAATTTTCTTATAGTATTTTGTTTTTCTTAAGTTTTTTTAATTAATGTCATATTTTTAATTATTTAGGACAGCGAAATCTTATCCCTGATCAACAGCTTTTGCATGACTGTGGAGAGAATGGTGAATAGGAGAATACGAAAGGTGAAATAATATCTTTTGCATTGATTTTGCTAGCATCGACGAATACTCTTGCTAAGTTTTGTAATGTGAGTGATTAAATGTCTTTGTCCCATGGAGTCTTTAACGCTTTTGAGAACAGGTCAAGGCATAGTGCAGTCTGGGATATTAGATCTAGTACTGAAGCGTGCAGGCAGAAGAGATTTGATTTATTTAAAGAACTGACAGCTGGAGTGTCATTGAAAGTATATGTTGGGTTTGATAATGTGATAGAGTTTCTTATAAAGTATGTCCCTAAATTATTTATGCAAGACCTTAATGTGCCGCCATTTGTTTTGTAGCTGTTGGCAACCAACTAGAAAAAATAAATAAAGTGCACGACTGGGTCGACCGAAACTTTCTAGTTCATCAAAAGTTGGGTTGGTTTTATTCCTATCTTATCAAGAAAAAATCTGGGAACCGATGCTAGATAAAAGAAATGTTTTATAAAATATTAGAACAGTGTTTGGGTTTTTCAGCTGATCTGGCAGTACATATCAAATGAAAATGTGAGTTTTTATAAGTTATAGCTGTTAGTAACAGGCAATTGTCTCAAGTTCTGGTTAGAGAGTTAAAAGCGCCAACTGTACTATTTTATAAGCTCTTACACTTTACAAGATTTTTCAGTACAAGGCAAAGTGTAGCAGTGGTTTCTGTTTTCTGATCTACTAGGACGTGTTTTTATTTTTGACTGGAATATATTAGTTACGCCGGTTTAAGGTGTCTATGATTGGAAGTAGGGTTCGTGTTAGACAGATATCTTTACAAAGATAGGTATATACGTAGGGTTTCAAAGATTTGTTTTTGAGTTTGTGTTAGCAGTTATAAACCGAAAATGAAGTGTGAGTTTCTGATTGTATAAGGCTCCACGTGCATTTTCAATAAGGTTGAAAAAAAGGAAAATATTTGCTTGAAACAAGTTTTGCGTAGCTGTTATTGCATTTTTATCAGAAGTAGGCCATTGAGATTATAATTAAAATAAAACGTAAATATGTGAAAATAGCTCGGAAAACATAAATAAGTACGCGGTCTTCAAGAATATTTTGATTAAAATTGTTAGACCGCTTTTTTGTAAAAATATGCAGACAAAGCAGTAACAAATTTTGCAACATTTAGAAATAATATGAGGTAACTATTTAGACGAAAACTGAGTAGGGGGAGAAGGGGATGGTGTAAACGCGGGGCAGGTGTAAACATTTCATATTCCGACTACACGCTACCATGTAGCAGCAACCAGTATTTGGCAGTACTTACAAAAAATAGACACGATTACACTATATTAAAGCGGGGAAGAACCGATTTCAGTGTAAAATTTTATTCACGAAAGAAGTTTCTCGCTGTCACAAAGTAAAATTTCGAATGAGTGTTAAATTGTGGATTTCAAGTGCAGTTTTTGACCAATTCAAAGCGAATGTGTCTATTTTTGTAGCTGCAGCATAGTAGTTTCAAGTTATTTTGGTAAGTTCTTGTTTGGCAACCTTTTTGACTTGTCAGAAAATTTTCTTCTCAAAAAGGCCAACTGGGACAGCTGTAAACGGCGTAAAGGGGGTTCTTGTGAACGCGTTTACATCTGCCCCATCTTAATGAGTTTTTAAGCTTTAAATTGCAAATATCCGCTTCTATTTCTCTGATAGAAGATAGTCCGTACCTACACAAAGAAAGGAAGGGGTGGAAATACCCGAATCGGTTTATATGGCGAAGTGAAGTCATGTTTCAGTAGAAATCTTACACAGAAACGGCTGCAAAATTTAAAATAAATTTAACAACTTTATTTAAGAGGGTAAAAAAGGCTAGAAAAAATCAAAGTTGAGTTCAAGAAGTTGATGAATCTGATCTTATGGGAGGTGAAGTCTAGTCTCACTTGCTGTGCAAGACCAACCAAAATATTCTGCAAGACAGATATTTAACACTGACCAAGAAGTGTCGCTTAAAGAGTACCTCATAAAATGTGCAAAGCAGTGCTACGGCCTAACTTTCGCTCAAACCAGAGATCTTGCTTACAACTATGCTCTTTTATAAAAATTAAAATCCCCGAAAGCTGGAATTCTAACAAGAAAGCTGGGATTCTCTCCATCGTTTCGCGAAATGTAATAAAATATATTCTTCCTGGTCCAGTTGTTCTACCAGGAACATCTCGAGCTGCATCTAGATACACTTTCGACACTGATTTAAGCAATTTCGTCATTCGCTAATTTATTTAAAATAATAAAATTTCATGTTTATACCTACCCCACATGAGTTTTAGTTTTGTTTACACATACCCCAAGGGCGGGGCAGATGTAAACAATATTGCTTTGTTTTTTAAGGGCAGTGGTTTTTATATAAATCGAAGGCCAATATTGTAAAGTTAATTTTTGTTCAAAGCCCCGAGATATTTAAAGCTCCAAATTTATTCTACGACCAACCATCCAAAATTCGTTTACACCATCCCCTACTCCCTGTATATTGTTCGGGATGTTAGCACTAAGTGCTTGATTTTTTAAGGTTTATCCAAAGCGAAAATCGGGGTTTCGAAATATGAGCAGTTTTTAAAATAAGCGTTTTCGAAATAATTTGGAAAACATCAGTATTACTCCAAGTATGCATTTTTTGTCAAAATACTTAGAGTCAAAATGCATACTTAGAGTAATATTGATCTTACAGTTTCCAGGTGAACTAAAGAAAACCAAGATTTTAAAAAATTACTTTTTTCAAAAATTTTTTAAAAGATGTAGAATATATGTAGAAGATCTAAACTTGCTTTAGAAATAACCATACTACCTTTTAAATTATTTGTAGTTCCTTTCGTATGGACCGTTTTCGAGATATCTCAAAAGTACCGTTATTGAATTTCTTCGCGCAAAACTGAGTAAGCACTCATGCTAACAACTCCTACTTACGCTCAAGTGTCAATTTTTGTTGAAATTGTAGGAGCCGTTATCGGACAGAAATTAAAGTAATGCTTTACTTTGTACTTTGTAATTTCCGGTGACTCCTTCTTGGCGTTACAAATGTAATGTCAAAATGAATATACCCTCCTTTGGAGGGTATAAAAACAGTCACAACTTACCGTTTAACAAAAATGGAGAACTATGCGAAATACCAAAGCGGTTTCATTGTTGAACTATATTTTATGAAAAATTAAAGTTTTGCCAATTTCGTAGAAAATATGGTCGGAAACGGAATATTGATTTATACTTCATCAACTGTGAAGAGGGTACAGTCTACTCCGCTTATCTGAAACGGCAATTTGCCACAAATTTTATTTCACTTATGCGGTATTTTCACTTATACGGACTTCGGATAACTGAAAAATTGTTGTACTTAACCGAAGTTCGAACTTTTGTTAGCAATTCAACGAAGAATTAGTGTATGTAATAAAGCCGAAGGAAGGAGAATTAAAAACACAACTGAAATCGTGCTGTCAAAATTGACACACAATGAAGTTAGTGTCATAAGTTCAATGGACAAGTTCAGTTGACGAAATAAAAAGTTTTACTAATGGGCGCGTTCAATAACTTTTTTTTAGTAATGCGGAGCTGAATTAGTATAATTTATTAATTTCTGACGTATTAGTTTGTTCAGTTTTTCAGTTAAGCGGGTTTCAGTTAAGCGGAGCTATTCGTATGAATTTTTGAAAAAAATGCTGCTTGCTAAATTCGGTTATTCAATTAACCGATTTTTTCAGTAAAGCGAAGTTTAGATAAGCGGAGTCGACTGTAATTGAATGAGCCAGTTCAAGTGATAATATCGAAGCAGTGCGTGAGAGTGATTGTGAGAGTCCATGGATATCATCAAATCAGCAACGTACTCATCAAAGATTGGTATCTCCATGCTTACAAAAATCAATTGACGATGACCCAATGACCAGACCATTTACAGTGAAGAGAGTTCGTTGAATGGGTTAATGAACATTACTACGTAGATGCTGAATTTTTGAGCTAAACTATGAACATCATTTTCACCTTGATGGATTCATTAATAATCAAAATTGCCGCATTTTGTGTGGGGTTTTCTCACCCACATGTGATTGTCGAAACTCAAATGCACCCAAAAAACGTGTCACTGTATGTGCGGATTTTAGTCTGGAGGCTTCATTGGACCAATTTTTTTCCGACAATATGTAGGGTCGAACACGGATAGTAGCATATCGCTTAATAACACAATACGTTCAATGCCATACTTATGCGAAGCCAGTTGTCTTATTTGTCCTTTGTTACAATCCGTTTAAGTCACAACCCGGTTAAAGTCACATTATTTTGTTGCCAGTTTAATGTAAAATTATTTCGACGGACCTACAGTTTTTTTTTTAAGTTTTTTGTACTTTTGACTGTCCCTACTGAAGAAAATATCCTCCGCGGAGGTACGGAACTTCGAGTCCTTACCCTGTATAGTGCTCTACCATACCTTACATTATTTTAATTTTGTGGTTTTTTAGGTATTTTAAATCATTTTAATTCACGCACCATACATGATGGAGAAAATGATACCCAAATCGATTTTCATTTAATTCATTTTAAAAGTTTGAAATGTAGTATCTAGGTATTTGGATAGATAGTATGTGAGCATGAGCGACACATATCCAGTAGGAATTGCCAAGGTGCTCCTCTTGGGATGAATTTGGCGTTTCGCACGCATTAGGTGAGAATAGCGTGCCCCTAATGGCCGTAATCAAAAGCATGTTAATCTTATAAATTCGAAATTGTTTCTGCGGTATTTTCTCCATGCTGATGTGGGACCAATAAATCATTTGTATTCTGTCAGTTTATTCGCTGCGGATGAATTGAATTGATGAGGTTATGTTCGAGTGTGCTGTTGTGTTGTTGATTGTGTTATTTTTGAGGGTATCTACTTGTGTGGCAGAATTCGATCAATAAAGTGGGTTTGGTTTTGGTTGCCTAACGGAATACAGAAATTTATGCCCACTTGCAGTGTATTTATCTATTCAAGGCTGATAGATAGGATAGACAGTTGAAAACTCAAATTTGGCTATGGTGAATGCTTGAGGATATTTTTTCCATAATAGGGTCACGCAAAATTGCGAAGGGCGTGCCTGAATTGATTAAAGGTAAACAAGTAGGTAGTTGCAAAATGTTTGAAATTTGTGTTTTTTTATTATAGGTGATGGGTATCAACAAAAGATTCTTAGATTCCTTGTTGCGGCAAGCGAAAACTTAATTCGTCATCCAGTTGCATTAATTTAGTAGCTTTAATTTCGTAACAGTAGTGAATTTAAATACCCCTGCTGTGCAGCCTGGGCGTTTATAATTATAAATTAATTTTAGTAAATTGTAAATGTTTTCTGATTTTATTCTTCGGAATACAACAATGGAACAAAACACTTTGACGGATTTTTTTACAAGTGTGGGATCTTTCCAAGACTTTCTTGAGAGTAATAATTGTTCACTTAAGTTTAGACGGCTCACACGTCATACCTCAATACCTACTTTTTCCAATAATTCACAGTATGGCTGCAACCAAACCCCTATCACTTCCAAAATTTTAAGTTATCAACAAGCTTTATGTGTCATCTAGAAGCTGAGCTACAACTAAATTTATTTTCTCAAATTGAAAATTACACAGTTTCACGAAGCGAACAAAGTTGCGGGCACGGCTAGTCTATAATAAAAACAAGTAAAAGTGTTATCATCGGCCTGGCGATGCATTGATACCCTCCACTGCATACAAGTCATGCAAAACTGGTTTTGTATGGGTCCAAATTTAATATAAACCTGGCGACGATAAAAGTAAGTCCTCTCACAAAATTTCACTTGCCTAGGTCGATTTGTTTTGACGATACCCTGTTTTCAACAGACAGAGAGACGCATGGGCCTAATATTGATTTTGTATGGGAGCTGCCAGAACTACTTGACCGACATAGGTTCACTTCGCGGAAAATATAGATATAATAGCCGTACCCGCCCGGCTTCGCCCGTGCAAAATGTGATTTCAGTATAATTGATGGAAACAATTTTTTTTATAAATTTGCTGTCTTGACACAATTTTTTTTTTTTTTTAAAGGCGCTCAAAGAAAAATCATCGATAGACATTGCAGAGGGAGCGGTCTGCAATAGTGAGGGACTTGAGCCCGTATTAAAAAACATCCCAAAGACCGAGTCCACTCTGCCTTCATGGCATTGCACCTGGTCGTTGGACTAATCAGCAACAATTTAATATTCTTTGGACAATGAAAATGAAAGAAAATAATTTTATAATAGGTATTTAACTCACTTTTTTATTAATGTAACGCTTCTTTGTATACTATATTAGAAGTTTTGTTTCTATCGGCTAAGATAGTGATATTTCCTGCAGTACTCACCCTGGAGCACGCTATATGCTTTTCTATAACTGCCCGTGAATTCAACACCCGCTTTTCTTAAAGATTGACCCTGTGACTTATTGATTGTCATGGCAGAACAAACATTAATAGGAAATTGAATCAATTTGAACTGAAATGGATAATTGCTGGCAAATATTTGTTTTCTTGGTATAAATACCGTTTCTCCTTTACCACACCCAGTTAAAATTAACGCTTCTATAACGTTTTCCTGCAACGAAATCACTCTCAATCTGGTTCCATTACAAAGCTTGGGGGATTCAAATTGCGAAGCAACGTAATGGGAACTCCAACTAATTCAATTTTATGAGCAAGAAGGCCATGGGCTGTAATGATATTTAAAAACTCCACCGGGTAATTTACTGCCTCATCTTGATTGCAAATAGCATTTATAAACAGTACGACTTGTATCACCAGGAATTTTCCCTAATATAAATCCCCTAATGTAATAACAACACGATCTGGTATCACTGGTACCTATATCTATTTGGCATTTCTTTCTAGACACTTTATTTTGTAAGCAAAACAGAGACAAACAAACCTTTTCTACATATTTGCTATTTCTTTTGTTTTTTTTTTTCTAAGCAAACCACACAGCGTACTGCCTCTGTCTGCCTCCCTCTCCGTCACAGGAGTAAAATAGGGTTAAAAGAGATGTCAATATAATATTGCGCAGTTAATTTGTTTGATTTGAGAATGAATGGCATATCTACTCACTCATGTGAAAATCGTAAAAAGGTTTCCAATTTAGCCTTTTCATTTAACCCTAGAAAGATAATCCACGTCCACGAGACGTATGGCGCGGGACAATTGTGTGATAACTTTTAAATTCTAAACCGCAGCGCGTTGACCGTCTCCACTATATATAAAAAAATCATTAATTTATTTTTTTTGAATAGTATCTATATAATTATTTAAATTAATTATAAATAATAAGAAGTTCATATGTTTAATTAAATACACTAATTGGCGTATGAGACGTATGATTATCTTTTACGCTCTTTATTTTATGATTATCTTTCTAGGGTTAAAAACCTTTTAAGTTATCAAGTTATTGCATATCCTAAGTTGTACCTGCAGATGTCCTCTATAGGCTGGAATTTACTATACTTAAATGCTCCCAGTATTTTCGAACGGAAAGTGTGACAAAGAAAAAAGCAAATCGAAACGAAAAAATAAATTACTCTTGTCCAATTTTTTTCGGAATTTATAGAGATATAGAGTTGAGACAAAGTAGAGATTGTAGGCCTAGGTATCCTCTATAGGTCTGTCAAAAACGCACCAGAATATATTCAACGGTTTCTAAGATTTTTGAATTTAAAGACATGCCTTCAAATTCAACTACACCAATTTTATTTATATGATAGGAATATTGTCAGTATTCAACAAAATACACGCGAAATAACAAATTTATAATCTTCTAGTGAAATAACGGTTAATATGTGTGAATTCACAAAACATGACAGCCTTCGTCTAGCCACTGCTTTATATTTTCCCGCAAGAATTGTATATTTTGTCGGATTCTTTGTATCCCGCATTAAGTAATGCTATACAATTTTTAAAAGATTATGAAATATACCATTTACCTTGTTTTTCACGAAAACAAATTATGAAATTAGAATTCTGTGGTGACAAATGTAATAGATTCTAAAGAAAGTTGTCGCACTAAGAAATGTGGAGGTCTAATTGTTTATTTTGTGCCGTTTCCCTAATGCTGTATATTTTTGCCAAAGCTGGCAGCCAACTAATCGTCGACATTTCTGTAAGATTATTAGTAAGGCCAAATGTGAATATTATTATTGTAATCTCCACAAACTTGAAGGTTTCTTTTTAGCTAATCGGCAGCAGTAGATTCAGAAATAACTGGTAACATTTTTTCTAAAGTCAGCTGCTTACAATATCAAGCACCACCAAACAATTATTCTGATTTGTCGAACATATATCTTTAATTTTTCTATTTCTTATGGGCTTTTGGACACACATACACACGAAAAGGAAAGACGTTTAAATTTTTCAATTTTATAAATAATAATTGGTTTTCATTATGCGTTTTTGAATATGTATATTTTTTTAATATGAGAAATGCTGTATTTTTAAAACAAAAGTAGCCCAAGACATACCTATATATATATACATAGATTTCGAGAGATATTCGAATCAGACCACCATTGTCGGGTCTCTTTTCGTCTCTCTACCCCCGTAAATCTTACTCAGAGAGACTCTCTGGATTTCTCCACAGTTCTTCTCTGGGCTTAATTACTAGTGTTAACGCTAGCATCTGTTTATGGGAGATCTGTTTCATCGACTGGGTCTCGACCCAATGATGTCCCAAGATCCTCATTCTTCTGCCAGCCAACATTGACACAGTATATGTGCCGCTGTCTCAGATTCCTCCAAGCATAGTCTACAAGTATCATCCTCTATAAGGCCCATTTTCCTTAAGTGATACCCGAAATTACCATGTCCTGTAGACAAAGCCACCACCAATTTCAATGGTCCTCGACTCATACTTAGAACCCTTCTTTGAGTGGAGCAGGTCGGCCACTTTATTGCCATTTTAGCTTGTCTATACATTGTTCCATGGTTGACCACCTTCTCAGGTGTTCTGCCGTGATCCATTTGTGAATCAGCTGTTCTACCATTTCTCTGCCAATTGAAGAGAATGGTTCTGGTCCCAGCAACTTTTCAGTTGACCCCTGTTTTGCAAGGGAGTCCGCCTTTTCATTGCCTACGATCCCTATGTGTCCCCGTATCCAAGTCATTGTTACTTCATTTTTAGATGAACACTTATTGAGCTTAAGTACACATTCCAGTGCCAATGATGTTGTGATGTTTGTTTGTTCCATGCATCTGATCACCGCCTGATTGTCCAGTGCTATAAGGATAATTCTTCCTTCCACCTGACACTCAAGTAAGTAGTCCAACGCAGGAAGCAAAGCAATCATCTCAAGCCCCCGCTCCGCCATCCATCATGGATCCATCCGTGAAAATTGCTATTTCAAGGTATTTACTTCGCACATTCTAGAAAACGAAATTTTTAATTAGCTGCAATAGTTCGGAAAAGAATTTTGCATTTCTTTTAGATATAAGTATATATATAACTAGATATCGTTTCCAAATACATTATACCATAAATTAAAAACTAAGCCCGTGTGGCATGGCACACATATAAGTGTTGCAACTTTTTTTTTAACATTTATTTCTGCCAGCTTCATGTTATTTATGTTTTCCATTACTTTTCCGGCAGTCAGTCACAACAAAATAATAAAAGAGAAAAAAAGTTTCTCTTACTAAAAACAAATAGAATATCCTTTCTCTGAATGGATTCATAGCGAAGGCCCGTCAGCATTTCAAAACAAAGCAATTGCTTCCATGAAATATAACAGGCTTACTTTCATATCTATGGATTCGTTTCCCTTTGGTTGTCCGGTTCCTTTATTCCATTTATTTTAGTTTGGCAAAAAATAATATTTGTATAGTCCAAGTAGCAGCATTATTTTCAGCATGAATAGTTGCCGTCATCCAACAGAAGTCGAAACGGAAATTGCATTTTCCTGATATTTTTATTGCAGGACCCCTCTTTTCGTTTATTGCACGAGTACATTTTCTTTTCAATGATTTGTATTAAATTTCGAAAATATATCGTTTTATTTTCAAGACCCAGCCGAAGTACAATCAAGGGGCGACTGAGAATTATCCATGCAATTCGTTCTTTAAGTAGTACTTCAATCTTTGTTAAGGTCATGTAAAGCAGAAAGCAACAAAGGATACTGTTGCAATAGGTATTGAGTTTTCAATATGAATTGCCATTTGAAATGGAAAATGTCAGTGTTCCCGAAAAGAAGAGCTGGTTATGGTACTCATAAAAACAAGTTTTTCCTTTGAGTGCTGACAAGTTGTGAGTTCAGCACACCTCTTTATTTCTTACTAAAATACTTTATATTCCTAGCGGGTATACTCGAACAAAAATGCTCTACATCTCTCTCTGCATCTTCGTAAAATCGATTAAGTCAAATTTATTTTAAGAGGTTTGTAAGTTGGTTTTGCGCCACAGTATCGTGTACAATACAGTAGATTGATTCAATAGGTCTTTCAGCTCGCAGTGTCAGACAACGGGCATGGGATTTTTACATAAAAAATAAAAATAAAAAATCGTGTACAAAAGGTTGTCTCTTGAGAGAGAAATTTCTCTGGAAAACCATATTGACAGCAACAGCATTAACAATTTATGTATAAATTTCAGATTGTGGAACTTTAATTCAAGAGTTTGAACTCAATTCGACTAATGGTGCCGCACCCTGACAAAGCAAAGTAGGGCAATCACGGCGATATCTGAAGATGTGTAAGTCAAAAAAATCTGCTCGAGCTGATGGTCTTGAATTAGATAGTTTATGGAGTACCAACTCATCTATGGTCGAATAAAACTATCAGAAATTCTGTATCGTTTGCTCAATCATTAATATAGATAACTTGATTTCGGCCAGAGGCACAAACAATTTCTCCTCATCATTGTGAACACAGTCCAATCTTGGGACAAAGCCAAGAATTCAAAATTTGTCGTCATGATATTAGACGTGTTTATCGTCGCGTTTTCCAAAAGTTTTCTTCAATCAATTTTAAACTGTTTTTTCGATGGGTTGGGTACGATATCCTGCTTTTCAAAATACTGCTTTCTTAAAATCCCGCTTTTTTATCCTGTTTTTTTACAAAACTGTTTTTTTTATAATCCCGCTTTTTTATAGTACTCTTTCTTAGAAGTCCGTTTCTTTTTTTCCCGCTTTTTTTAATAATCTAGCTTTTGCAATTGAAACCAGAAGTAGTATTCTAAAAAAATTATCAAACAAAGCGGGCTTATAAATAAAAACAAATGAAATAGGCTTTGCCATTATTAAATATTTTATAAATACATTATTTTTAACAAAGAAAAAAGATTACATGACAAACATGTACATAGGTTTAACAATTCAACAAATAAATATAAATTAACTAATAATGCTCATTCAGGAACTGAAAAATTACATGAAATTAATACCGAAAATTCTATAGGTACTGTGTGCTTTGAAATAAAGGGTTTTTCAATATGAGCGCTACAAAAGTGTTTTTAAATAAAACAAAAACGGTTTCGGATATCAATGAAATTCTTTATTCCAGTGAAAGTACGTTCGATGCCATTACGTATGGAACTCGATTTCTTTTGCACGGCCACCACGGGCACGCTTGCAGAAGTCCAGACGCTGAACCCAATTTTCGACGGTTTTCAAGCATAAATCGGCCGATACTGCTGCAATTTCACGTTCGATATTCGTACGAAGTTCATCAATCGTCGCTGGCTTGTCGACATAGAACATGGACTTGACGTAGCCCCACAAGAAATAGTCTAACGGCGTCAAATCGCACGACCGAGGCGGCCAAGCGACTGGACCATTTCGTGAGATAACACGTTCTGCAAACTTGGTTTCCAATAAATTGATTGTGACATTCGCTGTGTGGCTTGTGGCTCCGTCGTGTTGGAACCACATGTCCTCCAAGTCCATATCATCCAATTGGGGCCAAAAATATTTGGTTATCATTGAACGGCAGCGATTCCCATTCACAGTAACGTGCCGGTCTTGATCATCACGGAAGAAGTACGGCCCAATGACGCTGCCGGCCCATAAACCACACCAAACCGTAATTTTTTCGGGATGCAATGATGACTCATAGAGTACGTGTGGATTGCTGCCTGACCAATACCGCATATTTTGTTTATTGACGAAGCCATTCAGCCAGAAATGAGCCTCATCGCTGAAGATGATTTTTCGATGAAAATCCGAATCATTTTCATGTTGATGCTCAGCCCAATTCACGAACATACGACGCTTCGGTGGTCAAGCGGCTTCAGTTCTTGCGTCAATTTATTCTTGTAAGGATGTAGGCCAAGATCTTTTCGCAAAATTCGCCACAACGACGTCACAGAGATGCCCAACGCTTGAGAACGACGTTTGAGAGACACATTTTGGCTCTCTTCTTCTGAAGCCTCAGCGGCAGCAATATTCTCGACACTACGGGCACTTCTCATTGGCACGGGAACATTTTGTACTGTGCCTGTGGATTCAAATTTTTCCAGTAGACGCTCAATTGTTAATCTGCTAGGACGATAATGACGACCATAAATTGGACGTAGCGCTCTTAACGTTGAGGCCACTGACTCCGAATTTCGGTAGTAAATTTTAATAATTTCGACTCGTTGTTGACTCGTATATCTTTCCATCATGAAATGGCAAACCTTACTGAAGAGAAATGTAAAAAGAGCGGCAAGAAATTCGTCGTCGTTTGCTGTCACTGTAGCTCTACTTTTGTAGCGTCCCTTTATTAATGAAACAAACGAATTTCTTTTCTACAGTTAGTTCAATTGTATATTGTTTAAACACAGAAAAATTTAAATGAAATCCACTTTGGATGAGTTTTTAATTTTAAAGATTTTGATGCGCACTTTATTTTTCACGCTTGTTCATGAAACAAAAAAACAAGATGGATGATTATTACTCTTTTTTACATGCATATCACAAACGTCAAAAAAAAGGAAAAAGGGAAGAACAACCTGAAGTTGGTTGTCTTTCATTAAAAGTTTACTAAGAGTTCCACATTTAGATGGCGCTATAAAGTAGTTTACAATTGTAAGCAGTACTTCGCAGAAAACCTGATTTGCTATTTTTTTTTTCTATTTGTCATAATTGTTCGTATATAATTTCATATAAAGTTTTTTATATAATTTTCCTTGTCCATTTTTAAGTTTTTTTATTTCTGATCGAACTAAAATCGTTTCTTTTGCCAAATTCGCAATTAACTTGCATAAGCCACAACTTTTTCGTCCAACTTTAAGTCTGCGATGCCAAGTTTCAACATTGTTCTGAGTTCGAGAAAATTGCTTTACTGCATTGTCGGTCACAGACCAAAAGTCGGGAGAATATTATACCTGCCCGCTTCCATTGCGAATATAATTGATTTTAAACCACTCTGCAAGACTAATGTCGTTTTCGATTTGGCTTTTCAGATTTTGATCTGAGATTTTAGATTTCTGCTGCCAAATCGAACATAAAATCCGAATTTTATTAATTCTTGTGTGTATTGAGTTGGCCGCAAAATATATTTGTGTTTTCACTTGCACTGGAAATCCATTTGAATTGATTTTTACACATTTATATTAAGTCATTTCGAAATAATTTAATATAAAAAATTCGTTTCCATACTCGAACAATTAATATAATTCATTTAAAAAAGCAATCCTTCTAACGATAAACAATTCGTTAACGCCAGCTGTGTGTCATAAACATTGGTGTTAGTGAAAGTATGATAAGTAAAATATGAGAAAAAATTGAGATTTCTCAAAAGTGATCTGAGATCAAAAAAAAAGATTGATTTTTGTGGCAAATCGAACATGAAAAGTAATCTCAATAAAAAAAAATTGATTTTTTCTCAAAAAGATCGATCTGTTCGCCAAATCGAAAACGACATAAGCGCTCCTTTATCATCTTTAAAACTATTTTGCATCGAGTCATAATAAAAAAAAAAAGACTTCTTCGGGTGGTACAAAAGCTAAAGTTTTAATCATGCGAATTTTAAGTGAAAACTTGTGGCAGTTTCCATATTTGGTGGCAAACCCTTTTTCTATGAAATAAACAACCCATGAAATTAGAAAGGGGAATAAACGATTTCGCGGCTGAAACTGTTGCGTTTTCAAAATCAGTTATAATTCTCTCCGGTTTGTAACACAATATTCCACTCATTTGCAATTCTTATCAGCTCAGAAAAAAATTGTTCGTTGCATTTTTTTGTCTTTTTAGATGTGAAATAAGAACTTAGTGGGACAACACTGTTCTCAAATTGACCATGAATACTAAATAACTGACGCATAACACTTGGAACAACGTAAAATGTACCGTCCATCAAACAACATTTTGCTGTTTGTAGGTGCACAAGATAAGACATTGTTCCCAATATAATAATTTTGTTTCCTTCGTATTCGTTTTTGGAGAAAAACAAATAATTCACCCTCAAGATTCTTCAATTCTTCGGGTATACTGATGTCGTCTATGTTTTGAGGTTCTTTTACCGACAGAAGCAGATGGTAAGCATGATCTGATTGTTGGTTCACATTCCACTCAACTCTCACGTATAATTTCCGATGGGCTTAAAGAAACCGATTTCACTGCTTTCTAAATCTTCGTATTTGTTTTGCAAATTTGTACACTACACGAATCAGGATTATGACAATGTTCTAATAGCCCTTTTTTAATTGAATGGCGACCACTGGTAAAGTGGTAACTGAAACAAATGCAAGTTAGCCATTAACCTACGAGAGAGTGGCTGAATTCCAAAACGTCAAACAAATGGGTATTGTGAATGCACACTGCTTTTCTGATGCACGGTTGCGAATGCTTTTGCGCTGCTTTGCATTTGTTACTGCATTGTAAAATTGGCAAATTGTTACTATTATTTTTGGTCCCGAGATTCGACTAATTCTTTGACTTATTTCTCAACGCTCTTTTTTATAAGTCTTTTAACATCTTTCAAAATGTTTTTGTAATGTTCTGTGACACTAATTTTTTTGGATGCATTTTCCGACCAGTGTTTTGACACCTTTTTCGAAGCTTTTCAACGGTTTTCTGACCTTTTTCTTAGCGCTGTTTTTTTTTTGAGAGTATTCTGATTAAAAGTCAAAGAAGCATTAGGAACTTCTGAGCTGCTTTGGTATCCTTGTTGAAAGTTATGTAAACCTTCTGTTACTCGTTTAAAGAATCAAGTTCAAGTTCATTTCTGACATCTTCTTTTCAGCGTTTTAACCCTGTTAACGCAATACCTTAATATCAATTCGCTGTTGGGAGCCTCAGTAAAGTAGCATTGAAGGAGAGTAAATTACACCTTACAAAATAATAATTTAAAAGGACTTATGATTATGATTTATTGCCACTCGCTGCAAAGCAATTTTCAATATTAATGATGCTCAACTTTAGTCCATAAATCTGAGAACTAAAAACCGATATCATGCTAAAAGCTTTTCCACTCACCCTATCATTCGATCAAAACACACAGCTTGAATGCTAACATGAGAAAAAAGAAACACTACGCCCCGTGTTCAGTGTTCACCCTTCAAGTCTGAAAACAAACAGACACAAGGGAAACAAAATTACACTTCTTCCCATATTGGCTGTCATAATAAATCAAACCATTTAGCCTTCATGCGAACAATCAACGCACAGCATACACAAGAAGCAGAAAAATAAACAGTAAAGATATTCCGGAAACTTGTTATCTTTTTTTTTTGTTCATTTTAATGATAATAAAAAGGATTTCGCAGGATATTAGAATTAATTGCCCAGCAGGAGTAAAGTTTTGACAGTGAACATCCCTCGAAAAACCAATTCCACAGTGAGGCGCCGCCGGAAGGAACATGACATGTATGTATGTATTCATTTCCGGCTCCTTATGGAACTACAAAATTTAATTACGAAGCACTAGCATGCGGCAGCGGCGTCACTCGCATGGGATCTCGCCCCCTTCGCTGTTTCTTTTAAAGATAACCTCTATCTGATTGAAAAATGTTTCTAAAAGATGGCGAACTTTTTCTACTTGAACAGGAATAGTGTGGGCAGTGTTGCCGAAAGTACTCCCATAGGAGTATTATACTACTTTCAAAGCCTCCGAACTCCTCATTTCACATTCGTACTCATTTTTTTTTTAAAGACCTAAAATATCTTACACTTGCATCTTTAAAAAAAAACCAACAGAATGAAGAACACATGAGAAATCAAAAATCTATCTGCCATAACAAAGATATTGTATATTTATTTATATATACTGAATATGTTATGATGATTTTATTAAAAGTAAAAAAAATGTTTGTGCCCTAAAAAATGTAAAAAATGTGTACTACTATCTTTTCCAAAATACTCCCATTTTTTGGCTGCAGTACTACTTATAATATTTCTCTCCGGCAACACTGAGTGTAGGTGTAGGTATACACACCACAGCCGGTTCTCATGGGAAAAGTTTATCGAAAAGCATTTCACACACGACTACACTACTCGTATTCGCAGAATTTTATTTTCAACCTCCCGCAGTAAAAAATAAAAACAAAAAAATAAATCACGGCTCGTTGTAAGTAAGTTGTTTAATTTTTAAGAGGATACTCTGGGGAAACATGCTGCTAACACTTGGTGATGAAATGTTTAACTTATGAAATGAACGACAAATATTAAGCCACCTCCACAGCGACCGTTGAAGGGATTCTCAATTTGCCACTCGTGTAAATGGATGCGAACACTATTTTGAAGTGAGATAGTGTTGGGGGCCGACTCTTAATTGAATTTTCGTGGTTTCTGTTTGAGTAATCGATTGGCGTTTTGCTAGCGGAAATTGGCGGTGCATTGGTGTATTCGCGTTCATATTGCACTTTGAGATCCCATCCAAAAGTCAATGGCAACATTTCTGCAAAATAGTGGTTTGGTTTTGGAGATGCAATTAACGTGGTTGCGTTCTGCTGTGCACGCATATCCTCATTAAGACACAATGTAATTTGCGCGCAGTAAGTTCTAAGTTCATGTCAATATGCCGCACCAGAATTTCAAACTGCGCTGTGAATTCATAACAGCTTTAGTCGATTGATTTGTACGACCAAAAGTTTACGTAGAAAGAAGATCTGCATTCAGTCTGAAGTTAGTTTCCACGAGTGGTTTTCGATTAATAGGTTCTTTAAACTTTGAAGGGGAGCACGCGTTTATGCGGGTATAGTGAAAAAACACTTAATTCTACTACAGCTCAGTCGTAGTCTCATCTTGCGGTCGAAAGCCCAACTTAAAGAATTCATCCTCCAGCCAGACTTTAAGACCAATTGAATTTTTTTTTTTTCCCGTAAGCTGCTTTTAAAACCATTCCATAGCTAAAGCGAAAAATTAAAATTGTATTTGAAACTAAAGCCGGTTAACTTAGTCAAAGAGCCGTTAGACATTAGCCTAGTCAGAGCTGTTCTTAGTGCATTTAAGGGGTTCTTTGATATCTCTTTTCGAAATGAAAACAGATCCGACTATACACACTCGTATATACGCAAAATGTAAACGTGTCGAAAAAGTACTCGAAACTCCTCACTGAAAACATTGAAATTTATGGAACAAGTACACTCTGGCAATGCTTTACTGGGCATTGAAACCAGAGATGAAAGAATAAAAGAGATGGATATCTTTCGTACGTCTAGCCCCCCAAAACCCATTTGTTTACATTGTTGTTTTTGTAATTTCAACCCCTGTCTGTGAATACGTGTGAGCTACAAAAAAGCATGTTGCTAATGGCCGGCCAATATTCCTTTTGCTTTTATGGGCATCGCGTTGTTCAATTGTTTTGTGTTTGGTATTAAACTTACTTGGTTTTTGTTAACGCTTCGATTAAAATAAAAAAAAATAGTGAAATATACATTTCGGAATAACGAATTCTTGCATTAAAGTTCAATTCATGAACTCACATATACTAGAAAAGAAATGAGAAATGAAATTTTCGGGAAAACAGCTTGTAGGCAGCCGCCTTTCCACTGGAAAGATATATGTATATCTCTGCATTCCATTATCTTTAATTGAAACCATAAGACCCCCAACTCGCAATGCTCTTACCGCTGGCACCCTCAATTTTTTTTTCTTGTTTTCAAATTCGACCATTTTGCTTTTCTATCGGTGTTATGTCAATTAGAATCCGTGTGACATGCAAAAACATACAAAGAATACAAAAATAAATGCTGCCAACCGCGGCCAACCGTGGGGAATGTGATAGAGTTCCGGAATACCACATATTTACTTTACGGAATGCTATTGGTTATAATTATTTTTTAAAGACGAATAATTTCATTTGTGTGGTTTATAAAAATATCTAAACTAAATGTTAGGAGAAACATGGTTGTGTATTTTCCGCTTTTGGATATCATTAACTTCGATTTCGTGTGTAAATGTTTCTTAAATAAACGAAGAAAATTTGTTCAGAATGTTTTTATTTGATTGAGGGAAACAATCAATTTACATTGTTCATTTTTCATCAATATTTTTTTTTTAATGCACACTTATTCCTAAAAAGAAAGTAAGATCAACACATAATAAAAAATTTCAAATTAAACGGAGAAAATTCTATCAACACTGTCTGTAACTGTGCCTTTGCATATGCGGATTGTTTGTTTTGTATTTGCAATTCCATAAAATTAAGTAAAAACACCTAAATTAAGTTCTAAATTAAATTAACGATCATATTACTTTTTATTTTTTTTTTTTCAAATTCCCATCTCTTAAGTTCTAAAATTAAGTTCTAAAATAACGATCATATTACTTTTTATTTATTTTTTTTTCAAATTCCCATCTCTTAAGTTCTAAATTCAATCATATTGAATTGCCAAACCACTGTCCTTGAAATGAGAAAAGACATTGCATCTCTGCATAATCTTCCCAACTTCCCAAAATCGACCGAATTTACATTATACATACCAGTTTCACTTTTATTTACAATTTTCATATCTAAGAATCATCTTTTGAATCCGTCATAAGCATTAGCATTCCATTCATCTACCAATTTATTCGATGGCATTCGCTGATTTACTCTTCAGTTCATCTTTAAAAAAGAAAAACAAAAATGTTTTAATCCCTCGTGCAAATGTGTACTAAACATAGATCCAGGTAACACAGAAATGGAAAAACAAAAACACACTGGTAAATCCTGGTTCCGGGAAAGGTGTGCCGTTGCCTGTGCCTTTGGCACATTGAAACCACCATTCCGTGTACCTCACCTAGAGCATTTTGAGCAATATAAATATTTACGCAGGATGAAACAACAAGTTCACCGTTCACATGATCATGTTTTCGTTTTATTTTGAAGGTGCCTCCGATGGGTCGTTAGGTGGCAACAATTTGCTTGCAGGTGGTTTGAATTGTTTTTGTATTTATAGGTCATCCTTTGTTATTGTCAGGCAAACCAATTTAAACAATTGAAGATTTTCAATTCGATTGACAACATCCGGAGGGGAAGCACCACCAGCTCTTATTTCTGTGTTCTTATTGTTACTTTATTATGTCCTCACAGAACAAAAGGAACTCAAGCACACGGATGATATTGTATGCGTGGGAAAGATAAGTGTGAATGCTCTTGTTTTATTTGGTTAATTTGTAACCCAGTGACAGTCGTCGTGGTTTCTTGAAAAATCTATATGAATTTGAATTGATAAATTTTTAAGCAAGCTCGATTGAGGCAAGGAAGACATTTCGAACTTGAAATGTGAGTGAGTGTCAGGTCGTAATGTAATTACCTAGTTCTTTGAGAAAATGTATACCAGAAAACTTCGACGTTGGAATTTTCTTATTGGAAAGTTATTTTAGCGTTACGTATTTGTGATACATTCGTGGGAAAGGACAAGAATGATTAAAGATATAAAATGTGGCGAATTTGTATGCCTAACACAATATGAAACAACGAAATTTTGAATTTGATGAGCACAACAAGGTAGAACAATTTACTTGAAGGACCCTGTTTATTGAAAAGGTCATCTAGCCCACCAACTTTGTGTAAACCCATTCTTTATCGTACTTTATTCAGTAAAAAAAAGAGCGAAAAATTAAGGAAACCATGTGGGCACGGGCACTCATTCCGTATATCGATTAGCACCAGACGATAGCGTTTCGACTAAAGCTTTGCTTCACGTAACTTCAATAATTTACTATTAATCACCCAGACGATACAATTTGAGCGATTCCTAATGAGGTATCGTTTTGCACTGATTTGTAGGTTTTGCAAACAGCTAAAGGTGTTTTTTATTTTTTATGGATATTCAAGAAGAACAACTGACTTTAGATATACAGGGTGGGCCGAATACAATTTTTGTTTTAATGCAATAAAATGAGCAATTAAAAAATTATATTTTTTCCATGTATTACGGCCTTATTAGAAAGAACAAAGACCCATTAATTATAGAACGAAAGTGGCTGACTTCAATCACTCTGTCACTCCAGTTTTCCAAGACCTTGTTGATGGTCGGGCTGTAGCTCACGGATTGCTAAGATGATATTGGCCTTTTGTGCTTGAATCGTTTCCGGATTATTGACATCTCCCCTTCAGGGTTACCAGAAAAAAAAAACGGCCAAAGGGGTCAAATCGCAGCCAATTTACATCACCAAGACGGCTGATAACACAATTTGGGAATTTTGTGCGCAAAAGATCGATTGTGGCAAGGGCTGTCATGAACCAGAGGTAGTCCAAATCCATGTCTTCAATTTCAGTAAAAAGGAAGTCGGTTAACATGGCTCTGTAAGGCCCACCGTTTACCGAAACCTTGTTCCAAGCCTCATTTTCGATTAAAATGGCCCAATGATGCCACCACTCCACAATTCGCACCAAACTGTCACTCTCTGTGACATTGGCTTCTCGACAATAACGTGTGGTTATGCTATTACCATTGCCCAAGTCCGGATGCTCACAATTTTTTTTTTTTTTTTTGGTTGCGCCTGGAGGTGAGTAATCTTCAAAAGATACCAATGGCCCGTACCATTGGTTATGCCCGATTCAGGATATATCTCATCTGCCTACGGGCTAAACATCACCCCTCAGAGAGGCACTATGAGATCCGGCCGCGCGAGCTCATAGTAGTATGAAATTTGTTCCTCTCATTTTTTAATTTTTTGTGATGACTACGACTAAGTTACCTTAACAAGTAGTTTACGCTTCTGTAGTGTTATTCACGTTTGGTAGGTAGCTTTCCAGCGAACGCACCTACTAATGCCGTCATTACATGCGGTTTTTCCTTATGGCGCTAGGTCGAACGGTCTTGTTCTTTGTAGTCGGCGCTCAAGGTTTGTCACGTCCAGAGTACGGATTATTTCATTATTGCAGTGACAATGAATACGAGTACGAAGTTTGCGAGCAAAGTTAGTTACTTCGTTACTCACGGTAGCAATTCCTAGATCTCTGTGAATATCACTATTCCTTATATACCATGGAGCATTCACGATTGCTCTTAGCGTTTTGTTTTGGAATGTTTGTAGTATAGTCATATTGCTTAGTTTGGTACAACCCCAAAGTTGTATACCGTATGTCCATGAGGGTTTTAGCACTTGCTTATACAGGAGCAGTTTGTTGTATACGCTTGTCTTCGAATATCTTCCGAGTAGCCAATACATTTCTCTAAGTCTGATTGCGAGCTCGTCGCGCTTTTTCTTAACGTGTGGCTTCCACTTAAGTTTTGCGTCTAGGGTCATGCCTAGATATTTCGCCTCGTTTGCGTATGGTATTTGTACCGAGTTAATGAAAACAGGTAAGTTGTTGATCCTTTTGTACGTGAAATTGACATGCGTCGACTTGGTCTCGTTAAGGGCAATTCGCCAGGTCTTTGTCCACTCGCATACTTTATTAAGAGCCCGTTGGAGTTTTCCAGTTGATGATTCGACGGACTCATCTATTGAGAGGATAGCCGTATCGTCTGCGAACGTTGCTACGATGGTCCCTTCATCCTGTGGTATATCTCTTGTATAGAGCAGGAATAAGATTGGGCCGAGAACGCTTCCTTGCGGAACACCGGCGTGGATTTCCTTGAATTCCGAGAATTCAGTCTCATGTCTAACACGAAAGAGTCTGTTCTCAAGGTAGGATTTCAATATTTTGTATAATTTTTCCGGTAGGATTGTTCTTAGCTTATACATGAGGCCTTCGTGCCATACCTTGTCGAAGGCTTGCGATACGTCGAGAAAAGCGCTAGAGCAAATCTTTTTGTATTCTAGAGCTTTTTCAATTTCATTTGTTATTCGATACACCTGATCGATTGTGGAATGTTTAACCCGGAAGCCGAATTGATGATCTGGTATCAAGCGTCTTTCTTCAATTACTGGTTGTAATCGTTTTAGCAGAAGTTTCTCATAAACCTTAGATATTATCGGCAGTAGCGAAATAGGTCTATATGATTTCTTATCATTTGTATTCTTCCCTGGTTTCGGAACCATAATGACTTCGGCTACTTTCCATTGTCTTGGAACATATGAAAGTCTCAGAGAAGCATTTATAATGTACAGCAGCTTAACTAGTGCTCTTTTCGGTAGCTCCTTTAGAACTTCGGCAGTGATTAGATCGTATCCTGGAGCTTTGCTATTTTTCAACTTTCTTATTGTCATTCGAAGCTCGGACAGAGATACGGCTTTTACTTTATAGATGTCGGGTCCCGTATTAGCTTTCTCTTTGTCTCCTTATGCCCATTCGCCGTTAGCTTTTCTTATTGGTGGCGAGTGCATTTTTGGTTTCCTTATGGACTTCAAGGCTTTCCAAAGTGAGTAGTTTGAGCTCTTTTCAGCAGTCAAGCCCTCTAGGTAAGCAGAAGTTTCGAGATTTCTTAGATCCTGTAGCTCATTTTTAAGTTTGTTGCAAAGATGGTTCAGATAAGTTTTATCAGGGGGTGCGCGGGATTGTTGCCATCTCTTACGCGCTCTCCTCTTTTCTCGTATGAGGTCTTCTATTTCAGGCTTGTACTTGACTTTATTGTTCCGTGTAGCTATCTTCCGGAAGGGAGTGTTTTTCCACGCTGCGCTCTGAATGGCTTCCACGAGATTGTCAACTTCATCTTCTATTTCGAGCGGTGTCTTTAGTGGCACATTTAAAGCAACATTTTCTTTGCAGTCTTTTCGGAAAACCTCCCAGTTAGTTTTGTTATTACTTAACCTGGGCGGTCCTACATTTGTTGCTATACTTCCACCCATTTTCAGGGTGACTGCTGAGTGGTCTGAGCATAGATCGTAGCATTCTTCGACTTCCGTCAGAGTTTTGTTTAGTCCTTTTGCAATAAAGAAGTCTACGAGGTCAGGTATTTTATTTTTGTCAGTTGGCCAATATGTTGGCTTTCCCGTCGAATAAAAATCCACACTACGCTTCATACTGGCTTTGTACAGTAGTCTGCCTTTCGTTGAGTTGCATCTTGAACCCCAAAAAGTGTGTTTCGCATTAAAGTCCCCACCGATAATAAAATTAGACCCAGATGAGTCAAAGAGGTGGTCAAGGTCGTCGTCTGTCAGTCTATATCCCGGGGGGAAGTAACAGGATCTGATAAGATACTCTAAATGGTTTACTTCAACGGAGACTGAACTTATTTGCATAGAATCAAGTTCTATTTTTATGTCTGTTGAGTGCTTAATACAATCTTTGATGTAAAGAGAAGATCCGCCTCTGGCATTTTCCGAGGGATGATGCGCGTGATAATCTCTGTAACCTTTTATTTTGGGTCCATGTCCCTTTTTTAAGTGGGTTTCCGATATCAAGCATATATCAATATTGTTTTTCCGTAGAAATATTTCTAGTTCGTTAATTTTGTTCGGGAGGCCGTTTGCGTTCCATGTCAGTATTTTAAGAAACTCTATTATATTCATGTTTTGTTATTAGGCTTGCGAGGTTTGAACTCGGGCTTGCTCAATTTGTCAAATATAACTTGATTAATCTTGCTTTGCTGCTCAAGTTTTTCTAATATAACAGTTAATAATTGGCGGATCGGATCCATTGTATCTGATCTTAACTGGTCTCCATGTATCGCGACTTGCGCATATGTACTCGCATCGGCCAACGCCGGATTTTCCTTTGTACTTGGTCCAGCGACGTTCTGTTGTACAATTTTTTTATTTTCCTGTATCGGTTTCGTCCTTTTGACTGCCGTAGCGGTTTTCGGATTATCGGTTTTATGATATTTTAATCTAGGGTCTGGGTGTACCGGTTTCTTGAGAGTGTCGCGTCTTTTTTGTAGTTCTTTCGCAATTTCGCAACGTCTATAATTCGCTGGGTGGTTTTTCGTACAATTTGCGCAGACCGCTGGCAACTGCTTGGTTTTTTCGCACTCTTCCGAGAGATGTTTACCGGCACATTTAACGCACCGTGGTTCTTTCTGGCAATATGCCTTTGTGTGGTTTTGTGTGGTTAAAACCTTGGCAACGTTTGCACTGAGGTACCGTTCCCCTTCCCTTACGCATTGGCTCGATTTTAACCTTTATATTTAGGATTGTTTTGATTTTGAAGATATCCTCCACATTCTCGCTCCTATCAAAGGTCAGCATAAACAGTGGAAGGCCGCGTTTGATTACGAGATCTTTGTCTCCTTCCGTGCATTGCTTTTCCTTCTTGATAATATTCACGGCGTCAATAATTTTTAGGCCTTGTGTTTGCACGTCTTCCATAACATCTTCTTTTATGCAGGTCGGGTGGAGTCCCCTAGCTATGACTCGCATCGGTTTTTCGTACTTATTTTCATAAGTAAACCATTGGATATTCTCTGTGTTTAATTTAAGAGCCAGTGCTCGGTAAGAATCAGAATCCTCTACGTTGATTTTCCACACGTTGTTTCGGCGTGAGATTATATTGTACTTCGTCTTCAGCGTATTTTTGAGAAGGTTACGAAGTTTTCCGTAGTCCTCTATCCCGACGACATTTATTGCGGGTGGAGGGCGAGGTTTCGCTTCAGTTTTTGTCTTGTTTGTTGGTTCAGTGGCCTTATATTTTTCCTGTAAGACTTCGGGTGAGGTTACAGCCTTACGCTTTTTGCTAGGTCGTTTTTTAACGGCCGGATTGGTTTCGCGGGCAAGTTCTTCTTCGTCCGTGAAATATTCCGTTGCTGGACAGTTCGACGACGACGTTGTCTCGAGATCTTTCGGTACATGAAGGTTTTTAAGATCCTCGTTTTCTTTTCGCAGAGAATCTACTTCCTTCTTAAGCTCATAGAAGAGTCGCTCCATTTCATTGAGTTTAGCTCGTAACTCGTTGTTCTCTTTTACGAAGCGTTTCGTTTTCACTGAGTCCTGATTAACCGGAGGACTTCTTTTTCCGGAGACATGCGATCCAGGTGGAGATCGATATATCTTCTTTCTTTTTTCAGAGGGATCTATAGGCAATATTGTTGAGGTTGCCCTTGACGCTATCGGTGGTGATCTTAGCATACTATTTTTCGCTCTGAAAGGGTCTCGTTGAAGCAATAGTTGGTCCTCCCCAGAATCCGAGGGACCGACCTCCGTAGAGGGTGGATTTTCCAGTGTAACTGGTCTGCCACCTGGGGTAATAATTCCATGTGTTTGTTCCATTGCATCTTTTCGTTATTGTATTTTATACCTTCTACCAGGTTTTAACACTGCCGTCCTTCTAGGATCAGACGCAGACCAGGAAGCCGCCTACTATAGGTCAGACGCTCTTGGATTTGTGTTTGCCGTCGGTTTTACCCTTTAACTATAACCTGGCTGCCTTGGGTGGCCCTACCAGGAGAATATACTCCCGACAGCATAGCTTATAGCATCACCAAGGCTACTCCCTCTGGCGTTAGATTTTAGTCGCCTCTTACGACAGGCATACATTACTTCAAGGCTATTCTATCCCCGACCTTGAAGGGAATAGAATGAAAGCATTTAAAATTGCCATTGGCTTTGCCGTAGCTGAACTATTAATTATAATTTTTTGCAAGATTTTTTGCTATTATTTATAAACTACCGGAATCACCAAACACAGAAATAACAACAATAAATAGAGAAATTCTTTTTTTATTATTCGATTGGACATGGGTAGGAAATTTGAAATCTCAGAGCAGAATCGGTGAATAGCAGTTGAAAACCACAAAAATAATTTTGAAGAAATACTTCTATTTCAACAGAACAACTTGCGTTTCTAATTTTTAAATAAATGTGAATATATTATTTATTAAATCGAATTATACTGCCAAGCCAGTTTGCCTTCAATATATGAAATATATATTTTTTTTTTTGAAATGAAATGGCTCTGTGTCAAAAATGTCATGGGTATCCGTATCAGTTTTTTCACGCGTGTTACGCGGTGTGATCACCTGTTAAGCGTCGGTCACTTGCTTTAGTCACTTTGCACTATCACGACGTGATAATTCTATTTTGTCACGGATTTTTGGGCCAAATTACCGTCCAAATGACACTGTGTGATCGAGTGACACGAGTGACGACCGGATGAGTGAACTCTTGAGACGTCAGCGTGTCAAAGTTTGCCACGAAAAGTTACGAGTGTAATCGTAGCTTAAGGAAGCGATAAGCGAAAATTGAATTAAATACATATTACTGAAAAAAAACATTTATTGTAGAAAATAACTGCACTCTACTAAACTAAACTAAATGAAATTGATAACGCGTTTTGCCTAGACAACCGGCGCCAATTTTACTTAGAGTTGAGTGCCCATAAACAGATGCTAGCGCTAACATTAGGAATTAAGCCCAGAGAAGAACTGTGGAGAAATCCAGAGAGTCTCTCTGAGTAAGATTTACAGTGGTAGAGAGAGGAAAAGAGACCCGACAATGGTGGTCTGATTCGAATATCTCTCGAAATCTATATATATATATATAGAGTTGAGTGTCAATGTATACCAAACTACCAAACAATGTTAATACGTTATGAAAATATTAATTAACAAATTAATGAGTTTTCTGTACTAAACATTTGATGCTCATCAGCCCCTTGTCATGTCTGTCACAGTAAACAAATTACACATTCATCTAAGATGTGACGGATTTATTGTCATGCGTTACCACAAGGATTGCGTCAAAATAGTACAAGTAATGCTTGATACTACTTTGCCAAGAGGTATTGTCATTTGTCATTGTCAAATGAAGGCGCTGTACCCTTTATGAAATCACACCAATTGACGAAAGTGCTTTCCTAAGTGATTTCAAGCTCGATGGTGTTGAATAAATTTTCACAGAAAGTGGAAACCTACATAAATATACCATCATGCAAATGGGATACGCGCCGGAGCATACGAGAATATAGTTTATACTTTTAGCACTCTGTCGTAAAAAGCATACAAGCACTATTAGTTTCCAACGAAGATTCATTCGAGCGTCATCCATAAAACCCGCATTCTCATTTATAGTTGGATCGTGCTAAATAAAAATCAATTTAAACTTAATTGGCGCGAACGTTTTAAAAGTGCCAAACTTTTTTTGCCATTCAAATGGCTTTTCGATATTGGGAAAGAGCTTATTTCCTATTTGTGAACTTGTAAACTGAGTCTCTGAATCTTTTTATGTGAGTCGATTTTTAAATTTACGATACCATGCTCGGCGGAAACTCATCACTTGCAAGAAGAATTCCAATGGCTCAGAGATGTAACCTACCCGGTGTAGTCTTGCACTCAAAAAAAACAAATCAGTCTTTACCACTCACATAAGTCATCCATCAGCAAAATATACAACACCACTTCCATTGCAGATTTATAGCAAAAGAGAAATTATTCCTGAAAATGGACACACGATGTGCTGATTACGGGACGGGTACCGTATTACAATTTAATTCACTCGACTGACAAGATTAAGAGATCGTTATTATTTCCTTTTTGTTTAAGAGCTAAATGAACCTTCTGAATGCATCCACTTTTAAAACTTGAAAACCCAGAACCACATCATTGCAATATGAAAATTTAATTGCTTTTTGTTGAAAGTTGGATTTCGTGAAAGTTTTCTCTCATGCAATTCAATGGAGCACATGTCCCATTCTTGGACATGTCAATGTTAAAGGTGGCATTCCAATGATCAGTTTGAAAACTCTACGGTACAACAATGAATTGCTCAGTTGTGTCCTGTTTCCTGCGCAAGCCTACCTGACATTGTTTGTGGTTCCGTTATAGTTCTTATTTAAATACTTCAATTGTGCGAATCCATAACGCTTCAGGAGCGCCCAAATATGCTATAGCGGATAGAGAAACTAGTAATGAATCAGAGAAATGCAAGGTTACAAAAATCTCATGATTACTTGTTAATGTTGTACATTTTGACAGCTTGTCGACTGCGACTTGTATGTGGAGTGTTAAATTGTGAAGTAGGTACTCCTTGTATTTTGACGCATTTGGGCGGGATAATTGAAAATGCAAAGCACTTGTGAATATAATGTGGTATACGATTGGGCTCGAATCGAATATAAAATCGTTACTTGTCCTTTTTTTGTCGATATTCGTGCGATTAGAATATACGTAGCCTTCGACACTTTTCTAAGTGTTTTCCATTCAATGGCTAAATTTTAGATTGAATCACTCGAAATTTGCGCCCCGATTGATTTTTAAAGATTTGTACATAAAATATTAACAAACAAATAATCACCCGAGGCAATGCCTTGCTTTCCAAATTAAAAAAAAAAATGAACAGAACGTATTTCCTTTTTTCCATTATTCAAGGGCGCATTTAAATTGTTGCCAGCTGGGGTCTTCTGTAGATATGTACCCAGGAAGCGAGGTATAATTTTTTGCTTGCCCTTTCGGCCGAAAAATGTTTGCTTCGATAACAGAGACAGCGTTGTTATAATATGATCGTATTTATCGTAAATGTTACGATTTTGGAAGGTTGATACGACGCTCCGATTTTTGGTTTTTTCGCCCCAATTTCTACGATTTCGTAAATATTTTTACGATTTTTCCGATATTATATAAACATTAAATACGATGGGTAAACCGAAACACGACTCGATAAAATACAATTCCAGAAAAAGAACCCATAAAAATTTAGAACCGCATTTAATATGACTTTACCTTACCAACACATCCCTTTGCAATTAGCCGGCATCGATTTCCGAGCATACCCTTTTTTGTTTTTTTATTTTGCGTGATAGGCTAGATATCAGTAGCCATACTTCCTATGCTATGCAATGGCTACTTTTACGGCCACAATATTTAATCCGGGTTAAAATTTACTCCCGGATTTATGTGGGCTTAACCCAAAAATTAAATCAAAGTCAAAAATATTCAGTCGTTAAAACCGAACCGAACCCAGTTTTTTTTAATCCGACTGAGTTTAAAAAAAAAAAAAACTGTACTCCGTAGACCAATTTTAGTACTTTAACTCGGGTTAAAACTCAATTTCATAAAGTTGACATCTGTTCGATTGCAGGGCGCAAGAAATAAGAAGAGTAGAAAAGGTAAAAAAAGAGACTTCATTCGTGAAATGGATGTAATTAATGTTGATGTCTTGTCGAAGAACTGATGAAACAACAGCTTGTAGTTGGATATATCAAATGCACAATCGGGTACGCGTCGACTATAACGATGTGGTAATTTTCTGAAATGTTTCCGCCTGAAAAGAGACATTTGGACATAATTCGACAAACATTTCGGCATAACCTTAAAATATAACTGCGCTCAAAAGAAGTGAAATAAATTTCCAAGTGACAAATAACAAAAAACAAATGCAATTTTTTGTAAAATTTGGCATTACGTAGGCTTAAGAGGGCTTACAATCGGTTTAAATTGTTTTAAGTCCGCATTTGAATCCATATTTAATGCATGATTTAAATTTTCAGGTTTTAAAAACTAGGTTTTAATGTTTGGGTGTAAAATTAACTTAAACCTGATTTACAGCCGGAGTGAACAACAACTATTCGGCTTCTCGAGCATTATAAGAAAAACACTCAAATTAAGTACAAAATAGGTTTGTGTGACGTGAGCTCTAGTGCGCACTGGGTTGTCCCTAATACGTTCGAGATAGCACTGAACTCGCCCTGTTACTGAAAACCTGCGTTTTACATGACTTCTAGGGCACCCCAGTTGTGCCCTGAACTGACCCCAGTTAATTTGTCGGGGCAAGAATTCAGTGCTGAGTTTGCTGTCATTTCGCTTGCTATTATTCATTTTCAAACTCATTATCTATCTCCCGAACGCTTTTATCAACTAATTGCAATATGGCAAAGTCAAATTTTGAATTGAGTTCACCCATTTTTACCAATAATCGGAAAAAAGTGTTACCAGAAGATAAATATTTGTCAATGTCAAAAACTGGTAACATTTTGCGTTCGGTATAGAAGCCTAATTTTCAGGGTTGTGCAGGGTTTTTGACAGGCGTGGAAATAAGCTGACACTTCTCAGTGCGCACTAGTGCTGCCACGTCAAACAAACCTAATGACCCCTACGCTCTTAAACGCGTTTTTTGTACTCCTAAAATTAGAAAATACGACGATTTTGAACCGAGGAAATATACGATTCTCAAACAATATCCATAACAACACTGAACAGAGACCATTATTTGCAAGAACCAAAACCTCGCAGTTTCCGATCCTTTTAAAGAAATTGACCTGCGGGAGCGGTACCATTCAATTCTGAATTTGCTTGGCAAAAAATTGACCATTAGGGTGTTTGGTGATGTTGTTTCAGCAAGACAAGACTTCAGCAAGTACTATAAATGTTGAAGACAAAGGTCCACTTCTCATGGAATTCAGTCGACAATTTAACGCTAAAATCGTGCTAAATACCGCCATCGGACTTCTTCCTTGAGGTGTGTTACATTAAAACTCTAGTCTATGCCAATTACTCAATAAAAGTTGCCGACCTTGCGGACAACGTTACTCGTATCAATGGTAAGACTGACACTAACTTAGGTGCCCGAGTCATCCAAAGGAACTTCTTCGTTTTGACACACTCGCAGTTTGTCTGAAGGTAGCAATTTATTTCCGGTTGGATACAGAGCCCAACGGGGGAGAGGAAGGTCACACGCAGTTCGTTGTTCAAACGCATCATGATCACTCCCGTCTCACTAAGACCCCTTCAGTCTGAAGGCGGGCATTTCAAAAAAAGGAAGTTTTGTTGCCCCACCCTGTACTATTGAATGCTTGTCCGACGTTTGCAAGGGATGGGGTTGTAAAGGTAAAATTTAAATGGGATATTTTGTATTTTTCCGGAGGTTCAACTCTCATTTGAAAACTACCAAGAAATTCTTTTAATTTAAAAGATTACAAATAAACGATCAACTTGTTGATGGAAACTCGGTTAAAAATAACCGTTGTACCAATTTCCTCCAAACTTTGTCGGTCGAAAAAACAAACTAACTCCGTAAAATTTAAACAACTGGTTGACATTTATTTAGAAACTTGGCTTAAAAGAACTAATAAAGTGTGATATCTTAGAGTATGCATGAAGCCTTTTTCTTTCTGCAGTTTTTGACAACCAGAACTCGGGTTTTCAACAGAAACTTTGTCAATTTTTTCCCATATTTTTATTAGCGCAAAAACCGTAAGTGTTGTTTTTGTTTTCTGTAAAAAGTGAACTTCGTATTGAAATTGGTCTTTCCTTAATTGTGATTCCATTTCCTTTCCGACCACGAATATGTGTTTTTAAAACCCAGTTACAACTGCGCGAGTACCTGCGCAGAGCCACCCCTCGGGGAAAACCTCACTCACACCTTGTACCTGCGTGCCGAATATTTATGTTTTGATTTTTCAATATCAATAGCAAACCCCATGTCAACCTATCTTATCTAATTCATTAAAACGAACGCCATACCATCTTTAAAATCACCTTAACAAAGTTTTGCAACCATTGCCACATCCAATATCATCACCCTCCATACATGCATGTGTACACATCGTATTATACATTTTCGACACTAAAATTGAAGTGACATCATGCTGTGATAACATTATCCCCCCATCGCCACGCCGTTCCCAAGCCCCGCGTATCATTTTACAACACCGAAGAACATTTTCCGCCGATTTCGGCGCTACTGCCATTCTAACGAGTATTATCTCATTTTTGTCAATAAATACGGAAATTGCTTCAACATTTTGTCTTCTCTGTATTCCTCAGCTTTATCTGCGAGAAGATATAGTCAACTGTGTGTATATTGTGAGTGTTGGTGCCTTTTGTATGGCAGTATCATACCAATGAATCCTATTTGCCTTCATCATCATCAGTTTTCCTCTTCGATACCCGTTTACGACACACAACATAATAGTTACAAATTGCCGCCTTCATTTGGCTTCTTAGAAAAAAAAACAACACCCAGTCCTATACTGTAAGAACAACAATGTGGTTCCACTCTGTCCCATCCCAGTCCCAGACAACAGTTTTTAGCTTGATGTCTGCATATAGCTTTCCACTCTTACCAAAACCGTTCACCAGTGAAATTTCATTTCATGGCCAAGCATTAAGATGAGGATGTTGGCGAAAACACACATATTCATATGTTGGGTGAGGATATGGTCTCCTTAGTTCCGTCCGGTTGACATCATACAACAAGGGTTGACAAAACAGACAAATGAGCAAGTCTGTAGGGATGATTCCATCTAAGGGGATATAAAAGAAAATAAATTTCCCCCCCCGAAAAAGGTTTTTGCATCTCAACCGCGATCATCCTTTGCGCAAGAAGGTGAATAGAAACCCCAACAATGCCCTCTCATCTGGCAATGGGAAGTTCATTCGGAAAGAGAAGAACTCAAAAACGGAACTCCAGGGAGATTGCATTGGAAAATGATTCTTCTTGACACGTCCTTATCGCTGGCTTTTATGAGAATCACAGCGACATATCGTCGCATCGCACAACTATTAAGTGTGAGGAGAAAAACAGTCCTTGGGCTTTCAACTTGAACAAGTTCTCTCATTTCGTGGCAATTAACCGCAAAATGTCCCCCATCTATCCATCTGGTGATTGTATGAGGTCATTAATTGCGGCAAAAGGGACGCTCTCGTCTTAATGACAAGAAGCTTTCAGTGGATTTGGCGCTTCTTTCAGCGTTGTAGGGGGGAAAATAGAAAAATCTCAACCAAACATAACCATATGAACGACTTTGCCGAAAGAAATTGATCGGGCGGGTAAGTGTGCAGTAAACGGATGTATGTGCTCAACATTGAGAAATAGGATCCCTAAGTGAATCGCTTAAATGAAATGCTACTTGCTGGAGGTCAAGGCCGTTTGCCAGCTGAGACCGACACTAACCCATTTAAAGGGCTTACCAATGACTTATTGCAATAACTATGCGATTGCCGGAGCCGGGTGCATGTTGAAGTGCGCTATCCTCGGAACAGCTGACTGATGGTGGTACTAGGTTACGGAATCATATTCAAGTGTTATTGCTTTGATGATAAATAATGCAATTATGAGATGGGAAAGCTGTTATCCTTGCACTAATGCTAGTGAAATACGGATAAGTTGCGAACCAATTTAGCTTGTAGTTGAGATTCCTTTATATTTGCTAATAGCTGACGCTACAGTCCGTTTAAGGGGTGTTAAATGTGGATGAAGACGGAAGCAGGGGCCAGTTTAATGAAAACATGAAACGATGCTTTTCTTTTGTTTGCCAACAGTTGCATACGGTTTATGATTGTAGCCAAACTACAAGGCATTAATGACACATTTGGGTTGATTTTCTTGGGCGCCATTTTCCATTGAATGGCATTTGGCAGTTAATATTTGAAAGTCGTACAGTGGTCTATAATAATTTCTAAATAAACAGCTAACGTCGCAACAATTCCTTTACTTTTGTAGTAAGAATGGAAAATGCTCTCAAAACGTCAGCGGTGGAGATGGATTCCCTCTCAGAGAGAAAAGTTTATATGAAAGAGTTATGGAACGTTTTCTGTAATAATCTATTAAAAGTGACATACATAATTCAAAAATTCAAAGATATGGTACAAAAATGTGTGATACACTCGACAAATTTGCTAATTTATTAACAATTAGTTGATTTAACTTAGCGATGAAAGTAATTCGGAATTAATCGAGCTTCTTTTTCCTGAATATAAGTATGTGGAACGTGGAAGAGTACTGATTAATATCGCCATGCTATTTCGAGTCCCGAAATTAAGCTTATTGCTATTGATGGCATTCGGTACTTGTCTAAGAAAGCCCAAGAAGCGTTAGGACAACATGAGGATGATTCATCTATGACTGCAGGACTAGAAAGAACAATTGATTTAAAAATTAGTGTGACTTTTATATTACGTCGAAATATAGACGTAAGTTTAGGTCTGGTCAACCGATCCATAAGAATAGTTAAACAAATTTCATGGGATGTTGATGACATGAAAAAAACTAAGGGGGTTACCATTAAATTAAGTCGTGGAATTGTTTATCATTTAATCCCTGTTAAAACCAAATTTGCAGTCATAAATAGAGCTTTCGTATATCGATAACAGTTTCCTATCTGCCTCGCATATGCAATTACAAGTGCTCGGTTTCGAAAAAGTACGGAGCTTTGTCTAGTAAAAACTCTTAATGGTATGTACTTAATTAATTTCGACCCAAATAAAAGCCCAAGAAAGTGCTATTTTAGAGTCTATCATACTCTACTAAGAAGTCTCTATAGACCTGGGGTCGAATCGCATCGTCCGTGAACGAGCATTACGTGACGGAATTTCTTTTTGTTTCACATGTAAAATCGACACAATTCCGTGAACGAGCTATACGTTCACGGAAGTGGCGATTCGACCCCTGATTTGTCCTCACTTCAGTTTAAGAATGCACGTGTCCAAAAAATATGTGCCCGAGAGTGGGTCATCCGATCTTCAAAAAACATTCCACAAGAACTACTTCCTTTCCAGATTTTGACATGACAAATATGAAAATGAGTGACTGCAAATTAAATAAAGTGCACGACTGGGTCGAACGAAACTTTCTCGTTCATCAAAAGTTTGCTTGGTTGTTTTCTTAAGGAAAATGAATAGTGTTAATTGAAATTCACTTTTGGTTAGTTCATCTGATATGGCTGTACAAGTGTACATATCGAATAACAATGTGAGTTTTAAGACTGTTGAAGCTTTCAGTATAAAAGGGAATTGTCGCAAATTCTGGTTAGAGAGTTATAAGTGCATACTGCACTATTTTATAAGCTCTTACACTTTAGAAGATTTTTGAGTACGAGGACAAGCGTTATAGGACTTTCTGTTTTCTGATCACTTAGGTCATGTTTTTATTTTGATTAGTAACACTGGTAAAAGGTGTCTATGATTGGAAGCAGGGTTCGTGATAGATCTATATCTTTACATAGATGTATATTGTAAGAACTCGGAGATTTGTTTTTGAATATGCGTTAGCAGTTACAAACTGAATATCCCAATGGACTTGTGTGGTGTGCAAATGTAGTATGACTTTCTGATTGTGTACACCCCAAGTGGTTGGCATTTTTTTAAGGTGCATACTCAATATGGCTAAAAAATAAATAATTGGGTTATATTTGTGAAAAATAAGTTTTGCTTTTGCATTTTTATAAGAAGTGGAACATTGAGATTATTACAAAAATATACCGTAGATATGTGAATACAAATCGGGATTTGTGAAGTAATTTTTGAGAAATAATTATTAATCTGATTTATTCGAATTTTTTGAGAAAAAATAAGTACGGCATATTATTTAGAATACCTTTATTATCCTTAATAAGTATTTTAATCAAAATCGTCAGAGCGGTTTTTGTAAAATTTGGCAGACAAAACATTACCAAATATTGCAATGTTTAGTTTGAAAAATACTATTGCTTAACTATTTAGCTGAAAACCGAGTACAAGTTATTGTTTGGGATGTAATCATTACTCGGTTTTTAAAGTTTTTTTTTGAAATCGAAAATGGCGTTTTCGAGATATGAGCAGTTTTTAAAATTAGAGTTTTCGGTGAATCGAGTTGAAAATTAAGGACGCAAAAATGTTGAAAACATCAACTTTACTATAAGTTTGCATTTTGGTCAAAATCGATTCTGCGGTTTTTAAGTAAACTAAAGAAAACAACATTTTTATAAAATTTACTTTTCTTGAAAATTCCATTTTACGATAATACAGAGAAACACTAAGTTCGCTATCGGGATTTGTGAATGAATTTTTGTTACAATCGTATGGACCGTTTTTGAGATATGTCCAGATTTCAAAATTACCGTTATTCGATTTTTTACCGGAAAACTGAGTATGCAGTCGTGGTAACCTCACCTACTTAAGCTTAAATATCAATTTTGGTTAAAATCGTTAGAGCCGTTTTCGAACAAATCAAACTGGTATGAAAATGCTGTAAGGGAAGTACCATTAATATTAAAGTTTACTGTGCAAAAAAAAAACGGCCCCGAACTGTAAGTCCCCAAACTCCAAATCCTAAGTTTGAAGGAAATCCGGGCTGGCGTTTAGGCTGTAGCCCTCGGGACAGACAAACAGACAGACAGAATTTTGCGACCCACTTTTTTGAGTTCCTCTATCATCGTAATGTCAGAGTTGATTAACATCTCGAGTTCGAAATTTTGTACGATACAATATCTTTCTCTTACTACGTAATGGAGAAAGTTAACAAATACGTAAAATTGTTACCAAATGGTAAAATGAATATTTTGGTGGCATGCAATTTGTGCCCATATTACCATACTTACGTTTTGAAATATGAATCGTCTTAGATTAGAACCTGTTTCCAATGGAGCAGCTCATTTATGTATTCTTTCGATATCTAGATGTCGCTCTTTTCGTTAATAAAAAAAAGAAACATTAATAGCGAAAATAATTATTGTAGTATGTTTTGTTAGTACATATTACAAACTTATAAGGGGAATGGTCGATTTTCAAACACAGCGATTCTAGTACAATTTAATTCAATAAAATACAACAAACGGTAGTTTTCGTAATTCTCAATTATTTAAAAATACAAAAAACTAGAAGACATAAATCAGTCTTGTTTTCAGTGCTCGATTAAGAACAAATAGTCAGTTAGTTCTACAAACAAATTTAGTGTCTATGTATGTTCGGAATTTAAGAATACGATTTTTTTTATATATTTGTTTGAAAGTATTTCCCAAAAACTATTAACAGAAATAACTCGATTTAAAAGTAATGTTAAAGAACAGTGTCGGCATTCTGTAAGGCGAAACGTTCAATCGTTTTCGTGGGCACGAACGATTTACTTTTACAACTCAGAGCAAGTCATTCGTGCGCACAAAAACGTTTCAACGCTTTCGCCTTACGGAATCTGAGCGCAAAATGGTTTTCAAAAATGATTTTTTTTTTAATATATTTTTTAGAAAATTTGTAAATTAAGGTCTACCTACATTACGTTAGTTAAAAATCGTAGGGAGTTTTTTTTTGAGACCTGAAAACGGCAAATCCTCAAGCAGTCTGCAAATGAACGAAAAGACGATAAATTTGCAAGTATGTTGTTTACGTTTTGAGTTTGAAAAAATATTAGATGTATTGGTATTGCTTTCTTGTAATCAGGATCAGTATAGATTATGTAATTGGGAGGTAGATTAGGTACATTTGGCGTTTAGTTACAGCATTAGCCATCTCTAGGCTGCAAATCTGCGCCCTAACCACAATTCCTTACCACAATGGAGTCCTAATCGTTTGTCAGTTTAAACAGATAATCATAATCGATTATCACAAAAATTACTAAAACCCATGAGCTGTGTCCACCCATAACCCATGTTTTCAACGAACAGACTGTTTTGCACGAACTCCCATTTAATATGGTAATAGTAACAGCTGGCCAGAATGACTTGCTGCTTCCAGCTTCGGTTAATTACGCAATTACTTTGCTGAGGAACGGCTGCTTCCAATGTTTTCATAATTCTTGGTGATTCAAATTATTACCTACTCCCAAGTAAAGGGTAAGTTTTAAGGTTTTCATTGACAATTCCAACTCACATTCATAAAAATATCCAAATCAGTGCTGCCGAGTTTAAAAACTCCTTGGTCGAGAACGCATGTGGTTACAAATATTGTTGCTGTACTACAACGGCTATGACGTTTTGAACAACCCGTTGGTTTCGGACTTATCGTTGGCCAAATCCAAGTGCTTTCGAATATATACTCTGACCTAAATCTATGGCACTCTGCTTTGACAAAGGACAAAACTGGAAACCCAGCCAAGCATCAAATTGCTTTCTTAGACCAACTCAATGTCTAATATTTACATTTACAGATATCGCTGGCACAGAAACGCCCTTATCATTCGCAATTTGTTATAAGAGACAACCAACTGCGTCCCATGTTTGTCGTTAGCAAGTTAGTTCAACAAACAATTGACATTGATGAATTTGGTAAAATCTATCCCAACGATTTGATCATTTGTCTTTTACGCCATAGATTTCGCACATTTCCCCACAAAAGCTTCACCTCCAGGACAGGCTTTTAAACAATGTGAGCTAACCGCACCTCAATAAACCTTAAGCAATGTTTTCATTTGAGGCACAAAACGAAGACTACACAATTCATATATATAAATGCCAGGTACCTACCTTTGTAGATTATCATTTGGGGTTGCCAGCTTTCTGTTTTTACCTTTCCTCTTAAAGGATTCCTTCCTGCCATCCGTCTTGTTCGCAAAGTGCACAAAAAAAAGGTATCTGCATAATGCAAAAACGAGATAAATCTACGGATGGATATTTCACTTCATGTGCTCCAATTTACATACTTCTATCCACACTGGCTGGATGTTGAAAAGGAATTCCTTGAGAGTGAAGAGTGAACGCAGAGCAAGGACTACTAGTACGTGCGAGTGGTATGGGAGCAGGAGGGTGTTCTGTGAGCATTTATGCTTTTATTGCGTTTAGTTAATGAATTATGCAAGGTAACGAACGGTCTGTGGGCTGGAGATCGAGAGACTCTTCTTCGTAATATTTTCTTATTTATTCAAGGTGGAATGTAGCCACGTCGCTTGGGTCTGGCCAAGTTCGCAGCTGCAAGGAGGGACGTGACGTAGGGGACGAATTAATTTTACGTTATCTTTTTTAGACTTTTTTAAGTGTTTTTTTTTTTTCTCCTCCTCGCTCATTACTGTCCTGAAAGAGAGTTTAAAGTCTTAACGTCACAGTAATGAAAGGTAATCGCTTACAATGAAATTGTTTATGTTGATATTTGGGTAGTAGGTATATACCTAGCAACATACGTTTCTTGGGGGTGACGATGCCATTTTATTACAGTTGTTAGTAAAGCACTCGTATTGTCTTCAATTATTCTGACAAGGATATCATTTTCCCTTTTCCTTGCATTGATAAGCACCATAAAGCGGTGTAGGTGTTTAGAAGCCTGGTTGAAAGGTGGTTTCATTTGGGAAAAGTTTGCCTCTTTGGGTGCCCTAGAGGAATTACCTTCTGGCAAAGTTATGTTTAATGTTTCTTTTCAATTTCAGTTTAAGGAACCACAAACGAAACGATTTATTAAAAGCAATAAAAAGAGTTTTACGAATTTACCCTTTTTCGTGGGATCTTAAGACAAACTTCGGAACTTTAATCATTTCTAGAAGCGCTCAAAAAACCCAACCCAATAATAATTCAAGCAGTTGAGGTCGGTCGCAATCTAATAGGACGCCAAGTGTTTTGGGGCGGCAGATCGCGAGCTTTCAAAATGTTATTTTTTTACTGAGTAAAGAGAGAAAAAGCGAAATGCCGTCGTCTGTTGGTGAATGCTATTCGTTTCATTTAACGATATAATTATGAGATTTATTATCTTAAGTAGTTACTTTTGCCAAGCTTTCTTGAGGATTCTAAAATTTCCCGAGGTATGCCGAGAGTATCTTTAGATCTTTTCATTAAGGGCTCGGTGGGAAGTACCTTGCAATCCGAGTCACAGCAGTCAAAAGTGTAAGCCTGTGGGAATGGCCCTTCATTCCATCAAAAACCGATCAAAGAATAATTTTTTATTAAGGATTTCACCCTAGTGGATGTCTTTGATAGCGAAGGAGCATTCAACACCTGCTGTCTTGTGAACCACATACCCAGTAACGGTAAGCGATGCCATTTGGATGTAGCTTCTTAAATAGCCAAACACAACGAGGGGGTCGTCCACGCTCTACTCTCGAATCTTGTTCTGTTAAAACTCCACCTGGAGATGGCAGCGTGTGCGGGGCTATTGCTTGCGTCGCCCAGGTCGTTTTTTTTTTATAAGGTTATTATAAGCGCAGCCAATTCGTCCAATTACCCAAATAGTCAGATAGCCCAACAGTTTTGCAAATCGTCAAAATGCTCCTGAGTCCTGAGGTATAAAAAAAATATACAGCGTATATTTAATAAATATGTTACACTTGTATTGTTCTCTTTTTAAGAACTTTTAAATACTACAATTTTTTAAATACATATTTCACTAATATTATATTAAATAAATTTTGTGGGTTTACCTAGCAAGTTTTCTTTTTCTTATGCTCAATTCGAAAGGTTTTAAAAACTTGACCACCTAATTTTAGTCAGTAATCATTATGTAAATAATACAATTTCTTTTTAACTTTAAGATAGTGTATTCGTGCAAAATTTCGAGATGTTAATCAATTCTGACATTACGATGATAGAGGAACTCAAAAAAGTGGGTCGCAAAATTCTGTCCGTCTGTCTGTCTGTCTGTTAGGCCTACAGCCTAAACGCCTGCCCGGATTTCCTTCAAACTTAGGATTTGGAGTTTGGGGGCTTACAGTTCGGGGCCGTTTTTTTTTGCACAGTAAACTTTAATATTAATGGTACTTCCCTTACAGCATTTTCATACCAGTTTGATTTGTTCGAAAACGGCTCTAACGATTTTAACCAAAATTGATATTTGAGCTTAAGTAGGTGAAGTTACCACGACTGCATACTCAGTTTTCTGCTAAAAAATCGAATAACGGTAATTTTGAAATTTGGACATATCTCGAAAACGGTCCATACGATTGTAACAAAAATTCATTTTTGAGGTAATATGGTCATATAATGGCAAACTTAGTTTTTCTCTGTATATATATCGTGAAATATATTTTTGAAAAAAGCAAAATTTTTAAAAAATTTTAGTTTTCTTTAGTTTACTTAAAAACCGCCACATCAATTTTGACCAAAATGCAAACGTAGAGTAAAATTGATGTTTGCAAAATTATTGCGTCCTTAATTTTTAACTCGATTCACCGAAAACTATAATTTTAAAAACTGCTCATATCTCGAAAACGCCATTTTCGATTTCGAAAAAACTTTATAAACCAAGTAATACTTATATCCCGAACAATAACTGTTTTGTCTGCCAAATTTGAAATGTACACGTCCACCCATATCAGATGAACTATCCAAAAGAGCATTTTTTAACACTATTCCTTTTCCTATATTCTATCTATGCATTCTTTCTTATATCTTGCATTGTTTTTCAGTTTTTTACCTACATATACCTAAATAATAAAATTAGAAAACAACCAAGCAAACGTTTGATGAACGAGAAAGTTTCATTCGACCCAGTCGTGCACTTTATTTTTTGAATACTCCTCCCGATAAACGATGTATTTTTATTTAAATTAAAATAATTCTTTGACGTTAGGCAAAAAGGTCTTAAGTCAGAAACTGCAGTTTTTCGTAAAACCAAACTAAAAATAGTTTAATTATTTGCAAATCGGCATTAAATTTGTTTGACAAAAAAAATACTAAATTGTTACGATAGGAGGCAGTTGTGCTATAGACTTAAGTCGTTAATATCAAACGAAAGAGAATAAAAAATTTAGTTAAACCCAATCAATCAAAATGCATTTTTTGACTTAAGACCTTTTTGCCTAACGTCAAAGAATTTTGGTGATAAAATCATAAACTACCTAAGTAATAAATAGACCGTCAGCTCAGCCAACTGAAGAGAAGTTGCTTAAAAGCTGATTTCCGTGTTTCTATATGGGAATGTATGTGTGTCATGTTAAAATAAATTAGCCGCACGCATAAAACTTGGAATATCAATTAAATCAACTGAACGAAATTTGGCCGGGACTTATAAAATAATAAAAAGTAAGGCACGGGAAAGATCGGGCTACAGATCGGTTCAGCTACATAAATAGTAACGTAAAAGCTAACGTTGTGATCACTAAAATTTGCATATAGGCATGTAGAGTTAATGTATTCAATCACTAGTCATACTCAACTACTTTTTTGCATTTTTTCAATTTTTCACAGCAATTAACAAGATCATTAAAAAAAAACCTTCATAAATGCATTAGACTCCAACTTTTTCCCAGCTCAGAATAAGGGTTTCCAGAAACGAGGAAACTGGGACTTTCTATTTTTGCAAGGGAAAACAAACAATTTTAAGGAACATTTAGATCTTAGCTTTCGGTTAAAGATTTAAAAAACAAAAATAATAAAATGTTTTCAAATACTTTATTTAATAAATTCGTTGGATATATGTATTCAGTTGTGAAATCTTCTAAAACACTTTTAATGTGTTCAAATTGTCTTCGCAAAAGAGACGTAAAGTGGAAGTGTAAGATGTGTTTTCTTTGAGTGCAAACAATTTTGAGGTTCTAAGTTTCTCGAACTCATCGCCCAATGTTGAGAGAATTTTTTCTCCCAAATCAATCTTAATAAAAGAAAATCTATCTTAATAAAAGAAAATGTGTCATCACCTTTAAGTGGATGACACACTTAGCCGACTGGACACAGAAGGGAATGACTGTAAAAAAGAACTAAAAATATGTAAACAAGACACGTTCAAGTATAACTCAGTTTAACAGGAGACTGCCTACACAGACTAAGACAAATATTCGTAGGTCGTAGCCTACGATTGTCTTGTAAACATTTTTTTTGTTCTTTTTTACAGGCAGTCGGTTTTTTTTTAAATTAACTATTTTTTTATAAAGGTATTTTTTATAACAAAGATGATATATATATGAATTGAAATAAATATCTGACAGTCCATAAAATGCATCAGCACTATGATCCACTTGCTTCTTGTGGTAGGTACACATGAAGCAGCTATATGGCCTAAAGCTTCTACCGAAAAACTACAACTCTAACATCTACATTCAGAATCAACAAATACTTTGCCTCATAAATATTTACTATCACATTTTATAGATTAGGGCATTTTCGATTATTTACTGAATAACGATGACCTAATCAAAAAACCCTCCCTCAACTATACTCACATCTTACACTCCTTCCTCATCCTCTGAACTGAACTAGGAAAAAAATCCAAAGAAGCATCGATCAAAGTGTTCATCAATTTTCTTCTCTAATTCTCAGTATGTATCCTCTGTCCTCTCCCACCGTCACCTATACCCTCGTAGCCAGATTATTTTGTCATCTGCACAGCGAGTGAAGGATATTGATATTGAGTCGGTTATTGAGCCCACAATGCTCTAATGTCCAAGAAGACTTATCCCTACCTATGTACATATATGCGATGGCATTTATTTTCAAGAGGACTTTTTTCACAGTTTCACAGCAGAGAGGGAAGTTTCCACAGTATCTCCCTTAGGGGTTGTGCTTCTATTAAAGAAGCATGGAAAAAAACATAAACCCTTTCATAGGATTTTCTTCCATCTATTCGCTCAAAGGCTGTGACACGTACTCTGTTGTGGCAAAATTCCACACGATGCGATGTGGAAAAGACAGTGGCATGGGAGATGGGACTATGGTTAGCCCAGGGGATTTCTTTTCTTGGTGGCTGTCTCCTATGTTTATGCTCGTAGAAGAAAGAATAACCAAGATGATGAAGGACAATCACATTTCCAACTTAATTAAGTCGTTGAGTGTGTCGTTAATGTGTATTCGTATTCACGTTGCGCGGGGGATGGTCGTGAATGTGCGAGCTGTATGGTGAGATCGAAGCTGTTGTAGAGGAATTCTAATTGTGCACGTGTGACGGGTTACAAAGAAAGGAATTTGACTTGGAATTCCGTGAGAGGAAGTTATAAAGTGGGTGTAGGATATCCTTGAGCGGAAGCAATCTAAAGTGTTGGCGAAATTAAGTGGAAACCAAATATTTACATCTTCACAGTTAATTGAGTGAATGCATTGACGATGAAAGGGGTCCTTAAAATTGTGTGACGGCGCGGCACGAGTGTGTGCCCAACGCACATCAATCTATTAAAAAAATCGGGATACTTCAAAAAGCGAGCGACAGTATCTACCGAAATAAATACCTATATCTATTGTCAGGGAATGTTATGTATTGTTAACTTTTTCCTTGGGTTGGAATAGGACAATTTGAAATATTTATCTTTGAATAGCTTTTGAAAGACGTATGAAACCAGTTGGAACCGATAAATAAATCAGTGAAGCAATTTAACACAAGAAACTGTTTTAAGGATGGCTCCTGATGAGGGTTGTGGACACATTTCTTCAGTAGTCACGGATTTGAACGTATAGGGATCATATTTCTGCACTTAGAAATAAACACAGCACTGCGACCAGAGGTCTGTTGTACCCTCGGAAGCAATATGCCTAGTGATTGATTCGGTCATGCACATTAATCAAGATCCCGAAGAAATCATCGCCCATGTCTTTTTGATTTTAATTTTTGTCTTGAATTCGCGCCTGTTAATTTGTAAAAAATAAAAATATATAAAAGCACTTTTCACTACCAAAACTGCTTGTTTTTGTAAAACATCTCAGCGTGTCGTATCATAAATTGCAATCTATTGAATTTGAATCGCAATTGCTTCAATGGCACTTGGAGCCTTTTTGTATTGCAAGTCTAGGTCCATTCAAAGCCGATGTATATCAAAAAATCATAATAGAATGATCGGCAATTCTATTTCTAAATTTTGAAATTGTTTGGAAATTTTGGTGGGCCTACCAAATAAAATAATTTCGCTTAATCTGATTGCATTGGGAAGCTGACAATTGACATCGTAGTTCCCAATTTGCTCATTGATTCACTGGCATGTGTATTGAAATACCGAGCGATCGGACGCAGTTTCACATTCATACCTAGGAAAAAACATATATTTCACCTTAAGGCTTTTTCCCTAACGGGAGGTCCGTGAGCATCTGACAAACAACAGAGAGTAACTAATTGTCCTGAGAAAGTTTCTTAATTCAGCCCATAGGCTTCACAGAAACACTCTTGGTCAATGACAAGGAACAGGGATTGTCTACAAATTTGAGCTCTATTGTATTGGCGGCTTTCGAGATATAACATTTTGAGTGCGAGGTACCACGCCTATATATCCAATTTTGACCAAACTACGCCTTTGAACTTCTTCGGGTCCCAGACAATATTTTTGGTGAATTACATAACGGTTGAAAGTTTATAGACAGACAGAGCAACTTTCGCATTTACTATTGTATTAGTGTGATGATGTAATGCGGTATTTAAAACAGTAGCATGACTGTATGATAACGCACAAGCCAGAGAGTAATTCCTTTATTCATAAACCGTTGATGATGTCCCCCACATCCCGCTACCTTTGCAGACGCACGTTAAGACGGAATTTTTCAATATTTCCTCCATTATGAGGGGCCTTTTTGGTACTCACGAACCGTTATTCGAATTAACTGGAAATGATGTACCTAAATAGAGAAGTGCAAATTGTTTAATGAGTGTTCCTCCTACAAGGGCTGAAAAAGAGGGTGCACATATTTTTATTTTGAACTTACTACATTGAACTTGCAAGTTGCAAGTGGTTTATTCAATTAATGGATATAAAGGTCAATCTGAAAAGGTTCAAACCAGTTTTTAAAGAATACTTCCCCGAATATTTTGAATTATCATTAAAAAACGAAGGAGAATGGTCACACCCGGCTGAGAAATGTTATTGAATTGGATAATACATTATGTAAGACGGTGTGAGTATGATATGAGTAATAAATTCGTACCCATTGTGAGTTTACAATTTTGTTGAGTATTTCAATTGTGATTTAACTTCAATTCGAATTTTACTATAACGACTTCAAGGAACGATCAAACAACATTCACTTATGATATGCTAATAAAGTCCTTTGCCAGGAAAAATTGTTCCTACAAGTTGCTAGACAGAAGACACTGGGCCTCACTAATAAACAATTTTTAATCTTCACACTAAATATTTTGTAGGTCACATTGGGTAATTTTATGTGCAAAATTTCGCCATTGTGAGTTCGTAAAAATTTAGCCTGTGCACTCTATACGATAATACAGGCGCGGTCGAGTTTTTTTTTTAATTCTCTAATCTTTGGAAGGGCATAACCGTAATGCGCCTTCGCCACTTAAAACCACCGAAACTGTTTTATGACACCAGACAAGTCAACACTTCAAAACTTTGCACGAAAGCTTCACCGAAACCATTTAAATGACAAGGATGCCCATGGAGAGAAATTAGTGCCGCACATTCCTTTAATACCATTTACCTTTGAGACTGCAATTTCTCCTCAAAGTGCGTTTTGCTATGACGATTAGTAAATTTAAGGGCCAAATAAAATACGCTTAAGTGATTGATGGAAGGTCGTTTTCGTTTCTTCCACGATCAGTTTTACGTAGCTTTTTCGTAGGTTTACCCACAAATCTGCCAAGACAGGACAAGAAACACAAAATATTCATCGAAATAAACCAAAAAAAAACAATTTTTGTAAGGCTGTGTAGGTGTAGCCTCCGATTGTAAAATAGTTAGGTATACTTGAATGTCTCGTGTACTTACCCTTTTAGTTTTTTTGTTTTTTACGGTCAGTCGGGTTTTCTGGTTTTTTAAATTAACTTTTTTCACTTTTATCTTTTTAGCGTATGACACTCGAATCAAATGACACCTTACTCTTCAAAATCGGTCAAGCCTGTAACTAATTTTCAGTGCGTTCCTTGAATTCTGCTAAACTGGCTTTCATGCCTCTAAATGCGGCAAACACGCTTACGTCTCTCAAATAACATTAGATTAATCAGTATCAGTTGCAAGTTCTCAAAAAAAATTTAAAAGCTCCAGACCACCTCCCAAATGCTTATCGTAGGAGTTTCTGTGTGGAAGCAGTTCGCCTCCTCAAGACATATTTTAAATCACTTTTAACCTTAAAGATTTTAAATTCAGATCCAACATCTATCTGCAAGGATCTCGGGGAGGTGTTTTTGTGTTGAAGGGTCCACTTTCAACCAAAAAAATATTTTGCAGCACGAACCATGAAAACAGCAACATAATTAGGAATTCAATGAACAATGATATCCATTTCAAACAATATACCTTAATAGATGGACACGGTTGGGCTTGACCACAATGTTATCAAATTTTAGCTATGGCTGTATTGAGACTTGTATAAAACGAGCTAAGTTTCACAAAGCGAGTCGTAAACTAAATATTCAAGATCATACTGTGAAGGCATCTTCAAGAATTTTGCACAAAAAATGGACTAATTTAGTTCAATTCTAAAACCAAAAATAATATAGATATTTTATTATATTTGCTAAAGCATTGTTGCATAATATTGGCAAAAGCGTTCGAGAAAGGTAACGCGAAGTTTCCAAACACGGAAAGAATTGATAATCACCAAGTGCAAAATTTTCAGTTTCAATTTAATTTACGAATCATAAATTGATAGAAAATTTCTTAATTTGACATAATTTACAACAAAGAAGTTTACAAATCGTTTCGCAATTTACAATTATTGATCGTGATATAAATTTTATGATTATTTGTGCCAAATTGTGACTGGTTATGGCAATATTTATTTCTTATAATTTTGTCCTAATGCATGATCGCACTTTGGATAATGAAAAGTGTTAACTCGCGACTTTTGAGGGTCAATATTTTCGTACAGTTTCTAGAGTTTGGATTAAAAAGCCGCGAATTAGTAAATCCTGAGCTAAGTTGTTAAACTGCACAAACATTTTTTTTCTTGATTTGAGCCAAAAATTCTTTCCACGAGAAGATTGAATATAAAACCCAATGGTGCGGTCCTGATATTTGTAGTAACAGTAAGGCCCTTCCGCACATGAGTGAGGGAAAAAGAAGTAGAAACTCTTTTGTAACCGCAGTTTATGTAAAGTAAAATTGCAATTAACATGCATTTCAATCGAGGTCCGCACAAATTGGTAGTCGTTAGGAATTGATTTGTTACGAGTTGTTGATTTGTCATTTCCGAGTTTGTATGCCGATCGTTTGGTGGTAAGGGTTGCAAACTAAATATAGATTTTCATGAAGAAATTGTTTGCTAAAACTGAGTGTTGAGTGTCCTTATAGCCTGAAAAGAGACCTACAAACTGGCATAAAAACGACTCAAAATACACCCGCTAAAACGTCCCTAATCGCTCTTCATGTTCCAGCCATCTATGATAACTGATTCATTTAAAATTGATCAGGGTAATTGCCCGTTAGATATCCGTAGGCACTGTGAATTTCCATCAGAAACACAATAAAAAACATTTTTCCTTCAACATTATTAATAAACAACAACACATTGAACAAAAATAAAGCCTAAAGTGCATTGCTCACACGTAGAGGTCCTCAATGGATTCGCCTTGTAGCATGAAGCTTGAGTCCAAAGGAACCGCAAAACAAAGTCCTCCATTATGCCAAAGTAGTAGAACCACTTTAGTTGTGGACAGTTAAAACATCAACAGCCGGCGCTAGGAATAAATATAACGAGGCATTTACACGAATTAGTTTTGAAATGTTTTCAGTTGTGCACTCAAGGTCACTGGACAACTCCCGGTTGACGAATAAACTAAATCTTCTCGGAAGAATTTGTTATCTCCCGCCTTGGCATCGAATAGTCCCCAGTCCATTTTGATCCCCCATGTATAGGCATAGCAGGACGAAACGATGAGAACCACAAGCCAGTCATGAACCCAAGGATTGTCCTGCGATGAGGGGTAAATATATCTAAATAGGGAACAACGAAAACGGAAACTATCTTGGGAGATTGGAGTACTTTTACAAAATATTTGTGCAATGTATCCCGGGGGGAGGTTTATTATTATCGTTTATTTAACAAAGAAGACTCTGGACACTTGTCCATTATTCGAATTAATTTCACAGGGAAAATATCGATTGGATGAATAGTACTTATCGCACCGGGGACCTAATTGTATACTTAAAGCTAAAAGCAAAAGCTATGGTACGATGGGAATCAGTCTAGAGACATGTAACTATGTAAATCATCCCATACCGACTTCCTTATGGTGTCCTTTTCTGATCAAAAATAGTTGCGAGCCTCAAGAAAATAAATCGTTCATGAAAAAGGTCCATATAGGACCCTACGCTTCCTACAACCGTAAGTTAATTTTTTTTCCAACGATTGGGGGGACCTTAAATGTATTGCATAGTCAGGTCCGAACCTAAGCCCCCTTGCGCAGAGTCTCCAGCACTACTGTCCGCACGTCTTAAACCTTAAAAGCCGAAATTTAGTATATACTTGATTGATCGAATAGTCAACAATTTGAGAAGATGCAGGCATTTTGGCTCTGTATGCGTATTTACTGGGTTTTATAATTTATACTTATACCCGATTTTCTGGCTGGAATTTTCTCGATCTCAAGGTGCAACGATTTAAAGTGCAAAAAAGGCGTAGTTTCGATTTGATCATCGATCGGAAAGTAAAGTCTTTATTTTTGCGGAAACAGAGAATACTAGCTTCGAATTTAAATTTACAGAAGCTCACAATACATGAACATCCAAAGTTTCCATACCTACACTTTTTTAGTAATTATTATGAAAAGACTAGAATGAAACTTATGTCATTCGAAAGGTACATAGATGTGCACAAACAAAAAATCGTGGGTATTCGAATATGAATAAATTCCTCATACAAAATGCTTATCCAGTGATGCTAGATTCCAACATATATCTTTTTTATCAAGTTTTTTCAGCTCCAAAATATGTACGAGTCTTTTTACCAGGAAATTATCAAATTTCAAGATTTTTGATAACAAGAATTTTGTAAATCTGGCAAATTAAAACAACCTGTACTATGGTAGAAAACCGTTTTCTATTAATTCCATTATTAGAGTAGCTTCGGATCATGTGGAGTACCCTTCTAGTTTTCTGAAATATTTGTGAAATAGAAACTTATTTTGTTGAGACAGGCTAATGCTTTTATTCATTGGAATATTGTCGTCGACATGTACTTTGCTTATAGCATAATTTTTCATAAACAAAAAAAAAATGTTTGCAAAAGTTGAGAAGAGTTGCAAAATTGGTCATTTTCAAAAGTATCGGGTAATGTGAGCCCATGTACAATTTCTGTTTTACTTACGTTTCCGTCAACTCTAAATGAACATTAATTTCAACGAATTTGGTAAAATAACAGATGGAATGTGTTTTTGCAAAAATATTTTAGAAGCAAAGATTTTGTTTTCGATATTTTATCAACTCCATACATTCCTCCTCTGCAACTGTGGAAAGAATATTTTCAGCTGTAAATTTAAATAAAACAAAAATTCGTAATCGTTTCAATACTGAAACAGTTGAAAGTTTAATCTTTACAAAGGATTTGTTGCTCTTTATTGAAGCGAATTGCTATGATCTTTATATAAGCAATAAAATTCTAAGTAATTTTTATTCAGATATGTTCCCAAACATTTTTTTTTTATTTTATTTATGTATATACTATAATTTTGTCAGAAAAATAAATTTAAGTTTTACATAACTTTGTTATTTTAATTTTGTTTTTGTCTTTATTTTTTTTATTATAAGAAAACACTTAAAAACTATTGAACAGAACTTTTTTTAACAAATAAAGCTTAAAAATAATTTTAAAAAATCAATATTTTGTAAAACCACCAGAACCCGTTTTGGCATGCTTTCAATGCATTAGAAGCAATTATTTTGTATGTTATCGCTTCTGTGCCACACTTCAATAAGATTTTCGATTAATTCCAGCTTATTAGTGATTTTTTTCTCTGCCTAACTCCCTCTTCATGAGCTCCCAAAGATTTTCAATAGGATTCAAATCTGGAGAGTTCCCCGGCCATTCTAGGACCTGCACACCCTTTTCCTCCAAAAAGGCAGTCACTTTTTTGGCCTTGTGACAAGGTGCAGAGTCGTGCATGAACACATAGTCGCCATTTGGAAACCATTCACGTGTTTGTGGCAACATTTTCGTCCTTAGTACTTCAATATACTGGTCCTGTCGCATGGTTCCTTCAACGATATAAAGCCGCCCAGTACCTTTTCCGCAGATTACTGACCAGACCATAATGCTTAGTGGATGCTTAACGCGTTCTTTTTTATATTTTTCGTCCGGTCTTCTTCTTACAAACTGGGCCTTATCCGACAATATCTGCACTGTCGACTTGTCAGAAAAACAAACCTACAGGAAAACAAATTTGCCAGATAAATCGAAGAAAGCCAACTAATAAGTAACTGAACGCGTTATTACCTTTAGCCAATCTTCTGATGTCCTTGTGTAGTTTTGCCCATTTAAGCCGTTTTTCCATCATCGTTTTTGTGAGAAGTGGCTTTTTTGCTGGGCGGCAACAAGTAAAACCCATGTCTTTAATGCGTCATCGGACTGTCATGTCTGATATTTTGATTCCTGATTCGTGAATCAAATGTGTAAATTTGGACGCATATTTCTTTAATTTTGCGCTCGTCCCGTGGTGTTGTGGCTTTTTTTCTCCCAGATTTACCGGTTATCTTTGGGGAAAGAGCGACTTTTTCACGAATTTTTCTTTTTATTATGTCCACCGACGATTTTGCTACCCGTGCAACAGCTGCAATTTTCCTCTGCGAAAGCTCTGTGGGCAATAGCAGTCTTAATTTCAGAAATTTTTGCCGGCGAGAGATCTTTTCGTCTACCCATTGCTTAAAACACGTCGTTCCACAAAAATTCACAACACAACAAAAATCTCAAACTGAATGCACACAAATTGAATTTTTAAAATAAACACAGAACACATATTTATCAAATTATACCGATTTTAAAAAAGTAGGCTTCGATTTTTCCCAAAAAAGCCATTTAAAAATTTGAAAAAGCAAAAAAGCACAACCTACAAGAAATGAGATGTCCACTAAGAAATGAAAATGAATCATCGACTTTTATAATTTTTAAAGATTATTTGTTAAAATATAAATAGTTTAGAAAAAATTTTTTTTAATATAGTAAGCCATTAGGGCCATTTATTCGAACCAAATTCTGAAAATACAATTTTTTTATAGTGGCCGTAATAATCTGATCACCCACTGTAGTTCATATTCCTTTTTTTTTAAATCTTGAAAAATAAAGATTTTTTATTGCGGAAAAACAAGATTTTCAGATTTTTCGTCTGGGAACATTGTGCTTATCAGTTAAGAAGGTATTTTGGTAACATTAAAGTTGTCGTCGCCATATTTCTATAGTAACATATTGAATATAAGTATGTAATCTTAAATTAGAACCTTTTTTCGAAGGCATGCAATTTAACAATCCCAAAAGGAACTGTGTAATTTTAATTCACGAACAAAAATCTGCGAGGTGTTGACCAACCATTTTCGTTGCAATGATGTTTAAAATGTACATTCAAATAACGAGTGGCGCAAATTTAATCATCCAATATTGTTTTTTACTAACTGAATAGGGTGATTAATTTTGCGTCACCTTGTAGAAACGCGGAAAAAGGATAAAAGCCAATACTCGTTATGTTAAAGTTTCGTTTTATGGCACGATTCTGTGACCACATGATTAAACTTTTTACTACTCAAGTAGCTGATACCATCATTTGAATGCAGATTTATAAACCAAACAAAAAAAAAAGACACAGTGATCAACTGCGCTTATGTCTAACTATCATTTTCCATAAAATGCAGTTGCGTGCCTTAGTACCTACTGCTTAACCACTTCAAAGTTCAAACACAATAAAGCTGTTAATTGCACCCGCCTCATTAATTAATCCTACTAAGTCCTGTGCATATACAATTTGGTATTGAAAATAATTCATGGATAATTGGTACCTTTAAAGTCGAACATTTTTGACTCGCCCTGACAAAACGAGACATTTTTTTTTATTCTGATTGTGTAAATTATCAACGATAATTAAACATTTTTGAATGCAAATTAAATATAAATAATTCTCGAAAGAAAATCAACGCGACCAATAACGAATAATAATAATCAGTGGGCTCCCAAACCTACATCCCATTACAAGCCCAAAGTGCGCGCATGGTACAACAACTGTACTGTACTGGCAGTATTATTGGCTAGGAATTAATTTTTATTTATTTTTTTATACTCGCCTCATTGTGCGTGTGGCTTTAAGCAAAATTGCGGCAATGTGGTTTTTGTGATACCAATTAAAACGTCTGAATATGGAATCAGATTGGTTTGTCAACATTAAATATACACATAATTGTAGCAGAGATCTGTAATTGTTTTAATTACAAAGAAATGTTTATTTAATATTTGAAAACATTTCCAAATATGTACGGACGTAATTGCGTAAATTTATTGCTTCTTTGAGGATTATTGCGCCTAAGTGATATTATACAGTTCTCTTATCATGTGAAATTAAATGCAAAAGTCGCAACAATTTAAAAGGAATTCCGTGATTTCAATCTCAGATGTTTCATAATTTACCAAAACGCATAGCACTATTACGGTGGCGGGTAGGTATAGGTTAGGTTTGTGGGCTGTAGAGGACGCTCACGTATATACTGACCCAATGTACCCTTTGGGAAAAAGAGGTTGCCTTTTACGTAGTATGACCCTATTATATAGATACGTACTCTAATTATTTATTTACTGCGCTGCGTCTTGATAAAGGCCATAATTTTGCCTGTTGATAGCTCGTCTATGTTATGGAAGTAGAACCTCTAAATGAATTTGTTCCTAGAGTATTGTGACATAAGAAGTGGTTTGTGGCCACAAGAACTCCGTCGTCAGGGCAGCCTCTGCAAAGTATTTCTTCCGTTAGTTGTTTTGCCTCCGTTTAATTCCTACTGGGATAGGTACTGAAGTGGGTCTTGCAAATTCTAGATATAAACCTATGAATGTCCCCTTTCATTTTATTGCCGATGAGGTTAAGGAAAGCCTCAAGTCCAGCGATGGATTTTATAGTAATAGGCTGTAGGTAAGTGACCTTGTTGGTTTCCGGAAAATAAAGGGTTAGCCCTTGCCTAACAGCGTCACCCTGTTCTTTCGATTACTGTTTATTTGTAAAGTCGGTAGCTGTTGTCCCTCGACTCGCGAAATTTCAAAATATAGCACTTTTAGATAGGCAATACATTTTTAACATAAAGCTTTTGTCATCACAATAACAACCCTTTTTTTTCAAAAAAATACTTAACTTGTATAAAGCTTAAGCATTTGTGCTTTGTTACTATAGGTCAAGGATTACAATCGCTTAATATTGGACGGAATATCGAAAGGAATTATTGAAATTCATTGGATTAAATGATTCATGTTTATCTGATCTTTTTGTTTGTCCCCTCCTCGAGTTCGATAGCCTAGCGCGGAGTCCTTCTCAACAAGCAGGTGTTTCCAGAATCGAGAGTACCCACAGTCCTTTTCTTCAATCTGCTTTCCTTATCGCGACCGTCTCAAACCTTTTACCCTTCAGGAACACAGGGAGGACGCAGGCAATCTTTTTATTCACCAACTCCTCTCATTCTTCGCCGATTTCCTCTTAACAACTCTATTTACTTTAGCACGAACCGCGTAGTCTACGTTGCCCCAGACTCTTCTATCTTCCAACCTACCGCACATGGATTTAAAGAAATAATCTCCCGTATATACTGCCGAAGGTTAACTTAAACCTCACTGTTTCCGACTTCAACCGCAACCCCTTCCTATAAATTAATCTTCGTAAGCATCCTTAGCTTCAAGCTCTAGCTCTAAGCTTCAGATTTTAGTTGGGTATTTATAGCGTTAAGGCATTGTTATAACTTGCCTAATAAATGGGGGTTTTGCTAAAAAAATTAAAAATTAAAAATTAATTACACATCACACCGAGCGTACACAACATATCTACTTATACGGTGTTTATTCCAAGTTTACAAAATTGTTATCTAGTGTGCAAAACTTTCAAAACCTTTCATATCTGCCTACCATACCAATTAACTCATCCCTTTTTCGCTAATTTGAAATTCCTTAAGCTGACGCAATTAAAAAAAAACTTTTACATACTTGCTGTAACAGCAGCAAACTTTCCCTTGAGATTTACACATTGTGTCATAAATATCTACTTACATAATTATACAAGATGTGAAATTTCCACAGGGATACAAAATTCCATGAATCATGGTATTCGAAAAAAAAGCCAGCAACAAATTTCACATCTATCATAAAGGCTCTCCGGAGCAATCTGAATACAAGTGAAAACTGAATATTCACACAAGAATTCCACCAGCAACAAAAACCAGAAATTCGCCGTCAGATACAATTCCAGTCTCACCCGTCCGGTGTTACCTTCTTCGCATTCCATTTAACACACTGTCGTTTTCTTTCACATTGTGTGCGGATAGAAACCCCCATAAGCAGTGTTGCCAGAATTTCATAAAGGAGTTTGCTAGACAAAAAAATGCTTAACAAAGCAAAATGTATTTTTTTATTATACTACACATTCATCTAAATGTATTTTTCATGCCTAGCTATCTGTATGATAAAGGATCCTTCATTACAGACTTGACAACTTCAAACTTTCAGTTTGAAAGCACCTTTAAACCGATTACCGAACTGTCAATGTCAAAATATTCAGTAAAATCAAAATTGTCATTATGGTGAAGTTCACGAAGGAACAACGTTTAGGTTAGGTGATGTTGAAGTGGCTGTCAACGTTTACAAACAATTAAAATTTAATACCAAAATTCCGAGTCGGTGGTCACAACTTTAAGAGCTTTAACGCCAATTTTCGGCCGTAATTCTCGTCCCAGTAGACAAGCATTTCATAGTTTATTGAACAAATTTGATTCAGAATATTCGCTGCTTGATGTTGCTATAAATGTTTTAATAGTGATTCAAGCCAATACAATTTTTTTAAGATATTTCAAGTAGTTTGCATTCAATTTAAATAAAATAGAAGTTGTCACGTCATTAATGAAGGACCATTTATAAAATAAAACTCTCTCTTTAATAAGGAATTCCCTGCCTAAATATAACTCAGAAAATAATAACAGATAAAAAACATGTTTTTGCAACCGGGAAATGTATTTGTATTGTACATCAGTCTTCAGGAAAAACAAACGAAAGGAATATCAACTGTACCTACTTTTGAAATATTAAGGATACCTATTCAAAAAGAAAAATTACACTTTCAATTTTTATTCGAGGAATTTAACTGAATTGCATTTTTGGACGTATGAGGTCCAGCATAGATAAGATATAAATCCTTCACCCTTTCTGTATTGGCCCATGTATCTACTAATCTAAACGTACACAATAAACTTTATTCATTGCACTCAAACGTCATCCGCCCACACTTCACACTCCATCTGTTGGGAAACATCTAAAGCTTCGATGCACTGTATATCATAAATCAGATTAATGTACACGAATGACAAAAATGTCAGTAAAAGAAAGAGCAAAATACAAAAAATTCCAGAAAATGCTAAAAAGGCATTTGGAATTTTCATTTTTAAAAGAATGCTATCAAGCTAGATCTGGAATTCAAAATGTTAGAATGGCATCACTGTTCAAAAGTTCGAATATTTTGTTGAGGAAGATATTTTAATAATTTCTCTGAGTGGCAACACAATCACTAGTGCCGCCGCGTGCCATGGGAGGCGAAAAGGTGTTGGACTCGTGCTACCTTTTTTCTTTTGAGAAAACCGCAAACTTTGCGGTCTTGAAAAATTTCAATAAAATTTATCACCATTCGTTTGTATTTGTTGGATATAAAATGCTGCAGATATAGAAAATTTGTCTGCTTTAATTTGTTTATGCATATCGAGTACACATCTATGCTAAACCCCAATTGAGCATTCAAGTCACGTTCAAGAATTAATTCATGTAGATTGGGCAACAATTACAGTCCTAGCTATAAATATGCGCTTGGGGTGAAACCAAGCGACCACAAAACGAAGTAAAGTCCATACCACTTGAAACCAAATCGGATGTGTAAAAACCGTCTTCCTGAGGGAGCCTTGCGTCAAATAGTTTGGAACGGACTATGCCTACACAGGAAAAGGGGTTTCGCATTCGCTTCGAAAATTTGTTTCCTCTCAACAACCATCTGCAGATGGCATGTGAAATCAAGGATAGAGGATATCGATCGCATGTAGGTACCTATCCAATGAATTAAATTACATGTAGGGAGAATAGATGGGTAAGGGCATGTGTTCTGTAAAGTATAATGCAAGGTGACGAGGCTCGCACTGAATAAATTTGGGTGGCTTTATTTTGTGCCGTGATGATAAATTGTTCAGGCTTTGTCAACCTCATTTAGTGCTGAGAACTGATGTGCATGGTAAGGTGTGCACAAATTGATGGGTTACATTATTATTATATCGAACCCATTGAATCAGCAATTCCTTAATGAAGTGTCAGATGTTAGAGAGAATGCCGATGACATTTGGTTGCTTTTTCATGGATGCCTATTCAGCGCGAACTTGTATGGGACACATTTGATAGATACGTCAATTAAAGCGGAGAAGCTCGTAGTGATTGCATATAATATTATAGTTGTATGGGGGGATTCACCTACTGAAGTACAACTGTCATTGGAGCATATATTTATAAAAATAACTCTTGAAAAACCACCGTAGTTGGTTCGAAAAAAAAACGAACCTGTACTGACGTTCAGAATTATGTAAGACTTGTGAAGGTTAAGTAAACATTTTGGCGGCGATCTCCTTGAAGGAGAGCAAAATTTAAGCGTAATAGTCCTGCCATCTTTACAATCAAGATCAGATAACTGTTGGAATACTATTTCCGAATCTTAACAGCTTGGCGAGCGGAGTGGGGTTGATGTTCAAAATCAAAAGTTTGTTGTTTAGCTCTCTTACAAGACTTCTGAATCGTCTCTGCCGCGGCGGTCATTATACGCATGTTTAAAATGATTCTTTCACTGGAAATATGCGCAAGTAGCTTCAATGGTGCAAGCGGATCACAGACAGCAAATATTTTCGCAACGAATCCATTTAATCATGTCTATCGACATCGGTAAGATATGAAGATGACATATTTATATTGACGTTAATACAAAAAGCGACTCTTCTTTAAAGTCACTAGCACGCCCTTGAACCTGCTTAAATGCTGACAAGCTACCTATTTCAAGAGAATGGGTCTGTCCTTTTCTTCGAAAAGTAAATTCGTTTTTCTGACATGCCAGACCCCAAACAGTGCGAACATTTTTTAATTAAATTGTACGAGTAGCGAAAAGTTTCCTGACCGCCAACACTGATTAAAATCCAAAGGTGGTCCCAGTGTTCGGAATGGCAAATTAATTTATCGGTCCTGTTGGAACTGATGTCGTTGTTTTATTCGAGGCATTTTTTTTCTCTTATTGTCGTCTTTTTTTGTTGCTCTGTTTTATCGCTTTCGAGTGTTCTAGTCACAAAGGTAAATTTGATATCCTTCAGGATGGCAGCTTCCATAAGCACAAATTAAATTTGCCAACACAGTCAGCACCGATATCTGTCGATGTAGACAAATCAACAACATTAACGTATTCAATCTGAAACAAATAGTGTGATACCCTATATCATATCAAATTCAGGTCGGTTTTGAAAATATACTTGATTGGACGGCAACCCCACCAAATATAGTCCTGCAAAATGACAGTCCTAACGTCACCTTGGTGTGTGTACACGGGTAGTAACATTTTTTTTTAACATATCACCATTTTTTAAATTTAAGTCTATGCTCACTTTGAGACCAAAATTCTTACAGAGCATTTTGCTCCGAGTCTAAGCTCCGAGTTCAATTACAGTAGGCGCCCTATATAGTGATCTAATAAAACTAACACCATTGTTCACTATTTCGAACGGCAATTTTTAATCGTTTATTAGTGAACTAATAAAAATAATTACAGTAGGCGCCCTATATAGTGATCTAATAAAACTAACGCCAATGTTCACTATTTCGAACGGCAATTTTTAATCGTTTACCAAAGCTTTAATTGTTATAAATAAAATATTAGTTTTTTTCTTTCAGATAAACAACAAAAACATCTAAATTTTTATTTCTAAACACTTAAACAAGAAAAAAAAATTTTATAAATCCTTAAAAAAACGCAGACATAAAGATATTTGTTTGATTAACACAGAGGTACATATCAATTTTTCAATAATGAAAGAAATATATTTTTGAAAAATAATTTGCACAACTGGGGCATTTTGTCATTAAATTTTGTGTAAAAAAAATCGTAGATTGCCATAGTTCGCTATTAAGAGTAGTCTGAGTAAAATATTGGTGCTTCACTATATTTGATAGTTCACTATACAGAGGTTCACTGTAGTTTAATAGGCAGTTTTGGTTTTGGTTTAAATCTTTTTATTCATAATTAACCCTAGAAAGATAATCATAAAATAAAGAGCGTAAAAGATAATCATACGTCTCATACGCCAATTAGTGTATTTAATTAAACATATGAACTTCTTATTATTTATAATTAATTTAAATAATTATATAGATACTATTCAAAAAAAATAAATTAATGATTTTTTTATATATAGTGGAGACAGTCAACGCGCTGCGGTTTAGAATTTAAAAGTTATCACACAATTGTCCCGCGCCATACGTCTCGTGGACGTGGATTATCTTTCTAGGGTTAACGGAGAAGGAATCAAAGATTCAAAATGGCATTTTGCTACGTGGATGTCCTTGATGGATAAACAGGTAGTGTAAAAAATTAATATATTCAATTAAAAAAGTACAAGGGCTTGTTAACAAGTATAAATGTTTATACGTATGAGATCTTATCTCGTAATTTTTAAGCCAATATTGTTTACATTTCTTTCAGTGTGAGAAAGTTCGTTCATACTGCAGTGCAATATAAACAAAAATTATAACCACAAATTTACAAAATGTGGATTTTTCTTAAGCTGGACTTTTCAAATAGCAGAAATAAGTACAAATTTTATTTCTTTCATTTGCAGAAGTCAGAAAGTTTGTAACAATCTGGTGTTTTTTTTAATTCTATTTTATTTGTACTTCGTTATAATATCGTTTTTGGTAACCTTAAAATCTGGGGTGGAATTCTGTAAAAAAAAACGAAACGAAAACCACTTTCACAATTCAAAAAACGAAAGAAATCACGCGAGAGCGAAAATTTGCTTCATGTAACTGCTTCTTCTTCTTGTTTGCAAGGGTTTAAGAAACGGTGTGACTAAAAAGTTGAAGTTTGTTTTGACGGCTAACAGCTGAGCGCTTTCAACATAAATATTTCGTTTGTTGATATTTTGGTCGTAGCAAAAGGTGAACATTCGAATAATAAATAAAGTACGATCAAAAATTACCGACAAACTGTTTATTTAATTAACAACACAAACACAACGAAATATTATGATCGAGAAGTATCCCTTCCTAACAAAAAATACGCAAGACAATGCTCAGGGAAGAGATAATACTGCAGAAAAATGGGAACAGTTATGTAAAATATTAAAAAACATTTCTGGATGAAAAAATGTCTTATGAAGGTATTGTTTGTTATACGCACGTATATATTAATATCTCACTTTTTTTGACACGGGCAGATTACAAACACTGGGCGAAAACAAAACTGTCAATTTCAATGCACATCAATTTAATAAACAAATCTTTCATTGGGCAATGTAAGAGGTTCCGTACAATCTCGAAGATTTTTTCGGATTGTTATTAAATTGGCACAATTTTTCACAGGGCTATCATCACTATCGGTTGCTATTAATAAATAATTGGCCAACATATTTTTTGTGAAATAAATATTAGTCAACAACCAAAAATAATAAGAAACGTCAAACAAATAGCATTCGCTGTATTCCTTTCGTATCAAACGAAAATGTCTTTCGTTTTTGGAGTTACATGATGTAAAGAAAACGAAAACGTGGATGAAATAGCTTTCGCATTTTTGCTTTCGCGCAAATAAAATTTCCTTTCGTTTTCGAAGTTACATGAAGTAAAACGTTCGTTTGAATGAAAACGAAAAAAATAAAATTTTCCAAACATAAGAAAAGCTGAGTAACTTAAACTTAAGAAAGGGAGTAAGGGAGTTTTGTCCACTACCAAATGAACCAAAATTGAACATGTCTTATTTTGAAATGCTGTAAAATAATCGATTGATTCTCCGAAGCTACATATCCCAGTAAAAATGTTTCGTTCTAATCTCTTTGAACTATTTTCGTTTACAAAAAAAGTCTTTCAAAAAAATGCTAATGCTCATGCTAGTTTCACTAGGACAAAGTTGTAGGTTTTTGTAAAAGCCCCTTAAAAATATTTTTTTGAATTTAAGCACCAACCTCATCTGTATATTTTATAAGCAACAATTGCAACAAAGTTGCGTAAACTCTGTATAAATCCGTCAGATATGGTTTCAAAAAATAACATGCGTTGCTATTTTCATTGGCAAAAATTAAAACGCGAACATGCAATTTACATGTTTGCGTTTTAATTTTTTTTACATTTAAGTCCTACGTAAAACATATTAAAAATAAATAACAAAAAGTTTTTTTTGGAAAAAAAGTACCCAAACCTGGGGGGTTCTCGGATTAATCGGGGGTAAAATCTTTTGACAGGGTAACGCTGACCCTCCGTCTACAGTCTCGGTAAGAGGTCTGACAAACTTCTTAAAATGTTTTTTTAACATTATATAAAGCGGTTAAATTGGCTAATAAAAACAGGTTGGAAATTGCAAATTTTCTATTTTTTAAAATTTGGTTAAACAACAACTTTTCAAATGCACGCTCATTTCGAGTGAACATGTTTTAAATTAAACTGTATTTCACACTTTTCTTTTCTTATTTGTGCTTGAGTTTTAAGTTACCTAAATAATAAAAAAAAAGCACCCAACCAACCTTTTAATAAACAAGAAAGTTTCTTGCGACAAGCGTGAATTTCAATTTTCTTTTGTTATTTTTTTATTAAATTTGATCTCGTATCTGAGTGATATGCTCGAATTATGTAAACTTAACATACACGAAATACAAATAATAGTGAGATTGACTATTTTTTCAGGCAATTGGTTTTGTGTGAAGAAATTTGGATATTCTGCTTACCTCATGGCTCGTAAAACTTCGCATAGTAGGTATATTATAGTTTTGGTAATTTATATTTTCTTAAGAAGATACAAAAAACACGTGTTATCTAAAAAAACGATATGAACCTAAATTTACCCTATGCGAAGGGATATCAAATTAAACTCAAAGTTTGTTATTTCTACTTTCTGCTGCGTTTTGTATTGCGAATTGTCCTTTTCAATTAATCGCTGGTTAATGAGAGCTTGTATTGGTTACTTGACAAGAACTTTTCACTAAGCTGTTTGTCCATTCGGAGAAAGTGCTCCTTACATTTATTGTGGATCCAACGAGGTTGTAGACCGATACGCTTGCAAGGATAGGTACCTACGGTTGAAATGAATAAGTTAGACCTTCAAGCGAAAATGCGCAACACAAAACGACAAGTTCAAATTAAATCAAACGTTCGTTAGATAGAAAAGGAATACCCTACCCCAATATGAAACAAACTTTCTACTTGCGTTCGTTGAAAGAGTACATATTTAATTCACTTGCAGGTAGGTGTCTTACAAAATTAAATAAAGACCCTAATGAAGCAATTTCCAAGAGAGGATAACCACATAAAACCGTACATTGCATACTAATGAATGTCCCATAGCCAAAGTGGACGTTCACTCGTACTAAAGCAGTTTTCACTTTACCGTTCACCTTGGAACCATCACACATCGCCGATACTTATCTGCACAACTAGCTGCTCAAAGAGAATTGAAAAAAAGGCAATGAATCACGGTGGTTCGCCTTTCATTCGTTAAGAGCGATACCTTTTCTGTGATAATGGGTATTCTGTGTCCACCCAAATTAGGTTAGCTTAACATAAAGTCCGTCCGGAGACACTCGTAATGTATCCGCCTTTACCTTCATCTTGCTCTACCTGCACACACAAGGATATCGACATCAATTTATCCTTTTAGTTCAACTTTGTGCTTGCGACTGGTAAAGGACCCATTAGGGGATACAAATTTCAATGGCACGAACATATGTAAGATACGACAGATGACATTTCCCAGTTGCGAAGATATTAGTTCATCTTTGGTGTGTTCAATGTTCATGCTTTTGGGTTACTTTGATCATAGACATTTTCACTTATCGTCAAAATCTTTTATAAGCATTGTACCGTACGGGAGGTGCCACTTTGGGCATCATTAGCGGTAGTTTTTGGGGTTGTTTGTGTGGCATACGAACGTTTTTTGTTTGCGTTTTAGATCCAGGCAACTTCCCTTAGTTAGATAATACGCTGAGAGATTATAACGAAATCCAGGTGTGTGGAAAATCACAACCAAGGATGTAGAGTTTTTGTGGGTAATTGATAGTCCGGACAGGATCTATTGACCTTATATCGATAAAGAATCGACTATAGGAGCTGATGCGCCCAAAAATCGGCAATTCAGATTTAAGCAGAGGGCTGAGGGCAGTTTGAGAAATTGTGATGACCATAGTAAGTTGTTTTGTTTGATTGGCGTCGGTTTTCATAAGGTAAATAGGTACATCTGTGGAGAATGAACTGGATAAAGCCTTCATACTCGTTGTTTTGCAGTTTATTGTGTTAAACTCCTGAACTTTACAACAATAAACTACCTCGATAAGATGCCCTTGCCGGTCAGACTCAGGCTCATAAATGGAACTGAACTCAATATTATACCAGCGTTGCGCTGAAAATTTTTAAATATTAGAATTAAAAGAGCACGTGCCAAAAAAGAGGTCCCACATAAAATACTTAGGTATATGGCAAAAAAAAACAGAGCAAAACCATTTTTTTTAAACAAAAAAAAAAGGGTGGGCCATCCAGTGGTTTCTTTTAAAATCATAGGTTATTTTGACACTGACCGCTGTTTCCCCCTCGAAATCTTGACAGAAAGTCATGATACTGACTTACGCGGAACGAAATGAGTCGCTTTACGCTTGAACAACGTTGGGAAATATTGAAAACTTATTTCCAAGTGCTGTGTATCCCAAACAGTGCGTTTTATCAAATGACGTTTTGGCCGAAATGTAGCACCCACCGCGCCTGCTGTACGCAAGTTTGTGCAAAAAGTTCGGGAGACTGGCATACCAGTGGACAGACGAGAATGTGGCTGCTGTAACCGATAGTATATGAGACTCAATTTATTGGACCATTTTTCTTCGAAATGAGGGAATAACGTTTTGGTCAACGGTGGGCGTTACAGAGAAATGTTAACCGACTTTTTTCTTACTGATATTGAAGACAGGGATTTGGACGACCTTTGGTTCATGCAGGATGGCGCGCTATGCAACACAGCCCTTGTCACAATCGATCTTTTGCGCACCAAATTCCCAAATCGTGTTATCAGCCGTCTTGGCGATATCAATTGGCCGCCTCGGAGCTGCGATTTGACCCCCTTCGACTCTTTTTTGTATGTAACCGTGAAGGACCGATGTTATGCCAACAATCCGGAAACGATTGAAGCACTTAAGGTCAATATCATTCCAGCTACAGCCTGAAACCATCAACAAGGTCTTGGACAATTGGAGTGACAGAATGCGCTTATGCGAAGCCAGCCAAGGCAGCCACTTGAACGACGTTGTGTTCCATAATTAATGGGAATGTTTGCTCTTACTATTAAAGCCATAATGCATTGAAAAAAATTAGTTTTATTCATATAAAAAATAAACTTGTACTTGGCCCTCTCTGTATTCATTACAAAATTTTTGTATTGTTTTGCATTCTTTTTCGTTCAATAAAGTATAAAATCTTACTTAACTGAAAATGGGGTATTTTCGATAATTTTTAAAAAAGGGTGGGGGGGGGGGCAAACGGTGACGCTCCCACCCATTGAGCTGCGTTCGCAGTCCTGCACTAACACTAACCAATAAACAGGAGGCATTTCCCTGTCTATATATGTTTTTGTAATGAAGTGTTGCCACTTTACAGGTTTTTGCTAGTTTGAGAAGTGCATTTATCGTTTCGACGACAATCACCTAAAAAATTTCGTGAATAGGGCCCAGGATTAATGGGCCAGAGCATGCACTTTCGTAACAATGGTAAAACGAGTCAACACCAACTCCTATTCTTAACAAGAAGAACATCCTGTCCACGCAATTTGAATCTTTCCAGCCATCCACACTCAACCTTATTATTCATCGATTACCTGTAACGAATGTATGGCTAAGCGTCAATTGTAAACTTCTGCTGGTATCCTCCGGAGCTTTGATTCTCTTATCCGAATTGAAAAATGTAAACTTCTCATTTTTATACAACAACGAATTTAGTTAGTTATTTTTCATTTCGAAGTTGCATCCTATTGCATAGCACAGGACCATATAGCACCTATACATATATATGACTGACTGATTCAGTATTCATTGGCAGTGGTTTTGTTGCCCAAGCGTAGGGTAAACGAACAGCAAACATTCCGTACCACATTATCGAAACTATTCACGGGAGCAGCTGTACAGGTCCTTGCCATCAGCAATAACATTTCGAAATTCACTTTACTTCTTCTTGTTGTTTATATTTGGCAGTTCAAATTCCAGGTGAATGGAAAACTTCCTAACATAAGTAAAGTTCGAGAGTTTTGAACTCTTTTCGATTTCTAAGTGGCAAAAGACATGAACCGTTCTTTGTTGATTTTCAAATGGATTTTGTATAGGATACATGTCCTTAAATAATGTGAACTACAATGGTATCTCACTATATAAATCAATGCGTCAGTCAGCAACAAGGATAGGTATGTTTAGAAGTTTTCGTCCTAACATCAAGTGAGAAAAACGTGGTTCGATATTGACAGCGATCTTACAGTTCCTTTATAAGAAAACCTTACAGTTTAGCCTAAGGAACACTTTACAGTTCTTTCTTTATCTGGGAGACGAAGAGGATAGTTGTAAAGGAGCTTGAGATTGTTTCTATAGGTACTACCAAGGAATGGGTTACCTTTTCCCAATTTCCTTAACGCCCGCGCTGTGTACTTCAAACTACACCATAAGAGTAGTCACAACCTCTTTAGCGCGTGTTTATTATAAAAAAAAAAAAAAAAAGTATATGTTCTTTTTAAACATGATGCACTCAAAGAACCAAGCAACGCAACCGGGTACAGCGGAACCATTGTATATAGAGACTATACAGTGTTTATATACAATTCCGGAACTGCTATGCAGATGATGCTGGAGTTTTAATTCTGGGAAAATTCTTTGGCAGCATCCGGGGAAGAGCTGCTTGCATCTGTGAAGCCTTCTTGCTGGGGTACTGGACGTCTGCTTCAAAGTTCAGCCTGTTGTCAAGCATTACTCCCGGGTACATCAGTGACTCCTTAGACCTAATGGTTTGGTTGCCAACTTGGAACTTTGAAAATTCCACGGACTTTCCGCTGGTTATCAAGACAGCATCGGTCTTGTGGGCAGCTAGTTCCAGCCCAGCCGACTCTAACCATTTCTTGATTCCAGCAACTGCTTATCAGTGGAAGGTTCCATCTCGCGGATGAGTTTGGCCACCGTTACCGCGGCGATATCGTCAGCAAAACCGATCACCTTAACTCCTTGTGATACCTTAACTTCCTTAACTTACCGGTAAAATAACTTGGAGCTATGTTCCGCAGGTGGTACGGCGCCTCAATTCTGAGCAGGGCCCTCGTGATACACGACCCAGTTCGCCGAATTAAAGACATTTTTTTACGTCAAGCGTCACAACTGCGCAGTTTTTCTTTCTACCATTTCTACATCTTCTTCCCAGTATTGCTTCAGCTGCTGTTCTGCTTCTGCTTCTTTCCAATTGGTAGCAAAACTCTCCCTTATGTTGATTATCAAAGTAGATGGGCGGTGTTTGGAAATAGGTGCTCTAGTATTGTCAACAGCATTGTCGGGCAGGATATTTGTGGGTACTTACTGCCCTTCAGCTATTTCATCACAATCCTTCAAGGCTTTTCCCAAAGGTCTGAATCTGCTCCTTTGCAGAGTTGCTTTAAAAATCATGCCTTACTCTCTTTTATGGCTCATTGCAAGTTTTAAGATTGGAATTACAGAACAGCTTTGTTTTATTTAATGGCATAAACATTTCATAAAATAAAGCAATCCAAGGGCACCTTGATAAAATTTGCAACAGGCCAGTCCCCCGATTTTCAGGACAAACCATCAATGCGTCTGACCTAAGATAAATTTATATATAAAGGAAAATTGACGAAATAAAATTGAAAACGCAGTTTGCCGTACTAATTAATATTTTTTAACCTTCACACCAAATATTATTTAGGTCACAATGGACAATTTTTTTTTTTTTAATTTTTCAATAAACCTTGACTTCAAATAACCCCATAGAAAATAATTTGACAACTAACGAAGCTATCAGGGTAAAAATGAACTGCAATGCTGAGGAAGAAATCTGCGAACTGTTTCAGCCAAACTTAAATTAATTTGGAAATATTGTTCAACAATAAAAACGCGTTATTCCGCGATGTGCTTCAGTTTCACGAGCCCTAAACTAGCTGTCCACACAAATGGCGGCAAATTAAAATCTTTCGTAAATTTTGGGACACCTTTTTCTGAAATTAGGAGACAATTATTAGCACGTTCTTTTATTCTATTCTCTTCTCTTCTCATGGTCGTATTATTACCTATATGGATGTAAAAAAATTCAACCGAGAAGCATCGATTTTGTTGCTGGCCTATCATTGCGCCATCTCTTATGTCAGTACATATAAACATTGAATAACTTTGAATGACATTTATCCATCGATTGACTTGAGTAGACAAGACATATTTCGAAACGTCAAGGTTCCGGCCATCTCGTGTCCCATGTTCGGCCACCCAGTAAAGATAGGGCTAAATTGTTTAATATTTTTTTTTTTAAATGTTTAATTACAGAAAAGTTAAGAAAAAAAAATTATTTATATTATTGAAAATAAATTAAAAAATAGCATTTGAAAAAAATTACCCACAAAATTTTCACAAAAAAAAAAACAATAATTCCGAGAGCAATTTTACTAACGATTTGACAGTAAATTCACACGGAAACCTTCCCCGACAGAGCACAAGTCAAATGGGTTGACTTCTCGAGAGCGACTGAGCCTCGCAACCAGTGTTGCCATTCTGACCGGATTCCGGTCATATCTGACCGAAATCGCTTGCCTCTGACCGGAGAAAATTTTGAAATTCGGTTAGACCGGATTTTTAACCGAACGAAAAAATTCTTTAACCGGAAAAGCCTTTTTTGACCTGAAAGATAATACTGTTGTATGACTAGACATAAAGGTTAGATTTCTATAATTTTAATGATATCCAATCCCATTTATTGTGAATAATCCTAGAACACAGGTTACAGGGGATCCTGGCGGCAGTTTCATTCGAATGCTCCCACCAAGTGTGACTGGGGGTGTGCATTCAAACAAGGCTAACTGACGACCATTTAGAATATTTTGCAATTTCGGTTTTACCAAATTCAAACGCCGACGTGGAGTGGAACGTTCCTTTTTCTGCGAAACGTTGTGATGCAAAGCTTTTCAAGTTTTTTTTTTTTGTTTTATAAGCTTTTATTACGATTAGTTTAGAAAAAAAAAAACTATAAGCATATATCATTTTTGTTTTCAATTTTAAGTTAAAATATATTACTATATTCCATTTTTAACCGGACTTCTGGTCAAAAATTCTTATTTTATCTTTTGACCGGATTTTCTGACCGAATTTAAAAAAATAAAAATCGGTCATTCGGTCAGATTTGACCGAGTTCATTATTTTTTACTGGCAACACTGTTCGCAACAAGAATTTTGACACATTAATAGAAATGTTTAAGTAAACAATTTAAGACCAAAAACTTCGAAAGAGGAACTATATACAATTCACTAATTACAACGACTTTGCCGAGAGGTGGCCGGCCACTGGGGAGGGCCGCAATTAGGCTGCTCTACCCTACGCCAGCAATCCTCGGACCATTGACGACCTCAAGGTATATATCGCCTGAGATGCTCAAAGATGTGATGGAAAACCAGCAAAAATGGGACATTTTGCTTTCGTCAATAGAGGCTGACACTTGACTGATCTTGTATTCGAAAACTAGTCCAAATAAATTACTGAAAAGGACCAGATTAAAAAAAATACTTCTTTTATTCAAATACCGACATAGAAGATGGCGCACCCGATATATATTTGGTTGTTTGCTTAGATTTCCCATTTGTTGGTACTCAGTTCTCGGTTAGATTTCCATACCGCCTTGATGCGAGGATGCTCTAATTGTTGACCCCTTCCTATATCACAATCAATAAATGTAGCTATGTTCCTCTCTGTCGGTGTGCTTAAGAAGGACGCATTTCTCCAAGGAAAACTACTGAAGTTTCGTATGCATTCCATTTAATGAGTTTGTGCAAGATGGTCGATCATACATACATAGTTCAGATGGGAACCAGATATCAAATAACTCAAATCCTTTTACATAGTACATTCCATTCTTGTACATTTCGACACGTAAAATTGATATTTAATAGGAAGGTGCTCGAAAGCCAATGTCAGCCAAATTAATGATACCCTTGATCAAACGGACCCAATCGCAATCGAGAATTAATTTTCGCTCTGCAAAAGTACCCATTCGCATTCCACCCACTGACTATATATAGATAGACACAGACGCACACCCATCGTTGAAAATCAATTTCGAATGACGATGGGTAAAATTAAGGACGTTCTCTCATTACACAAAGGACAATCGTAGTGGTCGTTCAATTGATTGTAATTCGTTCTGTTACTCTCCAGCAAAGGCTGTTTTACAAGGGGAAAGTCGGTCTGATGTCCACCGTACCGTGGGATTAATTGAATTGAAATTTTCACGTAACATGATTTGTTTGCTGTCGACTAAGTAGTACGAGTAAATATGTATATATGGAAATACTGCGAGTCTCTGAACCATATGAATCAAAGAAACCCGACATCTTTTAGAAAATGCATTCGTTATACAGGGTGGACCAAATACAAGTTTCTTTTTAAGAATGCAATAAAATGAACAAAATTAAATTTTTTCCATATACTATATGGCTTTATTAGTAAAAGTGGCTACCTCGGCTGGCTTCGCAGTACGGCATTCTGTCACTCCAATTTTCCAAGACCTTGTTGATGGTTTCGGGCTGTAGCTCACGGATTGCTGGGATGATATTGGCCTTAAGTATTTGAATCGTATCCGGATTTTTGGCATAACATCGGTCCTTCACGGTTACCCACAAAAAAGAGTCCAAGGGAGTCAAATCGCAGCTCCGAGGCGGCCAATTGATATCGCCAAGACGGCTGATAACACGATTTGGGAATTTGGTGCGCAAAAGATCGGTTGTGACAAGGGCATAGCGCGCCATCCTGCATGAACCAAAGGTCGTCTAAATCCCTGTCTTCAATTTCAGTAAAAAAAAAGTCGATTAACATTTCTCTGTAACGCCCATCGTTGACCGAAACGTTGCTCCCAGCCTCATTTTCGAAGGAAAAATGGTCCAATGAATTGAGTCTCACACTATCGGCTACAGCAGCCACATTCTCGTCTGTCCACTAGCATACCAGTCTCACGAACTTTTTGCACAAACTTGCGTACAGCAGGCGCGGTGGGTGCTTCATTTCGGCCAAAACTTCATTTCAAACAAGTAAAAGTGTTATAATCGGCCTGGCCGATGCTTTGATACCCTCCACTGCATACAAGTCATACAAAACTGGTTTTGTATGGGAGGTACCAGAACTACTTGACCGACATAGTCCAAATTTAATACAAACCTGACGACAATAAAAGGAAGTCCACTCACAAAATTTCACTTTCCTACGTGGATTCTTTTGGACTCTATCGTGTTTTCAACAGACAGAAGACACATGGGTCTAATATTGATTTTGTATGGGAGGTACCCGAACTATTTGACCGACATAGCCCATTTTTAATACCAACCTGATGACGATAAAAAGAAGTCCTTTCACCAAATTTCATTCGCCTGTGTCGATTCCTGTGGGCGCTATCGTGCTTTCAACAGACAGACAGACATGGCTAAATCGATTCAGAATGTGATCCTGATTCAGAATATATATACTTTTTGAGGTCTCCGGTGACTCCTTCTTGGCGTTTCAAATGTAATGACAAAGTTAATATACTTTCCTGTGGAGGGTATAAAAACGCACTGTTTGGGCTGCGGGAAACAGATGTCAGTGTCAAAATAACCTATAATTAAAAAAAACACTAGATGGCCCACCCTTTACTAATATATGACGTGAACTGGTTCCCAAAAATTCCCTTCTTTTGGGAGGGGCAACTATTGCGATGTGTATATGGGTATAACAAAAGCAGAAGATGATTCACTCTTTTTTACTTATTGAAATGGGATGACCAGAAATATTAATATAGATTTTACTGGAGTCCTTTCAATTAATTAAGGGCGCAGTTGTTTATTCTTAAAAATGACAAATTCTATTTTTTGCGCATTAATTGCAAGTACCCACTCTTACCACTATATTTAGGTTAAATTGAAATTCCGTTATCTAGCAAAGCCCGTACCAACAATTTGCGCGCTCTATATCTATCCGAATCTGTTTTTCCAGCAATGATGGAAAAGTCCTCTCCGTTGTATTATGTGGGATTACTAAACTCATTTGTATTCTTAGTCCACCTCCACGCTAATGACAAAGATAATGGAATTCATTGTGATTCCCACAAAGTTCGATACAAAAACCAATCTGCTTAATCGGTAGTTTGCAAACCAAATCCCTCACTCTATATCCCCTTAACAGGCTTCCGAGGATTTATATCCTCGGTAATCTCTTGCGACACATGATAATGTTTCAGAGATCAGCACCGCAAACAAAGTGTACAAATACTTCTTGCTTTAACAAATTTACATAGTCCATCTACCCGCAAAACAAATAAAACATGTACGCCAGGATTTAATTAATGCATTCTCACTCGCTTTGCTAAACCAACCCGAAACTCAAAACTATACCGTCCATGTCCAACTAGATTCTGTAAATTATTTAGCTTTGTATTAAACCGACAATGAGGTGTCGTATCCTATGCAAAAAAGGGGAACAAGGCAACCGGACATTTTCGTCCTCGGACGTAGCTGTACACAATCGTGTTTTCTAGTCTAAGCCAGCAAGTTTAATCCAACATGAGCTTCCCGTTCGGAGACTATACGTGTGGCGGAAAGGACCCTGCATACCGCATAGACAAAACAGGACAGAGATTTTATTTTTCATTTCGTCACTATGATCCTTTTAACTGGGAATCTTCTTTTTTTTTTCTATACCGCTGTACCATGGCGAGGTAATTCAATGAGGCTGTACTTTCCTTTCTCATTAAGAGTGGTATAACAGCTGGCGGGGCATTTAGAGACTTTGTTTTTTCTCTCTCTGTCTTTTGATATTCTTTTTTGTCGCACTTTTTGTGGTGTATCTTTGTAAAGTGTGGTTACAAAAGAAACTTGTTGGCACACAAGGTGAGTTGAATGCATTCGACAGATATTCAGTGCTGTGCAAATAAATAAACGTAAGCCTTTTTTTGATTTTTCTCCGCGTTGTGTGGACTATTTTTTATACGTATCTATACCTACACGAAAAACAAACAAAAATGGGAACGTTCAAGTGTCGAGTTTAGTAAGTTTGACAGCTATCTCGGTTTTGATTGCCTGAAAACGATCATATGAGCAGCTGTTTCAGTTGACGTTTATGAAGGGTTAGCCGACGAATAAAGTCAATAAAATCGAAAGTCGTGACTGAGTTCTAATTTCGTTTTCAATTTGGCTTTTCAGATTTTGATCTGAGATTTCAGATTTCTGCTGCCAAATCGAACATAAAATCCGAATTTTATTGGTTCTTGTGTTTATTGAAAAATTTTTTTTTCACTTCCACTGGAGATCCTTTCAATTGATTTATACATATTTATGTATAATATCTCATTTCGAAATAATTTAATATTAAAAATCGTTGCTATACTCGAAAAAATAATATAATTCATTTAAAGAAGCAATCTTTCCAACGATAAACAATTCGTAACCGTCATACACATTGGTATTAGTTAAACTATGTGTGAAATCTGAGAAAAAAATCGATATTTCTCAAAAGAGAGTCAGATCAACAAAAAATTGATTTTTGAAACAGCGACGTTCCCGACCAATTTGCGTTTAGGTTACATCTATTCCAGACCAATCTAGTCGACTTGAGGTAACTAGATTTTTGGAATGTGCCCAATGTAATGTTATAACGATAAATGTGGCAACATTAAGAATTATAACGTCATATATCTATTGTTCAGGAAAGACGAAATAATAAATCCAAAAACGTTTACCCCTCAAGGTGGCACCCCCATGGACCCATGAGCATTGACAACTATTTTTGATTGGTAAAATACTTCATTGAATACTTTATTGAATCCTGAACAAAAATTTAGCTTAATTGTTTGTTTTTAAATTTGAACAGATGTTGTTAAAAAGGTGCTTTTTGAGTTGTGACGTTATTATCTTTAATGTGCGATGTTTAGACATAACATCCACCTGTCTTTGTATAAAAGGAAGTCGACACCCTTCCGCCCATTGCCTTGGACGTAGAAAGCATAGACAAACCATACTGAGACTAGCAACTACAGCCGATTTCCCGTTACTTAGCCTACAAGCTATATTTTTACGGAGTGGTCACGATTTGGTGCGCTAGTATTTTTACATAGAAATTCATATTGACAAATGTCACGTAACTTTAAAAATTCTGAGTCACCAACACACTCGCAAAAAATATGAGCCACTTGCGCTGTGGGCAGATTTTAAATTATTCGTTACGTGCGGATAGTATTTTCTTTTAGGAGTAAGTGTACATTTCCTTGAAATATTTATGAAAAATAAACAATGTAGATCTAATGCGGGGAAATAAAAACATTCTGAACAAATTTTCTTCGGTTATTTAAAAAAATTTACAAACGAAATCGAAGTTACTGATATCCAAAAGCGGAAAATACACAACCATGTTTGTCCTAATATGTTTCTAGTATACAAAACTTCTCCTTTAAATAGTTTTATTAACCACACAAATGAAATTAATCGGCTTTTAAAAAATTTATAATAACTAACCAATAGCATTCAGTAAAGTAAAAATGTGGTATTCCCGAACTCTATCACATTTCCCCACGGTTGGCAGCATTTATTTTTGTATGTTTTTGCATGTCACAAGGATTCTAATTGATATAATACCGATAGGGGATAGGTCTTACCAGCGGCAAGAAAATTGCGAGTTGGGGGTCTCGGGCAGAAAATTCAAATTTGGAATGGAGAATTTATTGTATGCTCAACAGTGGCTAAAATAAAACATCAAATACACTTCGAAAACCGCTCTAAAAACTACAAAAAAAACTTGCAAACAGATTAAAAGAAACACAAAAAAACGCATTGCTATAAACACTCATCATAAACGCGTCAAAAAAAAACACATAACAATCATTTCGAAAGACGAAAATCAAACAAATGCTTTGCAAGCTCCCATAGAAAACCCGTCGAAAAAAACACAACATTTAAATGAATCCAAAAAAAACAATGAAAACGCTTTAAAAATGCGTCGATAACCGCTACAAAAAAAGATGTTCAGTTTGGAAAGATAAACGAAATTTGAATGCTTTATTCCCAACTAAATTTTTGTCTGTATCAAAGTCACATTTTGTAAATCCCCTTCTTACCTATGGGCCACCCTGTGTTTAAATGAAACATTTTCACCGGAAACATTTTACGGTGATATAGTCACAAAACCTTGTAGCCATTTAACAATGATTTGAGAATATGGTTCTTATTATATCGGATAACTAAACTCATGACTGAAGCCACCGTTTTATATAAAACTATTGAATAAAAATCTCTAACCACCCGATGTGGTATAAATTAATTATTTGCATTATAATTAAAATTGTTAGAAAATCCGAATAATAAACATACCGCAACCACTATCTAATTTGTAATATTTCGCTTTGGCAAACAATTATACAATTTCCAATCACCCCTGAATAAAATTCATGAAAAGTTAGAATTCACTAGGTAATCGTTTTTATACTTGCTTTCATTTTGTTTTGTTTCGGCCCTACGCCCACCGATCAGCTTGGACTTTATTTTCGATTAATTATCCGCTTCGTTTTGTATGTTAAGAAAATAAAACAAAAATTATGATAACTACCATCGATTGACAATAACAGGTCAGCGTACATCATAATGAGAAGCCTTCGTAAATAGCTCGGCACAATACCTTTGCACACATTAGCAGTGTCCCGTCCATTGTTCTGTTTAATGCTCCATATTAAGTCACCCCCTGCCAACGTCACGCAGTTGGAAGTTGACATGAACTATTTTTCAATTTGCCGCTTCATTCATGGTAATTGTCTAAAGAACTTTCTTGTTGAAAGGTGGTGATAAAATCCTTAATTGCACAGCGCCGTGTCGGTCGATAGGATTTATTCCATTAAAGATCTTCTCTCTGTAATATTTAGTAATATACTCAACTATATATTTATAATTATTTTTGTATAGCCACGTTAAAATACTGGTACATATTAAGCTATATATGTAGCTTCATTTAAAATGACAGTCAAGAATCTCCATCGACACTGAGTGAGTTATATGTAAGTTTTTAGTTAGACTCTGTCGTTTTTATTTAGGATTTAATTTTAAGCAAGATTTTAATAAAAATCAATTCAATGGTAAAAACTAACTAATGTGGAAAAAAAATAATTTAAAACTTTGGTGAACCTGATATTTCTTTACATAGGCAAGAACTTGATCTGCAGTTATGCAGCAAATAATCATCATAGACCCATCAAATAGCAAGTTCAAAACAACTGATAAATCCGTTCATAATTAAATGAATGGCATAGAAAATAATAAATAATGCCCCTAATAAACGGTAATAAATGTATAGCGTCATTTATTTCGTGGTTTCAAGTTGGTAGTGCTGGCATTTGATACCTGTCCAACACAGCTGTCATTTGAAGTGTCATAATATTAGTTGAATGTTTGCCATTTACGATAATAAATCGCTTAACAATCGAACAACGCGTTTAAATTATTAAAACTTACTACAAGACGGGGAAACAAGCCACAAAACACGGCCAATTATGACTTTATTGCGTGAGAAGTTTCCTGGGGGTCTATGCTGGTTCTGTGAAAAAATGAAATGAAATTGATTTCACTCTTTCACTGCAATTTCGATTCGCGTTCTACGAAAATGTGAAACCAAACTTCAAATATTTCCATATGAATAATATTTGTTCACGTCCTCATTTTCAAGTGAATGTTTTTAGTGAAAGATTGAAAATTGAGAACTGATATCGTACAACATATTATATTCACCACGATAGTGGTTATGTGGATAGAATGAAAGCAATATATGAAAGTGAATGTGAAAACGATTTTTTCGATTCACCCTTTCACAGAACCAGAATTGACCCCGGTCGCGTAATTTTTTTCTCTGGGGCTACGCAAAAGACTGTGTTTAAGCGAATAATCCCCGAACTCTAGACGCATTAAAAACGAACAGTACTCAAGTTATTGCCAAGCTACCGCCCGAAATGTGCGAAAAACTGGTTAAAAATGATCTCAAAAGAATCGCAAGGTGTGAATCTTTCCGAGGCGGCCATTTGATATTATATTTCACATCACACTTAATGGTAACGTCCAAACATTATAATGAAATAAAATGTTCATCAAAAATTTGTGACATTATATAAATCAATGTTTTTTTTTAAGATTGAAACTTGTAGTAAACGAACATGCGACGTGTAACTTTGAAGCTGATGTACAAAGTACATACAAATAATCATTTGTAATCTTGACAATAAATCTGTGGTCACAAGGCAAAACCGCTTAAGTCTGTTTTACTCATTGTTCAGGAGAGCAGTTTAAAGTTTTTTTACTCCATTGACTCTAGTGACTTAAGCAGTTTTTTTTTTTGAAATTGTGGCCACGTTTTTAAAGATATAAAGCTGAAAAAATTTACAAAAAAATAGATTTGGATACGCTGAATCTAATGGCATCAAAATCTCAATTTCGTCTTAAGTCGACTGAAGCGGTTATGGCTTGTGGCCACTGAAATATTGAAATCGAGTTGTGTTTTAAAGTTATTTCTATTTTTTTTTAAATTTTACAATAGGCCTGTTTTTTTTAAGCTTCGATATCAGCAAAGCAAAGTAAAGTAGGATTTTCAGCACGCAATTACAACACCTATGCTCTACTTGACACTTGGAGGCTCACAGGAGTTGTTGTTATCGCGTTCTGCAAATCTTACTTTACTTTGGATGAGATCGAAGCTCAAAAAGACACGCATAATTTAAATAAAACACTTAGGCCGGTTTTATTCACTCGAAGTTGAACACAACTCAAAGTTAACTCGCTCAACTTTAACAAGTTGGGATTTCTTTTAAAATGTTGTTGGTAAAATCAGTTATCATAGAACAGAGTTAAAAACGCACGTTTCTAACAACAAGTGATTCAATATGCGAATAATAACCTATAGGCGACAGAACAACTGGATACAGACTTTTGGCGACTTCAATGCACATGCGGTCTCTTAGCTCAAAGAGATCGAAGATTCTCTTAATTTCATTCTCACACAAAATTCGAAGTCTTGTAAGAAAGCTAAACAACTCGATCCGGAATCGCAAGGAATAGTAGAAGTGCTTACGAAGCATTTTTAGCAGCTGATAAGCATGGCCAGTCCAATCAAGGAAGAACCTGCTCCAAAATCCATTGCAGCAGTCTTTGGCCTTGTTATAAACTTGAAAGCTTGCTATAGTAAATGGATCTTTCAGCGTTGCATGCTGCTCCATTCAAGAGGCTAGTGCGATTGAACGTTGTATCTGTTTCTTATAGTTTGCAGAACCAAATGTGCTATCTGACGAGGCTAATATTGAAATGAAGGACAAAACTCAGAATATTATATATGTATAGGTAAACAGACACTGGAATACTGGATAACTGGAGGCAACGTGCCCGGGATCGCAGAGAATGGAAGGCTACAGTGACTCAGGCAGAGACTCTTCACGGGTTCGGAGCCCGTTAAGTAAGTAAAGTAAGTAAAAAGACACACATCTGTTCATTGACCATTCAAAGACCAACCTACCGTGGACATTAGACCCTATAGAAAAAGCTTTTTGCAGCCTTTCGTTTGTGTGAATTTTATTTGGAATTTTTGGTGAATGGAAAATGAATCTGATTTTCTGAATGGAGAATATTTCTCTAGATAGTTTAACTACCGGACGTCTGACAAACATCCGAGAGTATAACTGTCATGAAAGAGCTTCTCAATTGGCCGTTTGGACTCGGCATAAAATTGTAGATCCCTTCCATTCGTCCCAAAAATAAAAACTCACACAAGACGAATGGTTGTGAGAAGTTAGGCTTGGGTCCATAAGGACCTGTTGCGCCAATTATTTATTTTATTTATTTATTATGTTGGTGAGGGTTGGTGCAGTGGAAAAAATCATAAACATGTTTTATAGCCTTATATTAAATTATTCGCTTGATCATTTTTGAACCACTTTGCACGCTTTTAAGTATTCATAATCATTTGATACGAATCGTACGAACATATTGGTGCAACGTTCTTGTATGGCTCAAAATTCATAAACAGTTTCTTACCATTTTTTATTAGTCGAGAGTTTATTTTCTAATTGCCATTCGGAGCCCTGCTTACAATAGCTAAATAACAAAAAGCCCCACTCCTAGGTACTGGCTGTGAGGATAAAAATGCTCCTTTATCTGGCGAGCGTTCAAAAATCTCCGGCTTCGGCTGGGATTGTGGTGGTGCATTGACCATTTGGAATTTCATCTCTGGAGGCTGATGAGAATATTTTTAAACACACAATCCAAATACACATTTTTTAATAGCTCACCAGGATGCTCTTGATACTTAATAGACGTCCCTGAGGTGGGTTCTGATGGAAAGGCGGTTTCAAACATCCATCTTCAGCGGATCTCACCAAATGAAAAAGCAAATCATTTCGAAGATGTGCTTCATCTATGGAACTACATTCGGATTTAAGTTTGTTAACCCACGCGACAGCCAAGCGTCTGTCCAAGTCGCTAAGACGATCACGGATGCACCATTTGAAGTGATGCAATTGCAAGTTGAAGTTATAATTTAGTTTTTCTACGACACTATCCATTTCAAATTCTTGACATCAATTTTGTTCGAATGCTTTTCTGATAATTTTGAAAATAAATTGATGTCAAGTTGAAACAAAAAAAAACGGAAAATTTGATCCCAAAATGATCGGGTTGGCAGTAATTTAATTTACTGTCCGCAGTTGTTAGTGTCGGCCTACAGCATTCGTTGGTAACGATAATAATCGGTCCAATTTTGTAATTTTCCTAAATAGATGTAACCAGATTATACAAGTGGCAAACCCTAGATTTTTGAGTGAATGACCCCCAACTTCAGTAATACTTCTGATGTTCGTACAATTGCTTTAACAAGGAATGATCGATTTCAAAGACGTTATAAGGTACAAGGTGGCGCAAAAGTAATCCTCCTATCAGAAAATGCTATAAATTTTGCGATTGGCCCCTGATGTCAGTTCTGTTTTGACATTTGAGTAGTAAACACATGCGAAATACACGATAATAAACAATGTTACGCTACACTGCTCCAGAACGCGGAATATTGGTGACTATTTAGTTGAGCAATAATCGGTCGGTGACTTTGGCACAACGTGAATTTCGTGGCAGATTTCCTAGCCGTCCAACGCCTACTGGTGAAACACTGCGAAGTTTAGCCGCTCGCCTCGAAGAGACTGGCACAACACGAGACGTTGCCAAGAGTGGCGTGCCCCGGAGCGCCCGTTGTGCCGAGAATATCGCCTCTGTTGACGCGGCCATTTTTTTTCGAGAACGCCGCTGGTCGAACGACAACAGTGAACGGTGCGCGCTATAGGGCCATGTTTACCGATTTTTTTCTACCGCAATTGGACGATTTAGGACTGGACGACATGTGGTTCCAACAGGACGGAGCTACGGCACACACTGCGCGAGCCACAACCGATATTCTGAAAGCGGTGTTCCCGGGTCGTTTTTGGCGATTTGCACTAGCCCGCAAGATCGCCTGATTTGACCGCTCCAAACTTCTTTTTGTGGGGCTTTTTGAAGTCGCGGGTTTATGTCAACAAGCCTCAGACTCTTGCAGCTCTTAAAGACAATATCCGTCAAGAATGTGAGGACCTATCGCCGGAAGTTTTGGCCAAAGTGATGGAAAATGCCATAAAAAGGGCTCAAATGACAATCAACTGTGGCGGCGGCCATTTACATGACATCATATTCTCGACTTGATGTAAAAAAAATTAAAAGACCAAATAAAAATAATCCACAAGAAGAATCAAAATTCTTAATTTTTTTTTTTTAATTACAGCCAAAAAACATCGGAAGGTTATTTTTGCGCCACCTTGTATATACAACCCGAGAGAATTGTGAATAAAAGAAAACCAACGACAATTAAAAATGGACTGCTATAACTTTGAGATGAATTCAAGTTATTGCTTTTCGAATTCAACGTCAAGTCCGTACTGTTGTATGCCCCTGAAACCTGAAAAGTCTCTACCTCCATCTCGAAAAAACTTCAGGCATACGTAAACCGCTGCCTGCGATACATTCTTAAGATCCGATGGCCGCAAATTATATCGAACCAGGAATGGTGGCGCATAAGTTGTCAAAAGCTTTTGAATGTCGAAATTAGGCAGCGGAAATGGCGCTGGGTTGGTCACACGTTGAGGAGACCAAACGACAACATCGGGAAGCTGTCCTTTGAATGGAATCCTCAAGGTAATCGGCGAGTTGGTACACCAAGAACGACGTGGAAATCAACCTTATTGGCCGAAGCAGCAACACAGCGTAAAACGTGGCCACAGCTGAAGAATCTGGCCGTAGATCGAGAAGGATGGAAGAAATTTGTCACCGCCCTATGCCCCCACCTAAGTACATTAATGTAAGATGTCTGTTTGGCAGTACAATGGACCTGTATTTGTTCTGAGTGTTCCATCGGATAGTAACAACTCCCGACAAAAAAAAAAAAATTACCCCACTCGGGGTTGAAGATAGTCGGCCATTTTATCTACCTCGACTCAGCTACAAATTTTTAAAATTACATCACATCAGAAATCAAGAGATGAAATAAGCTTGCCAATCGCAATATAAAGCAATCAGCAGACTATTTTTTGGAACTTAATCATCACAGCTCCACCCGGACTTCAGTGTCACCGTCACCTAAAAGACTTGAAGAAATCTTAAAAAAAAGCTGTCAATAGTTCTGACAAAACTAAAATACAGATGATTATCTATTATTAACTTTTTTATGCTCAGCGAAGATCCTAAATACAATATGCGCATTGAAAGTGAAATAAAACCAGAAAGCATTTTGGTTTTTAAATAAATACTGTCATTTATTTTTACTTTAAACATTTACATATTACAAATATATGCACACCATTAAGTCTTCGCTTAACTTTATGTTTATGTACTTACATTTTGTTTTTAAATTCTTTGAGATTAGAAATCAAGCAAAAAAACTATTACAAAGATTCCAAGTTTGCATAGCTCTACATTTGTTGTTTTTAAATTATACATATTCTCGTGTATATATTTTATATAAAACTTAAGTTTATAATATTCACATTTTAATTTCATCGTAAAACTTTATTCAAATCGTTAACCTATAAAGCAAGTCTAAAAAGTCTTTAACAATGTAACATGTGTGTATATTAGTAAAATAGGTATCTTTTCAGTTTTAATTTTGGTTATGTATTTATTTATATATTATATACCAGTAAAACACTATGTTGCCATTAAATAGCAGTCGAATAATTTTAAAAGATCATAATTTACATGGTAATAGTAAGTAAAAGGAATTAGTTAAGCGTTTTGATAGAATTTGTTTCTATTTTCGTTTCTGTTTTAAAATTTATAAATTTACTTACTCTGTCACAGAAAAAAAAAACTCTTTACCTTCACAGTTTTGAAGTATATTTTGCCTTTCCTTAGAATCATGCAGTACATATTGAAACAAGGGAACAACGAGAAGGTACTAGATTTACAATTATTGCTTGTGATTGCAAAATACGTACAGTTTTATTTTATTTTTAAACTTGATGAATATCCAGGAGAATATTCTATTTGTAATCGTATTGCGTGTAGGTTGGAACTAGGCAGTTACATATTTGAAATTACTAGGCGATTGCATATTCATTTTCATTAAGATTTTCGAGTCAATTAAGCATCACATTGGTATCTACCACAAATTGTCATTGCAGTACTATTTTGTAAACGACATTGATATGAGAAAAACAATTTATGAATGAACGAAGAAATATGAGAATGCCTTTATTGTAGAATTTATTTTTGATTTGACTATCGATTTAGTATTTCTCTTTCAGATGGTGTTACTTATAGTTATAGTCGGAACGGAATTTTCTCCGATTTGTACGAAATCGGAGAATTTCCATTCGAGATATCCGTTCCGATACAACTTTCGGAAAAATTCTCCGATGACATGTAACGCACATTGTCGCATTGCGTTATACCACTTACTTTTGACAGCTACAGGGCACATTTTTGCCGAAGCTCTCCGACAACTTAATATATTTTATTGTGAAATGAACGCGTTTATATGCATCATTTATTTTGCTCGGATAGTATGAGTTCCGATTAGATTTGACTTTCGTATCGGGATTATAGGGGTGATTAATTGACGCAACAGGTTCGTGTTACCCTAGGCCTAAATGCTCACAACCATTCGTTTTCTGTGAGTTTTTATTTTTGGGACGACTGGAAGGGATCTACGGATCTCCGAACGGCTAACCGCCAATTTGAAAAGCTCTTTAATGACAGTCATCCTCTCGGATATTTTTGTCAGACGTTAGCGAGAGAGTGGAAAAAAATCTAAAAATGCAAATATTTGTATATCCGAGGACCAAACTAACCACTTTGACACTGCGCCCACATAGATTGACATTTCGCACATGTATTTTAAAAGTGATACAAGTCAAAAAAAAACTCATTATTTAACACCAAACATATTTATCAAAAGTGTATTAACATAAATTCGATATTAGGCCTGCAGATAGCCCGTATGCCATTTTTCGCCTCTAAAAAGAAATCAAAAAAATCAAAACAGTTCTCCGCCTTTTCTGGAATACAGACTTTTCTGAGTTGTGTCAATTTAGGAATATATGTGCGATTTATTTGTCTATATCTCTGAAGCAAATTTTATCAGCAATTGTTTGTTGTGGAATTTAAATTCTAGAGCATTATTTATAAACGCATTATAAAGAGTGTATAAAGTAATGTACCCTTTTAAATGTCGTTGAATAGAGCTAAACGCGCCTGAACGTTATTTAGTGCCTGTATAGAAGTGGAATAGTATCGAAATGTCATTTTGACTGAAAAAATCTGTCACATTTTATTTTAAATAAAATCATAAGAAATTGGATAGATTGTATCGAGATTTTTTTTCAATTTTAAAGATTCTATAAGAAATATGTGCTGATATGAGATATTTTGAATTGTTTAAACAATTTGGTTTAATTTGCATAAGACTACCATTTCATAGGAGTCCCAAATTTCCCAACTTTTTCTTTTTACTTTTCAATTTTTTAGTTCTTATTTGTATTTGAATTTGCATTTCTCACAAGCTGCTAAGTTTTTTTTTATCTTTTCGGACAGATAAATGTAATAGATTTCTCCTTTTCGGTACCTTTTTTGACGCAAGCCCTGTAGAACTAGTATGCATGGGAAAATGTTTTATAAATAATAATTTTTGGGGCGCTGTATAAATACAGTGCATAACTATACAGGTGTTTAGGCGCGTTTAGCTAATTCTAATAAATAAGGTATAGCTATGAGCCCCCTATTTCGTAACTAGTGGAACGAAGATTGTCATTAGTTTGCTTCACGAAGCAAAAAGCAGTTGAAGTAGGTTATAGGCGTTATAAGAATGTTTCACTTTTTTTTTGCGTCATTGAATGCATAGAATAGGCAAATATGTTTATTTTGCAAACATAAATACTTGTTAAAAGTGATAGAAAAGACATGTTCTAATCCCTAACGGCGGTATTATTCGTTTACACACCTCCACAATGTTGTTTTATTTACGCAGCCATTTCCTGAAAATGTCATTTTTAAATATTTTTTTTGCGGTAACTTCACTGACCTAGTTGGAACGCGTCTTTTATGAACTATTTAATAGCTTTTTGACAAGTTATTATCTATATTAAAAATATTTAAATCTTAGATAATAAATTACTCGAAAACCTATTGTCAGTGGAACGTAGATCTGTCGACCAGGTGAGGATTTTTGATTTTCATCTAATAATGGCACGACGACAAAGCGTCACTTTTTTTGTTTACTTTGCAATAGAAAGCTAGTGTCCAAAATACAAGCGTTACTTTAGTTCATTTAATTGCACTGAATCGCGATAACTTTCGCGGTAACTTTCGCGGCAGAAATACGTTGCTGTTGTTATATGCGTTCTACAATAAGTAAGCAAAACAAACAAGAGCAGCAAATTACGACCGCGGAAATATGCGCAATTTTTGACATAACATTTGTATAAAATTTTTCTTTCAACTGTCAGTATCAAGTCGCAATTTGTTCATTGCCTAAAGAACCAGAACTAGTCTCTACATTCCCACTTGGACATACCAACCCCTGGTGGAAACGGATCCGAATCAACGAGATGCAGACAAATTGGACACTGGAAAAGCGAATGCACTGACCTATAGGCTATGGAAGTGAATAAGCCAGTCGGGGATAAACACGCAGTGGGATTGTGGCAATGTGTCGCAAAAAAGCTGATAGATGACCGCTGTCACGATAGATTGAGTTGGATCTGCTTTGAACAACCTAAGCGACAACCTGGGGTGGAATCGGCTAAGGTGATAGTTGATCGTCGCGTTTTTGATTATCAACTCTTCCTTCCTCTTGGCAGCACTTAGAGTTTTAAACGTCACTTCCTAGCTGCAATTATATTCGAAGTGTTTCTGTTGTGAGAATGTAATGGTTCCACCCCTGGTTGATTAACAAAAACGACTTAGAATATTGAGTGAAATTTTCCAAGATCCCGAGAGTTGAGTAAATGTCTCTAAACCTGATAACAAATACCCTAATTACGGCTAAAAGGGTTCATTTTTAAGTCGTCTATAATCTCTTCAGCGCTAGCTGCTTTTGGCTCCCAAGGCGGTAGTATTTTCGACTCTCCACTGGGTTTATGTCCGCTCTTATGTGAAAACTCAGACCCTTTGTTTCTTAGTTCGCCAAACTTATTTACATATCTGCTGGAACGGGGCTCGTGTCTATCCTTTAATTCTCGCTGGGAACTGGAGTCCTTATGCCGATGATTTATCGAATAACTATGAAGAGGATCGTGTTCTGAGTGTGACTGTGATCTCGATTTAGAATGATGCACATTATGTTGACGGGCGTCTTCCTGTTGATGCTGTTTCTTAAGGTCTTTCAAATGCTTGAGCTTCTGTATGAGTTCTTTGCGTTCCCTGTACAGAAGATAGGTCGCGTCCTTTTCGGGCAATTTTTTAAGTGCATCATTGACTGATTTGATTTTGTCGTCGAGCGAAGTGAGGAATGCAGACGAAGATGGAGTCGAGCGTGCTGACGGAGTTGAGCGTGCTGATGGAGTTGACGGAGTTGATCGCGCAGATGGAGTTGACGGAGTTAATCGCGCAGACGGAGTTGATGGCGTTGATCGAGCGGATGGAGTTGATCGAGCAGATGGAGTTGCTGTAGCAAAGGGGTTATGGCGAGCTTGTGGAGTGGACTTGCCTGATGGAGTTAGATTAGACGACGAAGTTGATGGTGTTCGTCTTGAAGTAAACGGTATTGCAGCAGCCGCTGCCAGTGTTGGCTTTACTGTTTTCGGGTTTGGCAATGGCACAGAAGGTATTTGACACCGAGGGGGTGAATTGGTGTCGGATAGTTGGTTTTTGTTATTTTTCTGTTTCGCTACAGGCGGACTAGCAATGCGGATCTTAGACGTTGTCATCAGTATGGGTTTAAGAGGTTTATGCGTTTGAGATGGAATTTGAGAAGGAGGATCGGAACGCGATCTGCGCACTATGCATTTGTCTGGTATATCTGTCACCAAAGGCGAAAAAGATACTTTTGGGCATTTTACTTCAGTTTTTGGAGGACAAACCGCAGCAGGAACTGAAATTAATGGCTTTGCAGGGGTTAAAAGCGAAGTAGAGGCACATTTGAGGGTGGAACTATTCAAAACAGGTTTCGGTGGTGCTGATGACTTTTCGGATAACTCCGCAGGCATTGGTTTCGGCGGTGGGGCCATTTGTACTTTGTTTGCATCAATACTTGAGCGTTTAGAAGGTGCATGTGAAACTAAAGGCTTGTCGGTTGTATCCGCTTTCGAGCTGGTTAATGTGACTGCATTCTCCGCTCTGGGCTTTGGGATTGCAGCAATAGGTTCGACGATGATCGGCTCCGAGTTCTCCACTCTAGATGGTGTTGAGATTATCGGCATTGAGGGAATGGTGACTGGTGAAGGCGGTGGAAGAGCGGTGGCGGGAAGCGACGTTACATCGGACGCGGGTGCAGTTAAAAGGCCCACCGACGATTCCCTTGAAGAGTTGTCGTCGGTTTCAAACGACGCCTGTTTTATGATAGTTTTGGACTTTCTCATTACTAGATTTACAGGTGGCTCTTGTTTTAGACGATCGAAAAGATCATCTGTCGACAAAGTGGCAACAGGCTCAACGCGTGGTTTTTTGTTCGGCGGCCCAACGGCGGATGCAACACTTTCCAGTTCGTGTTTGTTTCCTAAACAATCGTCCAAATCAGGCAATTTGGTCAGAGATACCTTCGGCTGGACGTCTTCAATCCCGTCGAAGATTATTGGCAACGATTTGCTTGCTGGAGTTTTACCACTCTCTGTAGTTGGGGCTGGTGGAGGTTGAATAAGAACTTCAGTTGCAGATTCTATCTTGGCTTCAGATCGATTCGATGCAAAGTCTCGAGTTGATTCAGACACCTTCACAACGGTTTTGGTGGTTGTTTCAACGGCAGGCGGTTGATGCTGAGGCTGTGGCTTGTCCGACTTGTTTTTCCAATACGGGAGTGGATGCGATTTCAGTTTGACTGATGAATAAGTTATATTAACTTGCTTCGCAGGCGTTAAATTGCGAAGAAGCTTAGCTTTCTTCACCTTAGACTCATTGGTAAAAGTCGCAGAAGGTTTTCGTTGCTCCTTTTCATTATTTTTTGTATCGCATTCACTCGGTTCTTTTTCCGTTGATGGTATTGGCGGGGTTGAGTTCTCGACTGGACACGAATTATTCTCCTTTGGCTTACATTCGACTGCAACTGGATCTTCTTCTTGTAAATTTGGAACCGGTGCGTGGCCAACGGCTGAAGGCGGTATTTCTTCGTTCTCTAGATCTGTTTCGTGTTCGGAGCCTGAACGCGACCTTTTCCCACTCTTCTCCAAACCAAACGACGGAAAGAAATGGGTATTGTCGACTGAAAGCTCATCGTACGAATCAAATCCAATTTCTGTCGTTACTTCAACCACAGGAGCGTTGTAATTGACAGCACTCTGCACGGGAGCAACTTCACTCGCCGGAACAGAACTCGGCCTCTTAAATAGCGAATCATCATTCAGGCCTGCCTTGGAATCGACGATTTTGGCTGGACTATCGATGAGTTTGACTGGCGTTGACGTTATGCAAATGCGCTGACTCTTCCCACACGAATTGTACTCATTTGGAATACCCATCAAATAAGAATAGGAGAGAATGTCGTTTTCAAAATCGTCCTCAATCTCATGGGTTTCCTCGCTTTTGGATGAAGCAAAACTGTCAACAAAGACGTTGCGCTTGATTATATTCCGCTCAACATCAAATGGGCTGACCGCTTCCATGCCCTCATCATCTGGCTCTATAATTAGCAGAGGTTGACTCAGAAAGCCAGGCGGTATGTCATCGATATCTTTACGAGTATTCCTTTCCTGCATGCAGTCGCTTGGAAGCAGTGGCTGCATATCGTTCACCATTTTATCCAGCACATCGGTGAAATCAGTATGATCGTTGAAGTCATATAAGATATCAGTCTCTTTAAACATGGGGCTTTTGTTTGCGAAGGCGTTTATATCTGGTATGAATGAATTACCACCGGAATGGCTGTCATTCACTAGGTTTTCCGCGTCGGACTTCTTTTCATAAGGATTCTCCTCATCGTTGCCATTGCCAGTGTCAAGCTTGAGATGTTCGCCTTCAAGCTCAGACTCATCGCCTTGTTGGCTGTCTTCTGATGGACTGGTCTTGAGCATAAGGTCTTTAGGCTGAAACAACATGGGATAGAACTTTGTGTCTGTGTTGTCGCTGGTATCACCATTTCCGGCGAAAATATCATCAGGCACACGGTCAAAACCCTGAGGACGATTGATTAGGAGCATTTTCGACATAGCAGCCGACGAATCATTGCTCTCTGTTTCCGACAGCTGATTCCCAAATATATTGTTAATTGATAGATCTAGCTGTTCGGCAACGTCTGGTTTGGTCTCTGTTTTGATTTCCACTGACTCTTCTGGGCATTCAGTGGAAGATTCGTCGATGCGAGTCGAATCGTCCTCTGGAATAGTGTGGCAAGGTTCGTTTAGACGTGTCTTTTTGACTGGTAGTTCGAACAGTTCACAACTATGGCTACGCCGTGTGCGCAAGGAAGTTGGCGAACTGACGAAACTTTGATCACCGTCTAGAGAGAGTCGTTTACGTTGCTGTTGTGGTTTGATCGAATCCGTTGCAAACAAATTTATATTGAATGCTCTTTTAGGTGCGTCAATGTGAGTAGAGACCACCTCCTTATTTATACGATTTGATTCATTTGTTTGCGCGCTTTTGGACAGTGCTTCGATGATTTGGTGCAGTCCCAAACTACGAGTACGTGTGCGTGAGACAATTGGAGAGGTTACAAAACTTCGCGAATCGTCTAAAGACAGTCGCTTGCGTTTAGATTGTAGGCCAAATACGGCTAAGCGGGTTGCGGAAGTTTGACGTTCCTCTACCCTAGTTGCCTCGGCTTTAACGCTGTTCGGTTCTTTGATGCAAGTTACTGCGCGAAGTTTCAAATTATTGTCGGGAACTGAATTGGATCGAGATTTTATAGAACTAGTTGTGAGCAAATTTTTCCCTGAATTTACGTGCCCGGTCGTGATTAGCTGTAAACTATGTCTTCGTGTGCGTAAGATATTTGGGGAATCCAAACACTTCGGAGCGGCGTCTAAAGAGAGACGTTCACGTTTGCAGGAAGATTTTGTTGAATCAACTGTGAACAGAGCTTTAATTGGAGATTTTTTACGTTCAACGGTGGTGTGTAAGATTTTGGATCGTGCCTTGGGGAGCTTCATTTCGTGCAGTTCCAAACAATGGCTACGTCTGCGCAAGCTGTTATGTTTCGTTGAAATTCGATCACCATCTAAAGACAGTCGCTCGCGTTTGGATTGCGATTTAGGTAAGTCAGTTGCGAACAGAGCTTGGATTGAAGCGTTTGCACGTTCACCCGTGGCAGTCGAGGCTTCTGAAACTGAGTGACTTGGTTGGCTTGTCTGCAGTTTTTTGAATGTTACATCGGCCACCTTTATTCTGTTTAGTTTCAAACTGTGACAGCGTGTGCGTAAAGTAGTTGGGGGATCCTTTAGGATTCGCTCTCCATCCCAAGAGTGGCGTTCTCGTTTGCATGGTGATTTTGTTGAATAGCTGGCGAACAAGGATTTTGGGAGCGCTTCTTCAGGTTCGGCAATCTGTTTCGAGATCACCTGCGAATGTAAGTGAATTTCTTTGGTTAGTTGCACATTTGTAAATGGAGCAGCATTTATGAAACCTACTTCGGACAAACTATGGCTACGTGCAAGAGGAGAAGTCATTAGATTTGCCGAATTCCTATCGCCGTCCAAGGATAGTCTTTTACGTACGTTTCTTGGACTTGTTGACTCAGTTTCGAACAGTGATTTAAGTGATGTTTTCACAGGTTCATCAATGGAAGGTGTGGCCTTGTCTGAATCTACTTTACTTTGTTGTGGTAAGTCTGTTTGTTTAAGTGGTAACTCGATTGATTTTATTAGGACTTTGACAGGCGGCCAATTCGAAATGGGGGCTACACTTAATTCCAGCGATTCGGCACTTCTTTTAACCTTTGGATACTCTTTCTTACACTTGCTTTTCGGTCGAGATACAGTTGAACTCATTAAATTAACGTCTTCCACAGCAATTTCTTGTTCATTCGAATCTTGGGTTAGATGTGTTACTTTTATAGAAAGTTGCTCCACAACGTCATCGTTTTTGTCGGTCATTTCCTCTTGTGATTTGTGCGCGGTTTCCGTCTCGACATTAACAGGAACAGTACTTTCTGCCGATCTAGTGATTCTCTGACCTCTTGTATCAACGGGTTCCATGGATAAAGATCGTTTTCTCCTGCACTTGTTGGCTAAATTTGGAGCAAGACTCTCTTTATTTACAGACGTCGGCTCTGCAGCTTCGGATAGAGTTGCAGGCTCGCCAATACCTTTCGCTATCAGAGGTGTTTTGTCGATCAACTCTTGAATAGGTTCTACGTCGGAAACTTGAGGTGTATCGTCTTCACTTATTTTTGATTCTTTCTCAGCAAGGGAGTCTGCTTTACGCGAGTTCTCTTTTGAATCTTCAACAGTGGACACTTGATTAATTTTCGCAGAACCAACCAAAACTTCATAAACTTCGGAAGCTTCTGAAACAGAAACGACTGCCTCGGATGCAGATGGAACTTCGACAGATATTTCGCTTTCTAGCTTTTTGGAGCCTTGAGCGGCTTTCGCAATGGCTGTCGATTCTTCTATCGGGTCTTCTAAGAACCCGGAGTGCAAAGTAGCAACTGCATCTTTCTCCTTTAACCTTTTGTCAGGCTGTGTGGCTTCAACTGTGGCTGCGATTCGAATGGCGTCTGCTGGTTTCTCCATGTCGTTGTCTGTTTGACAATCTCTGTCCTCTACAGCAGTGGAATCTTGCTGCCTGGGCATCGTCCACCCTGTCATGTCAGTGGATTTTTCTACAGATTGCCGTCTCTGGTTCTTTTTGGCCTTTTTGGTATGCCTGTGAGATATGTGGCTTAATTTTTCGGGAACCTCCGGACACCTTTGAATGGTCATTTTTAAATTTGTTTCGTCTATAGATAGCCTCCGGACTCGCATTACCAACTCTGGCTTGGCAGACTTCTCATGTTTCTCTCTTCGCTCTTTATCGCTTTGTTCGACATGCAATTCGTTCTCGGATTCTAGTTCCGCCACATTACACTGATCGCCGATTGATTGCCTCCTCTTTGCAGCAGTACGTGCAACTTCTACATCAGAAGGTGGTGTACATGTCTTGGATGACTTCCTCTCTGTTTCGACATGCGGAGTTTTGAATTGGTGGCCTGTCGTTTCCACAGTCGGCGGATGTTCTTTGCCAACAGGTATACTTTGTAGGTTCGGCTGGCCTTTGTCGGCACTGATCTTTAATTGCTTTCGTGTCGCCTTTGGAGATGTTTCTTCGGATTGCGTCTGAATCTCGTTGGAAGTCTCAGTCGTAAGGTTTACCCGATTCAAAGCATCCTCCTCTAATGACCTGTTCTTCTTTGCTAATGATTCCGGTAGCTGCTGCAGCTCTACTAAAGGTTTAACCACCTTAACACTACAATCAGCGTCGTACGTTGGTTTCGCAACTTTTGCAGCCGACTTCTTTTGTTTTCGTGATGCAGACTTCTTTTCCCTTTTGGTCTGCTGATCGACTAGTTGTTTGTTGTCACCAACAGTCTTTTCCGTATCCGGAGTTTTTTCAACTACGCTCTTTAAAATATCTTTGGTTGATTTAATTTGCTGACGACCTGACTGTGACTCTTTTATTTCCTTGAGCTGTGGTTGAGTCTCACCTGGAGGGCTAAAAGCCTCCTTGGCAGATCCAGCTTGGCTACTAGTTGCTTCGGATTCAGGTGTTTCATCTTGATCCTTTTGTGACGCTTTGGCAATTTCGACGTCACGGTCTGATTTCTTTTGTTTATGCGCCTTAGACTTAGACCTTTTTTTAGATTTTCGGGTGTCGTTTGAGGGCTTAACAGACTTGTCCAAGTTCATGTTCTTGAAAATTTCGTGAGGGACAGGTTGAGGCTCTGACATTTCTTGGTGCTGCTGTTGAGTACCTTCAAGAGTTGTATCGACGTCAGTTTGGGGTTTCACAGCTTTGGAATCTAATGTATCGGAAGGTCGCAGTTGTGCAACGGATTTAGTCTTGACAGCTGGTGATTGGGTTTCTTTCAGTTTGTGTGGCATCTCTTCCACAATTTCAGAATTTTGGACAACCAACGGTTCAGTTTCCGATTCAGACGTTGCTTTGAATTGTTTTTGTATATCGTTTGGAATCGGGAGATTTTGTGCAGAAACAGCATCACCTTCAGTTGCTTTCTCTGTAGGCCTGATGCCAGTTTTATCCTCCTTTAATTGCAGCTGGGTGTGCTCTACTGTTTCCGCACACTGTATCGGGCTGCCGGAAGTATCCGCTGCCGCTTTCGGCTCGGGTGCTTCTGCCTTCGATGTTTCATCTGATTTGAGCAATTCAGAAGCCACTCCAGAATTCTCAATATGATTCCCGTTTTGAATTGGTTCATTGTCTTCTGAATTTTCATTGGGCTCAGCATTAAGTATCTTTACGGTACTGCGTAGGCTTTTTCTGCGATTCCTTATCGGCTGCAGTTGCCTAAGTTCTTCCTTTATCTTCAGAACATCTACCTCACTGGTGGGGACTGGCTTCAATTCACTATCTGCCGTTCTGGATGGTGACTTCGTCTTAGCCATTATAAGTGATTTTCTATGGTTTCTCAATCGACGCGGATGAATGCTCTTTCCTCTGCGTGCACGCCCGGTGGATAGTTTTCTATTCTTCGGCATAGAATTGCAGGGACTTTGCACGGGTCCATTGATGTCGGGCTTACTCTCGGAAAGTTTTTTAACAACTGCATCAATCGACTTTGGAGTCTTCCGGAGAGAAAAGTTCGTCAGGTACATTTCTTTGTTCATGGTCAGTTGGGGTGATGTGGAATCATTTAGGTCCAATATTTCTTTAGATAACTCATCTTGGACTGAGGGAGGAGAATCTACTCGATTACCTAGAATAGTATCTATGCCAAAAGATAACCGTTTCGGTCTGGACTTTTGTTTGGTTCCTGAACCTGTGGCCGGCCCATGAGCATCTTTCTTTGGAGAGCTAACACGCTTTGCGTCATCAGCCTTACGTTTTCCAACTGACTTCGATCTGCAATTCGCAGCATCAGTGGACAGAACCACCGTTTCTTGTTCAAGCAATCGTCTGGCAACAGCACGTCCTCTCGTTCGTGCTGTCGTCTGCTTACGACCGCGATTTGCTCTTGATTTTGGCGTAAATGAAACGTCCTCAGTAAGCTGCACAATGGGGTAGAATCGTGAGACCTCGTCATCGGATGATTTTCGCTGGTTCACAGTTCGTTTCGTTGGACTTATCGTTACAGTTTCGTAGTTGTCCGTACTTTGAGGTGGTTCTGGTCGCAGAGCACCGGGAAAGTATACATCAACCTCAGATGTTAGCTTAAAAACTGAACTTGCAGATAGGAGCAAGCTTTCGTCGTAGCTTACTGCTGGTGGGCAGGTTTCAATTCGCATTTCTGCATTTCTATTTGCATTGTGTAACAGCTCGGTAACCTTCTTTTCTAAGGCAATTTTTTTGCCAGCCGACTTTCGCTTGCAGTTTTTCATACCCTTCGTTTTACTGCTCTGTTTCGAAGCAGTTGAGCTCTTGGATTCAAGGTCGATAACAAGCCTTCCAATGTCATCACTGTCTGAAGAACACTGCGAAAAGCTGGACGACTTTGCCAAAGCTGCTGTGGGTTGTTGTATCGTGTCTACAATTGTGGTAAATGATCGAAGGATTTCTTGAGTCTTCTCCTGCTGCCAAATAGATTCGTTTGAAGAAGAAATCGCGTTCTTTTTGAATGTGTTACCCTTGGTTTCCTTGGTTTCTTTCTTAGCGGCTATATGGGATGAGGGAATGGCGGTGGGTATATTCGGGGTATCGCTTGATTTATCCATTAGCTGGCTTGTGCTTCGGGTGAAGCGAGTGCACTGCATCGGTGATTTTTTGATAACCTTCTTAGACACTTTCCGGGATATTACAGTCTTTTCAATGCCAATGCTAGGGGTTTCTTCGATTTTACTCGACTTCTTCAGCATATCACTTAGAATTGTCGCGGCTTTTATGTCTTCGGGGTTGTAGGTGGCTTCTAGTAATTGATTTTGGTATGTAACTGCTGAAACAAGTGGATCGCATAGAGTTATCTGAGGGGCAACTGTAACTTCATGAGATTTTTCCGTCAGTTTCTTTACGCGATTGGGCTTCCTACGTCTTCCTTCATTTTTAACAGCTAGCGATGTAGTCTCTGCCGAATCTGTACTGACTTCCTCATGTTTGGTGGTTTTCCGAAGTTCTTGATATTTAGGACTCGGACTATGTTGCTCCATATGAAGGGCTTTGTGATTGGTTTTAGAGATGCCCAGCTTTTTAAACCATGACTTTTGATAGAGAATATTCTGGTCCTCTTCCTCCAGCGAAAGAGCAACATTACATAACTGCGGGATTGGTTCGCTTAGGTTTTGTTTATCTGACCGCATTACCAAATTCAATGGAACATTATAGCTAGGCATCGGCACGCTTTGAACAACATCGGTGATTGGCTGTTCTAGCTTTGTTTTCTTGGGCTCGCTGGGGCCCAAGTTGAATTCTTCGTTGATATCCGCGCACTGGCTGATTCTGCGCTTAAGACGCAATTTTACGGGTCCCGAGGCTGTGTCCATCAATGGCTTCAGTTTAGGCGACGGTAGAAGGAAACTGGATTTAGAAGCTGCCGGTGCTGCTGAAGCGTTGGAAACGGGCGCAATCGCATTTTCCTGTGAGGCTGTTGAGGCTTGCCTAGCGAAATGATTTGGACTGAACGAAACTGATGATCCTGCCGATTTGGAAAGACTCCTCGGGATTCTCGCATTCACATTTAAAGCTATTTGGTGTGTAAATGTTGGCAACATGACAGGTTCGGATGGGATTTCTTTGAGTATACTGAGCGAAACTATTTTACGCTGACTAGTTGGAGATTCAACCTCTGCGTCGTCCTTTTCGTCCAACACGGGTGTACCAGAGTCATCGTGGTATGTATTGTACATAAGGTTTTTGTCAGCTTGAGAGGTTATTGTTGACACCTCTAGATCTTCAGTGGGACACGCAGAAGCATCTGCAACAGTTGCACTTTGGCTTTGATCATAATCAACCGTCTCGAAAGTAGTGTGCTGGTATGCGGGCGAATTCTCACCCGTTCCACAGTCAAAACTTGAGGCAGGATCACCCAAGTCTTCTGATGTCACTTGAACCTGTGTTGAGAGGTTTGAGTCTTCTTCGGGTGGATCGCCTTCAGTCCTTCTTAGGTTCTGGACAATACGTTGTTCCGTTTCATTCGGCCATGAGTTCAGAACGGAGGCTTTCGCCTTGGTCTTGAATGCGGAGTTTTTGCTAAATGTGTGACTCTTTTGCTCCAAATTCAATTCCTTTAACTGAAGTGTACGAAATTGATCTTGCAGTTCAGATTGCGGCATAATCGGTTTGGGGCTTACGATTTCTGCAGATTGACTTATGAAAGAAAGTTGGTTGGTGTCTTGTTGCGAGCCATCGTTTCCTAATTTATCTTCAGCTGAAGTGTTGAGCCTTTCCAACACACTACATGGAATTGCTACAATGTCCACACTTGCACTTGTTTTAGCACAGGAAAATATGACAGGTGATATATCTTCATCTTTTTCTTGCGCATTTTCTTTAATAGCGTCCATTGCTGAAGATGAACTTTCCTTTTCGGTTATTTCTTGATTAGCAGGTAATTCTGTAATTATATTTTGGACGGAAACAGAACATGTTTCCTCGATCGAATTAGGTGACTTCTTATCGGGCGAATTGAAGGCAGCCAGCGTGTGTGAGGCAGCTTTGTCGCGGATTGTGTCAATTAATTCGGGAGATGAGTCACCTTTATTCAAAGAATATTCAGCTCCCTCGTTGTCAGCAGCAGCTTCTGGATTTGACTCGGTTTCTGAAAACTTTTTACTGCCTAAAACTGGAACGACTTCAGCTATCGAATCCGGCAACTTCTGTTCAACGACCAATGAATTGCCAGCAACTAAACATTCAGACACTTTATCTCTTGCGAAAACATCATGAGTGTTAGCTAATACGTCTATATTTGCCAAAGTGGGTTCAACTTTCACAATACTTACAGTTGATTGAGAAATTTCATCTATTTTGCACTTATCGGGAGTGGACGGTGATTCAGGACGAGCGATGCCCTCCTCTTCAGCTTCATCGGTGTTCTTTTTGTCTGAAACGCAAGCCACCTGAAGAGCTACGGCCTCTGTAGACTTTTCTTCCAACTGTTCGCGCTCATTAACTTCAATTTGATTGATATGATCCAATACAGGAAATGTGGTTGTTTGACCGGATTCATCAACGGATTTCAGAGAAGAGCTGATGGATTTACGTTCAGAAATTTCTTCTAAAGCTGAACTTTCTTCAATTTGCAACTTCGCGGTTGGTTTTGACATACTTTCAACACCTGATACTGCTGGAACTAGCACTTCCAATTCCATCGACGTTGATACTTTTTCCTGCAGCTGTTGAACATCACTTTCTTTCGAATTCTCTTTTGATACCATAACTTCATTGTCAGCGCTTCGTGTGTCGACAGGTATAGTTTCAATTTTGTTTTCAACTACAATACTGGATGTTTCTTTAACTTCATTTACTTCTGCAGTAGGAAGCGTTTCAATTAATTTATCCGTTTCACCAACACTATTCGTAGAGCTTAAGACTTTCTTTATTCGTAGAATTTTCTCCAACTTGGCTGATATTGCAATACGGACTTTAAGCTTGCGATTCAACTTCTTGAGGTCTTCCTTAGGAGCAATATCTACTGCTGTTTTGACATTCTTCGGGTTGTCCATTTTCTCAGCTTCTGTCATAGTGAGTAAGGGTTTTTTGGTTTCTCCTACTAATGTTGGAAGCAAAGGTTGATCTACGTCTTTGTTTGCCGTGTCATTGGCTTGGAATGAAGGATATTTTTCCATATGCTGCTTCGATGTTTTACTGCATACACGGTCTTCAAGTGCAAGATTTTCATTTGAAATGTTGTTTGAAATATGACAATTGGAAACTTTATGTTCGCATGTTTTCTCAACATCTTCTGTTGGTATTTCATTTTTAAATTCATCTTTAAAAGCCTGATCCCTAGCTGTGTTGTTATTAACGCTAATTTGATGTTCATAGGCCTTTCTAGTCACAACTTTTACTTCATTGGAAGTGCCATCTTTGGCTCTGTTTTCAGTTTTAATACCACGATGGTCACCGGTATCAATAACTGATCTATCTTCAGCAGAAGTTGGAGCCTGTCTTTCATCGATCGGTTGATCACTGACAAGGTCACTTGGAACTGATATATGCTCAGGAAATTTTCCAACAAGGTCACATTCGTCGACAATGTCTGCATTGCCTTCCAAAAGATTTTGTTCTTCAACTGGCAGTTGTTCCTCAGCAATGTCACACTGATCTTTCGATACATTGTCTGTACTTTGGACGAAAACAGTTTTTTCGCGAGAGTTGCGTTCTTCTTCATCTTCTTCAGCACTAGTAATAATTTGGTTTTCAACATTCAACTGCACTCGATCATCATTTGTTGCGAAACAGTCCACGTTTTCAACTTGCGAATCACATTGATGTTCTCTACTTTCTGATGCCGGACAAATTTGATCTGGCGATTGCTTATTAGTGTTGTTATCCTCATCATTGTCCTGGTCTTTGAAGGCACTAACGTCGTTAACCACGTTCTCCACAGTCTCTTCTACGCTTGAGTTGTGATCATAATCACTTTCCTCGTAAGTAGCCAGGTCTTTAGAATTTCCATCATCGCAAGCCTTATGTTCAATAATAGCATCCCTAAAGATTCGATCGTCAGAAATGCTGTTAGGGACAATCCCAGTTTCAGTGTCCTGATTGTTATCCATTAATTCGTTAGAGTGATCCACAGGACTGTCATCAGATTGATTTTTGCAAATTTCATCTTCGAAGACTGTATGCTCAAGCCTCTTAAGCCGCATGATATCACTGAATGCGCCTTTGGTTACGTTTTCTTCGGGAATTTCATCCATAGAAACGCTATCTGGGATTTGAGACTCTAAAGTTCCTCTATCTGATGTTGTTAGTTCCACAGTTTGGCATGAATTCATGGTAATGCTGTCAGTAACTGTAGTATCTTCAGATGTTGATGTACCAATCGGCTCAAAGGCTGGTGACTCAATATCATCTTCGTCAACCGACAAATCCTCCTCTAAGAGAGGTGATGACAAGTCATCTTCAGGGTCATCTGATGAGCATTCGGTTTGGTTTGTAGCTCTCTCAGCATAAAGCTGAAACTCATTGTTCTTATTGGGTTTTGCTGTTTCAGTCGGGGCCTCCAATGTTTTGATTTTATCAGTGGGTGGTTCAAGTAATGGAAATCGGGACTCTTTCTCGCTCACTCTGTTCTCCTTTGCTTTAAGTTCGGTATGTTTCACAATGGCTGCCAATTCGGACTCACGAATCATATGTAATGTTGACCGATGTAGCTGCTGTTTTTTCGATTCTTCGCCCTGGTGTTTTGACTCTAAGGCTTGCAACGATTTCGGCACCCCTATTCCCTCTTTCGATGACGTTGATGACTTCGACCTTCCTTGCTTTGAAGTCGATTGTGTAGTCTTTACCTCGTTCGAATTTACAGAAGATTCAAATGCCTTTGAATTACTGGATTGAACCTTTGACTTCGTTTCCCTAGATAAAGATTTGGTTAACTCACTATTGCTTGAAGATTGTATTCCAACATTCTCATTTGAATTAAGTGATGGAGGTTTTAACTCAGGTTCTTTGACCTGAGATTTGTCCGAATTAATGTTGCTCACAGGTACAGCGACTATGCCCTCATTTGCTAATTCGAGAGGCAAAGGTGCCTTGGACGTTACAGCATCTTTAGTGTGAGTTTTATCAGCATGTACCTTACGCCGACTTAAAGGACTTTTGGTCGCACCTAAGTTGAGTGGTTGCGCCTTTGAATTGTTTAGAGGTTCAGAAATGAAGTCATCGGTTGCTGATGCTAGAGGCGCAAATAAATCGGATGTTCCAACTTTCGATGTCAATTTATCAGCCTGTACATTATGCAAATCTACCGCACCTTTGATTGGCTTTATATTACTTGATTGAGACTTAAAATTGGGATTATTGGGATCGCTCGGAAGTACAGAGAATACTGCCGCTTTTGCTGATTCTACAGCCGCAGATGACTTGGATGTTCCCGGCTGTACCTCCACATTGCATTCGGTTAGTTTCACCTCAAGTGTCCGAGCCTTAATATTGGGTTCCCTAAGCATAGACTTGTCTGCCTTTGCTGCTTCCGAAACAATTTTCTCGTTTTTAGATGGTTCACTTGAAACGGAAAGATTTCCCTCTGATTCACCAATGTGATCGGAAATATCATTCAGAAACTTGTTAAGATCTGAATTATGCTGATTTTCGGCACTAAGCGAATACTGGTGATCTTCAGGGGCTAAATTCGTTGCTTTCGATGCTGATCGCGCTTCAGATTTTCGAGAACATTTCTTCTCACCGGCATCTGTACTCTGACAAACTTCAAATCGTTTCTTGGAAAACCTTATCACTCTCGGAGCAGTTCTCACAACATATCGTGAACATGTCGCCAATTCACAGTCTTCGCTTGACGGATCGACATTAGAATCTAAGGATAAAGCTGATACTCTATCGGAACTTTGGCGAGTTTCGTTACCACGACTAGCAGATGTAATTGTACTTGAAGGCAAAATATTCGCACAGTTTCCTGCCGGTGAAGTAGTTCTTGTTGGGCAGGGACTATTGTAAGTTGAGTTTCGCGATCGCTGAGGATTAATAGAAAATATAACATTTTCCGACGAAGCCTCACTAATACTCGCCCTCAGAGGTATCTCTGACGTTGATGAGGTTGCTTCTTCGACCACTTTTGAGAATTTACTCGAATATACACACGAAACTGGTCGACTACCGCCTATCCGACTTGGACCAGCGTCATCATCAGAGATATCACTACAATCAGTACCGGCTAATATGCGCGAGATACGCACCTCACTGAGTATGCCTACTTCTGTACCAACATTACTAGCGGCATAACTCTCTGTAGTACTCGATACTACTCCGGTTATGCATCGTATTTTCTCCTTTCTTGACGGTCTTTCGGCAGCTTGACGATGTACACTGTCAGAGTTTTGGTTTATATCTCTTCTAGCTACATTTATCTGACTGCCACTTGCGCGCCGTGCAGGCGCAGCAGGCACGAGTTCTTCATCCTCATCTGATGAGGATAACAGAACAACAGTGCTAGTTCTTCGTGTTGTTACTTGTTTACTATTATTGCTTAAATGACAATGAGTAGATATAAGCTCTGCTCGCTCTTGAAGCTTTTCAATGTATAACGCCTGCAGTTGCAATGGATTCGGAGTTTTGTTCGTTTGTTTTTCATCTGACACGGTATCTATTGTAGGTTTATCATCTTCATCAACGGGTTTTGTCGTCGTAATTTTTAAGTTTCTGTTGTTTGCAGTGTGATCGTCATGGTCAGCTTCGTCGTCCGTGTCATCGATGAGTTCGACAACAAAACCCGTTTTATTATTTTTATTCTTAGGACTTATATCTACGTCACTATAACTAGTTTGTGGTTTTTGACTTAGAGATTTGCTATTGCTACTTAACTCAGAATGATTTAATTGTTTACTTAAATTAGAAATATCACAGTCTAATGATAAATGCTGACTAACAGCTTTAGTACCTCGTGTGCTGCTGCTGCTCGCATTTTGTAATTCTTGACAAACGTGCTGTTCCGATTCGGTCTCTGGCGAGAATGTTTGTTCGTCCGACAAGGATTCCCTTCGAGATGGAGATAGTTTCAATTCTTGAATTACCATTGGTTGTGGAACTGGGCTCTATATATTTTTTTGTTTTTTTTTTTTTTTTTGAGAAAAGAGAAATGTGCTTTAGTTATTGAGCATTACTGAAGCAATGATTTTTTTAACGATATTGTATACTTCTTTGCATTCAAAATTAGTAAGTACAAAAAGCTTAGTTGAAGTTGTTAAAAGAAAAATGTTAGTTAGGTCATTCAAATGAATAATAATCTAATTTCGTTTTTTTTTTTCCTGTACATAAATAGTATGCACAATTCTGTTGACTGATATCATGTTCATTGATGCCATGTTGATTGATGCCATGTTGATTGATGCCATGTTGATTGAACCAGTGTTGATTGAAGTCATGTTGATTGCAGAAACGTTGATTGAAGAGATGTTGATTGATGACATTCTGTTGTCTGTTATCTTATGCTATGTTACAGAGCGCACAAGTTAGTTTTGCACAAAGTTATATCGATTGAAATGATATCCCATATTACTTGGAAATAGTATTGATTCTCAAACAGAAAGCAAAGCGTCTATGATAATGCAATGAGCGTCATTTAAAAATGATAACCACTTAGGTACAGTTAGCAAAGTTTGCAGAAAATGTGCCAAGTAAATCGTCCGACAAAGAGCACAGGATAAGGCACACTTTCCCATCGCATGTGGAGTTTGTCGGGGAATTCGTTCTCACACTTTACGCTGTCGAACTGGCTTTTTATTGGCGATCACAATAGTGTTAAAGATCACTCGAAATAACTCATGCATTACTTATTTTGATCATAGACAAACCGATAATCGAGGTGGTTTACTTTGAGCAACAAAGTCCCGACCAATTGTGCGATAACTTTACTTTGTTGTACACTGCAACTCTTCTTTGGCAAGGTAATGGCCAAACTTTGTAATTCAAAGTGGATGACCCGCATTACCAGCTTGTCTATGCTTTCACACACGCTCTAACTGTCTGTTTTCCACATATAAACTTAAGGTTTAGTAATTTTATGATCGTTATAACCGAATTTACGCATTTTAAGAACTCAAGTGTTGATGGACGATTTTGTTGACTGAAGATATCACACATGTTGATTGCAGTCTTATGCAGTAGTTTGTTGATTGCTTATAAAAGAGACTCAGTCTCAAGTACTTAGTTACAAGAAATTAACTTCCACGGGAATCGTAAATTGTACATTGCTTTTTGAATATATAATCTAAATTACTGTAACTAAATATTTTGATAATTTTGGTTGAATGTTTATCATATCGCTTCTGAAATTATTGAAGTCAGTTGTTAACAATAGTCAAGGGAACAACATAGCATGCACATACGAGTATGTACATACTTTTAAACCTAGATAATGACCCATTGGACCGATATACATGTTGAACTTATTTAATATCCGATTTCAAGTGATTTCCGCCATTGTGCATTTTGTTGTTGAAACATTTGTCTAAAAAACGGCTACAAGAAACAGCAATGACTAACTTTAAGCCTCGCGAACAAAATTTTCCGCAAATTATTTGACAAAAGATGACGAATGAATGCTCCTCGATGGGTGGAATGATGCAGAGTGGGGATTCATGCAGTTATATTTGAGGTATGAGAACATTAGTCGCTGGCGAGAAGCATTGCCTTATGTTGCTCTGGTAAATAGGGCCGACATATCTGGCGAAGGTTTGCTCCACCAGGTTTAGTGGAAATCACTCTGATACTGATACCAGTGTCGCTCGTGTACTACGTCTTAATAACGCTCCTGCCTGTTCTAATGAATATTAATTCGTATTTTTTTATTTAATTAACTTTTTTTTATACTCATCTGAGGTTGTTTTACAACGACCTATATTCAGAGAACGCGTAATGGACAAACATAGTCTACGCACATCGGCTTATGTTGGGTTGAGCTTTATTTCCGCTTAAGACCTGTCATAAGATCAAGCGAATATCGGTCAACAGTTCATTGCTGTGTGAGACGGAACAGGTGGATGAGGTTCGAGAGGCAGAATATCCAAAGAATTTGTAGGCCAACAAAAATACCTTGGCTTCCTTATCAAATGCAGATTTCAGCATTAAAGACGACAAAAGTAAATGCAAATAAAAATGAAGACTCAACGAAGCTCAGTATCAATGGCAAACCCAAAGAAACTCAACAACGATGCCGATCCCTGACCAGGTGCTCAAAAAAATCAACATGAATGGCTGCAGTGATGGAACCACTTTGACAAATTACAAGAGTTGAATTTCAACTTGACTTAGTATGTCAATAACTAGGGACCACCCGCAAAATCTTGGCGATGACGGTTTGAATGCTTTACAGAAGTGTCAGAACACGCGGTAGGTACATAATGTTTAATGGGTGGTAATATAGGGCAGAAGAGAAACTTATGAAATGCTTAGCCCAAGTAACATAGGTACCTAGAGAATTTAACGTATTACGGAACCCAGTTTGCGTGGAACAATTAATAAATTAAACACGTAAGGCTGAGTCTGTTGCGAGAGGCACACAGTAATAGAGAAATTATGCTAGAATCCCATCATATCACAATCAATGAGGCTTATAAAGCAGAGAAAAGTGCAGAAAATCTGCATGAAGAAAAAGAGAAGCTTTAAAAAAGAAGGTAGCTTAAAATTTAAGCAAAATACAACAACATTGAGCCCTCAGGGTGAGGTAATCTATTTGTTCAAAATTTTAGCTAAAGATGTACCGACTTTATTTTGATTCGACTTCACTTTTTGTGTAATTTATTTTCTTTAATATACAAACCAGGAGACAGACTCCTATAAACAGTGCGACATTTTGTATGCAGAGGCGAAAGGACGTACATATTAAAAGAAAAAAATGCGCGACAATACCTAAAAACACTAATACCCAACGAATGTGCGAGGAAATCTTATGAAAAGCACAAAGAAAGCCAAGCGCACATCCCCGTTTGATATTGCCTTTTATGATAATGAAACACGTAATAGTCTCTCCTTAGAGACAGTCCCTTCACTGGCATCGAGGCCAAGGAGAGCAAACAACAAAACAGCGCAACAAATGCAAGGAAATCGCCTCGTTTAACATAGCTGGGACACATCTTTTCAACACCAGATATTCGGTCCAATGGGTTTACAAAATTTCTAACACACCAATTAAAGAACGTGAACAAAAAAATGGAAAACGTGTTAATTCCAATACAAACCACATCAAAGCCCCACAAACTCACCAAACAACCACTAAAATCCCAGGCGTTCTCAAATATGCTCAACGTTTTTGTCGATTCACATAGAGTTGTCTCAACACGGTTGATGTACTTTTCATCGTACTGTTTAAAATATCTTTCGATTGTCTCGTCGAGATCTAAAGATTTGTTAATCAGCATTACCCTAAGAAAATAAGCAAACATACATTCATAATGGCATGCTTTTCAAACGAAATCCCAGCCAATACTTGCCTAGTTCCATAAGATTTGTTTTTGATCGCAACCTTAATGAGACCAGATATCCCTAGAAACGATCGATTGTTTGGAGTCACCGGTGGAACTGTTTTTGGCAATACTGCTTCTTTGTCTGTCAAATCAACGCAATGTGCTGATCTTAGATTTTTTTCCGATTTTCCCACAGCGATTTCATTGATTTCTTCTTTGTCATCTTTGAAATGAGTTAATTTCTTCCATTGCCTATAGCAAAGAATGAGCCGCAGGTAAGAGATCAATTCATTGGGTTCATGAAGTTCACGATTCGAGAGGTATTTTCTAGAAAATAAAAAAAAACGATATCATGCTACCATCAGCAATTCGGTCAACAAAATGTAAGAATCGACAATTTACCTAAATATAGGATCTAAGATCAATCGATATTCGTCCTTGACGTTGATTTTTAACAGCGTCATCAAGATGCCTGGTATATAACCGCTGAATACTACTCCCAATGTACCGACAATCTCATCGACTTTGCGGCATAATTCAGTCTCATCGGTAATAGTGAAATAGAGCTGGCACTTATAGTTGATGTACTGTGCCATGAAGTCTGTGAGAATTAAGTTGTACTTCTCGTCGTACCTTAACTGGAAGAGATGAAAGAATTGTAAAACAATATTCTTGTATGAGCGGCTAAACGTACGTCTGAAATGCCCTCACAGCACAGCTTTAGAGATGCAAGCCATCGTATAACATTCTTCCAAATGAATGCTTGCGTCGATTTCACATGAACAAGTTTGAGAGATTGCCGCAGATCGTCTGATAATTTCTTAAACTTCTCGTATGGGAAATAAGTTGATTTGTATTCCGGCAAGACATGGTGGAATAGCAATGGTTTTATCTTCTCCCACAATAATTGGAATTGTTTGTTTTTAGCTGTTGGATGAGAACAAAAAATCATTAGTAATGGCTCAATTTGTTTGGTTTTAATTGTGGTAAGTCATCATGACGGCTTTTAGAGCTTCACTTAACTCACTTAAGACGATTATATAGAGTTTATTTAAAAGCCAAACAGTGTCTCTTGCAATTTCAAGAGCAGCGTTTGGAAGTGTAGGAGCCAAACGGTCACAGATAAACTACTACTCCTTTTAAACTGAATAGAGGTGTCCCTGGCCCTGCTTGTTTACTTTTTTCAAGTTCTGACGACAGCACAGTCGATAGCTTGACGCCTTCGGTTGTGCATATTATATTGATTAAGGAACTCTCGCAAATCGGCTTGGCCGACACCTTATTAAGGTTGCTATATTTCCAAGGTTAAAAAGTCAACCAAATAAGATCCCGCTAGAGTGATTTACCCTTTATCCTAAAATAAAAACAAATCAGATGTCGAAACTAAACAGCTAAGAGAACTGACTTACAGGCTTTCAAAGTGATGCAATTTTAACTCAATTTTATTATACTAAAAACACCCCATACATACAAAGAAACAGAAACATACTTATTAAAATCGTTGCATGAAAATCCGATTTGGAGTTTCTTAAAAGATCCTTAAATGCGTCATTATAGCATTTGAGTGATATGAACGTAACAAAAAGGTTGCAGTTACAAGAGACACTTCATAAAGTAGGCTTGTGCTTTTAGTGTCTCATTCTTAATATCTCCCAAAGGACTTCTGTAAAAGACTTGTTGCCTCTATGTAGAAAATTGTTTGTTTATTAGTTTCCGGCAAGTTTTATAAACGAAACAATGCCCTTCGGTCATGTGAAATATTGAAATTCCAGGAACACAGCCATCTGCAATCGCTGATGAAAACTAAAAAGAAGTAGAACTGAAACGTACAAAATAGTACATAGTCCTAGGATCCATTCAAATGAACTGATGCACAACGCATCATGTGTCGGGTCCTTATTACAAAAAAACGCAAGAGACTAAAAGAGGAGGCAAAAGACTGATCTGGTGTTGAGAGTAAAAGGAATAAGAAAGAGCGACGTTCGAATTTTCACATGGAATGTTCGTTAGCTAAACATGTCAAGTGAAGCGCTTCAGCCATTACAAGATGGTGGAGCCGACTATAACGAACAGAAGCTCAGTCCCTGGATTTTGTTGAATAGGTTTTAAAATGCTACTGCAGAGGTCTCTAATACGATAGTGATACACAGTCTGTGCTGAGCTAACTCAACTGCTACCTACCATAACGAACTGCGAAATTATGATTGAAACATACACTATGACCATCGGATTATTATCTCTAATTCGAGTTTAGCCAAAGCATCCTTTACACTGCCCCCAACAACGTGTACGTTGAATGTCTTGTTTTCAAACATCTTTTATCTCGGTAATAGTTGAATCAAAACAGTGACAGTTCTTATTCTTATTAAGAAAACAACTATCTAGAAGTGGATAAGAGATCGAATAAAAGGAAGCTTACTTCGGGTACAATAACACTCGATTATGAGAAGAGTTTTGAACAAACGAGTACAAGGACTTAGCGTACACACAATCCTTGGTAACTTTGAAATTGGCCAAATACATATACAATCAAAGTTCTGGCTCAGGAGTTAGAAGTTGTTGCGTTTGACTACTGAGCAAGGGCTCTCATGTTTAACCGTCGGAACAACACAAGCTCACAAATATCCAAGATTACTGCTGCTTCTCAATCCATTCTCCATAGTGCCTTCCATTCGACCCTTTAATTGAATACTTTGCTAAGACTAAGGATCCGCACAGCAACCTGTCTTCCCTGCATAAGGTCGCGTTCAGGTAGGCTGCAAAACTATCAGAACAATAATTTCTACGTTGGACAATTATCTACCTAAAGATGCATAACAGGAAATCACTAAGCCGTCAAACCATTGTTACAAATAATAATCTTTGAGACCATTTTTGCTGTATAAGGACCTGGTTGGTTAAGTCGACTTCTCAAAGGTTCAGTACCTACATAGGTATATATTGTTTCTTTAAACAAGTTGCGGATAAGTATTTTTAGGTGATGGCTTACTAATTGCTGTTCATCTGGCTCGGTCAGTTGGACATTAGTGCAATTTGTGAAATCAACTATTACTTATCCAGTGACAGTTGATCCATTAGTAGGTACTAACCATAATATTTTTCATCATGTTCAACACACAACGGAGGTAAAAGCTCCTTACAACTCTCATCTTTCTTCGGTTACAGAACAAATTTATTACTCGTACTTATGTGTTAATTGATCGTTTCCATGGTTGTAAAACTTTATGTCGACGATGTAAATAGTTTTGGATTTCAAACAAACAGACGCTTGATGTCAACCCAAACCAAAGAAATGTATACCTAGGACATTGCAACAAAGCTTTCAAGAAGTTTAAAGCTATTCACGGTTACATAGCAACCGTTTAAATCACGTGAGAGAAACCCCAATCTACACAGGTTAAAAAGCAGAGAATATCGAGAATGTAAATTGAACATGTCATTCTGATTTAAACTCTTAAAACGAGGATACGAATCCTCTGTAGGTATATGACAGCTTTAGTCCTTGTTTTGGAAATATTTCATGCGACTATGTAGATATTGCATGAATCATCACGGTGTTGTTGGCCACTTCATTGGTATAGACACCGAAAAGTTGCAGTACACAATTTTTCAAATTGTTATTCAAAACAAAGATAAGCAAACAAATAAATAACGCGCAGAGTACAGAAGTGCAGCATAGAAGTTAACTCGAAAGTTACCGAAAGAAACACACTGTCAATCAAATTAAAATATCTTCAAAAACTAATAATATATACACTAGGAAAGTTTGTACTAAAAATTTAAAACAATTAAGTAAATAACACGTAGAAACAACAAAACGAAACAAAGCGCCACAAGGTGTCGGCTTTCTCTATGCAGATTAACTTAGTAGCCCCTAGACCTTCCCAATAGCTTTGAATTATTTTACTCCACTTACATTTGCTTTGCCATACAATCCTCTCATCCTCCTCTGAGTCCGAATCGACTACAAGGATGGTTTCATTGTCCTCCTTCATGTTTCTGCGAAGGGTTGTTGTTGGGTGTTCAAAAAGCGCTTTTTACCTCTTTTGTTATTTACGCAAAGCTACTTCATTACACAGAGTCTATTCGCACATAATATTCCCATATTTTTGTATATTCTTTCAATTCGTTTTTTTTTTTTATTATTTCTTCTGGCTGCTGCCAAATGAGGAAAAAAATACGATTCGCTGGAAACCTTCTAAATAACTAAGTAATTTTAACACTCTTTTACTAAAAGGTAAACATACGCTCACACACAATTGATTCTTGTAAACAAATTACACAATTTTTACTTGTTTTCACTATCAAATAATACTACAGATGCCAAGCAATGTTTTTTTCTTCCAAATATAGGAATAAAATTTTCTTGGGTGAGACTTTTTTTGCGTATACTGCAAATGAAAGAGTCCGTGGTATATCAAAAACACTAGAGAGCATACAGCAGGAACTATATAAGCATATATTTATTTTTTCTAAGCGAATTTTGATATATATCCGATTGTAATTGCTAACTAAATTAGATTTTAAACGTGACGCACAAATTTTGGAATATTTTAATATGCATTTGATTTATTATTGTAACCGATTAATAATGAAATTCGGCAATTTTCTAAAGACAATTTACGAAGCCACATTTCCTTTGAAAAAATATAGATGTTCTTCCCGTTTTTCGACGGCACTATTGTTGTCCCTTTCACACAATCGGGCTGGGTATTCAGAAATGGCGTGTGGAAATCTTAAATGTACTAGAAGCAATTGGATTGTGGAATAAATGACTGATTGAGCGTGCGTTTGAAATGTCGTAATTTGTTTCACAAATAAAACAATCTAGGTACTTACCAGAGATGTATGAATAAAAGAGATGGATATCTTTCGTACGTCTCTCCCCCCAAAACCCATTTGTTTACATTGTTGTTTTTGTAATTTCAATCCATGTGAATACGTGTGAGCTACAAGAAAACATGTTGCTAATGGCCGGCCAACATTCCTTTTGCTTTTATAGGCATCGCGCTGTTCAGTTGTTTTGTGTTTGGTGTTGAACTTTTTTATTTTTTTGTTAAGGCTTTGATTAAAATAAAAAAATAGTGAAATACACATTTCGGAATAGTGAATTTTTGCATTAAAGTCCAATTCATGAACTCACATATACTAGAAAAGAAATGAGCGTATGTGCGTGACTTCATGAATTTCTCGGGAAAACAGCTTGTAGGCAGCCGCCTTTCCATTATCTTTGGTACTTACATGTTCGATGAAGAGTTAAGGGAATGTTAAAAATGTGCGTACACCTATCTCCCAAAATCCATTTGTTTATATTATTGTTTTTGTAAAATCAATCCCTTCCTGTGAATACGTATGAGGTACAAAATAACATTTCGCTCATTTCCGCCAACAAAAAATATTCTTGTTTTTATGAGCATCGTGCTGTTCAATTGTGTTGTATATTTGTTTGATTTGTGAATAAGATTTGATTAAATAAAAAAAAAAAACAAAATAATACACACATCACGCAATAATGAATTCTTGGATTAAAGCACAATTGACGGACTTACAAATCCTAGAAAACTAGAATTTGAGCATACCTAAGTTTTTTGTTTTAAGAAGGCTATCTACTTTTTATAAAAAATGTTTCTCATTATGGAAAAAACATTTTATAAGTGTGATAATTCCTTTACCATTGGAATTATGAATAGATTCCACAAGCATCATTTTTCCCAATTTCCAGTTGTCAAAGTCAGCTGTGTGCGGCTTCGCAGTAACGTCATCACAAACAGCATTTTTCCTAAATCAATTTAATATAATTATACTTTCATTGAAAAAATGTTTACGCTTTGGACGTTAATCGAAGCTTCACTATTATGCCTAAACGCAGTTTGTGTTCTTCATGACGACCGGTTTCTTGCGAAAAGTATGCAATATCTAATCTGAAGTTTTGTATGTTGAATATCATGTTTCTTTTGTATTTAGTTGGCTGGGGCGCAAACTCACAAAACCAGCAGGACTTTGGCCAGCCCACAATGAAATCCCAGATGCTTAATTTGATTCGTTCAATAAAAACTGTCGCAAAGAGTAAGAAAATAACGCCAACCATCTAGTCTATATACTGATTTTATTTCATTTTCAGTTCCGCTGATATTTCTAAACGTTGTTGCAATCGTAATAAAACTTGTACTAGGATAAAATAAATAAAATGGAATGGCCTTTTTTGTAAATTTATTACACTTTTTTTTGTAACACGGCTTTGACGCGGTTTTCTAAAGCTATACTATATGCATCCAATTTATAGGCAGCAGCTTCAAGTTTGTCCACTGTGTCAGATATTTCATGAATTTGTTGCATCAATGGGACCTAGAAGAAAACCTGTTTAGTTATGTTTCTGGAGCATTTTGGGGGAATGTTTACCAACTGTTGAAACTTTTCGTTCAATTCGTATGTTGAAAACTTGAGTCCCTCCGCGACGTGTCGCATATCTGCGTACTTTGCTATTGTTGCCTTGTTCATGTCTTCCAGTAGTTTATAATCCTCTAGCGGGGCGTTTAGCTCGTTTGTAATGTATTCCTCGGTTTTTCTAAACATTTTAGTAGCCAGTTTGCTTAGGTTGGGATCATGAGGATCGAGAGCCTCAAAGCTAGACGTACTGGTGGAAAGTGTAGGACCACGAATTGGGGAGTCGAGAAGTTCATTATGATATATATCACTTTGATTCATTACTGAGTTTATTTTCTGACAGTGAAACGAACAAATTCAAAACAACTACCAATTCAATGAGATTTTGCTTATAGAAATAATCTTTGTCTTCACAACTTTTTTGACAAGTGCAATTTATATTTATTAACTCTAGTATCACTGCTTGCCGAATAGCTTATGCTGTTCCACCATTTTTCCGCATGTGTGACGTCTCTCTGTTCTTGTATTGATTTCAGTACGCAAGAAATTTTTGTCTCTTTTTTACATAAGTGTAACCATAGTGCAGGTTAAGCACCAAAAAATACATAACAATACAATAGACGATAAACGACCTAACTTAAAGAGATAGATAAAAATAATCCTTAAATGGATACCTGTTCATGTAAAACTTCAACTAGAATTGGTATACGAACGCTGAGTAGTCAACTTGAATTGTTTTTATATTAACGCGATTTATTGTGAATTTTAAAACTTCGAAATGTCAACTTCTAAGTACCTATGCAGGTGGGGTTTTCTTAACTACATTTGTCGGCTACCCCCCACAAACGTCAACTAAAAAAAACTATTTACGTGCTCGTCCAATCAGTCTGTCAGTTGTCAGACATTGGGGACGTTGAAGTATCTAGTTTTGTGAGTCTAACAGCTCTCTTACTAGATCTATCTCGGTTTTGATTGAGGGAAATCGGTCATATGAGCATCTGTTTCAGTTGACGTTTATGGGGGGGGGGTAGCCGACGAATCTAGTCAAGAAATTCGTGACTGAGGAGTAAGTTGATAGCAGAGACAATTCTGACCACCATCTTCGGCCGATTCCCGCTACTTGCCTACAAGCTATATTTGTATGGGGTGGCAAATGCTATGTTCGCTAGTATTGTTACATAGAAATTCGTATTGACAAATGTCACGTAACTTAAAAAATTCCGGCTTATCAACACACTCGCACCTTGCATATGCCACTTCCGCTGGGCAAAGTTGCTGACAGCGTTCATAGAATTTTATCTGTTAAATTTGAAATTATTTGTTATGTGTGGTAGTATTTTCTTTTAGGAATAAGTGTACATTTGCCTACAAAATTTATGAAAAATGAACAATGTAGATTGGTTGAAGGAAAATAAAATAATTTTGATCAATTTTTTTTCAGTTATCTAAGAAAAATTTACACGTGAAATCGAAATTAATGATATTCAAAAGCGTTTAGATAGTTGTATTAACCAAAGAAATCAAATTACTCGGCTTTTAACAATATATAATAACTAACCAATGACATTTGGTATTCCCCAACTCTAGCACATTTTACCCCGGTTTGCCGAGGTTGGCAGCATTTATTTTTGTATTTATTGTATGTTTTTGCAGATTCTTAAGTAAGGAGTAAGTAAGTAAGTACACCGATAGGAAAACAAAATGGTGAATTTGAAAAGAAATTAAGGGGCCAGCGGCAAGAGGATTGCTAGTAGGGGGTCTCAGTATGATATGTTTCTGGTTGACAGTTCGCATGTGTGGCTGACGTAGAAAAAGTGACGTTCCCGACCAATCTAGTTTTTGCCTTCAGGTTACATCTTATCCAGACCAATCTAGACGACCTTAGATAACTAGATTCTTGAATACGGCCATTAACTGAACTATAAATTCGAACATCCCCAATAGGGTAGTTCCCGACAACGTCAGTGTCAAATAAGAAGAAGAAAACACCAAGTGACAGCTAAAAAACTTGTAGAAAAATAAAACAGATTTTATATGGCTGTACCATAAATTATTTGAAAAGTTTATAATAAAGTGCAAAACACAGAATAAAATCATTGTAGAATTGTAAAGTGATGTTTATCAAATGTACTAGGTAAAATACGAGAAGCTGAAGTAATGAGAATTGTGCGCTTTTCAACAATATTTAAACAAAATACTACTCTGGCCATTACAAATCGGTTTTGTTATCCTACAAGTTTTTATGGCGTTTGACCCAAAAAGATAGCCCGCCTGTGAAAGGGTTACGAATTGTTTATCGTTGGAAGGATTGCTTTTTAACTGAATTATTAAATTTTCGAGCATGCAAACAATTTTATTATACTAAATTATTTCGAAATGAGTTATTATAAATGTGTAAAAATCAATTGAAATGGATTTCCAGTGGAAGTAAAAAAAAAATATTTTTTTACCGCCAACAACCAATAAAATTCAGAATTTATGTTCGATTTGGCAGCAGAAATCTGAAATCTCAGAGTAAAATCTGAAAAGCCAAATCGAAAACGATATTAGGAATCAAGTATCAAATATGTCAAGTAGGATGTCGGTTTGCTACTAACGTATGTAAGCTTAAAAAATTACATAACATTTACTCTAAATTTTCGTAAATATCGTTATTAGTAGCATTTCAACGTTATTCGATTTTTTTTTGTCAAAGACCTCGATGTCCAAATAAGGAATGTTAAAAAGTAGGAACGATCAATCTAAGGTTAACGAAGAGTACTGACAATGTCTTGAAAAGAATCTAGTAGTGATACGTTTAAAATTGATATAAACCACTGTTTCACCACTGCAATTGTACAGTTTTGCCTTAAACATAACCTCATTGTAAATCTATTACATTTCATATTCCACTGTCCGAATTCTGATGTCTTATCTTATCAGTGCAAGAAGAAGACAAGGCAACAGAAACAACAAAAAGCTCTTTTTTGATAGAAAATATAAAGCTTTTTATTTTTTTTTGCTTTCTTGGTTTTCAATTTATCTCTTCAGTATGCTCAAAAATAGGACTTGCTGCAGTTACAGATATTTTTATACAAGTATTTCTGCGAAATTTTTAATTATAGTCTTTAAGTATGGAATTGTATCCAAAGAAAAATGTTGATAAAATGCTGGAGCACCTTTTTGACGGATCAGACTTAAATGTTTATGAGCAAACAATTGTTAATTTGGGAGTGGGTGCGCCTGGCCCAGACATATTGACTAAGTGCTGTGAAATCTTTGAAAAAGCTACATGTCATCGAATGGTACCTACTGAGCAAGATTGTACTTATCAAATTCAGTTTGTGTGATAATACTTTGTTTATGACGATTGTAGAAAATTGAGACCTCTAACCGTGGGATATTGTTTCAATATGGACCGGCCGTTGGAATCATCGAGGTCCGTTCAGAAATAGCAACATTTCTTACTGACGCTTATCGAAGTGTAGTTAAAAGGTGAGTACCTACAGTGGGGTTTGTTTGTTATTGGTTATGGACGACCTTGATGTGTTATCTTAAGAGTAATTTGCATGGGCATTTAATACATAAAGTCCGAGACCGACAACAAAACGTAAGAAAATTGTAAATATCGCATACAGTTACTGGCAAAATATTTTGCACAATATATAAATCAATAGGAAAAACAAATTAAAGAAAATGATACTGACTGAAATTTCGCTAGACATTTGCACTTTATCTATACCCTGAACCTATTGCAATAGAAAAATAAAAAAAGAGTTAAGTGTACCCTTGTCCTTTTGACAGTTCATCAAATGTTATAGCGTTTTTCATTGAAGATCCGAGAAAATTCGATTTGCCAACAAAATCAATCTTGTTTTTTTTATCACTTTTGAGCACTTTTGAGAAATCTCGATTTTTTCAGATTTACACATACTTTCACTATTACCAATGTGTATGACATACAGCTGTCGTGTAAGAACTGTTTATCGTTAGAAGGATTGCTTTTTTTAAGTGAATTATTAACTTTTCGCGTATGAAAACGACTTTTATGTTAAGTTATTTCGAAATGGGTTATTATAAATGTGTAAGAATCAATTGAAATAGATTTCCAGTGCAATGTGCAAGTGAAACAAATGATTTTTTGCGTCCAACTCAATACACACAAGAACCAATAAAATTTGAATTTTATGTTCCAAACCTTTTTATAGTTGTCACTTGATTTTTAAATTTTCTGTTTTGACACTAGCGTTAGCGAGAACTTCTGTATTGAGCTCCATTTCCAACCATATCATTGATTTGGCTATCTTACTTCCTTCCTTATATACATATATGTATTTCAAATGAATTATATTGCATATATACCAACTCAAAATATGAAAACTATATTAAGGAAGATATCGGAATTAAAGTTAAAAACTTAAAAATAGGCATCAAGTAGCAGTTCTTTTTAAAAATCTTTAAAAGAGAAAATGAAATACATTGTTGTGATAGTTTGAATATTCAAAACCCCACAATAAGATAAATACCTAATCGGACTTTTAATTAAAAGCGCGGTTTGCGGTTAACAAATTTAATATGTTTCTTTATTGTGGCTTGTTTACCTAATTTTTTTTAGATAAACTGCTTGTTATTTGGATTGATCTCACGATATCGCCCAGTAAAATTGTCACCGAAAGCGAATGTGGATCGAAATTGCAATTGCAACTTGTGTACCTTACAAGTATTAAAATGACGGCAAAAATAACGATCGAAATGTGCAATTTGTGTTTTTCCGGGGATTGAACCTTGGACCCCTCGCTTAGTAGTCCAACACAGTAACCACTGCAATGACTACATCTTTATTTATTCTCATACAATTTTAACAGGCACTGTTAGGGCCGTTTGCTGATACGACTCATAGCGAATTTAAGTGCCTCATAAACTCTTATGTGACAGTTTATGCCCTGAAAAAAGTAGCCCATAAGTATTTAAGTAGAACTTAAATCGTTAAGAGTCGTATGAGCAAACGGCCCTTAGTGTCACAAGCAAAATGCCTCCTTTAACCAATAAACTAATTCGAATATTTTTATACTTTCAGCGAGGATATTATTGTAACAACTGGTGCAACGCAGGGAATGCACATCATATTATCAACCTTACTAGATATGAATGGATATATATTTGTGGATGACGTTACCTACATGATTGCACTGGATGTATTCAAGCAATTTACTGCACTAAAAATCATTCCAGGTGAGTTCGGAAAGCTTTTCATATTCCACTCCTTGTAAGACTGCACAATCCAATTCGAAGTAAAACTTAATGACGATGGGGTCGATATTGAAATGCTTAGAACTCTATTGAAGGAAAAACAGTTTAAATCGCTGTCAAAATCCTACTGGGGCCTATATTATGCCATCCCAACCTACCACAATCCAACAGGCATACTCTTTTCGGAAGGTGAGTATTCCCATTCAGCTGCTAAAAGCTTACTCATTCTAAAATTTACATATGCATAGATGTTTCTAAAAAGTTAGTCAAACTTGCCCGAGAATTTGACATTTTGATTTCGTGTGACGACGTCTACAACACTCTTTACTACAGAGATGGCGTAGCACCAAAGCGCTTGTATGCCTACGACGATCCAGAAGACGATGACTTTAAGGGCAATGTTATTTCGAATGGGAGCTTTTCAAAAATAATCGGTCCTGGAATACGCTTTGGATGGCTTGAAGCGGCCGCAAGATGTAAAAATATTTTAGAAACTAGGTAACTACCTTATTAGACTGAATAAATAATATAACACTTTTCGTCTCCGTTTAGTGGAATTTTGCAAAGTGGCGGATGCTTAAACAACTACACCTCCGGAGTAATGGCTAGCCTCTTCCAGCTGGGTTTGGCTCAATCGCATGCTGGGTTTGCGAAAGTACTTTACCAACAGCGCATGTTGGCTACAATCGACGTCTTAAAGAATAAGCTACCACATTCCTGCAGTTTTGTGGAACCTTTGGGTGGTTATTTTATTTGGATTAGAATTCCGGAAAATACAAATGCATGTGACTTTCTAAAGATCTGCTTGGCCAAACACAAAGTGTTCTTTATTCCAGGCGAACGATTTTCAATCGAAAATCGCTTTAAGAATTACTTTCGCATTTCTATAGCTTTCCAAAAAGAGGAAATATTGATAGACGCTGTTTCGAAGATATGCGACGGTTTAAGAGAGTACTTAGAATAGACTAAGGGGCTGCTGAGAAGTTCACCAGAGCATTTAACTCGATAAATGAATTCATATTAATAAATTTCTTTTCACTTTAAGGTCGTATTATTTTATTTCATTTTTTTTTAGCAAGAAATATAAAGAAAAAGTCACAAGGCCTGCTCTCGTCGACTAAATCTCAAATGGAGTATATTACTTGAGGTCCTTTAATTTATGTTTCATGGACGGAGGTGTTCATAGAGTCGTGTCTATGCTTGTTTTGTATGAGTTTTCGGTTACAGCAAAGAATTGCCCTTTTTATTAAAAGAGCGAATCTAGAAGTGCGTTTTCTATGTGGTCGATGTTTCCTTGGAAAAAGGAAACCCTCCCCCCCACGATAATCCTTAACACTACAGAAGAGAAAAGAGTTTAACTGGAAGTTAAAAAATTAAAAAAAATATTAAACAACGATTAAATTGCTGTTTGGAGTTGCTTATCAATAGATTTAATTATTTAATAGCTATATGGCCTTTCGCTACATGACCTCTAAAACAGTTAAAAACAATGTAGGTGCTCCAGTACCCAATAATTAAATAAAAATAATACTCTGAAATTATTATTATATATGCATTTAAATAGTTCATCGGAGTCTTAAAATGATTAATTATACCAAATTAAGTCATGACATGGTTGAACATTTAACAACAACCGTTGTCAAGTGTAATAGCGTTCTTTCATTCGTTTCTGTGCAGTAGCTCGATCAAGAGGGCTGATCAGTTTACATAGTTTCTAAAAAAAATAGGAGCAAGAATGGATGAACTTGTTCCGAAAAGAAATCTTGACGAAAGTATATACCGTCTTTTAGATATTATAGACTTGGATGCTTACGAACAGTCAGTAGTAAATCTCGGTAAAGGTACACCCGCCCAAAATCTTTTATTGAACTGCTGTGAGATCTTTGACAAGGCTACATCACATCGAATGGTATGTAAAAAAAAAAATGCTTTCAAAATCGTTGTGTGCTATACAAAATGTAAAATAATAAATTTATCAGAAAGTAGAAGCTACAAATCAGGCCAAGCTATTTGAGTATGGGCCGCCTGATGGAAACTTGGAGATTCGCAACCAAATCGCGACATTTCTGACAGGTGCTTATCAAAGCGAAGTTAAAAGGTTAGTATATACATAAAGTTATGCGGTATTTTAATACTATAGTCGATAAACTAACTATAATAGATAATAGCTCTTGGTCGAAAATATATGTTTTCCACTTAAAAAAGAGAAAGAAAAAATGTGTGCATATCTTTCAAGTGCAAGGTATATTAAGGTCTCAATGGGTACATGTCGCCCATTGTACATGGTAAGAGCTGTAGACGCTCTAAAAACTCTTTAGTATGATCTACTGCAAGTCACTTGGTAATGTAATATAAGAAAAATTGGTTTTCTAATGCAGACTGTCTATAAGTCTATTGGCCGCACTAACCTTGTAGTTTTTTTTATGCTTGAATTTAACTTTTTGCCTGAAGAAATGATGCAGCCTTCCATCCTCAGTGGTCACGGCCACGAAGCGATGTTTATTATGTGGTATTCGATTAGGCTTCTTCAGATTCGATCTCAGATTTCAGATATAGTGTGTCTAATCAAACATAAAAATGTCACTTGCTATTTTTTGTGTTGATATAAGTGCGGTTCGAATACACCTGTTCGCCTTCGACACTTTTCTAAGCATTTTAAATTTGCGCTCAGATTAATTTCTAAACATATTTACATAAATAATTAACAAAAATAGATCCACCCGATGCAATGCGTCAAACTAGCTGTCAAACACAAACGTATTTGTATTGGTAAATTGGAAGTAAATCTGAGAAAAAATCTAAATTCGCAAAAGTGCTCTGAAATCTGAAAAAGATTGTTTTTTTTTTGTACCAAACGAACATAAAAAGTGCTCTGAGAGCGCCCAATCGAGTACCACATTAGTTTCATTCTTTTTTTAAGTCGAGGTTCGATCTTTAGTGACTGCTATCAGGAGCGATTTGAGGATCATTTTGACAGGAACATTACTATCCAATCGCCCGATGTGGTCTGGGTTTCCTTCTTGAATTCGCACGCACGCTCTTCAATATAGGATCAAAATCCCCTCGGATATTATTTTTATACTAAATAAGCTATTCATTTCGCCATAAAGTGACATTTCCTTTTTATAGACTGTATTCCTTATTTGTCTGTCGATTTACTGGCAGCACTGCGGTCGTTAATTAAAATCACTAATTATAGACTAAATGTAGACGTCCCAGATTCGATTCCCGGAAAAACCCAAATTCCACCTTAACTTTTTTTTTACAGCGCCACCTCTCCCGAACGTCAGACAAACACCCGAGAGTATAACTGTCATGAAAGAGCTTCTCAATTACCCATTTGGTCACGGCAGAAAATTGTAGATCCCTTCCATTCGTCAAAAATAAATTAAACTCACACGAAACGAATGGTTGTGAGAAACTAGGCCTAATGTCCCTATGGATCTGTTGCGCCAACTATTTATTTTATTCTATTAAATATATCTGTGGTCACAAGGACAAACCGCTTAATTCAGGGGTAAGATTTTGTAAAGCGAAACGATTAAACGTTTTCGTGCGCATGAATGATTTACCATATGTTACACAAGCAAATCGTTTGAACGTTTCGGTTTACAGAATGCCGACCCAGTTTTACTCATTTTTCAGGAGAGCATTTTAAAGTTTTTGACAAACGCGTGAAATGACTCTATTGACTCTTGTGACTTCAGCTGTTATGTTTTCTTGAAATTTTGGCCACTTTTTTAAAAGATATAAAGCTGAAAAAAATTTGCTGAAATAGATTTGAATCTAATGGCATCAAAATCTCAGTTTCGTCTAAAATCGGCTTTAGCGGTTATGGTTTGTGGCCACAGATATATACTCTTTCGACCTTTAGTAGTGTCCGAACCATTCCATAATAGGATTTCTTTCTACCTGTGCCACTTTATTTTAAAACATATTGATCACAAAACTTGTTTCACAACACGATGTGGTTCAATGCAGTTTTAAGTCCACATTTTGAAAGCTAAAACAATATTTTCAGCGAAGCCATCTTCGTGACAACCGGCGCAACCCAAGGGCTGCATATTATCCTATCGACAATGATAGACTTGAACGGATATGTTTTTCTGGACGAAATAACTTACATGCTCGCATTGGATCTGTTCAAGCAATTCCACACTATCAAAGTTATACCAGGTGAGTTATTTTGTACAACAATCAGTTCTTAGATGTGTTCAAAAAAAATTCTGTTTAAGTTAAATTACATGATGATGGCGTGGACATAGAACACCTTCGATATTTGCTGAAGAAGAATCGATTTAGAACAACCTGCAAACCCTATTGGGCAATTTACTTTGCCATGCCAACTTACCACAATCCGACGGGAATTGTTTTTTCGAATGGTAAAACCGCAAATTTTAAGGAACTGTAGCCTTGTTTTTCAAGCCATATTTTTTTGACTGATTATAGAAAAATGTCAGAAGCTGATAAAACTTGCACGAGAATTTGACATTTTGATTTCTTGCGACGACGTATACAACATTTTGTATTACGAAAATGAGAATGCACCGAAAAGATTGTTTGCATACGACAATCCAAAAGACATTGACTTCAAGGAAAATGTTATTTCGAATGGAAGCTTTTCTAAAACAATCGGACCCGGATTGCGTTTTGGATGGATTGAGGCGCACCCGAGATGTAAGACGTTTTTGCAGAAAAGGTTAGATATATGTTTGCTTAAATTAAAACAGCTTGTGGGAAGTGCTTTACATAAAAGCATTTGAAACAAGAATTATGTACGAAAGAAAACAACAATAAATTGGGAAAACAAATTTCGGTCTGGCAAATCGCGACTGAGTACTACGTTGACAGTCATAATATGTGGCTGACGTAGGAAAAGTGGGGGTACCGACCAATCTAGTTTTTGCGTTCATGGTACATTTAGCCCAAACCAATCTAGTCGACTTAAAATAATAAGACTAGATTAATTTTGGCATTTCAGGAGAAAATAATCGGTAACTTTTTTATGAAGCAAGCGGTTTTACAAACAAAAAAGTATATATAAGACACTGTCGAATAAAACGTGTTTCCTATAAAGTGATTCGCAGGGCGGTGCACAAATAACTTTTGCATTGAAACTTAAAAAAAAAAAACAAGTCAAAATCTTATCATCGGCCTGGACGATGCTTTGATACCCTCCACTGTATAAAAGTCATTAAAAAACTGTTTTTGTATGGGAGCTACCAGAACTACTTGACCGATATAGCCCAAATTTAATATCAACCTGACGACGATAAAAGTCAGTCCTCTCACAAAATTTCACTTGCCTAGGTCGATTTGTTTTGACGCTATCCTGTTTTCAATAGACAGAGAGACACGTAGGCCTGATATTGATTTTGAATGGGAGCTACCAGAACTACTTGACCGACATAGCCCAGTTCTAGTAATAACTTGACGACAATAAAAGGAAGTCCACTCACAAAATTTCACTTTCCTACGTGGATTCTTTTGGACGCTATCGTATTATCATCAAACAAAGAGACACATGGGTCTAATATTGATTTTGTATGGGAGGTACCCGAACTACTTGACCGACATAGTCCATTTTCAATACCAACCTGACGACGACAAAAAGAAGTCCTTTCACCTAATTTCATTCACCTATGTCAATTCCTTTGGGCGCTATCGTGCTTTCAACAGACAGACAGACAGACATGGCTTAATCGATTCAGAATGTGATCCTGATTCAGAATAAATATACTCCGGTGACTCCTTCTTGGCGTTACAAATGTAATGACAAAGTGAATATACATACCTTCCTGTGGAGGGTATAAAAATGTTGATGGTGCAGGTAGCACGTCTTTTAATATGACTATGGATAGCTACGTTCATTCTGAACTGATAATGGAACTCATATGACTTTTCTTATTATTTATCAAATCAGTTGACAGATCAAAGCGTTTTTTTGTTTACGTTGTGCGCTGACTTTCTATTTGAGATCATTTGTCTTCCTTTGCTACAGTACGTATTTTAATCTTTACTTTGAATACATTTGTATATGAATGGCTTTAAACAAAGTTCTAAATAAGATTTACAGTATGTAGTGCAAAATTAGATCTTAAGCTTGGCTTTGCTCATTGCTCCTACAAAAAATTGATATTTGAATGACAAATGGTGTTTAGGATTCAGCTGTAAGCTGATCATTCGGATTATAATCAAAACGGGTTGCCGAGAATTCAATATATTTATATATATGTGTAATAAATAGTACACACAAAATAAGAAAACATTTCAGCAATATACACAGAAAAGCATACGGCAAATGATATTTGTTATTGGAATTTGTTTGCTATAGAGAATTTAAACTGCTAAAACCCAACTTATTAAAAAAAGAACCCCCTTGTTAATCAAATATTAATTTTGAGCTTCTGTTTTCTGGTTTAATTCGAAGTGTTGTGAAACCGGACTCAAATAACATTACACACAAGCTAACATTTCGATTTCTGCTCTTTACTCCTTAGTGGCGTCATGCGAAGTGGTGGATGCTTGAACAACTACACTGCCGGTATAATGTCTAGTGTGTTCGAGTTGGGATTGGAACAGCCGTATATTCGAAAGTTAAAAACGGCTTTCAACGAGCAAATGAACGCTGCTACTCAAATTTTAAAAAATAATCTACCGAAATTATGCAGCTTTGTGAAACCAACGGGTGGTTACTATATTTGGATTCGATTACCAGAATATGCCGATGCAACTGAGTTACTGAAGTTCTGTTTGACAAAGTACGACGTATTTTTCATAACTGGTGATCATTTTTCTATTGAGAAAAGGTTTAAAAATTGCTTTCGGATTTCTATAGCTCAGTATGAAAAGGACGTATTGGAGAATGCTCTGTTAAATATTTGCAATGCTTCAGTGGAGTTTTTAAATAATAACCGTAATGTTCTTAATTGATGAAATAAATAAATTAATAAAATTATAAGAATTATTTGAGATTTGGAGCCAAAAGGCACACTTTCATTTACTTTCTACTTAATTGACCGTAAAATTTCAATTTCAATATTAAGCAAATTTTCAGTAAGAATAGTTACCGAAGTATCAGAATTAATCACTCAAATTTTGTTAAACCTAGGTACCTCTATCGCATGATTTAAACTGTTTAATTTGTGGATGGCGTAACTTGCCTTGTAAAATATCTTATAATATTTCTTTAAAATGCCGAAAAATCTCTTAAATATTTTGAACTTATCAATTAAGCTCCAACACTAAGAATGTTCCTCAGAACTGTTAGAGTGGTCTTGCAACCTCTGGGTTTGGATTTAGAAAAATTTTAAGGCTAAGGGTAAAATTTTGTCATCAGTATTATAGAGTTCCTACTATTACGAAGCTTTCAGTGCATCCAATACACATGATTATACCACCTTAGGGAGTCCTCGTAATAAGGGCTGTTGGGTTAAAATCAATATCGCTTAAAACACTTGTTCATTATATTCTCTTCTCTATCATATTGCAAAATACCACATGAATGGTCATTGTTCAAACCTATAAGAAAAGTTAGGTACACACTTGAAAACAAACTTTTCATATTTTCGTTTTGGACAACTTACTTTAATACACATTATAACTTCTTTAACAACGTATCAAATTTGAAGTTTATACGACTATCGGTTTGCAGGTTATAAATTTAAACAGACCCTTCCAGGTTAAGCTGTTCAAAAATCTGAGGGTTACCCCTAAAAATTTATGATCTATGTTAAGGATTTTGAATTTAGAGCTTTCATTTCTAGAATAAATTTCCAATTGATCTCCAAACTCTGGATGCACACAAATTTTACAGTGAGTGGATCACGCATCTCAATAAATTTTATTAAAACTGATCGCTATTGTGACCGTTTAAGGTGCTGTCTATTTACTTAGCTTTTTGTCTTTGAGTTGACTAATGCATGTTTTAATTCGGATAACGTAAAACATTATGACTTTAATAACCACAACGAATTTTATTTCTAAGGACGCTTAATCCTCTTAAATAAAATTAAAATCACGACTGGATCGCACGGATATTTGCAGTTTAATACAAGTCGCTATCTGAATTATGCAACTATACAGCTTTGGGGTTTCTTAGTTACTTTTCCATACCAATTGGATCAGATTTCAATAGATAACCTTTGACTTTACCACTCAGTCACTTGTTCGGATTGGAATTATGGAATGTTCGTCACGCATTTGGATAAAAATAATCATTAAGGACGCAGTGGAAATTATTATGATATTTGTTTGCAGCTTTTATTATTTTTTTTTTTTTCAACTTAACGAAAGTTTGTATCAGCACCACGCCGCTGTTTTTGGTAAAATATAGCTCCCTCTGTTAGCAACTTAGTACCTACATAACCCACTCAATTTTTACTTGTGTGTCAACAAAATAATGTCAATGCTTATTCTAAATGCATCGTTTTCTTTAATGGGATTTGTTATTAATACAATACAATACAACACAATACACGTCGATGTACTAAAATTTGCAATCACAGATTTAAATACCCTTTTATGTCGCATGCACCGTTTCTTGGAGTTTCCCGCCCAAAGTGCTAGGTATGGTGTACAGGCAATACTAAGGTAAGTGAATTGCATTACCATTTCAATCTGCGAGTAAGAGATAAGCGATCAGTCGAGATAAATTCTTGTGAAAACAAAACCGTTGTTCTTTTTTCAATTTGAGCTACTGTCTGAGTGGTATGTCGCAGTTATTGGAACGCATACGAGTTTACACGTATGCAAGTCTGGAATTGATTTATTAATGATATGGGTTCCATCTTCCGTATGTGAGATTTTAAGACTATGTTGTTATTTCTTTTGTTTATGGCTACACTTAATAAAGTTGAATCTGTTTAAATAGTTTTTTTTTCTACCAGTAAAATTTTGCGGAAATTTACTTTTCGCAAGCACGGGTCAGCAGCTGACTCTGCTTCTTACCGCGAGTAGCTGCATTCACTTGAATATCCCATTTACTTACTTTAATGTTACGTATACGCCAAATAGCCTTTTTTTTAGTTTGTTTTTTACTGTCCCAAATAGCCTTTATCATACATTTTTTAGTTTGTTCATAAATATAATAATATCTGGCGATTTTATGAAAAACCTTTAAATTCAAACTCATTTTGCGACAAATGAAAATTAAAACTAAGTGTGGAAGTATCTTTTCGTAGCATTCTAAAAACAGCCTCAACGCAATTGCATAGCAATATTTTCACAAATAAATTACAATCAAAATATTATATTCATCTATCAAACTAAATTCTATTTTTTTTTTAATTTAACATTAATTTTTAAATCCAATTGCAGCATATTAAGCCTGGATATATCTTATTTTATAAAACCAATAAGTATGTTTTATGTCCATTTTCGATCTGGGAATTTCTGATTTAAAGGCGATTTAATATTTACAATAATATCAATCAAAATCGAAGTAAAACATATTTGATCAATGACCACCCTGTTAATACATTTGACACATGTCACAGACAAAAAGCTCAATTTAAATTACGTAAATAGATTCACCAGCTAGCTCTCGTTAAAAACTAAATAACCTCACTTCAAGTCTGCGTCAGAGTGTGTTCGTGTGCTTTTTTTTTGTCATATTCGAGCACAGTTGAATTTAATTAACATGTTTTGCCAAAATAAACTTCCCATACACACAAAGGTTACCCAGAAACAACGCTGCTGGCTGGTGATTGGTGATGGTGATGTCTGTACTCTGTAGTCGGTCTATGTCAAACGTACGAAACTTTATAGATAAGTCACGGATGGTCATGGGCTACGTATTGGAATTTCTAACGAACTCACCTCAGTTTATTGTCGATCATACAACCGGATGAGTGTGTTTATAACTAGTTCCAATGAATGTAATTTGCAAGCGATATTTATAAATATTAATTATTGGTGAATACAATAAAAACAAAAACAAGACAGCCATTGTAAAAGAAAAGTGCACTTAAGTTTGACAGCGGGAACGAAAATTTACTGTCCTGCATTTTTTGTTTTGTATTTTGACAGTGCTTTGTTAACTATTTAGTTTTTTTGTTTCCTTACGTATACATTTACATCAGAGGAATAGTTAAGTGCATTCATTTAAGTCATTAAAATGTGTGATTTTACAGACAGAAGTGTCGGAATACAGGTGAGAAACAAAAGCAAATAATCAAGTGTTTGAATATATTATTTTTGACTGGCAGGTAATGTTAGCTACGGTGAGACACGTTCCTCACGCATGGTCTGGCCTTTAAAAAGCAAGTTACCTCGGTATATCAAATACAAAGACACACAGCAAACAATAGAAACTTTATCTTTTAAGTGAAAGCTTATGCGTAGACTCACACTGGTAAGAAGTTAGGAGAAGATACAAAAAAATGCAAAAGCTGATCAGCTACATTCATATGTTTAACAATTATTGATAGATAAACTGCAGATATGTGTAATATACATATATATATTTTTGAGGGAATTCTACAATGAACAGTTGAAATACGCTTACGGGTCTTGTAAGGAGTACAGCTGAGTATGTATATAAGCAGCTATATTAATTGCACAGAGTTCACAGTTTCATGTAATGATGAAATCAGATTTACTCTCATAAGTACCTGCCGCTTATTGTTATGCGAATGTGTGACATTATTATTTTTTTTTTTTTTTTGTATTTTTGAGATTTTTCTACACTACCTTCTAATGTGCTACCTTGCGAGAAGATCGGAAGTAGTTTTGTGTTAAATCACTTCCGAGTAAATGTGCCTTCTTAAAATGTATGTTCCAAAAATCGTTTATGGGTATTATTTTTTTTGTTTTTGTTTGCTCAATGCTTGAATTACTACTATTACCCTAGTTGAAAACTAAGTTGACGGATTATTATTTAAATTATAAAATGGACTTAGTGTTGACTCCCTGAATCTGTGATGTCAGCGAAGGTTTTCTACTCAGCCGGTTTTATATAGGTATGTAATAACCTACCTACAGCAACAAATCATTAATTATTATGTTTTTGCTTTTTTGCGCAAAGAGAAACAAAAAAAAAAATGAAATTAAAAGCTTTTACGAGGCGGTGCTATAGTTAAAGATTCATTATTTGGCAATTATTGCTAAGGTTAAGAAGAAACTGTTAAACTCAGTAAGTAGCTAAACTTAATATTGGGTTAAGAATGAAGTAAAAAAGGAGAATAATTAATTGAGCTTAAGATTCTCTGTAAAAAGAATTTAGTAATTTGTGTCTATTGAAACATTATCAGCTAGTTCGCGAAAGAATTGAGAAAAAAGTCCACCCATTAAAACGGAGAAGTTTTTCAGAAACAGAAAAACAATCACTTTGCTGTGAGCTCTTTTCGCATATATTTTACTCAGAATAGCACGAAAAAATTGTCAGGTTATAAAAAATAAACGGAACGCTTTCAGAGAGCATATGATATACTCAAAAACACGTGTGCATTTGTTGCTATTAGTAGCCATTTCCATCTAATCACAAATTTGTGCAATTGTTGCAAACTGACAATTAGTAGGTATCAATTGAATATTATTTCAGTATTCTATAACTAAACGGTATAATTTATTCTCACATTTTATTGCTTATCTACTCCATTTAACCGAATCACCATTTGTTATTCTTCTTTTATCTATCAACTTTTTGCATTATTTGAAGAATTTCTACAAATGGAAATTGTCTGATAGCTTAAATACTTAAAATCATAAATAAAGTATTAAATATTAATACTTAGCTTATGGTACTTAAAAATGAATTAAAACCCATAAAAGTGATGCCAATGCCCTAGTTTACTCACAAGTTATACGCTCGATGCTTTATATCTATGGAAAAATTGTTTGCACTTTCCTTCAATTTTCTTTAAATATTGTACCTTTATCATTTCCAATTCATTATAAAAAGTGTGATTCAGTAAAAGGATTAAACTTAAAATTCTTAAATCTCTTTAAAATATGCAATTACAATATTCCTGTAACATTCATTGTATGTATATGAAATAAAAATATGTGTATCTATCCGTCGAATTAAATTTGGAACGAAAGTGTTCCTGGTACAAGTCTACTCATTGCGAAGTGGAAAAACTTTATAATCAGCACAAATCATCTGTCAGCTGTCAAATTGAATGTCACTAGAATCAGTAATAAGCGTTTTTTTTTAGCTTTGGTCTCATCACACCAACTACTGTGAGTCCTCGAAGTGTCTACTTTACTTTGCTTTGCTGAGATCGAAACAAACAAAAAAATTAGGTCTTTCTTTTTGAAATCTAAACCTTTAAAAACCTCTTTAGGTGTTGCCATTAAGATTTATTTTTGAAATTTCTTACGACAATGACATAAAAGCTGTAAATCATTGGTGGAAAGTTTACTTCCGCTTCCGACTACTTACACACTTCAGTTATGCTTTTTTATCATTCAAAATATTTTTAGTGATACATTTATGTAGAAATGGCAACAAAAAAATAGGGAAAATGGTAGTTCACAGAATATTTGAGCAATTTGTTCTTCTCTTTGCTCTTTGCTAGTGCTAGTTGCCATACGTCTGCTTTTGTCCCGGGAGCGATTTAAATTTACAAAAAAAAACTAGTGCGTATGTTGTTTACAATACTGACTGTTTTGTAATTTGACTATCAATCAAATTCACGCATTAGCATATATTTGGCTAGTACGACAGATACCTGTTTCATTTTTTATGCCAGTTCTAAAAACAAAATAAAATAAAAAATCTAATGTTTCGATTAGATTGTTACTCATGATAAAAAACACGCGAAGTGTAAAAAGTAACAGCGATAAGGTATCAGATAATGTGGGTAGTTATCTGGAAAAAATATGTAGGTATGTATACGCAATACTATTAGTACCTACTTCTGGGTGGCTATTCAAAAATAAATTTGTTTACAATTATTTCCAAGGACAATCATGGTGTCGAATCCAATGTTATTCCAAAAATATAATTATCTCAGCCGCCATCAAAATAGTTACAAACGGTGTTGTTCTTCATCTACTACGATTATATAAAACCCTGTTGCTGTACAAATTACATACATTAATGATGAGTGTGATACACGCAATTACGTTGTTCGGATATCTATACTTCTAAAGACTTTAATTTGAGTTGTCTGTTTAAGTAGTAATGTTACCGTATATTTATTTAATATCAATGTACATAATAATTAAATAGTTTTGATTTGTACTACACATTTCTAGTTGTTTGTATAGACTTAACAAAGATGCAATTAATAGTTACTAGTAGGTATTTGAACTTTGGTTGTAGTCCCTAAAAGGTCATTGGCGACAAATTGATAAAATGTTATAAAAACGAAGGTATACCTATATAATTAAGTTTTTTTAAACTTTGGTTCCGGAATTGCGTCAGAAATATAAGGAATGTACTGTGGTTATTTATTTATTTTCCACTAAAAATGAGCAATAATTGCATCGTGCAAAGAAATGTCTAATCAATTAAAATTATAGCGTTATCTTGCTTTTTACTTGGTTGGACTACTAAGCGCGGAAATCCCCGGAAAAGCATAAATTACCTATGTCTCAAGATTCTTTCCACTGGCCCACCTCGATTTTGACTCGTCATAAAATTGTAGTTTTCTTCTATTCGTCCTTAAATTGAAAAACTTACACAGTTACGAGTTACGAACCTGTTGAGTAAATTATATATTTATTTTTAGTTTATTTTTCCATTTTATTTCTCATGGTACGAAATTTATATTTTTCCCCTGTCCGTGTACCATATACTTCGTGTCACTTTGCTGCAATAGCAGTACCTAGATCTACAGCACTTTTCGCAAAAAATAGATCTGCTGCCACTAAATCCAATCTACTGTACTTTTTTGGTAATTCAAAAAAGATCGGCGCTTCTTCTGGATGTTCGAACCTCTCGAGCGGCCAACATTGACACGGTTGAGTCAATACATAACTGTTGGTATTTTTTGCTTACAATGGTAGCACTACCGCAGTAACAGCTGTAGCAGAGTAATAACCAGAAAGTAATAAATAACTAATGCCACTGCTGGTATATTGGGTTTCATTTCATAAATGTCAGCTTGAAAGCTCAAGTTTGACAATAACAATGTCGAAGAAAACGTGAAGAAAACCATAAGAGCTTGACCAGCAAAAACACAGAAACCTGTTTGGATTGAACGCTAAATGTTATACATCAGTGAGGTTAGATAAGGTAGAACAGTCGTATATGAAAAACACTTATTTTTCTTTCGATCTATACAACTCTTTAGGTTTATATCTAGCAGTAAACGAAGTTATTTGTCGTTCGATTGGTCCTCTGAAACCGATATATCCATATCTAATTTCCTTATCTTTGGTGTCGAGTAGCAAATTAAGCTATTATTCCAAGTATCTATTGCCTTTTCAAACAGCTTCACCTTTGCTTTGTGTCAACAGGTAAAACTTGAAAATGCCTTTTTTCTGTAAAACTGGAAAATGTCTTTTTTTCTGTCGGATTAATACATTCCGAAATATTAATGAAAATGATTCCAACAGCAAAAATTGTTCCTATGCTAAGAAATGAAAATTTAAAAAAAAATAACATACGAAAAGTTGCAGTATCTCGTAGCAATCAAAAGATGTACATCGCCATAATTCAAGTAGTGATTAGTATGGTTTTTCCTTTTGGCACCCCGAAAAGTCCAATATCACTAGACTAATTTATCAAAATAATCTTCAGTCTAGGCATGCATTTCCCCCACAAATCGATTTAAAGTAAAACTGATAGCAAACCAACTTTTGATAAATCCTAATAATAGCTAATACTTCCAAAGAACAAACTGTTTATCAGTAAATTACTTAGTTAAAGTATACGCCTACTGCGAAATAGTCAAAAGCTCTAAGTATGCCTATATTTATTGTAAATACAATTTCAAACAACAAAAAAGCAAATTGCAGCTCGTGCAAAAGCTGTATTCTTGAAGGAGATGTTATTGACCTGACGGCCAATTTCGAAAATATCCACAACAAATGACATCAGATGCATAGCCAGCGTGGGAAGGTGTGTTGTTTGGAAAATATTCTAAATCTCATTTTATATGATTTTTCTCATCGAAGCGTTCTTCTTTATGCGATTTCAAAGGCGCAAATCGTTTTTTCTTTGTTTATTCGGTCTTCGTCCATTTCGCCTTGACCTTCATCGGATTCAGGAAAAAAGAATGCTTAAGAAATTGCGTCGAATAGGCACATTGACTTTTCACAACAATGCATATAAATTATTGTCAAAATTATAAATTTATCTGTGTTGAGTAGATACATGCATACAGTGCACTCTTTTGTAGTTATAAAAATAAATATGTATCATCAAAGTCGTAATACTGTAAAATAAAGAGACAATTAAATTAATGTGTCATGGAAAAAGTAGCTCGCGAGAGTAGATTTTGGGATCAATGCCAACAATTTTGTGCGTTTTTGATGTTGAGCTTTTGTGTGTAAAGTGCTGTCTTTTTTGTTACAATAAAATAATGAAACGCACTGCATAGTTTTAAAAACAATGACACATTTTTATTCTCAGCTAAATGATTTTTAGAAATAAAAGAATTTAGACGGCACAACAGGGTGGTTATAAAACTGAAAGATTTTTATTTCGTAGTAAATTGAACCGAAATTTTAGCCTGAGTACCTACTTAAACATGGCTGGATTGGTTGCCTCAAAACTGTTTCATTCACTACAAATTGAAACAAATTATTTATTACAAATTGTAATTATATCGCATAAACTAGATATTTTTTTTTTTAATGAGGTGCAATTTTTTAAAAGAAGAAATTTTAAAAATCACCTGCATCCAGTCACATCTTGCCTAAGTGCTTAGAGCCGTTATTTTGAGAAAATCGTTGACAAGTTATAAGGTTAACACTCTACTAAGCTGGAGCTAGAATTGATATATTCTCTTAATAGTTTTGGGGTTACTAGATGTGAGAAAAAATTATCTTCAGAGATTCACAGAACGCACTTTAGCGGGTGTCATAGCATCGTTAAAAATATAACCCACAATCTTTGTAAAGGGTGATTTTTTAAGAGGTTTAGAACTTTTTTTTAAAATAAAACACAAAAAATTCGAAAAAATGAATGAAATATTTATTTGAATCGATAGTTTGAACCTTGCAATTTAATGTTTAAAGATAATTTCATGCAAATGTTGACCGCGGCTGCGTCTCAGGTAGCCCATCCGCTGAGTCCAATTTTGGCATACTCTTTCACACATATCGGCCGGTATCTCACGAATGAATGCATGGATGTTGGCTTCCAGTGCGTCAATCGAAGCGGGCTTGTCCCTATACACATTAGCCTTGGCATACCCCCACAAAAAATAATCTATTGGTGTCAAATCGCACGATCTAGGCGGCCAATTGACCGGCCCGAAACGTGAAATTAACTGTTCACCAAACTCGCCTCGCAATTGCGCCATTGTTTCGCGTGCTGTGTGGCATGTGGCACCGTCTTGTTGAAACCACATATCATGCAAGTCAAGAACTTCCATTTCGGGCAAAAAAAAATGTTTGTTATCATCGCTCGGTAGCGTTCACCATTGACGGTAACGCTGCGATTCGCATCATCTTTGAAGAAATATGGCCCAATAATGCCGCCGGCCCATAAACCGCACCAAACAGTGGCTTTTTCGGGATGCATTGGTAGCTGTTGCAATGCTTCTGGCTGATCTTCACTCCAAATGCGGCAATTTTGCTTATTTACGTACCCATTCAACCAAAAATGAGCCTCATCGCTGAACACAATTTTTCGATAAAAAAGCGGATCCTCGGCCAGCTTTCCAAGAGCCCATTCACCAAAAATTCGGCGTTGTGGTAGGTCGGCTGGCTTTAATTCTTGCACCAGCTGTATCTTAAAAGGCTTTACGCCCAAATCCTTCCGCAAAATTTTCCACGTAGTGCTGTAACAAAGGCCTAACTGCTGGGAACGGCGCCGAATCGACATTTCGCGGTCTTCTGTCACACTAGCTGATACGGCCGCAATATTTTCTTCACTACGCACAGTACGTAAACGTGTTGGTGGTTTAATGTCCAACAAAGTAAATTTGGTGCGAAATTTGGTCACAATCTTCCGAATAGACTGCTCAGAAGGTCGAGAATGCCGATCATAAAATGGAAGCAGCGCGCGATGAACATTTCGAACCGAGCACGAATTTTGATAGTAAAATTCAATAATTTGCAAGCGTTGTTCATTTGTAAGACGATCCATGGTTAAATTGCAAACCAAACTGAAGCTGTTTGACAGTGACACAAGCTACTAAACACACGTCAGCTGTCAAAACCGGTGTTGCCAAAACCAAACCAGCTAAAAAATCACCCTTTACAAAGGCATTCATGCTTATTTTGAGATTCGAACGAATAGTCAATTCTAACGAATGTCTCTATTCGATCGAATGAACTTTGTGTATTTTGAGATTCAAACGAATAATATTTATTCACTATAGAGAATGTCATAAAATGAATTCAAATGAATTCAACTTTCGAAATCAGCTGCTTCACATTTTTATTTTATATAGAGTGAACATACTTTTGTTTTTTTATAGAGGCTCTTTTTTCATTGTTTTATTGAAACTATATAAAAATTAAAAAATTTAATAAATTATTGAGAAATATATGCTAAGATATACAAAAGTGTTAAGTAGCAGTCTTATCTCAAATGGGACCAGGTTGAAAAATATTAAAATGTGTTATTAGTAATGTTTTGACACGCTACAGTCTGAAATTTAAATATGAGCTACATAAAATAGGTTTTCAAGTTTTGTTATTCAATCGCGAACCCATATTGTTTAAGTAAAGAATGCAAAAAGAATGTAGATATATTATGTTCTATTCAATCTCAAGTTTTTGCTGTTTTTTATTCAACTCAATTCTGTTCACACTACTTTGCGAAAAAGGTTGCTTTATAAACAGAACAAAATTTTTCTTGATATAGTTCTTCTGTAAACAATCGGTGACAAATAACAGCAGACATGGCGATTGTTTTGCTTATGGATGAAAGAAGAGAAAATTTCATACAGGAGGATACCTGAAATGCATTTCCGAAAAAAAAATCCCTTAAGAAAATGTGGAAAAACAAAAATGATCACTGCTTATGCTTAGCTTTAGGAAAATACAGAAGAATACAAAATGCCATTAGAAAGTCAAAATACACTCAACATTCGAATGAAAAATGAACTTTCGATTGATAGAATGAACTTCCTATTTGTTCGAAAGTCAAAATACAGATTCTTCAAATTCGACACACTTTCAAAAGAAAACGAATCTCGAAATAAGCATGATTATAAAACGTTTTACTTAAGCTCTAGATCTAGAAAATACACATTAGTTCCAGGGGAAAGAAAAACACTGTACAAACAGAGCAGCTTCGGTATTTGTATTCATCTATGTACCTATATTAAAATAGACACGTCCGTGTGTGCGCTCATGGCTCGAAAGGGAACGTCCAATTTTCATAATTTTGGGTTTGATTGATTCCCATTGGCCCGAGGAAGGCATAGAACAGGGGGCAGATACCGTATATCAACGATCGTCTAAACTTTGGTTACCAAAATAAGTTATATTCTGCTCGCATTTTTTAGACAAACGTTAGCTTTCATTATATTTTTGGAAAATAAACTGGATTTAGCACTAAAAATTTGTAATTCTAGCACTTGGTTGCTAGTTTTGGAGGTCTATCGTTTCAACGATAATCGTTTTAAAAGTTACGGAATGAGTGCCCAGGCTATTTTTTGGGATCTAATATCTAATAAAATAAATAAATAAATAATTGGCGCAACAGGTCCGTAGGGACCCTAGGCCTAGCTGCTCACAACCATTCGTCTTGTGTGTTTTTATTTTTGGGACAAATGGAAGGCATCTACAATTTTATGCCGAGTCCAAACGGCCAATTGAGAAGCTCTTTCATGACAGTTATACTCTCGGATCTTTGTCAGACGTCCGCGAGAGGTGGTGTAGTGAAAAAAACCTGAAGTTGGAATATGGGTTTACTCGGGATCGGGGATCTAATAGGCGATGCAAATTTGTATGGGGAACCGCCCTTTAATAAAAACTAGATAGTTAAACGAGGAGGGTCACTTTAAATACAACAAAAATTATTTAATTTTTTTTAAATTATATTATTAACGAATATGGGCGAAACGGAATTCGGCTGGTCAGTTATTATGATATGAAAAGGAAATCGTATGGTACATATATTTTGAAGACACGATTTGCCTTACCAATAAACAGTTTTAGTTTTGACTTTAAATTTTAGTAGTTCACAGTGGACATATTTTCCATACAAATTTCGCAATTGTGTGGTTCCGTAAAATTAAAGTCGAGACCAAAATTTGTTATTAGTACGGAGGAACACAAATTCGTCTCAATCTTAAAACTTAAAGAAAAAAAAAGAAAATATTCCACACGCTTCTTGGGTAGCAAGTTTCAAGCATTCGTATCTTGGTAACAACAGGGTAGTATGGTCCAAGTCAATGGGCCTTTCTCATAATTATTTTCAACCTTTACACTCAATATTTAATTTTATGCATAATTTTATTAGGAAATTTCGCCATTGTGACTTGTGAGTCCGTAAAAACTCACCTGGACACTTATATCGTTTTCCATTGGATTCACTCGGGGATCCACTCATTCTGTGGAAAACTGCTTCTGGTTGAACCCACAAAAGTATTGGTGAAATGCCAAAAAATAATCTACGGCGGCTGTCAGCTGACTTGTATAAAATACATAAATTACATTTGTATAAGTGCTTCTTGAGTGATTCTGACTTCAAATCGAGAAGCGAAATTCTCTCCTCAGAATCACCAGAAGAGTATTTTTTGTGCCAATGGAACGGTTTCAGAAGTGATTTTTTCGATTCCGGACTCTCCTGGATGCTTCTTTTTGCCCAATGGAAAACGACATTAGTATCGCGCAATGTTTGCCTATCAAAAGTTACGAGTATCCGGAATAATGAAGGTGTGCCTTTCGTCGTTTCGAACGTAATGCGACAGCTACACCGCAACGATTGCTGGTTATTTGATTTGGAAACAGCAATCTTTTTCTATTAATATTCGTACGTATTTGAATTAGAACTATCTCTTAATAAATCGCAAACGGAAATCTTTCAAATGGAATAATGATGCGATATGTGATGTATACCTTTTTCAAAATCAAACGGTAATCACAGCCTACACATTTGCTTAGACTTTATTACATTTACTGACATAGTTAAATAGAGTCAGTTATTTTTAAAGTAAAATGCTAATAGATATTATGTATATTTCGTTCCTCTCATTCGAATTGATAACAAAAGCCGCGATAATAAGGTTGACTTTCGTGATAAAGTTTTCCATTGCATGACATAAGTTTTAAGGCAAAAGCAAAAATTTACTTAGTTGCTGATATCGCACTGCACTCACATTTTCGTGTTTTTTACTAATTATTACATTACGACCGCTAAAACGCATCATTGCTGAATACGATTTCGGTCTCTCGTAACCGATTTATAAACTTTGGAACTATTCCATGTAAATGTATTGGCACATTTCTAAAGTAAAATTTGTGTAAGCATGGGTAACATTATGGACTTCTAGATAAACGCGGCTTGGAAGAGCCGCCCAACATTCAAAACCAAACAAATCGGTTGCATTCAAATTGACGTTATTATTACAGGATCCGAACTGCAACCTCTGGGTCATGCACCCTTTGATGGTTAAAGTGGCATGAACTAGGCTATACAACGTTTTACGAGAAACAAGAGTTATGTTACTTGAACAGTGTCAATATTGCTATAATTGAATCCGCTTTCATCGTATTGGATAATTAAAATTATTTAAAACCACCCATGAGTCCCGGCTCTGTGGTTTGGCGGGCTTAACTTTAGTCCCCATTTATTCGACTAAAAATGAATATTCGTACATGCTTGCAAGCATGTGATTATGTTTCAACATGTTTTAGTGTGGGTTTTTATAGAAATAATTTGTCGATCCCGTTACGACTTTAGGGTTAATTTTGTTTTAATTTGTCTATTACCATAACATAACTATGTATTTGTTTTACTTTCAGAATTCCGAAACCGGTGAAGTTGACTATGTGTACGCAGAACCCGTGGCTACCACCGTTCGTCATATTGAATTCGATGAAGAAACTGGTGAGCCGGAATGTTCAAAAGTAGCCATACGATATCACAAAAAGAAATCTTTTCAAATTCCTCGAAAATACCTTCGAAATTTGGAAAAAGATAACGATGATGAACCATCCTGTTCAATGAAACCTGCTGAATATAATCCCTTCGATAAGGAAGCCTTCATAAATATGGAATGCGTAAATAAGGTAAACCTTGGCGTTCATCTATTAATAGTATCGAATTAAATTTGTTTGTTCTTTTTTTCAGGACATCGTTCTTGGGTTTAGCAAGACAAAAACACACCTGCTATTTTTAGTGCCTTCACTGTTTTGGTTCACCAAATTAACGTCGATCGTGATTCTTTTTTGCGAGTTTTTACTGCACTATTTGGCACACTACAAAAATGCCAAAAATCCCAACTCGAATACATTCTATCGGAGTCCTCTACATATGCTTACTTCACAGTTTTGTTGTCATTGTCGTGCTGAAAGTGAAATGGATTCAATTAGTAAGCACCATCGATTAAGTTCGTCCAGCATTAATATTAATTTTAAGGACATGACAAAGGTTATTGCATAAGTTAGGATAGACTGTTATTGGGAAATTTGTATTTTTGATTTGTATACATTACATATTATTATGTGCTTTCTATTCCTGCGCACTAATTTAATTATTATTTTTTTTTTTATAGTAATGCTCTTGTAATATTTTGTGTGTCTGAAAATAAAATTCACTTTATTTATTAAATAAGGGTGCGCAAAGGTACTTAATGTGTATTGACAGATAATTGGCTACTCGAAACGTCAATAATGACTTTCGTGTAAAAGAGGATATGAGGTGGAATATACCATTATGTGGTTAATACAAGGTTTTACTGTAATGCTAACAGATTAACCATCCGAATGCCAAAGATATAATTGTCAACGACCTTTATGGGCACAACAATTAAAATATATATATATAAATAAAACTCAAAACAAGCCATAATATTAGCTGAAAAAGATAATTGGCAAGTATGATCGCCATCATAGAATTGGGATATGCAGCAGATCAAAATTATAAATGAAATGCAGAATTCCTTAGCCTCGCGAGGGTAACTTCGTGACCATATGAGCTGATATTTGATGCATGAAATCTGCAATAAACTGCGAGAAACCTAAGTATGCAACTTTATAAATATCATTGCATAAAAAAAACTAGCTTCAAGCTTACCCTGGTTCAACAGGCAATGTTGAAACAATGCTCAGGGGTCTCGCCCATGACCCATTGGAACAAAATATGTAAGTACATCTAATTTTCCTTGCGAAGACAAGTTACAACGAAAGAGTCATTAAGAATATTTTCGCACACACTTCTGGATTATACGGAGCGAGGGGACACAGGTTTGATACCCGGAAAACACACAAATTAAATCTGAAGGTTTTTTCCAAAACGCAACACCTCTGACTGTTCTTGAAAAGGTTACCAATTTACCTACTCCTATTCTGAATTCATACAAGAATGTTGGTCTCTGTAATCATCCCTATGCCAAAAGCTCATATAAAGCGATTGGTTGTGAAAAGCAAGGCCTAGTTTCAAAGGGACCTTTTATGCCAACTATACATTTTATTTTTAATTGTTTGTGTCCACTTACCCGTCTTTGGAAAATTAAATTGCTGCAATTTCGGTTGCTTTCTCTTTCCTCCTCAACAACACTTAATGGCTAATACTGTATCAATAATGTTTTCGCAAGATTCTACTCAATATTCGTTAGAACTACTACTCGTACTATTATATTCCATTAGTTCAAACATCAATAACTTATGTATGCTACTAGCAATTCAACTTAGGTATATGAAACTGGATTTTACCATGGGAGACAATAGGATTCCAGCCATAGAAATCTTAAACTGTGTCCAAAAACTTGCGACGAAAAATGTGTTTCTTCCTGGAAGATTATTTTCATTCATCCGACTCTAAAATAAGGGGAAAAAAGCGCTTGCCACAAAACTACCGCCAGGCCTTAAATAGCTATTGCTCACAAAATATTGACCTAGCCCTACAAAACAATTCCCCTAGGTACTCGATAGCATACACAGTTTTATATATGGCACAGCTCAAATTCCTCAATCAAGACAGATACCAAAGCGCGTTATATTGTAAGTACCCATGAGGACAAAACTTTTTTTTTAGGGCGCGACGCGGACAAAATACGAATCGAAACTGATACTTAACCCTACCTAAATAAACATTTTCTGGAATTCTTTTGGTGAATGCTTTAGAAGTATTTTAGATATGGAACTTTCAAGAGGTATTGTAAAATTCGGCTTTCCAATAAGAGTTTATATAATCATTTTTATTGTGTTTTAAAGAAAACTTAGTATTTATTCTAAAAATAGCAGTTAATAGAATTGAATTAGATAAAGAACATTACTATAGCCATCTGTTTTTGGTTTTAACAACTTAATTGCAAATCTGATACAATCTTATTACTTCAATACGAAGTTCTGCTTTAGATACTGTATTGTAAATAGCGCATACAATATAACTACAATACGATTTTATGATTAAGTAGACAAATATATTAAAGAAATAAAATTATGGTTACAGGTAGTAAAACCTTATCAAATTGAAAATAATTATCTATTCTTTTCCTACTTGTTTTCCTAACTGTTAACTTGACATAATGATAATAGTTATATAGTTTTGTAAACAAGCGTTTGTTGTTATTCAAATACTGTTCTGAACAGATCTACCCCATTCGAAGACTTTTAGATAACGAAGTTCAGTCTGATTGATAAGATATTGAATGGACTCACAAATGATACACCAGATTAAAATCTTGTAAGTTTTTTTTTAGTCCAGATTTATTTATAAGAGAGCTGCTAATTGTGACCGGTTACTAATTGAGGGTTAGATTATAGATGTTCGATTAGTTTATTAAAACACTTTTGTGGCAGAATAGAACAAATAGCAAATACAATTAAATTGATTTGTTCGCAATTCACTTATTCGCTATGCGCGCTCATGTGAATAGTCCTTAAGTCTGAGAGTACAGCTCTCTTCTGATTGGCTCTAGATTGATCACAATAAATACAAATATTGGCCTGCATACTCAGTTGACATTTCTTACTTCATATGTAGGCACCAGCCCAATTAAGTACTTGTTGATTATTTAATTAACAGAAATCGTTCTTCCAGCTAATACTAAAGAACTTGTAACGTTACCCTAGTTGAAAATTCAAGCTAAAGCGTTCGGTGGTACGACATTCTAGTCGGGATTTTTTTCGAATCGCATTTGACAATGCACAGTAAAAAACAGCAAACACTTCAGCCTGAAATTCGCTTCCATCGCTGATGGATGTTGCTGTCGCTTTTATTTTATCAAGGCGGATGTTAGTAAGTGAATTATGGTAGTAAGAGCATACTGCGCAGTGGCTTATGTCGTTTTCGATTTGGCTTTTCAGATTTTGATCTGAGATTTCAGATTTCTGCTGCCAAATCCAACATAAAATCCGAGGAGTTGAATTCCATTTCTTTTTGAAATGTTGCCGCTTGCGATTTACAAAAAAAAAAAAATAGAGGCTACATTGGGTAATATGGGATAAACATTTCCTCAATTGACCAAGACTGCTTTGAGCTTTCGAATACGAAATTTTCTCATTGATTTAATTGACACCTCAAGTTTAAAGTTGATCATAAATTATTGTTTAAGCCTGTCCAAATTATTTCCCAAACTCTATTTTCAAAACCATATACAACTGTTTTGATTTTTGAACCATTTACAGTACAAACTTATGCACTCCCATTTGAGTACAAAAAAACTCACTATTTCATAATGCGACATTCGAATCCGCATGGAAACACGGACAAGTAACATTTAAACACTAATTCAAAACTTCAAATTTGCGAGGCAAATTGAAGATTTTGAAAGAATAAGGTTCAAGGCATAACCTCAAATCTATATTTGCAATTATGAACATGTGCTTTGGTGTAAATTGTCCGTCCCCTGAGAGTGTTGCTAGGTTTTTTGTCACCAATCCGGCACCGGCTCTTCATCAAAGGCCTGAGAGTGAGTTTGATTTCTATGGTTGGTTTGAAGGAGTTTGGCCTGACCGGCACGGTAGACACTACCTTTGATTTCGTTTACGGAATTAGTTTGCCACGGACGGGAATACAAGTGATTTTTGTTAAGTAAACATTCTTCCCCACTCCGCTTCCACTAATGACCTTTCAAAAGTGTTGGCTACGTAATCTAAGAGGTAAGAGCAGGAGTTGATAGTCAGTTAGAGTCTATAGTTTTTAAGCAGTTTTACTGCTTTAAACGAATCTGCACATATTTTTAGATGTATTTTTCGTAACACTTGGAACATAAGCAAATTGACATAGCTAACTTACCTACGTAATCGGTAGATAACTTACATGTTTGTTTTTGTAATATAAATCTAAAATGGTTTGTATTTTGTTTAAAAAGTAAAAATATTTTTATTAAATGCATGTGATATCACTTATCCGTTAATTGGGATAGAAACCTGAATCGTTAATCTATTACGCCATGAAAGCAAACATACAATATCGGAACATTATATTATTATTAAACAAAATTGTTTATTTGAATCTTAATGTCAGCACTGCAATTGTGCTGGTTTCCGGTATGTCTTCTTCAAATTATTTTCGATTGTTATTTAAACTCTAGTACACTTTGTTTGAATGATCAAATCTCGTCGATTTGGCCTTGTTTCTTTACGTTCGGTGAAACTGTGAACTTTGCACCAGTACAAGCGATAATATCATCAACAGTCAATCCCTCTGCGACTTCTATCAAAGTAAGACCAACTCCTTTTTCGACTTGGAATACGGCCTAAAAATTGTAAATGCCAGTAAAGTATCAACTCAATGAAAATTCAAACAACTTACCTTCTCAGAGATGATTAGGTCCACAACATTTTGTCCGGTAAGTGGCAAAGAGCATTCTTGAAGGATTTTGGGTGCTCCTTTTCGTGTATTGTGTTCCATCGTCACTATAACTTTAGTAGGAGCAGCGACAAGATCCATGGCACCGCCCATGCCTTTCACTAGTTTACCCTGAAGAGACACAATCCCTGATTGTTATATATGTATGTTAAATACGGAAACGGATCTGATGAGCAACGAACGAAAGATAAGGTATTTTAATTGCACCAAACTAAAGTCAAACACGATGATTAGAAACTAGGTTTTATATTACAAATATGGTTTTGTACAAAGATATACAATCAGGTTGTACTTAGCTTTCAACGATGTGGTGTCTGCAACGATCAAGATCCAAATGACAGAGAACTTGTAAGATCAAACATATAATTGACCATCCTTGTGCTCTCGCCCACTCACAACTTTCGCACAACAATAGAATTGTTGTTGTAACGTTGTGCGAACCACAGTGGACTATCGAACAAATGAGTAAATGAAGTTTGTAAGCAGACACGACATCGTTGACCATTAGATTAAGAGAACATTAGAGATTAAAGTGATTGATAACATAGCAAGAAACGAATGAGTTAATATATAACAAATAGCTAGGTATATAATATGTACATTTACTGTAGGAAACGAATTGAATGTAATTAATGATTGAAAACATGAAGATGAAAATACATATATATAAAATAAATAATTGTTAATCCCAAACATCCCGGCCCCCCTGGAATAAGTTTCAGGACATGGGTAGAAGCGCAAGTTTCGATATGGGGCGAACAAATGTTCCTGTTGCTGTTCGTATAGTAGCGACACGAACTTGTTGATCGGCACCTGGGTTGACAGATTCGACTCGTCCTAATACCCACTTTGTTGGCGGAAGATTCGGCTCCTTTACGACCACCAAATCTCCAATCTTGAGGTTGGCGGTAACTCGCTGCCATTTTGGCCGCTCCTGCAGCGTAGTGAGATACTCGGTGTGCCATCGCTTCCAGAACCCTTGTGTCATGCTTTGGATGTGGTTCCAGTGAGACAGGCGATTTGGTGGAGTATCCAGATGGTTGGGTTCAGGAACTGCAGTCAGTGGTTCGCCTATAAGAAAATGTGCGGGAGTTAATGGGTTTAAATCAGAGTCGGACACAGAACAAAGAGGACGAGAATTTAAAATAGCTTCTACTTGACTAAGGACAGTGTATAACTCTTCAAAGGTTAATATTGAGCTCCCGATAACGCGCCGCAAATGCAGTTTTACTGACTTTACGCCAGCCTCCCAAAGTCCACCAAAGTGTGGAGCTGAAGGAGGGATGAAATGCCACGATATGCCATCTTTGGCCAGTTCGGTAGCGATGATATCGTTGTGAGTTTGTGCCATCACTAATCTATGCATATCAGTTAGGCACCGACGAGCTCCTTGGAAATTCGTCCCGTTGTCGCTGTATATATGTGCACACTTGCCGCGGCGAGATATGAATCTACGCAAAGCCGCAATAAAGGCATCCGTGGTGAGATCACTCACCAGCTCCAGGTGGATGGCTTTTGTAGACATACACACGAACAAGGCTATATAGGCTTTTGACGTCTTTGGCTTGCGACAACGGGACAATTTTATCATCAGTGGGCCGGCGTAGTCACAACCAGTGTTTGAGAATGGCCGACTCTGTTGGATGCGATGAGACGAAAGATCACCCATGATCTGCTGACTAGTAAGTCTTCTCTGCATGAAGCATGATTTACATCTGTGGATGATTTTGCGAATGAGGTTCCGACTGCCCAATATCCAAAATTGTTGTCGAACGAATGCAAAGGTCTCTGATACTCCAGCATGCAGATAACGTTGGTGAATATCTGTAATAATAAGGGAGCACACTGGGTTATCTTTTGGAAGAATAATAGGGTGTTTTATGCCATAGGATAAGCTTGCGTGTTTGATGCGTCCTCCAACTCGGAGTAATCCCTCGCTGTCCAAAAATGATGAGTACCTCAAGAGCTTCGATTTCGCAGGAAGTTGGTTTTTGGTACGCAGATGCTGGATGTCATCTTCGAAAGCATTGTATTGAACAAATTTTAAGATGGCAATCCTGGCCACTCGAATTTCTGCAAATATTAAGCCGTGAACAGCTCGATTATCGATATCGCGTCGACAGTTAAAGATAAACCGGAAACAGTATGCGACTATCCGTTGCAAGCGATACCAAGACGAAAGTTTGTCGATTAGGTCACGCAAGACATGTCCATCAACCGACGTGACGAGTGCATGCCTTGAGGTGACCCTTTCCTCGGTTTTTACGAATTCGCAATCAGATATAGTCGGAGAAAAGTTAGATGTAGGCCAATGGTTTTCTGGCAGCGATAACCATGATGGCCCTGTCCACCAAAGACTGTGATTGAAAAGGTCGGAAGGAGAAACACCTCGAGAAGCACAGTCAGCTGGGTTTGCCTCCGATGGAACATAACGCCATGAGTACCTCGGTACAGCCTCCAGAATAGCAGCAGTGCGATTAGCAACAAAGGTTGTCCAGCGACGAGGAGGTGACGAAAGCCAGTGTAGCACAATTTCGGAATCGCACCATGCGTATGTCCTTTCGATTTTGGTACTGATCGACGACTTTACGAGATTGAGCAACCGAGCTACCAAGAGCGCACCACAAAGTTCGAGACGGGGTATGGAGACAGGTTTGAGAGGGGCCACTTTCGTTTTTGCCGCGACGATTCTGATATTAATATCACCGGTAGCGGATATTGAGCGAGCGAAAACGACGGCAGAGTAAGCTAGCGACGAAGCATCTGAGAACCCGTGAAGTTCGATAGATAGCCCGGACGAGAACACATTCCGCGGAACACAAACTTGTTCAAACGATGGTAATTGTTCACGATAGTTCGTCCATCTATCATAGAGTTCGGAGGGTAGGGGATCATCCCAACCCAATCGCGATTCAGACGACCAGAGCTGCTGAAACATTAGTTTGAACAAAATAACTGAAGGAGCGAGAAGTCCCAGGGGGTCAAAAATCCGCGCTATTTGAGAGAGTAGCGTTCTCCTTGTTAACACGGCGCAAGGTTTGGGTTGAGTTACCCGATAAGAGAACACGTCAGTTGCAGGATTCCAGAACATACCTAGCACTTTGATGAGAGATTGTTCATGTTCAGGATCGACGAAAGAATACTCGCAGTCTTCACGACGTTGTTTCGCGAGTAGAGCCCAGCAATTGGAACTCCATTTACGAAGTTGAAGATTGGCTTCCGAGAGTAACGCGATAAGTTCAGATTGCAAATCTAACAGAGTTTCGATGGAACTCGAGCCTGTCATCACGTCGTCAACGTAGACGTCGTTGAGTAAAATTTTAGCAGCGTTTGGGTACTTGGACTGATAATCATCCGCGAGTTGTTGCAGAACGCGAACTGATAAAAATGGAGCCGACGCGGTACCGTAAGTCACGGTTCGTAGCCGATAGTGCTTAATTGGGTCGTTGGGATTTTGACGCCAAACAATACGTTGAAAGTCAGTATCGTTTTCGTGAACCCATATCTGGCGAAACATTTTGACGATATCAGCCGTGAAAACGAAACGATGTTGCCGAAACCGTAAACACACACCTATTAGATCGCGTTGAATTGGCGGACCAATTAGAAGATGGTTATTCAATGATTGTCCGTTGGAGTCTTTTACCGAGCCATCAAACACAACACGGAGTTTTGTGGACGAACTGTCAGGTTTGAGGACCGCGTGATGAGGGAGATAAAACTGTTGCGCAGGGTTTGTATTTAATTTATTGCGAGGGATTTCCTCCATATGTCCAAGTTCGAGATATTCCTGCATGAAGTTAGAGTAAAGGCGATGTAAGTCGGGATTATTTCGAAACCGTCGCTCCATTGAATGCATTCGTGAAACTGCAGACTGCATGGTATCTGCGAACTTTGGGGAAGGGGTTTTAAAGGGTAGAGAAACGACATATTTTCCGTCTGACGCGCGAGAGAAAGTTTTTCGAAAATGTTCTTCAGCTGGATCATTGATAGCATCACGAGCCTTATGAGGAGAAACTTCTTCCAACTCCCAAAACCGCTGAAGAAGAACATCTACGTCGACAGTGGTATGGAATGAGGATAACTCGATATTACAGTTATTTTGATTAAATAGCTCACCCGAGATAACCCAACCGAAAGATGTGTTTTGAGCTATGGGTAGGCCTTGTGGGCCACGAATTTGTTCTGCTTTAAGAACGGACCAGACTTTATCCGCTCCAAGCAGTATTTCAACCGAACACGAATGGTTAAAGCTAGGATCGGCTAGATCTAACTGTCTAATATACTCCCAAGTTGATACGTCAAATGATTTTGCTGGCAAGTTCGATGTTAATTTAGCCAGCACGAAAGCATCAACCGATAAATTTTCTGAATTGTATCGAGAAGAGAGATTGATGGATATACATCCTTTCGTATATCCAGCTTCCTTTGACGATAATCCCAACACTGGAATTCGAGCATGGGTTCGCGGAAGCCCAAGTCTTTGGGCAAACGATTCGGTAACGAAAGACGATTGAGACCCTGTATCCAATAGAATACGACAATCAATGAGCTGCCCCCGATTATCTTGAACTCTAGCGAGAATAGTTGGCAAAATGGTTTGCTGTCGAATGCTAGATTCAAGCGAATGGTTACTAACCAATGGGGTAACAGCTTGAGAAGTAGAAGGGGCCTCCGAAGAATACTGCTGCATCGAAGCAGGTGATACCGACAAGGACGACGTGGAAGGATTGGGATTTGGTAATGACGAAGAAAATTGTCTTTGATCATCTTGATGGAATAGCGAATGGTGACGAGCCTTACACACGCGGCACCGGAATGTGGATCGACATTTATTCCCCGTATGTCCAGATCTTAGGCAGTTAAAGCATACCGATTGAGCTTTTGTAAAGTTTCTACGCGAGGCAATGTCTAATGCAATAAACTCAGAGCACTGAGATAAACTGTGATCACCTTTACACATAAGACAACGTGAATTATTTTCTGATGGTTTGGCTAAGTGAGCTCTGATCTGACCCGATTGTTTCCCGCGCGATGTGGTTGAACGACTTAGTGATTGGCACGATTCCAAAGCGTCGCACCTGAGTTCCAAAAATTCAATTAGGTCGATTATCGAGCTATCATCGCGAGAGCCCACTTCGTCAGCCCACGCGTGCTTTGTCTCGTTATCAACTTTACCTAGCAACAGGTAAATAAGCCACGGATCGCGATTGTTTTTGTCGAGTGCACTGAGACCACGAATTACCTCATCTGCACCGTCTGTAATTCGGCGAAGGGTTTGTACATTAGAAACACTCATTGACGGAAGTGACAGAAAGGTTTGGACGAACGATTGCACGATAAGATTTACGCGGTCATAACGTTTCTCGAGTCTATCCCAAGCCTCAAGGTAGTTGCCATCCGAAATTGGAATGTGTTTGATGAGATTGGAAGCATCACCACACAAAAACGATTTCAAATAATGAAATTTCTGAGTTGAGGTCAGATTTGGTTTGCTATCGACTGAACCTACAAATAAATCTCGGAAGGATGGCCAATCCTTGTAATTACCGGAAAATGGAGGCACTATAATTGTCGGCAGATTGATTTTAGAACACGTGTTTGCCGAGGAATCAAAATTTTTGAGAAACGTGGTTTGTTGGTTAGCAAGACGCTCAAGTACAGTATCCGCAGAATTTGTTTTTTCCGCATTTAATCGATCGCGAATTGCCTTTTTTAAACCGGAATGAGCCTCGAAATATTTGGTTTCATATACACCGAAATCTTTTTCATATTCCGCAATTTCATTTTCCTCCACGTGCTTCAAACATTCGTAGTGAAGCGAAGAATATTCCGACCACGCTTCAACTACTCTGCTTAACCGAATTTCTAACATTTCTATATCGGTAGAGTCTTGAATAGTTGAAAGAAAGTCTACCGCACGAGTTAAACAAGCTTTTGCATTACCACGTTTTTGTTTTAAAGCATTCATTTCAATTTATGGTTTAAGTGAAAATCCCCAGTAAAATGCTGACTCAAACGCACCGAAACTCTTTGAAAAATTATAAAACGCGGTTATAATTTCAAGAGAAAATGTCACGAGGGAATTCTTCTTATAATTTATAAGGAAAAAATGTATTTTTCCCAATAAGCGCAGCACAATATTTCACACACGAGGATTTTCTGTATGTACATGCAAATATTATATGCGATACTATATAAAAGCGGAGATAACACCATGCACATGCAACGAAAAAATGTTTGATTTGCGATTAATCAATTTAGGATTTTCTATTTCACCCGATTCAATTGTTAATCCGGCTCGAAGGACCAGCTTTATGATGAGCAACGAACGAAAGATAAGGTATTTTAATTGCACCAAACTAAAGTCAAACACGATGATTAGAAACTAGGTTTTATATTACAAATATGGTTTTGTACAAAGATATACAATCAGGTTGTACTTAGCTTTCAACGATGTGGTGTCTGCAACGATCAAGATCCAAATGACAGAGAACTTGTAAGATCAAACATATAATTGACCATCCTTGTGCTCTCGCCCACTCACAACTTTCGCACAACAATAGAATTGTTGTTGTAACGTTGTGCGAACCACAGTGGACTATCGAACAAATGAGTAAATGAAGTTTGTAAGCAGACACGACATCGTTGACCATTAGATTAAGAGAACATTAGAGATTAAAGTGATTGATAACATAGCAAGAAACGAATGAGTTAATATATAACAAATAGCTAGGTATATAATATGTACATTTACTGTAGGAAACGAATTGAATGTAATTAATGATTGAAAACATGAAGATGAAAATACATATATATAAAATAAATAATTGTTAATCCCAAACATCCCGGCCCCCCTGGAATAAGTTTCAGGACATGGGTAGAAGCGCAAGTTTCGATATGGGGCGAACAAATGTTCCTGTTGCTGTTCGTATAGTAGCGACACGAACTTGTTGATCGGCACCTGGGTTGACAGATTCGACTCGTCCTAATACCCACTTTGTTGGCGGAAGATTCGGCTCCTTTACGACCACCAAATCTCCAATCTTGAGGTTGGCGGTAACTCGCTGCCATTTTGGCCGCTCCTGCAGCGTAGTGAGATACTCGGTGTGCCATCGCTTCCAGAACCCTTGTGTCATGCTTTGGATGTGGTTCCAGTGAGACAGGCGATTTGGTGGAGTATCCAGATGGTTGGGTTCAGGAACTGCAGTCAGTGGTTCGCCTATAAGAAAATGTGCGGGAGTTAATGGGTTTAAATCAGAGTCGGACACAGAACAAAGAGGACGAGAATTTAAAATAGCTTCTACTTGACTAAGGACAGTGTATAACTCTTCAAAGGTTAATATTGAGCTCCCGATAACGCGCCGCAAATGCAGTTTTACTGACTTTACGCCAGCCTCCCAAAGTCCACCAAAGTGTGGAGCTGAAGGAGGGATGAAATGCCACGATATGCCATCTTTGGCCAGTTCGGTAGCGATGATATCGTTGTGAGTTTGTGCCATCACTAATCTATGCATATCAGTTAGGCACCGACGAGCTCCTTGGAAATTCGTCCCGTTGTCGCTGTATATATGTGCACACTTGCCGCGGCGAGATATGAATCTACGCAAAGCCGCAATAAAGGCATCCGTGGTGAGATCACTCACCAGCTCCAGGTGGATGGCTTTTGTAGACATACACACGAACAAGGCTATATAGGCTTTTGACGTCTTTGGCTTGCGACAACGGGACAATTTTATCATCAGTGGGCCGGCGTAGTCACAACCAGTGTTTGAGAATGGCCGACTCTGTTGGATGCGATGAGACGAAAGATCACCCATGATCTGCTGACTAGTAAGTCTTCTCTGCATGAAGCATGATTTACATCTGTGGATGATTTTGCGAATGAGGTTCCGACTGCCCAATATCCAAAATTGTTGTCGAACGAATGCAAAGGTCTCTGATACTCCAGCATGCAGATAACGTTGGTGAATATCTGTAATAATAAGGGAGCACACTGGGTTATCTTTTGGAAGAATAATAGGGTGTTTTATGCCATAGGATAAGCTTGCGTGTTTGATGCGTCCTCCAACTCGGAGTAATCCCTCGCTGTCCAAAAATGATGAGTACCTCAAGAGCTTCGATTTCGCAGGAAGTTGGTTTTTGGTACGCAGATGCTGGATGTCATCTTCGAAAGCATTGTATTGAACAAATTTTAAGATGGCAATCCTGGCCACTCGAATTTCTGCAAATATTAAGCCGTGAACAGCTCGATTATCGATATCGCGTCGACAGTTAAAGATAAACCGGAAACAGTATGCGACTATCCGTTGCAAGCGATACCAAGACGAAAGTTTGTCGATTAGGTCACGCAAGACATGTCCATCAACCGACGTGACGAGTGCATGCCTTGAGGTGACCCTTTCCTCGGTTTTTACGAATTCGCAATCAGATATAGTCGGAGAAAAGTTAGATGTAGGCCAATGGTTTTCTGGCAGCGATAACCATGATGGCCCTGTCCACCAAAGACTGTGATTGAAAAGGTCGGAAGGAGAAACACCTCGAGAAGCACAGTCAGCTGGGTTTGCCTCCGATGGAACATAACGCCATGAGTACCTCGGTACAGCCTCCAGAATAGCAGCAGTGCGATTAGCAACAAAGGTTGTCCAGCGACGAGGAGGTGACGAAAGCCAGTGTAGCACAATTTCGGAATCGCACCATGCGTATGTCCTTTCGATTTTGGTACTGATCGACGACTTTACGAGATTGAGCAACCGAGCTACCAAGAGCGCACCACAAAGTTCGAGACGGGGTATGGAGACAGGTTTGAGAGGGGCCACTTTCGTTTTTGCCGCGACGATTCTGATATTAATATCACCGGTAGCGGATATTGAGCGAGCGAAAACGACGGCAGAGTAAGCTAGCGACGAAGCATCTGAGAACCCGTGAAGTTCGATAGATAGCCCGGACGAGAACACATTCCGCGGAACACAAACTTGTTCAAACGATGGTAATTGTTCACGATAGTTCGTCCATCTATCATAGAGTTCGGAGGGTAGGGGATCATCCCAACCCAATCGCGATTCAGACGACCAGAGCTGCTGAAACATTAGTTTGAACAAAATAACTGAAGGAGCGAGAAGTCCCAGGGGGTCAAAAATCCGCGCTATTTGAGAGAGTAGCGTTCTCCTTGTTAACACGGCGCAAGGTTTGGGTTGAGTTACCCGATAAGAGAACACGTCAGTTGCAGGATTCCAGAACATACCTAGCACTTTGATGAGAGATTGTTCATGTTCAGGATCGACGAAAGAATACTCGCAGTCTTCACGACGTTGTTTCGCGAGTAGAGCCCAGCAATTGGAACTCCATTTACGAAGTTGAAGATTGGCTTCCGAGAGTAACGCGATAAGTTCAGATTGCAAATCTAACAGAGTTTCGATGGAACTCGAGCCTGTCATCACGTCGTCAACGTAGACGTCGTTGAGTAAAATTTTAGCAGCGTTTGGGTACTTGGACTGATAATCATCCGCGAGTTGTTGCAGAACGCGAACTGATAAAAATGGAGCCGACGCGGTACCGTAAGTCACGGTTCGTAGCCGATAGTGCTTAATTGGGTCGTTGGGATTTTGACGCCAAACAATACGTTGAAAGTCAGTATCGTTTTCGTGAACCCATATCTGGCGAAACATTTTGACGATATCAGCCGTGAAAACGAAACGATGTTGCCGAAACCGTAAACACACACCTATTAGATCGCGTTGAATTGGCGGACCAATTAGAAGATGGTTATTCAATGATTGTCCGTTGGAGTCTTTTACCGAGCCATCAAACACAACACGGAGTTTTGTGGACGAACTGTCAGGTTTGAGGACCGCGTGATGAGGGAGATAAAACTGTTGCGCAGGGTTTGTATTTAATTTATTGCGAGGGATTTCCTCCATATGTCCAAGTTCGAGATATTCCTGCATGAAGTTAGAGTAAAGGCGATGTAAGTCGGGATTATTTCGAAACCGTCGCTCCATTGAATGCATTCGTGAAACTGCAGACTGCATGGTATCTGCGAACTTTGGGGAAGGGGTTTTAAAGGGTAGAGAAACGACATATTTTCCGTCTGACGCGCGAGAGAAAGTTTTTCGAAAATGTTCTTCAGCTGGATCATTGATAGCATCACGAGCCTTATGAGGAGAAACTTCTTCCAACTCCCAAAACCGCTGAAGAAGAACATCTACGTCGACAGTGGTATGGAATGAGGATAACTCGATATTACAGTTATTTTGATTAAATAGCTCACCCGAGATAACCCAACCGAAAGATGTGTTTTGAGCTATGGGTAGGCCTTGTGGGCCACGAATTTGTTCTGCTTTAAGAACGGACCAGACTTTATCCGCTCCAAGCAGTATTTCAACCGAACACGAATGGTTAAAGCTAGGATCGGCTAGATCTAACTGTCTAATATACTCCCAAGTTGATACGTCAAATGATTTTGCTGGCAAGTTCGATGTTAATTTAGCCAGCACGAAAGCATCAACCGATAAATTTTCTGAATTGTATCGAGAAGAGAGATTGATGGATATACATCCTTTCGTATATCCAGCTTCCTTTGACGATAATCCCAACACTGGAATTCGAGCATGGGTTCGCGGAAGCCCAAGTCTTTGGGCAAACGATTCGGTAACGAAAGACGATTGAGACCCTGTATCCAATAGAATACGACAATCAATGAGCTGCCCCCGATTATCTTGAACTCTAGCGAGAATAGTTGGCAAAATGGTTTGCTGTCGAATGCTAGATTCAAGCGAATGGTTACTAACCAATGGGGTAACAGCTTGAGAAGTAGAAGGGGCCTCCGAAGAATACTGCTGCATCGAAGCAGGTGATACCGACAAGGACGACGTGGAAGGATTGGGATTTGGTAATGACGAAGAAAATTGTCTTTGATCATCTTGATGGAATAGCGAATGGTGACGAGCCTTACACACGCGGCACCGGAATGTGGATCGACATTTATTCCCCGTATGTCCAGATCTTAGGCAGTTAAAGCATACCGATTGAGCTTTTGTAAAGTTTCTACGCGAGGCAATGTCTAATGCAATAAACTCAGAGCACTGAGATAAACTGTGATCACCTTTACACATAAGACAACGTGAATTATTTTCTGATGGTTTGGCTAAGTGAGCTCTGATCTGACCCGATTGTTTCCCGCGCGATGTGGTTGAACGACTTAGTGATTGGCACGATTCCAAAGCGTCGCACCTGAGTTCCAAAAATTCAATTAGGTCGATTATCGAGCTATCATCGCGAGAGCCCACTTCGTCAGCCCACGCGTGCTTTGTCTCGTTATCAACTTTACCTAGCAACAGGTAAATAAGCCACGGATCGCGATTGTTTTTGTCGAGTGCACTGAGACCACGAATTACCTCATCTGCACCGTCTGTAATTCGGCGAAGGGTTTGTACATTAGAAACACTCATTGACGGAAGTGACAGAAAGGTTTGGACGAACGATTGCACGATAAGATTTACGCGGTCATAACGTTTCTCGAGTCTATCCCAAGCCTCAAGGTAGTTGCCATCCGAAATTGGAATGTGTTTGATGAGATTGGAAGCATCACCACACAAAAACGATTTCAAATAATGAAATTTCTGAGTTGAGGTCAGATTTGGTTTGCTATCGACTGAACCTACAAATAAATCTCGGAAGGATGGCCAATCCTTGTAATTACCGGAAAATGGAGGCACTATAATTGTCGGCAGATTGATTTTAGAACACGTGTTTGCCGAGGAATCAAAATTTTTGAGAAACGTGGTTTGTTGGTTAGCAAGACGCTCAAGTACAGTATCCGCAGAATTTGTTTTTTCCGCATTTAATCGATCGCGAATTGCCTTTTTTAAACCGGAATGAGCCTCGAAATATTTGGTTTCATATACACCGAAATCTTTTTCATATTCCGCAATTTCATTTTCCTCCACGTGCTTCAAACATTCGTAGTGAAGCGAAGAATATTCCGACCACGCTTCAACTACTCTGCTTAACCGAATTTCTAACATTTCTATATCGGTAGAGTCTTGAATAGTTGAAAGAAAGTCTACCGCACGAGTTAAACAAGCTTTTGCATTACCACGTTTTTGTTTTAAAGCATTCATTTCAATTTATGGTTTAAGTGAAAATCCCCAGTAAAATGCTGACTCAAACGCACCGAAACTCTTTGAAAAATTATAAAACGCGGTTATAATTTCAAGAGAAAATGTCACGAGGGAATTCTTCTTATAATTTATAAGGAAAAAATGTATTTTTCCCAATAAGCGCAGCACAATATTTCACACACGAGGATTTTCTGTATGTACATGCAAATATTATATGCGATACTATATAAAAGCGGAGATAACACCATGCACATGCAACGAAAAAATGTTTGATTTGCGATTAATCAATTTAGGATTTTCTATTTCACCCGATTCAATTGTTAATCCGGCTCGAAGGACCAGCTTTATGATGAGCAACGAACGAAAGATAAGGTATTTTAATTGCACCAAACTAAAGTCAAACACGATGATTAGAAACTAGGTTTTATATTACAAATATGGTTTTGTACAAAGATATACAATCAGGTTGTACTTAGCTTTCAACGATGTGGTGTCTGCAACGATCAAGATCCAAATGACAGAGAACTTGTAAGATCAAACATATAATTGACCATCCTTGTGCTCTCGCCCACTCACAACTTTCGCACAACAATAGAATTGTTGTTGTAACGTTGTGCGAACCACAGTGGACTATCGAACAAATGAGTAAATGAAGTTTGTAAGCAGACACGACATCGTTGACCATTAGATTAAGAGAACATTAGAGATTAAAGTGATTGATAACATAGCAAGAAACGAATGAGTTAATATATAACAAATAGCTAGGTATATAATATGTACATTTACTGTAGGAAACGAATTGAATGTAATTAATGATTGAAAACATGAAGATGAAAATACATATATATAAAATAAATAATTGTTAATCCCAAACAGGATCCATTACTGTTTGTTTCAACTCAACCGTATAGTGTGTGAATGATCGAATCATGTCGATTTGGACTTGTTTGTGGACTTTTGTTGAAGCCCTTACTTTTCTAGTCCTTAGACTAGACACCATTTTCACTATAGCCTCTCAATAAGGCATAATAATACTTTTCATTTTGTGTGATTGAAAGATCATTGTAATCAACGCTTTTATAGTTTTACTCATTGGCTATACGTGGCATAGAACAGTCATAGAACACAAATTGCAAAATACATACCGGAATCATCCAATTGGCCAAATCACCAGTAGCTGACACCTCCATAGCACCCAGAACAGTAAGACTAACGTGTCCACCGCGAATCATAGCGAAACTTTCATCTGAGCCAAAGAATGATGAACCTGGTATAATTGTAACACTTTCCTTGCCGGCATTAATCAGGTCGTGATCAACTTCGTCTTTAGTGGGGAATGGGCCCAGCCCAAGAATACCATTTTCAGACTGCAACATGACATTCATTCCATTTGGGATGTAGTTTGACGCTAGCACAGGGATACCTGTTGAAATAATCAACTTTAGCACAGGACACGTGGTAATCTCATTCCTACCGATTCCCAAGTTAGCGTACATGCCGTCGCTGAATTCCATTGCCACTCGCTTGGCAATACGTTCCCGAATAGCCTGACCAGCATCCGATGATCCAGGCGCGGATGGTGCACCATTTTCATCACGAATTCTCAGCCTTTCAATTCGTTTGCTATAGTTAGAGCCTTTGACAATACGTTGAATGTAAATTCCAGGAACATGAATCTCATCGGGTCCCAACGCACCGACAGGAACGATCTCTTCCACTTCAACAATCGTGCATTTAGCACCACGACACATTGGCGAGTTGAAGTTTCTTGCAGCCTTGTTGAAAACTGAAATGCAATACATTTATCGGAAACATGAGTGATTTCGAATGTTGGCCTAGAAATCTCTACTATTGGCAGTAAAAATGATTATTCATGTGAACTTACCAATATTTCCAAGAGGATCTGCTTTATGTGCTTTCACGATAGCATAGTCGGCCATAATGGATTCTTCAAGGACATATTTTTTTCCATTAAAGACCGCCACTGGTTTTGGCGGACTTTCGAGTTCAACTTTGCCATCCTTGCCGTATTTAATGGGAGCGCCGCCTTTTTGTATGAGTGTCGCATAACCCGTTGGAGTATAGAAAGCTGGTATGCCTGTGGTAACATATTTAAATTAAATATTGGATAAAAGTGCCTGTAAGTTTCACATACCAGCACCACCGGCGCGTATCTTTTCTGCCATCGTTCCCTGTGGCGTCAACTCGATTGATACATCTCCGTTGAAAAATTGACGAATCAGTTCATCGTTTTCACCCACATATGATGCTATGAACTTTGTAAGTTGTTTATTTCTGATGAGCAGACCAAGACCTACCTTGTCCACGCCTGTAATGAAATATTGTAATATTAAAAACTTGGAATATGATGTTTTCAGTGTCGCCCTACCTCCATTGTTTGAGACAGCAGTGATTTGTTTGATATTCTTCTTCAGAATAGCGTCAATTAATTTCTCTGGTATACCGCAAATACCAAAACCTCCGAAGAGCATTGTTTTGCCATCTGGAATATCGGCAATAGCTTCATCGGCACTGGCAAATATCTTCTTAGATTGAGTACCTGACGTTGAGTAGCTGGCAAAGAGCTGCAAATTGCATAAAAGTCAAACTTTAATTTTGAATGTTACGGCAAAACTATAATTTAGAGTTCATGTGTAATCGGTAAGGGCGGGACACATATTTCCGTAAACGAAATGACCTAATAGCTATCAGAGAAACCAACTGAAAAAACACCAAATCAAGAGAAACTTCTTTTATTTTAACTAACCCACTTTTACATAAATCATAGCCCTTCTTTGTCTATCCTTTTCCATCCCTTACGATGGGTTTATGATATTAGGCCTTTTTTATTATGCTCCTATGATCTGTATAGATCATTGATTTCCGTGGTTTACAACAAAAGTTGGATCTTGTACTTATTTTCTATTACATTTTTCGAGTCGGAGGATACTCATATTTTTCTTAGGCTGTCTCCGATTGACTGTGTCTTGTTCATATCTTTTTCCCGACTGGACACAGGGAGGGTTATGTGTTTCACGCGCATCCTCTGTCCGTTTCTACGTGACGCCCTGTAGCCTAAACAGCTTGACCGATTTTGAAGAGTGAAGTGTCATTAGATTCCTATTCTTCCCCGGAGTGTCATAGGCTAAAAATAAAAAAAGTTAATTTAAAAAGCCATAAAGGATATGGCTCAATACTCATATATTTGGTAGGCTGTGTAGGTAGTCTCCGATTGTCAATAAGTTAGGTATAGGTACTTGTATTGATCTTGTTCATATTCTTTTAATTATTTTGTTTGACAGTCAGTCGGTTTTTTTTAATTACCTTTTTCCTATTTGAATAGAACAACAATTTCATATTTAAACGTTATAAAACTTGACAAATATTTTCGATATGTTAAAGAGGAACCTTAGACAATCATTTCAAATATGAATCAAAATAAAAATACTATTAACTTAATGCTTTTGCATATCCTGATAATTACTTTATCAATTTTTATAGAGCTCGTATGAGTCAGACGGCTTTAGTATTTAACTTTTAATTCCTAATTTGTTTTTACCACTGAGAGATAGCATTCTCGTCATATTTTTATACCCTCCACAGGAAGGTGTATTCACTTTGTCATTACATTTGTAACGCCAAGAAGGAGTCACCGCAGACCTCATAAAGTATATATATTCTGAATCAGGATCACATTCTGAATCGATTTTACCATGTCCGTCTGTCTGTCTGTCTGTCTGTCTGTTGAAAACACGATAGCGCCCATAGGCGAATGAAATTTTTTGAAAGGACTTTTATCGTCAGGTTGGTATTGTAAATGTGCTATGTCGGTCAAGTAGTTCTGGTACCTCCCATACAAAACCAATATTAGACCCATGTGTCTCTCTGTCTGTTGAAAACACTATAGCGTCGAAAAGAAACGACCTCAGCAAGTGAAATTTTGTGAGAGGACTTATTTTTATTGTCGTCAAGTTGTTATTAAATATGGGCTATGCCGGTCAAGTAGTTCTGGTACCTTCCATACAAAATCAATTTTGCATGACTTGTATGCAGTTGAGAGTATCAAAGCATCGCCCAGGTCGATGATAACACTTTTACTTTAGATGCTACCATGAAGAAAGAAAATACAGATATTAGGCCATTTTATTATGCCCACATAATTTCATGAAATTAGAATTAATAATCTATATAGACGCTTATTGTGTTATACAAGTGGTATTAACCACTTCACAATAAAAAAAATATCTATGTTAGTTTACCCATATAACGGAATCGGTGTGTGACTTCGGGGGCGTATACTTACTTTATTTTGTCTATACTTAAAATATTAAGGTAGTTAACGGCATAACCCTAAACTTAAGGACTACTTTGGTGCTTATACATGCATAGGAGCATCATCCACATCTTTGCACACTTGAATCACAATGCAACAATGGCTGAAGTCGTAATTACAGACAAAATCAGGCCAAATGGTCAGACAGCTCTGAGCTAACCAGCACGTGAGATGAAAGCAGCATCTTGCTACCGATTTAATCCTTGCATTTTATTGCAAGTGAAAATGTACCACAGTCCACATTTGTCAGTAAGTCATCTCCTCTTCGTTGAAGTGCTTTTTATTGTTTTCGAAATGTGTTCGATTTGGTCTGCTTACTATTCACAATCTCAAAGTCTGATATTTTTTACCAATTCTTAAGCTACTAGCCCCTTAAACAGTACTTTTGTTTCAGATACGACCTCAACGATACATTCAACTTTTTTTCGCAAAATGTTGTGGCAAAAGCAGAATGCATACAGTTTAATTTTTTTTAAGTACATTAAACTATATTTAAAACAAAACAAACCCTGAAAACAATTATATTTTACGTAAAAAAACGCAGCAGCCGCAATCAAGAACAAACACATGCGGCCTTACTAATAATCAAACACTAATGTCTTAGCTGGTAGAGCATAATGTCGTTTTCCATTGGGCAAAAAGAAGCGTCGGAGAGAGTCCGGAATCGAACAAATCACTTCTGAAACCGTTCCACTGGCACAAAAAATACTCTTCTGGTGATTCTGAGAAGAGAATTTCGCTTCTCGATTTGAAGTCAGAATCCACTCAAGAAGCACTCACACAAGTGTAATTTATGTATCTTATACAAGTCAGCTGACAGCCGCCGTAGATTATTTTTTGGCATTTCACCAATAAGGTCAATGTTTTATTTCAGAACAAGGATTTTATTCTAAGAAAAGGAATATCAAAATCGCAAATTAATTTGCCCAACAGATATATTTCAAAGCTTATTATAAGCAAAAAACAAAACACAAAATAGGAAATGCACAAAATATCAGCTGATCTGTCAAATATCATATGCAAATCAGTAATGCCCTCTCCTTCGATCGGACACAATTTTCGGTACTTTTTAAAGTACACGTTCCTTTGCTTTCTAATACTTCACGATTGATTTATGAGTGAATTTGTGTCGGAACACAGCTTGTTAAGCTGATTATAAAAATCGATGCTTATTGATCTAAAGATTGAATCGTTAGTAAGTGAATATTTTTGAAAAAGGAAAAAAATAGCCGGCTATTTTGTTTTAGAATAAATTAATTAACTAACGTTGGTAGTCAAACGCGTGTTAAGGACCTTTAGCTTCCGTTTCTGAATTTCAATCTGCCAAGCAACGAAACGTGCTTGCAAAATCTTGTAATGACCTTTTAAAATTGTATAGCTCATATTACTTAATTCTGGAAACTTAGAAAGCGGCAAAATGTTAAATTCATTTAGAAAAATATAAACCCGAGGACATTTTTCTATACGAAAACTGTTATGAGTACTCCTCTATGAATTCACACAAAATAAAACAGAATTCTGTTTATCTTGAATTCGCACATACTACCTGTTATTGCTCCCCTAGTTCCTAAATTTATTATTTCGCGGGGATTTTTCTGAATGCTGACAATTTTTATATCTATATTTCCGCGAAGTCAACCTTTTTAGAACTTCTCATTTTCTGGGAATAAACTCCATTTCCGAAGAGCGTTTGGTTGCAGAAAAATATCTACCTGAGCCTCCTAAGGTAATGAGAGTTATAGAAAAATGTAGGTATTCGGGTATGAGCTGTCCAATTTTAAGTGAACCGGTATTTTATTCTCTTCTCGACGACTCTCTAAACTTATATCAAATTTATTTTTTACTACGTATGCACTCGTAACTAGCAAACTCTTAAAAAAGGAAAACCAATTAAAATGCAAGCGCTAGCGGTTAAAAAAGATACCAAACATTTCATTTAATGAAAATATTCGAAATATATATTGCAAGTGTTTAGAATTAAAACAAAAATGCAATATTTTTCAATTTCGTGCATGCATTTGTAAAAATTTGCCAACGAATAAGGTCCGAAAACATTTACAATTTACTAAAACTAGTTTATAATTGTAAACGTTCAGGCTGAACAAAAGTGTATTAAAATTCGCTCCTATTACGAAATTCCATACCACCATTTTTGGTGGTTGGGCAACACTCCTCTTGAAAATGACATTTAGGGAGGATTTATTTAGCTAATGCCCGAGATCAAAGATAATGGAATACAGAGATATATAACTTTCCAGTGGAAAGGCGGCTGCCTACAAGCTGTTTTCCCGTAAAATTCATGAAGTCATTGGTAAAGGGATTTTGGAAAGTGTGGAGTCTTTGCGTAAACTGCCAGACTAAAGTTGATTATTGGCAAGGCCGATGATGTTTTAAGATTCAGCTTCCACCGACCACCGCGAGGACACAAATACCGTACCGACGGCCAAAATAATAAATTCGCCAAGAGTCCGAGAGTTGAAAAAGGTGCCTAATACAAATAAACCAAAATAAAACAAGCAAACCTGAGCTAATAAAAAGAATATTAAAGTGCATAATCAAAGATGGTAGGGTGATTGAATAACTAACAGAATACTCCGCATTGGAAAAAGCAACAACATACCAAGGGGTACAGAGAATATTTCCTAAAATGGGATGTATGAGCAATGTGAGTTGTTTAACATTTTTGAGTATATTTTTTTTGGAGCCCGAAAGTCGCCAATTTTGTAAAAAGGGGGCGAAAACAGAGAAGTTTTGAGAAGTCGTCGACGGGGACCAGAGATGAAAACAGTAGCTAAACGGCGACTAACGTTGCCATTGGTAACGCTGATTGATATCCAAATGAAAGCAAACACAGACTGTGAGCTAATGATTAGTTTGGTATTTATATTAGCAATTTTTGGTCACGCACACTTTCCCATCAAATTAATAGGCAAGTATGATAAGAGCAAAACAAACAAAACTATCTCGAAGTTAACGTGTTAACTGTAAGGTTTCACCCATTTGTGATTTTACTGGTCCCCCGCAATAAAACGGACCTACCCCAATATAGATTAAATCAGCGGATGTTTTTCCAAAAAAAAAAACAATACCAACAGCGAGTAAAATAAAACACTGTTCAGTCGTCCAACTTTAATATAATCTATTCACCTGATAACCTCATAGTTTGGGCCGTTGACATTGTCAACTATACTGCCCGGGGCATAAAATAGGATGATACCATATGTGCTCTTATCAAACATACACATGATTTATAATAGTCCTATTGACGGAACGAGAATGAGTCTTATGTGACCACGAATCTGATCTCTGATGTTTTGTTTTTACAGATTCCAATATTTTTAAGCAGGTTCACGGCCTAGTGGTTAGTTAACTTGACTTTTACTTTTATGTCAAAAGGTCCGTCTACACCATGCGATATTGTTCATCGCATCTTTTGTTGTTTCCCCTTCCATTTGCCCTCGCTACTCATTGAACACGATTAAATAAAGCAAATGGTAAAAACTGTTAAAGCGAAAGAAGGAAGAAAATTGCATGGCATTTTTCGAACCCCTTTTTACTAGGTTACCATTCAAGCGGCATCGTAAGCTGTGGTTGGTTTTTTGGATCGTCCTGCTAGTTGGAGATGATACATGGGCTTGATTATTATTAAAAAAAGATTGATTTTTTTTCCCAATGGAACGCGAAAAGTGATTTAGATCAAAAAAAAGATTGATTTTGGAAAACGACAAAAGAAACTTGTAAACATATCTATGATAGATTCCTAACTTGGCTTGCGGAACATGTTTTTTTTATTGTTGTTTGTCAGATTAATATCAATGTGTTGATATGGAAAGTTGATCTTCAATTAATAATAACATTTCACATTTGCAATAATAAATCACTCCCTATGGGCCGCGGGCTTATACCCCTAACTAACCAACCACTTGCTTCAGTTCCATATATCATGATCTACATAGTATTTATTTAACGTACGGGGTACGGCCATCGTAAGAGTGAGCAATAGTATATAATACAACACAATCCAGAATGCTCACAGCATTAGTATGTCACATTCACATGGGAAGTTTTAAGCACTTCACAACGTAGGTATGTATAGGTGTATCAGTATCCACATACCTTGTATCAGCATCATTTCGTTACGTATGTATGCATTTAATAGTACCTACACAGATTTATGTATATTTATACATTTTTGATGTACATACACATTTGTATTATTTTCTTCAAAAATACCTTGGTACAAAACCAGTTACAAAACGATTTAGCATAAATAAAAATTGTATCATAAAACGTATTTAAGTTTTGTCGCAATAAATGAAAATTTGCTTGTTTATTAACGATTTAATCTTTATAGGTATATGAAGCTAGATAAAAGGCAATGTTTTTGTGTGTGGCCTATACACTCTACTCTAAAACTATTCGGTACTCGGCCTATTTCGCTAAAAAAATAACAAATTGCTTGTAATACCGGCAAGGAAGTGTTTAGAATTCCGGTACAAAAAAAAAACAAGATAAATGCATTGTAGGATTGAAAAATGATGTTTATCAAACGTATTTGGTAACAGCTGAGAAGTTTAAGTTAATGGCAATTCTGCGATTTTTAACAATATTTGAACAAAACACTACTCTTGCCATTAAACCAATAGGAACGAAATGGCGGGATTTGAAAAAAAAATAAGAGGGCCAGTGGCAAGAGGATTGCAGTATGATTTGTCTATGCACAGCACAGTAAAACCGTTAAGCTAAAAACACAATCGACATAACTAATAATAAAACCCTAATGTCGACGATTGGTTGGTTGCCATTGCCAGCTCTTAGACCGTATGACACTACATTTTTTCCTCATTGAAAAGTCAGCGGTGTGTAAAAAAGACTGGAAGTGTTTTACGAAAGGCGTAGCAATTGTTTGCAAAGCAGCCAAAAATTTTAAACGAATTTATTTTCAAATAATCCTGAAATGTCAAAAATAAAAACTGCCAGCAGCTGAAAAATGTAATTTGAACCATTTTTAATGCATTTTCTTTTTCGACATTTCTACATTTATAAAGTTGGTGTGTACGCTCTCACTCATATCGGGAATTTTCGTTATAATTTTTCGTACTGCTCTAGTTTCGTTTTTAAAGCCTGAAAAATGCAAACAAAATGTAGTGTCATACCTACGGGCTTTAGTAAAAATGCACAGCATTAGTCAAACTGTACAATTAAACAGTGCTTGCAAAAGTATTACATATTAATATATCGATTTTCTTCAATAATTTACTGGCTATGACAGAAAGAGAAAACGAAAATGTGTGCTCGCATCTATCTCTCTTGCCTCTACAGTAATATACGAAACGAAACGTAACTCTCTCTCTTTCTATCTTCACTTACTTATATCTCTCACTCTCAACTTCCGCTCGCAATTTCCGTAACGCTTTCGTGACGCATTCATTACCCCCCAAGTCAAGCGTGCCAAAAGAAGTATTACTTCAAAAATTGTATAGCCTATACAGGGTCTTTCATTATCGACATGACAACTTCAAACTTTCAGTGTGAACGCACCCTTAAACCAATTACCGAACTGTCAAAATATTCAGTAAAATCAACATTTTCATCATGGGGAAGTATACGAAGGAACGTTTAAAACTAATTAAAAATTTACTACCGGAATTCCGAGTCGGTGGTCGGAACTTTAAGAGCGTGACCGCCAATTTTTGGCCGTAATTATAGTACAAGTAGACAAGCAATTCATAGTCTAGTGAACAAAATATGCGTTAATGGACAGGTGAGAACCTGTCATCTTGAAAATTACATTTAGACAGGATTTTTGTTAGCTGATGCCCGAGAGAAACATGGCTTTCCCAACATTAAAATTTGACCAGAGTCAGCGATTATCTGGGAACTATATTTGTTTAATGATAAAGAGTTTTGAAAAGTGTGGAGCCTTTGCGTTAACTACTTTAACTATCACACTATTATATAACACCCAATAGGTATTTACCCCTCATGATTTGCATAAACTAAGTGGGTATGTACCTATTTAATCCTTAGTTATAGATGCCGATCTGTACCTTAAATAGGTGGCACAGGCCGTTTTATATAAAGCTTAGTAAGCTGCTCGAGCTAAATTTTCGCTCCCATACAAAATTCTCTCCAAAATTTAGCTGAGCTAAACTTAAGCGAACCCATTTAGCTGAGTGGTACGCAGCTCGAGCTAAATAATCAAACTCTTGATTCAGAATGTACTTCATGTGTCTGTCAAAATTTAGCGTGCCCATTTAATGGGTCGGCACATTTACTCAAGCTAAATTGTGACAGATCGTTGTGTAATTGTTGTTCTGTTACGGAAAATATGCAAGCATGAGCTTTTTTTTCAGAATCAGAAATAGTTGAAATAAGAGAAAATTCAATTTTTTGAAGAAAGTTATTTCAAAGAACAGCTGTTTTCTGTGACACTTATCCACGGCGTACTCCCTCTCAAAATTTAGTTAGGACTTTAGCTGATGTTTGGAGAGAAAAGTTGGAGACCAGAAAAAATTTAGTTTAGCTCGAGCAGCGTACTACGCTTAACACGAAAAAATGTGGTATCAGCTCATGAAGTCTGGCGGTAATTGATTTGAAACGGACTATGCCGTATAATTATGTTACTAATTTATTATTCAACGTGAAACGTGAAAATGTTATTAAGCGATATTATAACTCGAGATAAACCGCCAGCCGGCAGGTAACCTTCTCTGTTATCAGATAAATGCAAAATTGTTTACACAACTTGCCCTTTTATCGAAGTAAGTATAGCTAGGTACGTATAGGTATCTACAGTCTAAGATGGATATAAGAAACACTAATAACTATAAGAACGAACCGCTTAAAAGAAACGCATGTGGACACACCGTGTCCCTGTGTTTTTTATACTTGTTCGCATAAACGAACAACTCGGCCAAATTTTTTTTAATTTTGGAGGTTTCTTATCATAGACAAACCATATGATTTGTCTATTTTTCTTATATCCGCCGTGGCCTGTATCTATAAATGTATACATCTTTGTTATCCTATAATTTTTTCTTATTTTATTTAAAACTGCGTGTAAATTGTGCGAATAAGTATCGGCGGACCAATTGTTGACACTATCGTGATTATCAGTTGACAACAAATTATTTTCTCCGGGAGTAAGAAAGAAATATATAACCTCTCAGCTATTTTTTTAACCGCCTTAACAATAAAAATAATAATATGATTAGAAGACATCTAGGTATGTAGTATGTACCTGTAGCTGTCATCTAAAAAGCTCCAACGAGCAACGATTGTAGGTTTCATAAATTAGGTATCTCACAACTACGTACACACTCAATATTTATATGCTATAAAATAAGTAAATTTGATAATCACATTTACTCCTAGTCGTTTCCCAAAATCCGATGGTTTCTACTCGTCACCCTGTAACCGAATCTAATCAATTCGCTAAACCCAATTTCCTAAAAGTACTTTAACTGCTTACAGTTAGTACGTAGACATGGATGTGTGATTGTTTTGGCAATTAATTCTGTTTATCCAGGAACATGTTTAGAATATGGAATACCCACGTAAATTTATTATGTGTCATTGCCACCTGATGCTGATGTTATTGTAATTGTAAGTTCCTAATTGCGAACTTACACGCACAATGCATTCATTGCACTTAAATGTGCTCAATCTGATAGGTGTCAGTGTCAGGGTTATATAATAGAACATAGAAGACTGGTCCCATGTTCAACCGATTATACTTCTTATTTTTCGTTCTCACCTTGAAAGCTGGTGATTTGCTCCAGTCGATAAGGATATGTTTTTTAGCTTGCGACAGGAACATTTTGTATTTGTATATTTGACTAGTTCTAAGTTCTAACACTACACTTCACAATAGAAAACAATCGCGGGTGGACAATTCGGATGCGTACTAAAATATTTTAGGGCCCACTTGCAACCGTAACCAAAATCCACAACGTTCTAATAACAGACTAACACTGAAATCTGAAAGATCTGAGTTTTCTATCACTGTTTCTATTCACTCCACGCATATAACACTGTACAATATAATATTGAACCTGAGCAAAATTAATCGAAAAAAATTAAATTAAGCAACTCGAATCTCGAAGTTGTTGGGTTTGGGTTATTTATGAAAATAAATTCGCATTAGATCTAATTTTAGTTATTTATTTTATTTTGCTTTCATAGTTCATTCGTTTTTTTTTTGCAGCTGACACTGACACTGACAGAAGACAGAGTATTCAAGTACTCTCACTAGCGAGAGTGAGAGAGCTTTCAAATTGAAGTGTTAAAATTTGTTTTGTTCATCGGTTTCTCTTCGTATTCGTTTCGTATCCACCAATTGAGGCTGGGCGCTGGGGGCGTTTAGCTCGAATTTGATATTGGTATAGTATAGTAATTAGTACTTACCTACCCCACTCCCCGTCCACAAACGAAAGAAATAGGATCAGTGATGCCAAGTCAAATCTTACTTTTTATGTCCAAATTCGAAAAAAAAATGTGTTGGGCTAAGCGTGCTCAGATCGTTCTGATGTATTTATGAAACACACTTGAGCACATAGCTGTCATTTGTAATAAATATATGTATAAATTGAATATTTATTAATTGTTATTTATTAAATCGAATAACCTTCAGTTCCACACCAACAAGGTTCATCCGTCATTTCAACTATTTTGTATATCCTGTTTTTTTTTTCCTGTCAAATGCGACTGTAAGTGTGTTGTCAGCATTTCACTCAGCCTGCTCAGTCAATTTATTCTGAGCTCATAGAGCGCGCTCTGATTATGCTCTGAAAATAAAGCTCAAATTTTGAGCTCTGATGTGTCTGAGCTAAAAAGAAACACGAGCATTTTGATAACTAATAACGCCAAAAGTTGCAACTAAGCAAGGTTTAGCATCACTTTGCATGTATTCCTATCATTTAACCCTAGAAAGATAATCATAAAATAAAGAGCGTAAAAGATAATCATACGTCTCATACGCCAATTAGTGTATTTAATTAAACATATGAACTTCTTATTATTTATAATTAATTTAAATAATTATATAGATACTATTCAAAATAAATAAATTAATGATTTTTTTATATATAGTGGAGACAGTCAACGCGCTGCGGTTTAGAATTTAAAAGTTATCACATAATTGTCCTGCGCCATACGTCTCGTGGACGTGGATTATCTTTCTAGGGTTAAAGCGTGTACAGTGATTTAGCATCACTATTAGTTCATTCAAGTTGTAGCAAAAACTTCGGTGAATTAATGTTCATCCCGTAACGAACTGTCAGCTGTTTAATGTTTTCGTTTAGTTGCTCATTGCATTTTTTGTCTGTGCAAAATAAACAAAGAAAACATTTTTTCTCGAATAAATTCTGCATTTAGATATGTCTCGAGTGCATACAAATAATTATTTTACAAATTCATTCAAATAGTTGTGGTTCCTATAGTAAATTCATTCCAATATTCCATAATTGTAATATGACAATGGCGGTTTACTGTAATTTTCGTCCAAAAACACCCGCAATTAGCAGTGAAAAATTGTGAAAAAAAAAAAATAGAAATAAATTTACAATCGCTTATCGGCTAATACATATGTAACCCTTATTCAAGCACTTTGTTATTAAATCTAAAAATAAACAAAACTTTTATTTTAATTGGTATTTGTATTGATATACGCAATTGACATTGGCTGCGGAAGACATCTCCATCGGTATCATTCTCAGCTCAGTTAGAATGTGCAGCTTCGGTGTTCAGTGCTAGAGCGAACTACTGTTTATTACTTTAGTCAAATATGAGATAGCTATTTATACATAAATCTATGTGAAATTGTAAATGATAATAAATTAATTGATAGCAAGAGGAGAGAGATAGTGACTATCTGGGATGAGTATAGAGCTAAACCGAAGAAAAGCTATGCATACCAATTCTTCCAATCGAACTGCACTTTACATATCAAAAATTGGTAATCTCGTATTCGATTAGCTATTGCAACAGTGGATCCTTCTATCAAGATGGACCAGTCACCAGAGCAATTGTTAAACGAACTCCAATCGCTATGGGCAAATTATTTAGAAGAGGATAAAGATATAACAAAAAAGGTTTGACAGTACTTATTTGTGCCTGCTGCATTATAGCACTTAAATGATTTTTTTTTCCTTTAGGAGGAATCGCTAAAGCTGTTTCTCTACAAATTTCAATTTGCTGATTTGGAGCTGTCATCAAGTGAATCCACAGGAACCACTACGTACGTTTTTTTTTCTTTTTTAACAACGCAATTTAATTATCAAAACATGAAAAATATAATTTCTGTTACATTTGAGTGCGAAAGACAAAAATTCGTTTGTTTATTTATTGTTTATAAGTAAAGCTTATCAATTTTAATGACCTGATACAATTGGATTCTTTTCAGTTTTGTTAGCTCCGTTCTCGAAGAGATTTGTTCCTTTTTGTTGGAGAGGGTGCATGACATCATTAGCAAGTCCCATTTGTTTAATTCCCCGCAGTCATTTGATGCTGATAGTGAAAAACTGGATCCGCCGAAAACTGCAAACGTTTCTAAATTGCTCAAAGACAAACACAATTTTGCTCAGGTAAGCAGGTTGTTCACACTGTTCGTTAGAAATACGGATAAACGATTTGTACAGATATTTGAATGTTGTGAGTAAAGTACCTAATCTCTTGATTTTAAGTTATATTACAGAAAATAGTATACGATGGAAAATTTTATGAAATACAACATTTTGGTTTTGATTTCGTTTTCTTTTTTTGTTTGTTTCAAATCGCAATAGACAAGATTGTAACACATTTCTCTAGCAAGTACTTTTCGCTTTGTAATGAATTTGCTGCAGTCTTGAAAGTAATTTTTCTAACGAAGTCCTTTACTCATTGCGTTCTCTCCCTTTTCGCTGTGTCCTCATATGATCTGGTGCATAGAAGCCATTTTCACATGCACTGCAAATGCATGTGAAAGTACCTATTTTTACTTTTCTTATGTACTGCGGGCTTAAATCGCAGTAAATAAAACCAGTCATATACTAATTTACACGTTTAATCAATTTTTCTTACTCATCTACAGCTTATTCTTAGGGCTCCAAGTGACTGTAACAAAATCGTGGCCCTGCGTACTTTCCTTACTCATGAAATCGGTCATCACATTTTATATTTTCTGAGACGCGTTAATATTAAGGTGAGTTGAAAATATTACACACAAAATTTGTACAATGCGTTCTACTGTTCCGCATAAATCTTATCTTCCAGTTGTTGGCATCTCAAACCAGTCTCTGTAATCTCTGCATCAATTTGTTTCCTAATTGCCAATGGGATGATCACTTGGTTCAACTCAATGATACGAATTCGATAGATGAATTCGTTGACAACCTCCTGCTCCATCAACGTCTGAAAGTAATACGATCACGTGACTTTACCCAATCATCGGAAATAAAATGCACTTTCAATGCAAGTGAAAAGCAAAGCAACGATTGCCTTGAACTTGATTTCGACAAATACGCACAACAAACAAGGACAAGCGATGAGATCGCACTTGTGCTCATTGACTTGCTAGTTAAGTGCATTGATCTTGAGACCGATATGGTTGTAAACGACCAGCAAATAAGTATAGTTTGTTGGCGGTTTGCTGTGGAAAAGCTCGCTGCCGATGGAGATACATTTGGTTGCAGTAAAAATGCGGAGATAATTAAATGCAAACTGTTAGGTCTTATTGGAAAATGTTTCAACCACTTCTGCTGGCAGGGCGATAATTTGGCGGCATTAGACTTAAAATATTCAATCGACAAACTAATGAATGCTCTGCAGATTACTGCAGATAGTCAAATAGTCTTTGGAATCGTATACCTCATTTTTGGTCTCCTTAATAATGTGATTGCTCTATCGAATGGAAAACTACACGATGCGTTAAAATTTATCGACGAAGACGCACTGGACAAATGTGTAGCCGCACTGACAGGGATGCTGATGGAGCCCCCTGAAGATGTCGAACCTCTCTTTGGATCATTGATTAAGGTTCTTTTAAAAATCGTCGACCATCTTAACAAAGCTCCCTCGAATAAGACGAAAAAAGTTCGCAAGCGACTAAAAGGCATCCTCCAGTTGCACTGTCGTCGAACTAACTTTCCGTGTTTCTTTCAGAAAATACTTCTCAACATTTTGGAATACCTTAAAAATGATTTGCAAGACTACGTAATTCGTTGCCTACAGCGACACGGCGTGTGTTGTTGCCTCTGTAATACAGATACCATGAAAATTCTTTTTAGCAAGAAAATCGCTAAGGATAATCGAAAGCTCGCCTTTGGTTTTGTACACAAGAAAATACTCAACGTGGTGCTGTTGCGCAACAACTGCGCAAGTTGTGAGTACAAACTGAAGTCCGTTGAGTTTCACAAAGACATCTTCGAGCTATACCAAACGAATTTTTCTGCGGTAAGCGATATTGACGAATATTACAGCCTGTTGAAGCATCTCAAACACATATCCCACTTGGTCAGCTACGACATATCAAGCGGCATTTTGGCCAACATTGTTCTGCCAATTTTTCGAACTCACAAGCAGCCTTGTCCGAACAACAACCAGGTACTGGCCGAGTGTCTGAACATATTCATAACATATCTGAGTGACGTGAGACTGATTAAAGCATTTTACAACGAGGAGAACATAACACATCTCGACGATTTAATGCATCGACCCGAATTTACTCGGTCTGTTTGTGATTTAATAAAGATAGGCATTGAGAATGCCGCCTTTCTAGGCGATAACAGTCAACAACAAGTAGTGCTGAGTAAGCGTCTGATATCACTCCAACTGAATGGAACTGGTACAGCGACGAAATGGTTCAACGGTATGCTGAAACAATTGAAATGCGATGAGTTGCTGTGGCTGGAGGACCAAGATGAATGGATTGAGAACGACGAAATCAGCGCATTGCATATTTTACACATAGCGTCGAGGCATTGGTTTCTCACCTATCAACTCGTAAAGAGTAGTCCGCAATTTCAGATTGAGTTCAAAGAGCGCTTTGGCCCAACTGATCTTATGAAGCTGGTATGCAATGCACTAAGTTGTTTCTTGCTTTATTCCAAAGAAGATGAGATGACGCAGGAACCGCAAACACCTCACGATGAGTTTATGCCTTTGCATAGTCTTCTGTCATCCTCATCATCTGTACAAACATCCATGACTACCTCTGACCTGACAAGTTTCGATGACGTTGTCAAGTTCTACAGCGACATTGAAATAAAGGGATTTTTAGGGAGATTGCAAACCAGCAAATTAGACGAAAGTATAGTTCTATTTGATATTCGAAATCAAAACATGCCGTCATCATGTAGAGCTGATGCAGAACTACTGCATTCATTGGACAAAACTGTTTCACCACAAGACCAAAAGAGTCTCCTCGGGCGCATATTTGGCTTCATTTTCGGCTCTCGATCAAATTCTACCAACAATTTTGAGGACTGTACAAAGGCTCAACAAAATACCGCATCCTATTTTCAGTGCTTATGTGAACCTGGCGATTGTAAAAAGCTCTTGTTGAAGTTATTCGAATCGACCATGGCTGTGTACATCAGAGAGAATACGGAAAACGGTAAGTACATGTTATTTGGAAGTAGTTTCTTTGTAACGACTGTGTAATCCGGTTATTGCTCTCTGTTGCATGTTTGTTTTCTTCTGTTGTTAACACTTAAATAAGCTCAAAGTAAAACACACAGTCGAATCGAAGTTAACTATACATAGAACAGTACGAAGACGTATCGGAGATTGCGATTGACTAAGCAATGATGAAAATATTTTCTGAGGAAACTTATTAGTACAATGTCATCAATTTGCATGGTTAAATACACCACAGTTGTTTACTTGTAAGTTTTTCATCCTATTGAATGGAAAATGTTGCGCATAAGGTGCAATATTCGGTACAAATGTAAAGTGTAAAAGTGCTGTACGTTTTTGATCACATATTTTTCTAAATTAGACGATTATTAGTTAAACGATTAGACAGTTCCTGCTCACAATGAGCTAAGAGAGCACCGTAAATTGTTGGTACATGAAATTATTTTGCTATAGCAAATCCATTAGTAAGTTGACTTTGATTTTCTATTACGAGGAGGTGAACATACCGGACTACGATTGGTAGGGTACCTAAGAATTGAAAACATGGTTTCTCAATTTCAGCTACTTCTCGTGGTGGTTAACTGCTCATATAATGTTAGACAAATGCCAGAAAAATTAACGTCGATAACCATTCTGTAGTATTATCTAATCCAATGGAACTGAAACAAAAACTGAAGCTGCAAGTTAATCGGCTGTGACTGCAGGGCTTTTAAGACAATACAGAAATATTGTTGCGATTATTACGAACTCATAACTACTATTTTTCAATTTTGATCTAAAATAGTATGAATTAGATTCAAAGACGATATACATTCGATTCCCAGTCAGCTTGCTCCCTACTCTCTTCTGACAGCTCGATATACAACAAGCAGCCGCCAGTTTCGTACGCGATATTGATTGAGCTTCCATTTAAACTGGTCGCGCCACATTATGTAAGGCCTTCCTTTAGCACGTTAGCTCTCTATTGTATGGAAAACGATTCTTCTGGCCGGAGCAATTATGTTCGTTCACTCTTTGTATCTTTGGCATATAAGCCGTACATTTTGGACAGCATCTGCGGTGCTTTACAACCGTTCTACTATCATTGCGCTGATAAATAGTCACTTAAAACAACGGAAACCGTTTTCACATGCCTTTACTCTTGAATTTTATACAATGAAATTTTCGTTGCTCGAAAAAGTGGTGTGCACGTTGTTGTGCCTAGTAACAGCGATTGTTAAGAGTAGTTATTCGCTAATGTCATTGCTGGAGTTCACCGCAGAGCTTGGTCAGACAATTTTCTTTACTACTTCAAAATTATGTCAGTCGACTGTTTCGTTCCGGGTTACGCTTACGATTAAGGGCCGTTTGCTCATACGACTCTTAACGATTTAGTTCTACTTTAATACTTATAGGCTACTTTATTTTAGGGCGTAAACTGTCACATAAGAGTTTATGTGGCACTTAATACGCTATGAGTCGTATCAGCAAATGACGTTTCTCCACTCCCCAAGTTCTTCGGTTCCTTAAATCGGAGTATGCAAGGAGTTGAAAAGCTTCGTACCACTCATTCAAGTATGATGTTAAAGAAATTGCATGAAATCGCATCACACTGTCATAACCATCGTCTCACAAATGCCTTATATTGATGATTAAAGTCTCCCCAACGTCATACTACAAGGTGGGCCAAAAGAAGTCATCCGATGTTGTTTGGCTCTCATTTTTTTTTTTAAATGGAAAACTTCGATTCTGTTTTTTAATTATGTTTATTTGAGTCTTTAGAATTTTATTGGTCAAGTCGAGAAGATGATATCGGCCAAATGGGCGCCGTCACAATTGATTGCCATACGGGCTCGTTTTATGGCATGTTTCATCACTTCGGCGAGAACTTCGGGCGACAGATTCTCGCACTTGTGTCGAATGTTGTCCTTGAGGGCTTCTAAGATCTCAGGCTTGTTCACGTAAGCACGAGTGTTCAAAAAAACCCCACAAAAAAAAGTCTGGAACGGTTAAATCGGGCGATCTTGCGGGCCAGTGCAAGTCGACAAAACGAGAGATGAAGCGACCCGGGAACGCCGCCTTCAGAATATCGGTTGGGGCTCCGGCAGTATGTGCCGTAGCTCCGTCCTGTTGGAACCACATGTCCTCCAGTCCTAATTCGTCCAATTGCGGCAAAAAAAAAAACTCGGTAAACATGGCCCTATAGCGCGCACCGTCCACTGTTGTCGTTTGACCAGCGGCGTTCTCGAACAAAAATATCCTCGTCAACAGTGGCGATATTCTCGGTAAAACGGGCGCCCCGTGGCCGGCCACTCTTGGCAACGTCTCGTGTGGTCCCATACTCTTCAAGGTTGGTGGCCAAACGGCGTAGTGTTTGCGCAGTCGGCGTCGGGCGGCCGTGGAATCGGTGAGACGGAATTCGCGCTGCGCCAACACTACAGACGAATTGTTACGCAAAAAAAATAGACATGATTATTCCGCGTTCTTGGGGAGTGTATCGCTCCATGGCTTGTTCACTTGTATTCTACATCTGTCTAGTCCACAAATGTCAAAAGAGATTTGACATTGGCGGCCATTTGCAAAAATAAGAGCATCTTCCTTCTTTTGGCCAATTATGGCTGCAGGCAGAGTTCAAAGCAGAGACAATACTGACAATACATTATAATAGTATGATTTGTCTCTGGTTCAGGGGACTACAGAGGGTGTAGTTGTCCGAAAGTATAGGAAGAAAAAAATAATGATAAGATTTTATTCATTGGGAATATTTTCAATTCGGATGATTTAATACATGCTCGACTCCGTCCAGCTTTAAGTCAGTTTTGGTGCCAAGTCATGCCTTACGAAACTGTTTCCTTAAAGCATCCAATATAATACACTAAGGTCGCGACCACCAGTTTTTTGTACAGTATTGTCTATCAAGTGTGACAACAACGATGAGAGAAATCTAACAGACAAAACAAATAGTGTTGCAAAACACACAAATATTCTTACTTTTTAAATTGTATTTATATTTGGCAAGCAAACACAAACAAATTTAAAATCACTTGTCTCTCTTTTCGGCTAAAGGTTATTTTATTTTCTGTCCATTGGGAACAAATACTGTCACTAATACCTACGTCATTCGTTTGAAAGTTTGCAAGAGATGAGATACACGTACGCAGCTGAAGGAGCTGCCATCCCAAGTAGCGTGCGAATACTATTACAAAAGCAGATGAATCTTGCCTTGTTGTTTTTCCTAAGTCACGAAAAATCTGAGATCTAAGATCAAACTTGATGGTCTCAGTTGGAGACGACATTGGAATCGCCTACTTTTTCAAATGCGAACGATTCTTCGTATTCGAGATGACCGCATCGAATTTATTTAGTAGCCGCCACCACAAATAAAGTTTTTTGTTATATTTTTACTCGAAGTAAAATCAGTGTTGTATATACCGATTGTGAATAGGTACCCCAATCGATTGTGAATAGGTACCCCAATCGTCTTAAGAAAATGACTGTACTTCAGGTTTCTGAATTTACTTTTATATGCGTTGGTCCGTTGGTCTTATAATAGAAAACAAAAAAAATGTAAGAAAAACAAAGTTCAACCACATCGTACAAATCCAATGACAAATGAACAGCCCGGCCCCACATTAATGTTTTGAGAATTTGCCGCAAACACCTCAATCATTACAATGCAAACATCTTTTACGTTGCACTCTTTACCCTTCCTCATTATTCAGTTTTTCTGTTTGTATTTTTCCCTCGCCACAAAAAATACCACAGCCACATGCGCGTACCAATCCCCAAGAAGCCATACAAGATAAGTTCAACCTACGACAATATTCGTTAAAGTAGATTCAATTTCATTTTCTGTTACCTCCAGTTCATTAGGAATCCTCTTCTCAGTCAGTAAGTAAATTCAGATTGTTGTGGTGGTGTGTGCAGTCAAAGACAATCGTAGCTCTATACTGTTGTTGTTTAATCTTATCTGATGCTCAATCTGTTGGTGCGATAATAAATGTATTATCACTATTGCGCTTGAATCTAACCTCTTCATTGTATTTAATTTTGCTTAAATCTCTAACAAAAGTTCCATACATCTCTTCTAGTCACAGAGGCAATGCAGAATAATTTGAGGAAGCTCAAGGCGATTATCCTATCACGCGCGTCACGGGATTGGAGTAAGGTGGACCGCAGCACCACAGCAGTAACTCTTGCCCTGCAATCTCTGTTGAAAATTGCCGAACTAACTGGCGCGTTTGGGAACAAGGATTCACATCCACCTGCACATCGAGATGAAAGCGGACATACGGCCAGAACTGGGGGTGGCGCCGATGAACCAACGTTGTGCTCAACTGAAAGCGAAGGAGATTACTATTCCACTAGGGCTAGCCTCATATGCGCTGATAGTGAAGTCGATTTCAGCGAGAACGACACAGAAGAATTTTATTTAACAGCCGATGAAGGCTACGAAGCTGATGGGGAAATTCCCGGAATGTCCGAAAGTGAGGAGGAGATCGAGGAATTGTGGACTCCATTTACGCCGGCCTCGCGCTATCGCACACATATGGTGCACAGTGGCATTTCTCGAATTGTCGTAGATGTCCTCATCGAACTATCAACGAGGTGTGCTGAGAATCCCAGTGCAGCATGGGCCAGTAGTTTAAGTCAACTAGCGGCACGGCTATATGTTATCCGAGAGTTTCTGGGAGGACCTTTGTTTATTCTTTTGGGATTCGCTCCACTTTTGCGGAGTAATGATGCGCAATTAAGAGGTGAGTCAGAAAAACAAATAAACTATGCTTTACTGTACATTTTTATTTTATTAGAGCTGCAGCAATCAATACTGGATCTTGTAGTTGACTTAAATTCTCCAGATGTGCTTTCGACATATTTTAGTATTTTAGCATCGAGGAGTCCCCCAGTTGATATTCTAATTAAGTACATGTCCTATATTTGCTCTAGTACTTTGAAAAAGCAGCCCAGCGTGGAGCTGGTGTTTCCCATGTTAAATGGTAAGTTATATTATTTTGAGTTGGTGCTTCGTATAAAGATAAAACTCTTTTAGATGGAAGGTGTGTATCGTCCAGTGATCCACTGGTGGCAGAGCAGGTCGAAAGGGTCCGCAATTATCACCTTTACAACCACGCCAACACGCCATTTCTTAGATCGGCATGTGTTCTACCGATCACTCATGCAAAGCTGTGGGGAAACGACGGCTTAACCGTTTCCATATGGATGCAAATGAAAAGCAATAAACATCATAAGAGTTCCAGCCAGATAATCGATGATGACACAAAAATGTCGTGCGACGACAGTGTGGTAGGTACGCATCATATTAATCTGGTTATACGGCTCATCGCGTTTTACTTGTAGCGAACCCATCTTCTTTCGATTGGAAGCAATCAAGCCATGATAAGTGTCTACATCAATGGGAACATGAATTTAGTCTTCGAAACTAGCAGGCCAAATGCTGAACTCTCTCCGAAGAATCCTTGCAATGAGGACACGAATCACTCGAATTCTTTCACAAATAAGGAAAACGTTCCTTCGAATGTGTCACCGAACCATGCCCCTTCACCATTTCGGAATGCATTAAAGCAAACCAAACTTGTCATTCTTAACAGTTTCAACCACATGCATTTGTTCAATGGGCACGGAGTTGCTGATGGATATTTCGAGGGCTCCAGCGTGGAATTGAAGTATTTCCGATTATGCAGAGCCAAGTGGACACATTTATGCTTTGCAATCGATCTGGCATCAGACCGTTTTAATTTAACAGTAATTGTGGATGGTTTGGAACAACATTTAATAAGTTTGCCTTTCCGAAACGTTCGTAATCTCACAAGGACATCGACATTTCAAATACTCTCCCTGGGGGATAGTGTGCCCAAAGTGAATTGCGATGCCTCCCGATCGACGTTGGACGGAGTAATGGGTACACCACTAAAGTTTTCCATTTCGAATGTGATTTTGTTTAATCGCAAAATCGCTGCCAGGGAGATTGTTCAAAATTTGACAGCTATGGGACCAGATTTTATTGATTTGACACATTATCAGGTGAGTGTGGTGTTGTATTAGGATGACTGTTGTTTAAACGCTTGTGTTTTGGTCTTAGGTTGGAGCGTGTAAGCCAAACTTTGGATATTTAAATCTAAACAAATCATACAATGCTAGTGTGGGGAATTTTCACGAAGCAATGAAAGTGCTGCGTGAATCAAAGTTCTTTACATATTCAGCAAGTGAGCCGACATCAATAATGGGCTTCGATCAGATTTCCGACAGCGAAAATAGTTACGGTGAGTAAATAATTGTGGTTAACTATTTGTTGGTGTGTAATGCAAATATGGGTGGTGACATAACATGCGCTTCTTATATGCGCCTTTATTGTCGCCATTTAGAGTTTAAATTTGTGAAAATGCAAAGCAGAATATTCATTTTTGCGGCCCTAAACTTGGCACTTGTGGACCTAATTACCACTCTTTGAGTTGCGGGACATATCGTTTTCGTGAAAGCTTTGGGTCTGCATTTTTTTGCTGCGGTTTTTTAATGTGATTGAGATTCTCAACTCAATTAGCAAACAATCGACTATTGCAACTACAATCTCAGTGCAAAGACAGATCAGTGGGTCTGTTTTTTATGAACATTTTTCGCACTGCAAAGTAAAGCAGGACGAAATTACAACAAGTACACTCTACTTGATACTCCTGAGATAGATAGAAGTAATATATAAGAAACAATTATATATTTTGATGACAAGGAGAACATTAATTGTTCCGGTAACAGCTCCTTCCCCAAATATGCATAATTCTCTTGAAGAGTAAAATGCACCACAACCCTCATTGGGCCTTGTGTGAAATATTGAATATCCAGTCCTTGGATAACCGAACTCAAAATTATATACAGATCTATTGCAGTTGTACCAAAACCGTCTACTAGTTATTAAATAAATAAACATATGAAAATATCTAAAAAAAAAATATTTTCAGGTAAAAACTTTGGAATTATTCTCTACGGCGATTTATCTCACAAAGTCCTGCCATCGGTGCAGACGTCTACTCTTCTCTGTGGCGGTCTTTCAACTTTACTCTACTTATTCGCAAGAGTAGTAGAATTGACGTCCGATTCAGCATCTCAATCAATGGGTCTAGATATACTGCTTACTGTTGCACTTTCTGACGTACAGCTGTATACTGAGTTCCTACGAAACGATTACCTCAGTCTAATCGGCTATGTTATCAAAACCGATAGATGTACAAAAGATGTCCATCTTCTGGCGAGCATAGTAAACAACGCTTGTACCCAACCGGTTATCCTGAAGAAATCATCCGTTATTCATGTGAATGAAAACACAATAGCATGTCTGGTACATCCAGTACTGTTGGCTAGTGTAATACATCGATACTCAGACTGGCATCGCTCCGGTAGCGAGAGTTGCGAAGTTCTTGAGATGCTATTCAAAACGATTCTCGCTTTAGTAAGAGACAAACATCCTTGTAAAGAGTTCAACATAAAACAATTGAATCGAGTAGGCTTGGTAAAAGAACTGTTAAATCTGTGTAAGATCTACGTAGTAGAGGCTACAAATCCAGTGCACATATCAACCGATGCCGCAAATTCGTTTGTAAATATCTTGAGTGTATTTGCCGGGTCACCACCTTCGGCTTCGTTAATGGATGAAATTATGAAATTGCTGCTTCTTCTGCATAAACCGAGTGAATGCTTCGTCACACATGATCGATCAAAGTTATATTTCCTATTGAGCACTGAAAGTCCAGTCAAAGACAAAAGCTTGAGTTTGCAAATGCCAAGAAGGCAACTGAAACAGCTTTTCCGGGAACGCAGACGTTCTTCTAGCACGAGCCTGTTGCGATTGACACAAACGCGTCGCGCCATCTCAAAAGATGATCTGACAAATGACGATAGTTCACGATTCAGTCGCCAGCGCACAGATCAACAGAGCAGCAGTGGGGTCGGCAACATGATGAAAGATTTTGCAAATCTTGAAATAATAGCGGACTGTTCGAAACTGAATAAAAAAGGGCTACGGCTGCTAAGCCCATCAGATGCAGGAAAGCTGAGACTGAATATAAAGCGACATACTGTGCATCTAATTGCCCACAGTAGCCCGAAAAATCGTCCACAAAAGGTGATCCGCAAAAGAGTAAGAACGCTTTCAAAATCAACCAATGAAAGCGATAAGCGAAGTCGCAGTGAAAAGAGTTCGGACGACAGCACGCTGTCAGCAGATGGCGATAAACAGCGGTTACCTATGCCAAATGAAAGAATTAAATGCCCGCTGGAAAACTCGTTTTTCGTTCAAAAGAAATCGAGAGCTTTGTTCAAGACTGATTTTTACAATTCACCTGGCATAATAAAGCTACAGGAAAGGCTTTTTATTTTACTAAAGGACTTTCTATGGTTATTGCCTGATAATGTAGTGGAGGAGGTAAGTTGCAACCAAGAGTGTTGATGGCAAATATATTTATTTCAATTTCTGCATTTGTTAGGTGCTCACACACTATGTCAAAGTTGAAATCTTATTGGTTCTTGCAAATCACATAAGTCCAACGGTTCGGATGGCGATTTTAAAACTTTTATCAGCACTTTCTAAGCGAATTTCATCTAATGATCTGGGAAATTTCTCGAAAAAATTTTATCCTCAACATTTGGCCAATCAGCTGGCCATACATTTCACTGATGTGCATATGTTTGAGACGTGCTTGGAATGGGTGACAGGGCTGTATGGGAGCTTAGATGATTTTGTCAACTACGAGTGCATAGGGATACAGAATCGGTTTGGACTAAACGCCTTGCTATCAATATTAACACAGACTGTGGTTCAAGCGGATTACGCAGAAAAGGCGTTTAAAGTTCTGCGAACTATTTACCTTACGGTGAGTGTGACGAAGCGTTGGGCCTAATTTTCTGATATTTTTTTTTTTTTTTTTTTTTTGTCTTAGGATCCTGAAGACAACTACAGCCTCATTGAGACTGGACTGCTGCAGTGCTGCATGAAAGCATTGTACAATATGTACGCAAAGGCAACAATTCCCAATTCGAAAACAGAAGACGCAATCACGGATTTGCTAACATCGATCGGTGAAAGAGCAATGAAATCAGCGGGGCAAATGAACGTAAGTCTTCCGTAAGATGTATTTTTGGGATAGCCTACACCCCTTCGTATGTTTTGAGTGTTCTGGATCCTGTGGTCCCTCCTAGGGAATTTTTTATTTTCTGTTTACAAAGCACAAACAATGCGTCTGTCACAATACTTTCTTTGGAATTCAAACAATTTCTTTGTAATTGTTTGAATTCCTTCTCGTGGGTAGCTTTTTTCGAACTCTTTGGTCCGAAATGATGGGTTCTGATGGATTTTTCCTTAAATTTCGGAACCATTTTGCAAGAGGATGGTATTTTTCTTTGGTCCGGTATTTGTTATTTAATTTTTATGCTGTCCCTAGCATTGTAATGTCTAATGACCCGATAAGCAAACAGACCGTTCTTAGGTGGCGTCCGTGTGCACAGCCAATGTGCTTCAACCAATACGCCCCTGGAGTTAGCGAGGTCTTTGACTGATTGCGTCTAGTTGCACACTTCAAGGTGGTCTCTTTACTAGACTCATTTCAATTTGGTCAAGTAATGGCTGTTCTCGTAGTATATTGAATGCATCACTGTGATTTCGTTTTAGATAATTTGGGACATTCTCAACATGTTGTCCTTCTTCCAAGAGCGCAATCCGATAAATGTAGTCAAAGGATTCCGCTCAGCACAAGGAAAACTTCAACTTAATTGGCTGAACCTTTTCCTTAATAACAGATCTCCTAATTTTAAAGGTAAGCCCGGATGGATTTAGATCCGTATCAGAATTTACTATTATAATCGTTTCAGTCGTTGCGCTACCCAATTCTGCACTAACTCTCTCGGAAACCAAAACTAGACTCGACCTTATTATCGACCGGTGTTCACAGTTCTTTACAACGTTTGGGCCAACATATACGCCCAGCGAAAACGAGCTAAAACTCTTTGAGCTGCTTGTCCTGTTTGGCATCTCAACCAATACGCGGTGCAATAATTTCATCGCCTGGGGTTTGCTGTCCTCACGTCCACTCGAACTGCGGAAATTCATCATTCACACTTTGTGGATGTCATGCCAGAGCGAAACTCTTCCGACTATTATATGCGATGGCAAAATGATCAAGTCATTGCTCTGGCTGTGTCTGCTCGAGCAAAAGTCCACGCACGAGAAACCAATTGACAATTTAGAGCAACTCTGCTACCGTTTGGGTATACGCGATACAGATACAACATGGAATTTGGAGCAAGAGCTTGAACGCCTCGAACTCAATCGTCACAATACAACGACAAAGCACAAGTCAATGCTGGAAAAGACAATACACAAATTCGAATCTTTGGCAGTGAGCTGTATCGAATCTTCGATGGTTATCACACGAGTGGTTGCGGAGCTACAGGTTTGTTTGGTAACGGATAGCGATTTTTCCGTCCTAATTGTACTGATTGCTGACGGTCTTTTATTTATAGAACTCTGAACGTAAAATTCTTATGAATCACATGAAAGAATACGATGAGAACTACACGTTCCACAAGTGGTTGAAAATAATTCGCCGAATGACGCACGAGGGAGCGCCGTGGTACTGCTATGATCGCTCGGAAACGTATGTTGAATGCAGGTTGATGTGGCCAAAATTTATTGTTTTTTTTTTTATAATTTTTAGATCATTTGAATTGGATGACACAGAGGGGCCCTCGCGAGTACATACGCGTTTGCGTCGCTGCCATTTGGACATCGACAAGCGCTTTCTTATGGAAGATTATCGAGCGAATGGTGTCCAACGGGACGATTACATGCGCCCGTTGAACTATCTCATCTCTAGCTACGACCAGCAGCTGAATATTTCGCTGAATTCCCAAATCCTGTACAACTTCCCTGCTAAGTATTTACCAGTAGATGCCGAGATCGATGGAGAGATCATCGTAACCGATCATAAGCTGTACTTTATTGCCACATATCGATGCAAATACTTTTACGTCAGTTGTGATGTTGCCAACATAACGGAGATTTGGCTGAAGCGCTACCAGCATCAAGAGAAGGCTTTCGAAATATTTTTAGACACCAATAAATCGCTGTTGTTCTCGCTGCAAAACCAGGACGATTGGAAGATTATGAAAGAAGTATTCCTCGACAAGATTGTCGTGTGTCCGGACCAGGGTAAGATCCTGCTTATGACACAGCAATGGCGTGAGGGTCTCCTCACAAATTGGGAGTACATAATGACACTGAATCAAATCGCTGGCCGTACCTACAATGATCTCATGCAGTATCCGGTGTTTCCATGGATTTTGGCCAATTACACATCAAATGTGCTCGACTTAACAGACAAGAAGGACTTTAGAAAGTTGGAAAAACCAATTGCCGTTCAGCATGAGGAAAATGAACAGCATTACATCAACAACTATACGGTTGGTTGATGTGTCTCTTTCGAAACTGTTCATAATCTAATGCAGGTCTTGTCTTCCTGTAGTATATTAACAACACGATGACGAACATGGGTACGCTACAGATAAAACCCTATCACTATAGCTCGCATTATTCGAATTCGGGGACTGTGCTGCATTTCCTTGTGCGTGTGCCACCGTTTACAAGCTACTTCCTGCGATATCAAGGTAAGAAGTTCTTTGGCGTGCACATTTCCTCTAACTTAAGTCTTTCAGATAATAACTTTGATCTGCCCGATCGGACGTTTCATGCACTAAAAACGACGTGGAGTCTTGCAAGCAAGGACAGCCCGACTGATGTTAAAGAACTCATACCCGAGTTCTTTTGTCTGCCGGAAATGTTTGAGAACTTTGAACGTTTCAATTTTGGTTGTCGACAGTCGGGCGAAAGAGTAGAAGATGTCCTCCTGCCACCTTGGTGCTTAGGTGATCCGCGATTATTTGTCCTTATCCATCGACAAGCGCTCGAATCGGAGTTAGTGCGGCACAACATTCACCATTGGATCGATCTAATCTTTGGTCACAATCAGTCGGGACAGAATGCGATTGATGCCATAAATGTATTTCATCCAGCAGTAAGTATATCAATCCGTCATTGGGAACGGCGACTTATATGTTGTTACGTTTCAGACCTATTCAGTTTTTCTTGAATCGGAGATAACAGATCCCATAGAACGTAAGGCTGTTGAGACAATGATCAAGACGTACGGTCAAATGCCCAGGCAGCTCTTTAAAGCAGCACACCCTTCGTCGAAACCACTCAACTACAGTCTGGGAGAGCGAGAAGTGATTCCTACTGTTAAAGGTATGCGCTGGGGTGTTTTCCTAGGTTCACCACAGCTTCCCAAGCCCACATTGGGGAATATCAATAAATTGGTGGGCGCTGATGTTTTGGTTTCATTCCACAACACCAATGTTATCTATGGACTGCCGACCAGATCCTGTGTAATGCAGGGTAAGAGTTGTCAAGAAATACAAATAAACGCAGTTAAAACAAATCTTATGTAGGTCCAGAATCGGATACTTTTAACGTGATATCCTGGGGTTATGATGATCGAATAGTCCGCATTCAACCGCTCAGTGAGACGCAGTCGAGACCAAAGGCCTTGCTCTACAACAACGCCTTTGATGATATAACCTGCTGTGGATCCGATCCGAACTCCAACCTTCTCTGGTGCGGCCACAAGTCGGGGAGGATAAGTGTGTATAAATGCTCTAGCGTAGATCCGACGCGTATCGCCAAAAGTCGTCAGAGCTATGTGAAGGGTATCAAGTTATCATACAACTCTGCGTTTCGTAAGATCACTCCGAAGAGTAGCTTAAAATCTGCGGACCTGGAGCAATCTGCGGAGGCCCAGCAAGATGGCGTTGGCGCTGAGTTAAGCTGGTCAGTGCCAACGATCCTCATCAGGCACACTGACGAGATAACATCGATTTGTCTGTCTGTAGAGTTCAAGATCGCCGTCTCGGCGGGAAGAGATGGCATCGCTGTGATATGGGATCTCAATGAGTAAGTGCAACAAATGAAAACTGGATTCTAGCTCTATACACGTTTATCTTTTAGCTTAAGCTACGTTCGCACAATAGAACGTCCTGCTGAAATCCATCACTCTCCTATTACGCTCACTGCAATCAGCCCTACACTTGGCGATATCGTTACAGTTCACTCGATTCCGAAGAATGACAGTGAATCCTGCTCTAGTCCGGTGCAAGCGGATGAGTGCTTCGAGGTTACCGAGGAAAGTTTAGATGACTTTGTGAATGTTTCCATCAATCCAAATGGGAAATCAATTCTGCGACTGCACTCGGTGAATGCTCGGTATGTAAACCACATCGTACATGAGGACCGCATTCTAGCCGTTTGCTACTCTTACATCAAGGAGGGTGTGGGTGTGAATGTAATTGCAACTGCTGTGGAGGGCGGAATTGTGAGGTTATGGTCGAGCTGGAATCTTAGTTTTGTCACCGAGATTGTCACCGGTATATCGAATATCAAAAGGTACACAGAAGAATGAAGCATTGATACATACATATAATATTTGTTGTTTGCTTTTTACAGTATAACATACTCAACTCACCAGCATTTGGTCGTGTTGACTAAGGATTCGTATATACAAGTGTGGGAAGCCGAGGGCTTGTACGGAAATTCTCCCAAATTCCCACAGATTGTTTTCAAATAGAATGCTCTTTAAGTGCTTAACGAATGTGTACTAAGTTTTGCTAGTTTTTTGTAGAATAGTATTGTGTGTGAATGAGCCAAATTTTTCATCATGTGGAACGTGTTTGTTATTTTTTTTTTCTTATACGTTATACACATTAAGGGAAATGAAATGCAGTAATATATTTTATAGAAATTAAAGTGTTATTTTATTTAAAGCGTCAATACAGGTAACACAATAAGCACTCAATCACCTGCAGGGTGAAGACTATTGTCGTTTTCCATTGGTTTCACTCGGGGATCCACTCATTCTGAAATCCAATGGAATAGCAAAAAGCTTCTGAAAGAATCCACAATAGTATTGGTCAAATGCCAAAAAATAATCTACGGCTGCTGTTCGCTGACTTGTATAAAATACATAAATTACACTTGTGTGAGTGCTCTTGAGTGGATTCTGACTTCAAATCGAGAAGTGAAATTCTCTCCTTAGAATCACCAGGAGAGTATTTTTTGTGCCAGTGGAACGGTTTTAGAAGTGATTTTTTCGATTCCGGACTCTCCCGGACACTTCTTTTTGCCCAATGGAAAACGACATATATTTGCAAATATTAAACTCACTCCCGAAAACGCACCCAATGAGACAATGAGATTGTAAAAATCTTGCTCGCATACAAAATATTTTTTTTCTGCGACCGATGCACGAAAAAAATAAACAGCCGACCACATTCTTTGTCTTGATCCATCCAGTTTGTATAAAAAATTGAATTTGACAAGCACTCGGCCTCAGGAACTAACAGTTGGCAAAGTAGCAAATAGGAAGGGTCTGCAAAAGTAGGCATACAACATACACTGTCGATTTGAAAATACCGGAACTATCCGATACCGTCAGAAAGCCGGCAAAGTTATGAAACGCAGTCAATATAATGCCGTTTTCCATTGGAACAAAAAATCAATCTTTTTTTTGATCTAAATCACTTATCGCGTTCCATTGGGAAACAAATCAATCCTTTTTTGATTCGGATCTCGATATTTTTCAGATTTACACATACTAAAGTCATTCATTCACATACAGCAAAGTCATTTAAAGAAGTTTGTTTTAAAACAAATGTGCAAAGTTTCATGAAAACCAAAATAAAGAAATACATAAACAGCAATGGACATAGTTTTGGGGGAATTATTATCTTCATCGTTTTCCTCATCATCTGGAAACTACGAATCACCAAAACTACTCCATTTGTATCTACAACAGAGGAAACATTTTTTAAACCGATTTCCATGGTTGATTTTACAAAAAACAAATCCAATTTGAACAGCTGATATTGTTGACAAATATCGCACTAATCCATTTACAAAAGCAGATCAATTTTATTGCATGTCCTATGAGCCGCATAAAATCTATTTTATTTTTTGTCCCAATGGAAAACGACATTAGACAGTATTTATTTATTATTTTTGTGCGGCGTTGCGTCCATCAAAGGTGCTACTAAACATTATACTCCATGTGTCCTTAGTCAATAGATGGAAAATTGGACGCGCCTAAAATATTAGTTTAAGTGTATTAGTGCAACCAGTCCAGTATAAAATGGTTGGGTTGGTACATTAATTCGGAAAATTTCCAATGTCCATCCTATTCAGAAAAGTATAACAAAAAGAAAGCTGCAAAGGATTATGTTTCCATATTTGAAAATATTTAACTCACCTCTGAAAAGGAATCTAACAAAATTGTGTCTAATTAGTAAAATAAGCTCCTTGTTCTGTGATCGTTGAATGAACAAAATACACAATCCACTAAATTCCTTGCCTTGGTCCATCCAGTTTGTGCGAACTATTGCGTCTAGTAAGCTTCAGCTATTAAACATTTTACAAAGTAACAAATAGAGAGAATCTGTAAAATGAAGCATTCAACAAATGCCACGATCGCAGAGCTATCTGTGGAAATATAAATATTTATTAGAGTTGCTCTCAAAGTTCTCATTGTAGGGATGAACTGAACAAAATCTGTTGTTAAATCACCTTTACGACTTCAAATAATCTGCAAATTACAACCATCATAGAGCGGTTTTTGGAACCATTTTCGGGTCCGTTTTTCGACGCGCTTTTTGACGTTTTTGTACATATTAACTGTTTTTTTTTTTACGCTTTAAGAGCGACCCTGGACATTGCTTTGGAAGTGTTTCTGACTCATTTTTTGGCACGTTTTTCAAAGTATTTTTTTAATTGGATTGGGATGCGGTCTTAGCCAATTTGGAATGCCTATTTAGACGTGTTTTTTGAGGGATTCGTAAGCGCGTATCAAAACATTTTAAGGGCCGGTTTTTTAACGCTATTTTAAAAATAAGAGTATAATAACGTGTATTTTAAGTGGCTTGAACCTGCACCATTTAAACTATCCCACCGCAATGAAATATTTTACATAATTTTTTAAAAATTTAATTCCACTTTCCGATCTAAAAATGTTGAGTGATGGGTAAGGTATTTTTATATCTACACCACCACCATATAACTTTCGATATAATTGAGATATTTGGTACAATCTTAAACCAGAATTTATTAAATATTTATAACAACTGCACCAATTAAATTTATAAATAAAAAGTCGGCAATTTACAATACTATACAAGCCCTAGAAGTTTCAAAGCATCTGTTACAGTATTTTATGATATCAACATAAATAAACCTGTTGGTCCAGCTGGAAGAACCATTTGGTAAGCTTTTTCATCTATCTTATTCTTCAGGACTCTTTCCGAGAAGCTGAAAAATAGTATTTATCCAGTCCATAAATAAATAAGGCGAATTCAGCAGAACGGTTTCCGTGGTACTAGATCCACTGGTGATTTGACGGCTTGTCCTTACCTCACAAAAAAGTGCAGCCAATTTCCCCATCACTCCGATGAAACGAAGATTGTTGCGCTTGTTATGTCAAAGTCATTTTAGAGAGTTTGACATTATGGGCTTCTGTCGAAAATGCGATAAAAGATGTATCGCTTCTATTCAATGGATTATAAACTACCTTCTGAAGTCTGAAATTCGCCTTATATTATGCTGGTGTTCCCCAATGCTCTGATTAGTCACCCACTCTCTTTCTCGTTTAAATAAATAGCTAGTCTTCTGTCTTCTCTCCTTTGTTATATAGTAAAACCTCGAACTGGTCTTGAACATGTCAAGCGCGAATTATATGTACAAACAAAAAGTATATACAATAACATAAATAGCTAAGCAGCACAACAACACTACACGTCAACAGCAGCTGAACAGCGGTCTATCGCTGTTATGTACATGGCTTAGGCTACGTTGATTTTGATTAACCAGTCAGTCGTAATTCAGCTTTTGAATAAAGCACCTTGTAAAAATAAATTGTTTGACTGTTTTTCTTTTTTCGTTTTTTTGGTTTGTGTTCGATCGGTGTTGGCCGCTCGTAACTCGCGCTCTGATTCGAGCGTGTTCAGAGCGTAGATTTAATTTTGAAACAAATTTAAGCACAATACCTAGCTTAACAAAATAACAAGCACGATGTGAACATTATTCGGAATTTTTTTTAAGCCAGTAACACTTTTCTTTATGTTCCTTATTAGGTATGATCCGCAATCATATTTTAATTCAGACATGATCTAAACGAAAAGTTCTGTTCCGAACTATAAAACAAAATTGCCTCATGTTGTCAACTTTTTGCTTTACTTTTGCATTGATTCACAGTTAGGTACCTTACTATTATTCAAAAGTGCGTGTGCATATTAAATCACAAAAATTTAATCGGTTAGCATATTGCGTAATCGCGTCGGCCACGCCTGCAAGTGGGAAAAATTCCCTTTAACCTGCATTGCCCATTATAGGGTTGAAAGAAATCAATACAATTGCATAACATTTTATTGTCTTATAGGACACCTTTATTACAACGTGCGAACATCGAATTGGAAGCAGATCGGTTCTGTTCTGGGAATACCACATCTGCTTCTCACGTATTATATATTGCAGTGCTTAACCACAAATTATTCAGTTTGATTGTGACAGCTCAAGGATAACAAGTCAACTGTGCTCCTCAGAAATAATTTGACTGTACCAAATTTGACTTCAAATCGGAATTTGTTCGAATCCTAATAAAATAAATGGCAGCTGTGAAAGCCGAAGAAGCCACTCAACCAACGGAAATCATCATCCATAAGCCGAAAACCATCGATGGCACAAAAAATCTGTTTGTTTGGTTTCGGTTATTAGGCATCGTTATGCCAAAAAGATTCAAAGTGCTCTACATGGTCTACTTTATATGTCTGCACTTCTTAACGTTTGTTATCACTCCAATGTCGTTCAGCCTCAGCTACTTTTTTAGTTCCGAAGAATTTGATATTTTAAATTTTTTCTCGTCCTTGCAATTCTGTTTCCAAATACACGCGAGTGCAGCAAAGTTTTTCGTTCTCATTTTGCATCGTAAACAAGTCTTCAGGATAGAAGGTATTTTCGATGAACTTGACGCTCGCATCAAGTACAAAAGTGAAATTCAACGCGCTCGCAAAGCTATTCGACTCGCCAACGCTACAATAATTATTTTTCAAATATGTTACTCTTCGTATACGGCAACAATGTTCGTAGGATCGTTATTTAACGGACGACCACCATATTCGCTGTACAATCCATTTATAAATTGGCACGATTCAAAATGGCATTTTATAGCTGTCTGTATTATAGAGTTTTTTATGGTTAATGTTCAAGTTTTTCAGAACGTGTGCAATGACTCGTACTCGCTTACGTATTTAATAATTATACATTGCCATCTGAAGCTGCTTATAATGAGAGTGCAGAAAATCGGAACAGATACAACCTGTACTAGGGAGGACAACAAAAAGGAGCTGATTCAGAGCATCAACGATCATAAGAAGATTATCGAGTATGTTTTCTCTTTAGTCAGTTTAAAACAGACATTAAATTTCCCCTTGCAGGTTATGTGACATTTTAATTGAAGTCATGTCGGTAACATACTTTTTTATTTTTTTAACGGCAACAATGGCTTTGGGATCTACTCTCATTACTCTCGTTTCTGAAGACAACTGTAACATTCTTGGGTCGGCAATGCATATTATAGCAATAATCTTAGAGATCGTGCCAATTTGCTACCTTGTGACCTGTTTGACAGATGAATTCAACCACTTATCTCAAGCTATTTTCAGTAACAATTGGATAGATCAAAGTCAGGAGTTTCGCAAATTGTCGTTGTTTTTTATGCATCGGGCGCAGCTGACGCCAGTTTTTGATGCGGGAAAATTTTTTACAATCTCGTTGGACACGTTTGTATCGGTGAGTTTGGATTTAAATGTATATACACACACAAAAATTATTCTCATTTATCTGTTAGTGTGGATTATAAAGCGTTTATCAATCTAAAGTAAATATGTGGCCGACTGGGTACACTCGAGCACTCGAGTAGTTATGAGATAATAAATTAGTCATGAAAGGGAGCAATTTTCATTATTTTTAAATAACTGGATTTTTGAGGTAATACTTCTTTAGGCACACTTGACTTGGGGGCTAAGCTGGTGAATGCGTCACGAAAGCGTTACGGAAATTGCGAGCGGAAGTTGAGAGGGAGATATAAGTTAGTGAGATAAAAAGAGACAGAGTTACGTTTCGTTTCGAATATTACTGTAGAGGCAAGAGATATAGATGCGAGCACACATTTTCGTTCTCTCTTTCTCTCAGCCAGTTACGTTGCATTATCTAAGACACATCATACAGTGCAGCAGTGATACCAGATCGGGGGATTTATCACTTTTTGCGGGATTTTCTCACTAATAATAAGCTAAAAGGGACAAAGGGATTTTTCAGACGTCATAGTACACAAAGAAAGGGATTTTACTTTTTGGTCAAATTTTGTTCCCAATTGCTCATTTCATTAAGAATACAAACATTTTTCAACCTACGATCAAATTAAATGTTTTCATGTTTAGAAAAAAACCATTCAAAATATCTAAATGCTTTCATTTTCTTTTTTGAAGTAATTTTATTTCCCTAAAATGTTTCATAAAATGACATATGTGTCTGTGAATGAATCACGAGTATTTTTTTTAAATAATAAATTTATTTATTTTGTAAACATAAAAGGGATATTTTGAGTATAACCGTGGGATAACCTGCCTCTAAAGTCTGGTATCACTGCAGTGCAGGCATTTTGTCTGTTCACACTGTAGGAGCAACAGAGAGAGCAGTGCGAGCGCCCATTTTCTTGCTCTCTTCCTCTCATAGCCCGCAAATTATTGAAGAAAATTTTTATACTAAAATGTATAAACTAAACATGTATATATAGATGGAGCTAAAGAAGTTTTACTTCAGTCGTGTGGTCTAAAGCTCACTCGTTTTTTTTTGTAAGTGTACCTACTTTAGAGAAATGTATATTTCTACAAAATCTGATAGCCGGGATAATTGACAAATAAAAAATTTAGATTAAATTTGATTTCTATTTTAGGCCTAGTTTATAATAGGTTGATTTGGGCTACGGCCGGACACTCATACAGAAAGTGGAGCACTGTTCAATTATCATTTGTGTTAGCGCAGCTATGGCAGCTGGTGTTATAGAGGATGCCAAGCTTCTCTGCGTGAGCTCCCAACCCAGCGACATCTGGCTAGGAGGTTCTTTGATCTGACAATATCGTGGTTTAGCCAAATCTTCCTTGAAATGAGTCAGTTCGTCAGAATCGTCCACCTTTGAAGTAAAGTAGAGCGGAGCCACGCCTGGTAAATTCATGGGCTCTCTTTCATTTCTCTCTCTATTCCTTTGGCTGATAATCCAGATGGAAGTATTTTAAAACCGATGTTTCCTCCTGCAGTCCAAAACAAGCTTTGACGTAGGTATGGTCGTGTTTAGACCGGTAATCGCTGCCCGGTCTTAATGAAGATGTTCTTTTTTTGGCTGTCTATCGCTTGGTTCAGGAGCAGGTTATGTCTCACTGTTTGCCAGTACTTCTGGCTTTAAATTTCACTTAGGGTGGACCACAATAAAAGGCAGTCAGGTGACGATGGGTCGTACCACTGACTCGTGTACAGAACCATTTTTGGTTGAAGTCCAGCTGAAGGTTTAGAATTTCGTAGAATGCTAAATTAATTTTACACGACAAATTTTTACAATTTCAATAAAATTTTATTATTTCATTATTTATTTTATAACGAAGACGGAGCAAATGTTTCATCGTCACATTTAGTCACGCGTACAAGTGGCTTGGGTCCTATCGTAATGCGCACATGTGATTTGGATCGGGTGTTTTCTGTGGGACACTGAAACTGTCCGGCATCGATAGTGGGAATCGATCGTGTTAACTTTCTATGATATGGTATTCGATATTGGAATTCCGGTTGAGTTTAGCGTCGAAAATGGCTCCTAATAATTCGACAACCTCCCCGAGTCTGGCTCATCTCCTAAGATCTATCGACCATCCTTGTGTCTTAGCTTATCTAATCGAATTTTGCATACAACTTTAGGCAGTCCTTTCAAGGTTGCTGGTGTTATTTTATGTTTTGGTTTTTTTTGGGCGTTATCCTGTTGGAACATCCATAATACCGGTCCAAATTTCTTCTACTACAACTAAATGTAATGCAACTCGTAGTCTATCGGTTAAGTATGATTTCAGAAGTTTCACTCGATGTTCTATTCGTGAACACTCGTCTTTGTGACAATTGCCCTGATACGCACAAGTTGGCGGTTTTAGGGGGCGTGGTACATCTAGCACAACAAAATCACATCAAAACTATATAAATCTTATGATGGCTTCAGTTGTTAAATTGATGTCCAATTCGTCGAACTTCGAACTATTATTTTCTCAAAATCTAAGTTCTGAAATAACTAGAGCGTGAAATGTGAGAAAATAATAGTTCCGAAATAACTAGGTGGATCAATTTGAGAAAATAGCAGTTCAAAATTAGCTCCCAACTCGGTAATAGTGAAAATAAAATGCTACATTTGGGCATATTATCTGAATGTATTTATAAATTTAAAGCAAAATAAGGCCGACTGGGTTTTTTCACATTAGTGAAATACGACCAAGAATGGAAATTCGGCGTTACTCTCGACGGCACTCCAAGAAAGACCGCGACTCTTGTATTGAAGATGATGGCAATGATGATTTGTATAAATTAAGTTGGCTTAAGGGGAAAATAGACATATCCACAGCCACATCGCCATTGATTTTGGGGCAATCCTCGCAGACGGTAATAAAATGCTACACCTAAATTGTGTGACAAGTATCAAATAATTTACAATGCCAATGAGCAACTGATTCTTATCAACTGCGTTGTGTTTGTAAATTTGTCTTATTTATTTGTTTTTTAATTCTGACAATATGATTCTATTTTTATTTTTTTTTTGTTTCAGATTGTTAAATTTTCTTTTTCGCTGTATACGCTTTTGTCTAATATGGACTTTGGAATCAACTAATGATTCGCGTTTAGAAGCTTCACAATCAAACACGGCTATGTTCTCAGTGGATATAAAATGTTCATTATCAAAGCACCTGTGCAATTATAAACAGATTCTCTACTTAAAATAGATTTGCACTGAAGAAATGAAATAAAAGTTTATCAACCATGGGTGAGTTTTTAAATTTTCTAAAGCCCGATCTGAGAAAAGAGAATCTCTATTACATCATGAATGGCTCGCCTCGATTTTAACGACTTAATTCCAAGCAACTGACATCTGGCTGAACATTCTGGGTTGAAATTCTAGCGCATTTTTATGAAAATCAGTCCTGTAAAATGCTTTTGTATTTTTGTCGTCGATGTGATCTGTGATCTGAGTGAGTATTAAACGCGTGACGCCGAATGACAACAGCATAATCAAGAAGCGATCTTACCAAAAAGATGTATAGGGCTTATGGGTTCTTCTCCTTAAAATCTTTAGAGTTTGTAAAAGTTAACATACGCTTTTAAAACAATATGGTCAATACGACTTAGTTAACAACCCTAAATAGAAGATTGGAATCAAAAACGTAATAGAAACGTGAAATTAAAACCAACCCTGATTGTTTGCTTGAAATCATTAGAGTTATACCATTCTGAAATAGAATTATTGTTCTTTTTGAACAAAAGGCTTTTAATTTTTAGATATAGTTTTAGATCATCGGCGTACCTATATCGAACTTTGGCAGTGCTTAATAGTTAGAGTAATAATTGGGAGAACAATGGACCTAATTGGCTGCCTTGGAGAGATCCAGAAGTAAATGCACCTCTTGATCTGGTACATTCATTGTCTATAACAAAGATAAAATCATAAAATGAAAATCAAGCCTTTTCAATAAAGTATTGTATGATTGATAGACTTCTACAGTCGGTGTGGACTTGATATTTTTTTTTCTCAAAAGCGTTGATAGGATTCGATAAAAAAGTGCATATTAAATTTTCCGGTGATCTTCAAATGAACAGCCAAACGTCTCCGAAAAGGCAGCGAAAAATAATTTGTTGAGAGTTCCATTAGCTGCTACACAAAACACAAGTTGAACAAATGTCAGGGAGTGGAGAATTGGTACAATCTACTACAATTACCCACTTTTCGCCATCATTTAGCAAATGGAGCTAAATAGATTATCAATAGTAGCTAAGAATTATCTAAAATTAAGTATGTCAAGGGTAATAAACCCATTTGGTTTAATGATAGAATCATAAATTTAAATAATAGGAAAAATAAAGCATATATGAGATTTCGTAATAGTAATAACGACCCGGAACTTTTGAAAGTTTATCGGACACTCCAAAAACGATTTTTTATTTTCAACAAGTTTCTGTACAGACAGTATGTTCTTTATGTCGAATCAAATTAAAAAAAAACAAATAGTAAACGCTTTTCGAGCTTTATTAATAGCAAAAAAACAATCTAATGGTATTCCTAACTGTATGCCTCTACATAACGTATCTTCATCTGATCTTTCAACCATATGTAATATGTTCGCTAAACACATTCAATCCGTATATTCTTGTGGTACTATACCACACCTATAGTCTCTAGTAATAGCTCAATGTCCTGTGATCTCTTTAATATCGGCAACTTAGAGTGTTCAATCCCGGAAGTTCCTGGTATTGATGGCATTCCGCCAATTTTACATCAAAAGTGCTCCTTCGCTTTTTTTGTACCTCTGTGTTTAGTTTTTAATTTGTCTCTCCAGTCCGCAAATTTCTTGAAAAATTGGAAGAGCTCATTTTTAACGCCCATATTTAAATCTGAATCGAGACATGATATTACTAACTATCGTCCAATCTGCAAGATTTCAACTATTCCTAAGTTGTTTGCAAAACTAGTTTGTGACAAACTTACACCTCTCTTAAAGAGATTTATCTCTTCATTTAAACATGGCTTCATCGCAGGCAGATCTACTTCCACCTTGAGAATGGCGTGCAATGTGATGTAATATATACGGGTTTTGCTAAAGCGCTTGATCGCGTTAACCACAGTATATAAATTTCCAAACGAACTGGCTTAGGACTTCGCTCTAATTTTCTAATGTGGATTCATTCCTACTTAACGGATCGTATCTAGTATGTTCGCATTTATGCAAGTTCTCATCACCAGTTTATGTTACCTCTGGAGTACCTCAAGGTAGTCATTTAGGTCCTCTGCTCTTCCTTTTGTTTATAAATGGCATTCCTGACTTGTTTTTGAGTTCCCAGTGTCTTATGTTTGCCGACTGGACCTATACGTCCAGTTCACGATTGTATTCTTTTTCAAGAGGATCTTGAAAGACTGTCCATATGGTGTCAAAGTAATGACCTTCATCGCAATGTCTCTAAATGTCAATACCTTTCTTTTTATCGTAACCTCTCTCCAATTCCTTTGTCCATTATTTCATCCAAAAAAGATCTTGTGGTTATTTTTGACGTAAAACTTAGCTTGTGCAAGCACATTGAGTCTTTGGTTGTCAAAGGTAATCAGATGTTAGGTTTCGTATTGCGGAATTCGAAAGACTTTAAAGATCCACATACTCTTAAATGTTTATTTTTTGCATTTGTCCGATCTCATCTTGAGTACTGCAGTATAATATGGAATCCGTTTTATGAAGTACATTCTATTAGATTAGAGAGGATGCAAAAACGTCTTACTAGAGTAGCCGTTCGTAGACTGCGACGGAATCTTGAAATGCCATCTTACGATACGAGGTGCAAATTATTTGGTATAATACCTCTCTTTAAACGGAGGCAATATTTTGTGAATTATGTTTATTCTTGATTTGATAATTGGTGATATCGATTGCCCTTTCCTATTATCATTAATTGGATTTGGGTTATATGCTCCTTCGAGAGCTCTTAGAAATCGTCTTTTATTTTATGTACCTCATAGAGTTAATTATGGATACAATAATGAACCAATTTCTAGATGCCTTAGGGAATCCAATAAATATTGGAGTACATTCGATTTTCATCTTAGTAGGGATTCATTTAGGAATAAATTAATTCTGTTGTTAAGCTTTGGTGGTCGTTTTTAAGAATATTTTTGTATTAAGTAATCGAGCGAGAACAGTAGATGAGTACATCTTTTGATTGATAATAAGTAAAATAAATTTTCATAATTATAGTTGGGATACCATCAGCCCCAAGGACAAAAAAAACTTCAAAAATGCACAATTGGAATGAGAAATATTAATTCTAAACACGAAAGCTGACTCCTTTACTATCACCGAGATTGAAACTAATGCACTATGAACTATTACAAAAGTGATTTTTTTTCAAGATTGAATTATCATTCAACTCTTAACTATGTTTAAAAATTCAAGTCTATAATTCATTGGGAAGTTTGTTTAAAATCGATTGCAAAATTTGTGCCGAACAGTCAAACAGCAACAGACGATATAATCCGAGTTAATGAAAGCGTAGTAAAATGCGTGTTACTGAAGCGTAATTCAACCACAAAGTTCGACTGCTGCTGTAAAGCACCCCCCATCCCTCTGACACTATTGGCGGGAGGTCAATAAGCGCTCTTCGAGGCATTAGTTTCTGTTGGTTAAGCTTTCGAATGAAAATATCAGTTTACAGTGTTTACTTTCCATGGCACGCAGCTGGAGGCTACTTTAAAATGTTTACCATGGGGGGATAGAAATGCATGTTTATCTCTGACCTGCAGAAAACTCAGTTCCACTGAGTCGAATCAACTTTTTTATAGCTGAGCACTTCATACGGGACTCTGACTATCCCGCTTTTGTCTGAACTGTACAAGAATTACAGATAAGTATGAAAAAGCTTCCAACTGACCTCAAAAAATTAAAATTCATTTATTTGGCATTCAGAAAACCAGCACCTGAAACTCCAGTCTCCAGTCTTCAGTCTGAAACTCCTCTACAAGAAAAGGCAAAACGCATAGAAAAATTGCTTCACAACACTGAGTCATGAGTTGTTTAGCTGCCATGAGGCATGACCTTCAGATATTTTTCTTTCGATTATGTGTTATAAAAAAGAAACAAAATAATAAAGTAATTGGGTGAAAGATGGTGACTGAAGTATATACAGAATCCCCCATAGTTTGGGGGCACTTTTAAACAGTTTATAAATCTAATCTAAGTTTTGTACTGACAATAGGACATAGGACCATTTTGTAGCTCTTCTCGTCTTTAGATATTAAAGTGAAGCAAATCAGGAAACCTATTGCTGATTACAAAAAAATATTCCCCCACAATGTTTTGATTGATGTATTTAACATACCCGTCATTTATATGGTGCACCGAAGCATACGGTTGCCAAAAACACAGCAACGGTCCAGCCAACAACCTCTATAACAAAAATAGACAAAAATTCAACGATCCCTGGACAAAGGGAAGTTACTCTCTCTTGGAAGGGATTATTCCCAAAACAAAAAAAAAAAAAAACAATACAAATTGGTTCTCCGCCTCAACCCGCTTCAGTCATCTTGCCAGTGAAGCAGGCATCGAAGCATCGAACTAGGATACAATTTTTTTTAAATAGTGAATTTGAATCTTAGATATAAGTTTAGCTTTGATTTTTTGATTTTTTTTGTGAATTAACGTACGGTTAGGATTATAAGTTTAAGTAGCCGTACTCTGCTTTTAATATTTAGTTTTTGCTCGCGGTTAAGGTCCATTGCCAACAAAAATAAATCGTCCTACCTCGTGCTGGCGCCAGGACAACGGGGGATCATTTGCAACCGTGAGTAATAGTATTAAGTTATTGATTTGAGTTTTTAATTGGGATAGTTAAGTGTTTTTATAATATTTAGGGCAGAATTCAATAGCTTTTAGTTTTTTTTTTGAATAAAATGTTTTTCTCCTTCTTAATTTTCATAGTGATATTTTAATTGAATATGTGCGCCTAAAACTCGTTCGCGTTCGGTGTGTGGACCATGGACAGGCCGCCCTTCAATGGGTAGACTGAGACAGGACGTGACCTTCACTGACAAAACATGACTTAGACTAACTTCTCTCGGAAGAGGTCGTAGATTGTGGCTGGAAGGAATTTTCGGGGCTATTACTCACAATATCGGCCAGAGTGATAGCATTCGGTTGTGTTTATCATACGAAGGGAGGGCAGGCCAGCCTTTGCCAGCGTCACCAGGCATGTCTCGGGTTCTCGACGAACCATCGCTTTTGAGAGACTGTGGGAAAGGAAGTGCGGTTAGGGAAGTGTTAGTTGTAGGGTAGTTTTAAGTTACAATAGGCCCAGAGTAGGGTTTATTTTGAATTTTAGGTGAGAGTAGATTTCGTTTAGACTAGTTAGAGTAAGCTTCGCGGTAACTTTCTTTTCCCTCTCCTTAGCGGTGGCAGAAGTAATTGAGCGCTTCATTTTCCCTCCTTTCAATTTCTGCCTTCTTATTTCTTGTCCAATTTGATCTGTTCGCAGTCGAATTAACGTAGCTTTCCTCCTTTTATTTATTTTGATGTATTTTTTTTTTGGCACGAAACAAAATGTGGGCTGAGCAGGTGGTGTACGGTGAGGAGGCAAGAACTACCCCGTCCGACGAGCTGAGCCGATCAACTGCAAGCGTGGCACGCCCTCCTCACCTGCATCGAAGTTGCCCCCATGGCCTACCCTAGCTCACAACAATGGCATGAAAATTAAATCCTCCTTTTAACTCTGTTCTGTGTAATCGCATTGAATTTGCTTCAATGTATTAATTTTGAGACACCAATTAGCAATACTTGTCACTTAATTCAAATACCTTTAGTAAAATATCGGATTTCATACGAATTCCACCGAAATCGTGATGTACCATTGTTTGCCATGAAATTCCCCTGAAATCCTTTAGATTTTTTTACCTAATTCACAGAACGAGGTTCGGCTATGAGCTTCATGTTTCCAAAGAGCAGTATCGACGTGAATTCTCCGACAACACATCAACGAATTGAAGTTAAGTGGAAACACTTTCAAATTGACGATATCCGATATCATTTGTTTATCCTAATATAACCTCTGTCGTTTCAGGCCTCACGAGTTATGATCCTACCCAGAGCCGGATTTGTAGTCCTAGCCGCTCTAGGCCCCAGGCAATGTGCCGCCCCTTTCTCAGCACCCATCATAATAGACTAGATACATAATTCATGAATTTACTTTATTCTCACTTCTAATTGATTCAGAAAATTATTTAACTAAAAGCTATCTTATAAAGCTAGTTTATAATACTTTCCGAGGTTTCAGGGATGATTGGACATTTAAATAGAACATTTAAAACGGTTTTAGGTTTTGTTTTTAATAAAATAAATGTATTACAATGTGATACAAAACTCGTCTGCACATAAGCGCAGCAAATTCATTAATTAAATCTTCACAATCCAATTTTCTTAAAAAAATTAGCTGAGCTAAATTAAAGCGAACCCATTAACTGATTGGTACGAAACTTTTGTTTCAGAATGCACTGCATGTGTCTGTCAAAATGTAGCGTGCCCATTTAATGGGTCGGCACATTTTCTCAAGCTGAATTGTGACAGATCTTTGTGTATTTGTTGTTCTGTTGCGGAAAGGTATACAAGGATGAGCTTTTTTAATTATTACATCAAGTTTTTTCAAAGAACAGCTGTTTTCTGTGACACTTATCCACTCGGCGTACTCTATGTCAAAATTTAGCTAGGACTTTAGCTGATGTTTGGAGAGAAAAGTTGGTGACCAGATAAAATTTAGTTTAGCTCGAGCAGCCTACTACGCTTCAACATAAACGGGGCACGGAGTCACAGTGGCGCGACGCACCGCACAACGCGCGACCGCTCGAGCTTGACTGACACGCGCGTAATAACAATAGGTACTGTTCTACTTAGAACAAAGGAGATATACTTTGCGCAATTGCAAGTTGAAAATGTATAACCGCTTTAAATAAAACAAACACCGCTTCCTTTACGTTATAAAACTGAATTAATTTATTTAACAAGACAACTATCGCTTTATATACAATTCGTTGTTTACATTATTTTTATTGTTGACAGCTGCTGGCAAAATATCCCATGTGGGAAATTCTTTATGGAATGAGTGCATTCTGCAATTTAGATCACGTTCCACTTTGTTGTGAAGTCAACATTCTCCCCCCACCGATGAGCGAATATCATCATTTTCTGCTGGTCGTTCGTCTCTTTTGCCTTTTGATGACCCTTTTGGTGCTACTGCCTTGCTTGCTGATAATAATACCTTCTCTGTATACCAATGCATTTGATTACATGAAAAGAGATAATGAATTATTATATATGTTTACATGCAAAACACAAAACAGTAACGCAAACAGAAAAGTAAACGAGTTGCTTCTAGCCAACGTTGATAAGCCAAATTACACGAGATCCCGTTCTTGTTCTCTCGCATATGTTCTGGTTTATTGCATCTTGAATGGCCTTTTGTTGTTGTCGCTGTTGAGCGATGACGATTAAGTTGAAACTTGAAATTCAGTTTCGGTGTTTTTTTTCGTGTAATGTTGTTGTGTTGTATTCTGGTGCGCGAAATATTATCGAGTGTTTTCGTTGTTGTAGTTTAAATTTCTTTAATTTATGTGTATTGAGCTGTGGAATTCAGGTGAGTAATTTATTAAACAATAAAATTTAATTGTGTGTTTTGAATTCTTGGGTGAGTTTGTGGTGATATGTAGGTATATATATATTTTTTTTTTTTTTTTTTTTTGCTTCTGCGTCGCGTCCATCGATGATGAATGCGTATGCGTGTGGTGTGTGGGATGGGTTGCGGTTGTAGATGGGTTTGAGAGGTATTGTGTGATACTGCATTTTATTGGTTGAGTAGAGTACGATACAGTGGTGTGTTTGAGTTTGCGTACTGATGAAAGTTGTATGTTTTAAGTGTTTTATTATTTCATTATAATTATTTTAATTTGATTAAATATGTTTATGATGTTAATTTGTGTTGAATTGTGAGTCAAGTTTAGATTATTCTGGGTTTTCGTTAGTTGGGAGTGGACACAATTTGGCAATTGGACGTCGAAATTCTCCTAGTTGGGTTTTTACCTTTACTACTCGTACGATGGAGTCTGCTCCCGGGTAAGTTTCAAGGATGCGGCCTAAGCTCCATTTTGCTGGGGGAAGTCGCTCATCCCTGATTAACACCAAGTCTCCTACTTTGAGTTGAGGTTGAAGTTTCAACCACTTTGGCCGCTGTTGTAAACGGCTTAAGTACTCCGTCTGCCATTGTTTCCAGAACATCTGCAAATGTGCCTGGATCGCCTTCCATCGGTCGGTGTAGCTTTGCTTGCCTACGATCAAGTCCGGTTCAGGTACTGTGAAAAGGGTTTCGCCTATCAGGAAGTGTGCGGGTGTTAGTGCGTTGAAGTCCTCTGGATCTTGTGTTAGGGGACAAAGGGGTCTCGAATTCAGGCATGCTTCGATTTGGGTCAAAAGCGTGGCGAGCTCCTCATAAGTTAGTGTCCCATTACCAACAATTCTCTTTAGGTGGAACTTAACACTCTTCACTCCGGCTTCCCACAAACCTCCAAAGTGAGGAGAAGCTGGGGGAATGAAATTCCACTTTGTTCCCTGTGTTGCTAGGACGTTCGCAATTTCTTCCCAGTCCTGGATTGCACTTTTCATCAGACGTCGTAGTTCGGCATCGGCTCCTACAAAATTTGTTCCGCAGTCGCTGTATATTTGGGCGCAAACTCCGCGCCGGGCCGCAAATCGTCGAAACGCTGCTAGAAACGCTTGAGTCGTTAAGTCGCTGACTGCCTCTAGGTGTATAGCTTTAGTGGATAAGCATATAAATATGGCTAGGTACCCCTTGTGGCATTTAGCTCCGCGCCCTTTCCAAGCACGTATGTTTATAGGCCCTGCATAATCGATGCCCGTGTTTGTAAAGGGCCTAGACATTGTAACTCGAGGGGCTGGCAACTCTCCCATTAGCTGTTGTGCGGTTTTGTTTCGAAACCTGTAGCAGGTCACACAGCTGTTAACGTATTTCTTTACCGTTCTTTTCAGTTGGAAGATCCAATATTTTTGTCTTAAGTGTGCCATCATTAGTTGAATACTCCCGTGCAATGTTTTGATGTGTGATTCGTGTATGATTAGTGATGATAACTTGTGCTTGGGGTCCAATATGATGGGGTGTTGCTGATCATAGGTTATGTCTGCATGTTTAAGTCTTCCGCCCACTCGAAAGATACCGTTGCCGTCTACAAATGGGTTAAGGGATGCCATACCTCTTGCCTTAGTTATGCCTTCCGGAAAAATTTCCCTTTGTGCGGTTCTAATCAGCATTATAATTGCTTCATTGAGTTCCGTCGGCGTAAATGGGTTTCGGTTCTGCCTTTTGTTGTCGGCTTGCAGATTCCGGATATAGCGGCAAAATTTGGGGTGGTATAGTCGGAAGTTTTTGACAAATCTACGACAATAAGCCGACGTTCTTACCAGATTTTGGAACCGGGAAGCCCTATTTATCAACGCAACGAATGGGTTTTCTGTTATTTCCGATCGGTGAACTTGTTTACGTTTTTGGCTCTCCTCTGTGGAAAAGTCAGTTGGTTGCTTCGGAACCTCGAAATCCCAGTAGGAGTGCAGGAAAGATGGCCCATTCCACCACAAGCGTTCGGATATTAGTGCCGAGGGCAGTACTCCTCTGGACGCTAAATCAGCAGGATTCAGCTCGGTTGGTATGTATCTCCAAATAGTGGGCATTGTCAACCGTTGAATCTCTCCAACTCGGTTTCCCACAAACGTTTCCCATCGTGATGCTGGCGACTTGATCCAGCAAAGAGTGATTGTGGAGTCTGTCCATGCGTGCATCCTCGTGTCCGGCAGATTGAGGACCTTGGCAACGTGGCTTAGCAGTTTAGCTAGAATCACTGCTCCGCATAACTCCAAGCGTGGAATGCTCACTGGCTTAACTGGGGCCACCCTAGTTTTTGAAAGTAGCAGACTCATGTAAATTCGACTTTCTTCATCCAGAACGCGAATGTAGATCGCTGCTCCGAACGCCTTCTCAGATGCGTCGCAAAATCCGTGCAATTCCACGTTGCCAAATCTTCCGCCAGCATGTACCCATCGAGGTAAACGAATATGGTTCACCGCTTCGAGGTCCTGGGAAAATGCGTTCCATTCATTTAGAATGCCTCCGCTGATAGGCTCGTCCCATGCCATCTTTTTTAACCAAAGCAATTGCAGGAAGCACTTTGCCTTTATGATGCAGGGCGAGATCCATCCCATCGGATCAAACAGCCTGGCTATGGTTGATAAAATGGATCTCTTCGTTGGCTGTGGATGGTTTGGAGGGGTATAGCTGTACAAAAAACTGTCTGCTTCGGGGAGCCACTGAATTCCTAGGGTCTTCAGTAGACTTGAATCCTCTGATGGGAGAGCAAACTTAACCTCACGGTCCTTATGGGGTATATTTTTCATCAAGTCGTCTGTGTTCGATGCCCATTTATGTAGATTAAGTCCCGCTGGTTCGAGTACTGTTTTTATTTCCATAATTTTCTTTTCAGCTTCTTGTTTTGAATCAGCTCCCGAGATTAGATCGTCCACGTACATCTCCTCTCGAATCATCGTAGCAGCTCGTGGGTATTGGACCCGGGCTTCATCTGATAACCACTTGAGAGTACGGATAGCCAAATAAGGAGCGGAGGCTGTCCCAAAGGTTACCGTTTTGAGCCGGTACGTTTTGAGAACCTCGGATGGATCGTTGCGCCAAAGTATGAGTTGATAGAAAGAGTCTCTCTCATTCATCCAGATTTGACGATACATTTTTTCGATGTCGGCTGTGAATGTGTATCTGTACAACCTCCATCTCATGATGACATCGACGATATTGTTTTGGAGAGTTGGCCCCACCATCAGCGTGTCGTTGAGTGCCTTTCCATCCGATGTCTTGAACGAAGCATCGAAGACTACTCTCAACTTGGTTGAAGTGCTGCTCTCTTTGATGACTGCGTGATGTGGCAGGTAATAGTGCCGTGTGTTCTCCAAAATCAGCTCTGTCTCAACTTCGCACATGTGACCCAAACGTAAGTAGTCTTTCATACACGTGGAATAATCGCTGTGAAGTTGCTTATTTTTGAGTAGACGTACTTCTAACTGCTTATATCTTCGCAGGGCACCTTCTCTTGAACGTCCAAGCACTGGATGAACATTTCCTTTGAAGGGAAGGGCGACTTCACATCGTCCATCTGACAAGCGCTTGATGTTTCTTAAGAAGTGTTCCTCACACTCTGCATTTTCTGGAGTTATTGCATTTAAAAAAGGAGCTTCCTCTAACTCCCAGAATTTGCGCATGTCTACATCGAATGTGCACGTTTGGTGGAAACTCTTAACGGGTTGGGACGCAAATGGTGCACGTCCAAAAAGAATCCACCCGAGTTTGGTACTTTGTGCCAAGGGAAAATTGGCATTATTTGGTCTAACCAATTCTGGCAAAAGAATGTCGGCTAACACGTCACTGCCCAGCAACAAATCAACCTTGGCTGGCTTAAAAAAGGATGGGTCGGCTAAGCACAAGCCATCGAGGTGCCTCCAATCGGTAACTGGAAGGCTCCGGGCCGGGATATGCCCAGACAGCGACTTATACACAAGTGCCTGTGTGGAGGTTTCGAAGGCTGAGTGGTGAGAACCGATCGTGATATCAACGACCTTCTTACATGTGCCACTGCTGACCAAACCTAACCCGGAAACCTCGACATAAGTTGATTTGTGCTTCGAGTGTAAAAGTTGAAATGCTGACTCCGTTATGAATGAAGCCTCAGAACCTGAATCCAGCAATGCTCGTAGTGAAACGATCTTTCCTGACGATCCGCTCACCTTCACGATAGCTGTGGCCAGCATAACCTGAGTAGACGCATGTGGCACACAGTGATACGTGTTGATGGATTTGCTGCAACAGGGTGATTCTCCGTCCGATGACAGTGGATTCGGAGCATTACGTTGAATCGCTGACGACTGTTCCAGATTATGGGGTTGGAAACGAGGAGCATTTGGATTTATTCCCGAGGTAAGAAAGTTTTTATGCAATATTGGTTGCGATAAATTTTTACCATGGGCAACAGTATTACAGGGATGAGGATGCGACTGATGATCTACCTGTGAAGTGTTGTGTGACGAATTGTGCAAGAGTGAATGATGTGGTTGCTGACAGTAGAGACATCGATGGGTACTTGGACAATTATCCGAAAAATGGCTGTAAGCGAGACAGTTTCTACACAAACCTAGTCTACCTATGCTTTGACATCGGTCAGAGATACTCATTTTGAGAAATTTACTACACTTTCTAATCGAATGTGCTCCCTTATTGCACAGCTTGCAAGTGTACTTGGAAGTATTGGCCTGAGAGTGAAAAGAATTCCGCTGGACTACCTTCTTCGACGGTTCGGGGATAGTTTTACCCTGCTGGTAACTCACTGCTTCCAGAGTACGAAACCTGCATTCCAGAAACTGTTTGAACTCGGCAAACGTGGGCAGTTCTTTGGTTTTGTCTTTAGAGCTCAGCTTCTCTTCCCAAAGCTGTTGTGTTTTTGAGGGCAGTTTCTGAAGCAGCACGTATACCAATAGCACATCCCAGTGTTCAACCGGCACCTTCAGGCTATCCAGGCTATGAATAATTTCGGTCGATGCATCTAACAACTCCTTAATTGCTTCAGACCGTTCTTGCGTTATGCACGGCTGATTGAAAAAAGACTTCAATTGCGTGTTGACCAGAAAGCGTTGGTGTTCATACCTGTCTTGTAAAATTGACCACGCCGTAGAATAATTGCCGTTAGCAATCGGTAAATGCGATAAAATTCTTTCAGTTTCGCCTGAAACACTTGTTTTTAAATAGTGTAATTTCTGAATTTCAGAAAGAGAAGTGTTATGATGGACCAAAGAAGTGAATAAATCTCGAAAACCTCGCCAAGACTCATAACTACCAGAGAAAACGGGAACAGGAATGTTTTTCAAACGGATGTCTGCGTTGTGAGATGCTACTGTTGTATTTAAATTGGCTTCTGTGGCATCGCCCTTTGTTTCCTTTGGAGTCACCTTATCCATTGCATCGAGAAGGTTAGCTCTGTACTCGAAATACAACTCGCGAATTTGTTCGAAAACCTCTTCTATTTCAGAACATTTATCCTCCTCACCATCTGACAAACCACCTAAACACACTTCATAAGCGCTCTCCGCTGACTCCAACGTTTTCTCCAGTATTAACAAACGACCTGACAAATAATTTGTCGTCCTAGTAGCGGATCCTCTTTTGCCGAAATTCAAAACGTCTTTCTCAAGCTGCGTAAGTACCCTACTTAGCTTATTTGGCTTCATAATTATTTATTCTATTTTATTTGCAGACGCAACAGAAATAGTACAAGAAGTTATGTATTTACTTACTTGCAACTATATCCTGAGAATCACCGTTACACAGTCCAGTTCACCACAGTTCCAGATCAGTTCAACCGGGTAATTCCAAATAGAAACGCAATTTGCAACGAAATCCAAAGCAGTACTTCCAAATCCCGCAAAAATTGTTTTGTAGTTGGCAATAAATCGAATCCAGCACACAAATTCACACAACGAAATCGAATACGTATATATGTATATAATTGAGTCTTGCAATGTACGCTAATTATGATGGGATAATACAATCCGGCTCGAAGGACCAAAATGTTCTACTTAGAACAAAGGAGATATACTTTGCGCAATTGCAAGTTGAAAATGTATAACCGCTTTAAATAAAACAAACACCGCTTCCTTTACGTTATAAAACTGAATTAATTTATTTAACAAGACAACTATCGCTTTATATACAATTCGTTGTTTACATTATTTTTATTGTTGACAGCTGCTGGCAAAATATCCCATGTGGGAAATTCTTTATGGAATGAGTGCATTCTGCAATTTAGATCACGTTCCACTTTGTTGTGAAGTCAACAGGTACGTACCTATTCTTCCTAGATCACTTATATTAAACTAAACGTACGAAACATTTCATATGTACGATGTGCGAAATTATTTATACTTTGATACGCAAAAATAGTGATTTAGGAAGATTACAACCACACGGTACGGTACGCGAGCCTTTAAAATATTAAGATACTTTGCATTTGAGTTATTTTTTGTTAATCTTGTTATCATCAGTGACTTTTTTTTGGCACGATTTGCCGCCCTTAATATCTGGCCGCCTTACGGCAAATCCGGCACTGATCCTATCCAAAAGAACAGCTATTTGAAGTAAACGAAAACAATTATACAAATCGTGCCTATAGTGGTTTATTTCAGAGATGGCATAACCTACACTTGCTATCATAAAAACTGCGTATAATATTGACAATTGACCTTTGTTCAGAGCAGAAAAGAAGTCCAAGTGTTAAATTATTTAACTGAGAAGTAGTGCGTAGCCACCACGAAAATGTTAACAAACTCCACTAGTTTTCAAACTCAAAAGCACTTGTTGAAAAATACAGATTCGCAAAAGTGCTTTGAAATGGGAAAAATATGTTTTTCTTTTTCGTTCCAATCGAACATAAAAAAGTGACCTATAACATTAAAAAGTGCTCTGAGAGTGCCCAATCGAATACCACATAAGTACTCAGTTACGAATCTCTTGACTACATTCGTGTGACCGATCTAAGCCAATCAAAACTTGAGATATACATCAAGGCAGACAGCTGTCAGACTCACTAAAGTATATACTTAAACGTCCCCAATGTAAACTACACTGCTTCTTAAAGGTTTTCGAATAAGATCAAATAAATTTGTTTATTTTCCAATTCCATTTTTACAGAATTCCACCGCAGTTATTGATTGAAAATGTGAATGGTGGTTCAAAAAACAAAAAGCAATACTGCGTACCTAATCAATTTTATTACGCACGTGTAAATTTATCGTGTGGTGTGTTTCCTACTACCAGATGTCATTAGGAAGTACTTTTCCAGGTCAATATTAGTACCTTGTAATCAAGGCGTCTTATTTGTATCCCTGGATTTGCAACAACAAGCGAATAGTATGTAATTTAATTTACTTCGTCACACCTTATGGCGTGCAAGACAACGCGGGTTTCATTGACTACCGCAAACATATTTTCAGTTTACATCAATCGATTGTCGTTTTATATTATAAATTCAGCAGAAATTATTTGCTGAAGGGTGCTTGCATGCCAAAGGGAAAATTTGGTACAGTTTGAAATAGTAAGCAGCGACCAAATTGCTTTAGGTACTATTGAAGTTCTTGTATTCTTCATGCTTAAATGCAAGTTTATTTGAACTTGATTTGTGTAAGCCTCATTAAGTAAGTGTAAAACGGACCATAAAATCATTTGAAATAGGTGTCAAACTCCCCCATTTTAGCTCTATATCAGGTAACATTAGTTTAAAGAAAGTGTTATAGGAATTGAAAAACTATTCCTACTGTGGGGACAATCTGCCCACCGTACCTACTTTACGTAGAGGGTTTTTTTTTAACTTTTACCAGAATAAATTTATTCCCACATTATGTATTTTGAAAATCGGTCTTTTCGATAATCACATACTGGGAATACGTCGTTTTTATTTGACCAGTAGTATTAGTCAATCTAGGGGATACAGAAGAACTTAGAAAATAAAATGTTTTCTTTCAGCCAAGACAAGAATTGTGATCGGGAATAAGCAAGAAGAAGCCAGATCTTCCTATGCTCTTTCGAAAAAGACATCAAACTACCAACACCGAACTGCCTGTGAAGAAGTGCACCGAATCACCATCCAAGAATGCATCTTGGCAGAATGGTCTAGCTACATGTAAAGACATTTTTTTCAATTCGCCCAAAAGGCTTATCTCTAACCATCAAGTAGCAGTTTTAAGAGCTTGAGCTAGATTAAGTAGCGATCGAAATTTCTCTGAAGAGATAAGGTTACACATGATATGCTGTGGCGACAAGCAAAACGAACACAGCTAAACTAGAAACCTGAACCGCGTTTGCGGTGGTCGAATGACTGACTGAACGCGACAAACGAGACTCGGGAACCCAAATGGAAAATAGTGTAAGGGAAACAAAACGTAAGATCTTTCTGGACTTCTGAATTGGCGGCACGTGCGGGAGCATTTTTGGTGGTGGCCAGCGGCTGTAGATTTCATAGTAAAGTTTAAAGTTTCATCGTGGTTTAATAAATAATAAAAGTGTTTATAGTATTTCATAAAGAAATGCTTTAGTTTGTATGGGTACAACTACCCCATAATGCGCTTTCACCAATTTGCTGGGAAATTGATTCCCCATCCATAGGTAGATATATTTCCTTAAAAATACACATACACGTAAGTAGTAGTATAATGTTATATATTATATATTATAAACATATTTTCTCTGAGTGTACATTTTGCATAATCATGTAAAAAATTCGTACTTTTTTGGATCTGCCTCAATTGAAGATCGCCATAATCGACCTGGTAAATCCGTCAACTGCGAACGATATCGAGCCATGATACGCGATTTTTTTTGCCTCAGTTGGCTGAGTTCAACTTGGTTGACATGTGGTTTCATCAAGAAGGTTCCACATGCCACACAGCTCATTTCCGTATTTCAAAATGCTGGTGGGTAGGAGAAGTCAGACTCCTCCTGCACCACTGTCGAACCGCTTACCCACCATACATCCGGAAGATCACCAACGATAACGGGTTTGACTTTCATTTCAACGACCTAATGGAAGACGCCTACCTTCTTTGGAGCAGAGGAGAACTCTATTGGTTCTTGCGAGATATACACGTGGACGGATACTGCATCAGAAGAGGAATATTTGTGGTCTCCAATTCAGCCGAACGCACCACTGTCGAACCGATCACCCAACATATATCCGGAAGATCACCAGCGATAACGGGTTTGACTTTCATTTCAACGACCTAATGGAAGACGCCTACCTTCTTTGGAGCAGAGGAGAACTCTATTGGTTCTTGCGAAATATACACGTGGACGGATACTGCATCAGAAGAGGAATATTTGTGGTCTATAATTCAGACGAACGCAAATATACAGTGAAAATTGGCCAAGTCCATGATGGTGCAGTCACCTATATGGGACCCTACAAAACTGAAACATATCCCAATCAGTACGACCTGGAGTGGTGTCGAGGTGCATGTGTAAATTTTAAGTTAGGCAAGATGGTATGTTTAAATTCAAACACCGAACAAACAGCACAAGTGATATTTCGCGCAACAATGGAGACTTCGTGCCGTATTTCAAAATGCTGGTGGGTAGGAGATGTCAGACTTTTCCTGCACCACTGTCGAACCGATCACCCAACATATATCCGGAAGATCACCAGCGATAACGGGTTTGACTTTCATTTCAACGACCTAATGGAAGTCGCCTACCTTCTTTGGAGCAGAGGAGGACTCTATTGGTTCTTGCAAGATATTCACGTGGACGGATACTGCATCAGAAGAGGAATATTTGTGGTCCCCAATTCAGCCGAACGCAAGTATACAGTGAAAATTGGCCAAGTCCATGATGGTGCAGTCACCTATATGGGACCCTACAAAACTGAAACATTTCCCAATCAGTACGACCTGGAGTGGTGTCGAGGTGCATGTGTAAATTTAAAAAAAAAGACAGACATAAATAAAAGAATTTATTTTGTAAAATCAATAGAGTTTATTTAAAGAGAATTTAAAGAATATTGTTGATTTTTAAATTCCTTCCACTAAAAAACATGGAACAATTTTAATATTTAATTTTATAAATAATGAAATAAAATCTATCACTAATTAATTAATTCTTATAATACAGAAAATGTTTCGACTTGGATTTGTTACGCTGCAGTTGAGTTGCTTACTTATAGCGTCTTTGCGATTATTATATTGTTGTTTGCAGTAGTTATTTGTGTGCTGAAAATTTTACTTTACTTTGCTTTGATGAGAACGAAGCTCAAAAAACACGCCTATTGTTTGAGAATCGTATATTTTCTCTGTTCAAAATCGTATTTGTCGTATTTTCTAATTTTACGAATACAAAAAATTAGTTTAAAAGCGTAGAGGTCATTTTTTAAAAATATTTTTGGCTTGCAATAACCAAGTCCGCTATTCTGAGAATGGTCAGTGTTCTAGATATAGTTTAAATTTTAACTGGAACAATCTCTCAACCTTGTTAAAGGTTTTCAAATTATTATAGAAGACTATGACTTAAAAATGCTTAAAGTATTTCTATTGTCCTGGTCGGCGCAGTGGCTTAGTGGTTAGTGTGTTGGACTACTAAGCGAGGGGTCCCAGGTTCGAATCCCGAGAAAATTAAAAATTGACTTAAATGATACCTACTCTGTTTTATTAAACAGTACTCTTTATTCTTCCTCTCTGAATAATAATCAAATATACTATATTCCTTCTTAAACAAGTTGGTATCCCTACTGTAATATAACTTTGAAGTATTAACTTCAATTACCTCGCGAAATGTCATCGCCCTAGAGATCATATGAAGAATCACTCTGGACAATCGCTATGGAGCGTATAGCCCGACGAGCCCCTGAAATATAAATTTGAATGAAACTGAAACTGAAAAGTTTTCATACTGTGCTATGTGGTCACTGGACCAGGATACCAAAGAAAAAATTATTTCATTTACAACTCGCATTTTTAATTAAAGTAAGTGTGTAGGTATTTTTGGTTCGGAGCCAAGGTACGAGTAGCAGGATTTAAACAAAACAAAAAAACAAAAAAATATAAAAGTGCATAATGCTGCTGAACAATGAAGGAGAAAACTGGTGCGAACATACAGAGGGGCAGCTGTACCACGGACCTGTATAATACTAAATTATGTTGGTTTAATTTTGCAGCAAATTTGCGAACAAAGAACCAAAATTCTGGGAATCATATTGCGCCCCCACGAAATTCTGTCGAAATCCATCAAAGAATAAAGATCCGAAGTAGACGTACTATGAGAGCCAAATTAAATTTAAAAAAAAACTCTATAGTGGTTACATGAAATATACAAGTATGGTAACCACATTGTGGAAAATATGGAACAAAAGCAAATTCCTTTTGTATAGAAAGCATTTATTTATATGCAGCTGCTACTCCCTGTCAAACATTTCACTGTCAAAATATAAAAAGAAGCAAAACATTGCTGTTTGTAACCGAAGGCAGGAAACAACATGCTCTTTCTGCCAAGTTCTGGCATAGCACATTACGTGTAATACAAAATTTATACCTAGAAACTGAACAACTGGGCGGAATCGCATAACGGGATATCCGCATACGCATACTAAAAGGGTGGAACAAATGCTAAGCAGTTACATATTTATTTTACATTCCCGGGGCGTTACAATTTAGATGCCTTGATAACAAGGAACGGATCTTGACCTGGAGATGCTAGTCATGTTACAGATGGTTGGTAAACACATTCTATCGAGTATACCCGCTGATGCTGAGTAAAATTGAGTCAGTCTGGCGACAACTTACACCCGAGCTTAGTTCGACGGTAGTTTTGTACATCTATTATCAGTTGGTCAGAGTAAACTCAGAAAAGAAGCATAATGCATTCAAAGGCGATAGATCGAGCTCCAAAAAAAACAGCACTCTCCTTCAAGCCGATAGTTTAGTTTATTTTAGTTCAGTGAGCTTTTATTTGGCTTAATAGCCATTTCTTTCCAATTATTACATGTTAAAAATATATTAAAATTTCTTTACTTAAAATATTTCGTTTTCCAAGATCAAATTACATTATTTTTAGCATATATAAAAACAGCAGTTTTAAAATTTGTTAGATTGTCAATTGTTCTTATATTGACAGGTAAATTGTTAAATAATTGAAGTCCAGCGTGAAGAATGTTTGCTCTAGCTCGCACCGTCCTTGTCCTTTGAATGTTGAACTCACTAATATTTCGAAGACTGTACGGTATATTTCTTGCAGCTGGGATACTGGATCGAATATATTCGGGGCACATGTTGTTCTTTATTTTAAACATAAAGATCATTGACATCATCCAAAGTCTTTGGTTAATGTATAGCCAATTTAAAAAGTTTGACATCGTTAGTTTTGGTGTGTATCTATCACATTTCAAAATAATTCGCATTGATTGTTTTCTTTGTATTTTAATTCTTTTTATTTTCTCGAATATTTCTTAAGAGAAAGATATTCTATTTGTAAAAAAATTCGACCTCGAGATGTTAATCAACTCTGACATTACGATGAAAGAGAAACTCAAAAATATGGATAGCGAAATTCTGTCTGTTTGTCTCTCCGTCCGTATGCTCCTGAGGCCTACAGAATTAACGACTGCCCGGTTTTGGTTCAAACTTCGGATTTGAAGTTTGTGGGCCTACAGTTCGGGCCATTTTTTTGTTTGGACAGTAACCTCAATATTAATGGTAGATACTTCCCGTAAAACATTTTCATTTGATTTGTTCGAAAACGGGTCTGATTTTAACCAAAATTTATATCTGAGGCTGAAAATAACAGTTTTTTTTTGAAATTAATTTTAAATGACATATCTCGAAAATGGTCCATGCGATTGTATCAAAAATTCATTCCTATGGTATTATGGTCATTTCTATCTTAATAGCGAACTCAGTTTTTCTCTATATTATCGTACAATGGATTTTTTAAAAATGTCACTTTTTGGTTTGGTCTTCTACCTGACAACGGCAATAACGATTTTGACCAAAATGCTAAGAGTAAAATTGATGTTTTTAAAATGATTGCGTCCTTAATTTTCAGTTCGAATAACCGAAAACGCTAATTTTAAAAACTGTTTATATCTCGAAAACCCCATTTTTTATTTGGATAAATCTTTAAACACCGAGTATTGCTTACATCCCGAACAATATCTTGTAGTTAAGCGTTAGTACTGTTCAAACTAAACAATCCAATACTTTTTATTGTCTTGTCTGGAACAACGTTTCCGTTGTTTCTGAGTGGACTAAAATCTAACTAAACAGGTATTTAGAGGGACAGGAATTAGTTCCACAATGTATGAATTGTAAAATGTTCAAAGCAAACCAAATCAAAGAAACTATGCGCTTCACTCGTGTAATTGATAATTAATGCTCCATTTATTATGGATTGTATATTTTTCTAAAAATTGGCAGCAATTTGAGTATACATGTAGGAAACTGACTATTAAAACACGTAATTCAAATGATCAAAAATAGTATAATTCATTTATTGGAAAAAATAGATTTAGAAAATTAATTAGATCACAAACGTTGACTAAAAAGTACAACTGCGCGGCGTGGGAGACTGACGGACAATTCCCCCTTATCCGTTTCTTCGGCCCTTTATATATCGTCTTTTTTGGTAACTGTCACACTCGGCATGAAGATGATGATCATTTTGTAACATCATGAGAGATGATATTATGCTGATTGGTTGCTGCTGTGGTGTGATCTTTCTGTGGTTTCTACATACATACCGTCAGTGTTGATTTAAACAATTCTGCTCTGGGTTCTAATGTTATGATAAGAGAAAACCGTGTAAGGCAATGCACAATTGCACAAAAATACTGCTAAAATTATTTTGTAACTAAAATATCCTTTAACTTTATTTCTATTAATATTTATCTATGTTTATTCTGTACATATTTAAACTATTTTATTTTTTTTATGTATGTCATTCTCTGACTTTTCATTTGTTTTTCTTTCTTTGTGCTGTTATTGTCATTTATTTATTTTGATTTGTCTGTTCATCTATTTTTGTATTTGTTTTTCTATTTATTTACACATTAATTTATTTATTAAATTATCAACATAATAGCATACCTATTTATTTATTTTTTAAACAAATCAATTTTGTACACATAATGTACATTTAATCCAATGTTTTTTTTGTAGGCAAATTTCCCACATCGGCTCTCTCACTCCTAGTGTATGCCAAAGATAATGGAATACAGAGATGTATAACTTTCCAGTGGAATGGCGGCTCCCGTAAAATTAATGAAGTCACGCACATATGGTAATTTCTTTTCTAGTATATGTGAGGTCATGAAGTGGACTTTAATGCAAGAATTCGCTATTCGAAAATGTGTATTTCACTGTTTGTTTTATTTCAATCGAAGCCTTAAAAAAACCAAACAAGTTCAATACCAAACACAAAACAATTGACCAGCGCGATGTCCATAAAAGCAAAAGGAATGTTGGGCGGCCATTAGCAACATGCTTTTTTGTAGCTCACACGTATTCACAGACGGGGATTGAAATTACAAAAACAACAATGTAAACAAATGGGTTTTAGAGGGATAGACGCACGAAAGATATCCATCTCTTTTATTCATTCATCTCTGGTGTATGCATCATGTGCTTGCTTTGCTTCCTTCCCATATCTTGCTTCAGCTTTCGCTTTTCTACTTTCCGGGACCACTGTAGTGTGTTACCTGTTGACAGATCCCATGTAGAACAGACTACCCGTCTGTTTACCACCGGTAGACTTGTTTAAGGAAACGCGGTAACCGATTTACAAATTTCTCCCAAATTTTTTTGTTCCGGAAATGTAAAACTAATTCTGTAGAATTCAAAACTGATAAAGTGTGTTTTTGTTAACAGTGTAAGGTTTTTTTTCCAACAGAGTTAATTTTAATCCATTTTTTTTTTAACAGAGCAAAAATCGATCGATTAGAGGCAATTTTTGAGCATGTCCTTGTTTTGGTGATAAAAATTGTGGTCTAAAACTATTGGATTTATATGAATAGTGTATTTTAAATCAAAGGTTTATGCCAACAAGTCCACATTCACCCGTGCACTGAATAAGAATTAATGCTAAATGCTACAGAAAATTTCAATGAAAGGGTACGTTTGTGTCAGCAAAGCTGGTCGTAAGTGTTATTTCATACTATACATAATTCAAATATTGCATACATTTTGGGATTAATTTCATAAATTGGGACTTAGTTCTTACATATATATATGTTGATCTACATGCACAAAGTGTTCACTTTAAAGTAAGCCACAAGCACACAATATGTATATGTACCTACTTATAGTGTTTGCAAAAGTCCTTCTGCTAACAGTTATTCAAATTGAATGTGTTTTCTTCATGGGTGAGCAGAGCATGAAAATAGCGCCGGCTGATGAAACAGTTAACTGATTTGCCTCAAATACTTCCTCCTCATTTCACTCGAAGCTGTGTGTACAAAAATGTATTCCTTTGGTATGGTATCTTATTAAATTTGTCACAGTCCTTGACATTCCGATCTGCATACGGGACTACAGCGACAGTGAGACTCAATGAAATTGCGTTTCCGTGTGAGATGGCAGATCGCTAGACAACGGTATAGGCACTTTCTTTTATAGGTATGTAAGGTAAACAGTTGTCACACATGTTGTCCTCGTATACCAACATTTTTATGTACCACAGCTATGGTGATTTATTGGAAATTGGATTTAAGGGAATTTGTCGGAGATTACCGGAACATTGTGTTTTCATTGAGCTTGTTATTTCTGTCTGGTTGATCCATAAAGAATTTACCCTGATTTTCTTAACTGCACGTGCTGTTAAATTAAATAATAAATTTGCTGCACACTGGTGAGCTTGTGTTATGGTTTCAAGAAGCAGTCTGTTTTCCTAATCTGTATAAATAAGTTTGAATATCAACCTCGCGAAAGCCATTTCAGTAGTGCTGCTTGGATAAAATGTTGAACAAGTGACTTTACGGTATGATATGCAAATAATACCGCCCAAAAGAAACGATGGAATTTTATGTCTGCAAGAGTCAAGGACACAATTTCATTTGTTAATTTTTGATGCAAATAATAAAGTGTTAAAGTTGAATTTGCAGCATTTCTTAATACGGTGTGTATGGATTTTCTCACTACCTATTCCATTTCTTTCAGGGATAGCAAGCGCGATAAACTGAAATAAATATTTTCTGCCACTTTAGGCTATTTGAGGTTGAAGTGGATATGTAGACAAAATAGTAACAAATATTGCAATTTCTTAGATCGAAAAATACTATAGCTTAGCATTAGCATTAGATAATGTTCAGAATGAAAGCATCACTTGGTTTTTAAGGATTTATGCAAACCAAAAATGGGGTTTTCAAGAAATAGGCTTTTTCTAAAATTCGCCTTAACGGTGATTCGAATTGAAAATTAAGGACCCAATAATTTTGAAAACATCAATAAATTTACACTTAACATTTTGGCGAAAATCGTTAGTGCCGTTTTTAGGTAAACTAAAAAAAAAACTAACATCGAAACTAATTTTCTATACAATCGCATTGGCCGTTTTCGAGATATGTCCAAATTTCAAAAGTGCCATTAGCCTCATACATAAGCTCAGATATAAAGGGTGATTTTTTAGCTGGTTTGGTTTTGGCAACACCGGTTTTGACAGCTGACGTGTGTTTAGTACCTTGTGTCACTGTCAAACAGCTTCAGTTTGGTTTGCAATTTAACCATGGATCGTCTTACAAATGAACAACGCTTGCAAATTATTGAATTTTACTATCAAAATTCGTGCTCGGTTTGAAATGTTCATCGCCTGCTGCTTCCATTTTATGATCGGCATTCTCGACCTTCTGAGCAGTCTATTCGGAAGATTGTGACCAAATTTCGCACCAAATTTACTTTGTTGGACATTAAACCACCAACACGTTTACGTACTGTGCGTAGTGAAGAAAATATTGCGGCCGTATCAGCTAGTTTGACAGAAGACCGCGAAATGTCGATTCGGCGCCGTTCCCAGCAGTTAGGCCTTTGTTACAGCACTACGTGGAAAATTTTGCGGAAGGATTTGGGCGTAAAGCTTTTTAAGATACAGCTGGTGCAAGAACTAAAGCCAGCCGACCTACCACAACGCCGAATTTTTGGTGAATGGGCTCTTGGAAAGCTGGCCGAGGATCCGCTTTTTTATCGAAAAATTGTGTTCAGCGATGAGGCTCATTTTTGGTTGAATGGGTACGTAAATAAGCAAAATTGCCGCATTTGGAGTGAAGATCAGCCAGAAGCATTGCAACAGCTACCAATGCATCCCGAAAAAGCCACTGTTTGGTGCGGTTTATGGGCCGGCGGCATTATTGGGCCATATTTCTTCAAAGATGATGCGAATCGCAGCGTTACTGTCAATGGTGAACGCTACCGAGCGATGATAACAAACTTTTTTTTGCCCGAAATGGAAGTTCTTGACTTGCATGATATGTGGTTTCAACAAGACGGTTCCACATGCCACACAGCACGCGAAACAATGGCGCAATTGCGAGGCGAGTTTGGTGAACAGTTAATTTCACGTTTCGGGCCGGTCAATTGGCCGCCTAGATCGTGCGATTTGACACCATTAGATTATTTTTTGTGGGGGTATGCCAAGGCTAATGTGTATAGGGACAAGCCCGCTTCGATTGACGCACTGGAAGCCAACATCCATGCATTCATTCGTGAGATACCGGCCGATATGTGTGAAAGAGTATGCCAAAATTGGACTCAGCGGATGGGCTATCTGAGACGCAGCCGCGGTCAACATTTGCATGAAATTATCTTTAAACATTAAATTGCAAGGTTCAAACTATCGATTCAAATAAATATTTCATTCATTTTTTTGAATTTTTTGTGTTTTTTTTTTTAAAAAAGTTCTAAACCTCTTAAAAAATCACCCTATACATTTTGATTGAAATTATTTTATTTTATTTTCAAAGGATACAATATAAATGAATTTATACCGTCCGGATTTTAAGCCGGGGAACTATGCCCATATGGCTGTGATTGAAATTAGTTTTTGATTGAAATTAGTTTTTAAAAAAATCAAACTGGTATGAAAATTCTACAAAGGAAGTACCTACCATTAATAACGGCCCAAAAACTCCAAATCCGAAGTTTGAAACAAATCCGGGCAGCCGTTTAGGCTGCAGGTCTCAGGAGCATGCGAACAGTTTTTGGCGATCCACTTTTTTCAGTTCCTCTATCATCGTAATGTGAGAATTGATTAACGTCTCGAGTTCGAAATCATGTACAAATATACAATATTCTCCTACGGCCATATTATTCACTCCCTTTCATCTGGGTTTAAGTGAGTTTAACCCAAGTCCATAATATTCAGTCGTTAAATCCGAACATAAACCCAGTTTTTTAAACTTGACGGCGTTTAATTGTTTAATTGCATTTAAACGCAATCCGGAGACCAGTTTAAGTACTTTAACTCGGGTTAAAACTCAATTTCATAATATTGACATTTCTTCGCTCGCAAGAAATAAGAAAAGGGGGATGGAAAAAAAATGGCAAGAAACTAAAAAAGGGCTTCATTCGTAAAATGGACGAAATTAATGTTGATTCTTCGTCGTCAGAAGACGAATTTGTCGTAGAGCTGATCCTTGTCGTCGAATATATCGAAGGCACAAGCGGGCTTGCGTCGACGATTACGATGTGGTTTATTTTCGGAAATATTTCCGGCTGAAAAAAGAGTCATTTTGGAGGCTACATTCGATGATTCGACAGAAATTTCGGCATAATTAATTCACCTTAAAATATAACTGGGTCCAAAACAAATGAAATAAATTTCCAAGTGACAAAAAACAAAAAAAAAGTCATTATTTGTGAAATATGACATTACGTTGAATTGTATTGCGTCTCGTTAAATGATTCCAGATACCGTGTGAGTATGTCCTGATCTGGTGCTCAGTAACTCACACGGCGACCAACAAACAGTACCATTGAATCATTTTATTTCCTGCCTGATGGCCTGTTCGGGGAAGTAGGTATCAAAACAGTTCACAGTAATACACCACAACCTAACAAATTATTCCGTAAAATAATATTCAGTAGATCGCGGTCTTCGTGAGCCAGCAGAAGCCATGGCTTGTCGATATTTGTCTATATTTGCTTTACTTCACAGATATGTAAATGAATCTGTGCAACTGTTTGCAAAATTTACAGCAACTCTCGATAGGGTGACATATTTTGGGCCACCATGAATATTGTAGCCCAAGTCGTTGCTAGTAACTCAGTCGCAAAGTGAAATAACTGATTCCCCACATTCACAGGGCAGCTGTCAACATTTTTGGAATCATGCTGACTGATACTGAACACAAACACCCCATTCCTATCAATTGAATTTGCTCTTCTTTCACCAAAAGTTTCCATCTAAATACCCCAGTGTAATATGGTCTAGTTCCTGCTACCATTTATCGCAACGATAAGTATAACTGCAAAATAAATGAGGTTCGGATTACTTTATCCATTATTGTCTACCCAAATTGCGAATTAAATCAAAATCTCGTCGAATGTGGGAGTGAGGTTTTCTATTGTGTCAACTACCTACAGCGATCGACCCGATTTAAGGAGGCATCGGGTAGTTAAGCCCACAACAAGCTGTTTATTATTCAATTGCTGTCACATTTAAAGCGCTGATAGCTTCGATTATTTTATAAGTATATTTGCATCTGATTTTCTTATTATCAGAATGAGGGCATCCATTTTAGGTCTTATTTATCGGTTATGTATATATTTGCTAATACTAGCATTCACTTCCTAGCAACAAGCTCAAATTTTTGTATGGAGATTGCCCAAAAATTGAATTAACCCTCGCATCCATAGCATAATTCGTGTATATCTATGTATGTAAAAGAAAAAAAAAACACCTGCCCACTTCCCACGCCATTTATGTAAAATCTATAAAACAGCCAAGGAATTTGGATACAAACTCCAATGGAGCTTACATTTAGATTTACGTTGCCACTGGGATAAGGACATAACACAGCTGAAATCTGAGCCCATGGCTGCTCGATGAAAATCCCTAAGCAGGGACAAATCATTGTCGGGAAATAATTAAATTCAAATGAACGTGTATCTGTATACACCAGAAGAGCATATCCTCACATGTATTTAGGTAGAGGTACTTTAACATGCGAATATAAACCAAATATGTGCTTATTGCCATTATCTTTCGATGAGATTCAATTACCCGTCGCTCTTTTGTTTGAAGTAGGCAATTTCATTTTCCTAAGAAGGTCTTAGAAAAGTGTCCTTTGTTCCCGTGATGTACTCGTTATGTATACTTTTGCCAATTCGTTTGAATTATTCATTGGATATGACTAACGAATGCGATCAGAGATACGAAACGGGATCAGGTTGTTTGGTACTTAAAAAGCTTCCAAAGGATATTCGTAGAGAGCAGTATTTTGATGGGGCAGGTATACTCTAATGATGTGAAAACGCATTAAGTTGAGATTAAATTTAAAAATGTATTCATGCCAATAAATACGGTATGACAAAGTTACCCTTTTATTTATTCGAATGTAAATAAAAAAATATAACGAAAAAAAAGTAATGAAAACTACTCCTTCGAGTTTTCGATATACCTACCTATGTAGATAAATAGTTTTCGGTTCCAATGCATTCTGTGTCGAACATTGTAATTATCTATGACTGGTTATAAGGCCCTCTATACCATTGTTGTGTCGCTCGGAAAGTACGGACATCGAAGATACATAGTTGTAGTGAATCGAGCATCGATCGCAACTTGTCCAGATCTTAGAATCGAACGATAACGTTTCGTCCCGTCGAAAATACACAATGCAAACATTTTGTTTTAATTTATTATTGATTTATAAAAGGAACACAAAAAGCAAACAAGATAAATTTCTGATAACTCGCTTGTTTTAAAGACCGCTTCAAAGTTTATTTATTTATGAAAATAATGACATATTTCATGGAAAAATAAATCTTTCTTTTTTGTTACAAGTTCTTTGATTTGTCAATAAAAAACGCTGCATCTGCCCAGAGCGGCGGGAATTTTGAAAGACGACCTCAATTTTTGGCGAAAAATCATCTATAGCGACAGGGTGTATTTTTTTAATAGATGGTCACCTTAACAAGCAACATTGCTGTAAAGGGTCTGTCAGCAAGTGGTTTCCTTTTAAATCATATGTTATTTTGACACTGACAGCTGTTTCCCGATCGAAATCTTGACAAAACGTCAGTATCATACCTCCGCAAAATAAAATGAGTGGTGTGGGCGATTGTTGAGGAGCTCCTCCGATACTTGCACTTCCTGCCGATGAATGTATACGCTTGCACAACGTTGGGAAATTTTGAAAACTTATTTCCAAAGTAAGTGCTGTGTAGCGTGTAGCCCAAACTGTGCATTTTTTGAAAAGGAGATTTGGATGAAATGAAGCACCAACCCACCGCAAGTTTGTGCAAAAAGCTCGCGAGACTGGTATGCTAGTGGACAACACTCATGGTACGTCGTCTTACGTTGAGCACAGACGAGAATGTGGCTGCTATAGCCGAAGGTGTAAGACTCAATTGTGGAGTTGCGGCAACATTGGACCATTTTTATTCGAAAATAAGGCTGGGAACAACTTTTCGGTCAACGGTTAACCGACTTTTTTTTACTGAAATTAAAGACATGGATTTGGACGACCTCTGGTTCATGCGCCATGCCTGACAGCCCATGCCACAATCAATTTGGTGCACAAAATTCCCAAATTGCGTTATCAGCCGTCTTGGCGATGTCCATTGGCCGCCTCGAAGCTGCGATTTGGACTTTTTTTTTGTGGGGAACCGTGAAGGACCGATTTTTTGCCAATAATCCGGAAACGATTCAAGCACTTACCAATATCATCCAAGCAATCCGTGAGCTACAGTTCGAAACCATCAACAAAGTCTGGGAAAATTGAAGTGACAGACAGCAAAGCTAGCCGAGGCAGCCACTTGAATGTTTGCTGTTAGTAATAAAGCGATAATACATGAAAAAAAATAATTTTGTTCATTTTATTGCATTTTTAAAAAGAAACTTGTGTTTGGCCCACCTTGTATAGGGTGGCCCACAAAAAAGTTACTGTTTGGTGCGAGGTGCTGCCGCATCAGTGGTACGAACTTTAGAAAATTAGTTTTGTAAGCCTTACACAACGTTGTTACCCGATTGATTTCGGCCCAAATCCAACGGTATGGGGGTAGATGACATATAGTTTGGCATATAGCAGACTCCACATGGACATTCTCCATTAAAGAATTGTAGGTAGGTATATTTATTTATGCACCGCAGAGGTGACGCGAATTGGCCACCATTAGCAATTTGATCCTTTCTTGTGGGGTTTTCTGAAGTAGTAGGCGCAATCGACCGATGCCCTTAATGCCAACATAACGCATGTCGTCTCTCAAATTCGATATTTGACCATTCGGATCCGTGCCACGGATGCATTTACACGATGTTATATTCCCTACCCATAATGGCGTACATGAGCGAAATGGGCGTTTCAAATTAAAACGATGATATACTTAATACCTCACATACATTACTTGTTTTATTTCATTTCAACATCTACCCGTGCTTATTGAAAAACGTAAGATGCATATAAAGGGTGATTTTTTTAAGCGTAGTTAAAAATCGAATAAAGCCCTCAAATTTGCATTAAATATTTAAAATTTTTATTGTAATCGATAAATAGGCCTTTGCCCCAATTACGTTTTTAAGACAACTTTATGTAAATGTTGTCCGCGGCTCCGTTTCAATTGGTCCATTCGGAAGGTCCAATTTTGCGTTTTCGAGCATTTCGGCCTGTAACCGTTTTTTTTTTTTTTTTTTGATTTAATTTATTTATCAAAGAAAATCTTAACAATATTTATAAGTTTCTGCGAAGCCTTAATATGGCTTTTCTGCAGAAGGTTATTATATCAAATATTCTTAATTGATTGAGCTAGAGCTTTTAATAACTAAATGAGTATTATGTATATTTATTAAATTTAAATTTGTTCATTTAAAAGAAAAGATTTTATACTTTTTTTTCTTGTTTTAAAATTTGCAATATTTTTAAGATCAAAAGGTAATAGATTTAGTGAAGGAACACAATATTTCAACTGTCTTCTACCATAGTTGTTGTAGTTGAGGGTTACTTGTAACATTGCTTGAGCACGTCTTCTGGTATTCATCTCATGACTGATTGGCTTTTTAAAACGATTACCGTCGTAATATTCAAGTAGTACAGTCAACTTGAATTTATACTGCACCTTAAGAACCTTAAAGCTTCTACCCTCAGGAAAAGATCTGCAGTTTATTTGCTTCCACGCTGAATCTTGTAGTTTCTGGAGCTTTGGAAAGTGGTGTTTTCGAAGCGTTGCCCCAAGCAAGTATTCCATACCTTAATTTGGATTCGATCAAGGCATAGTATACTTGCTTTAAAATTTGTGGCGTGGCATGATGTCGTAGATGTGCTAAAGCAAATATAGCCTTCTTCAGATCCGCGCGAATCTTATTTATGTGCATACTCCAGATAACATGGCTATCAATGATGACTCCCAGATATTTATAATTTTCGACGATATCAATTTGCTGTCCGCGTAATTTAGGACACGAATCATTTTGGAAATACACATGCTGCTGCGTAGCTTTATGATGTGGACTTCCGATGTGCATCATCTTCGTTTTTGCCGCGTTGATAACCAAGTCATTGTCGTGACATTGTTGAACTCCTCTTGCATAATACTTGTCGCCGTCTCCAGAGATCTGTGACGTACCACTACCGCAGTATCGTCGGCATAAGCAAATGGCAGACTATTTTTAAAAACACGAAGAAGCTCATTGGTGAATAGAATGAAGAGAATTGGGCCCAGTTTAGACCCCTGAGGAACTCCATATTGTACTTGTTTCCTTTCGCTGTAAACGTCCTTTATTTTTACACATACGAATCTGTCCCTTAGATAATCTCTTAGCCAGTTTCCCACTACTCCTCTTATACCAATACGTTCTAGGGCTTCAAGTAGTTTTGTATGATTTAGAGTATCGAACGCTTTACTAAAATCCATAAACATTACTAAAGGATGATGACTTTTATTTAAGCTTTCGTTGACGCAGTTCGCAAAATCTCCGAGCAATTTACCAGTGCTTTTCTTTTTCTGAAAACCATATTGGCTTTGGTGGATGAGAGGGTGCTTTTCGATATAACTATATAATCTATTTGCAATTAAACATTTATCAACGACTGGCAAGATGGATATTGGTCTGTAATTGCTGATTTGATTTTTAACGCCTCCTTTATAGATGGGTCTTAGCACAGCAGTTTTAAGAGCTAATGGAATTCCGCCTTGCATCATACTAAGATTAGAGAATTTGCACAAGATTGGAGCAAAAATATCTACATGCGTTCTTAGATCAACCGCACGAATTCCATCTGCGCCAGGAGATTTATGATCGCTTAACATATTAATTATGTTGCACATCTCTACGATGTTGGTTTCTTTCAAAAATATTGAGTTTTTTAATCTTTTATTCACATGGTTTGATGTTATTGAATCACATTGGTGCATTATCTTAAGAGTCTGTTCCGAGAAAAGTTGCGCAGATTCATTAGATAGTCTAATCATGCAATCTTCAGATGGAAAGTTCTTAGCAAAAACTTCTTCAACGCTAAGCTTTTTACTTCCCATTATCTCGTTGATTAAGTTCCAAGTTTTTCGAGGATCGGCTTTGATTTCATTGAATTTGTTCTTGTAAAAATTCGATTTCTGTAACAATATTTCCCGATTGAGTTTATTTCGGAAGTTCTTATATTCGATTTCGTAAGTTCTGTTTAGTCTATTATTCTTCCATCTTCTGTAAAGTCCATCCCGTTTCTTACATTTTGCAACTAAATTTGAAGACATCCACACCTTAATGTTTTAGTGTATGTTGCTTTTTTGTATATGTCCTGTAACTTACATAAAAACTTTTCCTACATTGTAATAGCATTACATTCATTTAGTACTTCCTCCCAATCAGCTTCACAAATAAGTTCATTTACCTTGGTTGTGCATATGTAGGTCGTACTAGTCAATTTTTGTTCGTCCACGAATTACGCGTGCTATGTTATCTTGTAAGGCTTCAATCGTGTTCGGCTTGTCCACATAGACTAAGGACTTACATAACCCCACAAGAAATAATCAAGAGGCGTTAAATCTCACGATCTTTGCGGCCAACTCACAGGGCCAATGCGAGAGATGAGCTAGATAACATTTCCATTGTGTCACGAGCTGTGTGGCATGTGGCACCGTCTTGATGAAACCACATGTCAACCAAGTTCAACTCAGCCAACTGGGCAAAAAAAAAAATCGCGTATCATGGCTCGATATCGTTCGCCGTTGACGGATACACCAGGTCGATTATAACGACCATAATATTGTCGTAAAAAACTGCGTAAATTTTTCACAGAGCACGAATTTTTGTAATAAATTTCAATAATTTGCAATCGTTGCTCGTTTGTCAGTCTTTCCATGATTAAATGGCAGTGTATACTGAAAACTTTTCACTTTGACAGATGACGTTTGGACGCCATTACTAACCATTGGTGCCAACCTGAAAAACTGAACTCTTAAAAAATCACCCTTACTTACGTTTTACAAAACCCCACAAAATAATGAGCTGCTCAAACATTTATTTGTACAACCACATCGATGGAACATTTCGAGCAAATCGAATTTTCGCTTTTTCGCCTCCACTTGCTCGTTCTTTAAGTTTTCGATTGCACAGTAGGCAGCACATCGTTTTACACTTTGGGATAGTGCCTATCATTATCAACCGGAGTACAACTACAACCACGGAAGAAGATATTCGAGGTGGACTATTAGAAAATGCCTCAAACGGTTTACCTAGCCCTCTTTCATAACAAAATGTGTGTTTCACTTGACCGCATTTCTACTACACATTTACAGACAGCGATACGAATTAGTACCTTTTGGAAGTTTAGATAGCTCGGCCGTTTTGTAATCGCTATTTTCAGGCAAGAGATGAGAGAAAATAGTTCGTTGATATCTTGATTCCAATTCCGTAGTCATTTTGAACGGGCTAAATACATACATGTTGTTTCGAAGCTGTGATCTGCCCCCTCATCTGCCATCAGGGATTAAGTTTCCATTAAGGTAGTAGCATATCAAACGTTATCGCCCAGGAAAGGATGTTTCTTGAACAACTGAGAATCCAATTAAAAACCAATTTGTAATAACGCGTAAAAGGTAGGTATGTAGTCTTTAACAAGATTTTTCTAAAACGAGGAAATCCTACTTCAGTAAAATGAAAAAAAAAACAAACACTTTTCTGCGCCGTTTAGATAAGAAACCTTGTTGAGTTCGTAAAACAGCATTACCAGTTTTTCTCTCCAATGTTCACTATCAGAAGCCACAAGCGTTTGTAAGGATAATTTGAAATTGTCCCATTGTCCGATTATGACTTAAATGCTGGAAAATAATATAAAAAGTTTAATACCTGTCCCTGCGTTATTGTCTGGCGCAATTGTTGCTGGCTCAAAGCCATTTTATGTAATACGACCACCCTGGGAGCAATCCAATATTCCGAAAACATCCCACTGTTAGCAGGTTTTTCCATGAAATTATAATAAAAGAGAGACCAATTTGCAACGAATATATGTAAAGCTCTATCGAGGACAAGTGTTAACAATTTATTCCGACTCATTTATTACAAATGAAGAGTAACAATTACCCTCAAGCAAACGACAGGATATTCTTTCCTTAGAAATGTATCAATTTTTTTTTTGTGTCCTTTCATCCTTAGCCAAGTAAAGGCTCATATGCAGATATGTATAATGTATACACCTGATTTAGCAGTCAACATGATTTCCATTCAAATGGAGTGTGAGCTGTTAGCACTTCCCAGGAGATATTATTTTCGGAAAAAATTTCGGTATACCCAGAAATTGGCGGTTTTTTTTCTGTATTTTTGTCGATCGCTTATTAACAGAGGTTCATTTTATTTCCGTCGGTGTTTTTGTGTGCGAGATACGGTTTTATACGTTCCTTAGGGAATGAATTTATTCATAACGCGCCATAAGTTTGCTTTAGCGTTTTAAAGCAAGGGTTAGGGATTGTATGTTTGTTTTTTTTTTTTGTTTTGATAAATTAAATATCTGCCGAGACAACACTTCATATGAGAAAAATTCGGCTGACAGAAGAAGAGCTCTCCATCAGAAGAGCTTTCCATCAGAAGAGCTTTCCATCAGAGGCTGCGACAGACGGAATTAGGAACTGAATAAAATTCTCAAATTCTTTTGTTCAGATGGGTTAGCGCAGATACTACGCAATGCAAACCAGTAGTCAATATAATCGAGCTCTGGCAGCACCTTATATGTCTCAATCGAGGATAAATAATCGATGATAATCGATTGAGACAAATTAGGCACTGCCAGAGCTCGATTGTATCAACTGAACTTGATTGTTCAAGGAAATCTACAAAACTACTTATGGGACACACAGACGTCATAAAAAATAGAAAACCATTATCACCTTTTACTACAATTTATCATAGCGACGACACCTCTTTTTCAAAACTCCTTAGACCACGTAGCAAGCAAACTTTGGAACTCCCTTCGTGGGGACCAGAACCTAAAAAAAAATAATTAAAAATGAGACAAAAAGAAACAACCTGATAAACATTTTCTTATTTTATTTATTGTAATTTATTTATCGTTCTTCGACTTAAGTACTTTTCCAAATAAGAAACAAAAGAGCTTAAAAAATATTTTATAACTTCTCATGAACATTTCACATTTAAATGTGTTCACAATTTCTACGGTCGCATTAACAATGCAAAAATTATTCACCAAAGTCCTTTTTATACAGTACCTGTATTAATAACCGAAACTACAATCGGACAACATTTTTTTCAATATAAAATCACAAAGTTTTCTTCTCACAGTTCCTTTTTTACAGGTCATAGAAAACACACACGAGTACTTCTTAAATACTTGCTACACTTAACCCAACCTTAAGTCTTACTATTTACATGTGACATATAGATAAAGAGGAAAAATCATTCGGATAAAAAATAACTATGAATAAATATCCAAAGAGCTTGTTCAAAGGAATATCTAATAAACAAAAAAAAAAAAACATATTCCGGTCCATACTCTCGGAGCTGTTGCAGTCGATGTTTCTTTTCATTCTTCATGTTGTTGTTATGAAATCAGTGCAGTGCGTCCGGCGGCGGCTGTCTACACCAGCAGTCGCGGCGCCAGCAAAACTCATACTACACACTCGAAATGTTGTCCGTTGCATGAGCCAAAGTGGAAACGCCGTTCTGGCCATTGAAATTGAGGACAATCGGGCTCGCCGAGCTGCATAGAGTTGGCTTGTTGCGAGGAGATACACTTCGGGCAGACGTTGCCATTATAGCAGGTGTATTCAACAGACTGAAGTGCTCTTTGGTGCTGCAATTACTGTTGGTCCTGTAATAGCTGGCCTGGCGGAAGGTTCTAGTTTGTCGGCCATTACAGTCCACTTGTGTGACGGCAGTCATCAGAGAAGGAGATCGTTGTGAGTCACCTCTGCAAGTTCAACAGTTAATTTCAGAATTTAAATTGAGAAATAAACTTACCTTGTTAGACTATGATGCTTGTAGTTGCTGCTTTTCCGTTTCAGAGGGCAAAGATGGAATGCACCGTAGATAAGCGGATTCACCAAACTGTTTGACATGCCAAAGAAGAAGATACCTGATTGAAGGTCTTCTCCGAGCTGAAACGAGAAAAAGGACATCACTGTAGTAGACAATTCAAAATTTTTATTGTTAAATTAATTTAGGTAAATATTGCATTCAAATGACTATTTAAGTGGGGAAGGGAGTATGAAAGAATCGCTGAAGTAGAGAGTATGAAATGCAATAATACCAGCAACAAACAATTTCAATTTTATTTTACTGAAAAACAGAATCGTTGTCTGAGAAGTAGTTTATCCCGTACACGTCCACATCGTTTTGAGGATAACGAAGTTAAAGTCAGCAGTGGGATGATGTAAGATGGAAATGAATTTCATTCGCATAAATATTTTGCGAATGTAACTCAAATGCAATGAAAAATGACTTTAAAAATCGCATGCTATTTTATCTACGTTTCCATCTTTCCCCAATATGTACGAAGTAAGAGAAAAATAGATCTCGAACTCGAGATGTAAATCAATTCTGACATTACGATGATAGGGGAACTGAAAAAAGTGGGTCGCAAAATGCTGTCCGTCTGTCTGTCCGTATGCTGCTGACGCCTAAACGGCTGCTCAGATTTTGTTCAAATTTCGGATTTAGAGTTTGTGGGTCTAAAGTTCGGGGCCGTTTTTTTTTTTTGTTTTTACTGTAACCTCAATATTAATTGTAGATACTTCCCATATATAAAATGTTCATACCAGTTTGATATGTTCGGAAACGGCTCTAACGACATTGTTTACCCTTAAGTGGGTTAACATGACTACGCTCTCAATTTTTCGCTAAAAAATCCAATTATGTACGATACTTTTAAAATTTTGGCATATCTCGACAACGGTGCATACGATTGTAACAAAAATGTATTCCTCGGACCATTTCTAATAGCAAGCTCATTTCCTCTCTACATTATCGTGCAAAGGACTTTTGTAAAATGAAACTTTTTAAAAATTTGGTTTTCTTTAGTTTACCTGGAAACGGCAATAACGATTCTGACCAAAATGCATACTTAGAGTAAAAGTAATGTTTCCGAATTTATTGCGTCCTTAATTTTCAATTCGAATCACTGAAAATGCTAATTTTAGAAACAGCTCATATCTCGAAAACCCCATATCTTATATAACTTTGAAAACCAAGTAACGCTTACATTCCGAAAAGTTTTCAGCTAAAAAGTCAAGCAATAGTGTTTCTCAAACTAAACATTGCAAATTTTTTACTGTTTTGTATTCACAATTTTACAAAAAACAGCCCTAACGATTTTGATCAAAATACATTTTTAGGATAATAAAATAGTTCTCTATCTAGGACCGCATATTTAGTTTTTTTTTTTTCGAAAAATTCGAATAAAACCGTTTTTTTTTTTAAATTATTTCTCAAAAATAACTACCCAAATCCTAATCTATCTTCGTATATTTTTGTAAAGCTCTATACACCACGATATACAAATAATTTCCCACTTCTTTTTTTTTTCAACCCTAAGAACATGCATCTTCGATTAATTCCAATCACTTGAAGCTTACACAATTATAAACTCCCACTTCATTTGCATTCCACACACGTTCATCGAAAACAAATCCTAAGTAATATATTTATGTAAAGACATCAGTCTGTCGCAAGTCCTACTTCCAATTTCAATCATACAATCACACACAGACGCGGTAAACAAGCCGGTCCTTCTACTCACAAATCTTGTGTAAGAGCTTATAAATGGTACCTACATTAGATGCTTATAATTCTCTGAAATTGCCTGAGAGCTTAAACTTGTAAAAACTCATATTGTTATTCGATATGGCATATATCAAATGAATAACCTAAAAGTGAATTTTATGTAATCTACCTTCCAATTGACTCAACTAAACTTCTGATGAACAAGAAAGTTTCGTGCCACACAGTCGGGCACTTGGTTTTTTTTTTTTTTGGTTTATGCAGTTGGAAAAACGAATGGTGTCACGGATCCGAGTGGTACAATTTGCAAAGATTCTGCCGCAAAGCTGCGGCTGAATTTGAGTGATGACATTGGTTATGTTGGCCGCAAGGGCATCGGTCGATTGCTCCTATAAGCGTAGATCTGCGACGTCAGGAAACTCGACAAAAAACGTGGTCAAATCGCAGGATCTTGGTGGCCAATTAACGTCACTTCTGACAGAGATAATCATACACTCATATCATTCATGCAGAATTTCCATCGTGGCGTCTGCTGTGTCCCACGTATCCCCAATCCTATTGAAACTACATATCGCCTGAATATCGTTCAGAATAACTTTGCATCCAGAGCATTACCGCTTGGTGAACGTCGTGCGGGTTTGGAGGCGTCCCAAATACGAGAATTTTGCGCTAAAGATAAAATTGGGGTCCTCTTTCAAACGATCCGAAGCCCAGTCAGGAAACAAACGGCATTGTAAAGGAAATAAAAAACTCTTGTTTTCCAAATGGGTTTTCCCATTCTTTAGAACGTTGGGCCGTCCACTCCTTTGGTTACTAGCATTATCCTATAAAATAACCCCTAAACAAGCTGAAGTTCATCCACAGTTCTATAAGTATTTGTTTCTATTGCTATGCACCAACTCATTTGAAAAGGTCTTACATTGGCTACTTGACAACTTCAAACTGTCATAAACCCATAAACCGATTACCGAACAGTGAATGACAAAATATTCAGCCAAATCGACATCTTCATCCTGGTGAAGTACACGATGGAACAACGTTTACAAATAATTAAAATTTTCTACCGAAATTCCGAGTCTGTAGACGCAACTTCAACAGCGTTAACGCCAATTTTCGGTCGTAATGAATGAAGCGCATTTTTTGTTAAACGCCTTCGTCAATTACCAAAATATGCGTTACTGGACAGGTGAGAACCCTCATGTCCTTCAGGAAACACCACTTCATCCGCAAAAGTCACTGTTTGGTGCGGTGTTCATGCCGTAGGCGTCATTGGGCCGTTTCTTTCGTCGATGAAAATGACCGTCACTTGACGGTGAATGGTATTCGCTACAGAGACATGTTGGAAGATCCTTTATATGGCTACCTTTCAAAAGTACACAAATAAAGTATATTTATTTCACTTCCTGATACTTATTGAAAATATTGAATTTTGACAGGTTCACAGCATTCAATCAGATTGATCAAGCCTAAAATCCAAAGTTCCGGAAGAAGAACTGCCTCAACTTTTCTAATCCTATAATCCGGAACGCGTTTCCCATTTCAATTTATCACAGAATACGGCATAATTTTTGTAATAGAAGCTAGAATGTTTTTCAAGCCTATAATCAAAAAAAAGAAAAAGCGAATCATATACTCTGCAATTCCTGGGAGGGCAAAACGTTCAATTTGGACTGGAATCAACTAGCTGTTCTCGCATTATAATGTCGATATTGGAAGCCATTGAAATTTTATTAGATTTTTCAATGTAAATTCCGTTTACCGATTGGAATTGAATCGACACAGGCCGTCTAGGACCAGTGCTGTCGTTTGCTAAATTTGATTGGTATCCCAAGTCTATATTTTTGGGTATCATTTCTAAGGAAAGAGTATCCAAAATTACACTTTTTTTTTGCAAACAAATTTTTATTGCAGTTTCTAAGGAAGAACACATTTTCAGTTAAATAAATACATACCTACATCTTATGTATATATAATTTAAAAATAAGTTTTACATATTAGTAGCTATGCTTAAGTTTGTCAGTCTTGCTTTTGGATGCCTTTGGATTTCTGAACTTATTTTATTTAAATTTTATTTTATTTAAATTTTTAAATGTGTACGATACGAATACTAAGCTTCAATAACGATATTACGAACGAAGTATAAACGCCAGCTGTACAATAATGTACCTATACAGTTATTTTCATAATTTCTATCAATATTGCTACTACAGCTATCTCATTTCCACTGCTACAAACGGTTGAAAGAGTAATGCGAAGAGACTGCTATGCGAACACCGAACAGATAGATAATTATAAAATCAAAACTATTTGACAGACCTAGAGATGTGCAGTTTATTCGTTAAATAGGTTTGTGGTAAAATTACATTTTCTACAAAATTGTTTTACGTAATAGATAGTTAAAGTAAGGGTATCATTTCAGAGCGTTGGGTATCACAGTATCCAGAGCCCTGCGAGTGTATCCAAATGATACTATAGTATCCATTTCGACAGCGTTGTCTAGGACTCTTCCGCTTTTATTCATTCTATAGAACCGTAAACAACATACTGTATGTAGGATAGTTGGGAGTAAACGGAAATTTGCCATTCTTCTGCTGTTATTGGTAGGCGTTGGTGTCATTCAAATGATATGCCATTCAGAATGATTTTCCGAAATGTGTCCAAAAGATATTTGGGTAAATGCCTTTCTTTTATTTGTGGGACGTTCTAAAGATTTCTTGTTTTCTGTTGACATAATAGACAAAAGATTTGTGTCCCAGCTAGTTCTCGTGGGAGTTCTTCCGTTATTGATTTATTTTTAAACGCAGCTGATTTCAGTTCATTTTATCAAGGGATGCGAATTGCAAACTTGAGGAAGTTAAAAAGAATCTTTAAATAGTTCCTTAAGATTAATTCCTTCAAATAGTTTTCTAAAAGTCTGCTAATCGAAATTGTTGAAAATATTGCTGGAATTGAGAAAATAATATATTTTTGTATGTTCCGATCGAGTCGATTTTGTTTGAACGACATTTGTCAGTTTGTATTTGACAGTGGTAACTGGTAACAAAGTCGCAACAACATGTTTAAATTTATTGAAACATTTTATTCAAATAGTTTGTCAATTGCGCGTATTCGAAGAAAATTATGTGATCAGTAAAAAATAGTTTTGAAAAGTAGTAAAATAAAGCGAAGGTTGGAATATTGGAGAAGATTGATGCACTCAAACAGACAGTTGCTGCATGGTAGGCTGCTGCTGACCGGTATCGCGACATGTGGATTTAAATCAATAAGGGCCGTTTGCTCATACTATTAACGATTTAGGTTCTACTTAACTAGTTACACTCTGGGAAAAAATGCAAACTAAAGTGTAATATGTTATATTTGATTTTACGTTGAATGAACTTTATTATAGAATATTCCTTTTCACGTTAAAACATATTTGATTTAAATATGCAATTTTAAATAAAGTCAACGTAGATTCAAAGTGGAACGTATTCACTTTTACATTTAAGCATGTTTCCACGTCAAATCAAGGTGCATACGTGGTTAGATCCAATTAAAAATATATGCAATTAGAGTACGGAAACCCTTTGAATGAATGTTATGCCACTTTGATTTAAAAATTTTCGTAGTCGATGCTAAATCATTCCGAAAAATATTTAAATCGAAGTGGTCTTCTTTGATTTTACGTTGTTTTTTTCTCTGGGTGTATAGGCTACTTTTTTTAGGACATAAACTGTCACATAAGAGCTTATGTGGCACTTAATTCGCGGTGAGTCGTATCAGCAAACGGCCCTTAGTCCTATAGAGCATGTGGCTTCAACTTCACACGCAGCTTGGGCTTCGATGAAAATTTTGGAAAACTTGTTTTCTGGCTGTGTAACATCCAAAGGTGGTTATATCGACTGTCCCCTACGATCCACTTATGTGACCTCTGTTGTTATCCTCACCTACTTTGTTCTCGGAAACATGTCCTGTTATGCCGGTCGTCCACCACGTGCTGCGCAACTCATCAACTAATTTTGTGCAATAGTTTAATCAATTCTTGAGTTGAGCAAACACGTTTTTAAGCACGCACTTCGTACCACTAGTGCACACAAGCCCATAGTTCATGTTGAACAATTTTATTTCAATCTAAATTTTAGTATCGAACGCGTTACGAGCCCCATAAACCTATTTGCGGCTATGAACCCAATTCAAAGGCATTTTTGTCAAAGCTTTTCTTTTCTTGTGTGTATTTTGCCGAGAAGTCAATAATGCATTTTTCATTTCGGATGTCCACCTTTTTTTGTTGCCAAACTCTGACTCGTCATCTGTTATCGGTGAAAATATTTGACACATTGCAAATCATACAAGGTGGCGCAAAAATAACCTTCCGATGTTTTTTGGCTGTAATTTAAAAAAAAAATTAAAAACTTTGATTCTTCTTGTGGATTATTTTTATTTGGTCTTTTAATTTATTTTACATCAAGTTGAGAATATGATGTCATGTAAATGGCCGCCGCCACAGTTGATTGTCATTTGAGCCCTTTTTATGGCATTTTCCATCACTTTGGCCAAAACTTCCGGCGATAGGTCCTCACATTCTTGACGGATATTGTCTTTAAGAGCTGCAAGAGTCTGAGGCTTGTTGACATAAACGCGCGACTTCAAAAAACCCCACAAAAAGAAGTCTGGAGCGGTCAAATCAGGCGATCTTGCGGGCTAGTGCAAATCGCCAAAAACGACCCGGGAACACCGCTTTCAGAATATCGGTTGTGGCTCGCGCAGTGTGTTCTGTTGGAACCACATGTCCTCCAGTCCTAAATCGTCCAATTGCGGTAGAAAAAAATCGGTAAATATGGCCCTATAGCGCGCACCGTTCACTGTTGTCGTTTGACCAGCGGCGTTCTCGAAAAAATAAAATGGCCGCGTCAACAGAGGCGATATTCTCGGCACAACGGGCGCCAGTCTCTTCGAGGCGGGCGGCTAAACGTCGCAGTGTTTCACCAGTAGGCGTTGGACGGCTAGGAAATCTGCGACGAAATTCACGTTGTGCCAAAGTCACCGACCGATTATTGCTCAAATAAATAGTCACCAATATTCCGCGTTCTGGAGCAGTGTAGCGTAACATTGTTTATTAACGTGTATTTCGCATGTGTTTACTACACAAATGTCAAAACAGAACTGACATTAGGGGCCAATCGCAAAATTTATAGCATTTTCTAATAGGAGGATTACTTTTGCGCCACATTGTACATAATGCACACCAATTTTTTGGCAACCAGCACAACTACAGTAAAAATAATATAATCGTGGAACTGGTGTGGATATATACAAAAATATTTATGTGGTTTTCCATTGGGACAAAAAATCAATCTTTTTTTTTTGATCTAAATCACTTTTCATGCTCCATTGGGCGAACAAATCAATTGTTTTTTGATTCGGATCACTTTTTGTAGATATCGATATTTTTCAGATTTACATATACTGCCTGTATTATCGGTAACGGTAATGGTTAATATTAAAAGAGCATATTGCTTAAGAAAAAAACCTACCAGAAAACCTACCAGCCACAAATACCAATATACTTTGCACAGCTGTTTTACGCCATTTTAAGAAGTTTGCTTTCAAAACAAATGCGCAACGTTTCGTGAAAACCAAAATAAAGAAGTACATAAACAGCAATGGAACTTTGGCGGCATTATTATCTTCATCGTCTTCCTCATCATCTGAAGATTACGAATCACCAAAACTACTCCATTTGTATCTACAACAGGGGAAACATTTTTCAAGTCGATATCCATAGCTGTTTTTTCCAAAAATCAATGCAATTTGTGCAGCTGATATTGCTGTCAAACAACGCTCTAATCCATTTACAAAATTTCATCAATTTCGTTGCATGTTCCATGAGCCGTGCAAAATCTGAGATCTGAAAAAATATCTGGTGGTCCCAATGGAAAAACGACATTAGACACACCAATAAATCCCTAGAGGAGAACCATTTACTACAGCCAGGCAGCTGCGGATATAGTCCAATATTTACCGCACTGGTCATAAGCAATTTACCATTTCCATTGTGAACTGTATTCCCCTATAGAATAAAGCGAATACTTCTCTTTGACAGCTGCTAATAAAAACGGAAGCTACAATTTGCGGTTAAAATATCAAAATAATGTGTCAAAGAAACATATTTTGCTACTTAACCAAAAATGATATCATTGAGCTTTAACTGGGACAACACTTGGAGAGTGGACTTCCCACCTAGGACGCTGTAGTTGTAAGGCCAAGAAAGAATCCAATTTACACCGTAAATAACAAATTGATGGGCTCTGAAGCTGACGAATGAATTGTCTAGGTAGCTAGATGTGTTTTTTTTTTAGGCAAATGTCAAGGATCATTCTAATACCCTTCGTTGAATGACGTTGAAATAAAGATACCAGCTTCGTACACATTTTTGCTACCAGATATGACAGGGAAATTACTTTCTACGCAACGAACTGTCAGCTAGTATTTATCTCATGATTTCGCTGACAATCAGTGTTAAAGTCAATAATGAAAACTAAGTAGCTGCCGATGTAGGGAATGGGGTATTTCATTTGGAGATACATCGATTGACGCGATAAAGATTGAAATCAAAAGCGTAATTAACAGTTCTATGCTGGTATTCATCGGGGGGAGTATTTGTTCAATTTTCAATTTTTTTCGAATGCGAATTTGCCTCGTAAGTGTCAGTAACATCGGTAATACTGTGCGGTATTCTCTTATTCACGTGAACGCATACATTCTAAAAAATTCAGATCCGCATGTCAAATGTTGCGGATTTATTTAACGTAGCAAAGGCCGGATTTAGAGGTCTCGAGGCCCTAAGGCAACAAAGGCGTGGAGGCCCCCTGGTCCCTACTTATTTTCCAAATAAGTTGCAATTTAATTTATTCTAAAACCAAGTAAATTCAAGTAAAATAATAAACATATCTAGATAAATTGTTTTTTTAATATTTAAGAACATGTACTCATGTTTGTACAAAGTTCAAAACAGCGAAAAAAAATATCAAAGCTTACTTGTTGGAATTTGTAAGATCTTATTTTTGAAGTCGCTTCAGTCTCGGTTGCCCTCTTTTAAATCCGGCCCTAAATGTAGCCCCATAAAAAAAATCTATGATTCGAGAACGTACGTCGCTTCATATGATGAAGTGACTTTAGTTCTTGAGTCAGCTTGAACTTGTAAGGGTGTAGGCCAACAACGCCTTGAAATTGACTGATTGGCAGAAATATTCTCCACATTTCGGTTAAGAACGTAGTCGCACAGGCACGGCAACATCAAGCAGCGAATATTCAAATGCATTATTCTGAATATTCAATTTTTTTCACTGGCCTATGAATTGCTTGCCTACTGAGGAGAGAATGAGAAAATGATAATATGTACTGGTTGATGTTCATATTGACTTCGGTGATATCAATGTATATTATGTGATTTGGCGATGGTAGAGTCAGCAAAACTTATAAACGTCATTACCGAGTTGACAAGAATTTATCCTAAAAATGGGTCGAAGTCATTTATTTTTCATTTCATAGGACAGCTCATCGCTGTCGTGACTAGGATGTGTGACCGCACTCGCACATGTTTCTATAGTATAAAATATTTATATAGGTATCAGAGCAGAGGACTTTACTAACAGTGTTCCCAAAGACGTTACTTACTTATTTACTAAGGTAAGGCACCCGTTCCGCATGTGTGGGGTCCGCAACAAGTTAAATCAATTCATATCCAAGTTGGTTTAAATGATCCTACTTATTGGCACCACATACGGCTAGTTTCCCCCAATTGGGTTAAGTACGAATCGAAGACTCTGCAGTAGCATTGATGTGATTCCGTTCATTCTTTCTGTGCTCAAACAAAATACCAAAGTCAAAAGTTGGAATGGAATTTTCTCGCACCTCAACATGGAATAAGCTGGAACGGCTACAGTTGTGGGTTATGTGTACACAGGGAATTCTTTGAACTATGTAGGCAACATAAACACAATCCTTTGCCCCGACAAATGTAAATGTTTTATCGACAATCCTCTCATACCAACTCTGAAATAATTTGCATTCGCGACAAGACGACTCCATAAACAGCTGACAGCTTGACATGACCTTTGAAAATTTCTTTAAGTATCTCCCTAACCTGAGCAATACTTTTAAAGGCAACACCAATATTTCTAAGAAATGATAAGTATGGCATCATCTCAAAGGTAGCGACGGCTTACCTCAACGTGCTTCCCCTAAGGCATGTGGAATTATCCGTCGCATTATAAGCGAAGCGGACTGTGCTATGAAATTTTAAGAGAAAATAAGGTTATAATTTTTCCGATGATGTTATTGTTTTTCAAATTAAACAAATTTATGTATTTTTCTCTTTTATTTCGTTTTTCATTTTGTTCCCTCTTCTTTTGATATTGTATGAATAACTTTTTTATATATTTAATTGATTTGAGTGGCTAAATAAAATCCCAAATGGGAAATCAGTCCCTTAAAATGGGGAATATATTAAAGAACTTGGCATTTTTCGGATTCAGGACGGCAACAATTTAGTTATATATTACTGAGAAACGGCTCCAAATAAAAGAGCGACTGGAAAAAAAGCCGACTGTTAGTCTGTTACTGATTTGTGGAGATTTCGGAAACCATAGAGTGGGTAAGATAAACGCATTTTCGAGCCTCGTATTCTTACCGGAATCCTTAACACTTAGATCTTCTAACACAGGAGGGTATTTTTCTATGAAGATGCATATTGCATTTACTAAGGAGAAACAGAAGGAAATTAAATTATAAAAAGTTGTGAGTAACACAATTCTATTTCTTCAAGAACTTTGGCGAAGGACTTGCACTCAATTTGTATTTGCTCAGTTCCACGAAAATCTTGTCACTAATAAGAGTGCACTCTTGAACAGAGACAAATGATACTGGGACCCCCAACTCACAATCCTCTTGCCGCTGGGCCCCTCAGTTTTTTTCAAATTCGCCATTTTGTTTTCCTATCGGTGTTGTGTCAATTAAGAATCCGTGTGACATGCAAAAACATACAAAAAATACAAAAAATACAAAAAATAAATGCTGCCAACCTCGACAACCGTGGGGAAATGTGATAGAATTCGGGAATACCACCTTTTCACATTACTGAATGCCATTGGTTAGTAATTATATATTGTTAAAATGCGAATAATTTGATTTCTTTGGTTAATAAAACTAGCTAAATGAGATGTTCTATATTCAAGAAACTTATTATCACAAATATGGTTACGTATTTTCTGCTTTTGAATATCATTAACTTCGATTTCATGTGTAAATTTTTCTTAGATAACTTAAGAAAATTTGCTCAAAATGTTTGCATTTTCCTTCAACCAATCTACATTGTTCATTTTTCATATATATTTTAAGCAAATGTACACTTACCCATGAAAGAAAATATTATCCAAACGTAACGAATAATTTCAAATTTAACGGATAAAATTTTATGAACGCTGGCAGCAACTTTGCCCACAGCGGAAGTGGCATATGCAAGGTGCGAGCGTGTTGGTGAGTCGTAATTTTTGAAGTTACGTGACATTTGTCAATACGAATTTCTATGTAACAATACAAGCGCACTTAGCATTTGCCACCCCATAAAAATATAGCTTGTAGGCTAAGTAACGGGAGATCGGTCGGAGTTGGTGGTCTCAGTATTGTCTCTGCTCTTGAAGTTCGCATTCTTTTCTTTTGCTCCGCAATAACAGAGAAAACAATACAGAGTGCTTTATAAGTGCGTCTACCCTACCGCCCCGTGAATTAGAATTATTTTATTTGTGTCAAGCTTTAAAAGCAGTGGGGTAATGAAGAACGCAAAATAGGTAAATAAATTTTAAATTATCTTGGTGCGTCAGCTCAGCCAACTAAAGAGAAGTTGGCTACAAGCTGTTTTCCATGTTACTATATGGAAAAGTATGTGTGCCATGCTAAGTGACAGTTCGTTCAATTTGTTTTCTTTTATAACACCTCCGCCATTAAGGTTTTTTTGTTGTTGCTGCTTCACGTGTATTCACAGATAGGTAATTTAAGAGAGAATTTTATTTTCAAAATCTGCCGTGTAAATAGGGTGGTACGCGGGAACTGACGGTCTATTTAATGCTTAATTTATGCAATAATTGTGGTTTGTGCTCTGTTCCTTGTTTTGGCCAATTATTATTGTTTGGTAAGTAATGTTGGTTTCTTTTTTATTTGTACATATATACATATCTGCAATTTGTAAGAGTTTATTTAAAACTAGCTGTACCCGCGCGGCTTCGCACGTGCAAAATGTGGTTTCAGAACAATTGATGGAAAAAAATTTCAGAAAGAGCCATCTGCAAAAGTGAGGGACTTGAACCCGTACTAAGAAACCTCCCGTAGACTGGGCCCACTCTGCCTTTATCTTCATGGCATTGCACATGATCGTTGGGCTACTCGGCAATAATTTAATATTCTTAGGACAATGAAAATAATTTTGTTATATTTAGCTCACTTTTTTTTTATTAATGTAACGCTTCTTTGTATACTATATTAGCGGTTTCTATCGAATAGATAGTTATATTTATGGGTTTAGTTTGTTTTGATTCGACAAAGAACTTTGACGGGTAGGCGTGATTCGTGATTCGGCGAAAATTATGACAATAGTTTAATTAATAGTTTTACGGATACATTCAAGTTGCATTAAATTTAGTAACATCAAACGTATGAAAATGATGAAAAAGATGTATTTGTGCGGCCTTGCTGAGGAAGAAAATTGTAGGTACCTACTACACATTGAGTTTTTGAAATTATTCGTCTTTTATTTGTTTTTAATTAACAGAGCCATCGAAAAAGATTTAAAAAATTAACGTATCGCAACGAAAAAAGATGGAGGTCTTCCAGATATCTCAAATATTATTTGAAGATGAGGAAATCGATTTTTTGGCTTCATCAAAGGGACAAACAACTGCAGCAGCATCAACTTCAGCTGCATTTATGTAAAAAATTAAAAATATTATTGAATAAGAAATATAAAAATACAGAAACGTGAAAAAATAAAATTCAATACAATTTCTTTCATTTTAGTACTATTTTTTTCTCAACATTAAAAAAGTTGAGTATGAAATAGAAATTAGTAGGTACTATTTATTCCAACACTGACTCACAAAAGATTAGTAAGATTTCCTCATTTAACGACATACCTTCAAACAGAGCTACACCAGTTGTATTTATATGAAAAAAAAAAAACTGTGTGGTCGATTGTCGACCACTGGAGAACCTAGTTATTTTATTACGTGAACAGAACATCCAAAGTTTCCGGGCACTTTTTTAGTATTTTTTTATAATGAAGTGAGTAGAATGAAACGTATATTAGTCGAAAGGTAGGTACCGTGCAATAGATGCGCACAAACGAAAAATCGGTATGGGTAGTATGTCGCCATTAATGCTGCTAAAATTAAGAAACTTCAACATGATTCTGTATTCTCTAGATTTTGTTTAAATTATTTCGTAAATTAAAATTTCATTATTAAACTTAAACCAAATGTAATTTAAAATCGTTATAAATACTCAATAAAATATACATACATACAAGTTAAGTACCCATACAAAATACTTATCAGCTAATTGAAAGCATTTTGGATTTGGTGACATTTAATTTGTCGCCGCCATGTTACCATAGTAAAGTTTTCAATCATATAAGTTTAGAACCTCTTTTCGATAGATACTCACAAACGAATGCTATTTACCATTTGCACTCTTTTTGTGTAAGCAGAACACACAGCCTAGGTTCTGTCTCTGTTTCTGGGTTTGTCTTCCTCTCTAGTTAGTTAAGTTGACTTTTATTTTCAATAATTATTTTACAATGTAAAAATAAACCTAAGTCATTATTGGTTAGGCCTATGGCCGTCTACCAGGTTGACAAATTAAGTTGAGTCTTACATTAAAAATCTCCTTCTTTGATACGGTTTCTATAACGAAGTGCTGCTACTGAGTATTCATATAAGATCTCCCATCCTTTTTCTCCGATTAAGATGCTCATTGCTTCATCATTGTCTAACACATCTTTTCGGAACATTGATAGTCGAAATTCTTTTAAAATCGGACAAACGCCAAGAAAATGAATGATATCTTCTTTTTTCTTCATGTTGCAGAGGTCACAAATTATTGGTAAATCTGGTCGATGGGGTATAAAGTTTAACTGGGCGAGTTCAGCTCTCAGTTTGAAAATGGAACTTATTTTGTCGACTCCGTAGCTGTCAAGGAAGTAGGTTTTTTTTTATTTAAAAAAATGGTTTAGTTCTGAAACAGTGACGATTCGGTTTCTTCGACATGTTGGTCATATATTTGTCTACCAAATTTTTCTAAAAGTGAGTTAAATTATTCTCTTAAAAGATAAGGTTGCTCGTTCGCCCGAATAGACAGGTTTATTCCGTATTCAGATGCAGTTTTCTTCCATTCCTCGCAAATACATCCGTTTGTTCTACTTAGACTTCTTAAAACTATATTTGGTATCCTGCTTTCATTCATCTCTAGTACTTTTATCATATAGTTGAAATGCGTTTTGAGCGTGTACAAGTGCAAAGGAGGAGTTCCTGTTTGAAGGTGTAACATATAGTTCGGGGTATTTTTTGGTAACCGGAATATCTGCTTCAAAAAGTAGCGAAGACATTTTTCCACAGTATCGTAGCCTTTGTAACCCCATACCTGAGCTCCGTAGAGCATTATCGACGCTGCAGTTGAGTGGAACAAACTCTGTTTTGCACTTTGCGATATAAACTTATTTTTAAAGCAACGTTCCCAAATCGACCTGATAGCAGATAGATAGCAACAGATAATTTTTCTTCAAAGTGCGGTTTGAGATTTAACGAAGACGATATAACGATACCTAAGTATTTGTATCTGGACACTATCTCAATTTCTACACCGTCTAACTTCCATTTTTCCAAATGTGAGTATCGTCCTCCTGCATTTCTGAATACCATAATTTTTGATTTATCGAGATTTACCGTGAGATTCCAACATTTACAAAAAGCATTAAGCCTGTTTATCATTAACTGCATACCTTGGATAGTGTCACACAGAAAGACGATATCATCAGCATATATCAGCGCAGGAATTGATACATCGTTGAACCTTATTCCACCTTTAACAGCATCTGCTATATCATTGATATATAATATAAAAAGCAGTGCACTTAGCGTACAGCCTTGTTTAACACCCATTGCGGTTATGAACTCTCCAGAAATTACGTCTCCATCCCATACATATGCAATATTATTCTCATACAAGGCTTTCAGGATTCGAATAATTTTACTTGATACACCGATTTCGGAGAGCTTGTAAAAGAGTGCTTCTCGTGGTATTGAATCAAAAGCTGCACGAAAATCAACAAAGAAGGCGTACAACTTGTTTTTCTTACTCTTTTATGTTTCAGCAATGTTTGTTAAGCAGAATATTTGATCGATTGTAGAATATCTTTTTCTAAATCCAGCTTGGAATTCTTTAAGAATGTTATGTTCTTGGACCCAATCATATAATCTTTTGTAAATTAATGAAGCAAACAGTTTGGCTGACGTGCTTAAAAATGTGATTCCTCTGTAGTTCATCGGGTCCTTGTAATCGCCTTTTTTGTGAAGTGGAAAAATTTTCGCTTTCTTGAATACATCGGAGATATTAGCAGAGTCAAATAATCGGTTAAATTCAATTGTGAGGGAATTCATGAACTCATATGTGCAATTTTTATAGAACTCGAAAGGAATGCGATCAATACCCGGTGATTTATTTGTTTTCGAGTTGCTTACTACCTCTTCCAGAGTAAATGCAGAGTCTAATTTTTCGTCTAAGATCAGCGGGGCTGCATATTGAAATAGCGGTGAGGTTAATGGGGCATTTTGAAGTTTATCGAAATGAGTTCTGAGTAGCGGGGCTTTAAGAGATACAGAGATGTTTGACGTGTATCCGTTTAGGTATTTGACAGCTTTCCAAAACTGAGCCGAAGATTTTGAGGAGTTTATGAGCGCAATGTTTTGTTGTTCAAATGCAACATTTTCGATGTGACAAATGTGCTTATATTCAATGTTGGCATCTTGATAGAGTCTTTTAAAAATAATGCAGTTATTTAATCTTAAAAGTTTCAAAAATTTAAAGGATTTGACTAGAGCTTTCAAGCAATCAGAATCAAACCATTTCTGTTTATAAATATATTTCAAAGGTTCTTAAATCTTCCTCTCTATATTGTCCATACAAAATTTTACAACTGTGAATCCTCCGTAAACTTTAAAGGCGGCACTAGAACTTGTCTAGTGGTATATTAGATTTCCATAAAAGTAATTTGCAAAAAGAACCTACACCCAAATAATATAGAAGGACATACACAAAACACCCCCAATGCTCCACATTGTTGAGTTACCATACAACACGACCAGTGTTTTTTGTATGTATTGCGAGAAGAGAGTATGTACTTTAGATGAAGAGGGTGGCTTTAAGTAGTCGTTTAGGAATTCATACAATAGCTGCCGAGGGCCGTATTATATCAATCTAATGATGATTTGTGAGGGCAAGGGGTTGCAGTAATCCGGTTCCATTTATTTTTGCTGTTTATTTCAGGTATTCGTGTGATGAAAGGGAGGATGAGCCATGGAAAAACCTAGAGGTGGCATGTGTAGTAATAATAAATGGGCACTTACCCTTTTATCCGGATTCAGGAAAGTAAAGATTATCATCATCACGTTGTATGGCGTCCAGCATATAAGAAATGCGACAATTATGACAACCGAAATGCGCAGTGATTTCATTTTGGCCTTGTGTATAAGTCGCTGACGATTTGTCTGCACAGTTGGCTTGTTTGTGTACACCGCCAACTTTGAGCCCTGGAACATTTTTTCACTTCCTGCAATTAGAAAGTTTAGCAACGCATAGTAAAAATATTTCGCTTAATTGTTTTTTTTTTATAAAATACAGAATAGGATTATATTGCTGAAAAGTTTTTTTTTAGTTATTGATCCCTGCTTGTGTAGTCTACCGCATGTATTCGACATGATTAAACCTAGTACGCAACTGTTCCGGAACGAAAAATCCCATACAAAAATGACACAACGAAATCATGAAAGAAAAATTTCGCTCTTCTTTTCGTTTTGCAGTACGCAGCTGCTGCGAAATGATGGCGAAAGAGTGGGAACTTGTAGTAGATTGCTTGGTACGATTCTGCACTCTCTTTTCGCTTACGTTTGAGCCTAGTACGGACCTGTTCCGGAACGAAATTTTCCGATGTTCTCCAAATGGACAGCGATACGTCTGCGAAAAGGTAGCGGAAAATAATTTTTGGAGAGTTCCATCAGTTGATATGCAATTCACTTTAGGCTCCTTAGGAATTTATTGAATGAATACTTCAATTATTACGAACGTACTCTTTTTGTATAGAAAACTAAAACTTTCTAAACAATTATGTAGTTTTCCATTCGATATTTCCGATCTCTGCTGCCTAATCGAATTGAATCCGAGTTCTATTTATTCTTTTGTTTATTAAGTTGCCCGCAAAAAAATATCTGGAGATCCATTGCTATTGATTTTAACACATTTATACAAATCCATTTCGAAAATTTAATATTAAAACTCGTTTCCATAGGCGTTTATTTTTTTAAACATTGTTAACATTGAAAAACGGAAACTAGAAAAGTCTCTCAATTATGAGTACCTATGTGTAGTGTTGTTTTTTTTTTTAAATTTAATATTGTCGTCTTTAAAAACAATGTAATCAGAATAATTGTGCCTAAAGAATTGCAAAAAAATGTGCACTTTTGATTTTTGTAGGTGTTTGTGTTTGGCTATTTTTGGCTCCAAGATTTTTGAAATTTTCCTTCACACCTCTTAAAAAACCTGGTAACACTGCCGTACACATGTAAAATGTTGTTGGTTGCATACCTCTTATAATAAACCTGGTAACACTGCCTACCAATGTAAAATGTTGTTGGCCCCATACCTCTTATGAAAAATCTGGTAACACTGCATTACAAATGTCAAATTTTCGCAAGCGCGAAACTCAATACGCAAAAGAATAAACAGAATTTGCGTTCTGCAGATTACAATTTTGTGAATTCGCATGTAAGCCCTCCTATTTGCGGTGTTAAAAAAGTTTATATAAGTTTTTTCAAAAACAATTTTATAAATATTATCACTCTGAATGTTGTTTTACTGTTCATCGTAGCACTTTGTATTCCAGTTCCTCCTTATAATGGACGATACCCGGAACAGAACAGTATAGAGAATTAATTCCCTTTTTCCGATATTTTTTTTGTCTGTGATGGAAATATGTAACACTCAGTGCTCTCATAATTAAATAAGCTGTTGAGTCATTTTCATTGCACCATCATTGCTCATATAATAAAACAATAAAACGCCTACATCTCATTGAATTTCGGACAGTGGTACTATAACGCACGGCTAAAAAAAGCAAAGTCTGTTTGTCGTAAAATTATTGGGCCGCAATCTTTATGATACTGCGTTGAATCGTTTTTCGAAACGAGCTTCCAATGTCGAATGGATATCAAACAGAAACAGAAGTAGGATCATTCACTTGAGGGATATTTGCCTAAATCCCATCTACATATTTTATATGCTTGATAAAATAGGATACTTGCATCTATTGATGTAACTTGTTTACTGCTTCGTGAGCCTTCATAGAAATCTCTTGTTAATGTTTCTGAATAATTTAGTTTTTATTCGCGAACAACCATTGCATAAACAAAATTTGATTATATTTTCCAAATAAAATCTTCATCTGTTTTATGTAGGTTTTGGTGGGCGAACAAAATCAGAATTCTGGAGGGCTAGGCAAAGTAAAAAGGCCTCAAAAATGCCCATTCACAACGACAATAATTGTCTAAATTTGGAGCGCAATTTCAGTTTTTGGGGCATTATTTCATTTTTGTTTTTAAAATTCCAATTTCATTTTTGTTTAAGAAAAAAAACCCATGGCTGAAAAAATTGAAACAGAATAGCTAAAGGCTTTAAAAGTGAGGCTTAAATTTAAATTTAAATGAAAGCAATAAGCAGAATAGCTAAACAAATGACATTTTAAGTCTCGCATTGAAAGCCATCAGTGAGTAACAGAATAGTTGAAAAAAACGCGCGATTTGTTCTATTTTGTTCTTGCTGATGGTTTTTGGTATGAGACCCCCAATTCGCAATCCTCTTGCCGCTGGCCTCATAATTTTGTTTTAAAATTCTGCCATTTTGTTCCCCTATTCGTGTCACATGCAAAAACATACCAAAAATACAAAAATAAATCCTTCCAAACGCGGCCAGCCGTGGGTAAATATGATAGAGTTCGGGAATACCATATTTTAATATTACTGAATGCTATTGGTTAGTTGTTATATATTTTTGAAGCTGAAAAAGGTGATTTGTGTGGTTAATAAAACTATATAAAGGAGATGTTTTAATTACTAGAAACATATTAGGAAAAACATGGTTGTGTATTTTCCCCTTTTGAATATCATTAACTTCGATTCCGCGTGTAAATTTTTCTTAAATAACTAAAGAAAATTTTCTCAAAATGTTGGATTTTCCCTCAACCAATCTACATTGTTAATTTTTCATGAATATTTTAAGCAAATGTACACTTATTCCTAAAAAAAAAAATACTATCCACACGTAACGAACAATTTCAAGTTAAACGTATAAAATTCTATGAACCCTGCGAGCAACTTTGCCCAAAGCGAAATTGGTTCATATTTTTTGCGATACTAACAATTCTAGCGCGACCACTCCATAAAAATATAGCTCGTAGGCAGGTAACGGGAAATTGACCGGAGTTGGTGGTCTCTGTATAGTTTGTTTTTAACCCGAGGCTAACATTTGAAGTTATTGTACTAGAATAACTTAAAAAAATCGAGCGTTGAAAATCATTAATTACAAATATAAGCCTCATTTTATCGGCGCCCAATTTACATTTAAAAAGTGAAAATTTACCCCAATTTTTGGGTTGATTTAATTTTTTTTTTGGGTCTTATTTCATTTCATTGGGGTCTAATTTGCATTTTAAAAGTGGGGTATAATTGCATTTTGAAAATTTATTATAATTTCGGGCCCTTATTTAAGTTTTACTTTTCGGGCCTTATTTCCTTTGGTCATGGCGGTTTTGCAAAATTTGAGAGGAATTGGAAAAGAAAGTGTGACCCCTTCTATTAAACTAAGTTATTTAAAACATGTCAAGATATTTATAGCAGCTTTAAATTTGGTGAATTGACAATGGAGATGGGAAGCAATTTGATAAATGTGGGCTTATCTTATACAACAAAAATATTTAAAACGCTATTCGGCAAGTAAAGCTGCCAAAATAAGCACCGTGAATTTATATGAAATTATAAGCGCTTTAAAAAATGTGGGCTTGGCATTTTTTAAACGGCAAAACTATCAACTGGAAAAGCCGCCCGATTCACTGAAGACAGGCAAAGTAAAGCAAGATACACTGCTCGGTCTAGACCAGTGGTTCACAACCGATAGGGCACGGCTCCCAGGGGAGAATACAATATTGATAGCTTCAATATTAATAACTGTGTGCAGATATACCCACTGATATAAGAATTGCACCCAGAATCTCACAGCTGGTGAAGAAAATGCAACACCAGAAGTCGCAATGAACATCTATCATTACTAATAAATAATGGTTAAAAATACATGCTTCAAAATAATTTAAAATAATGTATAAAAAAAAAAACATGTATACAATCAATAATATTAAAAATTCTCGATGCATTAAATAGATTTTTCATTAAATATTTGGCATGCGATTTTACAAATCGACTTGAGAACGTCATGCTGTTGAAAAGGTTGGGAACCACTGGTCTACACTGGAACACTGCACGCTGCATTTATATCTTTGAAAAAGTTGTACTTTTCACATAGATAGTTTCCGAAAGGAAAACAAAAATATATTGTGCTTTCAAAAGCACTGTTTATATAAATATACTCAAATTTATCAATACCCGTTGTTTTCCAATAAATAATTCCTTCCATTGAAGACAGTGTAGAGATTGGAGCGGAAATATTATATTCTTTGTTTGATTGCATATCCATGTAAATTCGTTACCCAAAAAAAAAATCAGAGTACGGGAGACTTACGATCAATTGCGCAAAACTTATTACTAAAAAAGTATCGGAAGTCTGATTGCAGTTTCTGTTGTCCTCTCCTGTGTGAATCGATAACATAGAATTAAATTTAAACGAAATGTAAGAAAAAAAAAATAGTTGGCGCAACAGGTCCGTGGGGCCCAGGCCTAGCTTCTCAAAACCATTCGTTTTGTGTACTTTTTTATTTTTGAGGCGAATGGAAGGAATCTACAATTCGCCCTCTTTTACTAGTCCAGCACACTAACCACTAAGCCACTGCGCTGCCGGGAAATGTATATTTTAATAATTTGACTTTGAAACCATAGCCCTTGCAAAAGCCCCAGAAACCGCTTTAATGAAAGGCCGTTTTCGGATAAAAAAAAACTAAAATTTAGCTACCACGTAAGCAATTTTGAAATTTTCTTCAAAGATGTCTTGATTTATCAATAAAAATCAAAAATAAAGTATGTACATATTACAACAAAAAAAAAAAAAGATAACTCTGTGTTAAAAAAATTCAAACATTCGGATAATCTTTTTTTCAAGTCCATAATCAGCGTTTCAATTAAAGTGATGTGGTTGAAATACATTTTTTTTTAAATTAAGAAGACTTTGATTTAATATTCACAATAAATAAATTTAAATTATAAGTAGGTGCGAATTAAAATTGTTCCAAACTCTCTCCATTTAACACCCGAAATGGAAAATAGTCTCCACGTACGGCTGGCAGTACTACTTTCTCATTAAATCTAACAACCAGCATTTCGTTCCCTACGACTTCAATTTGCTCATTCGCCGACAAGTTCATCTGAGAATTGCAGGTGATACTTGATTGGTTAAAGAATCGGCTGATATTTAATGCTTGATATATAAATGCAAAAATCCACAGAAGCTTATGCGAATGCAAACTTCCTAGGAAGAAATATACAAATTCACGGGTCTTGATTTTAAGCGCTCAATAGTGAAGAATGTGTGTTTTTATTTTTATGACTTATCGTTGTCATTTGCAGTTGGCAAACAATGCAAATATCACGCAAAGTAATCTTGATGTTTAAACAATTTTCACATCAACGCGTCCATTTTTGTTTTTCATTAATTGACAAATTTTCGATAGCGAAATGCAGATTTTAAATGAAGAAAGCAGATCAAACTACTTTTTTCTTAATTATTTTATGCAACTTACCCGATATTGTCCTGAACGTCGATAGATAGGTTACAAACAATATACACAATGGAATTATGAATGTAAAAAACAACGTGACTGTATTGTATAGTTGCTCCTGCCATTCGGCCGTGTAGAAGCCGTGCGTAACACACTGATGAAACTCCTCGATGAATGGTCCTCTTGCGACTCGGAAGATAAAAAACTGAAAACAGAAAGCATACGTATGGGCCATTAGCAGAGACACAGACACAATAGCAACGGAAACAACTGTGTACATTAAAAAAAGACAAAAAAAAACCCCGCATCCGGCCGTCGGCTTGTGCTTAATTTTACACAGACCCAAGGGACCCGAATGCAGAAATTAAATTTATTTTATCCACATCTTGTTCATTATTTATACCTAAGCAAACAAAAATCCTTTAACCAAGAATGGTTTCAGATTTTCTTACTATCAGTTGGAGTGAAAAGAAGCTCTAATCACAGAGAATGAGTCCCTGGGATTTTGTTGACAGGTGGTGTTAAGGGTTCGGTATTAGTCCCTGTGTGTGGTCATGCTGATGTACACTTTTTTTTCTTAATTTCTTCTTAACCTGCTGGAACTCTTTGTTTCCATAAATGTTTGCATTGGAGGTCTAACGAGGGTATGGGTGGTTGTGGGTGAACAGATATTTGTTTAGTTAGGTCGGGTGAAGTGGTTTATTTTTGGACTTTTTCTATAAAGCTTAAAATGAGGGAGTTAGGAAAGGATTTATATCAAATTCCAGAGGACGAGAATTCGTTGCATTTAATTACTGTGGGAAAATCACACATGGAAGATGGCGGTTTTATGTTTTTATAAATGAGATAACGCATCTTAATTTATGGGGCCAAATCGAATTCTGGTGCAGGATCGATCGATATATTTGTATCAAGTAAACATTTAAGGAGCAGGTATAATATTTCACGGCAAATAATTGCTCAAACCTGTACCACGGCCTCGGAAACCTAACACCAACGATGAGCTAAAAAAACCATTGCTTTTGGATTTATACAGGGACCATGGGTCACCGTATTTATTTTTAACAGAAAGTCTTAAACTTATCCGGAAAAATTTAAGACCAAGGGAAAGCATTTAAGTGTTGGGCGCTACCAGATTCACTGTCCTTTAGGCTAGGGGTACAATGGCCAAGAGTCACACAAATTTGACAGCATTGCTTGGTTGAGACCCTGTTAACTGCCTTGCAAATTACAGATTGTCGCGTCCATTTCTATTTCTTGGGATGCCAATGGTAGACAGGGCCCCGTATACCTCGTCTCTGTAGATGCTGAAATTGACGAAAGATGGTTGGTATCGATTGTGACTTCTTGTGAATAGTGAATCGGACAAAATTCCCTTCATTAGGCATACGTTCATCTGAATCTATTGGTGAAGAAGGTTTAAGTCATGTTATAAGGAATCAGGCTTTACAATTTTGATATTGGGGCCTAGATGACTACCTTGTGGAACACCAGCAGTGACCAAGTGCAATTCCAACTTATGAAAATTATGTAAATATTTTTGGATTAACTAATATTCCTGTTTCCATTATTACAAACCTCACAATTAGCATAACAGCCCTTTACAAATGGTACCAGCAGCATCTTTCGACATTTGCGTGAAAAGCGGATTTAGATTTAATGGAATTCTGCGAAATATAAGCAGAGCATGTAATTATGCAAAAATACTTCAGAACCAAGCTTACAGATATCTACTTCCCAAATGCATTAAATAACGACCACGCGTGTGGATATGTATGGCGGCATTATACGAAACTCCTACAAAACTCGCATGGTAATAATTATTATGATTAACACATAAATGATGGCAAAGGAGAAACTTTTCTACATTCCGGTATTGTTTGCAGACGCCTGTAGTCCTTTCCAACATCCACGGAACGGAAGTTATTACCTGGCTCGAAATAATTCGATTAAAAAATGGCTTTTGCGAAACGGTGTTAGACTTCCGCACCAGGCAATAACTTTTCCACACTCTGATACAAAAAAGTCCTTCCGCATGTTGAATTAAGAAAACAAACACGTGCAAATCGGGTTGTAACCACCCCAAACAGATTACAGACTTATGCTCCCTGTTGACTATAGGGAACAATTTGACTCCATTCCCCGTTTGCATGGCTGAAAAAAGCGTAAACTTTTGTAAAACACTTGCATATTTCTGCAAAACTTCTTGTTTTGGAAACTTTTCGATTAATGTAGGCCTGAACCCGCCAGAATCACCACACCTCATTAATGTGTGTTTTTATGTTTCCTCTGAGGTCCTTATTTGAAAATTCAAAGTTTTCTCTTGTCTAACCGACGAACGCCCCTACGTAATCCAAGGAGAAGGAACCTTTTCTTTTTTTTTTCACTTGTTTTGCTGACTGGCAAATTTTCTCTCTTTTCAGTTCATTAAGCTATGCTAGGTTTTGGTTGGTCAAGAATTGTTGATTTGCTTTCATTGTGGCTTATGCGACAGATGGTGCACCCCATCGCATGACCAATGTTGCCAGTTCCTTATAACGCTTTATCAGATCCTACATAATCACCGTCACATCTAACATCTACCTACCATCAAAAATCAATCTGCTGGCTTTGCGAATTTGTTAAAGTCGACCAAGCAACTTATTTTTGTTTCGTTTGGCAATGAAAATGTATTTCTGAGAAGAACTTCTTTAATAAAAAAAATAAATACACCGAAACGTCTATCCTATTGAGTATATATGTGGTTTTATCCTGGATTTGTGAAGGAAAAAGATCTGGACACACACAATGGAGGACATTTGCCCTTGACTTCTATATAAAAAGAACAACGACAAAAGGCTCAGCTATGAGTAAAACCAACAAATACAATGAAAACACCCTTAGGGTGTCAAAGAAAGTGGCGGCACACCCTAATCGAATCTAATTTGCAGTAAAAGAACATGAATTCCTCGCTTCCGGTATGACTGCAAAGGCAAATTCATATTATGCATGAGGAGGAGGGCTCAATTCAATAATACAATTGTTTGGTAGGGAAATTGTGGCATCACAGAGCGAAAAACTCAAGGAAAGGCATAATGGATGTGTGTGTGTATAAATTGTGACTTGGATTTTGATTTGCAAAACCACTGAGATTATTATGAGTAATTTATTTATTATGTAAAAGAATATTTGGACACATTTTGAAACAATTTCTTTTCGTTTTTTGGTGAGAGAAACTAATGCATGAATAGTTCGCCTTATGATACGATGTGTTGCGTGAGTATTTTAGGCAATAGCTACTCTTGGCGAATTTGACCATAAATACTGAGACGACACGTTCAGTTACTTGCCCTCTTCCTGAATTTTAACGCACTGGCACTGATTAAATGCCCTGGTCAGCGTTACCACTTCAAAAAAATATGAAGTTGATTTGACCCCAAAAGTTAAGTAGATTCGAGAAAAGGGAAGTAGATTTCAAAATCATATTTTTAACCCTAGATAGATAACCTACGTCGAATCGACGTAATCTATTTTTTAAATTCGATGTCATTTGTGCATATATGGCGTCACTGCGCCCGCCACTCCTGCCAACTCAGTCGACCAAAAGAGCTTGCAGGAGACACACGTGCCGCTCAGGTAAGTGCACTACTTTTATAGATACATACCTGCCGAAAAATATCGTATACGTCGAAGTGACGTAGGTTATCTTTGGCGTTATTTTTTTTTTTACTTTTGTATGAAGATTATGTCATATTTTACATTAGCATTATTTTATTTTTCATAGGCTTTTTTATTACAATAATATGGCGTCACGAGGCTTAGAAATTTCACAAATTAACCAGTTATTGCGAGAATTGAGTGATGAAGAGATCGAGGGATCGGACAGTGAAACTGAAAATAATTTATTCGAAGATGACGTGCAAAGTGATATAGAAGATGATCCGCCACCAGTGGAAACGGAAAGCATCTTGAATACTGAAAATGTGTCTCAAAGTACCTCGTCGAGCATGCCGAATCCTATTGTCATGCCGCAACATGAAACACTTAAAGGCAAAAACGATCATCGTTGGACGGCTACTAAAGGCAGAACAAGTGGCAGGACATCGGCTTCTAATATTATACGGACAACTAGAGGCCCCACACGAATGAATAGAAGCCTTCATGATCCTTTAGAATGCTTCAATGCATTTATAAATGACGATATTGTGGGGGAGATAACAAAATGGACCAACGCAGAAATTCAGTTGAAGATTTCAAGGCCTGATGTGAAAGCTACTTTCAAAGCTACATCTAGCGATGAAATTCGAGCTATAATCGGCATATTGACACTGACAGCAGCTTTGAAAGACAATCACTTGACCACGGATGAACTATTTGATTATTCGTATTCAGGAAATAGATACGTTGCTACCATGAGTAGAGACAGATTTGATTTCCTGATAAGGTGCTTGCGTATGGATGATAAAACTTTGCGACCAGAACTAAGGGCTACTGATACATTTATACCAATTAGAAAAATATGGGAGATCTTCATAGGCCATTGCCGATCTAATTACATCCCCGGAGCGTATGTGACAATAGATGAACAGCTTTTAGGTTTCAGAGGTCGATGCCCATTTCGCATGTACATTCCGAATAAACCCAATAGATACGGAATAAAAATAGTAATGACATGTGACAGCGCCACACGATATATGATTGATGCAGTTCCATATCTAGGAAAATGTACTCAAACCAACGGATTGCCTCTCGGTGAGTTTTACGTAAAGGAACTTACAAAGTCTATTCATGGTAGTAACAGAAATGTGACCTGTGATAACTGGTTTACGTCAGTTCCTTTAGCAAAGAACTTGCTGAGGTCGGCATATAATTTAACCTTAGTTGGCACTATAAGGTCGAATAAACGGGAAATACCAGAAGAGCTGAAAAATATGAGTTCCAGACGTGTCGGAACATCCATGTTCTGTTATGATGGGCCCTTGACTTTAGTGTCTTACAAACCAAAACCAAGTAAAATGGTCTATCTTCTGTCATCGTGTGATGAAGATGGCACGGTTCATCGTACGACATCAAAGCCACATATGATTCATTTTTACAATGAAACTAAAGGCGGGGTGGATACGTTCGATCAAATGTGTTCTTCGCAGTCGTGCAGCCGTAAAACGAACAGATGGCGGATGGCCATGTTTTATGGTATGTTGAATATGGCGTTTATAAACGCATACATTATTTATTGTTACAACGTCATGTCTAAGCAAGACAAACCCCTAAATCGTCGTAATTTCATGAAAAAACTGAGCAATAGCTTGATGACTCCGTGGATGTTAACAAGGCAGCAATTACCAACTTTGCCGACGAATATAAAGGAAAAAATTAGTGATATTTTACCAAAAGGACATTCCGAATCTCCTACACAATGTGAAGCTGTATTTGAGCCAAGGAAAAGGAAATATTGTGCATTTTGTCCATCAAAAATTAGAAGAATGACAAAGTCGATGTGCGATAAATGCAAAAATCCCATTTGTGGAGAGCACAAGACGAGCGCTTGTCCTAATTGCCTTGGGGACCAAGATGAATAATTTTTTTTATTAACGTTCCTTTTCAATATATATTATAACATACAAATTACAAAAAGTTGATTTTTAAAAGTCTGAAGTAATAATTTATGAGTCTGAAGATGATATCTCAATATTTTTTTTTAGTTTTTCAAAGAAAGTTTTTTTTTTTTATATATATATTTTTCCTAATAAAAATGAAAATAAACTTTAATGTTGTATTACTCTATAGCACAATGATATTTATAGTACTACATTGCCACTTGCAGAGACATATTATATACACAATCCAAAATTGGTGCTTCCAAATATATACACGTCGAATTGACGTATGGTTATCTTTAACGTACTATGAAACATGGTTATCTCTCTAGGGTTAATGATATATTTAATTCCATATTAGTTGCCTAAATATGAAACATGTCCAAAAAACGTTTTAAGATTGAACAATATTTTTTTTCGGTATGAAAATACGATCTTCTCACTTCATTTTCACTATTTTTTGCAAATCGAGATTGTTCGGATTTTTTTTTTTCGAAAAAAATATCATAAACGATATACATATATGTTTATTAAATTATAATTTTGCGTACCGATCTTTATTCACATTCTTGATTACCTACTTCAAAATATTTTTTTAGTCGCGTTTGTAATAATTCTTTCACGTATTTGGCTAAACCTTTCGGAACAGACAGGAACCAAAACTAAACACGTATCACCTCTTTGACAGAAAATTAAAAGGAAAACAACAACAAACGGCAGGAAATTTTAACAAATTTTGTGTTTAAAGTGAAGTTTGATGCAATTTATTCTTTTGAAATGTGAATCTGGGCTTAAATGAAAGAGTGTAAAACATTTTTTAAATTATTTTTTTTTTTGAAGTAGATTTAAGGATTTTTTATTAAAATTGGAGCGGATTAAATAAGGGTTTTCTAAAGTGAAGTAGATATAAAAAATTTAACAATAGTGCGAAGTAGGGAGCAGATTTTAATTTTTTTTCCTAAATTGAAGTAAATCTACCTCGCTGGTCCTGGTATTTTATATAGAAATTCGTACTGCCAAATGTCATGTTACTTCAAAAATGCCGGTTCACTAATACACTCGAACGTAGTTTTTGAAATGCATTTAGGGCGAAACGGGTAAAGTGTTTTATATTGCATGGATAGTAATTTGTTGTCTTAGGAATAATTGTACATTTGACTGAATTTTTAAAATTAATATATGCGAAATAATAAATAAAAATATAATATAATGTGTAATACAATCATTATTTGCATAACTAAAACATATAAAAAAATTCAATAAAACAAAAGAATCTTTCAAATAAAATTAACATTCATAAATTCGACGTGTGCAGCACCGTACACGTGATAGAAGTAGAACTTATTTAAAAGTAATATGAAATCACAGATCGGGGATAATTTGCCATTATTTGTATATTTTAATTTATGCGCAGTCTTGGTGTACTGTCAACAATAGTCGCTGTAGACGACTAAATACTTTGAATCGTTTTTTTTTTTTTTCTCTTTTCCAACATGATAATTAAGAATTAAGTACCTAATAATATTATTTTTATTGTCAAATATCATTATAAACTTCGCTTCAACTGAATAAGCACAAGCTAAGATGCCAATTTTTTCAAAACCTTGTTTTAATTTATCATTTGTTTTTAGCATCATCAACCGTTTGCTTATGATGGTGAGAAAATAAATCAGAACTAACTCAAAAAGTAGAAAACGTTTGGGGATGGTTAGTACGAAAAGTTGATGAGTCTGGCCGTCAGTTTGAGGATAGAGAATGCCTTATTGCAGCCATTAAATTGGCCTGGAGAGAAAGTTTGTTGGATTACATAAAGAGGCTGTACGATTCCATGCCGAATGGAAACTACGAAGTTATTTTGAATAAAGGTGGCAGTACCCACTACTTAAATAACCGATGAAAAACTATTTAAAAAAAAAACTTGTTTCATTTAATCCTATTACGATTACTTTTATTTACAATTTCAATATTCAGTTGACGCAAAATAAAACTGCATTTTTCAATTTTGAATGCTTTGCATAAGAGCCAGAGAAAAAAAAAATGGCGGTACTTTTTAAGTTATTCCTTCTGAAAAAGTAAGCCTCATCAAATGGTAAATTAAAGCACAAGGACTTACCTTTATAGGTACTTTCTTTTGTGAACAAATCTTATTTTTAAAATTTATATTTTACGGAAACAATATCACATTAAATTTCCTTTGGTATAAAAATCGCAGTTTGTTAATATTATAATGATTACCTTTTTGTACTAGAAAATGTTGGTACTAGAAAATCTTGCCAAAATGCGATTTAGATAGGCTCTTTTTTAAGTACATTCAGTGTCTTAACCCTTAAACCCTACCCATCCCTGGAGAAACACTATTGCTTCCCTGGGGTCCAGAAAACCCCAATATATTTTTGTTCTTATTTCAAAAACAAAAAAACGTTTGATTACAAATTATTTATTATTAAGATCACAGACGTAGTTTAATATTTTAAAGCTTAGAATCGAGGCATTCTTGTCACACAGACCGGGTATGTTCGCCGCAAAGGGGGTTTCGGCACCTGCCGGATCTAATTTTCGTCTTCCGGTCGTTATCCCTTGGACATATTGCACATCTTTTTCCTCCATTTAGAGATCGATTGGGCTCAAATAATGGTTGTTTCTTTTTTAAAATATCTCCGAGGAGAACTTGGAGATCTGCAGGTAAAGTTGGCCAAGTAAATCGTTCTTCCATTTGGGGCGTCATGAGGTCAAGTGCAAGTTTTTTGAGGAAATGGCACCGTTTTTGGCGCTGACTTGATGCCATTTTCGGAAGAACATATGAGTTAACACCCACTGTATTTAGTAAACCGTAAAACATAGCCATCGGCTTTCGCTTAGTACGTCTGGATACACTGTACCTATGACTCGAATATATTACAGTATTCCTACCCTGTGGTCTATGGGACCCGGAAGTTGTTATAATTACGACTGCACCGCATGCGCAATTAAAAATGACTAATGACGCGACGTCTACTGATACATTAGAGGATTAGCTTGAATATCGCCATCGTATGGTTTGCAGTTGAAAAAATATCCACGAAAGTTTAGTTTATGCATCGCGCTGGACCCCAGGACGATATAAGAAAACTGGTGATATCCAATGACTGGTTCCCTCATGCTCTCAATATTTTCACCAATGAAAGCGCCGCCTCTCTCGCTGTCAGAACCGTCAACGGATCGACGGACAGAGAAGTAGAAAGTAAACTTACTTTATCCGTCGCATCCGGCACGTGCGCTGCTTATGGGTCAGCTTCGATAAGGTGCTGTGTATTCTATCTACATATCAGTCAAATACGTTGCCGCAACGGATGCGACGGATTCTATGGGTTGGGCGGTTTGCGAATTTGTGAAATGTCATTCGCCTTAAACTTCAAATTTTGGCGAACAAAACTATTTCGCGAAACCAGAAGCGAATGGAATTTATGAGCTAGAGAAATGAATGAAAATTCAAGAAAAATGTATAAAACCCTTCAATTCATGTTCAAATACAATAGGTATATAATGAAAATCGCCTTTTATAGTTTCAAAAGAAGCAATTCCACCCAAATCCAGAAGCTGGTTGAGCAACAAAACCCAGATACAGCCAAGGAGTTGGTACAATTTCAGCTTTAAAAAAATCCAACAAAGAATATTGGGATAATTTCGCTGTTGAAATAAGAAGGATGCGCACGCGCAGGCCAACTTTATAATAGGAAGGATTGAAGAATTGCGCATAGACATGAATTTGTCTTTTATTTGGTCCAATACATGCACGAATGCTTCTTTGGTTAAACGAAAGTTGGACACAAATCTAAAAAAAAGAATTCACTGAATTACTTCCTAAATTTAAGTGCTTGGTGTATTAAGAATTTACAGCTGGTTTGGAAGTTCTGGAATCTAGAGGATTGGAATTTTCCCTTACACTTCATCTCAATCTACACATATCTAATGCTACCTCCGTATTGTTGTCTTCAAAGATTAATATTGCTGATCATTTTTAAGGCACAACAAATTTTTATTTTGAATTCTTTTTGTGTTGCCATAAATGTTCGAATTGCGTTTTGGTGCTGTCATTTTCGTCTTTATTGTTTTGGTAGCCTTTGATTTCTAGGCGACTGATTTAATTCGCCGACTATAATCGACAACTAACTCTAGTTCTGAACTAAAACTAACTAAGAAGTTCTGAATTCTCTTAGGTACATTGGAGAAAATGCCGATAATTTTTCCAGAGAGGCTTTTCCATCCGCATCCCAACTTCCCGAGGACTTATTTGAAGTTGGACTAAGAGCTCCAAGAACTTCATTAAAATAAACAACGCGTTCCAATCCAGAAGCCTATTTTAGAGTCTCAATACTAATTTCTTGCATAGATTCATGGTCAACGAAGACGTTATAACATCTTTACATTCAATTTCATTGTCAGCTGTGAAAGCTGAGTTCATTCTTTGGTGTGAAAAAATCTCGTCGAGTGATGCTTTTTTGAAGCAAAAATAGCTTTCTCTTGTGAGACTGATGGAAATTAAGTGGTTTCTTTTTTTGTTATTTTTTTTAAATTTTATTTTTTTTTGCCTATCAATAGATCACCATAATTACCGACATTTTAAAAAAAAATTAACTAAATTGGTTGAAAATTACGGCCGAGAGAGGGATACATACACTTTTTGCCACTTTGTTTTATACAATATATACAGATTGATTATATATCACAAAATTGCGTTTCAAACATTCAGGGGACATACTCTTCTTAAGAATACTATTGTTTTAAAGTTAGTCTACGTCTGAAATTTGCACGTGCGTATAAATGTCTTTCCAAAGTCTAAATTTAATCTAAAACTAAAGTTAGCCTATTTACCGGCTCTTCTCATTATTAGCATTGCACGGTTTTCTATCCTTTGCAAAAACTGGGAAGGATTCCCACACGTAATTCATCAGTTCCAATAAACAAATAGAGTTTATACGATAAAACTATCGATTTTTATTGAACATTTTGTGAGCTATTATAGATTTGTTACCCATCAGATTTTCGAAACGTGTAGTTGAATGAGTGGTAATTTGCAAAGCACTACAAAGAAAAAAAAAACTTTATTTTATTTAAGTGCCTCACAAATGTTTTGGCCTATGATCCATCTATCATTTTGCGAAGTAATTCCACGAAAGTTTTATTTGAACGGCATGCTTGACAGCTATTTATATTCTAGGAATCGCTGTTGCAAGCACAAATATAGTGTGGGTATATTAAATTAAAAGGTATTTTTAACTTCAATTGCTGACAACGGTGATGTTCTCATGGAATTGTTTAAAACGGCTTGGTGCAAGCAGTGGCGCACAGATAGCTAAGACCCACATAGAATTCTAAGTCTCGGTGTTTTAGATTTATGTAAATTTTACATAAAAAAATATGGGGGGATACTGTCGCGATGGATCTGTGGACTTTTTTATTTTAATTTCATTCAAATTCTGACGACTGTACGAGTGCGAAAACTCATTTGTCCCAAGGGTGGCTCAATGGTCTCAAATACAGGTGGAGACACAGCGTCACCTGGGTGCATTGAAAGCAAGAACTGACATATAGGTACATAGTAAATGATGAATAAGAATTAATTGTTAGTGTTCTTACTACCAAGTTCTATTTTTTCTACTTCTTTTTGCCTCAACTTTGGTCGTATACGGATTTGACACGGTCTATGAGGGCATTGCATTGATTTTTTTTCGAATCTTATGATTCCCCATCGTTCTTTTTCGATACTCGTTATCCTACAAGATGACTTCATTCAAAACCATCGTGGCAGCATCCACATTGTGGTCGGAGGAAATTAGCTGTTATATAGCAGTGGTCTGGCATGCCAATTGGCAATAATACTTCAAATGAGTTTTCATGTATCAGATTGGAAAGTAAGAAACAAGTCCACTGTGTTGAGATTTTAGCTATAAATATCTTGCACACGGGTTGGCTCATTTACCAACTAGGTGTATTGATTTACCTTATTAATGTTCTGTACGTAAATTGCTTGAGGTGTTGTCGGTCCAGAAAGTCAATGCCAGTCAAAATCGAGGAAACTAAATCAAACAATTGACGTTCCGGAGTCGGACAGCACTCGTTACAAGTCGAGATGCAGTAATGAGTTATTTGTCGGCGGATATGGAATTTGAGCCATTTGCAATCAATTTTGGAAACGAAGGAGCTGAAGCTGACATTATACTTTGGCGCTTGGTATAGGCGAGGTCCTCTAAGGACAAACATAAAATCCTATCCGATTTGCGTATCTTCTTTTCCAAAGAGAATATCAACTGATCTTTAGGCGCTGCGTTAAGAGTGCACGTGTAACGTCTTACCATTATCTGGCTGTCATAAAACAAAACAAAAAAAAAATCAACTTCATTGCGCCACTTCGTCTTCTGAATATGTGAATAGCAAACACATATCCTTTGTATAAGCAACCATAAGGAAAGTTCATACACATTGTAATACCCTTTCCTTTTCCCTTGAAAGTGTTTTTATTTTTTTCTGTTTTGTTTTGTGCTTACTCGTAAAAAATAAACTACTATTCATACGGCAGTAATGCTATGGGCCTTAAATAAATTATTAGATAGCATTAAACTATCCGTTGCCAATTTGGGGAGAGAATGCTTCGTTGGAATTTAATTCAATAAACTTTATTGCGGCTGGCGCGCGTTTAGCTCTATAAAATCATTGCGTATACGCCGCCGAACTGTGAAAATACAGCAGAGTCAAGCAATGAGAGATGGAGAAAAGGACGAGGACGAACGTGATGAAATGGACACGTTTTATAACCACATTAAATTGCGTGCGAACTCCAGCTAATTAGAGTTTGACACGTTTGCACGGTAAAGGCTGCCACACTGGCATTTATCTGGAGAGCAACTTGAAGCAAAATTGACTTGATTCCCAAATGTTCTTAATATGACAACAAAAAAAAAATATTTAATTCGTCGCTAAAGGATCTAAATCTGCAATCAATTAACCGCATTGAGCGCTTGAGGGTCAAATAATCCGTGCTACAGATGGGTGATAGATTTTTCCAAGAAAATGCTAAAAATCTAAGTGAGAGCGCAGCCTTTGATTGCGCTCGCGTCACAATTCTTTTACATTGAGACCCCCTTCTGAGAATAAAAACATAAAATAAACTGTTGGCTTTTTTTCCCACCATGCATAGCGCTGGGTAAGACATTTATCTGCTGCCTTTTAAAAAATCGATTTCGCTACTGCATACCGCACATCATCGTCCCTGGAGACCGACATGCGGGGAAAGATCGTAAATTGAGCTTGAAATCGTATTACACGCGAATCGACAATGAAGCAGAAGTAGATAATCGAGCGCCAAATTAACGATTTAAGTCCAAATAGCATTTTATCATATTCATTTGAGCCAAATAAGCATCAGAGATATTTTTGGGGGAAACACAAAATGAATTATTTACATGTGTATCCATAGATCCATAGAGGCATAGACTAACCAAACTAGACGCTCAATCTCGAGCAGAAACATGCATTTATTAAATTAAAAATGTGAATTCGATATTGTTTATTCTTTATCTATTGCTCTCAAATTTGTATGCGCTTGGCTTTTTCTGGTAAAGGCCATAATTCAAAATACCTCGTAGATCGCCCTTTATTTGTGTGAAATACCCGGAACAGTATTTGTATTCCAAAAACACAAAGACTGCAATTGCTTTTGTTAATTAATAATTTAGAGAGGTTTTAATACAATCAGTGCACATTCCAAAATACATATTAACAACAAATAACAAAACAATTTGTATTCTTACGTTCGATTGAATACGCGAAATGTGAAATCGGAAATCAAATACCACATTTTATTGCCTGTTTTTGTTAGGAGATTATTAAATACTTGTACGAAATTGCTTTCCGATATTAATACGTTTTTTTTATATATGAATAGCATTTGCATTTTTACTGTTCCTAAGTAACATTATTCGACAGTGTTTACGGTTATTAAACTACAGAATTTCGAATCATATTTTGATTTTGTACAAATATGGCGGTAAATAAACGAATTTGAAAACATCCCCCAAGCCTAATACATATTTATTCAATGTTCATGAACCTTTTCTAAAATTCACTTATGCCCTAGTGGAAGCTTTTGTTTAACTTGCATGTTGTTTACTCATTTTTGAAACAATCCCCACATATTTCATTTATGCAGCATTGCAGCTGCATTCATTTTGCTGTCAAAATAGAATTCATATAAACAAATTTAGAAAACTAACTGAAATGTGAATGGATGAACAGTTTTAGGTGCCGGAACTGGATGGGGAACAAATTATGCTATTTAAACCATACTCAACATTTACTTTTTTTTACGTTTATTGTTATAAATTCATTTACAAATTGTTTGTTATTGAAATAGTGCCACCCGACGGCCATTTATGCTCGTATTCACAGACAGGAATAAAATTTGCGGGGAAAATCGGGTAGGTGCACGGAAGCTGACCGTCTAGTTTGGTTAGTCTATGATCCATAGGGATAAGCAGCATGTGTGGGGAACGGATTTAGTTCGAATGTAGTTGCCAACATTTCAATTTAGCAATCAGGAAAAAGAAAATGTGAAAGAGAAATAAGGCCGTGTTCAAATGTTTTTTGAGTCATTTATCTTTTCGACCTTTATCTTTTAGTTAAATTAACAAAAAAGTTATTAATACCATCGAAATTGTTTGTCATTTTGTAAAATCAACAGCAAATATTATTGATATTACAGAAATCTGTCAATCTGTCAGTACAACAGTTGTCTTTTGTTGAATCTATAATATACAAAATGTTTATAAGTTAAGTGAAAGAATTTTGGTGACATTCAATTTGTCGCCGCTATGTTATCATTTTCAGCCACTTTTCAGGAGCGCAGATTTAAGGTTTCAATTCAGATGTGGGAAAATGACGTCTGCGTTTTTTTCTGAACCATAACGGCCATATTATTCACTACGGGTGAAACTCAGGTTTAAGTTAATTTTACACCCGATCATTAATCCGCATTTTTTAAACCCGATAATTTAAATTCCATATTAAAATAAATAAATAATTGGCGCAACAGGTCCGTATGGACCCATGCCTAGCTTCTCACAACCATTCGTCTTGTGTGAGTTTTTATTTTTGGGACGAATGGAAGGAATCTACAATTTTATGCCGAGTCCAAACGGCCAATTGAGAAGCTCTTTCATGACAGTTATACTCTCGGATGTTTGTCAGACGTTCGCGAGAGGTGGCGCAGTGAAAAAAACCTTAAGTTGGAATTTGGGTTTTTCTCGGGATTCGAACCTGGGACCCCTCGCTTAGTAGTCCAACACACTAGCCACTGCGCCGACATATTATTAACTGAAAAACATGCATTAAGCCCTCTGGATTAAAAATGAATATAAATGCGGATTTAAAACACTTTAAACCGTTTTTAATCCGTTTTAAACCCACGTAATGTCAAATTTCACAAATAATGAAATTTTTTTTTGTTGTTTGTCACTTGGAAATTTATTTCATTTCGACGACAAGGATGACGTTGATTTACCATCAGCTCTTCGACACGAAGACATCAACGACGACGACGAAGTCATCAACATTAATTTCGTCCATTTCACGAATGAAGTCCTTTTTTAGTTTCTTGACATTTTTTTTCTATCCCGCTTTTATTTTTTTCTTATTTCTTGCGAGCGCAGAAATGTCAATATTATGAAATTGAGTTTTAACCCGAGGTCTCCGGATTGCGTTTAAATCCAATCGGATTAAACGCTGTCAAGTTTAAAAAAACTGGGTTTATGTTCGGACTGAATATTATGGACTTAGTTTGTGGGTTAAACTCATTAACCCGGAATAAAGGGAGTGAATAATATGGCCGTAAGAGATGTTTGAATGAGAAAACAAATTACATATAGAACAGGGTACTGTGCACCACCCATCATAACATTAACTCAATTTTAACATAAGCCGACTTATGCTGTTTTTCCTTATAGTCACAGATTTTTCGACATACATTTTTTGCTCTAAATTTGTATAGCGACTTTTTAAAATGTAAATCATGAGTACAACTTATGATGTCGCTTTTTCGTTTAAGAAAAAAATAACGTAGGTAAATATCGAATATTGTGGTGCGTGGTACATACTTATAAAAGGTATGGTCGATTTCAACCACAAGCGAGACTAGTATATTATTCTCTCATTTCCATAATTTAAATTTTTTGATTCAACAAATAAATTGTTATATGGATAGCATTAGGTATTAATACATGATGATCTTATTGCTAGATTTATTAAAAAAAAAGGAACTACAGAAATTACATTAGGTACGGGCCTGTTCCGCCAATTATTTATTTATTTATTATTTACATTATTTTTACTGGACCATATAGAAAATATCAAAATTTGCATAAATATAAAATTCTATTACTTTGCGATATAGATGTAGTTATCTCCTTCACTCATTAAAGTTGCGTCCTTTAGTTTCGGTTAAAGGATCCGGGAACAAAGCGTTGAAGTTAAATTTGATCTATTTAATTTCAGACAATCAAATGCATATTAAACAATCCTATATTACCAAATTACAATTCTTACCAATTTAAATTTAAGGGGTCGTTTGCATGTTCGCCATTTTCCCTGTCCCCATCCATAAACGGATTTATTTACTCTTAAAATGTTGAACTCACTTTATTAGGGAATTTTAATGCACATTAACAAACTACTTTATTTCGCGTGTCAAATAATAAATGACGCCACCAAAAGCATTGCATTGAAAGCATTATCCTGTTTAAATTGTATTCTTTTTTTTTTCAATAAAACACTTGTGTTATTAATTGAACAAAATTTAAGCCAAATCTGCAAACAAAAATTTTCATTTCAGCAGAATGTTTGTAAATAGTATTTATAATCTGTATTTTGTTTGAAGTGATTTTTGGTTCTGTTTTTATGGATATAACAAAAACTTTGTCAATTCAACAATAAAATTATTCAATTTATATAATATCGATTGATTAAACTGAAAATTGTGTTTCGTTAATCTGAAAAAGTAGTTTCGTAGTAAATGTCGTATCCGTTTGACAAATTATCGTTCAAATTGATAAAACTTAAGATGTATTGATAAATTTCATTTATCATTACAACAATTTTTTTGTCGGTTCAAAAAAAACTTTTATGTTGAAATTTTACAATCGAATTTGTCAATATTACCCGGTACTTTATGTTCAGTGTACTTTACATGAGCTCCCCCTTACCAAAGGGGACTAATATGCTGAGCTACTACTGACAGGCCGCAGGTATTGCCGACAGACTTTAGAAATAGTAGGCCCATTGTGACATCACACGATCCAATGATCTCAAAAGTACCAAATAAGCCAACAGGAGCTGGAGGCGGATGTCTTAGCGCCCGGTCTTGTGAACGTCTGACACGAATGAGTATGAATGTCCTAACAAAGCTTCTACATTCAGTCTATAATACAATAAGGAGAATTAATTTCTTATTCACCATGGAATATGGACTATGGAATTACAAAAATACTTCAAACGTATGTAGTTACTATTCGTTATTAATATTCTTTGATAATTGAAAAAAAAATTGTATTTTATTCGCCTATTCGAAGCACGAAACATTGCGGATTTTTTTTTTATTTATTCAAAAACTCGACTGAAACCAATTGCCCAAAGAAATATCTGAAACTCAAATCCAAAGCGTTCGTCAATTTGTAGATTTATTCCCTATACACCCAGGAGATTGCCTTTCAGATGATAAATTCGTACTGTGAAGAATCCAAACCAAACGTTATTCGCGCCTGGAAAGTGTTTGCATCCGTCACGAATTGTATTTCCAAAATGATCATTCAATTTCGATTTGGTGCACAGTCCCCTGAGAGGCATTACGAAAAGGCATTCGCGTGCGAGATGCTCCTTGCTCTTGTTATTTTCCTGTGATAAATTCTCAACGGCATTCGAACGCATATCATACCTAATTTCTTTTAGGGATGTACCCGCACATCGTCCTTCGCAAAAGGTCAAGTGGCAGAGCCATTGTGACTACGTTAAATTATTACATTTCGTTCGTTCATTCGCGTGTCGTAAATTAACATGAGCAAAACCTAGATGTGTAATATTTTTTCATAATCCTAACCTTCGTTTTTTACTCTGTACTCCAATATAAACCATAAAAATAAATCACATCTTAGCGTTCCAGCACGGCGGCTGGCTTTTTCGTACGGAAAAGGTGTTACAATTGAGCAAAAGTCATTTCCCTATCTGATAATATTTACTGGACAATTATGTCACATACCTCGAGGTATACATATGAGTTTAGAGCCATATGTGTTCTGTTTGCTGTCGTCTTCAATTTCTGGCAGTTGATGATCTGTGAAGTCGGCGTGGGACCTTATATACCTTTGGGTGGAGATGGTTTTATGGGCAGAATTCAGGGGAATAAACTTTCTGGCACGTCCTTGCTGAAGGGCTACGCAAATTCATAAATATCCATACCCCGATGCGACATTTATTTTTATTTATTTTATTTATTTATTTAAAGTACAATCTATTGTCAGAGTGACAAGTGTTGAGTGTACAAGTGTGGTGTCAGATGTAAATATTTCAGAAATAATCTTGATGTACGCATCGCGCTCGCCAGAGAATAAAAATAAGTTTGATTCGTTGCTCATAGAACTCGCGGCAGCGAGTTTTTCATAATGGAAGCACCTACCAGCCATGATTAGCAAGATATTTTGTAAATCATTGGTGCCCATATTGAAGACTCCTCAGGACATGTTAACGTATAAGGTGTGACTATGAAATAGTAGAAGCGATTTTAAAATCATTTGCATGTAATCGTATGCCTTCTGGGAATCTACGAATATTGTAGCGAACAATTGCCGAAATTGAAACACAGATGCTAATTCTGAAGTATAGTTTCCTTTAGCGGTTCTCACACTCAACTAATCCCAGCAGGGAGTGTTAAAAGGAAGAGATTTTCCTGCGACATAAATAGCATTTTAACAATTAAAAAATATGTATCAACGCCAGAGATTTCACACGAGCACCGTGGTAGAAAAGAATCGCTACAAAGAACAAACCTCGGCTAAATGGGTTTTTCTTGTAAGGATTGCAAAGAGAAGAGGTTCTCTGCATAAAGTTGGTAATATTCGAAGAGTAATAACCTGCTCACAACTAGGTAGACAGTTCCAATAGTTCATTCATTCAGCTGTGTGGAATGGCGATAAGTTATATACCAGCATGGTTTTGTAATCGTTCTCGGAAGTGAAACGGAGATGTTCGTTGAGTTCAATCTTATTGGCGCTATACACCGAGCACTTAGCAGAAGTTTGTTTTCCTGGGAGTGTTAACTATGCAGGGCTGCTGATGAAATCACTCTTATTTGTGAATGATATCATACTACAGACTGTATGTATGTAGGTTATTACAAAATTCTACAAACCAAAAAAAAAGGTTTTAAAAAGCAGAATTTTGAAAACAGACTTTTGAAACCTGAATTTTGTTTTTTGACGCGCTTTTTTTGGAACGTTTCTCAAGCGTATTTCGATTCATTTTTCGACGCGCTTTTTCACGCTCTTTTTGGCGCGTTTTTTCACGCGTTTTCTGGAGCGTTTTCACGCTTCTTTGGCAAGTTTTTTCGCGCGTTTTTTGACATCAACTTTGACGCGTTTTTCGAAATGTTCTTTTACGCGTTTTTTTTTTGACAAAAACGCGCGCTTTTGAAAATTTTCCAAACGTGTTTTTTATTGTTTGCAGAATTTTGTAAAACGAATTTTGACCCTTCCATAATTTTGACCTCAAACCGTTTTATCGTAGTGTTATAGCGCACGTCCATAAAAAACATTTTCGAAAATATGTCCCATTTAACATGCTGCCTTTTTCAAGAAATGGTGTACCTGTTGCTTAAGTAAATTGAAATTAATAGCACAGCTTCCACATTCTCAAGTATTCAGCGCCCATAAAAGTTTTGCCAATTTGGTCTATATATCATCTTCATTTAAAAATTGTTTAAAATGGAAATCAACCCAAAATATTATTTTGTGCGATCGTGAATTTTGGACTTAAATTTTCCCAAATTCTCTCAAATGAAACGTTTTTTGTGAAAATGAATTAATTTTTGTCTTAGGAGAATTTAAAAACTAAAATCTATAAATTGTAAAACAGAAGTCTGAAACGTGGGTCTCCCAGCTTGTTTACAAAATTTTGGAATTATGTCCCAACTTTGTTAACTCAATTTTGGACTTTTCACTTTGGTGAGAAATGATTCCAAAATCAATTTTTGAATTTATTTACCACCGAAGTGGGACAACGGTCCATTATGAACTTATGTCGCGCAGACTTATGTCCCTTGCGTCTAATAACATTTAGAATTATATACTTGTTATGAAAATGATAAACTCAACCATTTGCGCAGAGAGCCCTCCTCTTTGTGCTTCGAGTCAATCAATATGTATAGGTCTTCAGAATACACTAAATACCCACTGAATGCCTCGTAAAGTTACAAAAAGGTTTGTTGTTTTTTTTTAGTATGTGTTTTAAATAAACAAATACGAGTACGATGTGAGTAGATTGCTCGTATATCCCTTGCGTATGTGATGTGATTATTAATATGCCTAAAAGGAACAACAGAATTTGGATTTTCCGCGGTAGAGGTATTCGATTGTTTCCAATGTGTAATATTGTGCTTGGACTATGAGGGAGGCAGAGCGCTAATAACAAACAGCGTAACAGGCCCTCGTTTCATCAGGATCATTTTTGGGCTTCATTGGTTGGGAATCATTTGCAGACTTCAGTTGATTAAAGAGGATTCATTATTCTTTTATGTACATATTGCTTATGGTTCGTTTGTTTGACAATTGGTGTGTCTATAATAAATGTGTAGGTAAGTACGTACTTACGTATAGTATGGAGGGGATAATTGAATGTGAAAAATGGTACAAAGATACTAACTCCCACGGCTGAAGGATGTATGAGGTGTTTTTAACGTTTTAAGCGGTTGGGTAGTGTTCTCAACATTGTAGGCATCCCAGCAGATGACAAAATTTAAATAAGATTTTGCAGAAATAGAAATATTTAAATTCAATGATTTTTTTAGAATCATCCTTCTACAATTTTCTACTTAGTTTAAATGCCTATATGTAAAATTAGATTTTTTTTTTATATAAATTAATAAAGACATCAAATTGGATGCATTTACTTAGAGAGGCTGACAAACCGTCAGCCAAATTAACCGGATTTTGATAAGCCTCCCGTGTTATGGATCTCCGATATTTTCGGAAAAGTAACCTAGGTACGAATGCAGATATCCAACAGACCTCAGATACTGAGACTGCCTGCATTCTCAGCGGTCGCGTGAACCTGTTTTTGTCTGCAATCTCTAATTAAATGTTTTTTTTTACCCTCAGTTTTTCGTATTCGTTCCGTGGGACGTATTCTGCATATCAAATAGAGCGGAGTTTAATCCTTTCAAAACACTAACCTTCCTTTCGTTACCTGATCAATTTGTCACTCTTGTATTGACAAAACCAAACGAATTTATTTAAGCGGTATATGTGTCAACAACAAACTCCTTTTGAAAGATCCAGCACGATTTCTCGGCTTTTTAAATCGATGCTTGAAATACCTGAACCGTTTGATTTAGTTTCAACTTACAAGGTCTTTTTGCGGCTTAAGCTCGAGTACAACACAAAAGCGTGCTATACGAATTGTAGGCTATAGACATACATCACAGTCATATATTCCTCTTGAACACCACAGAAATGTTTCTTGCCTTTGATGGTTTTACAGGTGTTTTCAATACCAATGCTGGAATTACTGTGCACCGGCAGCTTTTCTCTATCTATTATTTTAACCCTTTCCTACCGTCCTGTGCATAAGCATTACAATGGAATAAAGGCTCTTAAGCACTAGTGAGTATAATGAAAAAAAAAACAAATAAAATAGTTATCATGCTTTGATACCCTCCCCTGCATACAAGTCATGCAAAATTGGTTTTGTATATGGGGAGTATAGCAGAACTAATTAACCGACATAACCCAATTTTAATATCAACCTGACGACGATAAAAGTAAGTCGTCTCACAAAATTTCACTTTCCTAAGTTGATTTGTTTCGACGTTATCCTGTTTTCAACAGACAGAGAGACACATGGGCCTAATATTGATTTTGTATGAGAGGTACCAGAACTACTTAACCGACATAGCCCATTTTTAATATAAACTTGAGGACGATAAAAATATGTCCTCTTACAAGATTTCACTTGCATAAGTAGATTCTTTTATTTTCGTGTTTTCAATATTTGTTTCCTTATATTGGTTTTGCATGGGAGGTACCCGAACTACTTGACCGACATTTCCCATTTGCAATACCAACTTGACAACGATAAAAAGGAGTCCTCTCACCAAATTTCATTCGCCTATGTCAATTCCTTTGGGCGCTATCGTGCTTTCAACAGACAGACAGACGGACACGGCTAAATCGATTCAGAATGTGATCCTGATTCAAAATATATACACTTTATGAGGTCTCCAGTGAATCCTTCTTGGCGTTACAAATGTAATGACAAAGTGAATATAACTTCCTGTGGAGTGTATAAAAAAAACAATTAAGTACCTGTGCACGCAAACGGCTTACCGCATGACGGGTAACATTTATTTAAGAAAACCTGTTTTTAAGGTAAGTATACCAGGACTCGTTTCTTTGAGCATAAATATGTTCTTTAGTTTGAAATGGGTAGACAAAGTCCGGCATCCGTCTATTAATGTACAAATAAAGGAAGCAACAGAAGAAGCCCTATATAGTTTCGGTGACCATCCGTTCCATTATAATAATGAACGCTTCTGTATTTAAAGACAATGTTTATTATGAATTACTTTGTGTACAAAAACATATAAATCTTCTCTATTTTAGAAATTGTTTTTTATTTGTTCTGCATTTAATTTAAATTTTTATAAAACTAGCTGACCCGACAGACGTTGTCCTCTCTTAACTATAAATATTAAATTCGAATTCGTCAGCACTGACATTTACCTATTAACTTTTTAAAACTCATTAACTTCTGGCTGCTTTTAGCAATTCACCGGGCTACAAAGTACTCGAATCTATTTTAATTGATACACAATTTCAATTGAAAGCTACTAACATATTTTGCATCTGGCAAGTGCTTGTAAAAGATTTTTTTTCAATATACTTACCTCGAAAGTTGCCATTAAATCGTTTCGAATAATTTTTGTTGCGCCAAATGACGTCATTTGAAAGCAATTATTGTATTGCTGGATATGATTCAAAAAATGTTTAGAATCCGGAACATTTCAGGAAACCAATGAATGCAGTGGCCTGACCGCTCGCACAACACAATCCAGTGGCTTCATTTTTAAATTTGCCTTGCAATATTTCCACACAACGTTCGTTGATCCAATAACAACGATTTGCTGTGAACTGTAATCGATTTCCAAGTTATAATGAAATTCAGCTCGATTGGGGTTAAACGTAATATTTTTTTGTTTTTGATTTCGATGCCATCGATTCTGTTCAATGTCATTCCATGCAACGTTTCGCGTTGCTCGTCAGCTTGCCTTGCTCTTGTATATCAGAGACAATACTGAGACCACCAACTCCGACTGATTTCCCGTTACTTAGCCTACAAGCTATATTTTTATGGGGTGGCAAATGCTAAGTGCGCTTGTATTGTTACATAGAAATTCGTATTGACAAATGTCACGTAACTTCAAAAATTCCGACTCACCAACACACTCGCACCTTGCATATGCCACTTCCGCTGTGGGCAAAGTTGCTGACAGCGTTCATAGAATTTTATCCGTTAAATTTGAAATTATTCGTTACGTGTGCATAATAATTTTTTTAAGGAATAAGTGTAGATTTGCTTAAAATAAATATAAAAAATGAACAATGCAGATTGTTTGAAGTAAAATAGAAATATATTGAGCAAATTTTCTTCAGTTTTCTAAGAAAAATTTACGCATGAAATCGAAGTTAATAATATTCAAAAGCGCAAAATACGCAACCATGTTTATCATAATAAGTTTTTAGTATATAGAACATCTTATTTAGCTAGTTTTATTAACCCAAGAAATCAAATTATACGCCTTTTAACAACATATAATTACTAACCAATGGCATTCAGTAATGTAAAAATGTGGTATTCCCGAATTCTAGCACATTTCCCCACGGTTGTCGAGGTTGGCAGCATTTATTTTTGTATTTTTTTTATGTTTTTGCATGTCACACGGATTCTTAATTGACACAACACCGATAGGAAAACAAAATGGCGAATTTGAAAAAAAACTGAGGGGCCCAGCGGCAAGAGGATTGTGAGTTGGGGGTCTCAGTATCATTTGTCTCTGTTGTATATCTTTGACTTCTACCACTGCGAGTTCTGCGACTTATGTTTGTGCGTCTTATTGCTGGCATTTTTACAAACAATATTAATCTGATTGACACTTTTTTCAAATCCTATGAAATTACATTAGGAAAATTTAAATTTAATATTTCCGTTAAGTTTTCTTAAATTTTGTAATTTTCTGTGCAACTTTCCTAAACTTCTCGCAATAGAAAACACAATAAAAAAATAGCAAAATTGGTCCAGCCGTTCACGTGTGATGCCATGAAAAAGGGAAATAACGGTTCATTGTTATATATATAGATAACGCAAACATTAAGAAAACCAAAATTCAATTAACAAAGTGATAAGGCTAACGTTGCTAAATGAAGAAACAAGTAATCTACATAGAACTCTATCTCGCTCTATTTAAGTTTTTTTACTTTTTTTAATTATTAAATGGAATAAAGAATTGAATAATTAAAAATTTTATTAATATTTCTGTGCTCACAAGGCAAAACCGCTTAAGCCGACTTTAGACGAATTTGAGATTTTGATGCCATTAGATTCAAATATATTTTGTAAATTATTTCCAGATTTATATCATTAAAAAAGTGGCCATGTTGTCGCAAGGACACTAGCAAAAAAGAAGGGGATATCGAATTCCAAGGATGCAAAGTTACAAAAGAAACTCTCAAAAGACCGTGGTACAAACGATCAGTGTGAATAAAAAGTACACGCTGTTTGATTTAAAAACGACTTTATTTGAACTGCCATTCCAGTCTTTTCTATTGTCAAATACTGTGTGTCAAACATTTTTCATTTTCATCAGAAGGAAACCTCCCTGGTCCAGCTGATTCTGTTGATTCTTCTTCTGTCGGTCAATAACCCCTTGGGAATTGCGGATCTTCCAAGTAGCTACGCAACCAAGCAAAAAAACCATCACCGCTTAGCTGCTCCCGCACCGCGCATAGTTTTGTCTTCTGCTTAGCGGGTGCAAATGTCACCAACACATGCACACCTACATCGCTGACCTGAGTTGCTCAGTGGGAGCAGTCAATTAGTGCAAACAGAACATTTTTCTTGCATGCAGTTTTGCACAGATCACTGCTTGGCTTGCGCATCGATTTGCCGCTAATTTCCTGAGCGCCCAATTTTGCCTTTGGTTAATTGTTTGATTTCGCTATGCCAGCGATGCGGTTTTTGCCGTCGGCTTATGTTTTTTTGTAAATGCCGACGGAGTAATGTTGCTGCAAGGCGGCCGCTAGGTGAGCCGATGCTATGGCTCAACAATGTTTGTTGTGTTGCAACAGGCCACAATTTAAAAAAAAAATAACAGCTTAGATCACTAGAGTCAATAGAGTAAAAAAACTTTAAACTGCTCTCCTGAACAATGCGTAAAACAGACTTAAGAGGTGTTGCCTTGTGATCACAGATTTGACTCTTTTTCTATTTTATTGTTTGGAACTCTAAAATATTGTCACCGTACCCATACGGAACCAATCTTTTGGTGAGAAGTCGGCGGTTTCGAGACGCTCGAGGAATATCAAGGCTACATCCGCTAAAGTTTACATCAGCTAATTTTCTTCTATTAAATTTCAATCTAAGTTTAAAATTCTCATCGATCTCACAAGCGGAAACACTTTCCCATTTCATCTAAAATCGAAAGAGTAAAAATCGAAAAATTCCCGAAATAGGCGTAATAAAATTTTCAGCAACAGATGCAAGAGTTTGCAATAAAATTCCCCCCCCCCAAACGCACACACAATCCGTTTGCCAGGTACCTACATACGAAGCATGGAAATGAAGTGTTTGGCAGAAATAACAAGCAGGAAATAATGCCTTTCGATATAATACAGAGAAGGAATTCTGCCCTAGAAATTTCTACATTTTCCTTCTCCGAGCAGATAAATGAATTGAAATTTACGAGTGCCCATCTAAGCGGATAATCCAATAAAATACCCCAATTTCCTTAAAGTTTTCTCTAACTTTTACGCTGCGAAAACAAACTTACGACATGTACGAGTATCCTTGCAAGGGTATTATATATATTGTCAGATTGTAAATAAAAATAAAGTATAAGACTGCAGATTGATTTTCGACATGGTCTTCCACTGTCATTGGATGTCGAATAAGGTCGCATGAAGTCAAGCTAAAAATCCATTTCTGCCTCACACCTCAATTTGATTTTAATTGAAAGATACTGCGAGACAAACAGTTTTTGAGAGAATTGAAAAACAAAAGTCATTCTCGACCCTCGTTATTCTTAGATTGTGAGATAGGAAACAATACACACATAGGAATTATAGCTGCACAAATCCGAATTTGATTCTCATATTTTTTGCGGAGGACTCGTAGATACAAGAGCATGCCCAGCGGAAAGTAAATTCAATTTTGACTTTTGCTAGGAGAATCCTATGGAGATTTGGTGAGCTTCCGTTCCGTACCCAGCGGCAACAATTCGCGAACAGGAAATTTGATTAATCACCCCGATTAATTAAATTTCCTCTTCGTGATTTGGTAATGAACTCGTATTATATATAGAAATAACGCTGGGGAAAGAATATCCCGGTTGGTTAACTGGTGGTTCAAACGATTTATATTTGAATTATACAGAACCCTAAGTTCGATGCTGAGTGTGTTGTTTAAAGAATTGCTGGTGACTTTGAATAGCATTGACGAAGTTTATCTCTGAACTGAAAAAGAAAGGGACATAGAATTTTATTTGCCAAGAGCTTGTGACAGATAACGCACTGGACAACAAAACAAAGTCGAAGATTCTTCTGGGCAGAGCGTTGATGTTAGACGATTGATTTCGACCAGGTCGCTGTTGCTATAAGTACAGCTCGTAGAGTTCACAATTAACTCTCATTCTCTATTATGCTCAGCAACTTCAATGGAAGCGAGAATCTCTTAAGACTTTCAAAAAGAACAAGGATATCTTCATCAAGCTACAAGCCAACTTAACCCACCTGCAAATATGTCGGAGTAGTAATAATAATCTATATATATAAAATACAATGTTTGTATGTTTGTGCTCTATAGACTCTAAAACTATCCTACCGATTTGGCCCCAACCGGTTTCATTTGAAAGGTTATAGTCCAAATTAGGTTTTCGGCTATATATATTCCAAGTGGGCATGGCCCCTCCCACATAAATTGAATAACATCATATATCTTGACTATTGTGATAGCAAGAGTTTTGAAACATTGCAGTATCCCATATGTTACTGATTTGAATAATCAGGAAAAAAATGGGCGGGATCGGACCAGTGGGAGTGGCAGCTCCCATACAAAGTAAATATTTAATGTCATATATCTACAGTACTATAATAGCCATAGTCTTAGAAATTTGTACACGTTGATTATTTGTTAATGTGAATAGTCATGGGAAAAATGGGCGTGATCGGAGCAGTGGGCGTGGCAGCTGCCATACAAACTGAATATTTAGCTCATATACAAAATTAATATTAATATTAAATATCTTGAGGAACAAGCTGTTAACTATCCAATAGAGTTTCTTAACTCTCTGGAACCTTCTGGAATGCCACCACACATCTTTAAAAGTTGGTTCACCAGTGATGCTCATTCGCAACTTAGATCCACCGAAATTGTGCAACGGAACAAGACTTGCTGTTAAAAAACTATCTCCAAATTTAATCGAAGCCACAATCATCAGCGGCAAATGTAAAAGAGAAGAAGTGCTGATACCACGAATTCCAATGATTTCAACCGATTTACCCTTCGATTTCAAGCGATTACAGTTTCCAGTGCCCCTTGCTTTCGCCATAACCATCAATAAGGCTCAAGGCCAATCGCTAAGTGTTGCTGGTTTGAACTTAGAAAATTCCTGTTTTTCGCACGGCCAATTATATGTTGCTTGCTCTAGAGTTGGAACGCCAAAAAATCTTTATGCTTACACACCTACCGAAAAAGATCAAAATATTGTTTATCCTAGCGGATAAAGATAAAGAAGTTAATAAATAAACAAAATTTTCTTTTTTTGCAAACACACTTATTTCATTTTATTAGCGTAGTAGCACACGCAGGGTATCCGCTAATAATAATATATTTATTGGTATAGATTTATACAATAAGATACAATATTTTCTTAGATAGTATAAAGTCAATTATTTAATTCACATGATGTAGTAAGCATGAAAGCCAATTAAAAATAAAAATAAAATATAATTTCAATATTAACTTCAGTATTTGAGTAAGAAGAAAAAAATAATAATAATATAATAGGTCATAAAAAATAAGTAAGAAATAAGAAAGAAAATCATCACTACCTTAAAGTCTCCCAGTACTCCTTGAGCCTCCTTACAAATAGCCTAGTGCAGCTTATCACCCTTAAAGATCGGGGTAAAGAGTTGCGCAAACGTATCGCACTTATAAAAAAATTGGCGCTTAGATATTAAAAACGCGTATCGTAATGGCACAAGATTCAGAGATCTACGAGAAAGCAAACGATTTATCTTATTGTAAAGGTAAGGTGGTTGACGTGAGGGCAAAATATTGTTCAGCAAAGTATACGTTCTACTCTTGAGCTTAGAGTAACGCCATATATTGATTTTGAAAATTTTGTCGTATTGTCTTAATCCGAAGATATACCTAGCTATACTATTTACGCTTGTGCTCATAATCACAATTGTAAAAAATTTCACTTCCATAGAGCATGACAGGAATAAGTTTTGATTTGGCCGAGGTGATGCGCGTCTTTAAGGGAGTAATTCAATGGATGCCCCACAGTAAACGGAGCCCACCATAAACCCTCGCAATCGCCAATCTGATATGGTAATTCCAAGAAAGAGTCTTTGCAAAGGTTATACCTAAGTTTTTAGCAGATTCGACAAACTTAAATTGCTTATTATTTAAGTACATTTTAGGGAAGTCAGATGTATCAATGGGCTTTCTCGAAATTACTAAACATTTCGATTTAAATGGGTTCAGGCAGAGTCCATTTTTTTGTGACCAACTACTGATTAAATCCTCATTAACTTCAACTGCTGCATTTTCAACCAAACCTGGAAGAAAGCTTTTCCGTATCTGAACATTAACAGCGTACATATCTACATGACAGTTTTGCAGGCAAAGAGATAAATCATTTATGTACATGGAAAACAATAGCGGACCCAGTATTGAACCCTGTGGAACCGCTCTGCTCAACATGAGAAACTTAGACATTAAATTATTCGCAACAATTGCCTGAGATCTGCAATTCAGATATGAAATGATTATGGTATGATTAACATCGCCGAAGAGAAAATTGGTTAAATGGAATGGGTTTACCATTTGAGATGTTATATAAGATGAGCTAAAGCATCAATCTATTACGTTTATTGCATTCTATAACCAAAAGTAGGATTGAAAAGGAAAAATCACAACTAGAGCTAGGGACTGTGGGGATGAAAAGCGAATGTAATGAAGGTAGGGCAGCGGCTGAAATAATAGCGTACTTTAATAGAGGCTGGAGAACCACCGAATGAATGAGTTCGGTTTGAGAATGCGAACGAAAATTTAAATCAGTGCCGCCCAATGTGACCTTGGCATATTGAACGGAGTTGAACGATGGCTAAAGGTTGACCATTTTGGGAAGGTTAGGACGGGGAGGGGACTTGTTGCACTTGAACGAAAAGGTTATATGCATTGGTATCTCGTTATATTTAGATCCACAGCTCCAGACAATTTTTAGCTCATCCAGGACCTGGTTTTACGCAGTTCACACTATCTGCAATTTTTTATTTGCAACTAACTGTGAAGCTGCTAATAAACGAATACATAAATGTTTCAAGAATTGACAAAAGTCATAAACAAAATTGATTTCAACAAATAAATGAAGGTCAAGTCAAATCGCAAAAGACTATTCTACAAATGGGAATAACTGGCATGTTAAAATATTCGAAATCACCTGTGAAGTTGTTGAAATTTGGCTGTAGAATTGTTATTTTTTATCGGTTTTTACAAGCCTACCTTATTATTAAATATTCGTGAAACTCCTAAACGGTCTTCTAAGAATTAAAAAAAAAATAAGAAATTGGAGACTTGCATTTTTTTAATTCTGGGGTCTGGAAAAATCATCTTGATCTTATTATGTAAAGCAAACAAAGATTTTTTTGGTGAATTAATGGGTCTTACTAATAATCGTTTTTAACCTTTCCGCTATATATTTTGTGGGTCACCATATGTAATTTTGTATGGAAAATTTTGCCATTGTGAGTTCGAAAAATTAAACCTGGATACTAAAAAAGATTATTAGTATCGCGGAATATGTTTGAAAAATTTTGTCCACCCAACGTAATTATGTAAATAAGTGATGGTATGAGAGAGCAATTGAACAGACGTACAGCGAACATTATAAAAACATTTTTTCATGCATAAAAAGATATCCTTTTCAAAAATATGGGTTCAAGGCCAAGGGCAGACAATTTAAAAAAAAAAAATTTTATATAATTCATAATTAAGAATTTAACAAATTAAATCAAAACAAACGGAAACTGAAAAAAAGTGGTTTACAATCTATGTATTTAAATATTTAACGGAAAGGTGTAGACAAATTATCCAAAATGGCAGAATAATTGCAAAAACTTATTGAAAATGTTTACCTATTAGCTAATGGCAATTTATAAATCGGCATCTTTCCATCGATGTCTTATATAATATAAACAACAAAAAACCAAAAACATACAAAATAAATTATTCAGGGATCTAGATTTGTACCGGTTGAATTTGAATCCATAGCGCGGTTCATCCTGGAGGTACCGAAATTATTTTTTTTCGTTAGAAATACCGAGACCACGTTATAATTTCCATGAAATCTGGCGGTTTATGGTGGAATCAAACAATATAATGAAAATCAGTAGCATTGTTGTTATAGCTGAACTTCAGAGCGCACTAGATAGGTCTGTGGCGGTCGGGATGGAAGGAGGTAAACAGGAACATATTTGAAGTAATGGTTATCTCCGCGATGTCTATTTAGTGCAATGGAGTCCCATTGGACCAAGTGAAGAATTTCAAATAGCTCGTGGTATTATTCACGAGTGAAGGAAAGAGCAGAATAACTTGGCGAGGTCGAATCCGAAATATGTATACTCTACTGTGTGTTGCCATTGATGACTTATAGTCAGTGGCGGAAGTTCGAGAGTTGTGAAATGTTTAGTTAACCGCTCTTCGCCTATGGCCCTTTTAAGGAAAAGTGGGACAATGAAAACGAATGAATGTATAAATTTTCTGTGCAATTATACTGTGTTCTTCAGTCTATGTATTTGGAAGTTTGAGAATAAGTATCTAATTTGAATGCCGAATTTTTGCTTGAGAAAACTTGTCTGTGATTGTTGACAGAGGTTGTTGGCTTCATACCAAATGAATGCGGTCTCCTCTTTTATCTTAAGAATAAGATAAGAAATGCTTCCATTTTCTGTCTGTCTGTCTGTCTGGTTGATATATAAATTAGGCTATGTAGTTCTGGTACCTCCCATACAAAATTTTGCATGACTTGTATGCAGTGGAGGCCATCAAAGCAAACACTTTTACTTGTTTATATTGTAAAGCTTCCAATTGGAAAAATGAGCCGGTTATATACAGAGAGCGTTAGAGATCCATCCGTCTTTGCGCATAGAGGTGGAAACTTGTTCTATGTCTGATGTTATCATTATCTACATAATGTTGCAGTTGTCTACTTTAATGATCATTTTTTTTTTTTTTTTTTGCTTGATATACATACTCCGACTGCCGTAACTGCCGAAATCTATTAAACATTATTACATTATTATTATTACATTATTACAATTTTCATGTTTTCCTGCGAAGCCTAGGCTTTTCTGCAGAAGATTGTGTTTCAATTTAATTTTAACTAATAAAAGTAAGTTGTATTTAAAGTTACAAAAAGTTATCAATTTCAAAATTTGATTTCATTTACAGATTACATATATAAAAGTTATCAATAGCATTTTATCTGGATTCATTTAGGAAGAAGTGCTTTAATTGCTTTTTTCTTGTTTTATAATTTCTAATTTGTTTAAGTTCTTGAGGCAAAGAATTTATTATTGAAGGGACAGTGTGTTTTAGCTGTCTTCTACCATAAGCGTTGTAGTTTCTTGGAATTTGAAGCATACCTTGTGCGCGTTGTCTGGTGTTAAGTTGATGTTGTATCGGTCGAACGAAGCGGTGGTCATCTTGGTATTGTAGAACTGTAGTCATTTTGAAGATTTCCTCGACTTTAAGCACCTTAAAACTGTTTCCATTTTGCTGTCTGTTATTCTGAATGGTTTTTAAGATCGTTTTCTGAAGTTTTTGGATCTTGTTGATGTGAGTTTTGGCAGCGTTTCCCCAAGCAAGTATATCATATCTTAGCTTTGATTCTACTAATGCATAATAGACTTGTCGCAGAACGTCCTCTGAAGCATGGTACCGCAAATGTGAGATTGCATATAAGCCTTTCTTAAGATCATTGCGTAGCTTGTCTATATGTTTGTCCCAAAGGAAGTGGCTGTCAATAACGACTCCAAGATATTTATAACTTTCAACAGCTTCGATGCATTCACTGGGCGTGCTTGGACATAAAGCATTCCTGCAGTATATTTGCTTATCGGTTTTTTTGAAATGTGGGCTTCGAATATGCATTAGTTTGGTTTTAGAAGCGTTAATTACCAACCCGTTATCGTGACACCATTGTATAGCTTTGTCGAATTCCTTTTGCATCATCACCATCGCCGTATCAAGGGATTTATGTCGTACCACAATTGCAGTGTCATCGGCAAAAGCGAATGGAATGCTTAGCTTAAAAATGCGAAGGAGCTCGTTGGTATAAATTATGAAAAGAAGTGGACCCAAATTAGAACCTTGAGGTACTCCGTATTTAACATATTTTGCATCGCTGTAAGCATCTTTTATTTTGACACAGAACATTCTGTTATGAAGATAGTCTGTCATCCAATCAGCCATCACACCTCGAATCCCGATTCTTTCCAACGCTTCTAAAAGATTTGAATGATTGAGTGTATCAAAAGCCTTGCTGAAATCCATGAACAATACCAGTACATGGTGACCTTTATTTAAGCTCTCGTTCACGCAGTTAGCAAATTCACCAATTAGTTGTCCAGTATTTTTGTTTTTCTGGAACCCGTACTGGCTATTGTTAATGAGAGAGTGTTTTTCAACAAAGCTCTGTAATCTACTAACAACAATGCCCTCTAGGCACTTTTCAAAGACCGGCAGTATTGAAATTGGTCGGTAATTTGATAATCGATCCTTAACTCCACCTTTATAAATTGGTCTTACCACAGAAGTCTTAAGTTGTTTTGGTATTGTTGCTTCGGTTAAAGTTGAATTGATTATTTTACACAAGATTGGAGCAAACAAATTAGCATACTTTTGTATGTCAGTTGCCCTGATACCATCAATACCAGGTGACTTATTCGGCCCAAGTGACTTTATAATAATTTTAACCTCATTTACATTTGTAGCATATGCGAAGATTGTGTTTTCTACATGCAAGTTTCTGTTGTTTGATGTATGTAAATTACATTTGTGTATTATATTTTCAGTTTGTGAAGAGAAAAACTCAGCAAAATCGTTAGGAAGCGAATTGAATCCCGCTTTGAAATTGTTCATCAGTGTCTCGTCAATGCTCTTTTTTTTTCTTCCTAGGATTTCATTTATAAGTCCCCAGGTTTTCCGCGGATCTGCTGTGAACTCCATAAACTGTTTTTTATAAAATTTGGATTTTTGAATCATTATATTTTTGTTGATTTTGTTCCGTAAGGTCTTGTATTCTGTTTCATAATTATTGTTTAATCTATTATATTTCCATTTCCTGTATAATCTGTCTCTTTTTTTACATTCAGCGATGAGTTCCGGTGTTATCCATGGATTGTTTTTCCGTATTTTTAAGACTTTTTTATTGATTGTTGATTTCATGTAAATATTTTTTAGTTTATTGGCAAATTTATTGTACATATTTTCAGCATTCTCCTCTTCAAGAAGCGAGTTCCAATTTTCTTCTTGAATGAGTTGGTTTAGTTTCGAATTACATATACGTGAAGAACTTACAACCGTTTTTTCTGAATTCGTTTGAGTTTTTTTGTAGTACAGTGTTGGATAGTGGTCAATCCATTCACATTATTATATTGTACTGACGACGAAATGCAATTAGGTATTTTTACTGTTTACGCATCAAACTCCGCACTTAATCACTCACAACATTTATTTGCTTTCGTTTAGTAATTTGTATATCAAACAACTTAACATTGCCTCTTCCCTGAGAACAATTTGTCTACGAGCATCACTGTGTCGCGATTCTATTTTTTAATTTTATGCTAAGAATTTATAGAACTCCTTACCCATAAATATTATAACTGTCTCTAATATCTAAAGTTCGACCTAATTTCTCCCCTTCTTCACCTTTAACTGTAGATACCTTATTATATATTTTATGTGCTTTGCTACACATTCAAATTAGTTTCGAACTCTCCTGTTTTTCTCTCGTCCTTTTATTAACAACGCATTTTATTTATTTAAACTTAACCTTAACATATCGTTTTATTGGAATCAATGAAATTATGAGCAATTATTTTAAATTAAAATAAATTAAAAAAGCAGCGCTTTATTATTGTTCGAATAATATATTCCCACAACTGGGTACATCGCTTTTTATGTTCTCTAAAGTCAATATAGCTTCTATTAGCCTCTCGGCAAGTCCGCAGGTGGTCACACAACTTTATTTTCGATGCTGCAAACTAATCGGAACTAAACAAAATTGCTTTGGCTAACTACATACTTATATTAGTCCAGAGATCTTCGCTGGAGGAGATCGTGAATTGAGCAATTTGTGCATATCGGTTATAAAGTGAACTTCATTATCGTGGAATAAAATTGATCCCAATCCCGATACGTTTATGCAGAAAAGAAATAAAGTGCACGACTGGGTCGAACGTAACTTTCTCGTTCATCAACATTTTTGGTGCATATGAATGGCAGTTGCCTGCCTGTGTGAATTTCAAGTTGTTGGATTTAGGGTGCGCACTCAGTATGATTGAAAAAAAAGAAGTTGGTAATATTAGACAAAAAGAAGTTTTGCGTAGCTGTAATTTTACTTTCATTGGAAGTAGGCCATTGCTATTATTTTAAAAATATACCGTAGAAATATGTTTTGGGTACTTACTCTTGAAAATATATTTTTAACACGTCACTATTACAATTTGTTGAGAAAAACTAAGTACGGGATTATGATAAAATCATTAAAGTCGTTTTCGAACAAATCAAACTATTGCAAATTTTATATGTAAAGTACCACTAATATTGAGGTTACCGTGCAAAGAAAAAACGGCCCCGAACATTAAGCCCCCAAACTCCAAATCCGAAATTTGAACGAAATTCGGAAATGTCGGCCTTGGGACATACGGACAGACATACAGACGGACAGTATTTTGCGACTCCCATTTTTTTAGTTCTTCTATCATCGTAGTGTCAGAATTGATTAACATATCGAGTCCAAAATTTTGTACAAATACAATAACTTTATCTTACTTAATGGAGAAAGTTAAAAATATTTTTTTTTCGTATACCCATTATAAATATGTTCCGTTTCTCTGCATGAGGAATTCTTGCTCTATAATTTTAAAAGACAACAAATTGCCTCGCTCATATAACTACAGTACGCGCCCCCCATTGAAACCAGCTATTGTTGCCTTTTAAACTCTTTATATGTGTGATAGTCAGGAGAAGGTCCTACCATGCTCTTTCTTATAGGATGAAAAAAGTCACTTATCTCTTATGCGAACACATTGTTGTAGCTGTAGACCAGGTAAGGCCTTGTTAATTTAATTCACCCACGCACAAATCACTGGGATGTATATCTTAAGCTGTAATACTATACATCGTTTAGTATTTCATTGCACCGACCTGAATATTCACACGAGAGACGTGACCCACTCATAATATGAATTGCGATATTATTAATTACGTTTCGCCCTTGTTTTATAATTTTAGGGGAAACTTCGAATTGCCTCGGTGGAATGAACCGTTTTCATTCGCAAAGGATGCATGTGAAGTTTTCTTTCATTTAACATGGTAGGTATTCCATCATGTCTCTTCAAATGAATTTTATCCCACCCAAGGATAATTAGGAAGAATATGGGAACATAATTATATGTAAGCGAGTGCAGGTAATTGGCTTGAGTGAAAAACCCACGGAAGCGCTAATCTAAAAATAATGGGTGTCTTGTTGGGATACAAGTTATATGAGATGATACTGTTAATGTGGTGTATTTTTTTACAGCCTGAAAAAGGGTTATCAAAACTCACAACCTACCTACATTTCGTATTGCTGTTATCAAAGGAAAGGGGAGTCATTTAATCTGCGTCGAGTCAACACACGATACTAGGTGGCGAAGAAAACTTGTTATTCCCTGAGGAGTTTCACGATAGAAAAACCTTAAGATGTAACGTTCGCATTGAAGAATGCCTTATTAGTAGCATGTCTCTACACTTGTGTCATTATGCGTACCAAACAGGTAAAGGAACAGAAGTTGCTTGGCTAAAATTAACAACTCTGATTAAAAGTGCTACATAGTACTGGGCGTTATTATTGAGAGAGAGGTTAGGCGGATATGGTTCCAAGTTACACCATATGCCTCAAAAAAACATGGAAAAATGCATTCTTTAAAAGTCGAAAAATAACTGCTTCGTCAAGGCTTTTGGTATCAGCCATGAAGAGCTGCCATCAAGAAAGAGTTATCTCTCAACCCGCATGCGGTCAATAGTCATTGACGGCCGGCTTCAAAATACGTTAGCTTATTTAGGCTTCAACACAGTGTTACCAGTTTGTGGGGAATTCCCTTCTTGATAGGGGATTTTAATCAAAAATTTGAAGAAAGGGGAATATTCCCTCTTCTAGAACGAAATGTGTCGGCGCAGTGGCTTAGTGGTTAGTGTGTTGGACTATGTAGCGTGCTGCTACATCTAACAAGGCAATTTAATATTTCTTTTATTTTTCGTCATAGTGCGAGCTCAGCCCAAGACTTAACGAATCGTCTGCCGTGATAACGAGCAGATTCAGCGGTTTCGCTCGCTTGCTCGAGTTAGAGGTGTGGGTGTGTAACGGCTTAACGGATCGTGGCGTTACCGCGGCTATATAAGAGTGCGGAACTGGGATGCGGTCTCTCTTTTTCCGTCTACTGCACTCACAAACGCTTAACTTACGTTATTTTACGTTGGTTGCCACGTGTAATACCATTAATTCGCTAAAAACACAGTCTCGAGTAAATTTTAGTATACATTTCAGTAACGCATTTAACGCAAAGGAATTTAAAAGTCCCTGAGAATGAGCGATTTGGCTAATCAGACCAGCGGCCGTTTTTAGCGCTTAGCCACCTGCGAGTGAACAGGTAAAATTCACGGCTAAAGGTAAATCTTTCAGGTATCAAGGTTGCAAAGTTTTCATGTGCGTTTTCAGATAAACCCCGCCAATTTTTCGTCTTATAATGTGAGCTTAAAAATAGACGGGGTAAATTGCAAGAGAAGACGGACTGCTGTTGGCCCGCGCAGCACCTGTTTTTAGTTGGTTCATGTTTTTAGTTAGTTCATGTGATGATGAAGCACCGTGGTAGCGATACCCATACAGGCAACGTTGGTTGGCTTTCACCGTGTTCGATGAGGATAGCGGACGGCGGATTCCCCAAGCCCAGTCAACAAACAAAAAAAAAAAAACCATCCCAACGTATATCTGAACGTTGAGGGAGTAAAGCACCGACAGTAGAGACTGCTGTCAGTTTCCTCGTTGTACGCGATCGACAAACAGTTTAAAACGTGGAAAAAAAACAGTGATGCAAATTATGAAAACCGTATTAAGATCCAGTCCACCGTCCCTATGTTAAAAAAGAAAAAAAAAAATTAAATTGTTTGCCTTGTTACCCCTCCCCCATTTACGTAAAATAAGACTTAAATTTCTCTCTCCTGCTAGTTGGTTAATTCAGTTGAAATCGGGAAATCGTAGAATCCATTATACGTATATAAAATATAATTTTTTTAATGCGTATCACAAAGTGTTATTGTGTCCACATCAACAGCTCGGATATGGTGCAGTTAAAAAATGGATAGAGTGGGTACCTACGTTTTATTTTTTTTATTCAAGTATATATGTATAATAAGGATTACTACAAGCCTCGCAGTCCGAACGTAGAAAATAATTAAAAATCGTAATTTTGAATATTCCGGGAGTTTTGATCCGGAGGTAAATAATGCGTGGAAAGGAATTTAATTTATCGAGGATTAAATTTTTTTTGTAATTGTATTTCCTTGCCAATAATTGGAATCTACAAATTGTAATTCAAAAGGTTTAATAATAAGCTAGATTAGTTTCTTAAACATAAATGATTCTTAGGTTGGTAAAACTGCGGGTGAGACCCAGTTCGTAAACATGCATGCATGTAAATTATACAACATGTTGCTCACATTTGAGCGCAATTCAATATAGGGACTAGGTATCCCATAAATATCTTTAGGGCCCGGATAGTCGAGAAGCATTAACAAAATAGTAAGTAGGGCGGGAAAGATTCACCATACTCCTGCCGCTTCCAAGCTTTAAACGCACACACACACACACCGGATTCACTCTACCATCCCCAAAAAATGGCGACAGAGTTTTCAAGATGGCAATCAGCGTGTGATTACCTCCTCTATGTAAGAATCGACACAGCCACACATATTCTCCACATTTCGGGCAAAACGTATAGTCTCACTGTCACGGCAACATCAAGCAGCGAATATTCTGACTCAAATTTTTGTCACTGGACTATGAAATGCTTGTCTACTGAGGCGAGAATTACAGCCGAAAATTGGTGTTAGCGCTCTTAAAGATGCGACCACTGTCTCCGAATTTCGGTAGTAGATTTTAATTATTTGTGAACGTTGTTCCTTCGTGTACATGATGAAAATGTTGATTTTACTTAATTTTCCATTGTAAACAAGGACGGACGTACCTATATGAGACAAGATATTAATAATGATGCACTTAGTCGTATATATTTATGACGCATTTTAAAATACTGAAAAAGAGATAGGTACTGATAAAACTTTTTGACTTTTACTTTTCTTTATTTTATTGGACAATATTTCTCTTAGATCCCTGACATTCCGTAGATAGCTGTTGATGCTATAACGCCTAAGGGGGTAGGTATTAACAGCGTTTCAAGAGACTGTGAAGGCTATGAGCTTCAAAGATATCTAAAATGAATTTAGAGGATCAGTATATCTAAGGGTCTTATAAAGCTTTTAATAGGCTATGAGATCCACCAAGGTAGGCTCTTTCTATAAAATATTATTATACCTACTTTTACTAAGTTATGTCAGCTTCCCATTTGGGTTCAGAAACTCTCAATGAGGTTCTAATAGCTCTGTGTATGGGTACCACAAATCTTTCAGAGGCTGTGGTAGCCTTTCAAGAGGTTCTTAAAGCTCTGTATGCGGGTCTGATAGCTAACTTGGATGTTGTGAAATATATTTTGTTGGTTCCCGCATCTCTGTTTAATGCGCTGTACCCATTCACTGAAGGCATCACACCTTACTTTTGGTTATAGAAGCCACGAGGTCAGCAGTTGGTATACCTACATAAAAAAGAGGTGGCGCATTTAGTAGGGCTATCGTACCCCTGTGGTTTTCTGTGTGAAGTATTTAGTATATTAATATGCTGATTAAATTTCAACCATTTACCTTCCAATAGCTATTAAATCAGGTACTCGTAACAAAAAAGAGCAACACCAAGAATATCATCTAGGACACTGTGACGTTGCCAGGCTTACTTGGCCGACACTGGATACCAAAAGATCCAAAGAGCTTCTGCATCTCAACAGACGTAGTTTCTCACTATAGTCGCCAATGTCATCACCGGTCATTGTTTTCTGGGCAGACACGCACAAAGACTTGGTCTGCCATATAATGACTTCTGCAGAAGCTGTAGGGATGAGGTAAAGGAAGAGTCCGTCACCCACCTCATCTGCAGCTGTCATGCCCTATCCAACCTAAGAAGGAAACTACTTCCTCAAACACAGTAATTTAAGCTACATAAGCGCTGCCAACATTCTTGGCTTTATCAACGGAAGTAAATGGTTCACAACGAGTAACAAGTAAAGGAATCCCTAAGCACCAGTGGTATGCACAATGGGCCGATTAACGGCCTAAGTGTTTCTCTTTAACATACATACATACATATACCAAGAATATTTACAAATTAAGAAAATCATTTTGTTTGTCATTGTCAATGTGCAAATGTTGTTGAAAAGTTTACATATTTCTATACATAATGGAAGGTAATGTATATTTTTCCAGCATAAAATTAATAAAAGCATGGTATATTTTATTTTAGAAGTAAGCAATTGGATTCTAGTGATCAAATAGAATATTTCATTTTTGCGTAACCACCCGGATGATCATTTTGTGGGCACAATTGACAGATGAATTGAAATTGAATGCAATTGACTGCAAATGGATGATGTTAGTCTCTTGATATATTCGCAGAAGATGTCTGCGCATGCGCATGAACGAGAATAAAATCCATTTCTTCCAAAAAATTCTTGACCGAGTTATGAACTACACAAAAGGAGATCCGAATTTCGATTTGTTTTGTCTCACGAGTTGGGAACAACAGAATACGAAAACCTCACAAAATCAATTTCATCTCACCTTGTGAGGGTCTTGTAACTTATAATGTTTGCCAGAATCGCGCTTCTAAATTCAGCATTTTGATTGTTGAAACCCAGGACCTTTCGATAAGTACACGTTTTTTGTTGTAACAAAAATAGGATATTCCAAAAAATAGTTGGTTATTTAGAAATGTTGTTTATTTATTAATTTTGTCTGTGCTATCGCAAGTTGCTTGTGTTTAAGCAACAACAACAGACCAATTATTATACCCGCCAAAGCATAAGTGGATTGACCTCATTCCAGTTAATATTCCATAGCTCTTCAATATCCAAGGCAAGATTTAGAAAATATATTTTGAAAGCAAAACTCTGAAGCTTCGGAATGGCAATCAATTATTTTTTGTGGTGACAAACTGCACAAGAGTAATAAATGAAAAACGTCTGCAGATATTTAAATTAAGACGTGGGACTGATTATATTGAATGCATAGCTTTCGACCTATTCCCAATATCCTTTGTAATCAATTCTATGGCCATTAAAGTATACTCGTGCAGATATAAATTTCAAATTAATATGATAAATCCGAATAAAGAATACTCATCATTTTGCTATGGATATACAAGGTGGCGCAAAAATAACCTTCCGATGTTTTTTGGCTGTAATTTAAAAAAAAATTAAAAACTTTGATCCTTCTTGTGGATTATTTTTATTTGGTCTTTTAATTTTTTTTACCTCAAGTCGAGAATATGATGTCATGTAAATGGCCGCCGCCACAGTTGATTGTCATTTGAGCCCTTTTTATGGCATTTTCCATCACTTTGGCCAAAACTTCCGGCGATAGGTCCTCACATTCTTGACGGATATTGTCTTTAAGAGCTGCAAGAGTCTGAGGCTTGTTGACATAAACGCACGACTTCAAAAAGCCCCACAAAAAGAAGTCTGGAGCGGTCAAATCAGGCGATCTTGCGGGCTAGTGTAAATCGCCAAAATTGCGGTAGAAAAAAGTCGGTAAACATGGCCCTATAGCGCGCACCGTTCACTGTTGTCGTTTGACCAGCGGCGTTCTCGAAAAAAAAACAGACGCGACAAATAAATAGTCACCAATATTCCGCGTTCTGGAGCAGTGTAGCGTAACATTGCTTATTAACGTGTATTTCGCATGTGTTTACTACACAAATGTCAAAACAGAACTGACATTTGCCAATCGCAAAATTTATAGCATTTTCTGATAGGAGGATTACTTTTGCGCCACCTTGTATATACGTTATCTCTTAAGTATTTCTTTGAATTGAAATGCTTTTTAATTTGTACAAAATATCTTCTATTTATAGTATGTGGTTTTTAGTTAGAAATTTGATCAAGATTTTGAAGGAAGAAGTCAAAAAAAATATTAAAAAAAAAACCACCGAAAACGTGTGAAAAAAGTGCAAAAGAACGCTTAAAAATAAAGAAAAACGCGTAAAAAACTGGAAGGGTCAAGGACAACCCAGTCATCGGCGAATAGCAAATTACATACGAGTATTTTTAGGGCTTCATTGCTGTTCCAAATTCGTTCTTGTGTGAAATTAAGAACACACAGCCAATCTGTGCTGTGCTGAAACGCTAGGAATGTATAAACCGTTTGTTTTCTAGAGCAGCACAGATCACACTTAGTTCTCTGTCTCAACTTCGATTTGATAGACGTATTCCATCAACAAAAAGCGTCCACATTCCAAGTTAATCTCAAAGTGAATTTCGCTATTGTCTGATTTTCAGCAATATAATTCCTTTCCTGTAATCATAATGGAATCTAACGGGGTGTGTGTGCTTTCTTTGCAAAAAGGACTATACAAATTTCGAATCCTGGTCAAAGCAAATCTCACTTGGAGAACAATCTCTAGAACGAGAATATTTTCACGAAATCTCCTTTTCTCGTCTTGCTAACGAACCAACCTATCTCCTTATAGATAAGGATATCAAAGAGAATCATTAAAAATTGCTGAATCAAACACCATTTATGTAAGTTTGGTTCAAGTTTCAGAATTTTAGTTAGGAAGAGTGAAACATCTACGAGTATGGGGGCTCCTATAGTACAAAATGTGAAAGGATTTTTGCACTGGGAGAAGGTACTATGTAAATACACTTGCAGAAGCGCAAATAGTAACTATGCCTGTATTGCTCATTTCTTTGAGCAGGATGAAATAAATTGCTAACAATAAAACCACTGTACAAAAAAATGTTGTAGATATCCCCATTCAGAAAGGGTCGCAAGAGATCCATGATATATATATTGAACATTGGAATTGGAATCGGAAGTAGGGAATAAAATTACGGAATCGAATATTTATGTGAAGGCAGAACACATAATGTTTATGCTATGTCATTTATCCTTGTACTCTCTTCTGTAAATTGGATATGGTTGACATAAAGAGAGAGCAACGCAGCAGTTTCTATTCATTGCGATAGAGCATACTCTGCCATTTGCAAAGAAATCGCTAGAGGCATTTTTGATATTGGTACATTTAACATTTTCTGATGCTAAGTGTGTTAGTGGTATGGTAAATAACATTAATTCACTTTTTGGCAGCCGATGTCCACATAGGACGTGCACTTTATTGAAATCTTATAGAAATAAACGCATTTAATGATCAAAAGATCAGAGCCAATGCCGTGCAGTCATTTTTAAGTCTATTCCTGCCAAACACAATGCAGTTGGAGAAATCAACAGTTATGAATACTAAGGATTATTCGGCAAGGACTTGCGCTCGCCTGAAGCTTTCAAATTATTTAAAGTGATTCCGAGTAAACAATGCTTATAATTGTTATAATGAATCGAAAGGTGGTGGGGTGATGAAATGAAATGAAACAGACCCATTAATACGGTTTAAGGATTTGTCTGACGGCATCATCGGGTCGTACTTTTCAAAAATAAAGAAAATCAAATTAAAAAGAAGAAGTACGTTGAAATTTAGTGTTTCCATGAGTGCATGAATTTTGTCTGCAGACATTTTCGAAAGGCCTCACTTTCCGTACTGCCGGAGAAACCATCGAGTTATTCAAGAACGTTTTCAATTACCTGCAGTGCGGCCGATTCCCATTTCTGAGGGTGCATATGAAGTTGCTGGTCGGCGCGGACAAGTCAATAATAATTTCCTATTTTGAAGCGAAATAAGGCATCAAATGTGTGACCAATTATATCAGTTGCTAAATCAGTCTTAATGCAAATTTTTTTCTGTAGAGCAATGCAACAAACAATAACACCAAATGCATGTATTCTCGTACACCCTTCCGAGATTCTCATAAGAAATACGTATATATATTTATACCTAGTAGAAGAGACTTAAATAAAAGCAGACCCTTATAGGACCATGGTTTTTATTATTTGAGACGAGTGAAAAGGTCCTTTATATCTGCAAATATATATCCTCTAATAGGACTGTGTAGTGCGAACTTGGTTTTTCTCTTAACATACATTCGTAACTTTTTTAATTCTCCGCAATCCAGTTAGACCTATTTATTAATTTTAATTTTGTTGAAAATTTTAGAAAGCAAAAAAACCACGCAAATGCACTCCCCACCAACGGGTATCCGCATTTTTAAGAAATGGCCCTCAGAATGGCCCTAAATATATTTTTCTTTGTGATACCTACCGGAAATATTAAAAATATCGCAAATAAATAAATCTTTCGCCAATTACCTAAAAGTCCAATTTCAAATTAGAACAACAAGGCGTCCGTAAAAAAAATCTACTTAGTAATTAAATTCACGCAGAACTTTCAACAAATACAATCTCACTGTATATTGCGATTAAAATTAAAAAAAAAAATCCCCATACCCATAAATGAATATAAAATAAATTTTTACGAATTTTCCAAATTCCCTTTAAAATTTTTCAAATGTGTCTTCCTTGGGCGTAGACAAAAACAACGAAGAAAGGATATATCAAATCGGACGATCGGTTCTTGAGTTATGGGCGGTCATAGGGATGCAACTACAAATTTCAGAATGTAAAAGCTCCGTTAAATGCACTGGAACATTCTTATAACCATTTTTAACCTTCACACTAAATATTTTGTAGGTAGCAATGGGTAAAAAATCATAGTGAGCTCGTAAACTCTAAATATGTTTATACAGTAGTCCTTCGATAATGTGAATTACCGATAATGTGAATTTCTCTAAAATGTGAATTGGCAAAACTTTACATTGTCATGTCTATAATGTGAACTTCCGGAATTTTCAACCTCTAATGTGAATTTTTTTGTAAAAGTTTTTATATTCCTCTTGTTTCTCTTGTTCGTTTTGCGTGCGATATTCGTTTTTCTTCTAAATTAATAAACATTTAAACTCTGCTTTAAAAAATCATGTTGTGTTGTTTTTAATAAATTTGAAAATCGTTTCAATCAGTTTAGTAAGTACTGAAAAAAAGGTTCCAGTAATGTGAATCGCTCTAAAATCCGAAAACGCCTTGTTTTAATTAGTTCACATTATCGAGGGACTACTGTATATGTGTCGCGCACACTGTTCTCCGTCAAATAATACTATATATTTAGTGGCACCAAATTTGTACACCACGTTATCGGGAAGCCCAAACAAACAAGTAGCGGAAAGCATAAATTTGATTTATTTTCCATGTTCCATTACATGAAGTTCATGACTTCTCATCATAAAAGATGAGGTTTCCCACTTCTTATGTCACTTAGGATGGGTCATGTGTCTTGTGTGGCAGGATTTTTTGAACACATTTCTCCATTCACATTAAATGAAAGAATATATCACCGACAAATCTAATTGCCACTTTCCTCATTTAATCTATCAATCTACCTCCCCCTCAAAATTTACGTGGACTCGCATTTCTTATGTACAAAGAAAATATCGGATCAAATGAATGCGGAATGCCCCATGCTAAGGACGTTACCTTAATTATGATTAACTATCTACTTTTACTTAACGTAATGCCATTAACATGATATTATGGAAACGAAATGTTTACCCAAGAAAGTGTCAGAAGCTTGTGTCATAAAAGCACTTGGTATATCAGTAACGGTGGGATCTATCCAAAGGAATTGCAAGTAATATGAAATTCGCTGATGTACAAGAATTGTATTTATATATAGATAACGTCACAGAAAAAGGGAAAAACCTATCAAATATTTATATGTTTCCGGTTTCTATTATACGCACAAAATACGGTATTGTTCAAAATACAAAATACCATAACTTTAATGGATTAAAAAAAATGTAATTTGCGGCGGGTAAACTCAGACCTGAGAATCTGTAATTTCTCATATACGTAAGGAAACATATTCCCAAGGCAGATTTATTTACCGTCATCTTGTAGTAGTATAAATTTGTTAATTAATAAATATTTCGACCTTTAACTGAAATGCCCTTCACAATGTTAATGAGAAAATTAGAATATTATGAAGGCGATAGGTATTCCGGTGTTGAAATTCATTCGATGTGAGGAGGTAGCAGCTACCAAAAGTAATTAAATAATTCCACAAAAATTGTAAAGAACGCCTTAGAATGTGTGCTTCATTATCCTGACGAAATATTCGCATTTTGAGTTTGCTTTAAGTGTTTTTTCGCAAAGATCTTTTTACCAAAGGTGATCCAAACTAGATGGTCTACTGAGAGCAGAAACGGTATATTTGCCTACAAGCTGCCTGTTTGGCATAGGATTTCCTATGTATTCGTGCCTGTATGCATCAAAGGAGTGCCATTGCTGCCGCGCGCGTACTTAGAAAATCCTATGGAGGGACTTGAAGTCCATCGGGCGGCCATTTTCCGGTGGGATTTCAAGTGGGGGCGACTGTGATCGGTATACTTTGTGCCCATTAGTTACACGGCGTTCACATCACAGTTGACTTTAAGAGTTTTTAAAGTTTATGAAATTGTTAGTATCAAATGGAATTCCTGTTATAATTTCGTTACAATGCCAAATACCTTAATGTAATAATCATTTGTCAATATCTAGCAGAAGTTCATCTCATAATATTTATCAGAGAAAAATTAACTAACACAGTTTTCTGCACTTTTGTTAAAAGAGATTTTGTAGCTTAAAGCTTTTTTTTTGTATTATTTAAAGAAAATACACTTTTTTTCGTTTATTTTAATGTTTTTAATTTCGAAGTCATATTAAAGCAAAATATTTTAACAGGGTTTAGGGAAATCGTTCTTTTTTTTATATAGTGGGGAGAAATATTTTTTAATAATTTTAGCATAATTAATAATATGTAATTAGTACGTAAAATGCATACATACAAAAAATGAATTCGATATTTTTTATTGTTTATATTATTGCTCCCAAATTTGTGTGCGCTTGGCTTTCTCTGGTAAAGGCCATAATACAAAAATCCTCGTAGATCGCCCTTTATTTAGGCCATAATACAAAAATCCTCGTAGATCGCCCTTTATTTATGTGAAATACTCGGAACAGTAAAAAAAAATGTTTTCATCACTTTTTGTATTCCAAAAACACAAAGAGTGCAATTGTTTTTGTTAATTAATAATTTACAGAGGTTTATAAAACAATCAGTGCACATTCAAAAATACATATTAAAAATAATCAAACAAAACAATTTGGACTCTTACGTTCGACTGAACACGCGAAATCTGAAATCGGAAATCAAATATAAGAATCCACTTAAAAACCAAAGCATATTTTATTTTTGTTGGGACCATGGGCCCTAAGAGTAATGAGCCTTAGTTGGCATTTTTTTTTTGTAATAGTAGTTTATAATAATGAATAAAAAATCACATTTAAAAGTATTTCCTACACAATAAAATATTTCCTAACGATTCAAAAAATAATATTACAAAAATAAATGCCAACTAAGGCCTTCTCATGCCTTTCAGGAATTATTTCGTTAGCTAAGGCTTTAAGGGCCGTTTGCTCATACGACTCTTAACGATTTAAGTTCTACTTAAATATTTATAGGCTACTTTTTTTAGGGCATAAACTGTCACATCAGAGTTTATGTGGAACTTAATTCGCTATGAGTCGTATCAGCAAACGGCCCTAAGACTTGTTCTTTTTTTTTCAAAAACGCGTAATAAAATAAAATGTATTCAATGTTCATACAGATTTTCTAATATTCACTTTTGCCCTAGTGGAAGCTGGGGCTTACCTTGAATGCTGTTAACTCATTTTTGGAACAACCCGCACGGATTTCATGAGCATGAATTTTGCTGTCAAAAAAAGAATTCATATATAAAAATTAAATGAGAAGAGCTGGACAGTTTCATTTTCATTTCATTTCATTTATTTTAATTGTATGCTTACACATTAAGACATAAAATTATCTTATAATATAGTGAAAGCTTAATGACGATAATTCAAATATGATACAAGCTACAAAAAGACATGTTTAGAGATTTAAAGGGAAATAAAAAACATAAAAGCGAAAGAGAAGAAAAAAATGTAACATTTCTTAAGGAAATTGTTCTAAATAGAGCAGAGAGATATATTATATATATTACATACATATCCATTAAATTAATTAAAGTTAATAAAAAAAAAAAAAACTAAAAACAAAATCAAAATCAGTCGGGAAACTCCAAATAAAATGACTTGAGTTTAGTCTGAAACTGGTCAGTGCCGCCTAACCTTCGCACATGCCGAGGCAAGGAATTCCATAAGCGGATGGAGTTAGTGAAAAACTGTCGTTCCAATGTTAGACATGTGACTCGAGGGTGAACAAGTTGTTGGGATCTGTTAGAGGAACTAAAGCACAATTTATCAAATAAATAACTAGGCTGATGCGTCTGCACCACATTGGATGACAAGAGAAGTGAACGAAACCGAAGTAAAGTGTCAAGAGTCATATTATAAAGTGATTTAGACTTATTTGAAACACTGTCAAAACGATTCAGGTTATAAACATAACGCGCAATATTATTAAATGCTTCCTCCTGCTGATGGCAGCATCACAGTTGCAGAAAATTTCCCAACCATAGCTTTAGATTGGAACAACAAGTGCTTTTGTTAACAAGATACGCGTTTTTCGAGGGGTGAAATATTGTGAGGTCCATAACTGGCGTAACACACCGTATATACTTTGCCAACGGCTATATTAATATGAGTATCTCATGTTAGTGTCCTATTAAATATCACTATAGTTGTTGGTGCCGAAGATGGATAGAGAACAAGTTATGCCATCTAAAAAACAATACTCAACATTTACTTTTTTTACATTCACGAATACGTGCATTCACAGACAGGAAAAAAGAGCGCACGAGAGAGAATTTTTCGTACAAAATTTGCGGGGAGAATCGGGTAGGTGCACGGAATCAGACCGTCTAGTTTGGTTAGTCTTCGAGCTAGTGACTCGGAATTTTAAACATATTAAAAAAATGTTTCCACGTTTTATATTTTATTGAAAAATGTTCTAATGATTAGTTGGAAGAGAAACGAAATGAATCAGAAATTTGGCACATGCTTTTAGTCTTTAGTATGGTGTTTGAACAAGCAACAAATTAAGCTTAGTATCCTGCTTGCGCTAAATTTTAGCGTCCCTAGTCTCCACACCAAAGATAAATGGTCACTAAGTAATTACTTTTTTTTTGTTTTGCGTTTTTTTTATATATCACGCTAACGTTCTCTGCGGTTTCCTTCGAAAAATCCATGACAATCATAGCACTAATTTTCCCTACTTTTTCTTCTGTCAACATTTATCTTCGATTTTAATGTACCGGACATGTATTTCGCGAGTTAAATGAGTGGGGACTTGTCATCGGCCCATCTATATGAAGTTAAGAATTTAGCAAGCGAACGGGGTACTGCTTTGATAAACTGCATCGCTAAATTTTATCTTTGTAGACATTTTTGTATAGGAGATAAAATTTAGCGCGAGCAGGATACTAAGCTTTAGGGTTGAAAATAATTGTAATTTGTAATTGAACTTGTAAAAGAAATGTCGGTTGCCACTGACAGGAAGTTCTGATATCATGGGTCTCACTATAATTTCACTAACTTAATACGAAAAATTAATTTCATTTTAAACTATGTATTCAATTTATTGACAAAAATTTCAGATACGAATTCACCCTTACGCATATTTTTTTCGTATTGCTTTTGTTATGATTGTTTTATGGTTATTACCTGATCCAATTTCTAAAAGAGTTAAACGCACACTTCCAACTGAATGACTGCCTACCGATCATTTTCTTTCTCCGTATTCTCTTTCAATGCTCAGATTTTCGCTGTAGCAAGCAAAGTATATATTGAAGAATAGGCGAATACACAATGGTGAATTATACATATTCCTTTTTCCACGCTGTTATCCTTATATCAAATAGGAACTACCTTCTTCGTCATGCTAAAATAACTCTACCCCTAAACCAGCACCAGGTCCACCAGCGAATTGATAGTATTATTTTGTTTCTATACATTGGTATTATTAGACTGGATATTTATAATGTACTCTCTACGATATAAATTTTCTTGTCCTTTGTAGAACGAAATTCTTCAAAACGGTCCATGTCCTTGCCCGATAAGAAGTTTTTTAGAAGTTTTTTTAGAAGTTAAAAAAAAAATGTTAACTCAAAAGAAATAAAACAGATCACACAAGCAACAACCATTTGGAATTTGCATAATCTTTGATTTATCCAAAAGATATCCTTGATTTCCGGAAACATTAACCCATTTTTCAACTCTGTCGTATACCGAGTATCTGCTATAAACTTCCGCCAAGAATCGCTCGGAACCTTTCATTTTATCATGTTCCAAGGCAATCAGAATGAGTCAATTTTTACCAGGTACATTACACAATTCAAAAATATATAGATTGATACTACTTATGGCCTTTCGACGTAATGAAGGCGATTCAACATCTATTTTTATAAGAGCGGCATTTGTGGGAATATTTATATTGCCATAGGTCGCCTTCGACTGAACATTATTTATTTAATCAAAATAGGAAAGAAGTAAAACAGCTCCCTCTGTTTATCAATAATTGGTATTTGCCTAAAGTGTAGTAAGTGAAAAGAACAGGCGAAGGCATTGGCATTTATTTTTGTTTGTTGTTTATATAAAACGACTAGAGTAGGGAAACATTGAGGAAGAATGAAGCGAGAAACCTTTTTATCTGCGTAAGCCTAGACGAACAGAAAATCGTTATGTTTATGAGAAAGTTATAGTTGAAAATGGAAAGGAAACACGTGCACAATTTCCTTCCACTTCAAGCGGATTCGCCAACCTTGCGCTTTTCAATTAGGTGTGCATTAACAAACTGTAAAAACAAATTACTACCTTTAAAGTAGAAGGTTGAAATGAACTGAAAATTTGCCACGTTGCTTTTAAGTTATTAAGATTAGGACAAAAAGCATTTAATCCCTTTAATCTCTTTCAGCATTGTAAATTATGAAGCAAGGGGTTCGTTTCCGGCAAATACAACAATACAATGGTTGTGGACGAAATGAGCGACTTGCCATATTTCCATTTAAGATTTAATTTGAAGGGATCGTTGTAAGAGTATCATAACTAGTATTGCTTTTCAAATAATCGACCAAATATGTCACACCTTCGTCAAGAAAGATTAATTATAGCTGTGAATAAGAGTAGATACGGTAATAATGAATGTCGCGAGTATCACATTTGCTCATGTACTTACACCGAGCGTAGGCATATGTACATATAAACTTATTTGTTTTATTAAGCAACTCATCACATTACATTGCAAACTATCTGCCGAAATGATTTCTAAAAATATACTCAGTCACAAGTAAGCTTTTAGGTTGCTTGTGTGTTCCTCCTCTTGATTGGCTGCGGCAGGATGCAGAATTTCACAGATAAATGGACCAAAACCAATATACACAACACATACTATGTACATGGAATTAATTTCGTTTAGACCGTCCCCAGTGCAATAAGAATTAACATATAGAAACCGAGATCCAGAGCCTATCCACAATTGCAATTACAAAGCTCATGAACATTCACGCAATTTGGCCATCAAAATACCAAGATTCTGATAACTGAATTCAACACTGCTCATTGCGAGAGAATATCTTGTCATGTATGGTACGCATACGTGCTGAAATTATTCCGCCTTTATTGAAGGATGTAACACGTACCAACTAGATTTGTCCTATATATTTTCCTGAATTGTGTCATTAAGGACAACAAGACGAGTAGGTATTCTCTTGTATTCCCTTTAGTGCACATATCAAGCAGTTTGATTAAGTAATTTGCTAAAGGGATAGTTCTGCATGCAAATAAGAAAAGCATATTAACATATAAACATTAAACAGATACAGTATTAGAACCACTTTGTTCTAAGAGGAGTGTATAGTCTCTGATTTGAATTCCCAGGTTAAACAATCGCAGGATTTATATAAACCTATATCTAGTACTTCTATGGCATATCCAAACTCCTCGACTGCAGGTTCAACTCAGTTGTTGCCCGATGAGAATCAGGTACAAATTTGGATGTACGACGCCCCAATGATATACGATAAAAAGTCACTGAACAAAATTAGGGAGCTCCTCTCGAACCCAAATAGATGTGAACGCCAGATCGCCAGGTCACTATAATGGTAGAATTTCTACCATTGGGCAACCCTTGAAAAACCAGCAAAAATCAACAACATCAGTTCCAGTCAAAACAACCTCAGTTTTTTTCTCAATGTGCAAAAACAACAACACCTAAAACGCCGGCTGCCCATGCAAATCTTGCATCACTTTCGGCTCAAAGCAGAATCTATACCTGTAACAGAGGATGTCAGTATATCAACAGTTCTCTCTACTTTGACCGAAAGTTCATTAAAGCGTAGTACGCTGCTCGAGCTAAACTAAATTTTATCTGGTCTCCAACTTTTCTCTCCAAACATCAGCTAAAGTCCTAGCTAAATTTTGACATAGAGTACGCTGTGGATAAATGTCACAGAAGACAGCTGTTCTTTGAAAAAACTTCTTAATTTCTTCTAAATTTAATTCTCACTCTTATTTCAACTATTTCTGATTCTAGGTTCTTCTCGTCCACGTAATAATTAAAAAATCTCACCCTTGCATACTTTTCCGCAACAGAATAACAAATATACAACGATCTGACACAATTTAGCTTGAGAAAATGTGCCGACCAATTAAATGGCCACGCTAAATTTTGACAGACACATGAAGTACGTGTTGAAACAAAAGTTTGATTAATTAGCTCGAGCTGCGTACCACTCAGCTAAATGGGTTCTATAAGATTTAGCTCAGCTAAATTTAGGAGAGATTGTTGAATGGGAGCGAAAATTTAGCTCGAGCAGCGTACCAAGCTTAAGCCTGCAACTGATTTAATCTGAAATCTTCAAACCATAAACTACCATTAAATAGACTTACAGCTTCAGCCAAAAAAAGAGAAATTGCCTACAAGCTGAATTTGGCCTTGGATGTAGCCCAGTTTGAATTTATGTATTTGTGCCTATGCTATTCAAATGGGACTTACTCATGCTTGAAAAAAACCAGCCTACACTCTTCTGGTTTAAACCGGATGTCGCCATGTCAGTAGCCTGAGGTGGACTATCATTTCAATAGCTGTTTTGTAAACCATAGTTTTTCTTAGTTCCAGGTTGTCATTTTTCGCTACTTTTCTATATAAATAGTTGTTCGATTTTCTTATTATTGAATAGAAATTATTATTCAAATTACAGGATATAAAGAAAAGGAATAATTTTGTAAGTCATTTTATAATGAATTTTGGATAGATAGACATTATTTTTATGATATCGATATAAAAAAATTGTTCGCATGTTCGCAATCGATTGTTTAATGATCGATTTGGTGAAACTATAACAACAGTATTATACGAGACTGACAACTGTACTGTCACTTAAAAAAGAAAAATTACAAACAATGAATCAAGTAAAAAAAAAATCGTCACTTTCCTAGAAAACAAATTGTGAAGAAACAATAATAAATGTGCAGTCATCATTTTGCAACTTTTTTTAACTTTACACATTTACATTGATTAACATTGATAAAATGCATACCAAAAACACTCTTCAAGTTCTTTGCTGAAGCAGTTGTTTTTAAATGGAATTTCATTATTTATATGAATTATTTAAAATGTCCTAATAAATTTTTGTTTTCTACAATTCAATGGAATCTTCATGAAAAGATTATAACTCAAAAATCATATTTCAAATCATAATAATCGTAATCAATTCATTGCCGTTTTTCTGTTGACATTCCCAGGAAATATTTGCTAGCATAAAAAAGAGACAACACGAAGACATGTCAGTCTCCTTTGAATAAGCATCGTTAGTGGACGTGTAAAGATTTTGTTGATTTATAAATAAAAAGAATTACTTGAGATTGTCATTGAAACTTTATTTTGATTATTTTGGTGTGTTTCTTAATTTTGAGTATTACACTAATATATTTTTTCCCTAAAAACAACAAACGAAAACAGACACATTAATTGTAGGAACAAAAATATCTTATTTTATTTCAAGGAATGAATTTTTCACACTTATTCCTTTATTTATTTCGCTATTTTAAATTTTTTAGAATAGAATACAAATGTTAGCGTGGTGCAATAAAAGAACGAATTTAAACTCTCGAACGCATCCATCAGCTGACAGCAAATCACGAAATACACTAAATCTCAGTCAGTGTTCTTCTGTCTTTATTTTTCCCACGAAGCGTGTTAATTTTTCCCTTTTCACTAAACTCAAATTACCTCTACTTTTTTATGAAAGCAACATGCTTTTTAAAGTAAAATATGTATTGTTCGGATAGAAAATAACATTAAATTAATCTTTAGTATAAAAATCGCAGTTTGCTAACATTATAATCATTATTTTTGGTACTGGAAATTGTTGCTAAAGGCAAATCTCCATTTTATGTACATTTAGTGCGTTGATATTCATGGTGAAATGTAGTTTGGATGATTTTTTGACAGATTGTTGATATTCCCACAATTTTGATGTTTTCTTCTTTTACGCAAGGAAAGTTTTTCAAAATTGAAATTCCCACAAAAAGGTAGAGATACCACGATGTAGGAACACTGCTGAGTGTCAGTAGTTTATTACAACTCCCGCCATTTACAATTAAATTTTTTTTGCTGCTTCACATGTATTCGCAGTCAGTAAAATTGCGACCGGTGGGAGGCGCTTATATTGAAAAAATTTGCGGGGTAAATCGGGGAGACGTAGGAAAGCTGTCAGTCTATTTCTATTTAGTTTATGCTTTAAACTGAAAAAAGTCAATTGTGATTTTCTCAGTACAATCCAGCAATATATAGATATGTATATAAGGCTACACAAATATATGTTGAATTGATAAACAAATATATATTTAAAAAAGGAGAACCAAACATTGCGCCTGAAGGTGGTAAATTTGGAGGGCAAGATGAACTGGAGAGAGCAGAATCAACTGGATAATGTGTGGGGGACTACTCACATTTAAAAAACAACAAAAAAACCTTAAAAATACATGTCAATATTCAGCCTGCACTTCTGAGTATTGCCCCGATAAGGCATTGTATCACCCTGTTTGAAATTTAAAGCAGTGGATTTCAAACCTATAAGGAATTCTGCAGTCTTTTCGTTCTTCAGCGGAAACGACGACCTTTTTGTTGCTTTCGTTAAAAATGCAAGCCTGCATCACACGCTCTTTTTTCGTTTGGACACCGAAGACAGTGATTCGTCTACGCCAAAACACTTCAGATATTTATAACACCTACAAATCCAAATAAAAAACGATCGTCCGGTAGGAAGTGCAAAGATCCCACGCCTCCGTCGAGCTACAGTCGCGCTTGTGCAAGCTTGCCTACTCGCCCTTCCTACCAGGACAACCCTCCTTATGACCTATTTACGTCTAAGGGAATTCCTGTATTCCTTTAGAGGAGTGGGACGGCTGATCATCGCAAATTCACAAGAAGAGTCCATCTTTCGTTACAAATGTTGTTGCAATTGTTGGTGTTCCTGTTTTAAATAAGTTCAAATGCAAGAGAGAAAATAAATGTGATCATTAAAAAACCTTAAAATATATCTGTTGCGACTGATGATATACAGAAATGTTATGTTAAGCACAAACAAAAATGTACAACATCCGAGTATTGCGCTATACTGCATAAGACTAAAAAAAAAGAATTGCTTACCTGTTATAGTAGATATTGGAATTTATCCTTTTTTATTAACTTTTTCCTTTTTAATTTTTCATTTAAAAAAGATTGCTTTTTTATATTTTTAAAATTTGCTTTAATTTTATTTTTTTTATTTTAATCCTAACTTAAACCTTTTTCTTTTTATCTGCCTTTGTACACCCTACACCAAGTTAAATCTATCTAAATGTGACTTCGTCTCTATTTTTTTTTTAAATACCTATTGATGCCACTAACTATTCTATGATCTGTCCATCATCGCGACGTTTTACCGATAAAAAGAATCCTTTCTCGATGACTTCTTTACTTATGCTCATAAAAGACCTAATGCATATAAAAGGAGATGTGGTCGGTCGTGACATCTGGGAGTATTTTTTAATAGTAGCTTTGTCAACCAAGTGCCAGCTAATTTCACTTGACATCAGTGTCTTAAACTTCTGAGTTATCTTTCCTTTCGGTTTTTTTTTTACACTCATTTCGAGAAATACCTTCATAAGGCAAGAGATAAAGCTCTCTCGAGACGTTTTTCTAACAAACACAATAGCATAGCTACTCACGATTATTGAACCAGCATGAAAAGTTTTCCTTATAAAAACTTAATTTCACAAAATCTCCTGAGTCCTGACACCTGAGTCCCATTCCGATTGTCACTCCCCGACCTATACCTATACCATTGTGTCATAGTTACTCGTAATCTGATAAAATATTTCTTCGGAATGACACATGACTGACGTTTGTTGGCCAATAAAATTCCTGGAACAGTTATACCTACTAAAAAAGTGTTTTCTTTTCCGTCTAAAAACGGTTTGGGTACTATCTGTTAAGAATTCATATTTTCAACATGAACATTCAACATAATTGTTGTCCTTCTTCACAAAAGCGACCAAGGAGAACTAAACAACAATTTAAAAAAAAAGCACTATGTTCAATAATAAGGTATGCTAATGATACGTTCTTTATAAACTGATTCATACTGATGAAATGCGTACATTTCATAGTGGCTCAAACCAACATCAAATTCACTATTTTGGGTGAAGCGGTTGACGTATGACGTCGCAGAAATATTAAATGGAAGAATTGCTGGTTGAATTGCTGCACACGGAAGAACAATGCACATGCAAGCTAGTCGTACGAACTTTTTGCACAAACTTCCGTAAAGGAGTGTGTCTACCAGAGTGGCCAACCAATTTTGACGAAAAAATGCGAAACTTGAGAAAAAAGATTTCTTTTTCCATAAAATAATACCTAAAATAATTTTTTCTAGGTAAACTGGAACAATAAATCAAAAATTTAACACAAATATAAACAAAAAATGTTTTTATTTCCTCAAATACTTCACTTCAAAGACATTTTTTTTAATAAACGCACTATTTGGGCAACATAGCACGCACTTTTAAAATAAGCTTCCAGTACTTCCCAAACGTTGTCTAAGCTTTCAGGGATTCATTTCGTTATGTGGGAGTATGTTGTGTTACTCAATGAAAAAGGGAGAGCAAAGGTGGAGGAGCTGTTCTAATGAATGATTAGGTACGTTTAAATTTAACTATTTTCGCTTGCGCTTTGCGAACATCGAGCCCACCTTTAGTTGATATTTTCACGCGCATGTCTCTTTAAATCAAATATTTTACTCTCTTTGCGAAACACAAAGGAGTCATGCAGCAACAAATCAAGCAAAAATAAAAAATATAAGTGTGTAATTCCCACAATTAATAGGGGACGTCGATCGATCGCGCCGTGACCGTTGTACAACTAACGTTGTAATTTGGTACTTATTTTGAGAGGCTGCCAAAATTGTTTGCTATTTCGGCCATTTTTTTTAAGTTGGAGAAGGCGCTTCGCAATTTTTTCAAATACTATTATTTCCAAATTAAAACTTTTAAAATGATGCCTATCAAAACACTATTATAGAGCCAATGCTGGTTAAATATCGTTTAAAAAGTTCTAAATTTGCAGAAAAGCTTGAAAAAAAAAACACATTTGTTCTCATTGAATTTTCAGAATTCTGCAGCTAAGAATCTAATCTGTGCTAAGAATACACATTTTCGCACCCCTGATTTTTTGATGAAAATTTGAATTTTGCCACAAATATTTTGTAGAGTCCGATTCCAATAAACTTCTAACGGGATAACGTTTACTTTCAAGAGGACAGCATGTAGATTTGATGCGTGTCTATTTTTAAATGGCAAATAAAGATAAAGTGGAAAAAAACAATTTCATTTGATCAAAAATGCGCATAAGAGAAAATATCCCCTAAAGGCAATTTCTACTGCGCACCTAGGGAAGTTTCAGCTCCTTTTGGATGGACTATATCTATAATGCTTTATTATTTAATAAGTAGGTATTGGCTTCACTCTTTTTCTTTCATAATAAGTACCGAAAGTAGTTGGTCAAGACGTTGCAGATTTTCCTTCACCTTCACACTAAAAATGTTGTAAGTCACAATATGCAATTTTGTATGGAAAATTAACCCAATGTTGGTTCTAAAAATTTTGCCTGAACACTAAACAATATTATTAATATCACGGAATGACTATGAGCCGTACTAATAACAAATTTAAACCTCGACTTTAAATTCACGGACGATCACAATTGCGAAATACGTATGCAAAATATATATACTACGAAAATTCAGAGTCGAAAATAAAAATGTTTATTGGTAAGGCCCTATACATATCATTATACCAATACGTGAACATCAAAAGTTTCGGTACACTTTTTAAATATTTATTATGAAATGAGGAGAATAAAACTTATGTATATCATTCGAAAGGTACTGTACAAAAAAAAAATCGTGGGTATATGTCGCCATTAAGACTGGTAAAATGCAGTTACGAATTTCCCATATAAAATGCTTATCAGTTAACTTAAACCATTTTTGCCACATTCAATTTGTCGCCGCAATGTTACCATAGTAACTCTGTCAAAAATAAGTCATCTAAGATTAAAACCTATTTTCCTTGGAGCGAATCATTTACCCATAAAGGAATGCAATTTCCGGACCCCTAAAAGTAAGCAATTGTATAATTTTAATTCAGGGGCATTTATTAATACTAGTGTCGCTTGTGGTCGAAAATCGACCATAACTTTTATAAGAATGTATAGTCCGTCCAGACTGTGCGCATCTATAGTACCTCCTGAATGACATAAGTTTTATTCTCCTCATTTCATACGCAGTTATGAGTTGTAATGGAAAACCATCCGATGGGTTTGATGCGAAATTCAGAGAATAGTTTTATTATTCATAGATAATTCATTAAGTTAAACAAGTGACAGATGTCATATATAAAATGTATAAAAATGTAGAAGAAGAAACTATTAAGGCTTGAAAAGTGCTGGAACACTCATCATGACAAAATAATTACAATATAATGATTTGTAAGCCAGCAGCAAATTGCGATTCGCATCATCAGCCTCCGAGTAACTCAAGGACTTTTAATAAAATATTCAGGGCTCTAATCGCGTAAGCACAAAACGATAGAACGATATCGTCTCGACGATGCTTCTACTTCGTGTAACAAAGAAAAAACGATTGGACGATCATCGTTTCTTGTTGCTTCACGTTACTTATTCAAATGTCAAATACTATCGTCGAAACGACTCGATATTTTTTTTTTTCAGTTTTAATTAGGTCTGAGAGAAGCATTAAAAAATAATTAAAGGAAGACACACTTATGTTCTTTGAAGGCGACTCGCTCATATCCAAATTGTAAAAGAATTCATTCTTTGAAAAAAATAAATAAATGGTAATTGCCCTTTTTTGGAATAGCAAACGAATTTCATTTATTTGTTTATTGATTCCATACGTAGATTTTTATTACAATCATTGCATTATTTTTTTTTTACAACTAGCCAAATCTACTACCTATCAATTTATCTATTTTCGGTAACGATTTGACAACGAAGAAAAATAAACAAATTCAAGAAAAAAAAAACAATTTCAATACATTTTTAAGTTTTCGGTGTCAGAGTTTGTTTACAGTCATGTTCAAACTGTTGAAAATAAAAACGATGAACGATTCGATTGAACGATTAGACGAATTTGAATTTTGAACGTCAAACTGTTAAACTGTCAAATTGGTTGCCATTTAAAAGCCAACATAATCGTGTCTACATTAGTTTGACTTATTAAGACTAACAAAGTTGAAATATAAAACAAAATCAGCTTGAGCTGAATAAAATTTAGCTTTATAAACCTCTTACATTGCTTAGCGACTTGTTTGTGGATGCTCTTCAAATACGAGCGCTACCTAAGATAAGGTTTTTCTCCGCCGCGTTACCCCTCAGACGTTGGATGTTGTTTATAAAATGCTGCACCATTGGTTTTGAAGCATTTTTACTAGTCAAAGTTGATTCAAAAAGATTAACTTTGTCGTTGAATCTGCTCCTCAAACTCCACCGACACAAACAAAGTTGGCGCTGTTTCAAAATAAGCGTGAAAATAAATGAGAAATGTGGTAGCTGATGGCCCTCTTGATAAATGATTAGGATCCGGCTGGTAAACAAAAATATTGTTTTAAAAACTTGCTTAATCGGTTTGGGCGGAGAGTGATATAGGTAGACAATTATTATTGCAAACTTCTTTGTGGTCTCCTCAGAGACTTAACTGAGTGCGAAAGTAAAATTTGGAAATGGTGTTAACAGCGATCTAACGCCGTAATTTGGTTACGTCAGGTATCTCCCCTTTGCCCCTCCCAGAAATATATTTTTAATTTTCTATTTTTGGCGAGCACAGCCAGACAATGACATAGTAATGGAAACACCGTTTGCCAGCAAAAAAGGAAAATGATGTAGGTTGCTGGAAATTGGAAACTTGTGCTATGGAGGAATTTGTTTTTCTTTGGAATATTATTTGACATTTATTGCGAATCCTTGAAATTTGTCTGTGGGCGATTGTAAATCAACAAGAACAATCAGCAATAAGAACAATTCCAACCTCAACCTGCTTTGCCGTTATCTGCTGGATCCAGATTCCTAACGCAGGTCCTATCGCTGGCATTTATAGGAGCAGTCCGTGAGTCTGCGGTAGGGGCCATCGGAAGTCATTACCTTATACAACGACAGCCTGGCACCTATGTAAGCTATATAAAAGCAACAACTGACCCCGAAATAAAATCGAAAATGCTATCACGCTCAAGGTCCTTTGTAAGGGACCGGTCTGTTTCTACTACTACTCGCCAGGGCCATCCATGGGTTACATGGATCGTTGTATAGTAAATCCGAATATAGATGACATGACAGTTCAAAAGCACATGAAGACGAGGCTAGGATCCTTTGAGTATGGCCAATTGGAATGATTTGGGGTTTTTCAAGGGTATTTATGACGATTGCATTGCAATCTCATTTAATGGTCTTCAAAAGAAAGAGAAAACCTTTCTAAAATGTCCATTTTTTTTAAGGATTTCCAGAGGTCCTGTAAATGTAATTTATATCAAAATATTCCTGAAATCCTTAAAAGGGAGTTATTTCTAAAATGCCCTTTTATATGATTATAGATATAGGTTTTCAGGAATATTTTACCAATCAAAAACTTTATTCTAAAAAAACGTCTTACCAAGAGGTTTTTGGAAATTAGATTTCTTCCAAAATAGTCTTAAGATCCTTGAAAATGTAATTTTACAAAAGTGTTCTTAAATTAACGATAGACTTTGATTTTCATGGATATTTTTCCCAGAGGTCCTTAAAGCCTCAAAACATAGACATTGATCGCTTGATTTTCTTCACAACTATTTTCAAGAATATCAATCTTCTAAAAATAATGTTTTAAATAATTGTGATCCAAAGCAGGCATGCTGAAATTGACAAACTTTGACACCTTCGTTCTTGTTACGATGGATGGCGGAGCGGGGGATGGTATCTATTCAAAATAACTGGAAGTAGCCCGTCACAGTAGTATCGGGAATACACTTCAGTATACCAGGCTGAGATGATTGCTTTGCTAGTGGAAGGAAGCACAATAAGTGTTCATCTAAAAATGAAGTAACACAGACTTGGGTACGAGGACATATAACGATCAACGGCAATAAAAAGCGGGACTCCCTTGCAAAACAGGGGTCAACTGAAAAGTTGCTGGGACCAGGACCGTTCTCTTCAATTGGTATAGGAATGGTAGAACAGCTGATTCACAAATAGATCGCGGCAGAACAGCTAAGAAGATGGTCAGTCGTGGAACAAATGTCAAGCCGAATTGGCGATAAAGTGGCCGACCTGCCTCTTTCAATGAAGGGTTCTGAGCATGAGTCGAAAAACATTTAAATGTGTGGTGGCGTTGACTACGGGACATATTAATTTCGGGTATCATTTTGGAAAGATGGGCCTCAGAGAGAAAGATACCTATAAACAATGCTGGAGCAATCTGAGACTGCGGAACATATACTGTATCTATGTCCGGCATTGAATAATGAGGAGCTTGGGACATCATTCGGTCGAGACTAGATCTCACATAAACAGATGCTAGCGTTAACACTAGGAATCGAACTCAGTAAAGAAGTCCAAAGAGTCCCTCTGGGTAAGATTTCTATTTGTAGAGAGACGAAAAGGGACCCGACAATGGTCTGATTAGAAAATGTCTTGAAATCGTAAAATAAATGGCTACCCCCAAATCAAATCCATTTTCAACATGAAAATGTACCTATACTAACTTCGTTTGAAAGCAATCTCAAAGCCAGTAGAACGAACTGATGCTTCTGAATTTCTGTATTTTAACTTTATGCAAATAAATATTATTGTTCAATAACTTTTCAATAAAAAATACAAGAGTTTCTGTTTAGTTTGTTGCTGTTTGTGCGCTGTTTTACTTTTGTTTTGTTGGGTATTGTCCCTTAATATTAGCTGTTTTTTATTATCAGCGTGATCTGATCCCGATCAAATCACGAAAATAAAACAAGATCATTGAAAAGTTTAATTTTTGAGTTGTGGCAACAGCTGCTTTCAAAAACAAAACAGATAATACAGGGTATTACAAACTTCACATTGCCACCAGCCATATTGCAAATATTCTGCTCAACGTGACGTCACACAAGGCACATGTCATTTCGCTTGCAATGTCGGGGGTGTTACCATATTTGAATCAAATTTAAATAATTTATCTTTTCCATATTTCATAGAAACAAATTTAGTATTTTATGTTCAAATATGCAATACATGAACAATATTTTGCTGCTAGCACATCCGTTTATCTTGGCATATTAAGGTGTGTCCAGACCAGCGAATCGGACACATTTCATACACATTTATAAGAGATTTATGAAATTTAGTTATTAAATGTTTATGAAATATTTCAATTTTATTTTTCTAGTCACGTGACACACGATTTAATTCAAATATTCGTATTAAATGAATCACTTTCTCATTAGGTATTCCAAGCTTTTCTTCGACATTTTTATTTTATTTAAAAAAATAAATGATAATCAAAAAACAGCGCTCACTTTCTGCAGTTAAACTTGTAAAACAATAATGATTTCCCATCACGATTGGGAAACTGTGAAACATTTCATTCATTTTTTTTTTTGTGTCCAGATCCAAACCAGCAAAATTTTAGAAATTTTTATAAAACATGTAGGTATATAATTGTTTATCAAGTGTTTGGCTGGTCTGAACATACCTTTATCCTTTATAAAAAGAAAATAACACGTAATACGGATGGGGATTTAATTCGTGCGGGAAAAAATCAATTCATATTTTGTGTTTCATTTTTTTGTCTGGCAACGTGATTAGGTAGCTATCGTTTTCAGGCACACCAACATTTAAAAATGAAACAAGCCATCTAGAGGGAAATAGTAGAAATAATTTTCAGATCATGATTCGTGATCTCGATGAGAAGCAGGATCATGTGCTGTTGTTGTAAGTGCATGTAAAGCGATGATCTATATGGATCATAGCTGATAATAAAAAACAGCTATTATGGCCATCGTATTTATGTATTATCCAAGTTGATATGTCTGCATTAAATGCAAATATAAACGTCAATACTGTTGATGCAATCGCTTATTAAGTAATGCAATCCAATTAAAAAAAAAAAAAAATTAACTCATTTTTGTAACGAATTTATAGCTATTCTTAAGGATTAAGGAGTAATATTTAACAAATAATATTATATTTAGCGAAAGTTTCTCTGTTGCAAGTTTTCAATATTCAAAAATAAATTGTAGCTCTTTTTTTTAATATGAATATTTTCATTCCTGGGGGTGGAAGCTGATCATACATTTACTAAAATCGCATAAAAGACTTAATTTAAATTGACGTCATTCTCTCTGGAACCATTTTCACATTGCCTCACAGCGGTGTATTTTTACTTGACCTCTGGAAATATGTTTTTTTCCCGCATGGCTTTCATAAATCTTTTTAGTGTAAGGGGTTCCTCTATCCTTTTTGCTTCTGGGTATATTTTCTAAGCTTAATTCGAGTTCTTGCTACTTGTGATGATCAGGATGAGGAAAACTCAGCCACTTTCCGCAACTAGTTAGTGCAAATAATACGTTTTCCAATATAGGTCATTCTTAAGAGGATTTACTCCTTGTAATTTTTTTTTTTTCAATTTTGTGGGGGAAGGTGTTGAAATATTCGTCAAAATAGTCCCATTCTTCTTGTCCTTGCCAACTCTTGAGTTCTTAAAATCCTTGTTGCCCTAAAACCGAGCTCTCTTTCGGATTGACCATCTACTCTTTGCTCTAGCTTTAAGTTTTAGCAGCCTAGGTGTTATAAACTTCTCCAAGAGTTTCCCTAAGGTATCCAGAATACGCTAATTAGGTATCCGGGTCCTCCTTTTTTTTTGACGATCAGCGTTTCCAATTCTGAATCATAAGAAACGCGTCTTACTCAAGTAACGCTTTTACATGCTCAGTAGGTATACTTTTAGGGGTAGGTAAATTGTATTCGAAAGTAGGTTCTTATCTAAGATGATTTTTATTCACATACGTAATATGGCAGCGACAAATTAAATTTCACCAAAATGCTTTCATTTAACTGACAAGCATTTTGTATGAAAAATTTTAACTTAATTTACCAGCCTTAATGGCGAAATATACCCAGAATTTATTGTTTGTGAACATCTATGGTACAGTACCTTTCGAATGATATACATAAGTTTTATTTTCCTAATTTCATAATAAATACTTAAAAAGTCTACGAAACCTTTTGATGTTCACGTATTAATGATGATAGCAACGGCCATATTGTGTACTCCCTTTAACCCGGGTTTAAGTGAGTTTAACCCAAAAACTAAACCCAAGTTCATAATCTTCAATCCGATTGGATTTAACCGTACTCCGCAGACCAGTTTAAGTACTTTAACTCGGGTCAGAACCCAATTTCATAATATTGACATGTCGCAAGATATAAGAAAAGTAGAAAAGAGGAATAGAAAAAAAATGACAATGAACTTAAAAAGGACTTTATGCTTGAAATGGACGAAATTAATGTCTTCGTCGTCAGAAGACGAATTTGTCGAAGAGCTGATCCTTGTCGTCGAATACATCGAATGCACAAGCGGGCTTGCGTCGACGATTACGATGTGGTTTATTTTCGGCAATATTTCCGGCTGAAAAAAAGAGTCATTTTGGAGGCTACATTCGACGATTCAACAGAAATTTCGGCATAATTAATGCACCTTAAAATATAACTGGGCCCAAAACAAATGAAATAAACTTCCAAGTGACAAAAAACAATGACATTTGTAAAATTTGACATTACGCAGGTTTAAAACGGGTTACAATCTGTTTAAACTGTTTTAAATCCACATTTAAATCCAACGGGTTTAATGCATGTTCTTGGGTGAACATTATGGATATGGGTTTAAATTGTTGGGTTTAAAAGAAAAACGGATTAATGAACGAGTGTAAAATTAACTTAAATCTGATTTACACCCGGAGGGAATAGTATGGCCGTAAGAGTGTTTACTTAACCCTAGTAGGCTAATGTTGCTGACTACGCTAAACATTCGTCGATTCGACGATCTGTACTAAAATATGTTTTTTTAGCTTTGTTTAAAACATATGGTTTTATTTTTTTTTCTGAAACATTAAGATTGGATTCCCAAATAAAAAACTTGATTTTACTAAGCATATTTTTCATTTTTTTATTATTAAGCAGTTTTTAAAAAAAACGCAGCATTTTTCAGTCTAAAATGAACATGTCTTCACAATATTAAAAAAAACTGGAAAAAAACATTCCTTCTTTGGCAATATAAAATTAATAATGACAGGTGATAAGAAAAAAAAATAAAGGAACTATTTCTTTGCGCAAAATCCGCAAAAGTCAATTCGATGTTGACCACAAATTCCAAAATTGCATTTAAAAATATAAATAAAATTAGAAATACTGTTTTTACCTGCCGGACAGAACCGTATTTCGCAACAACGCATCGGCGACTGAGTTAGTTGTTGAGCATAAGTTACTATCAGTGTTGCCATTCTGACCGGATTCCGGTCATATCTGACCGAAATCTTTTCCCTCTGACCAGAGAAAATTTTGAAATCCGGTTAGACCGGATCCTCGCGGCTGTTTCATTTGAAACCTCCCACCAAGTGTGACTGAGGGTGTGCATTTAAAGACAGCTGAAGTGACGACCATTTAGAATATTTTGAAATTTCGGTTTTACCAAATTCAAACGTCGACGTGGAGTGGAACGTTCCTTTTTCTGCAAAACGTTGGGATGCAACGCTTTTCAAGTTTTTTTTTGTTGTTGTTTTATAAGCGTTAATTAAGATTAGTTTAGAAAAATAAAAAAAAAAACTATATGCATATAATATAGTATCATTTTTTGTTAAAATATATTACTATATTCCATTTTTGACCGGACTTCTGGTAAAAAATTATTATTTTATCTTTTGACCGGATTTTCTGACCGAATTTAAAAAAATAAAAATCGGTTATTCGGTCAGATTTGACCGGTTTCATTATTTTTTTAGTGGCAAAACTGGTTACTATGTGCCCGCGTTGAAAAGAAGCAGGAAAATTAAGAATGCGACGTCGTCGAATCGACGAACATTAGCTTTCTAGGGTTAAATTGCAAATCTTCAACCCTCAAATAAACATTTTTTTTTATTGCAATTACCTTTCCTTTTAACTATGTAGTTTGCCAAAAACATGCAACTCCAGGAATTACAGAAACAACGTCGTTTCGATTTGCCAGAGCTATTTTTCGCAACTTTTTCCTACTGTGCACTCGTACTGAAAGTACAATCTCGTTTATTTGGCAGACGGCGCCATACGATTTCTGTTGGGATATAAATTATTGTCGAATATTTCCCAAGTATTGGTGACCGCTATAATTCTGTGGCCACAAACCATAATCGCTAAAGTCGACTTTAAACAAAATTTTGATGCCATTAGATTCAACGAATTTGTTTTAGCTGTTTAAAAAAGTGGCCACAATTTCAAAAAAAAAAATATAACAGCTTAAGTCACTAGAGTCAATAGAGTCATATATAATTTCACGCGTTTGTAAAAAACTTTAAACTGCTCTCCTGAAAAATGAGTAAAACTGACTAGCGATTTTTTCTTGTGACCACTATCATCAGCAAAGGAGTTGCCTATTGTTCAAATGCAATTTTAAAAATTACAACAGTCCAGAATGCTGTAATTAAATATACTACTATATTAAACAGTTTTTGCCGTTATTAACATGATCCTCATCAGGTTTCACAATGTGCCGCACTAATAAGAAGTTAGAGTCTCAATAGCGAAATTTTGTGTGGAAGATATAGCCACTGTTTATAGTCGAAGCTAAAAATGTTTATCGGTTGTAGGTCACAATATGCAATTTTGTATGGAAAATGATTGCCATTGTGAGTTAGAAAAATGTAGCCTGGACACTAAAAATGATTATTAGCCAATTATCGTCGATTGTGATTAACTTTTCAAGTAAAATTTAAATGCATTTGTATTGTAAACATTGCGGCGCTTAATTTCTAGTAAAAAAGGACATCGTTAAACTTCTGCATTTTTATTGTCATCGATAAAAATTGTAAGGAAATTTATTGTTATCGATTCGGAGTCTGGTTGTTAATATTGCATTAGACATTATACTCGAAGGTGTTCATTTGCTGCCTAAATTATTTGACCTCAATTAAAATTTAACAGTCAGTTAGAATAAACTCACATACCAGGCTTTTTTGTGTTGAATGCCACATCCTAAGCCCTAGGGATGTTATCTTACTCTCTTTTTTATTGTACTCGTATATGTCGCACATGGCGTTACGTTTTAAAACTTTACGACCTTTAGCATGTCAATTTATGAGCCTTTTTTGAAATTATACTCTATTTGGAGTCGTTGTTAGTACTCTGAGCAAATATAAATTGATGCCAAAGTCGAATGGTCGGGTATCGTTTTTTTATTATTGTCCTCGCTGTATGCCGCAGTCGTTTGGGAATAGGGATTAGGTTGCTACTGGCATTAGAAGTTGGCGAATATTCAGAATTTACGTTTCAGTTTTACTGCGTTCTTAGAATAGGTTTAGTGAACGGTTTTTACTCCGTCGTTTTGAATGAAATAACTTTGAATTAGTTTTTTACACTTTAAGCTTTGACTTTAAGCTTTGGTAAAATACCAACTTTTTATAACTGTGGAATTTATTGGGACATCCTGTACATACAAAGTTAACTATCGGCACTCTTGTATATTCAATAAACTCTGTTACAATTTTGTTGTTGTCGCATTCATGTCAATTAGTCCGCACAATTATTTTGTTTATTACAATTCATCACATGAACAACTTTTTTTTAAGACTCAGTTTTGTTAAAGGACGTAGCGGGTTGCGACACCGAATAGGGCTCATTACTTGTTAAGTACTTAATTATTTGTCAGCATAGTATGTTGTTACATTAGCGTGTATAAGTTTTCTGGCAGGGAAAGCAGGAAACATTTGCACGTGCGGGTATAATTCTTGGATTAACTTGCTTGCATGCAGGATGGGAAATATCGTTTTTTAACGAGTACATTTAACACGATTAAATATTTTTAGAGGGTGTTTTATGGGTTTATTTTTCAAATTAGCGACACTTCCTAGCTATAATATTTTACAGCTGACAAAACATTTCCGCTCCGCATCCAGTTGAAATACTACTTAAACATTGGATTTTCAGATTATATGCCATTGCTCTACTTCAAATATCAGTCACACCACTATCCAGCATCCTCACTAGGTGGTGCTAAAGTTAGTGTCGGACCTGGCACTCAACAAATTCGCCTCTTCAGCAGGTATTTGGCTAGTTGGGACACTTGAATTCTAAATCTATTGAGGTACTCGTTCTCTTGTGCATGCCGCTTACATAAATCGGAGTCTTCTTCTACTACGAAGTCACTTTGGGTTGGAGTCGAAGTTCTTTGAACCAGAGCGCTAGAATGATGTCCTAGCCATGAATATAACTGATTTCCAATTTTCTGACCAGATCCATGACGTTGTCTATCTAGAGTTAGCTGTCAAATTAGCTTTTCCAAATCTGGTTAAACGGGACCGAGACTCAGTATACATGGTACTGTCCAATAACTTCAGCTTAAGATGGTGTGCATCTTATATCGAGTCTGTCCAATATTTCTAAAATAGTTCTTCTTAGGCGAAAGAGAAACAGCGATTTGCAAGCGTTAATTTTCATTCCGTTTCGCTGTCAGTCACAACTAAGCACATTTGTGCGTTGTGCCGTTTTCATCCTAGAATTTAATATTCCTCTTAAAAAATAAACAAATTAAAAGTGTTATCATCGGCCTGGCCCTCCACTGCATACAAGTCATACAAAATTGGTTATGTATGAGAGGTAAAAGAAATACTGGACCGACACAGCCCATTTGTAATACCAACCTAACGACGATAAAAAGAAGTCCTCTCACCATACTTCAAAATGATTATTGATTACATTGCTACTTGAGTAATAGTCAAGGAATGGAGTTCGATACCCAGTATGATACACTGGTCACTTATAATGGTAGTGAGACCTATGCTTAAGTAATGGCAGTAATGCGAAATAAAATACAGTATCCCAAGCCACATTCAACGAGCGAATCGGAACAATACATGGAATCTTATCAAGTATAGCTTGTCTTGTATTTCCCCAAAAAATTCAGACTGTCAGAGACGAACTCTGAAGTGATATATCTACAACCTAAATATGGATGGGCGAATACGAGTGAAGTCAAAGGAAAGCTTTAAAATACACACTTAAACGGGAACTAAACAGGGTTAGATATTTCCTTTTTAACTTCATAAAGTCAACTGGTTCACATGTGCTCTTGTGATCTAATGTAGTTTTTAGTCCAATCTAGCCTTATTCCCCTGATAGACCTGAAGAGCATAGACTAACCAAACTAGACAGTCGACTGAGAGCAGAAACGGTACTTCTGCCTACAAGCTGCCTGTCCTGCAGCAAATTGCATAAGTATTCGTGCATGTACAAATCAAAGGAGCGCCATTGCTACCTCACGCATACTTATACAATTTGCTGCAGGGACTTCATGTCATCCGGACGGCCATTATTTTTTGGTGGGAAATCAAGTGTTTGCGACTGTGTTCGGCATACTTTGTGCCCATTAGTTATGCGGTGTTCACATCACAGTTTATTTTAAGAATTTTTAAAGTTTTTGTAATTGTTGGTATCAAATGGAATTCCTGTTATAATTTCGTTACAATGCCAAATAAATTAATATAATATCTAGCAGAAACTCATCTCATAATATTAATCAGGGAAAATGAACTACCACGGTTTTTTTTCACTTTTGTTAAAAGAGATTTTGTAACCTCAGGCTTTGTTTGCATACTTTAAGAAAATACACTTTTTTCCGTTGATTTGAATGCTTTAAATTTCGAAGCTATATTGAAAAAAAAAAATATATTTTAACACAGTTTAGCGAAAAAGGTTTTTTTTTGTATGTCGTGGGGAAAAATATTTTTTTTTAGTTTTAGCATAATTTATAATCTGTAATTAGTACGTAAAATGTATACTTGCACAATAATATAATTATGCAAGTATGCATTTGTTAAATTGAAAAAAATTTGAATCTGAAATCTGTATGCGCTTGGCCATTTCTGGTAAAGGCCATAATACAAAAATCCTCTTTATTTTACTCGTAGCAAAATAAAAAATTTTGATCATTTTTCGTATTCGAAAAACTCAAATAGTGCACTTGTTTTTGTTAATTAATAATTAGGAAGGTTTATAAAAAAATCTGTGCACATTTCAAAATACATTGTTTTAAAATTTGTAAAAGAATTATGTGTATAGAAAACGAAATAAAGCGTGGGAATACCAACAATTAACAAAACAATTTGAATTCCTACGTTCGATTGAATACGCAAAATCTGAAATCGGAAATCAAAATGCAGAACCCACTTAAATACAACATTATATTATTCGTGTTTTATTGAGCTTAGTTTTCAGCAAAGCAAAGTATAGTAAGATTTTCAGCACACAATTACAATAACTACTACGAGTCTCGAAATGTCAAGTAGAGTGTAGCTGTTGCAATTGCGTACTGAAAATCCTTCTTTACTTTGCTTTGCTGAGAACGAAGCTCAAAAGAACAGGTCTAATGTCTTTTTGTTAGGAGTTAAAATTTTTTTTTTTTGCTTATTTTTGTATATTTTTGCATATTTTTGCATATTTTTGCATATTTTTTGTTTTTAAAATAAGAATAGAATACTTAATGTTCCTAATTAACATTATTCAACAATGTTCAGTGTTACTAAACTACAGAATTACCAATCATATATTGATTTTGTACAAATATAGTGTTAAATAAACGAATTTAAAAACATCCACCCTAATAGAAATTTATACAATATTCATTAACATTTACTAATATTCGCTTTTGTCTAGTGGAAGCTTGGGTTTAACTTGCAAGTTGTCGACTCATTTTTGGAACAACCCCCAATGATTTCATTTTTGCATTTTGCTGTCAAACATAGAATTCATACAAACAAAATTAAAAATAAACTGAAATGTGAATGGATGAACACCTTTTACTGCCGAAGATGGATGGAGGACAAATTAAGCTATCTAAATAACCATACTCAACATTTATTTTTTTTACTTTTTTTGTTATAGATTCATTTACATTTTGTTTGTTAATGAAATTCGGCCACCCGACGGCCTTTAATATACGTATTCACAGACAGGAAAAAAAAGAGAGCGCGAGGGAGAGCTGTCATTCAAAATTTGCGTGGAAAATCGGGTGGGTGCAGTGAAAGTCGACTGTCTAGTTTGGTTAGTGTATGCTGAAGAGTAACATTCTTTTCCACTGCTGCCAACAAACTTTGCAAAAAGAGATGAAGAATTTCATCGAAATATATATATTTTTGGTATATTATAATATTCCCCGTATGGCACTACATATTTTTTTCTTTTCATAAGACTTTCATTTAAAAGGTAGCGCAGTACGAAAAATTAGAACAAATATTCCCGGTACACGACAACCTAATTAATGAAGACACATAAAAAATGCATTAAAAGCTTTATTTACATTTCAAGATTATTTGATAACAAATTCGTTGGAAAATTTGTGGTTGCCTTGCAACAAATTGCCTCCCCTTTCGTATACACTTTTTATCTCTTATCAACATGCTTTAGTGTGATAAATATGAGAGAAAAATTTTGTGTCATACGGGCTAGAGGAATATAAATTTACACTTTTGCAAAAGCCCGTATGAAACTGAATTTGTTTTGCATTTTTTTCTGTTTTTAATATGAAACCACACCAACTTTATTAATGTAGACACATACAAAAAATGCATTAAAAATGTAGGTATTCAAATTACATTTTCCATTTGCTGGCAGCATTTTTTTTTTTTTTTTTTTTGATATTTCAAAGTTATTTTATAACAAGTTCGGTTGAAAATTTGTGGTTGCTTTACAAACAATTACGTAATACAATTGCAATTAACACACCGCTGATTTTTCAACATGATTGAAAAGAGGAAAAAATGTAGTGTCATACGGGCTTAAGCGTAACATTCTCTGGTGTTATTAAAATTTTCAAATAAAATAAAAGCTTATTCAATAAAAAAAAAAAAATGTTATATTTCTGAAATATCCTGTACCTTTTTAAATGTCATATAATACTATGACCTTTACTCGTAAACTCCGCCACATCAATTTTGAGTACGACACTTTTTGTATTAGGGAATTTATTTTAGATAAGTGAAAGAAAACAGTGGAATTGTAATTCCGCGCCCCTAATGTCTCAAGTGTTAAGCAATAAAGTCTGGCGATACTTCTCCAGGTTAGGTGAAAGGACGGATAATCCCATTTATATTAAAAAGTATATCTAATGTTGAATATCTGTTATCCATATCGCCGCTTGTGGCAATGACAGAGATTATATTATGAGTAGGTTGATTCGTTTTATCCATGTGTTCGTGTCGCAAACCTTGTGATTTACGGGTCCATTCGAGCGAAGAGAGGGCGGAAGTAAGTGTACGCTTGAAACACATGGCGTATTTGTAACATTTTGAAATTATTTTATTCTCATTGCTTTTAAAAATAGAAGCGTATTAGCATTTCAAACATTTTGTTTTATAGAATTGTTTTAATTGAGCATTTTGGTAAGTCCTTTAAGGGCAATTGGCGCTGAATTGTAAGTGCGGTTCTTTTAGTGTTTCGTAGCCAAGTGCGCGTAGGGATGCTTATAATATGTGAGCAGATTTATTAAAGTGGTGGTTTGCTCTTTGAAATGGAGGTTCGGTCTAAGTATATAGTTGTCGAATGTCCTTGGCTGAGACATTGCTCTTCATTTGTTCGATGTGGACAAACCAAGGTACGCGTATTCGACGTGTTTTGCCTTTTTCTTTCCCATTTATAGGGACGAAGTCGAAGAATTCGTTGGACTCTTACATTTTGGGACTAGGGTAGACACGTTTTATATTATATATACTAACTGACCCGGCAAACGTTGTTTTGCCATATAAATTATTTCTAGTGAATATTTTGGTTGTAAAAAAAAAATAACGAATGTATTGCAAATGTGTTTAAATGTCCAAACGATACAATAAAATTATCAAATGTGATCGATAAAATAGAAACGATTTAATTGAAAAGTGTTTGACGTCTATGCTGCCGGCAATGACGGTGCGCATTGTCATTCGATAATCAACTGTGAAATGTTCGAGAATCTTGTGTTCTATTCAGAAGAAAAATGTCGCATTGATATATCGTTGCGGAGCACTTCAGAAATATCACTGCAATCAAACATTTCATGTCGAATCTCGTCGGGTCGGTTGGACACCCAGGCGGAGATCTCAAAGAAATCGAACGTATGTATAAGTCTAAAGTGTAATATTAAGAGTTGTGTCCACTGTCGGTTATTTCAAGTACGACGGCAGTGATACAATTTATTCGCCGTTGAGGATTTATTCCACATGGATATCGAGCAAATACGTGAAGTTTTGACCGTGTTTCGAGTATATTGACGGTCCTTTCTCTGGTGAAGAACAAACGGATATGTGGGAATGGGATCTATGAAAGAAAGAAGAATGGAGCGCTAAAACAAAAACCACCAACCATCCAGTTTCCCTATTCAATGTATTTCATTAAAGTATAACTGACATAGGTAATCATTGTTTGATCTCTTAAAAGTTTGAATTGAACATATTTTTTTTTATCGCAAATTAGAAAAATGAAATTAAGAAAGTCAATATTAATTTCAAAGAACAATTGAGTGTCCGATATTTATTTTTTTTATCAGTCCGTCTTTAGCCAACACAAATAAGGTCTATGGTTTGACCACGCGAGAACATGGCAAGTACAATTGTCGTGTAAAAAGCATGGTGTGCCCAAAGCTTATCCACAAACGGACTTCGTTTGTCCTTGCGACTTATTGATTGTCATTGCGAATGCCAATCTAATAGGAAATTGAACGCGTTTGAATTCAATTGGCTCAAAATGATTCCCACATTTTCGCCTCGGAATTTGCAATTCAAAATAGTGGCTACGATTTTTTTTTTTCATAAATTTATGAATACACAATCGCTTGCCATTGCACAGCCGTGGTGGGTTCAGATTCCGAAGAAGAATAACCGGAGATCCAATTTTCAGTCGTAGAAATGTGGTCTGGTGGCATGCTTGGCAAATCCAGTGAGTTGATTTCGTTCAGCTCGTTCCTCTTGTGTTTGAGATTCACGCAATTTCGACATGTTTCACACGCACATTTTCGTTATCTTGTTGAATATGTTCTTCTGCTCTTTCTGCTCTACAATATTCTCACGTTTGTTATTCTATTCGTTCGACCACAAATGTTATAAAAATTGGTCCAGCAGTTTCGGAGGAATACCGCTACAAACGGCGTGACATGAAATTTTTGTATATCATATTATCGGAAATAAAAAAATCGAGTAAGAAACGGTTCTGAAAACCGTCCAGAACAATGGTGGACCTAAGCGAAAAATATGAAGTTTGATGGCCTCCGTATTCAAGTGTCGACCACACTTACATCAAATTACAGGTTTATTGTGCTACCATATTAACAAAGAATGACTGGAAGGCTAGACCGAACCTATTGGTATGAGCAAATTAAGGCGAGTTTCCTCTCTATATATATTTTAAGGTCAGATGAATAATATTAAAAAAAAATCTCTCGTTTTTCGGAAACGGAAACAAATATAGTACCTAATTAAATTTATTTTCTAAATTAAATGTAACTTATTTAGTAAAACTTTCAATTTTATAAATATAAAAACTTGCTTTTCATTATTTTCTAGAGGCGGTTTAGCAATTTTCTTAATGAGAAGTCTACTGCTGTCTTATTAATTTGCGATTTTCTGTGTTTTTTTTTTTATAACTTGTTGTTATACAAATTGTCATCTGTTAGGGTTAAGCAACAAAATGATGCCTTACAATTACTAGTTACTGTAATTTGGTTCTATTTTTTTTTCTTAACATTTTTGGTAATCGATGCAAAGAAATAAGACCAGAACCAGAAAATCCCAATTTGTAGAATATGATATTGATATCCGCCAAGCGGCTGCCGCCAGTGTTGATACACATTATGCCATGACTTTCCGCGAGATTTCCGGTGATAAATGATCTCATTCCTATCGATTATTTTCCTTATAAGGGCTGCGAACTGCGATTATTTGAGGCTTGTTGGCATAAACCCGCGACTTCAAGTAGCCCAAAATCAAGAAGTCTGGTATCGGTATAATTTAATTGGGCGATCTTGCTGGCCATTCCAAATCGCCAAACGGGAGATTCTAAATTCACGCCGTGCCAACACCACCGACCGATTATTGGTCAAAAAAATCGACACAATTATTTCGCGCTCCTGCGGGGTATTGCACTCCATTGGTTGTCTGTACTATACTACAGCTGTCCAGTTCAGTGATGCCAGACTATAAAATATATCTTTTTTTTTCAAGATTTTTGAGCTCCAAAATATGAACAAGACTTTTTACCTTGAATTTATCAAATTTCAAGATTTTTAATATCAATAATTTTCTAAAACTAACAAATTAAAACAACCTTTTCTATTGAAGACAAATATTTTCTATTAATTGCATTATTATTTGTATGGAGCCCATGCACAATTTCTGTTTTTTTTTTAATTTTTATCATTTTTAGAGAAACATAAAATTCAACGGATTTGATATTTTATCAACTGATGATTTTTTTGGAACATATTTAGGAGTAAAAACAGCGAATGGAAACTTCGTATATCCACACTTAAAAGATTTAATTTTTTGTTGCTTCCACATTCTCCGCAAATGTGAAAGAATATTTTCTGCTGTGAATTTAAATAAAGCAAAAAAATTTAATCTTTTGAGTACTGCAACAGTTAAAAGTTTAATCTTTTCTAAACATTTGTTGCAATTTAATGAAGCTGTACCGAAATTCTAAGTCATTTTCATTCATTATTCAAAAGTTAAAAAAAGCAATAACATTAATTTATGGCCAAAGATTTTTTTTATCGATATTTATGTGATTTATCTATATATTTATATACCTTACTATAATAAATTCAATTTAAAGTTCTTAAAAATTGTATTTTATATTTCGTTATTTTCATATTTTGAAAAAATCTTGAAAAAAGATTTCTTATTTCGGAAAAACAAGATTTTCAGATTTTTATCTGGCAACGCTGGACTCCAGTTCACAAATGTCAAATATGATTGATATACGACGCCATTTGCAAAAAAAATATAACATCTTCCGATAGGGTGATTCATTTTGCGCCACATTGTACAAGTATTCCTGAGCTTAGCGGTAAGTGTGAACAGTGAACTACTGCACTCCATGGTTGACAGTTTGGGGGTTTGACTTCCAAATTTAGAGGTGTTTTTGGTCGACGGGGTGAATCATCCTGGGGGGAGAAATTGTTTACGGGAAAATCTGGTGTTTATTTTTTAAATATTTTATTTGTATTTCGTTATAATATCGTTTTCGGTAACCTTGAAATGTGTGTGTTATTTTAAAATGCTGTTAAATAATCGATCGGTCCTCCAGAGGTATATTTACCAATGAAAATTATTTATTCTAATATCTTTGAACTATTTTTGTTTGCAAAGCAAGTCTTCTAACAAAGGCTAATGCCTGTTTCATTAAACGTTATAGTTTTTCGAAACAGTTACCTAAATATTTTTTCGCACTAAGCTCATCTGTAAATTTGTCATTTATTAGACAATAGATTGTAATAAGATATTTCTTTCAAAAAATTTAAAGCTTAATTTAAACTGGATTACATTATTCTAAACTACTAAATTTTCAAGTTTCTTGATATGAAATACACAATTATAATAAATATAAACAACAATGTCGTCAAATTTGCGAGTTGGCGCACACTTTTGCATTCGGAAAACCAATTCGAATTCGAAATTCCTCCTTATAAGTCGTACAAAAACATGTTAAAAAAATGACAAAAGGTTGGGTTTTTTTTTTGGTAAACAAATAGCCAAATCTGGGGAGCTTTCGGATTTATCTGGTCGAAAATATTGACCGTCTGCTAACGCTGTTGCACTCCAACATCGCTCGCAAAAATTAGATATTTAGAGAATACCGCACAATGCTGTCGTTTGTACCAGGTACCCTTGTCTTAATGTGTACTACCCAAACAAAAAATGGAAACAAACTATTTTTGCATCATGTTTCCATATGTGTACCATTCATACCTTTCACTAGAAATGCCACGAATAGAGATTTAGCCAAATACCGAATATTCGGCGGCCGTGACAAGTTGCAACCGTTTTCGGAAGCTGTCATTATTTTTTATGAGTTTGCTACCAATAAATGCTGGAAAAGTTGATTTCATTCACCACTACCGTTAACAGATTTTAAGTATTAAAATAAAAATTTTTATTAATGTTTTTTTTTTTGTTTAACGAGCTCCCGACCCGTGAAAAGTCTCTGCCTGAGACATTGTAGCCTTCCATCCATTCCAGTTATCCAGACCAAGCGCTCTGGCATCCGCGATGGCTTGGTCTTTGAAACGGAGGTTCGGTTTTCCTTGTCGTCTCGAACCTGGCGGCTGGGATTCGAAGATCCTCTTAGCTGGAGCATTATTGTCCATTCGCTCGATGTGGCCGAGCCAATGTAGTCGACGTATTTTGGCCTTTTGGACTCCATCCACATCTTGGTACAGCTCATATAGTTCGCTGTTGTATCTTCTCCTCCAATCGCCTTCCTCACACATAGGACCAAAAATCCGCGGAAGAATTTTTCTTTCGAAGGAGCCCAGTAACAGCTCTCCCTTCCTGCTTATCGTCCAGCACTCGGCGCCATAAAGCAGAACTGGCAGGATAAGGGTTCGGTAGAGCATACATTTTGTCCTTCGAGTTAGGAGTTTTGAACCCAGTTGTTTTGCCAAACCGAAGGAGCAGCGGTTTCCTAGGGTAATTCTTCGGCGGATCTCCACTCCGAGGTAGATAAACTCTTTAACTACCTCGAAATTGTTGCTATCAATAGTGACGTTCTGTCCTGGGCGGTGGACAGATGCTTGTTTGTTTGTTGATGGCATGTACTTAGTCTTGTCCTCATTTACTACAAGAACAACGAATTTCGCCTGTTCTTCAATCGCCGTAATAGCCTCTATCACGGCACGCTGGGAGCGACCGATGATGTCAATATCGTCTGCATACCCCAGTAGCTGGACAGATCTGTTGAAGATAGTGCCTTCCGTGTTGACCTGCCCTGCGCACTATCTGTTCCAGTACGAGATTGAAGAAGTCGCATGATAGCGCGTCCCCTTGCCGAAATCCGGTGCATGTTTGGAATAGTTCGGAGGAGCTACTTCCAAATTGCACGTTGCATCGCATGTTTTCGAGTGTCACGCGACACAATTGAATCAGTTTTGCCGGGATTCCGAATTCGGCCATCGCCATTTAGAGCTCCTGACGATGTATACTATCATAAATTCTTATAAATAAATAATATGTATATATTTGAGTTTGTGGCCAAATAGATAGACTAAAGAATGCCAGTGGATTATCTTCTACATTCTTACGGCGAAAATTGTTTAGGGCTATTTTACGCAGTTCATAATTTTCTTAAAATATGAATGTAAGTAGGTACTACCTTGTACAAGGTGGCGCAAAAATAACCTTCCGATGTTTTTTGGTTGTAATTTAAAAAAAAAATTAAAAACTTTGATTCTTCTTGTGGATTATTTTTATTTGGTCGACCTCAAGTCGAGAATATGATGTCATGTAAATGGCCGCCGCCACAGTTGATTGTCATTTGAGCCCTTTTTATGGCATTTTCCATCACTTTGGCCAAAACTTCCGGCGATAGGTCCTCACATTCCTGACGGATATTGTCTTTAAGAGCCGCAAGAGTCTTAGGCTTGTTGACATAAACCCGCGACTTCAAAAAGCCCCACAAAAAGAAGTCTGGAGCGGTCAAATCAGGCGATCTTGCGGGCTAGTGCAAATAGCCAAAAGCGACCCGGGAACACCGCTTTCAGAATATCGGTTGTGGCTCGCGCAGTGTGTGCCGTAGCTCCGTCCTGTTGGAACCACATGTCCTCCAGTCCTAAATTGGCCAATTGCGGTAGAAAAAAATCGGTAAACATGGCCCTATAGCGCGCACCGTCCACTGTTGTCGTTTGACCAGCGGCGTTCTCGAAACAAAAATGGCCGCGTCAACAGAGGTGATATTCTCGGCACAACGGGCGCTCCGGGGCCCGCCACTCTTAGCAACGTCTCGTGTTGTGCCAGTCTCTTCGAGGCGAGCGGCTAAACGTCGCAGTGTTTCACCAGTAGGCGTTGGATGGCTAGGAAATCTGCGACGAAATTCACGTTGTGCCAAAGTCACCGAACGATTATTGCTCATATAAATAGTCACCAATATTCCGCGTTCTGGAGCAGTGTAGCGTAACATTGTTTATTAACGTGTATTTCTCATGTGTTTACTACACAAATGTCAAAACAGAACAGAAACATTAGGGGCCAATCGCAAAATTTATAGCATTTTCTGATAGGAGGATTACTTTTGCGCCACCTTGTACCTTCATTCATAAAGTACTTCAATATTATTTGAACAAAAGTCGATAAATCGAAAGGAATTCGCAGTGATATAGATAGTATCGTGCGACGTGCGCTTTATTTTTCCATTATTCGTGTGGATACGTCTGAAAGACGGATACTTTTTCGATCTGATAAAATTGACTCGATTTGATCATGCCACATTTTGGTTTGTAGCTCAGCTTCTAGATGCGTCAAAGAACTTATTTATAGATTAAAATATTTAAAGAAGTGTTACTTTTATTCTTTATTTTTTTGTATTTATTACAAACTATTTCAGTATAATGAGAATTTAAGGGCAGGGAAGTAGATTTTACTACTTATCACCGTATGACGAGCTGCTGCAAAGTCGATTAGTCGGTAGCCGATGTCTGTTGTCGTTTCGTGGATTCTCTGCTTACTAACTAACCCGCCAAAAATGTTTTCCTATCCGACTTTAGCATATAAGTCAACCTAAAAAATCTTTTTTGAATAGCTTCGATTCTTACAACATGAGTATTGTATTATGGACACCAAACACTGGACGCATATTCCAAGAGCCATCGAAGAAACGGTAAATATAAAATTTTTAGCGCATAGGGTTCGGCGAACACCCTAGCAAAACGTTTAAGCATTCCCCATGCTCTATTGGCTTTATTTGTGATGTATTGAAAGCGGTAGATGTAGAATAGTTTACTATCTAACATAACCCCTAAATCTTTTATCAAAGTTACACGCGGATAACATGACTGTCGAATGAATAAGCGTGAATGAAAGGCCAGGTACGACGGGAAAAAGTAATGACCGAACATTTACTAACATTAAGGAACAAGCAGTTTTTAGTGGACCACAAAACGAAGTTTTGGAGATGTGCATTCAATCTATCAAAACTATTCGAATCAATGAGTATATTTTCAAAATCATCGGCAAACATCAGGATATTGCAATGTGGAACAAGTTTTACAACATCATTAACGAATAAAATAAACAAGAGTGGGCCTTTGTGACTACCTTGAGGGACACCGAATGTTTCCAAGATTTCTTTCGATAAGTGTCCTCGAAACTTAACAAATTGGTATCTGTTTCCAAAATAGGATGATAGCCATCTAAGAAACACTGTAGGGAACCCTTTATGGCAGCTGTAATAAATATCGCAATTTTTCCTTTTCATCATACCTGATCCTATCCATCGTATCTCCTGTACTTCGGTGATGTCTGCCTTGTACCGCATGAGGACAGACTTCTGAAGTGTAGAGTATTCGCACATTCCAGGTACATACTCTCATATCATAGTCCATTGACGTTCCGGTTTGTTTGCCATTTATAGATCTGGTATCCGAGTATGTCGAAGCAGCTCATGTAGGCATTGCGCTTGATAGTTCGGCCTATCTGGAACTGTAGACGCCACCGTTTATTCCATCTAAGGAATTCTTCCGCTGCCGCCTGGAGTAAGAGTAAGTGCCTTAGTGAGATAACACTCCTCCCCCCTCTACCGTCTGCTGCCGCCTACGACTTTCCAAAGAGGTTGGCTACCCAATCTCCAGTCGAGGTACTAGGTACCCACCAGTCACCAACGTGGAGGTGAGAGTAGGGGTTGTATAAAAGTTAATCCGTACCGGAAACCAAGTTACCTTTCATCATTATTTTTCAGCAGTCAACCGTATATTTAAATTATAATTTTGAATTAAGATGTATGGATTCGGTCTTTTCATATATCAACCTGCTCTTTCATATTTTAATTGCTGTAGTAACACGCTGTTTTCTTTCAGTATCGATTTTGTGTGTGTATGCTTTCTTTTGTCCAATTCTATTTGGGGAAACAATTTATGTCCTAAAATACCAAGTACGACAACCTGCTCACCTCAATGATGTGTATTCGAGGAACAAACGCTTTTCTTAGACAATTAAGGAACTATTTTTAAATCATTAAAAATAATTTCTTTCATGAGAAGCTTAATATATTGGCATTTTGTTTGTTTTAAAATATTATAATTGGGATTTTGTGTGCACGAATGAAATCAACGAGTACGAGGAAGACATATCATCACATCGACTTTCTTCTAATGTATATCATCGTGTGTCTTGGCGTAAGTTACAATATTTTTATGTTTATTTTACGATTTATCAAGGATGCGAGTATCTGCCCATGCACATATGATATAGCCTTCGATTAACCCGCAGGGTTTATTGCCCAACAAGACATTAAAAACGAGGAAATTACAATTCCCAGAGATAACACACACTTACCTACATCAAATAAATTTACCAGTATCTGAACAAAGGACGATTTCTCAAAATTGCTCGAATGGAAAATCAAAAGGGAGATTGTACAAACGTCCTAAGCTCGTGATGTGCCACTTCGCGTTGCTGGTTTGGGTTATTAGAAAAACGTCTGTTTCTTCTTGGGATGTTAATTCCTATTTTTTCGCTTACTGCTGGAGGACGTTTTAGTTTTAACAGACCTGTTGATATTTGATCCAGTTGTACACAATCACACTTTTTCATAGTAGGATATATTGATTCGCAGTTTAAAGAATCAATAATTTGATAAAAACTCCTATTGCCGCAAACTTAAAGAGGGCGTGGTGTATTTTTTTTCTGTCAAACTTTGACCAATGACCTCAAAAGAATATGCAATACGTAAGTATTGCTGAAATCAAAAGACTTCGATTATTGAATGCATTCAAATGACTAAAAGAATGCAAGCATTCGAAAAGTATTGCAATCTTTTGACTTCAAGTCTCTTGACTGGTACAGGTGATTGCTTAAATAAAGACTTAAAAATATTTTAATTGTATTTTTAATCATTTGACTGTAGTACTTTAAATATTGCATTTTTGGCAATTCAATAATATATAGACAGCTGACCGTCCGTGATGCCAGATCGTGGGTAATTACCCATTTCGGGTGTATTTTGCATTTCAAAATAAGCGAAGAAAGAGCATTTTTATATCTTTCAGAACAAAAAAAGACATTTCAATTAGGTACTGAATATGAAGAAAATCCATTCGAATTCAACGAAAAGCAAAAACAGTTTTTTTTTTTCTTGTGTTATTTTTTGATTTTTTTTAGTAAGGAATATCGTGATGTTTTTTCTTACAACGTGTATTTTTGATAATCGTCTTGGGCTGAAAAGTTCGAAAGTCCGAAAAGTTTGGCATCACAGTCGCCTCGTTTTCGTGATACGAATAGTTGCAAAGTTCTGCAAGTTTGTAAATTTTTACATCCTGCGGAATTTCGCTTTCCTAAACAAAATCAATGACTTCCAGAAGTGGTAAACAGAAAATAATTTATTTTGCTTATTAGAATAATTGTTGGTTAAATTAACTGCGCGATATCATATTTAGTGTCCAAGCAAAATATGACTTCAAATTCATTAATGGAATATTATCAACGCTTACTGAAGTTTCACGATAGATAACTAAATTTAAAATTATGAGAACAATTTGTATAAATTAGCTAATAGTGCTTTTTTTTGACTAGTTAGGTTTTTTAAAACAAAACGAACCACAAAACTTTCCTGTTTATTTCAAATTTGGGCATTCAAATGCTCAGATTCACTATCCGATAAAATAAAACAAAGACCCTTAATTAGGTAAAGTGCTAATTTGGATAAAAATAATTAATTTGAATATGACAGTCTAAAGGAAATAAGCATTATATATTATAATTAGTGATTGTCGATAACAATTTTGTGACAGGTCCCACTTGCTTTTTGCTAGAATATTTTCAGCAGAGACAAATGATACTGAGACCCCCAACTCACAATCCTCTTGCCGCTGGGCCCCTCAGTTTTTTTTCAAATTCGCCATTTTGTTTTCCTATCGGTGTTGTGTCAATTTAAAATTCGTGTGACATGCAAAAACATACAAAAAACACAAAAATAAATGCTGCCAACCTCGGCAACCGTGGGGAATTGTGCTAGAGTTCGGAAATACCACATTCTTTCATTGCTGAATGCCGTTGGTTACTTATTATACATCGTTAAAAGGCGAATAATTCGATTTTGTTGGTAAATAAAACTATCTAATGTAGATGTTCTATATACTAGAAACTTATTAGGACAAACATGGTTGCGTACTTTCTGCCTTTGAATATCTTTAACTTCGATTTCATGTGTAAGCTTTTCTTAGATAACTGAAGAAAATTTGCTCAAAATGTTTTTATTTTCCTTCAACCAATCTACGTTTTAAATTTGTCAGTAATATTTTAAACAAATGTACACTTATTCCTAAAAAAAAATATTATCCACACGTAACGAATAATTTCAAATTTAGCGGATCAAATTCTATGAACGCTGTCAGTTACTTTGCCCACAGCGGAAGTGGCATATGCAAGGTGCGACTTGTTGGTGAGTCGGAATTTTTGAAGTTACGTGACATTTGTCAATGCGAATTTCTATGTTACAATAAAAGCGCACTTAGCATTTGCCACGCCATAAAAATATAGCTTGTGGGCAAGTAACGGAAAATCGGCCGAAGTTGGTGGTCTCAGTATTTTCTCTGATTTTCAGCACTTTGTATACTATTTAAAGTTACTCTTCATTAAATGTGTTTGTGCTGCCAATAAATGCCGTCTTCCATCTTGACTATTATTTCGAATTGTGAACCCAAATTAAGGAATTTTAAATTTGTTTGAAATGTGTGTATAGACAGATAGATAGATATTTTTTATTTCATATAAAAGAATCTTACAGGACTATTGTTATTGCACATTTTACAGAGATTTGATAATTTGGGTAACAAAGAAAAAGGATAATCTTGAAGGAAAATACAAAAAAAAAACCTTCAATATAAAAGAAAAAAAAAACAAAGAAGAAGAAGTTAATAAATATGTATTTAATAAATAAATAAACAAAGACAAATAAATAAATAAGTATATTAATATATAAATATGTATAAAACACCTTTATTTATTTTTTTTTATTTGACTTTCATTAAAATCAAAAAATGGTGTTTTCGAGCTAAGAAAAGTTTTTCAAAGTAGGTATGTACCATAGTCGAGCTAGTTCCAAATAAAGGGGTTTTAATGATTTTTTTCCTGCCGCACAATCCTAAAAAACTGAAGCTATTTGGGATCGGTTAATGGACTTATTGAGGTTATCTTCCAAAAGATTATTGAAAATTTTAATACTTGGTAATACAAAGTCATTTTAGCTAAAATGTGTACTTAGTGACTTTTGACCTGTCAACCGGCTTAATTTGCATTTCAATTGAAGACTAAAAATGCAGTAAACAAATATTTTCAAGGTCATTATTAAATAATTTCCTTATGGAGTGATAAATATTTATGTCACCTATAGTAAGATACCTATTTTGTAAACGTTTGTTTTCGGTTTTATCAAATTACTAAATTTTTTGTGGGCCAGTTACGGTTAACCCTATAGCTTTTGCTGAAGACTAATTGACTTTAACAATTCGTCTTCATATTTTAAGCTACTCGAATGTATGCAAAACTTATGTTGAAACAACGAAAAATGAAACAATTATTTTGTGTAAACAAACACTTACCTGTGGTAGACTGAGTAAAAACGACAGCACATAGGTTCCGCCCAGCAGGCGATAGCACCTCTTCGCCATATTAAGCGACTTCATTGGATACTTGACCGCAATCCATCGGTCAACACCGATCAGCACGAGCACATACGTTGACAGATATAAGCTAAACATCTGAAATAGCTTGACCATTTTGCAAGTAAAGTCATTGGCTAGCCACTGAACTGTGTAACTCCAGGCGGCTTCACCGATAATGCAGAATCCAGTCACCAGCACATCAGCAATGGACAGATGGAATATAAGCGAGTAGATTGCACTCCAACTGTTGCGCGAAGCTCTTCGACTCATGCGGGTTTTATAAATGTTCCACATTGTTGCAATATTGCCGAGAAGGGATATCACCGCCATCATAGAGAGCACTATCACTTTAACCACAGACGACTTAGACAGTTTGGGTGCATGCTCCAAGCGCACGTTATATGTATCGTTGGACATTAACAGGTGTGACGGGTCGTCAAGTGGCGAGGCGGGTGACTCAAATGATGGTGCAATCGAACCATCATTACCGACAGCAACAACTTCCCGAATCAGTAGGCTGGAGTAGTCCAACATAGTTGTCAGATTATTGTCAAGAAAGCCAAGGGTCCTATTTTGATCCATAGTCATAAACAGTGTCATAATCCGCTTGATTTATTCGAAAATTAATATAATTGGCAAAGGGGTATGGGGGCTATCTCACATTTTCACAACACCGTACAGCAATATACTGCCATTACTCGTATATATGCATTTCTCAACCGCCTCACATTGATTATCGGGCACCGACGATTGCCCATCCATGCAGGTATTATTCAAGGTACAATTACTTGACCCTAAGACCCGAGAATAAAATTATAAAATAAAATCGCGAAACACACTTTTGTCGCTGTCTTCATTTCACGCATACCAGTTTTTAGTTGACCGGCTTTTCCACGCTGTGTTGTCTGCTGTGCTTTGGGTTAAGTTTCGAACTAACAGCCTAGAGTTGGGTTAGGTTTATAGTTGTGCTGATGGAATTGTAGCAGGAAATAATTAAGCTAGACGTGCTTGCAGTTGTTCCGTTGTTGATTGTGCCGCTGGCTTATTCAGTCGATGATTTTTTGATGTAGTACATTCAAATAAATATCAGTCTTTTGGACTTTGACCAAGTGAATTTTCGTTCAAGATCGAGTCATTTTGCATCTGCAATCAAAAAGGGAAAATTTCGTAGAATCACTAAACAAATAAAAAAATAAAAACATTGGTGATAAGTATAACAAATCATGTTTTATAATTATTTCAAACGACGCTACGCAAAGTAAAAGAAAAATGTAGAAGAAGGTACATACTTAACTAACTAAAAACCGAATGAGATTTTTATGTTGGTATTAGCATTCGGCCCATCATTATTAATACAATATATAAATGAAAAAGAACTGTGAAACGATCATTGTCCAAACGATTGAAAAAGACGACATCGTTTTTAGTTAGCTTCATATAACACCATCGTCGCATCCTTCAATCTAATTGTTCATCGTTTTTATTTTAAACAGTGTGAAAATGACTGTAAAGCTAAGTATCTTGCTGGCGCTAAATTTTATCTCCCACACAGAAATGTGTACAAAGATAAAATTTAGCGAGGCAGTTTAGCAAAGCAGTGTCCTATTCGCTTGCTAAATTTTTAACTTCATATAGATGGGCCTATGACAAGTCTCCACTTATTTAGCTCGCGAAATAAATGTGCGGTACATTAAATTGAAGATACATTGTGACAGAAGAAATAGGAGGAACAAGTTTGTGTTGTGATTATTATGGATTTTGTGGAGGAAACCGCAGAGAGCGTTAAAATAATTATTTAGCGGCGATTTGTCTTTGGTGTGGACAATCGAAGTGGAGACTAGGGACGCCTAAAATTTAGCGCGAGCAGGATGCTAAGCTTAAACAAACGCTGTTCTGTTTCTTTTTGCAAAGAATGCATTCTTTTACAACTCGGATAAAAACGAGTCGCCACCAAAGAGAATATAAGTGCGTATCAAACCGGAAATATTTTTTATACTTCTCTCAGACCTAATTAAAAGTGGAAAATTGCACCAAAAATGATAAAACGATTGCAAAAAAGCCACTTGTTCAATCGTTATGACGGTAGTATTTGGCTGTTGAATTAGCACATTGAAGTAATATTAAACGATGATCGTCCAATCGTTTCAACGATTATTCTTTTTTTTTTGGTTGTTACACCAAGTAGAAGCATCGTCGAGATGATGCCGTTCGTTTTGTGCTTACGCGATTAGAGTCCCGAATAATATAAGAATTACAACTGATAAATTGTTTATTTTTTTATCAGTATGCATTTAACCTTTTTATCTTGGTATTTTTTAGCAACGAATACTTGTTTTTTTTTTCCAACAAACACAAACAAAACGAAAATCGCGCTCGCTTAGCGCCAATTTTTGAGTGTGTGTAGGGGTTAATACCCAAATGGATTTTTTAAACGAATTGCAAATTAGATCTTTATTTTAAAACAAATTACAGCAAGTCACACCACAAGTCATTGTTCTTCCAAAACACATTCGCAAACTGTGAAAAAATAAAATCAAATGTCCTTAAAAAAAACGGGGCGTTCCACCCCTCATACAACAAAGTTAATTAATATCCTACCGCTTTTGACAACCTCCGCCTTGAAATTTGGTAAATGGCCGTATAGCCGTATGTTGCCTGTTGGAAGCATTTTAAAAAATGTAAGCCGAAATGAACAAAGGGGCGTGGCATCTACACTTAAAAAAAAAATATTACACATTCTTATATTTTAGCATTCAAGATATTTGTCAAATTTAGAAAATTGATGTTTATTATCCGAACAAAGTACTTTATGAAATATGTGCGAGATTTTAAAATGGGGCGTGGCACTTCCAAAACAACGAAATTATTTAAAACACTTACTACAAAAGGTAGGTCACATTCTTTGTTAGATGATGATAGACAAGGACATGTTTAAGCAACAAACAACAAAATCACTGGGCTCGTGCAAATTTTATTCAACATTCACTTAAATATGGGTAACCGGTAATATTAACAGTGCTTGAAACCATACAAATCTGCCGCTTCATTTGAGCTCAAACTAGTTTTTTTAGAGAAGAAAAATCCACGAATTCTGAGGACTCTAAAAATATGTATTTTAAAAACTAATTGGTATTTTTTCTTTAAGTTTATCAAAAAATTATTTTAGTTTCTGAACTCTGGAATGTACAAATTTTCACGAATTTTAACCCCTTATATCCTCATTGTAATGAGGATGTCTGTACATGCCTGTGTAAAAATTTGCCTGCCAATATTTTGCTCTTACCAAAAAAAAAAAACATCACGGGATGACAAGCAACAAAAACTAAATACTCTTTCTACAGTATATTTCTGTCAGAGACAATACTTACAAAACTTACATATTATACAATTTGTTGCAATCAAATCACAATTTGTTTTCATTTTTTGACATGTATGTCAATCGACTTCTGTCAAAAGAAATTCACCACATTTTTTTAGGTTCGCTTTTTTTTGTTGATGCTCACACGGATTCTAATGACGAATTTGAAAAAAAAACTGAGGTGGCCAGCGGCAAGAGGATTGTGAGTTGGGGGTCTCAGTATGATTTGTCTATGATTTCTATCGTCAGTGGTTAACAGTAATAAAGTTCTGTAGCTCTGTATCTTGGTCAGATATTTTTTTTTATTGTACGCTATGACAGTAGAAACACTCTTAATGTATCTTCAAAGCAAAATATTTGAAAACTTGCAAACTGCTGCATAGCTTTAGGGTATTTAATATGTACTTCAAATATTAATGAAACAATCATTAGAAACATAACTACGGCAAATTAATGTGTTGTAGACGTACCTGCACATAATTTCAAAATACTCTTATGTTTGACAAACACTTTATTTTATCATGTTATTGTTTTTCAACTTGTACGGATATTTATATTTGTATAACTGGCAAAAAAAATTATGAATCTTTTAATGAGTCGTGGACATTGTTTATATAGTAGCAATAATAAACAATGTCCACGACTCATTAAAATTGTCATTATTCTTTTTGTACAACTTTTCAAATTGAATTATTTTTAATTTTACCCGTATTCAATTCCTCATGTCTTTTAATCAATAATCACTTTTATCATTCTTCCTTTATTTAATTAACTGAACGAGTTCCTCGTAAAATCCTCATATTCGTGGTATCATTTTTGCTCACGCGATTCATATCAACTGATGATGAATTGTATCACAGTGTATGTTGTCATGTATGTATATCCGTATTCCACTTGGTTTAAGTACAAAACTGCGATATATTGACCGTCAGCAAAGAGATTCCTAGAATTGACAGGAAAAGTTTTTTCATCAGAAGTAAATTGATTAAATTGAACTTGATATGCGTATGTGTATATTCTCAGCTTGGTATCACCTCCTTTATTTTTTCGGCTTATTGAACTTTTTCTGGTTAACTGGGAATTCGATACATTCAGTTGTCCTTTTCTTCACATGTGAATAAAAAAATCCATATTTTTTTTATTAGGCAACAGATGTGATGAGCACTTGTTGTTTGCAATTTTGAGCTGCTCCTGATATGGAGACGAAATTATATAAATTGATAAGACACGTCGATAAAGCGATATTTGGGCTTACATTCAGATGTATGCAATTGAAAGTGTAATAAAGTTCAGTTTAACCTAAGGTAGCTTTATGAAAGTGTCATAATAATACCAGAATCTGCCTTGAGTCCCTTTCGCAAGAGTGTTTTCAAAAATCGCTTGAAATAGATTCAAGGCGATAGATTAAGTGATTCATCTTCGAGGCATAGATTACTCGACTTTTTTTCCTTTTCCAAAATATTCTTTTGTTCAAATTTATTTTGCTTGCAATTATTATACCGAAAACAATATATCGCCAGATTACAGTTGGTCGCATTAAATGAGCGCCCTAATCTCGTCAAATATATTTCATCGCAAAAGTAAACATTAATTAACGATTACAATATAAACAGTATGAAAAAGTTTAAAAAAAAAATATGCCTATAGGTCCTGGTGTGAGGCTTGTGCAGGTAAATATAATTTATGAAACAAACAAACAGGTAATGAGACCTTTTAATATGTATTGGAACTCATCTCTGAATGCGCTAATGATTTGCCATAATATTTTGAGACCTGGGAAAGTCGCGTAATGTGATTGTATCGTTTTACTGTCAGATATTCTCAACATCATTAGTGTTGTCATCAAGCTATTAGCCAACTCTTCGTTGGTTCGAAAAAGAGCACCCACCCTATTTGCTATTAATAACCAAATACCTATCGCAAATCATTTTCCATTCGAGTAGCGTATTTCCAAGTGGAACCAATTGCATGCAACGCAATGCACTTCAAATATATTTTTCTAAAGTGTCATTGGCAATTTTTTTTCTTAATTTATTCGAGAGTACTGAAAATAAACATTCATCTGCCAATCAAGCAAATCTACCGAATTTGTGGGCATGAAAGGAAATTAAAAATGTTTATTTTTTTTAATGCAAGAGACCAAATCCGATAAATAAACGAGAAGCGAAAAATATTTTAAAGTCGTCATTTTGTATTAGTCTGCGACAAGGAAAAATATCTAAAATTTTCAACTTAAAAAAAAATGTAATGATGAAATCTGCCATTTATAATATAAATAATATTATACGTTAGTTTAGGCAAGATTTGAGTTTTCCGCCATTTGTGCTGTAAGCGTTGGCGACCATCAAAGACAAAAAACAGTTTGACAGCTGACAGCTTAGGGTTAGTAAAAATGTAGAACTAAGCGAAAGAGCATTTTCATTATTGAACAATATTTAAAAAATAATAAAATTTTACAGCCTATTGCCACAGTTCGCTACTATGAAGAGTGTAGCTAATTATAAAATTGAGATGGAATAGATCGATTAGAGATGCTAAACACACTGGCCCGCTGGCCGTCCAAAAACAATCCATTCGACTAATGGCTTGAGGTCGTTGGTAAGAGTCCCAAAATATTGAACATTTAATTTTGTTTGTGGAAATAATGCAAATACATAATTTTTCAATGAGGACATAATATTTGGAACCAATTATCGACTCCTATCGGCCGGGTTTTTGGCAATTTTTCGTTCCGATTTTGTTTCGCCGTAGAAGTTTCGATGGAAAACCTTTAGTTCTTGAGTTAATTTCATCTTTTAAAGGTATAGGCCAAGATCTCTATCTCTGAAGTTTGTCACAATACGAAAAGAGAGATTCCCTATTTGTGTGGACGGCTAAATGTTCACCAATTTAGCTCATTTTCAAAAGCTACGACATTTTCGGGAAGTCAACTGGTGTATTATTCTGCAATATGATCATTTAATAGTAAAATGGTAGATTTCTATCACGCTCAGCCTATCTGGTAGTTTTATTGTTACAGCCGAAAATTAGAGTAAGTGCTCCTAAAGTTGCGATCACCGGCTCAGAATATCGGTAGGAACTTTTTCCGAATGCTGCTCGTTCGTGAACTCCATCATGATAAAAATAAAAACGTAAACTTTAACCGATGTTTGGGCATTAACAAGTCATAAGAAAGTCTTACGGAACATACAAGGTGGGCCAAAAGAAGTCATCCGATGTTGTTTGGCTCTCATTTGTTTTCTAAATGAAAAACTTCTGTTTTTTGATTATGTTTATTTGAACCTTTAGAATTTTATTGTTCAAATCGAGAAGATGGTATCGGCCAAATGGGCGCCGTCACAATTGATTGCCATACGTGCTCGTTTTATGGCATTTTTCATCACTTCGGCGAGAACTTCGGGCGACAGATTCTCGCACTCGTGTCGCATGTTGTTCTTGAGGGCTTCTAAGATCTCGGGCTTGTTCACGTAAACACGGGACTTCAGAAAACCCCACAAAAAAAGTCCGGAACGGTTAAACCGGGCGATCTTGCGGGCCAGTGCAAATCGCCAAAACGAGAGATGAGGCGACCCGGGAACGCCGCCTTCAGAATATCGGTTGTGGCACGCGCAGTGTGTGCCGTAGCTCCGTCCTGTTGGAACCACATGTCCTCCAGACCTAATTCGTCCTATTGCGATAGAAAAAAACTCGGTTAACATGGCCCTATAGCGCGCACCGTCCACTGTTGTCGTTTGACCAGCGGCGCTCTCAAAAAAATATGGCCCGATGGCTCCTCCAGCGTGAACAGCGCACCATGCAGTAACTTGGCTCCTCGTGCATTACTCGTAAATTTTCGGTGCCCCAGAAGCGATAGTTTTGCTTGTTCACGTACCCGCTGAGGTGGAAATGAGCCTCATCGCTCATTTTGATTTTGGTCGAAAAATCGTCCACTTCGTCCTCGAGATTGAGGATGGCTTGGGCGTAGGTTACACGCGTTTGGCGGTCGACAGGCAGCAGCTGGTGCACGGACTGGACTTTGTACGGAAACATGCGCAAGTCGTTGACCAAAATTCGCCTCAGGGACGACCGGCTGATGACTAATTGCGAGACACGGCGTCTGGTCGATGTTTCCGGCGACAGCTCAACATCCTTATCAACAGCGGCGATCCCATACTCTTCAAGGTTGATGGCCAACGGCGCACTGTTTGCGCAGTCGGTGTCGGACGGCCGTGGAATCGGCGGCGGAATTCGCGCTGCACCAACACTACAGACGAATTGTTCCGCAAAAAAATAGACACGATTATTCCGCGTTCTTGGGGAGTGTATCGCTCCATGGCTTGTTCACTTGTATTCTACATCTGTCTAATCCACAAATGTCAAAACAGATTTGATATTGTCGGCCATTTGCAAAAATAAAAGCGTCTTCCAATAGGGTGATCTCTTTTGGCCAACCTTGTAAATACCTTGACACCTAGATCCATCAATATCACTCACTGAAGAGGTACCTATTCTCATTGACAACGCTTTTATTAGCCCTCTTCTCACAATAAAGCATGATACCTGAGGTTGGTTAATTTTTTCTGTGAGTTTTTATATAGAAATTATTTTATTTTTAATTATTATAAAGAAAAGGATCAACATGGAAATAAAACACAAAATGAAAAACAGGAATTTACAGTAGTTACCGAAGGGCGACATTAGTCGCCGTTTGGCCAATTTTTACACCTTCGGTCCACGGCGACGACGTTTTTGCCTCTTTTTACAACATAAGCGACTTTCGGACCACTATTTCCATAAAAAAAAAAACTCAAAACTGTGAAACAACTCCCATTACCCATACAAATTAAACACATTTAAGGAAATTATCTCGGTGTCCATAAGTTTGGTATTACTTCATTTCTAATGCGGAGTATTATATTTATGATCTGTCTTTTGCTTTGTTATTTTGTATTTGTAGATATAAGCCCATTTTTGAAATCTTTCTTGCCAACTTTATCATTTTGGCCAATTTTTCTGAGAGTAATTTTCTAACACCTTTTTTTAAGCCCTACATAGACGGATAGTTATAAACGGATTGACTAATAATCAAACACCGATCTCAACGATTAGTTGGGTCTCCAGATTTTTGTACAAATGTACAGCATGTACCATACAATTGGTAGACCTCCACATTTACTAGTGCGACAACGTTTTTAGAATATATTTCATTTGTTGTCATCGCAGAATTAAAATTTCATAATTTGTTTTCGTGAAAAACAAGGTCAATGGTTACTGTCGTAACGAGCATTTTATTCTAAAAAAAAGGAATACAAAAATTACAACTGAATTCGCCAACAAATATTTACCAATTTTTCTTTTAATCTTATTAAAAGCCTCTCTTAGACGTAAGCAAGGGCTACAATAGACCAAAAGGTCGCAGTACAACCACCCCTTTCACATAATAATAATAACAAGAGCAAAAAAAAAAATTAAATATGAATGCCCTATCGTTCGATCAGAAACAATTCTCGGTACTTCTTATAGTTCGCCTTCTTTTGTATTCTAATACAATATGCCGTGATAAAATCTCTTTCAGATTATCCAATAAACGGAACAACGTTCATAAGAAAGTCTTGACTTATTCGTAGGCTGATGGTGCAAATCAAGATTTATTAGTGGTCAAAGGATCAAAATTGAATCGTTAACAGTTGAATCTCGTACACGGAAAAAATTTTAAAGATCAAATCAAGAAAAATGAGCACAGAATCACGAAAAGATTGTCAAGTTTTAGAGCTTAGCTCAGGATTTACTAATTCACGACTGCAATTCTATAAATTGTACGAAGTGAAGATATTGACCCTCAAAAGTCGCGAATCGCTACTTTTTATTGTCAATGACAGAGACAAATGATACTGAGACCCCCAACTCACAATCCTCTTGCCGCTGGGCCCCTCAGTTTTTTTTTTTTCAAATTCGCCATTTTGTTTTCCTGTCGGTGTTGTGTCAATTAAGAATCCGTGTGACATGCAAAAACATACAAAAAATACAAAAATAAATGCTGCCAACCTCGACAAACGTGGGGAAATGTGCTAGAATTCGGGAATACCACATTTTTACATTACTGAATGCCATTGGTTAGTAATTATATGTTGTTAAAAGGCGAATAATTTGATTTCTTTGGTTAATAAAACTAGCTAAATGAGATGTTCTATATACTAAAAATTTATTATGACAAACGTGGTTGCGTATTTAGCGCTTTTGAATATCATTAACTTCGATTTCATGCGTAAATTTTTCTTAGAAAACTGACGAAAATTTGCTCAATATATTTCTATTTTACTTCAAACAATCTGCATTGTTCATTTTTTATATATATTTTAAGTAAATCTACACTTATTCCTTAAAAAAAATATTATCCGAGCGTAACGAATAATTTCAAATTTAACGGATAAAATTCTATGAAGACTGTCAGCAACTTTGCCCACAGCGGAAGTGGCATATGCAAGGTGCGAGAGTGTTGCTGAGCCGGAATTTTTTGAAGTTACGTGACATTTGTCAATACGAATTTCTATGTAACAATACAAGCGCACCTAGCATTTGCCACCCCATAAAAATATAGCTTGTAGGCTAAGTAACGGGAAATCGGTCGGAGTTGGTGGTCTCAGTATTGTCTCTGGTCAATGATGCGATCAAATCAGGAATGCATATTGCAATAACCAATCGCAATTTGCCACAAATAGTTATTAATTTGCTATTACTATGGATTGTGAATTGCAAAAATAAGTCGTAAATTACCACTTTTGTGTTGTAAATTCGGATTTCCTCCCTTAACAAATTACAACCATTTAGTCTTGAATTGCAACTCAAAAGTGTTGATTTGCGAACAAAAGGGGTAGATTTACCACTTTAGTAGTTGCAATTTACGAATTCGTAATGGTAAATCTTTTTTTTATCAATTTGCATTTCATATTTTGCAATTTACAATTCTTGAGTAGTGATTTGAGGCATCACCGTATTAAATTGAAATTGTTTTATTGTGAAATTAGAAAACTTTGTTCTCAATTTACAACTTATATCTTATGATTTATAGATCAAAATTCGTAGTTTAATTATTTAGGTTATTTTCGAATATATATTTAAAGTCACATTTTATAATTTGTTTCCTCCTGATATCCATGAAAAGCATACGGCGCCATATCGTCCGGAGACAACGGGATTTGTTTGGGGTGGTTTTTCGGTCTATGCTAAAATTTAAAATACAAACAATTATTCAGAAGAACTTGCCATTGATACGAACATTTACAATCGTTTTCAATTACATATGATATTTTTGATTCCATTCCAATTTAAACTTCTTTAATAGCCCTACCTACTTCATTTTTTTTTTTTTTGTATTATTCAATATGTACTTACAAGATATATTCCAAAATTCTTTACAATTTGTTGAATAGCACACTCACTATCACTACGAATGGGTTATACTTATAAAAAACTTTGACCCGACAAGAACTGCTTTAAGCAAAGATTGAATACTGACTGTCTGTCTCTAGTGAAGCCAAATGCGCATGGTTGAAGCTGTCCATGCAGAAAATGAAAGGACTTAAAAGGATTTCTTTACATGGACCATGGACATGCTATGACGTTTCGTTTTTGTCGGCTGCCTGTGCGCACAAAAATTTCACAAATCGGGTAGTTAATTCCATGGAAATTACAAAAAATATTTTGTAGTTCACGATTTCTCTACGTCATTTTACGTTTTCAATTTACATGTGTTAAATTATTATAATCATTGATTCATCACTCCGTGTTTGTAAATCAGCAAATACTTTTTGCAATTTGCGATTGTGAAGTAGTGCTTGAGAAATTAAATCGCGCCAAACAATATCGCAAATCACTACAAATAAAAGACGCTCGAATTAATACATCTAATCGCAAAATTCAACAAGCAGAATTTTTTATTCTACGCCGTTTTCAATGTCGAATTACGAATTTTTATATCAATCCAAGAAAAAATCGTTGTAATTTGCGACAAAGATATAATTCGTGAATTGCAACTCAAAATTTTGCAATTGGTGATTTTCAATTCTTTCCGTGTATTACTTAAATTCAACCTAATTCGAGAAACTCAAAAATCGACCGAATTTAAATCATTGCATAGAAATATAAAGCCGTGACGCACATTTGTCTACACGGAAGCTGGCGTGTTTTCTCCCTTATAAATACGACACATTTTGCTGAATGCTGTCAATGTTTACATCGAAATTTTCCGCGATGTCAACCTTTTCACACCAACCATTTGAAATTCTCACTCTCAGCTAACAGAATTCTTTTTAAACGAGCTTTATAGGGGTGGTACTGAGGTTTGGTTGGCTATCTACCTCAGTCCTACAGGTACTGAGAATTGTTGGGAAAAGTATTCAGGAGGACGATTTTCAAAACAAGAGATTCTTGGAAATATCCCAAACTTATATAATATTCAACTTTGACTTAGCTTTCAAAGTTAGCACGCAACTGAATTTTTTATTATTTTGCACGTAAAATCCAGAACGTTCAGTGACGTATTGCTCGCTCACAGATGTGCTAATTCGACCATGTTTAGAAATAAAGAAGTAAAGCAAAAATGCAATATATTTTAATTTCGTGTAAATGTTTTGTGCAAATTTTGTGTTGCCCGACTTAAGAACCATTTGCATTCCAACGAATAAAATTAAGAAATGTTAACAATTTACTAATGTCGTTTTCGATTGGGACCACCAAAAATCTTTTTCAGATTTCAGATTCTATGCTCTGCTTTTGTGAATGGATTAGCAACAATATCAGCTGCTCAAATTGCATTTGTTTTTGGTAAAATCAACCATGGAAATCGACTTGAAAAATGTTTCCTCTGTTGTAGATACAAAATGGAGTAGTTTCGGTGATTCGTAGTTTCCAGATGATTAGGAAAACAATGAAGATAATAATTTCTCCAAAACTATGTCCATTGCTGTTTATGTATTTCTTTATTTTGGTTTTCACGGAACTTTGCATATTTGTTTTAAAACAAACTTCTTTAAATGACGTAAAATAGCTGTGCTGTATTTTTGGTAGTATGTGTGATCCGAATCAAAAAAAGATTGATTTTTTGTCCCAATGGAAAACGACATAAAATTAGTTTATAATTATAAAAGGTTGAACAACAGGTTATTCAAATTTTGTCTTCTATTACAATACTCGATACCGTCATTTTGGAACGTTGGGAAACACTCCTCTTCAAAATGGCGTCAAGGGAGGATTTATTTAGCCAATACCCGAGATAAACTTGGTCTTAACAATTGAAGCTGCAGCTACCGATATTCTGACAACAATACATATTTATTTATTTTTGGAAAGTGTGGGGTCTTTGCGTAGGGAGCCTGACTAAAGTTGATTACAGTAGGTACTCTCGGATAATAGCATACATGTTCATGCACATGAATATAAAATTACAGTGCTTATAGCCGGGTTGTCAATTAAATTTCTATTAACCAAAGTTGGGAGATTCGACTTTGAAGGGCCAAAAGAAATTAAAAAAAAAAAACTAGCGCACAAAATAAATGCTTCATTTAAATATGTGCCAAACATATAGAAGCTCGCGGAGTTAATACTGATACACCAAAACCTAGCAAGCCACTTAGCGACGTAGGATACTACCAATGTTCTCGAAGTTATTTTTCACTAGTGGATACACGTCGACTTCAACTTTTGGAGATGACACTGCTGACTTGCCGTGGGAGAACCTGCCAATAAAAAGTATCTCAGAACAAACTAAATCAGTGTTGCCGTTATTTAAAAAAGAAAAATGGTAGACTGCAAAAAAAAGCTGCAGGTGTTTTTAAAAAAAAAAAACATTTATTATTTTGTCTTCAGTCTATCAGTATACCTAATATAAAATAAAACTCGCTTTAGTAAGGAATTTCATGCCCACTCAAAAATAAAAATTACACTTTCAATTCGAGGAATCTAACTACAGTTTTAGAAATATTTACGACGCCTTCTCAGAAATAAAGTTACACTTTCAATTCACTGAATCTAACTACAGTTTTAGAAATACTTAGGTTAGGTTAGGTAAACGGGTGGGCAGGGAATTCCCTGCGCTACCCCACTTAGGTCCTCGTAGACCCTTTGTGATGCCCTTGTTGGGGTCGACCGTTTGTGTTGCATCAGTATTCTTCATCGCCTTTTCTTGGAAATACTTGCACCACCTACTCAAATATAAAAATTGCTCTTTCATTTCGAGGAATCTAACTATACCGATTGTATTTTTTTGACGTGGCAAACATCTAATACTTTGATGCACTGTATATCAGCTTAAAGCACACGAATGACCAACATTCGAAAAGAGTAAAAGTCGAAAAATAAAAAATAAATAACAAAGTGCTGAAAATGCATTTGAAATATTTCTTTTAAAAGAAAAATGCTTTCAAGCCTTCGAAAATGGTAGATTAGCATTACAGATGCCAGAATGGCATTACTGCTAAATATGTCAAATGATATGATGAATTTTATATACCACAAGAACGTAGATACCACACATTCCAATCTACATAAACGACAATGTGGTTAAATGTTCATGGCATGACTCTTGACGCCAAACTGCGTTGGAAAGCGCATATAAAGAACAAAAAAGCCTAGTTGGACAGTCCATACAGCAAAATGTATCGGCTTTTTGCAAGATACTCACCCCTGTCCAATTATAATATATTTTGCTATGCAAACATTTCCTAAAAACCAGCAAGGACCTACGGGCTCAGTTGTGAGCATGCACGCGCCAAACAAGTTTACAAAAGTCCTTCAAAATAAAGTAGAGTAAATGCATCTTGGTACATACGCAACGCTTATTTACATAATGAAATGATTAAAAAAAATTGCTCAAATGCATAAAAGTAGCCGTTTCAAAAACGACAGCTTAGCAATAACAGAACTATTAAATACTGACAATATAATCAGAAGATTGAGGCGGGCAAAAGCTCTTGATATTATATAAAAGTAAGCTAATGCCCAGAATTTTTTTTAAAACAAAATGCGTTTGTTTGGAAGTCGGACCAGCCAGCGGTGGGATTTTTCTTTTCAATTTTTAAAATAGTTCAAAAACATATTGCCGAATAATCGTTCGACTAGGTGCAATCCCATTCGGGATGACGGAGGTCAGCTGCCAGTTCCCCCTGCGATGTTTTTTTTAAATCGGTTAAAACTACCTAAATATTGTAGAAGCATTCCTCGCTCCGCAATGTGTTTTCCGTTCCAGCGAATCATGAATCCGCTAGAACTATGTTTTCCAAAAAATACATACATACACAATTCGCATAATATCACTTCATGATCATTCTACTAATGTGGTCATCTAACTATGCTGTGCTAAGTTATTCGTAATTTAATTGAATAAATTCCTTACCATCCTGTGGATGATTAATTGTATGGACAAAAGTTGGTCGTTTGGTTTTATTGTTATTTGGAATATGCGTTGTACACACTCATCTAATCCCCTTAATTATTCTTCAAAATGGAAGCACCTTTTATATGCAGCATGAACATTTATTCACATTTAATTCTGAAATCCAGAAAAAGGATACAGGTACATTTTTCACTAAAACCGTGCTCGTAGTTACTCACACTAACACCTTGGAAATTCAAATTTTTCACTCATATCACCAAGTACCACGTGCCTCTAATTCCATTGTAATTCGAAACCTAGGACACACACTCACAAAATGAATATTCAATCGAACTTGTCGCTGAAGCGATCAGGGGCAAAGACTCTGATACACACACACTATTTAACTGGTCACTTATTCAAGACCCTCCTCCAGGGGCTACAATGTCAGCTCAATCAATCTTAAACACTTAACTCACTCGATATGAACAGCTACCAACAACACTGCCATTAGGTAATTTGAAATGCGAATCTCTTTACAACTCCAATCGCGGCGCAAACTAATTGATGGTGGAACGCAATTAACTGTGTTAACACATGTTCACTCTTAATGTGCTCATTATATCGGCTAATAATATAATTCAATGAAAATCTAAGAAAAACACCAAACACTAAGTGTACCCATATCCAGATACATAACTGTCTCAAACAAAGCCTGTCACAAACACTTTCTATTGAAGTGTCAGTCGAAACACACAAAGGGGTGTGTAAATATTTATTCACATGTTATTTGCCCAAGTGTGAAAATTATATAGGTACTACTTTTTTTCTTATTTTTATGTGAAAACAAATTTATACAAATTGAGCCACAATCCAATAAAGTATCCGATTGAATTAGGTTTCCAATCCAAGGTCAAATATAGGCAACGATAACGACACGTCTAGAAGGACACTCAAACAGATATACGAAGCTTCCTTTCACTGCCAAGTAACCGAGAGACTGTTGTTATCAACGCGTGAGAATTTATCGACAGCACACATCGTTATTGTGTCTGAATGAATTATATCTATCTGCGAGATGCTGTGCAGCACGCACCGACGCTACATATGCAAAGCATTTTCCACAACTACTGCTGAAAGGAAAAGTGGATTTTCATTCATGATTTTCGGCAAGTGGATCGTAGCGTGTGGATTGTGTACATGCGCTTTTCATCAACGATATTCGCTGGATTGTTTGTATATTTACGATATACGCTGTGGTACGCTGGTTGACATGGTTGAGGCAAGGTCATTGGCTGGTGTGGTAGCTGTTTGCTTGAATGTAAGTGCATTTAGGGTTAATGACACCCAGCAATGTTTTGTTGACCTATTAGCATATTTTGGGTGCTATTTGAGCGCATCAGGATCGGGATAGCAAAGTTCGATGCACTTATTCAAAAATATATATGGTGCCAAGTTATTTTTACCTGATGATATATGTGCCGATATCCAAGAGTGTCTAACGTGGTAGTGAGTTGTTTACTCATTCAAAGAAGAAAGTGAATCGGTTTTGATTTCGTAAGTCTGAATAGTGATTCGTTAGCATTTGCTCTTATTTTACAACAAGGTTCTGTTTGTAATTACTCAATAAATAAAGTAAATTCCACTAATAGATTTTATTTGAAACTAGTTGTCAATTGGGACCCCTTGTTCACTAATCACTGAAACGCAGTTTCCAATAATTGTTGGAATATAATTTATTGCATACTTTAGGTGACTTTTCTATTCTGGATTCATCTGGGCAGCAACTGTTCTGCGTCTTTAGTGAACTCTCGTGCGGGGTTTATTCCGCCCACCCATCGGACAACGGCTGGAGGTAAACGTGAGTTTTTTCCGCACTCAGTGAGCGCATTGGGGTGGTTATTTAAAATTTCATATTCCTGCATAACAAATACTGGCAGGAAGCGGATAGTGGATGCTCTAAGAGATGTTATATCGAAAATACCAAAACCTATGAAGGTGCAGGAAGTCGGATCCCCAGAAACGGTGCTAGAGACTAGGGAGTGCGAAAGTAGTATCAAAGTATTTAAAATAGAACAACTGACAAATTAAGGATATAATTTAAAATGGCGCAAAAGTTGCCACCTGATATTGTTTCACTGTATCATTTTTTGTTTTTTTTTGAGAATGAAAAACTTTGGGTCTGCTTGTATTGTGATTTGTTTTTTATCAATAGGGCAAACAAATAATATCGGCTAAGTGGTAGCCTCCAGAATTGATGACCAATCGGGCCGGATTTATTGCATTTCCATCTCTCTTGCCAGAACTTTCGGCGATAAACTGCCCCGATTTATTGCATCTCTCTTTCCGGAATGACTGTTCCGATGTTGGTAAGACCTGGCAGCATCTGGCCGTGTCCTAAACAAGCAGCTAAACGTAATAGTGTCTATCCAGTTGGTGTCGGATGGTGGGGGAATCTGCGCCGAAATTCACGCTGCGACACCACGTACGAATTCTTCCGCAAAAAAATAAAATCCAAACATTTATTCTACGTTTTTTAGGAGTAGAGCGTTTCCTGTTTTGTTACCGTGTATTTCGTATTTCCTTACTTCACAGGTGTAAGTGACATTAACCGCGATTTGTCAAAATGATAGCATCTTCCGATAGGGTGATGTCTTTTGCGCCATCTTGTACGTCTGTTACATAGTATAGGCCAGGAAAGAAGAATTTTAATTGAACATTTTTAGAATGGCATTCGGCTTACGAATTCGTTATTTATGGGTAAAAAAAATAAATAGTTGGCGCAACAGGTCCGTAGGGACCATAGGCTTAGCTTCACACAACCATTCGTCTTGTGTGAGTTCTTAGTTTTGGGACGAATGGAAGGGATCTACAATTTTATGCCGAGTCCAAACGGCCAATTGAGAAGCTCTCTCCTGACAGTTATACTCTCGGATGTTTGTGAGACGTGGCGCAGTGAAAAAAACATTAAGTTGGTTATAGGTAGTTCCCTAAAAAAATCCCTTTCAGAATTGAAGTCGTCGTTGTATAACTGACGCGAAAACAGGTTGCTTATTTGTCATTGTTTTCCATTCGCAGAAGCTCTTCTAGTTCAACAAAGGCGTAAGTATCCGGGATCTTCGGCAAGCTACGCAGTTGGATGATAGGTGAAGGTTAGTTAAATTAACTCTCCTACCGCGGCCTCTTTTTGGTCGCCATTGCCAAGAATTCGTTCGTTGCCTGCTTTCCAAAAATGTTCAGAAAGTTCGTTTGTATATAATAATGTAATGTATTAACGCAGCAAAGTGAAATCGATCCAACTATTTATTTTATTTATTTCGCCATAACGTAACATCGGGGGTCATTCATTTCGTGGTTTCAAGTTTATTTTTATTATTATTATTTATTTGTTCTTGAAAAACTTACACTGTAAGACAAAAGAGTCTTATAAAATAGTGAAGATTATGACTTTCAATTGCTGGACACCTCTCAAACTAAGCTGTCATTTGAAGTGCCATAATATTAGTTGAATGTTTGCCATTTTCGATAATGGCTAATGGATTAACAATCGAAAAATGCGTTAAAATTATTAAAACTTACTTAACTTGTCTTAAAACTTAAAGCGATGATTATAATCGTCAAAATCGACCGATTACGCGGACAATCGGGAAAATTGTGAAGAAAGTGGATGCGTTACTGATGTCGAAAGGCTTGTGCATCATCGTAATGCACGCTCAGTCGAGAATATTGCTGCTGCAAGTGCAAGTGTTGCTGATGATCCGAATTTATCGATTTCCCGGCGTTCACAGCAATTGAACGTGCGTACACCTCACAATGGTGTATTTTGCATTTCCATCCTTATAAAGTTCTAATTACGCAACAATTGAAGCCTGCTGAGTGCTGACCATTCACAAGATAGCACGGAGATAGTACGCTTCTTGGGTGTTGGAACAACAGACAATAAACACCGATTTTTCGAACAATATTTTCTTCAGTGATGAGGCGCATTTCTCACTCGGTGGGTTTCTAAACAAACAAAATTGCTGCATATGCGGCTCAGAAAACCCACAAGTGTTTGAAATGTGCCGTTGCATCCAGACAAAGTGACTGGTGTGCTCTATGGTCGAAAGGTGTCATTGGTTCGTACTTCTTCGAAGATGACAATGGGCACACGTTAACAGTCATTTCGGAGCGACATGGTCGAATGGTAACCGATTTTGTTTGGCCGGCGATCGAAGATCATGACTTGGACGATATGTGGTTCCAACAAGAGGGGGCAACAAGCCACACAACACATCCAATTATGGCTTTATTATGCGTGAGAAGTTTCTTGGTAGCGTAATTTCACATCAATTCGCCACCAAGATCATGCGATTTGACACCGTCAGATTTTTTTTCTGTGGGGCTACACAAAAACCGTGTTTACGCGAATAAGCCCCGAACTCTAGATGCATTAAAAAATAACATTACTCAAGTTATGGTTGAGATACCGCCCGAAATGTGCGAAAAAGCGGTTAAAAATTACCTCAAAAGAATCTTCCAGAAACGCGACACAATTTTCATCAAAAATGTATCGTTTTGTGTGTTTTATTTAGCTTTACTTTCGAAACCGAAAAATGAATGACAATAAATATAAGGCATTGTTCAAAATTAATTAGTTTTAATAAGATAAGTAAATTTATCTTTTTCAAAACTATTTTTATTTTACATTTCCTCTTTGAGAAAATCAACATTGTTAGCAAATACTTCGCATAGAACTGTATCAACGTCGAAGTACATCTTATATTTAACATCAGACTAGCCTTTTTTTGGTGATTGCTTGAACAGTTAAATTCTGACAGTCCATTCCCCGTACACATTTCAGTCCGAAGGGCATAACTACTTTTCTCCATGAGTTTTATTTTCGTTATTGAGCTCCACATGGAAGTCATGCAGGTAAAGTGCTTGTGGAACAATAGTATATCATGTCAATTAGATAAACAAACAGGAGGTTAACTAAAGTCATGTCAAAAAGTTTTCCAATTAACAAAGTTCAATGCATGCTGCACGCATGGTTTCTCATCACGTACCACTTCTTTTATTCACTTCATTCGTTCAACATTAATTAATCGGATGTCGATTCTATAAGGTCTCCACTTCCCTATCGCATGTATTGGATTTTCTTCACGCTACCACTGGATCTGTACTTATTTAAGTCTTCCATACACCACAAAACATTAACCGACTGATATCGTTAGAAAGACTTCGGCACGTACGAGTATGACCCTGACCGCCGAAGCTCATATCTCTTTTTTTTTTTTCGTCAATTAACACGAAATGCAGAGCACCAATAGTTATTCAAGTGAACTGAGCCTCGTTTCGTTAGGAATTTGACTCTTTTCAACACAAATAATTTATTACGATTCTGGTATGTTAAGCATTTTTAATAAGCAATAACCATACCCAACAACAGTTAATTTATTCATAAATTTTGTAATTAGTATTCTTGACCAAGCGGAAATTTTCTATATTTATTTAGAGGAGTTTCGTTCCGACATTATGCAAATCAGGGTTTCACAATCGATTAGGATTATGTTATAAATTAACTTCCTTTTAGGTGGATGGCAGGGGTCCCGTGGGTGGATAAATAAGTTATCGAAATCGACACAAGCATGTTAACATTTTTTCGAGTTGCAGGACAGTAATTGAAGTTAGCGCCTGTTACGGTTCAAATTAATAAATAATGCTCATAAGCTTCTGACACCGTTGAGGGGCAGTAGGATTTATCTGTTCGTGACTACTTCAATCAAATAGTATTTAGCATATTGCAAGCAGACATGAGTGTGTTTGTTACGGACTGCTTCTTAGCTAGGCTAAGATAGGAAATGGCTGAATGACTTTTTTCGATAAAGATTTTTCAGAATTGGTCATAGTGCTAAAAAAAAGTCGTTGAATCGTCTTCGCCACACTCCATCGATACGAACTCGACTCAATATCGCTCGAAAAAAAATTCTCTCAAAACATCCCAGGAGGTTTTCATCCGCTTTTGATAGAGTCCATGCATCTGCCCCATACAGCAGTACCTGGATGATTTGTGTCTTACATATATTCAATCTCCCTGTTTTTTTTTTTTTTGATAGGGCTTTCGCTTTACTTATAATAGTCTTTATTAGCCCAAAGAAACAGCGGTTGGAAGTCTTCGTTTGATCTCTGCGCTGATGTAAATTTAGGAAGTGTTAGCAGTGGAGCCCAGCTAGACAAAGTCTTTAAATACTTTAAAGTTATATCTGTCCATATTGACGTTTTGTCCGAGTCGTCTTCATATACAGCCAGAGCCATATTCTCGGGCACCGATTTATTACTTGCGAATGCTCCACTAACAGCTTGCTGCGATCTTCCGATAATGTCAATGTCCAATATCGTGAGCATAGGCAAGCAGTTGGACGGACATTTGAATAATTCTACGTCGACGCCAGTAAGTTTCATTCAATTGCTTGAGGAACGATTTTAAAGAAGTTAGACGTTAGCGCGTCACCTTGTTTCAAACCTTTTTTGAAATCAATGGGCTCGGTGCATGATGTTCTAGACGACTTTGACGGATTTCACCACCATCATCATGCTCCCAGAACTAGTTTAGCTGGAGTGCCGAAACATGGCTTTGTATAGCACGTTCCTATAGCCGCTAATATAAGCGACTTTTAATAAATCGATAAAAAGATGTCGATGTTTTAGGGCCTTTTAAGATCTGTCGGAGCTATAATATCTGTGGATCAGGTTAGGTTTCAGACGTTGAGGAGACTTACAGTTGGCGCAGTTCAGACCATCTCCATTTTTTTATTTTTCAATGGGTCACACGATGCTCGATTCGTCGGGCCTTCTTAATAATTATTAGATTTTCTTTCAAGTGCAAGTCAAGCCAAATAAGCTCTGTAGGCAATATCGGACGCCTAATTACAAGCCTTCAACAGAAGCTGAAGTGGTGATCATTATTCGACGACCTGTTTAGTAAATTAGCCCGTATTTTTTTTTTGATACGGTCATCAGAAGATCCAAAGGTAAATCCAGCTCGTTTGGCAAAGAGTGTTCCTTCCAGCTGTCATAATTTTACATACCTACTATAGTTACCTATATAAACCACAAAAAAATAACAGTGGCACTCCGGTAGTGCCGACAGAAGTAAAAACTTGAAAAATTGCGTGTGTATTTTTTAAATCGTCGGGAAATGTTTTATTGTGTAGGAAATACTTTTATATGAAGTATTTTTTTATTCATTAATATAAACCGCTACTACAAAAAAAATGCCAAAGCTTTTTTATGCCTTTTGGGCAGTATTTTATTAGCTAAGGCTTTAAACATTCTTAAAAAATCATTGCCAAACAAAAAAAAATATATGTAACCTCAGTCTTAAACTCTGAACTCAAACTCCATTTTCCAAACCTTTTATATGTCATTCCTTAAAATTAATTCCAGCTTCCACTTCCAGTAGGTGAAATTAAATTGGAAACAAATATGAAAGCTGTTTGTTGTATAAATAAAAATTGTTTTTATTTAATTTTTTTATATTTGTGTTTAATTTTTGATTTATTGTTCCACTTTAGATGCCAAAAGAAAATATTTTAGGCATTATATTATCGAAAAAGGCATTTTTCCGTCAAAAGTGGTTGGCAACGCGAACACTGGTGTCGGAACATTGGTGTCGCGAGCTCAATGGTTCTATCCCATCTCAAAATTGCCCTAAAGAAATTTTCACTTCAAAAACACGCAAATGTCTACCCCATCAATCCAGAGGACCGCGATAAGATTCATGAATGTACTTATATCACTTTATGCCTTTGCACGAGTGGAGTCAAAGCCGACTGACAAGTGTTGTAATATTTGTGAAGAAAAGGCAAATTCCAGTAAGATGGTGTGTGCTTTGACAGAGAAATCAGCGCTGCTCCTTTATTTAAGTCACAACTGTCAAAGTGGATCCGAAGTGAAAGTATTAAGTGGAATAAAAACAGACTTTTATTAAGTGTGTCGTGTTCTCAGCTATGTAAGTATGTGCATAGCTTTCTTTTATTCCGTAGAATTTGTTTACATTTTTGTCCACATGTGTTAATGCATGTGCCGATTGTACAATTCCCAAAGATTGGTTCGTTTCCAAAAAGTGAATTAATTTACACTATTTATATGCTATTCTACATACAGGCGTTGCTCTTAAATACTAAATTTTAGTAGTAAATTTGTAGCTAGTTAACTTGATCAGTATTTCTTCTATTGGTGTCTGACAGATGGTGACACATGAAACTTAAGGGTAAAGGTACACAATAAACGGGATTAGAAATAAAAGTTGTAAAGTGTGTTAGTAGCCTACTTCGTGTTCTTAAATACTTAAAAATTATATTTAAAAATATTAAACACACAAACAGGTTAAAGGGAGAGTGAAGACAGAGCTAGAGCTGCCGCTTAACTATGAATAGAATGTGAGGACACTAGTTTGATTGCCACGCACGAACAGGAACGGTGGCATGTCACGGCTGAGACTCTCCAGCCATGCCATGTAGAGGGGTGCAGACACAATGTTCTTCCTGGGCATGGGTAATGTCATAACAACTAAATCCGATTTAGTAGACTTTTCAAGCAGATACTCCCGCAGTCTCAAATACCGATTTGTTTTGTCCTGCACGGCCATTAAGTCGTCTTCCGTGGTGGGTGCTGGAACAAACCAGTATCGGGTAAGTGTATAATTAAGCAACCATCAAAGTAATTTATTACCTTCGTCTTCATTTAAAGGTGTCGTTGTGTTTACATTATTTTCGGAGACAACAAAATCCTTAATCAATTCATTGAAGAACTGTGTCGACGTTTCTTGCGGTTTCTTCGTAATATCGGGAATGAGTTGCAGGTCCGAATAGTCAATGCGGAACTTTGACAGTAGGCTTGCCATAGAGCGTTGTTCGAATTCCAGTTCAGCTTTTTTGTTCGCCAATGCATAGACTCTGCAAGTGGAAAGAAAGTTATCAGAACGTTTTTAAAAAAAAATTGCACCTAATCAAGTTTTAGGAGAACAAGTCTGTGGGAATTTTGGTGGGCGCTTCTTATATTTCAAGGCTCATGCAATATTTTTACTACGCCTCACAAAGTTAACAAAATCTTAGGCTTATCTATAAAATTCAAGGAATATTGTACCTACACCTACACTTTTAATCATCTTTTCCGCAGTAAAATTAACTGTTAAAGTAAACAGCTACTCTATACTTATATAGCAACTCAAGTATCTACACCCTTTCAACTTGGAGTCGAATTGATGGATAAAGCTTTTATTCGGCGGCTTTCTTATAAACATAAACTGAATGAACCTGCTGGTAATACAATATACAATTAGTATTTGGCCTGACCATTATTGGTAATGCAGTCGACAATAATCGTTAACCTATGAATGTCACTATGATTTATGTAGATAATGTATAACTTGCATATTGAGCCAGAGTGGTATGAATCGATTAGTTCTGAAATTAAATAATGATGTCTGTTTTACTTTAGGTACACCGAAAATTATTTCCAGGATATGAGGCGACAACGGGCAGCTATCGTTTATATTTCTGTCCTGACTGATAGTCTTAGGGCCGTTTGCTGATACGACTCATAGCGAATTAAGTGCCACATAAACTCTTATGTGACAGTTTATGCCCTGAAAAAGTAGCCTATAAGTATTTAAGTAGAACGTAAATCGTTATGAGTCGTATGAGCAAACGGCCCTTATTGTAAGCAACAAAGGATGAGGGCAAGGAAGTTGAAATACAATATTCAGATATTTAAAACAAATTTACAATTTAATAAAGCACCAGAAAAGCTACACATGTAGTAGGTACCGTAAATGCTTGCAAAGAGACACAAGAAAACGAGAAAGGTCTAAGTAAAGCGAGTTTTTCTTGTCTGTGTCTTTCGCTTGTTAATATGCGAAAGTGGTTTAAAATATTTGCAGAGATACAGAAGAAAACGAAAAAGGATTAAGTAAACCAATTTTACGCTTTCAAATAGTGTCTTTCGCTTATTAAAATGCAAAAGTGGTTTTAATTATTTGCAAAGAGACAGAAGAAAACGAGAAATAGTAAAGTGAAGCAAGTTTTCGCTTTCGAATAGTGTCTTTCGCTTTTTGAAATGCGAAAGTGGTTTTAAATATTTGCAACAGAAGAGAAGAAAACGAGAAAGGGTTAAGTGAAGCAAGTTGACGCTTTCGAATAGTGCCTTTCGCCTTTTGAAATGCGAAATTGGTGTTCGTTTAATTTCTTTTTATAGCATGGGGTTGAACCATTTCTTTCGAAAAAAAACTAACATTACGAAATACTGCTTATCAGTTAACACAATGTCTAAAGAAAACTTTTACAAAATGAACTTACCTTAGTTTACACGATTGCCATGTTCTTCTTGTACTTATGATGTACGGCAAAAGCAGCGTCAGACCACCGTCATCGTACAACCACCACACATCAATTACAGCATGGCTACGTTTTCTAGTAAATTGTGTCAAATCGTTAATCACCTCTTTAGGCAGCTCAGCTCCACCCGGTCCTTTGTACAGCGAAGCTGGATCGTCCCGTGTTTTCTTTGACTTTCGTAGAGAATTCGTCTACAAAATAGAGAAATGTTAGCACTATGGAGTTGCCTGTGTCTTTTCGGAATAGCTTACTAGTAACTGTGGTGCCTTGGGGTCAGATGGGTCAGGAAGACCCGATACATCTTGTGGCTTTGTGTGAGTATTTACAGTAAACGACAGGTCACTGGTACTGGAAGCTAAAATAAGACAGTATATTTAGAATGTAGACTGTGAATATGGTAGGGTACAGCTATTTCTAGGGTTATTGAATCGCAATGATTGACTAATCTACGTCTTGCTTACAATTTGCAAGTATATGCGAATAAAGCCATGACCAACACAATCTAAGTGAATGACTTTAAGACGGACGTAAGGATATAATGGTTCTTAATAACCAAGTATACATGCATCTAATTCCATTGGTGTGATAAATAAAAACAGCACACTCACGGACAGCTGCCCCTGTTGTCCCCTGCCGTGAGCATTTTCATTTTCAGCCCAAACGGCTGATTTGATTAGCTCTTTTATAACAGTTATACTCTTTTGTGTCGCAATGGAAATACCTTAAGATGTAATTTGTATTTTTCAAGGAATCGACCTGGACACCCCCCGAGTCCACTGCATCGAATATCAGCTGATGGGAAAAAAAACATTACTGTCCTAGACATAGTGATTCTTTCATAATACCTCACATGAGGCCCTGAGAGAAAGGGGCTGAAAGGGGGTACAGCATCAACGGGGATATGCATGAGCTGCTTATCAGCACAGACTTAGGTATCGTCTGGAACCATTAAGGTAGATTCAACTAACTGCTGCTGTCCGGCGTTGCCACTTAGCTGCAATTGCAGTAGATCTAATGCAAAATAATAACATTTTTTTCGGAATCTAAGTCTACTGCTAAACAGTTTAATCTACTGAATTTGTGTAGTACCCTCGCATGCACATATTGATCGAGAAAAACTATCCCTTTTATCAGAAAACATAACAACAAATTTAATGAATTAATGAATTTTTGCTGTTTTATTTAAATACTCCGTCTTATTAATTTTGTATTGTTCATGTTATTTTTTGTTACTTAACTTGTTATTTATCTGTAAAAAAAATGACTGAAATACAATCTACTGCATTTTTAGAGAATCCACTGTGAAAAAAAGTCCTAAACGTGAAACGGGAACTTACGTAGTTGTAGAAGGACTGATTGCCGGGGATGTCACCCGCAGTGACATCATATAAAAAGCGGTTTAAAGTCAAAATAATATATTCCGAGCACTTATTTTGGTTTTGTACTACAAGTCTATCAAAGAAACAAACAGTGGTCGGGAGTGCCGACAAAAGTGAAATCTTGAACGGTTACGTGTGTATTTTTTGAATCGTCAGGAAATATTTTACTGTGTAGTATTAAATTAAGTGTTTTTTTATTCATTATTAAAAAACACAAGGTGGGCCAAAAGAAGTCATCCTATGTTGTTTGGCTCTTTAGATCTTGCGGGACATTGCAAATCGCCAAAACGAGAAATGAGGCGACCCGGGAACGCCGCCTTCAGAATATCGGTTGTTGCTCGCGCAGTGTGTGCGGTAGCTCCGTCCTGTTGGAACCACATGTCCTCCAGTCCCAATTCGTCCAATTGCGTGAGAAAAAACTCGGTTTACATGGCCCTATACATGGCAAAAATGCAAACTATAATGTAATTTTGATTTAACGTGGATTAAACTTTAATAAAGAATATTCCTTTTCACGTTAAAACATATTTGATTTAAAAACGCAATGCAATTTTAAATTAAGTCAACGTAGATTCAAAGTGAAATGTATTCACTTTTACATTTAAGCATGATTCCACGTCAAATCAAGGTGCGTACGTGGTTAGATAAAGTTAAAAATATATGCACTTCGAGTACGGAAACCCTTTGAATGAATATTATGCCACTTTGATTTAAAAATTTCGTAGTCGATGCTAAATCATTCCGAAAAATATTTAAATCAAAGTGGTTTTCTTTGATTTTACGTTGTTTTTTCTCTGGGTGTAGCGCGCACCGTCCACTGTTGTCGTTTGACCAGTGGCGTTCTCGAAAAACAAAGGCCTCCTCAACAGCGGCGATATTCTCGGCACAACAGGCGCTCCGGGGCCGGCCACTCTTAGCAACGTCTCGTGGGGTCCCATACTCTTCAAGGTTGGTGGCCAAACGGCGCAGTATTTGCGCAGTCGGTGTCGGGCGGCCGTGGAATCGGCGGGACGGAATTCGCACTGCGCCAACAGTTCTTTAACACAGGAAAGTACTGAGGGAGGCTCTTTATAAACCTCCCTCCACCTTCCATCATCAATTTTTCACTTCTATATCTTGTCGTAGTTGTAATTGAGAAGCACCAGGTACCCTTTACCACCGCAGTTCATTCCCTCTTGTGCTCCGTCTGCAGAGAGCAAAGGTATCATTTTCTGTCGCCACACCTCAAGCTTGTGAAGTGCATTTTCTAAAAAAATTCTATCTAGTACTTTGATCACACAACCCTTTTCGAACGTATTGTAAGATCTTAAGATGTTCTGTGAAGTTGCCTACTTTGAGTTTTTGTGCATAATATTGGGTAGCCTAAAGGAACTGACAGATAAGGAGGCATTGTTGCCACCAAAGGTTTGAAGTTTGGTTCGACCACTAAGATGCGTTCGGCTTGAAAAGCTGCGACTACAGTTCTAAGTTTGTTTCTAAACTATATTTCTACTACAAAAATGGAAATGCTTATGTTTTACACCTCCATCGAATCGAACAACTTTCAATGGTACAGACAACAGCATCAAATATCAAGGGCCACTCATGACCTTCTAATCCGACAAATTTTTACTTACTTCAGCAGGAAACGTAAATAGTAAGTATTTGAAAAGTTTTCTGTAAAAGGGCGGTAAAAGAATTATACTCCACACACGATGCTGTCAAATTAGAAATCAAACGCAATGTATTGGAGATCACAAACAGAAGCATCAACTGACCCCACCTATATATATATATTTCAAATAATAATCTTCGCTTGTGTATACCTCTACCTACTGATACGTGTACGGCAAAAGTAAATAGATTTCTTCAAGCACAAAAGATCGACTTACGTTCCAGACCATCAAGCAATCCTCTTTCTGTTTCCACCCTATTTTTCTTTGCTGACAAACTTAGGGAAGTTTTTATTTGCCAAGCCCTATAGTCATCAACCACATCACAAAATAATGGCAACAATTGCGCTAGGACCAAACATGGCGAAAGTAATTTCTGCTGGAAATTTTGCCACTGATTGCGACAAAATTCGAAAGGGGAAAAGATGACATTTGCTCTGAGGTACTTAGAAAAGGGTTGACGGTTTCCACGTGTCTTTTTGCCTCGGGCAAAATCAATGGCACAGATGGTCGGTTAAAAAGCAATAGTGATAAGTGTGCATAGGTACACAGGATACCACAGACTGTATTAACCTACCTTTGCGTAGAGGATTTTCAAAATAAGGCGCATAAAAGCTAATCACATTATTATGTAAATTATGGGGCGATTAAAACTTCACCATTGAGAGATAGACGACATCTGTCTGACTTCGTTGTGTGTGCCCATGACAAGGGCAAACAATTTCGTCGTTTGAAAAACACACACTTGGAATTTGTTGACTCGTGGGCGTTAGTTGTGCAGAGATATGTGGACTATATGAAAACAATGAAAACAAAGGGGGCATTCCTTTTGTTTCCCCAAAAGTTGCAAGTTTTTGCTTCCACAAGATTAAGGCTGTTCAAAGAAACGGAAATACATTCTCTGTGCTAAGTGTCCTTCGGCGAGAGATACAGCAATGACTTGCGTAGACGGTGAGACAGACCTTTAAGGAGTTATTTAAAATACAATACGAGTGTTAATTCGAGTTGGAATAGTCGTTGCAATTTATTGACTTTCGCCAGTTTTCTATGGTTGTATAAGCAGTGGAAGTTGTAAAATGGATGTTGGTACCTTGTAAACTAATTTACGAACGTTTTAAGACCTCTCGATAGTTTTTTGTAGGCACTGGAAATGCTACATCCATTTGACATTGGAGTGGAACAGACCCGATCACGAGGTCTATATAGGTTAGGTCGAGGCCCGGACTGCACGTTTCACCTAAAGCTATGAAAGTATAATACATTAAACATCATCGTTGCGACTATCTTCTCAACTTTCTGATGAGATGATTTTGGTGCTTATAAGAGGCTGCTCTATAATCTTGCAGGCCGCCTACGATTATGAGTTTCTCCGTGTTGCCCTCGAGGTTTGTATTTAGAGCTTCTTAGCTTTGGAGCGTTCCGAAACAATTCTGGCGCGGATTAGAGGGCTGAGCAAGGCCCTAACCCCAGTCTCAGTGGCGCTACAGTGTAGGCAAATACACATACCCCGCCACCCATTAGAATAGCATAAATCTCCGCTTAAAAAGCAGAGGCTACATCCAGTCCGGAATGGAAGAAAAGGTGACCTTAAAATTGCACATCAGCCAAAGCCCCGTTGTCATTACCTCACATGGCATATCGCCTATCTATCCACGGAACCAGGGTCGTCGGGTTAGTTTTGCGCTAGGTCATCTATACTCCAGTGTGGACGACAGCAAAACCCATCCCGTACTAGACAATAGTTTACTTTGATAGTACACCCCAATCATCAAGGGGAAAGTAAATTAAGCGGAGCATCTAGAGCAGGGCCCGGCGTACTCGGAACCGCTGCCGAGACAGACCGTTCTTTGGAGTTAAGTGCAGAAGACTTTTATCGTTATTGGTACGGAAGTGATGTTCACATAAGGTACCAACAGGCTCTCGTCTTTAGAAGAGAAAGGTACATTAATAGGGTATTCAAAAAAATGATTTTCATTTGTATAAGGTATAAAAAGCAAGCTCAAGATAAATTATTTCAACATATTTATTCGTTAAATAAGCGACTGCCACTTGTGATCACTGTAAAATAAGTATGTGGTCATGCACGTTTTATGGTAAAGAGGTCTCTATCAGAGACAATACTGAGACCACCAACTCCGACCGATTTCCCGTTACTTAGCCTACAAGCTATATTTTTATGGGGTGGCAAATGCTAAGTGCGCTTGTATTGTTACATAGAAATTCGTATTGACAAATGTCACGTAACTTCAAAAAATTCCGGCTCACCAACACACTCGCACCTTGCATATGCCACTTCCGCTGTGGGCAAAGTTGCTGACAGTCTTCATAGAATTTTATCCGTTAAATTTGAAATTATTCGTTACGCTCGGATAATATTTTTTTTAAGGAATAAGTGTAGATTTACTTAAAATATATATAAAAAATGAACAATGCAGATTGTTTGAAGTAAAATAGAAATATATTGAGCAAATTTTCGTCAGTTTTCTAAGAAAAATTTACGCATGAAATCGAAGTTAATGATATTCAAAAGCGCTAAATACGCAACCACGTTTGTCATAATAAATTTTTAGTATATAGAACATCTCATTTAGCTAGTTTTATTAACCAAAGAAATCAAATTATTCGCCTTTTAACAACATATAATTACTAACCAATGGCATTCAGTAATGTAAAAATGTGGTATTCCCGAATTCTAGCAAATTTCCCCACGTTTGTCGACGTTGGCAGCATTTATTTTTGTATTTTTTGTATGTTTTTGCATGTCACACGGATTCTTAATTGACACAACACCGATAGGAAAACAAAATGGCGAATTTGAAAATAAATCGAGGAGGCCAGCGGCAAGAGGATTGTGAGTTGGGGGTCTCAGTATGATTTGTCTCTGGTCTTTATTGTTTGAGCGATCTTTAACTACTGACACATAATATCATACCTACATAAAGTTCATCTGGCCTCGAAGAGAGTACAAATTAAGCGGCCTCTTAAGAGAGTACAATTTAATAGCTGAATTACGTTTACAGATCACACTTGTAAAGATATTCGATATTTATTTCTTCCATTCCAAGTCTCTCAAATTTCCAGGACTTTCACCCAAATTGTCCTTGACACAGCATGTGCTTATTGTAGTTCCTTATCACTTTCAGTCTTTTTGTCTGAGGCAAGTAAATAATGTACTTCGAAAACCGACAGAGGACAAAAGAATAAAATTAAAATTGAATTTAAATTTATTTGGAAGGTACATCTGTGTTCATATCCCTACTGTGCTTTCAATTCATATTCAAACAAACCCGCAGTGCAAACGAAATACGCTCCTAATTCGCCTTCAATTCTTGTCCATAAAGTTCGCATATATCACATCCTTCGAGTTGCTGCTCTGCAACAGCAATAAGTAATCGAGCATGTAGTTGCGTGTGCCAATGGTCTAAGGGCTTATGTCGAACGAACGCACGCACAAGCAAGAAGAAAACAAGTACAAAACGAGGAGCAACCAACAAAATAAAACAAGAAGGGATCAAAGCGGTTTCATGTCAGCACATATACACGCACATATAATCTTCAGATGGAGCATATCAAGTTAATTTGATGCGACAGTGGGCGGCGTGGGAAACGATACGAACGAGGTGGTTTATCCTTTTGTTTCCGTCAACCTGTCAATTTTTCTCGCAAGCCTTCAATATAAATAAAATGGGGAAACATTTTAATAAGTACCCTGGGAATGGGGTACATACTGACACACGATACCCGTGCATAAGTATATATGAGCAGAGGCATCCAAAGTGATTGAATGTTGAACAATTTTTTTCGAAATTATTCTCACACCATTCGCTTAGTTATCTTTTAAGGATATAATTTGCACAGCTCCGGAGACGAACACTGGTGTTCGTGTAAGATTGTTAAGCCATCGCGTGTATAAAATTTGAATTACGTCACCGCAAATGGTCCCCGAGGGGTAGGTTAGGCACAACGAATTTCTAACAAAAGCTTTACAGTTTTGTGCTGTAGGCAGTATGAATACAAGGGATGTCTACGATCGCATGTGGTACGAATAAAGTCTATTTAGTAAATGCCACCGGTTCGTAAACTCAAATCTACATCGGCACTGTTGTTGGGGATACATTACGAGCACAGGCGTCAGGAAGAGTACCTTTTATTTGATTTCTACATAAACGGTGGACTGTGGTGCGCCAACAAAGCTGAGAAGGTTCCCCTTCTGTTCACAAATCCGAGACGATTCGCTTTTTAGAGATAGAAACCATTTGTGTTAGTACATTTAAAGTGGTAATGAATACCGGGTACCTGACTTGGATATGAATTTTGATCGTCCATCGACTTCAATGCTTCACTTTTCTTCATTAAACGAACAATGGATATTTCGCCAACTTTTCTCGTGGTTACGCAGGAATTTTTGAACGATTTTAAAATCTCACTCGAGTGATTGTCGTGGATCTAGGCGAGTTAGCTTTTTGTTTGCAAATAAGATAAGATAAGGACGAATACTGCTTGTGTTTCCACAGAGATTTTCAGATCTAATAAAATGACGAGTAGAATTTTTGAATTAAAGTGGCACCCAGAGTTTATGCAAATCACATTTGATGAGGATTTTTCTTAAAAATAGCACTCCAACAAAATCTAATTTCAACCGTATAGTATAACTTGAAAAAATTTGCACTCAAAGTTGTCTATTTAGTGGAATTGGAAGGATGAGCGGCTTTTTAAGGGGCCGTAGAAAATGTTACATAATGTAAAAAAATCTTTAATGGATATTCGAGTACATTTTAAAGTTTATAGCCCAAAAATTCGATGCACCGTAAATATGACTTGGACCTCTAGTTCTAGAAGGTAGTTCATATTTTGTTGGTTTGATGAAACAAATTAAATTTGACCATGTTTGATTTTGGTCTACAGCTCAACTTTCTTAAGCTTTCTAGGGGTAATCTTTTTGTCTAATATTTTTTTCATGCCAACCAATAACAGGCATGATATACTCTACAGTTTTATTAATTGCTTGGAAAAGCTGGGGTCAGATCTTGCAAGGCGAACAATTCGACAAGTTTTCGTGCTCACGAAAGATTTGCTCTAAGATGCACAAGTAAATCGTTCGTGCGCACGAAAACGTTTTAACGTTTCTCCATATAGAATCCCAACCCTCTAAAAAAAATTAATAATAATTGGCTCAACAGGTCCGTATGGAGCCTAGGCCTAGCTTCTAACAACCATTCGTCTTGTGTGAGTTTTTATTTTTGGGACGAATGGAATTGAGGGCCAATTGAGAAGCTCTTTCATGACAGTTATACTCTCGGATGTTTGTGAGACGTTCGCGAGAGGTGGCGCAGTGAAAAAAATCTTAAGTTAGAATTTGGGTTTTCTCGGGATTCGAACCTGGGACCCCTCGCTTATTAGTCCAACACACTAACCACTAAGCCACTGCGCCGACATTCCAACCCTCTGCCAACAAAACTATTGGCGCATTGATATGTATGTATAAAGTTTATTTTCACTAGTAATAAAGTTACAAATTAATTCGAACTATTCTTCGTTCATTACACAATAAATATTATTGACTAGGGAAAATGAGAGACATTTTATATTTCTTAATCAGAAATAGTATTAAATGCCACTTCAAGAGTTAAATAACAATAATGTAAATAGATGGGTGGGGTGACCCTTTCCGATAAAGCAGATTTTACAATTTCACAAATTATATAAGAAGTTCATTAAACGTACGAAAATATATTATGTCATTGAAGAAAAATGAAACATAGGTTTGGTTTTTTCCGCATATTTTTCTTACAATAAATTTCTGTAAAACAAGAAGTGGTTGGACTCTGTTAAAACATGATCCCCCCCAACAAGTAATGCCATATTGTAGTTTTGATTGGAAAATTCCAAAGTAAATTATCTTAAGAAGGTTTCTTGAGCAGACATTCACAGTTCGGTTCTAGATACCATTAGGAACGAACTGTGAATGTGCAAGCGAAACAGCCGGGACTTAAACAGGATGAAGACTCTGGGATATCCAAAAAGCTGAAATTGCAGCACCTTAACCTTTTAATTTTTTACTGCAGCGAATGTTGCAACGTTGCAACGAACGTAATATAGATTTGGCCCCTTTAGATCAATAAACCGTTTACCAAATTCATCACATTGCGATCGTCCCCATCAGACATGTCCTTAATATTGAAATCGTATTGTTCAACGAAATGTACCTCTTGTATAGTAAAGTATTTGGATACCTACGCGTAAACTAAACACCAAAATGATTGTAAGGACGATTTTAAAGCTTTTATCGAACTGCCATTACCAATTATATTTTGGGCTGATCGCAAACAATAAGGGTATAACGGCCTTGGGCAATGTACTATCAGACACGTTCAACATCTAAGGTTTTCCTAATCGACCAACCCGACCCATTGGTTGGTCTGCCCTATAAAATACAATTTATATAGCAGACCAAAATCAGAGCAACCAACAGAGATTGGCGAAAACAACTGAGAGTATTACTGCTTGAAACAATTTTTCTATAAGAGAGTAAAACAACCTTCAAAAAGACACAAGACCCAAGCTAAAACCTACATACGCAAATGGAAGTATAGATTCACAGCCGGTATTGGAAATTTTTAAACGAGAATCTTTTCCAACATCTAGGATTTCAGCCAACAATCCGCACGGACAGAATGGCTCGTTAAACCAAAAAATTGACAGTACCAACACCTAGTTGTTATTGTGTCCTTGCTTTATTTTTAAACACTGCTGTCGTGAGCCTGCCCCGCCTGCTCCTTTTGTTCTTACTGGGGACAGATTCCGTATACCAATAATCATCAGGACGATATCGTTTTTGAAACTCTGATGACCATAAGAAGTTATATTCTGCTCGAATTTGTTGAATTGGTTCATCGTCAGCTTTCATTACATTTGTGGAAAATTAATTGGATTAAGATTTCAAAGTCGTAATTTTGGCACTTAGTTGCTGCTTTTGGAGGTCTATCGTTTCGACGATAATCGTCTGAAAAATTACGGAATGAGAGCCCTGAGAGCTGAACTCCAAGCAGGACGATTTGACAGTTGGGAAGATTTTTGTCAAAGTGTGCCCTAACCTTGTTTAAGTGCTTCTAAATAAAGTGTATGCATCTATATAAAGAACATAAGTGAATATTTGGAAAGACCCATTATTCGACATAGCGTTACCCCAGACTTGGACAAATATCACATCACAGCACCAAGATCTTTTCACCTTAACTCATTCGATATACTTAAGCTAAGGCTTTGCTAATACCTAACCCGTCTGTGGAGACAATCCTGTAACTTTGAAGAACTGCAAAACTAAACTCCATTAAGCAATAGCAAAACAGACAGAAATATTCTCAGCATTAAATCAGTAACTGCTTACAGTGTTTTGACATTTGCAAATGTCATCCCGGAAAGGTCAAAATGTACATACAAAAAAAAAAAAACGGAAAAGAATATTGCATTTGTATTTTTTATTTGTTTGTTGAAAAATGTCCTCAAAATTATTTTAATGACACATTTTTTTATGTTCGAATACAAACAAGATTTTTTTTTTGTAATATTGCTTCGAAAATATTGGCGCAAATTTATAGTCCAATTATGTTTAAAAGTTTAACTTGTAGACATTTTTTAGCCTACAACTAACTACTTTTTACTACACAAATGTATATAATGGGAAAATATTGCTTAAACACGCCTAAAATAAAGCAGTTCATATATTGCTTAAATTTTTTGCTGAATTTTTGAAATTCTGTATTTTATTGTGCAAAGCGACTGAAAATTATTTATATAACATTAGTAGGGTTCGGTTGACTTTAATTTTATTACGAGATGATAAATATTAGCTTACTTAAGTTAAATTTTCTCGTTTGGCTCAATTTCCAGTTCAAACTTTCCAAGTTAATGAATTTAATTCTGGTTCTGGTAACAACAGCTTAGCCCAAACAAAATTGTCAGTTGGAGCAAATTTTCTATCCTATTTATATCTAATAGTAAAATGTGCTTCATACTTTTAAGTTAAGTTAATGGAAACTTTAAGTCTTTGTTAATTGTTTTCGGTTATAAAATAAGGGAACCAAAATATTATTTGCCAGAGCATTAGGGGAAGGTGGTGTACCTTGGTCCAGATGTCACTTTTCAGCAAAATACTAAGCATGCAAAAAAATGTTCTTCTACGAAATGTTTCCTTTTCCTTACTTTCTTTTATATTTTTTTTTTTTCAATGTCAAGCTGTATGTTGAGAAAACCCGATTTTGACTGCAATAAGTATGTATTTGTTTTTTTCATGATTTTGTGAAAAAGTCGACTACATTCTTTTTCTGTGCTAACGCCTATCATCCTAACACCTATGTCCGGTCCAACTACGTCAGTTTCAAAAAAAAATCTCTCTCCAAAAGATATTTGACCGCTTTCAAAGGGTCCACCGCGAAAGCCATTTAGAAGAGGCGACGACGAGAAAAAACAAGAATTCTCCTGAAATATTAATTAAACACCAACTGAATTCATAGATTTAAAAACAATTTTAATTGAAATAAAAACAACAATTATTTCAAATCCGTTTTTTTGTTATATTTATAAATAAAAATATTTTTTTTACGTTTTTAAAAACGAATTTAACGTTTCAAAATTGTGGACCAAGGTACAATCACATCTTGTACCTTGGACCGTTTGACATAAAAGTTAAATTTTTTTCGGAATAAAAGCAGAATATTGGTGTAGTTCTGTTTGACTAAGATTGAATTGACAATCATGTATTCATGCATGTATTTAAATGCAAAAATCTTAGAAACTGCTCAGTATATTCTGGTGCATTTTTCACAGGCCTATAGAGCATACCTAACCCTATAATATCTACTTTGTCTCAACTCTATACCTCTATAAATTCCGGACAACAGTAAATTATTTTTTTCATTTCATTTTTCTTTTTTCTTTGTCACGCCTTCCGTTCGAAAATACTGAGAGCATTTAAGTGTAGTAAATACCAACTTATACAGGACATCTGCAGGTACAACTTACAATATCCAATAACTAGATAACTTAAAAGGTTTTTAAATAAATAGGCAAAATTTGAAACATTTCTAAGAATTTCACCTGCATGAGTAGATATGCACTTCATTCGCAAATCAAACATACTAACCGCGCAATATTTTGACATCTCTTTTAACCTTATTTTATTCCAGTGACGGAGAGGGAGACAGACAGAGGCAGTATGCTGTTTGGTGTGTTAAGAACAAATAAAGCCATAAAAGAAATGTCAAATATGTAGGAAAGGAGCGTCAAATAGGTATAGGTATCAGTGATACCAGATCGTGGTATTATTACATATTGGAAAATTGCTGATGATATACGACGTACCTGTTTATAAATGCTATTTGCAATCAAGATGAGGCAGTAAATTACCCGGTCGAGTTTTTAAATAGAATTACAGTCCATGGCCTGGAATTAAAAGTTGGAGTTCCCATTATGCTGCTTCGCAATTTGAATCCACTAAGCTTTGTAATGGACCAAGGTTGAGAGTGATTTCGTTGCAGAAAAACGTTATTGAGGCGTTAATTTTAACTGGGTCTGGTAAAAGAGATACGGTGTTTATGCCAAGAATACAAATAATTCCCAGCAATTATCCATTTCAGTTTAAACGGATCCAATTTTCTATTAATGTTTGTTCTGCCATGACAATCAATAAGTTAGAGGGTCAAACTTTAAGAAAAGCGGGAGTTGAATTAATCAAGAATTGCTTCAGCCACGGGCAGTTATATCTTATAAGTAGCGTGCTTCAGGGTAAGTAATGCAGCAAATATAACTATCTTAGTCGGTAGAAACCGCTAATATAGTATACAAAGAGCGTTACATTAAGAAAAAAAAGTGAGCTAAATATTATAAAATTATTTTCATTGTCCAAAGAATATTAAATTATTGCCGAGTAGCCCAACGAGCATGTGCAATGCCATGAAGATAAAGGCAGAGTGGGCCCAGTCTACGGGAGGTTTTTTAGTACGGGTTCAAGTCCCTCACTTTTGCAGAAGGCTCTTTCTGAAATTGTTTACCATCAATTGTTCTGAAACCACATATTGCACGTGCGAAGCCGGGCGGGTACAGCTAGTTATGTAATAAAAAAACAGAAATTTTAAAATGTAAACTAAACTAAAATTATTGGCAAAAACTGAAATCCGGATCAAGAAACAACACCTTCCCCTACATACAAAGGACAGAAGACAAAACTGTGAAATATTATGATGGTGCCCTCTAGGAACTGCATACCGATGTGCAGTACGGAGAACACTCCCGTTGAGTCTTCGTAAACAAAATCCAAGTGATATAAAGAGAGTAGAGAAGAGTATTACAAAAATTGTTTACATTGTTGTTCGTAATACCTGGTAACGTTCGTATAACTCTTCCGAGTAATACTGTTTTGCTTTACTTAGTAGAAGCTGCATCATGGATCGGACGGAAATTTGAAGTGCTTGGAATTAACTTCTATTCAAAGAATCATATGTTACAACTAAGCGAACCCGAAGGCATATTTAGTTATGTTCTCAGAAGGAATGTTTCAATTGACTGTAGATAATGGTGTGTTGATTTTCGCGAGAATTCTGCACTTTGAAGTGCACTTATCTTAAAGTAACTAAGGGAACAAAGGACTTGTAGCAATTGTAAAGTGCATTTGTATTATCTGTTGACTTATATCCATACTTCTTTTTTAGAGTGCAGTTTCCTTCCTGCTGCTATCATGGAAAAAGGGCCCTAAGGGTGTGGTAGATAAATCCGCTAAAGAGGGGAGCATACTTATCATGATTTCAAAGAACAGTGAAATACTTCGTGTTTCATTATAAATGCAACACTTTTTGAAATGAGGAATGAGGACCACCTGCGCAGATTTATTGAAGCCATTTACAAGTACACTTCAATTAAAAACTCAAGTCTAACAATATAACATTGAAGCTTATGTTGAAAGCTGAGGGTGTATAATTAAAGAGATTGGGGACAGATTCGATGGACATTACTTTGAAGTACATCAATTTTATGGAGCATTCTGTATTTAAGTAATTTTTCATAGATAATGTAAATAGTTGGTACTTACTCGTATTCCACGAACGAAATATAGCCAACCAGACCACTGAACATGTCCTGTATAATGTCTAGCAAATATATTCTGCGGAAGGATTTTAGAATTGACTTTTGGCATTGTTTTGGATTAACTTGCGATTTGATTGAAACAAAGACTATATGGAAGGAAACCTTTGAGATCTGCATTTGAATTTTCTGCTTACTCATCGTTGTCTGTATAGTGTATACCGAGACAAATCATATTGAGACCCCCAACTCGCAATCCTCTAGCCGCTGGCCCCCTCAACTTTTTTTCATATTCGCTGTCATTATTGATTTTTTTGTTCTTGTGTCAACAATTTATATTTTTAAAAGTTTAACATTTATTGTTCTTGAACCAAGATATGTCTCTCTTTAAACTTTAAATATTTTCGTATTTGGCCACGCGATTTCAATTGTTGAGCTTTTTTAACAACTCGTTCTGCAGAAAACTATTTACATTATTAAAACTTTGACATTTTTTATCTTTAAGTCAAGAGTAAAAGTTCTTGCAACACGACTTACACTTGCATTCTCAAACTAAGGACTTTAAGTACTTAGGTTAATTTTAAAGTATGAAAATTGATGGGCCAAAGTATAAAATGCTCGATATAAATATTTTTTTGAGGGGCGCTATTGCAACTCCTCTCAACTTTACCAATTAGCAATGCGAAGAAATTGTCCTGCTGTAATTTCTCGTGATCTTGTATGGCGTTAAACCAACAAAATTTGATGACGTTGTGTTGCGACATCCAGCTCAGTTTAAGGTGGTAGTCGAAGAAATTCTGTATAACGTTGACATCCTGCTGTATTCGGTGGACTAGTTTATGGTATTCGTAGTGGTAAAAACGAAATCAAATGAAACTAGATCCGATGAGGCGACAGATCGAAGTGGCACTCCTAATATGGCTTTTTTTGGCATCAGTGATTGAAAATTTGAATAAAACGCAAAAGCAAGAGCAAACGGGAGGCCACGTACATAAAAGGAAACCTTGTATGGCTCATTTTGGAAGAAAGTAATCCATACTAAGATGAAAGGAAAAAGTTACATGTTGAACCTTTTTATAGCTCGTTAGGCAGGAATTAACCAAATCAGTTAAAACGCAAACTCTTTGGAAAAAAAAAGTGGTCTGGTGACTTAAAACTTTTTGCAAGGGGTAGTCTATGTTTCTTGTACCGATTCTTTCAACGTAATCAGAATTGCTTTCCAGGTCGCACTGATATCCATGGACGGTTAAACATCTCGCACTTCAAAGGCTGACCACGTTCCCTAATTGTAGGCAAAATACGGGAAATAAACCCTTAGAGAAATCATATTGAATTGCATAACCGGACCAATAATATTGATTGAATTGATTCGCTAATATCCAGGGAACGAATTTGGCATTTCAACTTATAGCACAAGCTACAGAGAAAGTGTTCCTTAAACTCAGGTGGGTATGCAGGCTTCTGTAGTCTTTACTAAGAAGACGACTTATTGACGTTTAACATGCAAATAGCTGTCAATGGGCCTACTCTTTCGGGTGTGAAGAAAAACAGTTTCTTTAAGAAATCCAAAAAAAAAAAAAAAGCTATCAGTAGTTTGTAGTAGTTGTCACAAAGCGGCAGGTGGATGTAGCAGAAACTTTCAGGAGAAATATAAATATACATATACTGCTGAAAATATTGGACAAATAAAAAAATAAATAGATGCGCATAGCTGTTCACGACTATTCGTTTTGTGTGAGTTTTTATTTTTGGGAACTTAATGCCGAGTTCGAAAGGCTGAATTGAGAAGCCCGTTCATTACACTAATACTCTCGGATGTTTTTCTCAGGCGTTCGCAAAGTGGTGGAAAGCCGTATGAGGGAATTTGCGTCTTTTCCGTGGATCGATCCTTAAGACCCTCAACCTGTAGACCAGCACACAAATCACTTAGTCACTGCGCACAAGCAAATATATATACATACATATATTCATATATGCAGACCAGAAATGTTGTTTCAAAATTCTAACCCCAACAATTTACAAAATTCCATCAAACAAAATTTGAAAAAAAACTGTCTTCACAACAAGCTACTGTTCCCAGTACTAATCGTTGGATGAATTTTCATTCTAAAATCTAGACCGATGAAATATTTACAATGTTGGTGTGCATTTAGATTACCTTCCTGTTCCAAAGTTATCCGTATTAATGGAACGTTAAATACTATTTCAATAAAAAATATTGTGCAGTTTCGTTATATATGGAAAAATAAATTCAAATTTAAATTTTGTTCATGCTACTTACATTTCAATAATTGCAGGCCATTCTCATTGTTGTTTTTCATTCGCACGTCATTGCCTTCTATTTTTTTTTTATATTTTTGTACAGATTTTATTTTGTGGTCATAAAGTTTAACATGCAAATAGATAAATAAATAAAGTATTTAAAAAAAAAGCTTATAGAGAGAAAAGTCATTTAGAAATATTCAACAGTACATCTTTGCAATTATATATATTATAGAAATTATTAATCGTAATGAAATGCGTTCATGCTTCAGTGCAAGTTGTTAGGTAAAGTGAAAACTGCGTCTCAACTATTTTCCAAAATGGTATTTAAATATCAGGTGAAAAACAAATAATAACATACGTTGACGGACTTTATTTATTGGTACATGAGGAAGCGTGTTATTCAAATTGTGATCATGATAAGCACATGCTTTTAACTAGCAGTTTCTATACTTTCACCTACGAGTTGGTATGATAGCCATGCTCGACTGAAGAGTTGGTAACTTAGCACTTCTTAGCGGTCGTTGCCGGCATCATATAAGTATGTGTTGGAGGTTTCCCCGCGGGGATGTCTTGTTTTAAGGGGCATCGGATGAATTCAAACAATTCACGCCGAAATATTTGATGTTGTCCATATAAAAGGTGCTGGAACATAATATCCACTCAAGGCTCCACAGAAACAAAGGACCACCTACGTCAGATTTTATTACATTCAAATCTACGAGCAATGTTCGAAATATGACGCCACAACAATATGCACGCGGCGGTTTTTTATATTTGCTGGGGAAATTGGTAAGCACGGCCACTACATCTGGTAACAGTCTTAGGATAGTCTCTGCGGACGGAATCTTATTATAGCGATGACTATGATCGCACTTATCAATTTTCACAAGGGTACATGTCTGTTTCTGGGTGTGAGAAAACCGTCAGCCAAATTGAACATATAACAAGGCACTCATACAGTCTTCTGGATTTCCTTACCGGATCACTGCCTATAGCGATGGGAATAAAGTGGGCATCGAATACCTACACCTTAACAAAGATATACTGTTGGAAGTATGAAAAAATCCTTGCCGATCGCAAACTCCGAGGTCTTAAGATTGTCATACCCAGCAACATCTAGCGCTGAAGACCTGTGGCTGGGTTTCACATGACAAACGTTACGAAGGCTTTGATTTGTCGCCCAATGAATAGCAAAAGTTGCAAAACAAAAGGCGGACTACAAAAAAGAATGATTATCGGCTCCTCATGTAAAAAAATGAGCCAAAAGAGGGAAGTTTTATTTAAAATTTTAAGAGAACATGCCAGGGCAACAAAGCCCATTGGGCAAACCTGTATGGATGACAAAGTCGGTGTTGAGGATTTGGAGAAGCTATAACACGTAATAAAAACGAAGACCGACATCTCGTTGGTAGGCAGAACGGACCATTCGACTAAGACGCTGATAGAAAAAATCTAGTGCCAAATGCGGATAGTAATAGCCAAACTTCAGATGAACAAGACTGGTATTCCAATTACCTCTGGAATTTTTAAATCAGCTAGAAAGACTTATTAGAGAGCAGACGTCATATTATTTTCTAAGAATTGGAAATCCATGCCTGATTAAGCTCCATCTGCGTGATCCACAAGAAAAGAGGTCCCTTCAGCTGCGCTTATTACAAAAGTGGCAGCCAACTTCACATCGCATATAAAATCCTATCTTCAGATGTGTTCAGAGGATTCGACACAAGACGGAATCTGCTCTTCCTCCGGACATAGGTTCATTTTGTTGAAGTAGTATCTTAAACGAAGCCAGTTTCCTGAGAGGAAGCCCACTACCTTTCTTATATTATCTTAACTGAGCCTAACTGTTTCGTTGTAGGTTTAAGGCTTAATAAATTGTTTGGATTGTCGTATAGACCAGCGACATTTTCCCAGTGTTCAAAACGAAGTTGTTATTCCCATTGATTAATTATCCTTAGCTCAATTGACTATGCATTAAGGTTCAGCTGATTCGAAACCGGTCCTAGCTTTTTTGTACGCATGTTTGTTGATTGCAATACCCTGATGTACCCATCCAAGTTTGACATTGTTGTGTTTGGCCAGGGTTTGTAGAGCATGACTGCTTTTAACTGTTTTAGAGACTATAGCGTTGGACGCTTAAGCTAGCAAGGCAGCTTGACTGTCGCAGAAAGTTTGTATAATGGCGCCTTTAACACCTCTCTTGGAGATTATATCAGCGCAAACTTCGATAGCATGTATTTCCGCTTAAAAGACCGTAGGTCTTATTCCCATGGGTATCGAGAATTTGGTGTTCGGTTCAAAGACACAAGCTCCAACCCCGGAATCCATTTTTGATCCGTATACCCTTCGGGCATTGTCGTCTGAGGAAGCATGCAATACGCTTAACGCATTCGGTACTGTGAGGACCTGCAAGTCTCGAAGAATAGCAATAACCTTCTCTGTTAATGTCATGCAATTGATCGGAGCAAAGAGAAGCACAGCGGAAGGTCCTTCTTTGACATATTTTGAAGGACGTTGGCTTCTCAAACAAGACTAAAACCATACTTGGATTGTGTAGGAAAATAAGGTATTTAGGCGAATTGGTAACCGTTAGGGTTCTCTAGCGTTTGCTATGGTCACTAGCATTTTGTGGTAAACTCACAACCCTACAGGACCTTAACAAAATTATAACTATAAATACCAAAGAAAATTATTTATAAACTGTATTCTGTTTTAAAACCGAATATGTTCTTGTCGTTGACTTATCCCCACCAGCAGTGAGGGTTGAGCCAAAAAATAAAGTTTTCTAAAATTGAATAGGAAGACTAAAAAAAATAGTTTTCAAGGACAATTTTACACTGCTCCGCTTAAGGTAGTTCCATGCATTTCTGTTTCACCTTTTAACTTGTTTGTTTAACTATATGCTAACATGCTGCGTATGATATTATCTTTGTCGGCTGCAATTGATTACACAAAAATTTAATTATAAAAATTTACAAGTATAAGAATCCAGTAAATTTAATGATTTTCAGCCCTCGCTCTGATTAATATCACATTACATATAATTTCTCCCGAAGCAAACCTTGCTGATTAATGGATTCGCTTTGTTACTTTTTTTTTTATTATTCCGCATAGAAAATAAAGGATCTGCCAGTTTGGCTTTTTCTGGTAAAATGGAAACAGTTTCACATGTGATACTATGACCGCAGTCGTATTGAGTGAGTGGACAATTACAATTTGTTTTCCCCGCAGTCACAACCGTTGCTACTGTTAAAGACATATTGCCTGCACATAGCAACTGAAACTAATTAATTTTCTTTTGCGGTCTGGATAACGCCAATCTTTGTTATTGTATCGTTAATTTTCAGTGGATGCGATGACAGTAATCAATGTGTGCTTTCCGGCTACTTCTATTAGTTGGTAATTCAGTTAATTGAAAGGCCGTCCTTCGCTCGACCTCAAACAATTCGTTTGAATATAATTTCATTTTGGGTACGCGTAGGAACCGGGAACAATTGTATTGTAAACTGGCCATTGTATGGATGGGACATTCTAGAGTAGATGCTATTGAATTATTTAGACACTGACAAGGAATCTTGGACCATAAAACAGGCGGTAGCAAATAGCGTGTGAATGGAAGTATACCAGATTTGAAATGCTGAGGAACACTGGCAGAGGAACACAGTGAAACCTGTCCGCGTCCTAAAAGCTGCTTGCGTATAATAAGACAGTGTTCTGCCTATTGAAGCGCTGATGTGAATGCTGCCGACAGAGTTCAAACCCTTAGACTGTTTTTGCAGAGCTATGTGTCCACCTAAGGTTTTATCTTTTGATAGCTTGCCATGTAATGACTACAAGAACAATTATTGGAAAGTAATTGATAGGGAAGGTAGATATGTGTGTCGTAGGGGGTTCCTTTCTTCGAAACTGGGACAGAAGGACCCGCCTTTTCAAAAATAGTCCAAATCGGACCTATTTACGAAAATCAGGACCCTTTCGAACGCCTATGAACCATTTTTCAGAATTTTATTATTTACAAGACGCAAAATATTGTATTCTCTCTTTACACTGCCATCGACTATCGACATCGAATCGATATAAATCTTGCTTTCACATTAACTGAGACAGAACACGTACCTACTATTTGTAGATTTTAGATATGGTGTTTGAATCAACATTAAGAAATGTATTATATGCATAAACACATCCAGGTTCATAGATTGTGCTTTCTTTTTCTCATGCTTGCATTTTTAAAAGTTAGCTACCACTTCCTCCGATTTAGTCCGAAAGTCTTATTTTCAAATTGAAGTTTTATATACCCTCCACAAGAAGGTATAATTATATTCACTTTGTCATTACATTTGTAACGCCAAGAAGGAGTCCCCGATATATTCTGAATCAGGATCACATTCTGAATCGATTTAGCCATGTCCGTCTATCTGTCTGTCTGTCCGTCTGACTGTTGAAAGCACGATAGCGCCGATAGCGCGACATAGGCGAATGAAATTTGGTGAAAGGTCTTCTTTTTCTTGTCGTCAGGTTGGTATTGAAAATGGTCTATGTCGGCCAAGTAGTTCTGGTACCTCTCATACAAAATCAATATTAGGAAACATAAGTAGAAAACACGATACCGTCGAAAAAAATCTACCTAGGCAAGTGACATTTTGTGAGACGACTTATTTTTAACGTCGCCAGGTTGATATTAAAATTGGGCTATGTCGGTCAAGTAGTTCTGTTCTACCTGTTCAATGTAATGACGTACTACCTCACATGTCTAAAATTTTGCATGACTTGGATGGAGTGGAGGATATGAAACACTTGATAACACTTTTACTTGTTTTATATTTAAAGGGTCTTTCATTAGCGACTTGTCAACTTCAAACTTATACCATTTTCCACTAACGTGATTTAGCTAAATCAACTTGATAAATCACGTGATTTATCATACATTTTCGTGATTTATATTTACGTGATTTATATGTGTTTAACTTTTAATTACGTATCTGTCATCGCAAATCCACACAAAATAAAATCGAACATACCTGCTATTAACTTCAGCACTTTATTCAGCAAACAAAAAAAAAGAAAACTGTCAAAAAAATTATTTCAAATTCAATTTTCTAATTTTGTTCGTATTTCGATGAGTTTTTGATATTTTAATTGAAAAATTGTTTTATTCTTGGCAGGTATGGCAAAAAAACAGAAAGAACAAAAAAAGAACTATCTGGTGTTGGACACCTAATGTCAAAGTCGACAAAAATGTCAAACTAAATCACTTAAAGTTCGGTGGAGACGCCTTTCGTAATTTATAAATCACTTTAGCTAAATTACGTTGGTGGGAACATAGTGTAACAGTGTGAACGCACCCCTAAACCAATTACCGAACTGTCGAAACAAGCTAGTGCAATAATCGAGTTATTGCAGTCTCAGTTCGGTCAACGTGTTATCTCGAGAAACAGACCCGCCTATTGGAAGCCGAGTTCGTATGATTTAACGCCTCTAGACTTTGTTTAGCCCTATAAAAAAGTTGGTCTATGCCAACAAGACAGCGACGTTAGAGCAGCTCAGAGCCAATATTGAAGTAGCGGCCGTATCGGTCGAAATGTGCGGCCGAGTCATTGAAAATTGTGTTCAACGTATCGACTGCTGCATTTACTTTCCCGTGGTGGACATATGAACGAAGTCGAATTCCATTCATAAATGTTTTGATAGAAGTAGCTTGTATTTTATTTAAAAAATAAGTTGTCGAGTCCTTAATGAAAGACCCAGAGTATTTGTTTTCGTTTTATTAAATGGATTAATATTGTGTATAACGTCATGTATTAAATGTACCTGAATTTTTTTTATGATTTCTGTTTAAATGAATTAAAAACATTTGGAATACTGTTTCGAGACTGTTTTTGGGACCCTTTCCGATAGTTTTTGAATGGAATACTGTAGCTGTAGAAACAAAGACAAGGGAGAAACTATACTACGCCTCACTCCATTGCACCTGAAGACTACGTCTTTGAAGACAACCGAATAACTTCTCTCAAACTGAAATGTATTGTGCCAGAAAATTTGATAAAAAGAAATCTAAATCTTGAATACCAAGATGCATCAGCGCCTTTTTAAATGACCACAACGTACATTACTATAATTACAAACAGTAGGGAAGATTGCTTTAGTCAATCTGATTCTGCACCACAAAAGTCCCTTTCCTTTTATCGCCACAATGTAATTTTTTTATTTGATAATATCTCTACTAACATTTACTACTGTGTCCATCGGCTGGCTGTCAGAGGCTCCAGATATAGGCTGTCACGCACCAGTCTCGAACTGTATCAGTCACCGCCACCACTACCTTCTTGGAAAATATTTAAGAAATTGCGGCGATTGTCACAGTCACCCTCCTGCCCCTCGACAAGGCATTACTCATATATTATTCAAACAAAAATACCACTACCACCAGTATTGGCGGTCGTCTCTCTTCCTTAGGGAGCTGCCACGCAGTGAGCGACATGCGACAGAGCGATTAAGCGGCATCGCCTTGCCTGTAATAAAATCGATAGTCGCTCAGGACTTACGATTTGGTACGTTTTAAATTTTAAGAGCGACGTCGTTCAATCGCTATGTCGCTTGAAGCTCACTGCGTGCCTGCACCCTAATACTAACGTGACACACCACAATGCAGCTATGCGGTCTAAGAAAAAGATAGCTGCTAATCCTCCTTATCTCAATCTGCAAGTATTTAGGTAGTGTGGGTCCATGTTTGGGCGAGTTCGTAAGCCTAGAAATTTCGTAGAATTCCCCGATACGAATGGCATTCAACAAAATTGAATATTAAAGCCACAATATCGGGCTTATAGACTGATTTCGGTCTTTATTTTTTTCCCCAGCCGGTAAAAGACTTCTTCTACCGTCACTATTTATGCCTGGAATACCCTAAAGTGATTGGGAAGATGGAAATTAAGTCGGAACAGCTTATTCCGTCAAGGTCTACATCATAAAAGTCATCCTCTTAAAAATATCTGGTGCGAATGGTAATTTGGTAGCTTTCACAACAGAATAGATGGGGTATATTGAAGGTCTTAATGTTATATATAAACTTAGAATATCGTACTCAGAATAGCATCGCGAGTTATTCTTTTACTGGGCCATCGTGAAGACCCATTCTTTAAATGTCTGTGTAATTTTAGAAACAAACAAGAGCTCCACAAAATAAGGTGTTATCCGAATTTCGTTGACCTCTTATCAAAATTCGATAAACGTTTTGTCTGCAGTGCGAGGAAGCTCATTATGGATGTGCAAAAAAGTGACGCCGAAGTTCGCCCTCCGATTTTTCAATGACTTTTAAAAACTTTTGGCAAACAAGTCATCAATTATTGGCAGGTTGTGGTATTTCCAGCTTTCGGAAAAGTAGCACCATCCAACGTCTGTTTTGGATGTGGTGAAATAAATTGATTTTGTTTGTTTGTTGCTTATTGTTTGCGCTACAGCCAAACTCGGGGTGAAGGAAAAAGTGTTGTGATTCCCAGTCATGATTTTTTAACACCAAGTACAAATACAAACAGTGAAACTATTTTTATTTTTATTTATTATTTTTCAAGGACTTTAAGTGATTTGTTTATATAAGATTATGCACTAAGCTTTTCTGACCAGGGAGGACTTCCGCAAGTTGTGAATGATACCAACAACCACCACGCTTTTGATGGTAAATTGCTTTGATTTAAGGTATATCTCGCAAAGCATCTAGAACAGAGAAAGGCGTGCACTTTCTTTGAAGGCGATATGGTCCATGTTAGTCGAAGGAACCCTTTCACTGCCAAAAAAGCAATGAAGAACTTAGATGCCTTCGATAATCGACTTATCATGTGCACTTTCTTTGAAGGCGATATGGTCCATGTTAGTCGAAGGAACCCTTTCACTGCCAAAAAAGCAATGAAGAACTTAGATGCCTTCGATAATCGACTTATCAGGACATTTTCTCATCTAGATCTGGAGTTATTCGCAGGTATTTCGTTTCGTCGCTCAAAGCACTGGCTACAATCCTCAATCCTCAATCTAGTAAAGAGAGAAACCTCAGTTACTTAAGGACGACTATTCCTATTCGTCGACTGTATCCAAGACTATCTGCGCGTCTGTCCAACAAAAAGTATGGCAACATAGGCTTTTGAACTTTTGGGAGTATGTAGCAGTGAGGCAAGTACCACGCACCACAGCAGTGGAGACAGAACGTTCCCTGATCCACAGTACCAATGCCTCATTTTCCCCCATTTATCTATCACAGGCATAGATGCAGCCAAAAGTTGCACCGACAAAAGCACTTTCTATGTCATTAAAAATGCACATGGTATATTATTTCCCATCCAGCTGTCTTTCCTATTTCAAGCCGGTTTCCACGCTAGTGTGCATGTTGCATTTTTGATAGAAAGTGCATCCTGCGCACGTGAAAATCGCCCAGCTTTTCAGCAAGAAGGAAAACCGATTTAAAGGTCCAAAAGCAAGAGAACTTTTTCCTTTTTGGCAGAAAACCAAATCGAAAAGTATGTGGAAGAGGTGTATGATGACCCTATTCATGGTTTATAAGAAGAGTTTTATATGAAACTTTTAATTTGAGGCCTTACCATGTTTTTAATTCATCAAAAGCATTCCAAAAGTAGAAATAGAAATATACGACCCTTACAAATGGACCGCGCCTTCACATTAGCCCGTCCAAAATACTCTTACAATAATTGGCGTTAAGCAACAAAATCACATCTAGCTCTCTAGCTTACCTTGTGATACATTTCTACTTAGTGAATCCATACTTCCACTCAGTCCATTTTGAGCGCTTTTATCGACCGCATTCAGGTCCGCTGAGCTTTCGTTCGGCTGCAGTGTCCGTGGTACTTCGAGCAAATTTCTCTGCGCGGTACTTTCATCTCCCAATATTTGCGAGCAGTCCAATCCGTTGGAGACTCGTAGAATCGCCACCGACAAATACATGTCGAGCGCCTGAAAAGAAACTGAATTGATATCCCCACGTAGACGCAGCATAACGATACTCACCTTGTGCATAATGTTAAAATACTGATTTAGGTCCTTTCTGTCACAGGACTGCCAATCGGTTTTATACCCCATAAGTAAAATGTTTGGCTTCAACTTGCCGATGCCCGATGCCTGCCGATTAAAATGTCAGGAGCCGCCATATGAGCACAACCAGTGACCGCTTACCTGCATTAGCGCCCGAGAACCCGCTTCGAAATCCTCTCCATCGACCAGGGAATAGAAACCCTTAACACGATGCTTCCGGAACCATGTGGTCGCCCGCTCCTGCAGGTAGTTACGATACCTCTGGGAGCTGGATCCACGCAGTACATGACCGCACACCAACAGCGAAAGATTCTTCGTCAGCATATATGCGAAATCCACGAGCACCGGACGTGTATTCGGCAAGCCGGAAAGAACCAAAATCTGAAAGAAACAATGCCCCCTCCAGCTTAATCCATACACAAAAAGGTACGCGAAAGTGAATAGTTCACCTGTGGTCGGTAGTTTTTGACGTGCTCCTCTACGTTGTTCAACTGCTGCACAGATATCAACGCATTTTTGTAGGTTTGAGCCTGTGTTGTTGAGCCCCAATTGACGTCTGGCTTGCGGTACGACACAATTAAGTACAGTGCAAGGACTACAACGAAGGTGATCAGCGCCGTCCACCAAGAAATCAGGAACATAACGGCCACGCACAAAATCGCACCCACCAAACTCAACCACATGTTGTAATACTGCAACGAAATCAGAGCCGCTGTTGCCTCGCCCGTACTCTTTAATGCCACCTTAGACTCACCTTGAACGTTGGCCTCCAGCCGACTGGCTTAGCCAAACTGGCATGGAATGTACTAAAATTAATCAACATGTAAGCGGCCAAGAAGAAATTCGAGATTAGTGGCGCTATCAAGTTGAGTTCGCCAATTAGGATAAATCTGTAATACAATGGGTTGCGGATATGAGATGTGCTGTCTAATTAAGGGCACAACCAACTTACCCTATGGCAATGAAAAAGGTTAGAACATATCCACGCACTGGTTCGTTATTTTTGCCAAATCCTTTGGCAAACCAGACAATTTTCGGATAAAGTTCATCCTTGCAGAGAGCCTGTTTGAATGGGTGTGCATGGATATTAACACAAATACAGATATACAGATGTAGCAAAACTATTAAGGCTGGCAGTAACATGAAAAAGGAAGTATTGATTACCACAATTGGGCTAAAAGCTTCATTTCCTCTATTAGATTTGTCTAACAAGCAACTGGTGGCTCGGCTGCGTATGGGTAGGGGCTTTTCTGTTCAGTTTATTTATCCTAATCAATGATGGTATTTATTACGAGTCTTTAATAGGTGGTCGACTCAGTTTATTGTGGCTATAGAAATAGATGTGTGCAATTTCCGGTGATTCCACGGCCAGATAAGCAGGTCAGATGTAAGCATTTCCCGCTGATCACATATCCCAGCAATTGGAGAAAAATTGTGTTTGGTAAGAAGGAAGCACCAATTTATTCGTGTGTTTGAATAGTTTCTAACCGAAATTGGTTCATGTGATTTGTGTGTCTGGGGTATTTTGATCTTCCATTGATTTTCTAACTATCAGTATGTTGACTATGTATGGCGGTGGCATGGTGGAGTTTGCTAATTTTATAATATTTATAATATTTGTAGTATTTATAATATTTATAATATTTTTAGTATTAAACATAGCTTCTTCGTTTGTGTGCGTTTCAACTTTTCGAGGCGAATGGAAGGGAGCTGCAGTTTTAGGTAGAGCCCAAACGGGTGAATTGAGAAGCTTCTCAGGACAGAGGTGGAAAGAAAAACCTTAAAATGTGATTTGTATTTTTAACCGAGTTTTTGGACTCGTTTTCTTGCGTATTTTAAGATCCGTTTTTAAATTTCTCGATTGCATAGTACGAGAAAGATTTTGTATTCGTACAAAATTTCGAACTCCAAATGTGAATCAATTCTGGCATTATGATGTCAGTCTGTCTGTCTCTCCGTATCATCCCGAAGCCTACAGCATAAAAGGCTGACCGGATTCGTTCAGACTTCGGATTTGGAGTTTGTGGGCAGTGTTTTTTTTTTTTGCACGGTAACCTCAATATTAATGGTACTTCCCACATAAAATGTTCATACCACTTTGATTTGTTCGAAAACGGCTCTAACGATTTCAATTCTATTTGAGCTAAGATAGGTGAGGTTAACATGACTGCATACTCAGTTTTTCGCTAAAAAATCTTATAGCGGTACTTTGAAATTTCGACATAACTCGAAATCGGTCCATAGAATTGTAACGAAAATTCATTTATAAGGCCATTTCTAACTTAATAGCAAGATCAGTTTCTGTCGATATAATCGAACAATGGATTTTTGAAACATGACACTTTTTAAAAGTTTGGTTTTCCTCAGTTTACCTAGGAATGGCAATAACGATTTTGACCAAAATACATACTTAGAGTGAAACTGGTGTTTCAAATCACTGAAAACGCTTATTGCAGAAACCGCTCATATCTCGAAAACCCAATTTTGGACAACAACTTTAAAAACCAAGTAAACAATATCTAATACTCAGTTTTCAGCTAAACAGTGAAGTAATAGTATTTCTCAAACTAAATATTGCAAAATTTGTTACTGTTTTGTCTGCATAATTTTACAAAAACCGCTCTAACGGTTTTGATCGAAATACATGCTTAGGATAGTAAAATAATTCTTATTAGGATGCCATACTTAGTTTTACTCAAAGAAATCAAATAAATCCGTTTTTTAAATGTATCTCCAAAAAGAATGACTACCCAAATCCCAATCAGTCGGCGTGTATTTTTGTTAAACTTAATAACGTGCTGCCAATAAAAATGCAATCACAGCTAGGCATAACTTCTTTTTAGCAAATATTACCCACTTTCTCTTTTTTCCAACCATTTTGTATATGCTCCTTAAAATTATTCCAACCACTTGAAGTTAACACAATCAGAAACTCCAACTTCATTTGATGTCCATCGGCATACTCAGTTTATAACTGCTAATGCAAAAAAAAATAATCACTGAATTCTTACTATTTAACCAGAACTTGCGAAATTGCCTTAGAGCTAAATTTTATAAAAATTCACATTGTTATTTGATATGATATTTACTGTCGTATCAAATGAATAATCTAAAAGCGAATTTTATTTAATGGTTGCTTCTGAACTGTTTACCTACCAATTGACTCAACCACACGTTTGATGAACGGGAAAGTTTCGAGCGACCCAGTCGTTTTAGGCGCTTTTAGGCCCAGTCTTCGACGCCTTTTAACCTATTTTTGCAAGTTTGTATGTTAGTTTTTGTAAGCATTTTTCGGCGAGTTCTTTCACGCGTTTATCAAAGTAATTTTTGACGCGTTTTTGAAGGCACTTTTTGATGCATTAAAATTTTGTTATGGATTTTTACCCAATTTTCCATTTGACAATTTTTTTTTGTTAGAGTTAATTGACACAATTAATCATTCGTTTGTGTGTGTTTCTATTTTGTTGAGGCGAATGTAAAAGACTTTTCGACACATTTTTTGCCGAGTTTTTTTAACCATTTTCACGCGTTAGTTTACGCATTTTTTTGACGCATCGCCAATTTTGTTAATGAGTTTTTTGACGCCTATTTTATGAGATTTTGTAAGTTTTTTTGCTACCAATTTTATAACGATTTTCTGACAAGTTTTTAAGTGCACTTTTTGAAAGGATTAACTCCCTTTTGAAAGCAATTTCGGACGAATTTTTCAATGCGTTTTCATCGTACTTTTAGAGTGCTTGCAGGCCACCATATTTAGAAAGGAAAACAAAATAGTTAAAACTTTTCCCTAGAGAATTGATTTTTAGTCCCCTTGTGCTTCATTTAATATGCTAGGAAAATAGCGCTGCATTTTCTATTCCAAAACTCCAAACCAATTAAACAAGCCCATTTACATTTTAAACGTCCACATTCACTGTGCATCAGCTACTGCTAAAAGAAGTAAATTACCAGAATCAACAAATTTCACCACCTTCTTCAATTTATGCTATTTGTTGAATACGTTCCAACACGACAACCCCAGTAATTCAATTCAACCTTGTCATCCTGCCACTGCCAAAGGACAAAACAAATCAACTTACCTGGAAAACTTTAGGTGCAGACACCAAACTGGCAAGAGCTGAGGACAAAGTTGCTGCAAAACAACCAGCATAGATTAATGGACCAAATCCGGACACAAGTTCAATGACTTGGAACGAGTTTTGTAAGCCATAACTGCAATTTCCTAAACACAAAAAAAAAACATTCAATGGGACATTTAAGACTATTTGTGAGATTTTGTCTCCGGAATGACTTACCTCCTGCACAGTCGAGGAAGGCCCACGAACCATTAACAGCGTCCACTGCATTACCGGTAGCATCACGTGCAACAGTGGCTCCAACCATTAGAACCATCATCAAGTACGTACCAGTGGTGATGACAATAGCTAAAATGGTACCCTTGGGGATAGACTTTTGCGGATCCTGAAAGGGAAATAGTGTAAAAATGTCCGTGTGTTTGGTAATCATTGTCATATATATGTAGAAGGAGTGAACTCGTTATTTTAGGTTTTTTGTGTGCTACGGTCACGGAAGATGAATGGAAAAAATTCTCTTCAGTGAGTGATAAATTGACCATTCCCATGTTGGGTAATGACAGAGGGAGATAAATTGACATATTGGGCGTATGTAACATGAAAACTCATCACATCAGGATATAAGTTGAAGCAGCAAATTATTTTGTGTAGTGAGAATTCGAACGGCAACTGCAACGAAGAAGCTTTAAATTTGTAGAAATACTAAAGTTATACGCGTTTGTTACAAGAGAGTGGACTCTCCATAGCTCTCGAGCTTCCGGCACTGATTCTACATCATCAGGGGTAATCACCCTAAATGCCCACCGTGGACATGTATAGAGGACGCCTGCTGAATGCACGGATTCCATAGTAAGTTTTTGTAAACAAAGTAAGGGACATGCATTTAGCTTGACCAAGGTAATGAGGCCCAGGTCCACCCCGGACTTTAGCCCCACCTTAAGTAAGGTAATGAAGTATAGATCGCTCTGTTCAAATTGAGTACATCTCGTATCTCTGGTGTTCCTTGTACGATCTTTGCGAATCCCTTGCGCAAAACAACAAACGATTTCCATTTCTACAGGTTATTCGTATATTCTCTGTCAGTAAACCCACACCTAATGAAAATTATAACCACGGAACCACAGATCGATAACTTAGCTTTGTCCTCCTGATGAAAGATCGAAGTTAGTTGTCTTAAAATTGACCCAACTGGCTTGCCTTCCTCGGTCTTTTGTAAATAAAACTCTGGGATACCTTAACTTCCTTTTTGTTTCAACTGAACCCAACTGGCATTCAAGTTCTATCTATCTGGATCGAATACTTGAGTAGCTAATAAACCTGAGGTCTAAAAAAGTTAAATAGCTGGCACTTGTCGTAGCCAATCTTTAAATCAAGCACCACCTGCTTTACTCAAAGACTTGCTTTGTTCAACTGAAGCCAGTGTGGTTCTATTAATCCCACTGATAAAGGAATTGAAGCAGTAGCATTCGGGACTAGAACCAATAAGTCAATGTATCTACAATGCCAAATAGACGAGCTTCGGTTAGGTTAGAATCCGATGGTGCGATACCGTTAGTGCAGTCATACCTAGAGTAGACCTATTGGGACGACATAAGGATCTCATGCTATCAAAGCTACCCGTTGAACCAACAGAAGTTTTAACTAAAGCGCTGCAGGCTTATATAAGCCAGTTCGCCGCGACTATCAGTCATTGCACTTGATTCCATCATCAAATAAGTCTTTACATGTTGGAACCTATTTCACTAAGAAAAAGTGATTCTCTGTTGTTTACCTGTCCAGTCCATGTAGGGATAATGGTAATGGAATTACCGATTCAAGAAAGGAAGCTACTTTCACAGGTCCTACACGATTCTGCGAAAGAGGGGATCACTCTCTCAAAGAGCAATTCAGGCAACTAGGAGTATAAAACAGGGATAGAACTTAACACAACGCTCAGGGCATAGTACAAGCCACGAAACTTCTAGCGCAACTTTACCAAAAAACGTTCGAAGCACTAAATTCCTATCGGGGCATTGTAGACCTAAGGGTCACCTATATCAGACAATATATATCTTAGAAAAAGGTATCTGCCGAGTCTGCTATGATTTTAATAAAACCCCTGTGGTGACCGAAAAAAGCCTCAAATACTTAAGCAAGTACCGCCAAGGCTCAGTCAGAATACATAGCCCTCAAAAGTTGTTTCGAAAGGAATCGGGAAGCGTTCTAGAATCCCAGTTATTTTAAACAATATTTGCTGGAAGGTTTGGCAAGCAGTAATACGAAGTTTACCTTCTTCCAGGGACTCAAATTACACATCTTAATTTTTAAGGAATATATACCGTAATTGTCTTTTGCAATATTTCAAGTAGACTGCTGCCACCTTAAAAAAAATAGTTGGCGCAACAAACCCGTAAAGGAACCTAGCTTCTCACAACTATCTGTTTTGTGAGAGTTTTTATTTTCCATTTTTATTTTTTTGAGTCATAGAAGGAACCTTCAATTCCATACCGGTTCGTCTGAATTCAGAAGCTAATCCTGTTACCTCCTCATACACCTTAAAAGTGCTGTAAAAAGAAGTACCGCGCATTGAGTTAACCTTTGAAATTATTATCAAATCTGCAATAAAAGCTCGATATTTCCGAAAGACCCAGCTACTCAATTCGGATCCCAGTGATAGGTATTGTTCAATTGATCCTAAAGTACGGCTAAAAGCCGTATTTATCATGGGCTCAGTCTTGTCACATAAACAACCTGGTTTGTCAGTTGGAAACCCACCTTCAAGTCCCCAGATATATTGGCTCCAGCCAAGATACCAGTGGCGGCTGGGAAAAATATCGCAAACACCGAAAAGAAATCATGCTTCACCCCCTTCTCCGGGCGGTAGTTCGCAAAGAAGTTATCCATAAACAAAGTTGCTGGAAAAAATAAAAATATATTCCAATATTTCTAATTGTCCTTAATTTGAATCCACAATTTACAATTATATCCAATGAAACCTTTAGACTTCTCTTCCAACGATTTGGGACCAATAAGAGAGCCAATCATGAAATCTGCTATGGCTATCAAAAGTATTATCAGCAGACCGATTTGCGCCTGAAAAGAAAATTAACTAACCATCAATATTCATTCAAGATGTTCCAACTCACCTTTGCCTCCCATTCCATCCCCACGACGACAATCACCAACAGAATAAGAATCGTAATACTGCCAATAATCCGCACGTCTTGTATACCACCATCGACTATACTTGCTCCGAACATCCTTAGTAAGTCCATCATGGACTCACAGAAACCCACAACATACATGGCACAAGCAACTGCATTGGCCAACGAGAATATCAGTCCAATCGATCCGCCAAACTCCGGCCCCAAAGAACGTGATATCATATAGTATGTCCCACCTTGCAAATAAAATCACATTCAGTAGATTCCTGTTGTGCTACAATGCTACAACGTGACTTACCGCCTTTAATCACACCATTCGTGCTAATCGCAGACATTGACAAGGACGTGATTGTGGTTACAGCTGTGGTCGTCAGTATCAGTATGAAACCCTCCATGATGCCTGCTTGGCCAACTACCCAACTCAATCGAAGGAAGAGCATAACGCCCCATATATTCAGCAGACATCGTATCAGAACACCTTTTATCCAACCGAATTTGAGCATTCCATTCAGGGCGGCCGCCTCTGGATCCTGATTTCGTGTTAAACTGTGAGTCATCTGTGAATGAGGGAATGGCAATGTGATGAGAATAATAGCTTCAACAAGTCATTGTACTAAATTTTATTAATGTATGGAGCAATGTCCGATAAACCGCGCGCAAATTGTATTTACGTCAAGGATATGTTGAGATGCAAACAAATTTTGTCAATGTCATTGGCGTCCTCAAAGGGATCACGGTTCATTATACGGTGAGAAGGGTTCATCTGGCACAAGTACAAAACAAGACAGCAGTGGTCGAGCAGATTCGCGAGAGAATGTAAAGGAGTCGAGTGACTTTTGTTTTTAAGATGGGTTACAATTTTTTTGGGTAAGTTACAATAGAGTGTGGTCTTGCTTTGATCAGATGTCATTAAGTACGATGGTGTTTTGTCTGTGTCTGTTTTGGTAGTTCAAGAGCAGTGTCCGGTGTTTTTGGATTATTGGGGTTAAGTTGTTGGTGCTCAGCTTTGCATAGACAAAGGAGCTCAAATCAACTCAGTCCAAACAAGTTCTGGCTGATCGTGGAATAACCTTGGATGTCAATAAATGTCACTCCAAAAAAAAATCGTTTGTCGAAAAACATCACATCGTCTGCTTTGCATAAAAATATTCATGAATTTGTTGATGTCTTTTAAGGTGACTCATTTAAAAGACAACAACATATAGATGAACATCTGGGCTGAAAATCTTTAAGGACACTCTGGTATGTAATTCCAACAATTATAATCAAAAAATGAATCATAAAAATAAAATTGGTGTAGTTCTGTTCGACTAAGATTGAATTGACAATCATGTATTCATGCATGTATTTAAATGCAAAAATCTTAGAAACTGCTCAGTATATTCTGGTGCATTTTTCACAGGCCTATAGAGGATACCTAGGCCTACAATATCTACTTTGTCTGAACTCTATATCTATATAAATTCCGGAAAAAAATTGGATAAGAGTAATTTATTTTTTCGTTTCGTTTTGCTTTTTTCTTTGTCACGCTTTCCGTTCGAAAATACTGGGAGCATTTAGATATAGTTAAAACAGCTTATAGAGGATATCTGCAGGTACAACTTAGGATATCCAATAACTCGATAACTTAAAGGGTTTTTAAATAAACAGGCAAAATTTGAAACATTTCTACGAATTTCACCTGCATGAGTAGATATGCACTTCATTCTCAAATCAAACACACTAACCGCGCAATATTTTGACATCTCTTTTAACCTTATTTTATTCCAGTGACGGAGAGGGAGACAGACATAGGCAGTATGCTGTTTGGTGTGTTAAGAACAAATAAAGCCATAAAAGAAATGTGAAATATGTAGGAAAGGAGTGTCAAATAGGTATAGGTATCAGTGATACCAGATCGTGGTATTATTACATATGGGAAAATTGCTGATGATATACGACGTACCTGTTTATAAATGCTATTTGTAATCAAGATGAGGCAGTAAATTACCCGGTCGAGTTTTTAAATAGAATTACAGTCCATGGCCTGGAATTAAAAGTTGGAGTTCCCATTATGCTACTTCGCTAAATATTATAAAATTATTTTCATTGTCCAAAGAATATTAAATTATTGCCGATTAGTCCAACCAGCATGTGCAATGCCATGAAGATAAAGGCAGAGTGGACCAGTCTACGGGAGGATTTTTAGTACGGGTTCAAGTCCCTCACTTTTGCAGAAGGCTCCTTCTGAAATTGTTTACCATCAATTGTTCTGAAACCACATTTTGCACGTGCGAAGCCGGGCGGGTACAGCTAGTAAATAATAAATTACAGAAAGCCGGGAGTATCATCATTGCTCACTTATATCGGGAAGCACTCTCTGGCAATTTCGTTTTCATTCGGTGTGTGGTTTTAAGACCGTTAAAACATCCTAACTGCCAGACTAAATCAATATCAACCCCCCTTTAGGAGACTTAACAGTGGGTTCTAATAGTTCTGCTCATTAAACTATTTTGTAGCGCACACACAACAGGAAGCGACACAAAAGATGCTTGCTAATTCGGGTTGGTTATGCATTTAAATTGTGAAATGTCTCCTCTACCTAAACCAGTTTCGGGACGTTAATATCTCTTGGAAATGCCTCCTCTACCTAAACCAGTTTCGGGAAGTTAACGTCCTCATTATTTTGATGTTAAAAATTAAAGGGGCATCTCAAAAAACTTTAAAATCTCAAAATTATTTAAGTCCTTCGTCAAATTCTAACTTTTTGCATTGCAATATAGAAGTCGGGTATCAAGTCTACACTGACTTCACAAATGCTTTCGATAAAGTCAATTTTTATTTACTGAGCCATAAATTAAAATGCTTTGGATTTCACTCGAGGATAGTGCATTGGCTGGAATCATATCTTTCTAATAGAAAACATTGGAATTTACACAAGATATTTTGATGTCAAGTCTTGTGTTCCCCAAGGAAGCCACCTGGGGTCCAAGGTTCCTATTTTTTATAAATGACATCGTAACTTCTTTACCATTCTGTAAGTATCTACTTAAGTTATTTGCCAAAATTAAATGATACAGTCTTATTTCAAAATGACTTAAACGCATTTTTTATATTGAGCGGTAATAATCAGTAGCTGCTTAACCTTAATAAACTCAACCCTATTAAACTCGAAAACGATCTAACGAACACAGGTTTTTAAAATCTCCTACGCTCCATCAGTACCTCCAACTTGTTTAACGAGTAAGGAGAATAACTACGTAGATTCATGTGCCATGTCACAAGGGACGTTATAATGGTCTAAATGTGTCGGCTGCCACTTCAGCGTAACCTAACCTAACCTATTATCTTAATTTTTTGGTCTTCAGTCCACTTTCATGCTCACCTCCAATGAAGGACTGACTCATTTTTAAAACATAAAGTGGCTGGAACTGGGGATAAAATCCAATTGCACAGATCGAACATCATCCTTCAAAAAACCTCTATACAAATCCGTTTCACAATTTAACAATTTCATTCAAAAACAATCCTTTAAGCGGATTTCCATTTCAGTGAAATGCCGTTATGAAAACGTTGACACTTAAAGGGTTCATATGAATTTCCCCTTTCACATAAGACTTACAGGGGGTGAATCGCTTATAGTACAGTATAGCGATTTTCGCGATTATATTGATTGCCATTTCTAACTATGAGTATCACCTGGGCAATTTCCTATGAGGTTAATGTTTTGCAAAACGAATTAGCTTGTCCCCCAGTTGGAAGTTTCTCAGGGACAGTTCGAATGGAAGTTTAGAAACTCGGTGTACTACTCTAAAGGTCGTTAAAATGATAATAAATATAATCATTCTAACGATGTCGTTAGGTATAGATTCGTGGGAGTGAGTATCTGCATTAATGTGATTGATGTGACACCGCAATTGGATGTGAAGAATGTGTGAACTTTAAAACCCTATTCAATTTGTGACGAAGTGCTTTGCAACAACAACATCCAGGGAAGAATACTTTCAAAGAAAGTCACTTTTGACTTTAATTTTGTGTCGACTGCGTGCTGAAACCTTTTTCGATTTGTTTTGATAAGGCAGGTTGAGGAGCTTCCAAATATTGTGTTGTCACAAGACAATGCGTACGCACCTACACATCAAGTACTATGCTACCTGTCAGATGATCTTGCATTATGCGGTTCTGAAACGTATTTCACGTGCTGAACATTCCGCCACGCTTGTAAAAATAAAAGAGATATACGAGTACCTTTTTTCCTGCCGTTGGAAATCGTCTGGTTATTTTCCTTGATGTGAACCATATTCAATTCATGGATGTCAACATGTAGTTCATGAAGAGTATGAGTACTTGTGTTTGCGTGCCGCCTTGATCTTCCAACAGCTATAGCTTCAAAGTATATGAAATGAATGATTTGTCTTTTGCCCTTATGCTGAAGCTGTTTGCATATTTTGATAGGGAAACACGCGTAAGTTTTAATAAAATATGATTCCACTTTATAGGTGGGATTACTGTGAGCAGTAAAGTGACAATAAAAATAGTGTACCTACAATTGGACAATTTTTGGAGTGAAACTTCTTTTGGCGTAAAATTCTCATGATGCGAAGAAGTCATATTGTGGGAGTCAAATTTTAAATTCATATTTCTAGGGACATCTAATGAAAAGTTGACCAACCACTTTCGTTTCGTCGGGGTGATACCTCTCTGTATATTCTATACTAGCAGTTGACCCGCGCTAGCCTGGTGGCGCTCGAATTAAAAAAAAAAATGGTTTGGAATAGGGTATTTGTTCACTCGGGAGCATACTTTTCACTAGTTCGGGATGTTCAGTTAAAGGCTTTAGCTTAACTTTTCCATTGGCACAACTTGACACTATTAGCAATCCTTTTTTTTTACCTATATTAATATTGGTGTTAATGCTGATATACGGCCTGGAGATTGATCAATCTCAGAATGTCATATAGTCAGTTCTCGTTTTAAAGTTTTATCGAAATCGAAAATGGGGTTTTTGAGATATGAGCGGTTTTTAAAATTAGCGTTTTCGGTGATTCGAATTGAAAATTAGGGACGAAATAATTTTGAAAACATCAATTTTAGTCTAAGTTTGCATTTTGGTCAAAATCGTTATTGACGTTTTCAAGTAAACAAAGAAAACTAAATTTTTAAAAAATTACTTTTTTTCAAAAATCCATTTTCGGATAATACAGAGAAAAACTGAGTTTTCAATTAAGTTAGAAATGACCGTATTACTATTTGACAATTATTGTAGTAGGAGTTTGTGTTTTCTGATCTGTTAGGTCATGTTTTTATTTTGGTAAGTAACGCTGGTATAAGGTGTCTATGATTGGAAGGCATTGCAGGGTTCGTGATAGATGTATATTTTTACATAGATGTAAATTGTAAGAATTCAAAAGCAAATATGCACTAGCAGTTATAAACTGAATATCCAAATTGACGTGTGTGGTGTGAAAATGAAGTGGGAGTTTCTGATTGTAGTTGGCATTATTTTCAGGTGCATGCTCAATATGGTTAAAAAAGAAGTGGGTTATTATTGTTCAAAATAAGTTTTGCTTAGAAAAGGAAAATTAAGATTATTACAAAAATGTACTGTAGATATGCGAATACAAATCGGGATTTGTGCTTTAATTTTTGAGAAATAATTACTAATCTGATTTATTCGAATTTTTTTCGAAGTACGGAATCTTATTTAGAATACTTTTATTATCCTTAATAAGCATTTTGATCAAAATCGTTAGAGCGGTTTTTGTAAAATTTGGCAGACAAAACAGTACCAAATATTGCAATGTTTAGTTTGAAAAATACTTTTACTTAACTATTTAGCTGAAAACCGAGTACAACTAATTGTTCGGGATGTAAGCATTACTAGGTTTTTAAAGTTTTTTTTTTGAAATCGTTAATGGGGTTTTTGAGATATGAGCAGTTTTTAAAATTAGCGTTTTTGTTGAATCGAATTGAAAATTAAGGACGCAATAATTTTGAAAACATCAATTTTACTCTAAGTTTGCTTTTGGGTCGCAATCGTTGTTGCCGTTTTCAAGTAAACTAAAGACTATAAAATTTTTAAAAAAATTACTTTTTTCAAAAATCCATTTTCGGATAATAGAGAGAAAAACTGAGTTTACCATTAAGTTGGAAATGACCATATTACCTTAGAAATTATTTTTTTTTTTACAATCGTATCGAGTTACAACCGTTTTCGAGTTATGTCCAAATTTTAAAAGTACAGTTATTCGATTTTTCAGCGGAAAACTGAGTACGTCATGTTAATCTCACCTATTTAAGCTTAAATATCAATTTGGGTTGAAATAATTAGAGCCGTTTTCGTACAATTTAAACTGGTACGAACATTTTATATGGGAAGTACCATTAATATTGAGGTTACCGTGCAAACAAAAAAAGGCCCCGAAATGTAAGCCCCCAAAATCCAAATCCGAAGTTTAAATGTAATCCCGACAGGCTTCGGGACATATGGACAGACAGACAGACAGACGGACAGAATTTTGCGACCCACTTTTTCGAGTTCCTCTATCATCGTTATTTCAGAATTGATTTACATCTCGAGTTCGAAATTTTGTATGAATGCAATATCTACTACGTAATCGAGATAGTTAAAAAAGTGTGCCTGTGATCACACACCAGAAATAAAACTTCTAAGGTATAAGTTTAATAGTTTGCAAATGTTTTATACGTTTTCCAAATAAAAAAAAAACATTTTAGGATTCAATATTTATTTTTTATTTATTTCATTTTAATTCATTATTTTCATTGATTGCAAGTCTATTGTAAGACTGAAACGATAATTCAAACCAGAATACTGAGACCACCAACTTCTTCGGGTGATTTCCCGTTACTTTCCTGCGAGCTATATTTTTGGGCAGTGGCAAATGATAAGTGCGCTAGTATTGTTACATAAATACAGCGACACACTCCGCTGGGGCAAAGTAACTGACAGCGTTCATAGAATTTTATCCGCTAAATTTGAAATTATTCGTTACGTGTGGATAACATTTTTTTTAGGAATAAGTGACATTTGTTTAAAATATTACTGACAAATTTAAAACGTAGATTGGTTGAAAGAAAATAAAAACATTTTGAGCAAATTTTCCTCAGTTATCTAAGAAAAATTTACATATGAAATCGAAGTTAAAGATATTCAAAAACAGAAAATACGCAACCATGTTTGTCCTAATAAGTTTCTAGTATATAGAACATCTACATTAGATAGCTTTATTTACCAACAAAATCGAATTATTCGCCTTTTAACGATGTATAATAAGTAACCAACGGCATTCAGCAATGAAAGAATGTGGTATTTCCGAACTCTAGCACAATTCCCCACGGTTGCCGAGGTTGGCAGCATTTATTTTTGTATTTTTTGTATGTTTTTGCATGTCACACGGATTATAAATTGACATAACACCGATGGGGAAACAAAATGGTGAATTTAAAAAAAAAATGAGGGGACCAGCGGCAAGAGGATTGCGAGTTGGGGGTCTCTGTATGATTTGTCTATGGTTTAAACTGCAACTAACCTTGCACATACACGAAATTTCGTTGAAATCGGTTGAGGGGTTTCCACAGATTAGCATACGAACATAGCGACACATAATTTTAAAAAGTACCAACCCAAGGAAATTACATCACTTCCATGCAACAACAATTTTCCATTCATATTCACCAATGAGTGCACTCCCCAACTCAAACTCGCCTATAGAAGTATTTTCTTTAAGAACGTTACTGGAACTATTATTTAAGAATTTCTGCATTTAAGCAGTTATGTTTGTATTTCATGGTATAGTATAGAGTTAGCTCAATAATAAAGGAATTCCAAACAGTTTAGGTTAAGCTAGTCGTTTAGTAATATGCATCATACTAAAAGTATGCAATGGTGTTTTTGAACCAAATTCTCGCGTATTTTGCTGCAAAGATCCGCGCGTCGGTTGACAAATGACAATTAAGCTAATTGGATATAATGTAGTTTTGTTTCCTGCCTTAAGAACCCAAAAAAAAAAAAAACTGCAGTTGATGAAATTTGAAAATCTGAAACTGGTATTTAATGAACTTACGAGTCCAGCATACAAATCACTAAGTCAATGCACCCACGGTCTTTCTGTTCATGAAGTGGGTGGTATTCTCTAAGAAATAAGAATCTATACACTCAGCTATATTGTTCACTATAATAATAGCGGGAAAAGCTAGTACAGTTAATTTATTTTAAAAATTTTAAAAATTTGTTAAAATCGAACTTTCAATCAAACTTAAAGTGACAGATAGCAATCCAATTCGGAAATTAATTTATTGTGTGCCTTTTGTATTATGCTCACAGGATATGTATAGATCATTGATTTTCACAACAGTACAAGATCCAACTTTTGTTGTATACCATGGAAATCAATGATCTATACCAGCGATGGCGAACCTATGACACGCGTGGCATTGGTGGCACGCGACGAAATACTATTGGCACGTCACTAATTGAGAAATCAAGTTGCAACAAGTTTGCAATAAGAAAAGTCATACTAAAATAGTTCATTCCGAGTTTTATTTGTTAATCTGAAATTTGTTTCTTTTATTTAAAATGATTTAATGATTTAATTTAATATAATATAATAATTTCAAAAATGAATTTATATGTTTACAAATAAATGGCACGCCAAGGGCACTTCCAATTCTTTTTTTTTTTTTTAAATGGCACGAGGCTCTAAAAAGGTTCGCCATACCAGATCAGGTGAGCATAATAAATAAGGACCTATTTCAATAATACTTGTCACTAATAAGAACCATTCGACATCTGTCAACGGCGAAAGCTATTGCGGAACAGAAGACCGAGCTGTGTAGTGCGTTCGTTCGGTTGACTCTGCTAAGTCATATATAAAGTGTTGCCAAGGTATGCCAGCGATTCATAGTAAGTACATATATAGACTTAACAAAGAAGATCACATCTAAAAATCCCATCAGAGTGAATGTCCAAAAGTTTCATGACACTTCAATTAGATTGTCGGTCAGTCAGACACAATCCCTTTTATTTATGTCAGAAACAACAGCCTTTATTTATGTATCGGTGTAAAAATGATTTCTTGGTCTCTATCAAATCGTCAGAAGGTTTTACGGGCCGCAACTGCGAGTTTATTTCAAATATTGTCTTCAGTAAGCCGTTTGTCGTAAGGAATGATTATAAATATAAAACAACGCAATTTGCTTAATCCGATTATGAACTGGAACGATGTGAAACGACATATCGTATAACCAGAAATCAAAGTCCTTTTACTGCTTTCGCATTTCTAACCACTTTGGTTTGGCTATATTCCTTCAAATCACAACCCCGGCAGAGGTATTTCGAATATGAATTCATCGTCCTGGCTCCCGACATAAATGAATGAATGTGCCGGTATCGTGTATGAACGATTTTATAGTCAACTGCTGGTGCACATTGTGAAACAAAAGACTTTTTTTATCGACTTTATATTGTCAATTGTGGTTGTGGCTTCTATTGCACGAACACGGAGTGAGGAATGATTGATTTTATTTTCCATTTTGCGCACAGTTTATTTTATGACTTTGGGAGGCTTTACAATGGAAATGCTTGATTTTCTATTTTCAATCGGACGCGATTTACTCTAAATCGTTCTTCTCACTATTAGCATACATTTCTACTGACCCAACTAATCGAATTAATTACAAAAAATTAAGACCGCGACCGAGTCCCCAACCCAATTAAAGGGGGTGAATCAATTTCCCAACCAATTGACCCTGCATTCTAAGAATTGTACTCTTTTTTGTGTGTGCCTATCAGAGCTGTGTATAATTTATGGGCAAATATTTTCTAATAGACACCCGCTGAATGAAAAATGGAAAATAACCCGCAAAGTTAAAGACGATTTCTTTCGCACAGGCCGTTTAGTATCTTAATTGCCCACCAGCAACCCTCGTACGTTGAATTGTGTAGGCGCATGTAAGAACGTGATAATGGAATAATTGTCACCTCTTGGACTCTAATTGGCATTTAATTAAGATCAATATTGAATTGGAATTTTATTAGTAGGTACTGCAAGTCTCATGGATTCGTTTATTCGAGTCGTCGCAGTGTCAATCAGACAGATCATCATCAGCAGTTTGTCAATTATTCTGTTTAGTAATAGTTATAATCGGCTTATGTGTCATTATGGTGCAGCGTTGCCACTGAAAAATTTAAAAAAGCGGAATAAAAATGGGTCCGAGCCAGAAAGGGGGCACCTACAGCAAATATTTATATAGCAAAAAAATAAACCGCAGCAAAAACATTTATTTATAACAAGCCAAAAAAAAAAAACAAATGTATTGATTGCAAAAGGTTTGATTCCCCTAAGAGAAAACCCAAATTTCATCTTAGGTTTTTTTTCTTTCCACTGCGGCATCCCTTGAGGACCCGTTGCTATTTTTTATTCATTAGGTACATTTGTTTTCATTGTTTTGCATTCTTTTTGTATCAATGAACAATAGAATTTTACTTCAACTGAAAAAGGGGCATTTTCAATAAATTTTACCAAAAGTGAGGTCCACGTTTCTTGGGGCATAAAAAGGGGCCAAGCGGCAACACGGCTTTGGGGGTAAGGAAACTTTTAACTCGCGATTTGAATGAACACATACGAAAATGTAGTAGCGCCAAATTAGTGTAGCAAGAAGACTAGCGAAAAACGACAACCGAGTCGGAAAAAAGGCAAGAAGATCCGGCGTAGATGGAAGCAGTATCATACGCTGGCTCAAGGAATTCGAGAATAGCGCGATCAACTTCCAGAAGTTGAAAGAAAAAAAGAAAAGCCAAGCAAATGTCTGCTGGATTTAAGACCAGGAAGCAAGCTTTTCCGGAAATTATTTTAATAACCATTTTTATGATGATTACTCTAACCGAGTGCTATTTTTGCAAGCTAAGTTTCTTTTGGAAAAAAAAGAGTATTCGTTTTAAAAAAACCTACCGAGATGAAAAGGTTAAAGCATACTGTTAAAAGAACACTCTATCAGTTCCTATCAACCACGTTTCTAGATTAATATCAACTAAACAAAGTAAATCGGTTTAATTCTACAGAGTTAGTTTGTTATTTGCGACCTAGAAAATTTGGAGGTGAAATTGATAAATCGGTTATTTTTAACCGATTTAAATAAGTTTACTCGGTTATTTTTAATCGACTGTCTTTATAGGAGCTATATTAACAGTTTTACTTGGTAGTTTTTAACCGAAAGCTGGTTGATTTTAAACAAGTGATTTTTCTGCATTTTATCGGCCAAGCTTTTTCACAATTGTAAGCCAGAAGGTATTCTTAAATTACTCTCTAACAGCTTAGATCTCCGCTTGTGGAAAGCGAATAACGATAAAACATACCTATTTTTCGCAATCGCGGCATTTAACAAACCAACTATGAAAACTCGATTCGATTTCATACTGTAGTTCATGAAGGCATGCCGGCCAAATGCCTTAAAGGCGTTCAAACGTACAGCTTCATTTCAGTAAGGATTTTGTTGCCAGTATATTCGAATAAAATCAGGCAATATGGAAAAACACATGGTCACATTAAAAATGCATTGTATTTAAACATAATTCTCTGAAGCATTTCTTGAATGACGTCGTACTTCTGACATACTGTAAAAGTGCCAAAAACAATTATTTACAAATGAAAAGGTACTTTTGGAATGAGAATTTTGACTCCTTAATTAAGATATAAAATTTTAACAAGGCTTTTCAAGTACACACACTAAAAAAATGCTCGGTATGTTGGTAATAAACCCCAGACACAATCAATCGCAAATATTCTTACAGGCGTACGTAAAATTAAATCCACGTAGGCTGCGGTGCGGGAAATTATTACCCGGCTTTATGATTACCTTGATTATGTAGATGTAGATGTTTTGGGGTGTAACTGAATTATCGTGATATTAAAAAGAGTGTCACATTGCCAAAAGAAGGAATTTTCTGTGAAAAACATACGATTGCAATATGTTTGCAGATTCAATATCTATTCAGGCTCCCAACGAACAATTTGATGCATTTTTAAGGGCGAATTGCGAATCAAGCAATAAGATTAATGGAAATGAAGTTTCCACATAGACAAAAAAATACGTTCGTTTTTTATAACGAGAACGAAGTCATAACCGAAGTAAAAATGGACTGACAGCTTTCCTTCGTCTCCACGATTTCCCCAGCAAATTTCAATACGACCCCCTCCTTCGCTCTCTCAATTGGATTGTCTGTGAATACGTGTGAAACAGCAGAAACAAAAATTCTAAATGACGGGAGCAGTGTTGCCATTCTGACCGGATTCCAGTCATATCTGACCGAAATCACTTCCCTCTGACCGGAGGAAATTATGAAATCCGGTTAGACCGGATTTTTAACCGAACGAAATTATTCCTTAACCGGAAAACCCTTTTTTTGACCTGAAATATAAGGTCAGATTTCTATTATTTGAATGATATTTGGCCATACTTTACGAACACACTCACAATTTCATACAGAAACCAATTTATTGTGAATAATCCTAGAATACAGGTTACAGGTGATCCTCGAGGTAGTTTCATTTAAATGCTCCCACCAAGTGTGACTCGGGGTGTGCATTCAAACAAGGCTAAAGTGTACGACCATTTAAAAAATTTCGGTTTTGGTTTTATCAAATTCAAACGCCGAAGTGGAGTGGAATGTTCCTTTTTCTGCAAAACGTTGTGATGCAAAGATTTTCAATGATTTGTTTGCTTTGTTTTATTAGCCCAATTAAGATTAATTTAGAAAAATTAAAGAAAACCACATACAAAATTGGTATTATATTATATTAATTTTTGTGTTAAATTTTTAGTTAAAATATAATATAGTATTTCATTTTTGACCGGACTTCTGGTCAAAAATTCTTATTTCATCTTTTGACCTGATTTTCTGACCAAATGTAAAAAAATAAAAATCGGTCATTCGATCAGATCTGACCGGATCTATTTTTTTTAGTGGCAACACTGCTCGTGAGTTTCTATCAGTTGATGGCTGCGTTCTCAGAGTTTAAATTCGTTGTTTTACATAGTTAATACTGAATGTAATCAACATGAATAAATAAACGAATAAAGTGTGAAAAATGCATTCGTGGAAATAAAATATGATATTTTTGTTCCTACAATTATTGTGTCCGTTTTCGTTTGCTGTTTTTGGCGAACAAAGTATTTCGCCGGGAATGTCCACAGAAAAACGGCGAAGACTTTAAAGAATCGATTATGAATATTAAGATTTGAAATATGATTTTTGAGTTGTAATCTTTTCATGACGATTCAATTTAATGACGGAAAAAAAAAACATATTAAATTTTTTAGAAAATTTTAAACAATTGACATAATTAATGAAATTATACAGTTAAAAACAAAAGGTTTAATAGACACAATTTTATTTTATTTAATATGTACGAGAAAGAATAAAACATGCGGTTGATGTGCAGTTTTCTTTTTAGTTCAGGAAAATTCAAATCATAAGCAATCAGACATTTTACATTAATAATAATTTTCTTATGTTTGCTTCAACAAATTTTAACATTGCTTAATGTCATTTCATGTAATATTTTTACAGAGGATTATTTGTGAAAAATAAAATAAAGATAGTGAAGAGTGCATTTTTTCTTACACTTTTTTAAGTGACAGTACTGTTTTCAGTTTCATTTAATGCTGTTTAATTGTTTAGCAAATCGATTATTTAAAAAAAAAACAGTCGAAAGAGAAACCGTTTCTGAATATCGAAAAAGAAATATGTTGCGAAACTTGAAGGAAATTCTATGGCGAACACGCAAACAATTTTTTGATATCAATATCATAAAAATTTTATTTATGTATCCAAAATTCATTATAAAATGACTTAAAAAAAATATTCCTTTTTCTTTGTTTGAATATTCAATTATTTCTTTAAGTAAATAATTTGTTTTAAGTAAATAAAATTTCCATGAGATGTTTTTTTTTATTAATGAATTTGCGGTGCTTAGAAATGATTTTTATTGCATGGTATCAAGCTACATAAAAATCGAAGAACTATTTGTACAAAAATGTAGCGAACAATTTCAACCTGGAACTAAGAAAAACTATTATTTAAAACACAGCCCAAACTCGACATTGAAATGAGAATCCACTTCAGGCTAACTGACATCCGGTTTAAACCGGAAGTGAAGCCGGTTTTTTTTTCAAGTATGCGTGGGCCCCCTTTGATCAACGTGGGCACAAATCCATGAATTCAAACTGGGCTACATTAAAGGTCAAATTTAGCTTGCAGGCAATCCCTCATTTTTGGCTGAAGCTGTCAGTCTAATTAATACTTAGTTTATGACGAAGGGAATAAAAATGTTATTCTCTGCATTTCAATATTCAATTGTCACATTACTATTTTTGTCGATAAATATGAATATTTAAAGTTTTATTTAAACGACGAGTGTAAGGAACCGAGATTTAATTTGTTCAACGGTCCGCAATTTGGTTGAGGTCAAATTTATGTTTTCCAAATTTTACGAGATTTTTAGCATTTTACAAACCTAAAACCAGGTTGTAAAGCAGAGATGTAGAAAATTTCACTTTTTTGTATTTTTTTTTATATTTGTTTCAATAGAAACTGTTTACCTATTTTAATTATAAATAATAATTAATCATTTCAACAATTAATTTTATTTTTATACGCTCCACAGGAAGGTATATAAACTTTGTCATTACATTTGTAACGCCAAGAAGGAGTCACCGGAGACCTCATAAAATATATATATTCTGAATCAGGATCACATTCTGAATCGATTTAGCCATGTCCGTCTGTCTGTCTGTCTGTCCGTCTGACTGTTTAAGGCACGATAGTGCCCAAAGGAACTTACATACCCGGTGAAAGGAATTCTTTTTATCGTCGTCAGGTTGATATTAAAATTGGGCTATGTCGGTCTAGTAGTTCTGGTACCTCCCATACAAAACCAATTTTGCATGACTGGCATCAAATCATCGGCCAGGACGATGATAACTCTTTTACTTGTTTTTAATTTAAATTTCATTTACCTACCTATTTTTTTTTTACTTTTAATGTTATTATAAAATTAAAATATCGTTTATGTTTATTAGTTGAAAAAAAAAACAGAATAAGCTGACTTATTTTGCTTTAAATTTGAAAAACTGAACTTAATAAAAGAGAATTTCGAAAAGCAGAATTTTTTTGTGAGAAGACAAAATTCTGCAAAGCAGCATTTCGACCCGCTCCGTATACATGCTTAATTCTTCATACTTGCATATGTCCCCTAAAAGACATATAATTCCAAAAGGAATGCTTCTACGACCGGCTTCCTTAATATTGTCATTTAATTGTGTTTTTTATCGATTTCAATGCCAAAACGAAGAAGAATGCATAACTAACATACAACAAAAGCCTGGTGACTGTCTGACATGATAAATGTGACCAATCTCGAACAGTCTTAGAATTTCTATGAATGCCAGAAAAGCTTTTCATGTTTATCTGGGCATATTCAAACAAGCCAACATTTAATGAGTTGCTTGGTGTTTAAAGTATTTTTAACTTTCGTTGACATGTACAGCGTTTTTAATGGTTTGGTGTATATAAGGTGTCAACCCTTTTTAATAGCGCCGACATTTTGCAAAGTGCTTCCAAAAGGCAAGGATTATTTACTAATTTTAAATTCCAAAGTATCTAAAATTGCAATGACTTTTATCTTGTGTGGTAGGAGCAGTGTTGCCGAAAGTACTCCCATAGGAGTATTATACTACTTTCAACACATCCGTACTCCTCTTTTCAAAATCGTACTGTTATGACCTAAAATATCTTCCACTTGCAGCAAAGTGTAATTTCAGCCTTACTAAATGTAATTCACTTCAAATTTAATGGAAATTTGGTAGCAGTTTTAAAGTTAATATCCCTCTTGCTAGTTTGTTTTTGATTTTCGGTGGCTTCATACAAATTTCATCTTTCAGGTCAAAAATACAGTCCAGATTGAGGGTGTTGCACTACCTATAAACTATAACTAATACCCATAACTGTACTGCCTCTACCGATAAACGGTCCATAGATATGAGATCGAATTATGATTATGGCGCTGGAAATTTACGAACGTACGACGTATTAATTAAAACTGACGAAATCAAAACTGTTTACTCGCAGTAATTCATGGAGATGCCAAAGCAGATTTCCGAATATTCCCAAGAAATAAACCACACGGATGCGAATACCAAATTGTATACAGAAAATTTGAGTGAAAACTTAATCCGATCAACTGAGGAAAAAACAACCTGTTCAAGGCCAGACCTCATTGTATAGGTATATACGAATTTGTTCGCAGTGAGATAAATTCCGATACAGATTAATTTGCAAATCCAGTTAATACACGAGTTCGGCCCTTTGTCAACAAGAAACCATCTGTCCAGGTGGTTTGCACCGGAGCACAAAGGCATTTATAGGAGATTGGGATCAAATAATTGGTACTATGCCTGCGCCTACCCATCTCAGTAAAAGCAGAGAAAGAGATTTTCTTTAAACAGGGATTTCAGCAGTCAAATATGTAAAGTGTAGTTGGAAAGATTTTCCCTATGGGGCACGGACGATAGGAATATATTTCGTACACAGTGTCAGTGAGGAAAACTTTTTAGGGCAATCGGTGGCTTTGTTCCACCGGTGAGAGTGAAATTACTTTTCGCAAAGTTTATTGACATCGACAGCGACTCTTTATTTAAAAATGTCCAAGCTGTTTCTTTATCTGAACAGATGGTGAGATAATCTCTCTGGGGTGAGGGCTTAAACTTGAGCCCAGAAAGCTATAAATTATAAGCAACTATCGATATAAGCTGCTTAGTTTTCGGTAGGGGTTGATAATTGATTAGTGAAAGTGGAAGCAGTTTGGTATCGTGCTGGTCATTTGAAAGATTTCCTGTCGTTCTCCTGGCTTTTCAATTTATTTACGCAAGAGCTGGTAGCAGGTAAGGGAATAGGTATATCTATGTTGGGAGATTGATCGACCAAGTTATCTCGAATGTCGAAATATATGCAGTATTTGAACCGACCAGCCAATATCTTATCAGTTTATAACATTGATTAATTGAAAGAGAAGGAGACAACTTTTCCAAACTTTTGTATATATTACACAACGTATATCTGAAGTTATATGCCTAATTTAAATAATTTATCAATTTAACAAGTCGACTTGAACATTCGAGTGGATTTATATCACAAATGAATTTATGCGGAATAAATTAATTAACCTTATATACCTGGAAGACTGTAAGGCAAAGTTAAAAACTCTGTGTGGCAATTTTTATATAGAAAAGTGAGGAAAAATAATTATTTCCCGAGATAAATCAAATGATTAGAAACGCTTTTACAGAATGCGTGGCTGTAAATAAATACAATCTCAGCCAATATGATAACACAGGCAGCATATCGAAATGTCAGGGGACAGTGGAACAATTAAGCACACATCGCCTTTAATTCGCATCATCAAATTCATATGCTTAAAATTTAATATTCACATCATTTTTATTCTCTGGAAGTTCGTAATTAATCCTAGAAAATATCAATATTGATCTTCCCAAACCATTCCAAAACTCTTTTGCAAAATTATACCACACGTACAAAATTAAACTGTACGCACTGCTTCATGCAATTATTTTATCGAATCTATGGAATATCATTAACCAACACCCATCACTGATTTAAAATAGCCCATGTATGTTCAGACCTCTCGTTATATTACATATAATCAAAATCTATTTTGTCTATGTAGATGTGGTTGCTCAACACCCAATTCATATGTATGCAATAGATATCCGAAATCATACAGAGTACAAACATGGCAAAAACCAACGCACTCGCGAAAGCCCACTCACTCACCTTTCCGGTAAGAGTTGCATTGTGCAACTCATCTAATGTGGGACGGTATGCGGCCTGTATCGACATAATATTGCGATAGTTATCCAGGCGGGGGAGCGCCTCTCTAGTGAAGTGCCTGCAATAACACAAAATGCAGTTAAATACGCGTTACACTATTTTGTAGTGACCTCCTCTCGAAACGGCTACTTACCGAAAACTTTTTCCATATTTCGTGTCGTACTCATTGTCGAGTAGTTCACGATCTTCTTTCGAGTCATTCGAATCGTCCGAGTCCTCGCTACGAGGGTCCACTTGAAAACGTGTCGTCTGCAGATCCTTGAAACGCGATGGTTTGTCTTTGTCACGAAAACTACTTTTTATGGACTGTATTCTGTGGAAGAGAATAGCCACACGAGTGTGAGATTAGTAACTTTTATTGTATTACCTTATTTGTTTAATGATTCGTTTCATATCGAAATAAAAGAATGTGACAGGAATGTTTAATTGTTTGTCACATCCGATGTATTTGGTAATAGAAGAGTTGCGTTGGGATTAAATGGGAATTCACCTTATAAAGAATTCAAGGCCTGGACATCCCTAATGCTTTCTCTACCTGTTCTGATTATTCCTAACCTAATTACGAGATTTAGTATTCTTGGGAAATGCTTTGCGATGTCCATTCCATGTAAATGGAAGAATGGACACACGAAGATATTGATTTTCTTCTATAATTTAATCATGATTATGTAAATCGAAATTGCAGGATACTCCCTACCATAACACGATTGAATGGAAGTTTTTAGCTTTTAGCGTCTTTTGTGTATTTCGTCTGAGAATAAACCCTTCGGCCGTAAGTCTGCTAGTCTTTTGTAGGAGACTTTAAGGAACAGTTCAAACAATGAAAGTGTAATTTGAAAACACACCAAACCCCTTGGGAGGCAGTTAGATTGTAAAAAGTATCATTCCTGTAATGGGCTATGGTATGTCATAAACGGTGGCGTGTCGTTGGTTTCACTAAGAAGAAACATTGCGGCCTCGCACAGTAGATGACAACAAGGAAAGCACAATCTATAAAAGACAACTATTGCAAGTTAAAACTCTGGTTCTCCCTCAATGCAACGCCAACCCAAGGAATGCAGGGGGTTGAAACGAATTCCCACACTGTTTTGGGAACAACGGACGATCGTGAGAACCATCGGAAAATATCTGGCAAACGATCGTAAACCAATACAACAACTTGCATCATCCAACCCCTACCAGATCAACCGATCGTGGGAACCATCGAAGAACTTCTGGCGAACAATCGCAGATCAACATTACTATAAAAGGGGGCATCAACGATCGACTTTAAAGTCGCCTATGATAGCGTATATCGGGACGAGTTATACAAAATGCAGGATGACGATGGAGAAATCTCGCTGCTCCGTCAAAGTCGACAAGAACACCACCGAGCCATTTGATGTCGAAAAAGGTTTGAGACAAGGCGATGCGCTATCATGTACGTTCTTTAACATCGTGCTTGAAGCAATTGTACGAAACCCACAAGCCAACACCAGAGGTACAATTTTTCAAAAGTCCGTTCAACTACTTGCCTATGCTGATGATATTGAAATTATTGGGAGAATGCGGCGAGCTGTCAGTGGCGCATTTGCAAGCATCAAAACGGAGGCGGCGAAGATGGGTCTGGCTGTTAATGAGGACAAAGCGAAGTATATGCTGTCAACGAGAAAGGACTCTCAACATCGGCGACACGGACAAAACGTCACGCTGGACAGATACAACTTCGAAGTAGTTAAAGACTTTGTCTACCTGGTCTCCACAATCACTTCGCGAAATGACATCAGCGCAGAGAACAAGCGAAGAATCTATTTTTCTATTTCTACGGGCTAAAAAGGCAACTAAGAAGTAAAGCCCTCTCTCATAGAACCAAGGAGATATTATATAAGACCGTAATCATCGCGGTCTTGCTGTATGGTGCTGAAGCATGGACTTCAGCGGATGAAAACCTTCTGGGATGCTTTGAGAGAAAGATTCTTTGAGTGATATTCGGTCCAGTTTGTGACGATGGAGTGTGGAGAAGAAGATTCAACGACGAACTATACGGGCTATACAGCGACGCTGGCCTGATCAAGAAGTTAAAAAATACAACCGCTGAGATGGCTGGGACACGTGGAGCGTATGGACAACAACGCAAAAGCCCGACCAGTCTTCGAATCCACCCCTGAGGGACAACGCAGCAGAGGAAGACCCCACCTTAGGTGGCGCGCACAATTGGAAAACGACCTCAACCAACTTAGTGTGCGTAACTGGAGGCAGCTAACGAGGGACCGAGCTGGCTGGAGGGGCTTTGTTGGTTGAGGCCGTGGTCCACCCCGGACTGTAAGCGCCACCAAAAGTAAAGTAAAGTAAAAAGTAAGGACACCAACGATAACCAGGGGTGGAATCGGCTAAGGTGATAGTTGATTGTCGCGTTTTTGATTGTCGTTTTTGATTATCAACTCTTCCTTGCTCTGCATAAAGCGATCACAAAAAACTGATTGATTATTGGCAGCACTTAGAGTTTTGAGCGTCACTTCCTTGCCAACGCTGTCATTCCGAGCAGCCGATAGGTGCAATTATATTCGAAGTGTTTCTGTTGTCAAAATGTAATCGTGTTTTCGATTGAAGAAAAGAATTAGATACTCTTTCTATGAAAAGGTGTCTACCACTTTTACAAAAACGCTTCAACGAATTTCATTGAAAAGAGCAAAGAGCAATTCTCGGATCTTTAATGAAAAACGCCATAAGTGAATTTAGAATACTAAATGTTTTTTCAGTTCTGTATTTTAATTTATTTAAAAAAAAAAAAAATAATAATAATTGGCGCAACAGGTCCGTATGGACCCAAGCCTAGCTTCTCACAACCATTCGTCTTGTGTGAGTTTTTATTTTTTGGGACGAATGGAAGGGATCTACAATTTTATGCCGAGTCCAAACGGCCAATTGAGAAGCTCTTTCATGACAGTTATACTCTCGGATGTTTGTCAGACGTTCGCGCGAGGTAGTGCAGTGAAAAAACCTTAAGTTGGAATTTGGGTTTTTCTCGGGATTCGAACCTGGGACCCCTCGCTTAGTAGTCCAACACACTAACCACTAAGCCACTGCGCCACTAATTTTAATTTATTTAATATATTCTTTTTTCACTTAATTATTTAATTTATCTGTAGTTAAAGCCAAGGTGCATATCAATGAAAATTACACAAATGTATGAAAGCGACACCTAAATAACTGTCGCATGAAATTGATCGCAAAAAAGCGATTGTCAATTTGATAATCACCTTACGTGGATGTAAAGCGATGATTTTGATTGTCAACTATCAACTATCACCTTAGCCGATTCCACCCCAGGGTAGTCAGTGATCAGCCAGATATTACGCTGTTCGATAGTTCAGTATTTTTTATTTTTGTAGTAAATCTTTTATTTTTTAAACTACAAATGAAATTTTTTTAATATAACCGCTAAAGTCCACTTTAGAGGAAATTGAGATTTTGATGCCATTAGATTCAGCGTACTCAAATCTTTAAAAAGTGGCCACAAATTCAAAAAAAAAACAACAGCTTAAGTCACTAGAGTCAATGGAGTAAAAAAGCTTTAAACTGCTCTCCTAAACAATAAAGCAGACTTTAGCGGTTGTGCCTTGTGACCACAGAATTATATTAGCCCGTTTTCAGAGTGGCGTTATATAGAGACAACTAGGAAACCGCCAAAACTGGTCGCATTTAATGTGTCGTTGCCATCGATAGCAAGAATTTACAGGTAGTTACAAAGTGTTGTTACCTCGCAATATCATCCTAAACATTATATTCATTCCTTGAGAAGCCAATGGCCCTACTCCCTATTTATTCAAACCTTTTTTGACTTGCGTTCCGCTTTCAAGTAGGTCAATTTAACTTTCATCATCATAGAGTACGAAATGTTGGTTTTTGAAGAGTTCCACTTTCGGAACGAGATCCAGAGTAGGCCCCGGGTGGGATCAGAACTGAATTCAAATTGTGAAATCATGCGCCACAAAATCCTTTTCGTGGAGTTTTTTTTTAATGCACCTGGGCGATTTTCAGTAAGGGAGCGGTTATTCTGCTTCAAAAAGGAGTTATTAAATTGTCCTTTTAATGCTGTCAACTAAGCTATTCGATTTCCTAGATGTGGTCCTAAAACCAAAAGCACGTCGAAAAAAATTACTTGTGATCGCAAAGTTATGCCAGGTGGAGGTCTATTTATGGCCGTTGACCAGCTTTGACTTGTATAAATCGTCGATTAACATTCAATTACAAGAACAGCACGTTATTAGGTTATGTTGGAGGCCATTATACAATACACTTGGACCACATTATGTCCATTGTGCTACCAAATAGACCCTATGTGGTCTTGCTTTTCATAGAGATAGGTAGTCATCTGTAAAATGGTTCAAATATGTCCCACAATGTGGCTGGGCACTATTTTTAACAATAGACAAACAATAGGTAAATCAAAATCTATACACATAGTCAAATTGTTTATGTATCACGTTGAAACGACTCACACAGTCCGTGTGTGTGCATAGGTCGGATAAACATTGCGCCGAATATGGCCCAGCTTTCAAAGTATTCTTTCATCGCAATCAACCAATTAATTCGAGAGAAATATGGATGTAAAATTATCCGAAAGAGCACATTGTCAGTCCTATTTATTTATTTATTTTTTTTTTATTATTGAAAGTGCCTTCGATTTCGAGAAAGGTTGTCATTTCTGTTTTATATCACGTTAAACACAAATGACAAGTACAAAAAAGAAGTAACTTTCTGCAACTTTGTACAATTAAACTTTAGTAATTAAGAAAATGTGCCCAATACCAATATAGCGTATGGCGGCTAGTCAGTAATCACCACGGCGAATAAAAAAGGAAGAGGCTCAGAATAAAGGCGACGTTGGTTTTATACTAGGAAAACTAAAGTACATTACAACAAACTTCGCTTGGTGAGATCGCCCTCTAGTGGTAAATAGAAGATAAGGGTCAGATCGCATCAAATTACGACATAATAATAATAATACCAGTTGTTTGGATTTGACTTAAACATTTTTATTTGTAAAATTTTCAATTTGCTCAACATAGATAACTGTGTTAACTACCGTCTTCTCTTTAAGTTAACCTGTTGCGATTTGTATTGGTTTTCGGATTTGAACAGTTTAATCCCATAGGTATACACAAAGTTCTAGGCAAATCCATTAAACCGTTTACGCTAAGAGTACACAAAAAAAGGGGCACGGAATAGCCAGATCCACTGTTTGGTTTCTTCTACCATAGAAATGTTATTTCTGATTGAGACCCTGGAGAGAAATATTTCATAAAAAAAAATTGTTGCCCCTGGCGTAAGTATAAAATTTTCAAAGCATTTTCTTATACTCGAATTAATTGCCGAATCGACGTCTAAGATATTTTTGAAGTCGTACTTCTTTAGACGCTCTGAGGGTAACATTCTCATTGCTACGTAAGTCAAATTCAAATTGGATAATTTTAGAGACTAGAGGTCGGCCAGTGGTAGAAATTCTACAATTATACGATATTAACCTGACTTACATACAACATATTTGAAAATAAATCACATCCATTTGCCCATTTTTATAAAAGATAAATGAGCACAGTTTAAGGGTAAATAGAGGTTCTATCCAGCGGGCACTACAAATCTACACAAGTATTCGAAAACTAATTATCACAATCAAGCCAAAGAAGTCCTACATGTAAGCGTACCATTTCCATAAAATCATTGATTCACATTAAGCCTGAATTATATATAAGAATATCATTCTGGAATCTGTGCATTTTTATTTATGTATATATATTATTCGCTTTTATAAGAACGTACATAAAATGTGAAGAAAAATAAAATTGTTACTTTACTAAGACATGTTAAGAAAATTGCACCAAAAACGGATGCACGCATCACAAAACCCTTCAATACACCAATTAAAAATGCGTTAAAAATGCACACAAAAACAAGTCCAAAATTGCGTATAAAAAGCAAGAAAAAATCCACAAATAAAGGTTTAAAAATTAGCCTGTTAATGCACTAACAAAACAAAAAGAGCGTTAGATCGAACAGTTCAAAAAAGCGTCCAAACACAGGCCAGAAGACGCAACAAGAAAAACACAACAAATAAAAAGCGCGTCAAAAACGTGTTAAATCACACACATTTTCATTTTCTAATCCTCAGCTTGGCTGTTATGACTTTGATTTTTATTGAATTATATACAAGGTGGGCCAAAAGAGATCACCCTATTGTAAGATGCTCTTATTTTTGCAAATGGCCGCCAATGTCAAATCTGTTTTGACATTTGTGGACTAGACAGACGTAGAATACAAGTGAACAAGCCATGGAGCGATACACTCCCCAAGAACGCGGAATAATCGGGTCTATTTTTTTGCGTAACAATTCGTCTGTAGTGTTGGCGCAGCGCGAATTCCGTCGCCGATTCAACGGCCGTCCGACACCGACTGCACAAACACTGCGCCGTTTGGCCACCAACCCTGAAGAGTATGGGACCACACGAGAGGCCCACCTGTACTTCAAATATGATAAGTTGACAAACTGAATACCATTACGTTCTCGAAACTTTACCTCATTTCTTCAATTTACCAGCAAAACTATGAACAATAACAATCTCTGCCGATGTTCTCCCTTCTGGTGGAATACATTTTATTTGATATTGTAAGATTTTGGTCTATCTCTCAGCTTCTGGGTGAAGAAGAAAGGTAAATGAAAGCTTAAGGAAGTTTTGACCACCTTTTTTTCTTTATATATTTAAAATAATATATATCAGTATATAGGTAATTGGTAAGTCAAAGTTAAGGTAATAGTTTTACCGAAGTCTTAAGAATCGTTTAAAAAAAAGTTTCTTCGGAGATTCTCTTAGCTGAAGCATTGTTGTCCACTCGGCCGATGTGGCTGATAACATTCACATCGTGGTACAGCTCATTTTGTTCGCGGTTGTATATTTTCCTACATTCGCCCTCCTCGCATGAAGAACTAAAAATCCAGATTTAATTTTTATAATCTCGAGCCCTACTCATTCCGAAAGTCAATCCTATTCGAAATCGCTTTCCGTTAGGCTTTTAGGTGGGTACTTTCGGAACGAGAACAGAGTAGCGCCCCGATGAAGAATAAATTACGCTAACAATAAAATATTTACGACTTTTGTTGATTCATTTGAAATAGGGAAAACATCATTTAAGATCGATGAGCTCTGCAGAAAAGTGCAGTGGTACACCAACTGAAGCTACGATTACAAATGCCACACATGCCGACGTCATTATAACGTAAACATTTGTCCTAAATTTGTCACTACGTGTGATTGCTTGTCAAGTGTCTGGTCAAGCGGGTTGTCGCAGCGCACTCCTACGAAAAACAAACGAGTGACCAACGAATGGTCGACTTTTTTTTTAATATCAGCATGTCAAAATTTGCCACGAAAAATGACACGTAGCTTGAGACTGTGTGAGATAATCTCAGCAGTTTCCTTGTTTTTGCCCAGCAAAGTACAATAACACAACAAACGAACTGCTACAATTTGCACCCGTTAAAGCGCTTCGCACCCAAACTTTCCACTTAATGAAGAAATGTACCATCTGTCATCCTCTTCATTCATCTCAAGTTCCGTGTATTATGTACATTCATAAAACGTTGTTTCCGCATGTCTTAGCCGTTTCATGGTTCGTTTGCTTTTCCTCGGCCGTCTAGAGTAAACAAAAATTAGATGTTAATAAGAATCGCAATGAATTATGAATAGCAAATTTACGAATAGCTTAACGAAAATGAGCTCACTGATGTGAACCAAATGATTTAATTTTCTCAATGCAAACAGTTCAGTTCTTTCTATTGATTGGTTGCTATAAAATTTGTTAGCGAAAAAAAAATGTGAGCATTTAAATTAATTATCTGCATTCCCAAGCCATATACACACCAATAATTTCCTTACCTAATTTAATAGCACTCCTTGCAAATGAATTTAAATTGAGTGAGCACTGAGGCGAACAGTCAAAGAACCCAATCGACCAAGGAAGAAGCCTTCTCTAAGCATGTAAGGAAAATCTCTCAACATCAAGTATATCCTTGAAATCGTAAAGTGCATTGTGTTTCAACGTAATACTACTGAAGTGAAATCCAGGATTGCATTGACTGTGAGCCACACTACCGGCGGGTTTGCACTTATTAAGCGATGAAGTGAATGGATGGAGAGTCCTTGTTTATTTGTACAGTATTGTTGCCACAAATGCCAAAGGCATGTAGGCACTTATAGTGGTCCATCAACAGAAAGTTCAAGGTGAGTGCTGAGCTTCGCAATCATGTCTATCCCACGGATTTGAATGACTGCTTGATGTACAACTGAAATATCAACCAGCCAATCCATGGTATTGTGCAGCCAAGGGCCGTTAAGGGCGAGAAGGCTTTTTTAATAATGGAAAATAATCCGATTTGGATATACTGCTTCCAAAACTCGATAACCAATGATTTATGTGAGTTCGGGGAAGTCGAATCAACTGTATGCTTAAAAATAGAAATTCATTCATTTACATCATGATTATTTCCCCGACCTTCCATTGAAATAACAGCAACATGAGCTGATATTCTGCGGCAGGGGAATAATGATGGATCTGTCTTGGAATTGATGTAAACGCTTTAGGGCTATATAACATTCTTTCGCGGCATAATCCTTCAAGAGGAAAGAATAGGGATTACATTAAGAACATGAAAAACGTTTTTCATTATTACTGTCTCCAGTCCTTTGAACATAGATTGCGTCCTTAATAAACACAATTCTAAATAATGTTATAAATCCTAAAAAAAAAAACTGGCCTTAAAAGTATTTTCAATTTTTTTTTTATTCTAGCTGTAGCTTAGGTTCCCTTTTTCATTTCGGTTATTAGCTAATCCTTTAAAAAACATTTCATTTGTTCTTTCCTCTTTGGGGATATTAAACCGGAAAACAAAAGCACCAAGTGAACTTGCAAGTAAGGAATGAGGTTGTAACTTTGTTTGCACTACGGTCGGACACCTCCTCCGACTGTTGATAAATTTCAATATTAACCGAAGCAATACGGAAAAGGTTTTATCCACTTATTACGAGCTAGATACCAATACTCTATTTTTTTTTTTACAAAGATGTCTATTTGGAGAGACACTCCCAGTACAGTTCGTGAGGTGTTCTCTATCCGAATATACCCTGTATATATCAAAAAAAAATATATAATAAAGTTGGAAAAGCTTGCTGGTACCTAAGCCTTTAAGTATATCCCCTCTGACTTTGGGCAGCCCTTGATTTGATTATTTGTTAATAAGAACTACAGCCTTAGGATGTCACTTTATGGGGACCGTACGAAACACATTCGTGTGTTTCATTTATAATCAGATTAAATATCGCCCACTCAAGACGAACCTATTTGCGAGAGGCAACATTTTCAAAGGATGCGAATCCCTTAAGCGTTACTACCTGCAGAGGAATGATGTTACGCACTTTACTTTCATAAAATTCGTGAGAAACAGTACTCGTTTGTCGATACAATTCATAATAATCAGATTCTGATGCAGGAAGTATCTTGCCTAAACCTGAGAGGGTCTTGGAGTACATACCACCTTAGGACTTAAGAGATTATAAAAAAGGGAATTGTTATTTCAGGAGTGTAACTGCAGTTGTGTTTACAATTACGGTAACAGTTGACATTTCGAAACAGCTTAGTTCGTTAATTAGTTTATGTTTTACTGTACAACATGTAGGTTCAAATAAAACACTTTCTTAGTTAATTGTCAACTGTCTATATTTAATCCATTAATACTTTATTTAATCCATTAATATTTTTAGCGAACGACCGGCCAGTTGCGTGGTTGAAACTACTCTACTTTACTCTTTTACATCATAGCTGGGTTTTGTGGAAAGGGAACGATCGCGTTATGTATTTGTTATGTACGTCGGTCGGTGTCGGTCGCGTCTTGTTGCTACGTTGGTGTCGGTATGCGTCTGTTGTGTACTTCTTGTTTGCTGGCTCGTTCGTATATTGGTCAGGCTACTCATCCCACAAACATTAAGGTGTTATGTGAAGGTGCATCTGACCCCGTCAATTGAATGTAATAGTTGTTGGTAAGTAGCTTCACTTCAACCTGTCGTTTCTTGGTTACACCGGATTTCGGCATTACAGCCGCAGAAATTTCACTTCAAAAACGCTTTACCTTAAATCAACTAAGGTGCATTTTCGACTACATGGCTTTGTAAAATAAATTGACGGTTTTTGGGCAATAAAAAGTTGGTATTACAAACCCAAGATATATTATGTCAATGCCTTTTCATATTGACAAAGTCACTGTGCGGACTATGAGTCAACGACCTAACCGGACGTACATTTTCAAAGATGAGAGGGCGCTGGCTGTCAACGGGAATGGTACAGGGCGTTGGTAACTGAATGTGTCTTTTTTTTTTTAGCAAGAAATTGATAGATTGGGAATAGGCTGAATCTGATTTCAACAAGATGGTGCGAAGACGCGTGAAACATATCGAATGAAACACTGAAGATGCGATTTAACTCGCATAGACCGTTCGCTTTGAGGTAACGTAAGATCTCTGCTCTATACCAGCGCTAATTGTGTCCTCATTAGGTAACCGGGAAAACAGCATCTTAAACCAGCTAACTATGCGAGGAAGCCTTCAACGGTTAGTGATTTTGGTGAACAACACTTTTTCAGAGATTGAGGCGAGCTAATATTTCAAAAAAATATTAGTTAGCGCCACTAGGTGTAGCTTCTCACAACCATTAGTTTTGTGTGAGTTTTTAATTTCTTGGATGAATGGAAGGGATCTACAATTTTTTTACCCACTAAATCACTGCTTGTGTTTGAGTATCCCGAAATTTGACTTCTCGATGACTGCGGCACTGGTTTTCAACAAAAAAAAAAATGTTTGGTTGCAAAAATAATAAATTTTAAACGAATAAATATTTATATCGTTACAATTTCTTGTTTTCACATAAAGAAAATTACAAAAGCTATACGAAAGGCTAAATTTATCTCGAAAAACGGAATTAGCTAAATTGTTTTGCTTTAAAAAGCAGTCTTGAAAATTGCAGCTATTGTAAATAAATTGGTAAATTTGCCGTTTCATTTTTAACAGGATTGTTTTGGAATGCGAAAATGGTTGGATTGTTATAATTATCTTAATTGTATATAGCATACCAACATGAGAACGTGTACCACCTTAGTCCGTTCGTTGCAGCAACAGAGCCAACTCCCACCGAGATCGTGTTTCCCAAAATGATTTACGTGATAAATGTATGTTTGTGTGATGTGTGTGTAATGTGTATGATTGTGTAATGAAACAAAAGTTGTTTCAAAATGTATAAAATGTATTATATGGTGTAGGTTTATAAATGTGTGTACATGATACATCAATCGTGTACTCTCGTTGCTGGCTAAATTACGAATGAATGCAATCGCCAGTGTCAAGCAAAAATTAACATTCAAATTGTTCTGTCTTCTGTGTTACATGTTTAGAATTGCAGTTAGTCTTAAAAAGAGAATGACATTGAGAGTTAATGGCCCAACCCATAGAATCCGTTGCATCCGTTGCGTCGACGGATCCCTCAATATTGACGTATTCGACGGAACGAGCAGAGCAGTCCCATAGAATCCGTCGCATACGGTCACAGACAGTGTTCTAAGTACTCTGTCCTCATATTTCCCACGAAACGTAATAATATTTCCGTATTCACCGTATTCAAATTCCCTCTTAAATAATTACCTTGATAGGTACTTTCAAATCTTATTTTTAAAAGTAAAATGTATATTTTACGGAATCAAAATCACATTAAATTACCTTTGGTATAAAAATCGCGGTTTGTTAATATTATAATGATTACCTTTTTGTACTGGAAAATGTTGGTACTACAAAATCTTGCGAAAATGCGATTTAGATAGGCTCTTTTTTAAGTACATTCAGTGTCTTAATAATCATGGTGAAATGTAGATACCAATTTTGATGAAAGTTCACCAAAAATTTATAATTTGAATGTTTTTTTGCATCTTTTAACTTTTTCCCATGGAAGGCTTTTCGGACATAGAAGTTCCCACACAAAGGAAGAAATCCCACGATATAAGAAAACTGGTGATATCCAATGACTGGTGCTCTCATGCTCTCAATATTTCCACCAATGAAAGCGCCGCCTCTCTCGCTGTCAGAACCGTCAACGGATCGACGGACAGAGAAGTAGAAAGCAAACTTACTTTATCCGTCGCATCCGGCACGTGCGCTGCTTATGAGTCAGCTTCCATAAGGTGCTGTGTATTCTATCTACATATCAGTCACATACGTTGCCGCAACGGATGCGACGGATTCTATCAGTTGGACCCTTTACTCTTTCAAGAACTGAGGAGAGAATGAAAGAATTAAAGATTATGTAAATTAGAATACGGTGCTTATGGTATATTCCATAACCAAATGGATCGCAAAAGCGACTGGATAAAGTTAACGAACAAATGTTAAAAATGTTTTTATAGCAAGTTCTTAAACAGTCCCTTTTCCTAGTGGCGTGTCGGTTCTTTATTCCGTGAAGCCGATACACCACAAAGAATGACACAAAGAACAAAATAATTTTGGATGATCGCAATAAATTTGAAGGCTTTATTTAAACTCCTCCCAGTTCTTCGTAAGCCTAAAACCATACATTTTTATTCAACTTGCTGCCCACACTAAGTACACCTCGAGGGTACGTGATACGTCACACATCAATTCCCTAAAAAGAACCAAGTACAATTAAAACAATTAATCACATCTACGGGGAGCTGCCACATAAATCCAATAAAAGTCCATTAAACTTTAACCTCTAAAACACTTCTAAATTTAACGCCCTGCAAAATAAACCCACCCTAAATTTCAATTATCCCACACAGATAATAATACTAACGAGTGTTCCACAGCCCGGAAATAATTTGAATTTAACTACACGTGCTAAAAAGAAGAAATAATACGCAACGATAGTACACCTACATTCAAATCCATCGGTGTTTGTGACTCTGTCTGTATCTGTTCCCCAGATATTCATTTAATTTATGGAAATTATTTGTACGCCTAATAAACCCAACCATTTAAGTTCTATTACATTTTTGTTACCTATGTGGAGAAATAAAAGATCCTGCCTTGTAGACTTACGGTTCCACAGAACCTTATTATTTGATTCTTCTAATTTTTGACCAACAACAGGCAAGAAAAAAAGAATTAAAATTAACAAATGTTGCTTTGTTCAATTTAGACCTACTTCAGAAAAGTTTACATAAATAATAAGGATTTCAATGATGCTCCATAAAAAGTAATTAGAATTTTTTGGATTTTGGTATACGAGACCAAACCTTGGGAAAATTAACCAAGGAATTTGTCTCAAGAAGGAAATCCTTAAGGTTTTAAGGGCAAACTTGGTGGAATTATTTAGGAGTTTGCAACAAAAGTTTCACAATCAAGGCGATGTTTTGTGCATATCAATGCAATTAACAAATATTTCGAAAATAGATAAAAAGTTGCCTAGAACTGGCTGGAGGCATTTGAGGGAATTTATTAGTCTCTTCTTAGAAAGGAAAGCCTTAATAATATGCATGTACAGCGTGTTGATAAAACAAACGAATAAAACGAATATGTTTTCTCAACTGAAAACTTTTAAGCGTCACGGAGACGATGATGGAACGTAAAGGGAAGTGCTAACCGGCCTAGGGAGAATTTGTGCGCATTACGTGTAGGGAATGGGAATGTGAATTGAATGGATGTTGGCAACACACGCCAACAACTGTTTGTCGAATTTAAAAGAACTGGCAAATTTTGTTTTCATTGGGAGTCAGAGCAGGCTGACAAACTTGACACAACTAAATGGAAGTAACAACCGTATGTGTGATTGATGTCACATCAGAATAAATTTATTTATCCTTCGAAGAGTCACGCTAATACGGAACATAAATCTTATGCATAGCAAAGTTCCACATAAAAGCTATGCGATGCTTAGATTTATGCGCGAATAAATGTACGTTCAACATTTAAAGTGACTTGAATTTGAACTAACTTCAAGTCGGTTTGCGCAAATGTCAAAATATTGCGAGTTTTGTCTTTGTTTTTGGTTGTGCTTAAATCTACTTTAAGGTGTTTTATTTTAACAAGCCTGGATATAAAAAAAAAACAATAACTCCTTTTTCATTGTGCTTTTGATGAAAAAAAAAGTCATCGAAAAGAATAAATAAATGATGCAACGTGGAGGATAAGGAAAATACTTGGAATTGAGTTGAACAACATTTTAACAGCCAGTCGGGATCATGAGTGTACAAACAGAAGGGTTCCACCATTTACACATTCTGACAGTAATTTTGAACTGGCCGTAACAATTATTAACGCAACACAGATTATAACCTGGAAAACGAATTCGATGGTGACGACTTTGTGAAACAACAAAAGAGCGATAAGGTATAACTTTTAGAACCCTCTGCTCATACGATTCTTAACGATTTAAGTTCTACTTAAATACTTATAGGCTACTTTTTTTAGGACATAAACTGTCACATAAGAGTTTATGTGGCACTTAATTCGCTATGAGTCGTATCAGCAAACGGCCCTTAAACATATAAAGAGCTACAGATATTTTGTAGCGCGATGAGAATGAAAAATCAAAGCAAGACTGGAGTAATTTAAAGCCGTAAATGCTCAAAAATAAAGTTCATCCGCAGTTGCAAGCCGTAGCCCGCACAGCCGATCACATACTTTCTGAGGATGAAACTTCCTGATATTGAAAAAAGGGGTCGGAGTCAAAATTCTTTTAACAAAATTCTGCTTTAAAAATTCGGTTTTAAAATTCTGCTTTTATGAATTGTGTTTTTATTTATTTTTTAAATTAAACTTTACTAAATTCTGCAAACAATATTGCTGTATTTTATCGTTCTCAGAATTTTGTAAAACCTAACTCTGTTCTACAAAATTCTGCAAAAAGAACACAATTTTTTTCTTTTTTTAGTTTGTACTTTTTTCAAATTTGAAATTCTCTTTTCTTAACATTTTTTTTTCAATAGTTACCTATTGGTTTTTTATTTAAATTTTTTTTTCAATATTTTATCTTATTTGTATTGTTTCATTCTGCGGTTTCCTCCGAAAAATCGATAATAATCACAACACAAACTTTTTCCTCCTTTTTATTCTGTCAAAATTTATCTTTGATTTAATGTGTCGGACATTTATTTCGCGAGCTAAATGAGTGGAGACGTGGCATCGGGTCATTTATATGAAGTTAAGAATTTAGCGAGCGATCAGGATACTGCTTTCCTAAGCTAAATTTTATCTATGTAGACATTTTTGTATGGGAGATACAATTTAGTGAGAGCAGGATACTAAGCTTTAAATTTGAAAAGCAGACTTTTGTAAAGCAGAATTTCGACCTGAAAAAAGATCTACACCACAAACAGTGATACTGATGACAAATAGCTCATAAAAAGAGTTATAATATTTATTCCCCTGGTAAATTTGACGAGGAACTCGTACTTCTAGAATTTCAAGAACTTTCCCGTCATCTTCGACCAAGTCCGAAAGTTTAAAATCCATTTTTATTTATTTATTTAATAAAATTATTTAAACGAATCTCGGCAAATAAATAAATAAATATTTTCTGATGTTACACTTTTTCTGCCACCTAAATTGTTTTAATCTTAAGGATTTTTATTTTACAGTTTACGTTTGGTGCAAAGCAATAAGTGTCACTTAGGGTCACTTGCACCAAACTCATTTCACAACAGTATTTATTCATTTATCTACTGTTAAGTGCTATTCCGGAGATTAGGTAAAAATTGTATTGCAGAACGACACTGATTCATCTATCCATGGATAAACTTTTAAATATTTATCCAAAGGCTAGTAGTATTTTCAAAATTGAAATAATCTAATATTATCTAGACTGAGTTTTTGTATTGGTACAATGCAAAGCTGGGGCGTGCCTATTTCTCTGAAACAATTAACTACAAGGTGTGCCAAAAGAAGTCATCCGATGTTGTTTGGCTCTCATTTTTTTTCTAAATAAAAAACTTCGATTATGTTTATTTGAACCTTTAGAATTTTATTGGTCGAGACGATGATATCGGCCAAATGGGCGCCGTCACAATTGATTGCCATACGGGCTCGTTGTATGGCGAGAACTTCGGGCGACAGATTCTCGCACTCGTGTCGAATTTTGTCCTTGAGGGCTTTTAGGGTCTCGGGATTGTTCACGTAAATACGGAACTTCAAAATCCCCACAAGTCTGGAACGGTTAAATCGGGCGATCTTGCGGGCCAGTGCAAATCGCCAAAACGGGAGATGAGGCGACCCGGGAACGCCGCCTTCATAATATCGGTTTTGGCTCGCGCAGTGTGTGCCGTAGCTCCGCCCTGTTGGAACCGAATGTCCTCCAGTCCTAATTCATCCAATAGGACTAAAAATAGGTTAACGTGGCCCTATAGCGCGCACCGTCCACTGTTGTCGTTTGACCAGCGGCGTTCTCGAAAAAAATGACCTCGCCAACAGCGGCGATATTCTCGGCACAACGGGCGCTCCGGGGCCGCCACTCTTGGCAACGTCTCGTGTAGTCCCATACTCTTCAAGGTTGGTGGCCAAACGGCGCAGTGTTTGCGCAGTCGGTGTCGGACGGCCGTGGAATCGCCGAGACGGAATTCGCGCTGCGCCAACACTACAGACGAATTGTTGCGTAAAAAAATAGACACGATTATTCCGCGTTCTTGGGGAGTGTATCGCTCCATGGCTTGTTCACTTGTATTCTACGTCTTTCTAGTCCAAAATTATATCAAAACAGATTTGACATTGGCGGCCATTTGCAAAAATAAGAGCATCTTCCAATAGGGTGATTTCCTTTGGCCCACCTTGTACTTTCACGAGACAATTTTTCTATTTTTATAAAACAAAATGACCCCACAATATAATCAATTAGTCCAACCACACCACGGCTTACTAGGAGCAAATCAATTTGTAAAACAAACACTTGTGGTGTCTGTTAAATTTTGAAAACAATTATTGGAAGACATAAATAAAACGAGTGCGTACAAAACAAAAATACCTTCACACCTCATATAAAACGTCATGACACCAAAACTCACTGTCATTCTTCATATATATTTGCTTTCGTAATCCCAAAAATTTATTTCAGTTGATGGGCATTGATGGATATTGGCTTTGGGACTATTTCTTTTAAATCTACAAAAGCCCAGTTTTGGTGATATATAATGTCTGCAAAAATGCCATGAAATATCCTCTAGTATGGCGTCTTTTGGGAGGTTTGTAATTTATTTATATTAACAATAAAAGGGTGTATGGTATATTGATTGGATGGTTTGCTGCTAGATTCCCCTTAAATCAACTTCGATATAGGACGACGCACATCCTTACTAAGCCAACCAACGACATGTAGAAAAATAAATGTTGTGTACACGAAATTGTGGCGATTTACACTCTTTTCGTTGGTTCTTTATAGAATATAAATTACCACTTAATACCATTATAATTCAAGTGCGATTACTTCTTGACAAATATTTATTACTTGCGGTTGCGGACCACAGACTTTGACCTCTAGTGAGAGCTTTTAGAGTAGATGAGAATTATTTTTGTTAATGGCTTTCGATTTGGAGCAAACTCTATTAATATTAAGAAAGTATCATACAAAGAGTTTGCTTAAAAACAACCTGTTTGATATCAATGAATTTTGCAACAGAAGCTGAAGTGAATAAGCAGCAAATGTCCAAAATGTTCACCTACTGTCACCACACGCACTGAATGTTTGATTTTTACAAGAGAAAAAGATTTCATTTTAATTTTTAAAGATATTGGCACAAATTTAAAGTCATGTTCATCGTTTCTACTTTGCTGCAATTACATTAAATCTACTGCATTTTTTTTTTCGACATTTAAATCTACTGCCAAACAATTCAATCTAGTGCATTTTTTTAGTACGCTTTTATGAGATCAACATGACAACATAATTAATGAATTAATATAATTTGTTCGGCTTGTTTAAATACAAGTTTTTATTAATTTTGTATTTCTTATGTTGTTTTTTGTTATTTTCCTTGGAATCTACTGCGAAAAATATTGGTCATAAATTGGCAACGTTGCTCATCTTCAACAGTCATCTCGCTACTTGCAAATAGCCTTTTATTAAGAAGCTTGCTCTTACTTTAGCTTAACAAAAAAACACGCAATATCTTATATGTAAGGCAGCCGAATACATTGAGCTCAAATTTTCAGAAAATTATATATATGAAAAGGCAAATAGTTAGTAACCAGTTTCACTGCCTTAAACACAACACAATTAATACCAATAGGCTTCTTTTTGTTTGCCCCCGAGTGGTTTTGTGAAATATGCCTAAACTTGACCGAGAGTACCCTTCATTCATCAGTAACAAGTGATTTCCTCCGAGTTTTAAGTGACTGTCAGTGCATGTGGACCTATTTACTTAATTAACCTAAATACTAAATTTATTCAAGAGGGATCAAACTCAGGATCTTATGATTTATTATGTATACCATACAAAAAACATACATAAGCCTCCGTGAGTCAGCAACACCATAATCCATCCCGTCCATTTCTTCAGAAGCTTATAATATAACTGCGTCAAACAATAATACCTAATGTAAGCTAATAAACCAAATAAAATCGCAATCTTCTCTATAGACCATTAAACTAACTTCTAACTTCTCCACTGGTGCTTAAAAACTAAACAGCTTTTTGCATTAATTAATAAAGACATTAATTCACCCACAAAACGTAACGTTTTCATCTGGTGGCATAGTAAAACCAGTCAGGCTGTAAGTATAGGTGCAAATTAAAGTACATAATAAAATTAAGAATCCTCTATGACAAAAGTGCCAAATTGGTCCCGTAAAATCGCACATAAATGCTTGTCTATCAGCAAATGTATTCCAGATTTAAGTCCACAACTTAAAGGAGTTAATGTACCATAAAAATAAACGCGTAAGGTCCCATCAGTGCGGAAAGAGTTTTACGAGATCAATACTCGTTATTATTGTTCCCTACAAGTGCCAATTACTCAACTATTCCAAAGTAATTTGTGCTGATTTGACATATTTTGCCACCCATCAATCATACGACCAATCCGAAACTTCTATGCCGCCAGGAAAACTTCGGCCATAGAAAATTGGCCCTCTACAAAAGTTCCTTTTTGAAATTTCCCACCCAAATGATGGGAAAGTAAAAACCCACTCACAAGGATAAAAGTTAAAGCAACAAACAGGAATGTTACGCATATTCCATCCTTAGTAGGGCAAAAATATATTCACCGTCGTCACGAATACACGACTTAAATTTATGACCAATGTCAGAGGTGATAATAGGCGTTCAATAGGTGTCGGCGGAGAAAAGTTACACGAACACATAGATCACGAAACGAGGGTGGCAGTAAAACAAAAGAGCAATCGCCAGAATGCCTATATAATAGGGTATGATGGCTGCATCAACGAGCGAAATCACGAAGGTAAGGCAATTTCGATTTGTACCACAGGAGGATTGATTTCTCTTATTTGATTATTTATGGGTGTTTTCGGATAACATTTGTTGTAAGATGAGCTGACACGAGGGCCGCCTTCTTGCTGCAACTTTACTCCCAGTTTAACTGCCTTTAAAGTAAGGGCTTTTTTGCACCTTTGCAAATTGGTTATTGAAATGGGCATCTGTATGCCAAGAGGAAGATTTATACCCAATTTTACACAAACACTAAAAAATGTGTTTTTTAAGCAAATGGGCTTTTATTAATATGAGCTGTTTATTTGATTTGCCGATATACTGAACAGAGATGGATTTTGTTAGGGAGCAAGAATATGTCACTCGGGCGTATACGCAACATTTTTTTGTTTTTCCATATTCTTAGATGACTGACTACGAAACCGTGGGAAGAAATATTGTTCTGCGTACATATGACATATATTGGGAGATGCTATAGTATACTAAAGTGACGGTTCAGTATTTAAAAACATTCAGAAAGGCATTAAAAACAGATTGGGTGTTCAATACTAACCAAAAAAGCTGTGCAAGAAAGTGAAATAAGTAAAGGGTGTCCCATAATTCACGCAAAATTTGAATTTTGCGCCATCTAATAGTACAGTGATGCCAATGGAAAAAAAAGATAATAATGTGACAACTGACAGTTCGGGGTTAGTAAAAATGGAGCGCTATACGAAAGAAGTACGCATTATCATTGTTGAAAATTTGTTTTTAAAATAATGAAGGTTGTACAGCCCGCATTTCATCTTCAGTGATGAAGCTCATTTTCATCTTGATGGCTTGTCGCATTTGGGGTTCAGAAAACAAACAAGTAATTGTTAATAAACAAATGCATCCACAACGCGAGACTGTTCAGTGCGGATTTTGGGCTGGAGGCATAATCGGACCATTCTTCTTCGATGTGGATGTGAATGCGCCTGGTCAGGCAGTAAAAATGAATGGCGTTCGTTATGGTGACATAATAACCCAGTTTTTAGTGCCTAAATTTTAAGATATGAATGTGACCAGCATTTGGTTTCAATTATACAGTGCCACAGCAAGAGAAACAATTCAATTAATGCATGAGTCGTTTCCTAATCGTGTAATCGGCCGTTTTTGCGATCAGGATTGGCCATCCAGATCTTGCGATTTAACACCAATAGACTTTTTTCTTTGGGTACACTTCTTTTTGAAGGCAAACAAGCCCACGACCACCAACGCCTTGAAAGAGGAAATTGGGAGGTGTATTAATGAAATTCAGCCACATTTATGCGAAACGATCATAAAATATTTCAAAATAAAAGAGTAGTAAATACATGCCAGCAAAGCCGTGGCGGCCTTTTATCCGCTCCAATCTGCATACTTATAAACCAATAAAAATTTAAGCTTTCTAATTAAATATTTGTATTTTCTGTGTTTTCTATATCAAAATTACTTTTTGCGTGAATTATGGCACACCCTTTGGACAAACCTGGGTGTAAATAATGGCTCGGATGGACCAAGCCTTCTTAGCACCCGTAACAAGAATGTTTTTTTTTCATATGAACTGAGGCGAAACAAGCTGAATAATGCTCAGATAAGGCACAAGTTGAATCTTCCAGTTAGTTGAAGAAGAGAGCAGAAAAGGTCAAGGGCAATCTCAACCTTCGATTGACAAAAATCAAGAAAGACAGCTATTGCAATGGCATCATTTGCTGGTCAGGCAAATGTTCTCCAAAGACCACATGACGTGGACTGTGATTTAATATTTAATTTGGGCGGCTAGAAGATTTCAGCACATAATAGCACATAGCGTGACTTTCTAGATGAAAAAGTTTTCAAAAAATGATTTTTTTCAGCAAGACAATGCTCACATTTATACCATGTAATCCCGCCCTTAATACATTCAACAGCACAAACAACCCAGCCAGGGGATGGTCTCAAAGGTGAAGTTCTGCTTCAACTTTATAAATTCTATCCCCAAGAGCATTCTAAGTTATTGAGAACCGATGAGGTTGTATGGAATACTGCTAGTAAAAACTTAAAATTTCGTCGTTTTTGTTGCTTCAAATGCTTCCGTTTTTATGCTTATTTCACAGAAAAGATTTTTGTTATTCGAGTCCATTAACGATGAACCTAAATGCCAACCCACCGTACAGTTGTTTTGACGTCAATCTCAAACAAACAAAAGCCCCACAGTTTTACTGCATGCATTGATATGCAATACAACTTGAACCAAGAACAAACAAAAGAGGAAAATGTGTGTCTCCTGACATTGGCCACCTTTATCTACAATGAGTTAAGGTATAGTACTAATTGGGATGCATGCATCACAGACGTGAGTAAAACCAATCAATAAAGTCAAAACAATGCGCACACATGTTGTAAGAATAAAAAACAAAGTGCAGAAAACACACGATGATGCTTCAAGCCCATTAAGAAACATACCCTACGTTTTATGCTGGTCTTTAGACCTCTGTCAAATAGTTTGCCAACATATAAATCAAATTGTTGCTGAATGGAAAAACTGAATATATGAAACAAAAGTTCAGTCTTATTTTAAATATTAATAAATGCAAAAATTCGCTATACAAGAAATATTTTTTTTCAATAGCACATCTAGTATTGTGAAATGCCCACATTTTGGAGGCGTTTACTTCTAAAACTTCCAATTTAACTGACTCATTACAGAAATACCTAGGGTATAAGTTGAATCGTTTCAGACGCACTGTATTAATTTTTTTTTGTGCTCCTCATTAAACCAATACTAGGCAACAACAAAAAAAAAATCAATGTTGTCGTATAAATTTATCACGAACCGAAACGAAGAATTGTTCATAATTTGATTTGCATATGGTATTTCCATTCGTTCATGCAATTCACATCTTCCTGTCACCCTCAGTCTGTGTATGGCTTTGACATTCAATAAACACAAACAGAACAACCTCCGGCAAGGTTGCCTGTATAAATTTCACTTGCGGATAACTTAAACACGAATATTATTAGCTTACCTCTGTGTTCTGGGCTGGGGCACTATTTGCGGAGCTTCCTCATTGAATTGGTCATCCTCGAGGAGTTCGCCCTCGATGTTAGTCAAGCGTCTGTAAACTTCATGCGGTACATCGTCCTTTTCGCCCTTTTTATGATTTACCGGATTCACTTGGAAACGATTGGGTCGATCGACTGAACCCAATTCAAACGACGAAAAGTCCGACATATTTCCGGTCGCGTAAACACCACGTCGGAATGAAAATCACAAAGTACACTACCGAACAACACCTAACTGGGTGCCGATAACATCCGAATAAGCAGAGCGTTTAGTTAGCGATTGTTTCACCTGAAACCAGATAAGAATGAGAATTGTTATTATTTTTATCTATGAACAAATATTTTAGTAAATATATTATTACATATTTCGATTGTATTACAAAGGTGGTGGCTTGTTTCCGATATACGCGCTAATTATCGATTTCATTTGAAGTGTTGAGGTAGAGAATGGCCTCCACCCCCGAAAAGGGTGAAATAAGAATAAATTAGTGCAGCGCGCCGAACGTGCTTATCGTCCGCAAAGATAAACAAAAACTGAATTTCCCTCGCCTAACGTACGTACTTGTATGTTTAGTGGTGGTTCGTGTGGGTTAGTAAGGGATGGGGTTGGCTCGCAGTGAGTAAAAACAATTCGAAACAATGATAATCAAATTTATGTAGTGTGGATATTGGCCATTGGGTGGTGCGAACTTGAAGGTTTGGGAGACTAGCGAAAGGTAGTATTCATTCGATTTCTATGTGTCATTCGGTTAGCCAGATTCGCAAGGGCTATCTGGAACAGTTCTCATTATTATTTACTTGGGTATTGAATGTTGTGCCTACAAGATGAGAAGGATTACTATCATAGCCATCATATTCAACAGTCCAACAATGAAATGAGTCCAACGGCTACTTGATACATATTATTATTTATTTCACTTAAGCATGTATCGATGAAAATATAGGCAAAAATAACTTGCCTCAGGCGGCCTTATTTAGGAAACTTAACTGATACTTAAATTATTTCCATCTTTAGCTCACTTAACGACAGTTGATGGTAGTTGGTCTTTGCTGTAAAATATCTCAAAATAGCTTGGCCCATATTCAACTAATTTATGCAGCATCAGGGACAGAAATTGCAAAGGACTTCGATGGCAATTTTATGCTCATAATACCCCAATCAGAGAAGAATTACATTTAAATTTAGAATAAATGGTTGCTGAGTTCGGGTGCGTGATTTAGGATAGAAAATTTCGGTGTGAAAAAGCCGACGGGAAACCTAATATCCATCCCTAACAAGGGAGAATTGTAAACCCTGCATCACACATCCTATGTGATCAACTAAACGTTTGGGGTCTGCTGTTGAAAGTCAGCGGGGGAATGTGAAATTCTGTCAAGATTTTAAATGGTATTAAGAAGACTTTGAAGTTTCGTAAAAAAAAAATTAACTGACAGCGGCTGAAGCAATTATTCCAACACAGATAAATTACTATCTTCCGCTTGTTGATTTACGAAATCCAGACAAGCCGAGAAAAATTCGATTGATAAACGACATTCTCTGAACGCTTTCGTGTTTCTGGTACATGATGACACCAACGCAATAAGATTTGCATACATTATCCGAGGGCCATCGGTCTCGAAATGGTTGCGGAAGCAGCCTTCGAACTGCGGGGACTAGTTGTCCAATTCCAGAAAGGCCTTGCGAGATATTTCCAAACTGGGTTGGAATTCTGTAAAGTGATTTGAAATAGTTGATAGTCATAAAAAAACCTAAACGTGCTGATCTACGCGAGGTGATAATCACTGTGAAAACAGAGTTTGGAAAATTAAAATGTTTCTCTGAATGCGAAAGGTAACTTTTAATTCGAATTTCTCCCCATCAACGAGGGTATAATGCAAACATTCGATCCATTTCGGGTGACATGGCAAATTTGATCATATACTACTATTTCTATGAAGGCAAAGAGAATTGATGGAATAAAATGTTCCCGGTGGACATATATGAGCTCTGAAGATTGTGGGAATCAGAGCTCCCACTCAGTTCAGGGTGTTCATGAACACGATCCATGACAAGAGCACAATTGCTTTTTCCGGACTGAACATATTCACATAAATAGGATTAACAAAAAATAGCAGCCTATGACTTAACAGAGTAACGTCCGTTCATACAATCGAAGTTGACTATGATAGGTTAGGTTAGGTTGGGAGGGCAGTTTTTCAGCCGATGCAAATTTCACCCGGAAGCCGTGAAGGCCCATTGTGAGTACCCTGTTTGTGCATGTAAGGACATGTGGCTAACAAAACCACTTCGATCTGTTTAGGAATAGTTTTATGTCTGATGACTATGATACGCAGAATGGAAATATGTCTTAGGGAAGCAGTTGGATTGGAAGTAACCGAGGACAAAGCTAAGCACACTGTCAATAAGAAGGCTTATCGTCAATAAGAGGACTTATCGGATCGCCGAAGAATTCTGTGGTCACAAGGCAAAACCGCTTAAGTCGACTTTAGACGAATTTGAGATTTTCATGCCATTAGATTCAGAATACCCAAATCTATTTTGTAAATGTTTTTCAGCTTTAAAAAAGTGGCAACAATATAAAAAAAAAATATCAGCTTTAGTTACTAGAGTCAAGAGAGTAAAAAAAAACTTTAAACTGCTCTCCTGAACAATGAGTAAAACAGACTTAAGAGGTTTTGCCTTGTGGCCACAGAATTATACAAGGGAAATAAAATGTGGAAGACCATTTAAATAGTAAAATACTAAAATTGATGATCAAACGGCCAATCAAGTCTGTACGTGTTTGAGCTAAGTGGTTCATTGTTCTTGCTCTGTCGTAAATTGGGCCAAATCTTTCCTTGAGTAAGAGTCGTCTAGAAATATGTTTTTCTTCACGTATTACAGTTCAGGGTAGACCTCTTCCGGAGATGATACACAAAACACGGAGCCACGTCTGGCTAATTCATCGGCGGTCTCATTCGCCTCGATGTTCCACATGGCAGTGATCCCATGCGAAAGTAATCTCTAAACGATCTCGTGTTCGGCGCAGGTAAGAGCCGAGAGTCATAATTGCGGTTTGGCTGTCGACGAAAATAGCATTTTTTGCATATCTTTTCATAAACAAACCAATGTAAATAAATAGTGGGCCATCTAATGGTTTCTATTTAAATTATAGGTTATTTTGACACTGACAGCTGTTTCCCGCTCGAAATCTTGACAGAAAGTCAGTATCATGACGAAATGAGTCGCTTAACGCTTGAGCAACGTTGGGAAATATTAAAAATTTATTTCCATCTATTATCTTAGTAGCCGAGAATGTGAGACTCAATTCACGAACATCAACTCGCTATCGACCTCAACAGCTCATCAATGGTGGGCGTTACAGAGCCATGTTAACAGACTTTTTTTTTTACGAACCACTACAGAAGTTCCTATACCTCAGGCGGCTTTGTTTGAATCAATTGATGTTGTATAAGAATGCAAAAGTAGCCACATGCAACAAATGGCTAGAGGAAAATATTCAAAAAGCGATATAAGACTGTCAGCTAAACAGTTTGAGCACCTGCATCTACATGGACCCTCTCCTCTAACCAAGCTTCTTGTAATCATTTATTTGTTTATATTTTTATTTATTTTTTTGTATTTTTAGTTCGATTAAATAAACCAGCACGATGATACAGGATTCGCATGTCAGGTTCGTTCCATAACTATACATGATTGTGCTTAAATCATATTTTACGAAAGTGTATATTTCTTGGTTAAGGCACATCACAAAAACCTATTAAATAATCTCCAATCTAATCTAAAAGTCATGTTAAGGTGGTACGTGCTCTGGAATAAGTCACAATAAAAGTCCGTCATTAACAAAAAAAAAAAAAACAAATAATGCGCCCGCAATAATTTTCAACCACAAAGTTTTTCTAAGCGATGTTCATGGCACAACATGAAAAAAAAAATGCCGTACAATTTTATAGTTGAAAATCTCATCAGATACGTCTTTATGATCCTCGTAAAAAATTTGATTTTGCTGTCATAAAAAAAAAGTTTGAAATATTACAAGAGGCTGGGGCTTCGTGTTACCTGTGTGAAACATGAAATTAAAACCGCTCATATTTCTGTGAAAACACGATGAATAAAATATTGCAGAAAGTGGATTTATTTATCTGAGAGAATTTTATAATTTATTTACGTATTCCTTGAATGAAAACACTTATAAGGCATTTCATAGGCAAAACTGTGAAACTTCACATTGCGGAAGTGAAGTTTGCTCTGCTGGATTTCTGGGTGAGCGATTTCATCGGGAAAAACTTTTCACAAATTAGGCTTGTTTCACTGACCAACGCCTTAAAGGCGAACCAACATTCGAGCGTATTTAACTGTTCTGGGAAAGCTACTTAACTTGATCTTTCAGATAAAATTGTTTCATTATGAAATGTTTTGATTTATTTAATTTTTGGGTTAGAAGATTTTTCATCCTTAGTAAGGACTCATTTCATTTTAAGAATTTGAATTCATTGCATTTATTGTGAGGAATTTTATTCATTAGGAGTTAATACGGAGCAATCGCATAGAGCCCGTGGCGGCCTTTCTATTCAAACATAAAGTTGTCGGTAGCTGGGGTTTCTCCTCTGCTTAATATTTATATTTTGTTAACTATGACAATAAAGGGAATTTTTTATGGAGGTTATCCTGAAACCAGCGTAAAAAATTTCAAGAATCGAAGTTGTATTAATGACTGCTATTAAGAAAGAAAATCGAGCGTGCGTCATCGCAGTGAGACGGCATCACCCATAACGCTACGCCAAACGAAGGGAGGCAGTTCTGCTCTATAACAATCTACTTTAAGAATTTTAAGCAAAAAATTAATAAAATATAGGTAATAAAAAAAATAACAAAAATTTAAATAAAAAAAAAATAAAATGAAATTAAAAATTAAAAAAAATAAAATAAAAATTAAAACAATGTAACTTAACAAAAAAAATAAATTAAAACAAAAATCAAAATGTTAACTACGCCACATATTTAAACAAGTGAAAGGATTGTTTTATGAAATTGTGCAAATAATAAAGAGAGAGCGCGCGCTTTTTTAACAACCTTATCGACGACAAAAAAAATGTCTTATATGCACAAAATAATTGTTATATTTTACGAAACAGTTTGTAATTTTACAAACGCATTCGCCTAATCTACAAACAAACATTAAGTAATACAACGAATGCATTGGTAAAAATTCGTTGGTAAAAACAAATCTATTTATTTATTGGACAAAGATCTTTGTACTTTTACGAATGAATGTATTTTTACATTTAACCCTAGTAGGCTAATGTTGCACCTAATAAGCTTAACATTCGTCGAATCGACGATCTGTACTAAAATATGTTTTTTTTTAGCTTTGTTTAATACATATGGTTCTATTTTTTTTTTCTGAAACATTAAGATTGTATTCCCAAATAAAAAAACTTGATTTTACTAAGTATATTCTTCATTTTTTTATTATTAAGCAGTCTTTAAAAAAACGCAGCATTTTTCAGTCTAAAATGAATATGTCTTCACAATATTTAAAAAAAATTGAGAAAAACATTCCTTCTTTGGCAATATAAAATGAATAATGACAGGTGATAAGAAAAAAACAAAAAAGGAACTATTTTTTCTTTGCGCAAAATCCGCAAAAGTCAATTCGATGTTGACCACAAATTCCAATATTGCATTTAAAAATAAAAATAGAAATACTGTTTTTACCTGCCGGACACAATCGCCTTTCGCAAGAACGCATCGGCGACTGAGTTAGTTGTTGAGCATAAGTTACTATGTGCCCGCGTTGAAAAGAGACAGGAAAATTAAGAATGCAACGTCGTCGAATCGACGAACATTAGCTTTCTAGGGTTAACAAATGCATTCGTAATATTATAAATTTTCTTTGTGAATATAACGAATGAAATTGTAAAATATAACGATTTTTCATTCGAATAATACATGAAACTGGTACAAAGGTGTTCGTATGCTGAAAAAAAAAATAAACGATTTCGTGGAATGCAGTAATTGTTTTGTACATAACACAAATAATATTTAGGTAAAAGATTTATTTTATTTATTCTACAATACGGCTAAAAGTAAAAGAGGTTTAATGGATCGTAAGAATTATGTCGTATAAAGTACGAATTTTTATGTGAACAGAAAGTTTTGGTATTATATATATTTTGTTTGTTCGTACAATGTAGAAACGGTCTCATCAGAAATACCTCGGCTGAAAGTAAAAACGATTTTGTAGAATGTAATAATCTAATTATAAGTTATACGAACGAACATTTTGTGCATGAGAGGTTTCTGTAAAATGTAGGAAACATTTTTTTACAATTTGTTCGTTTGTTTTTTATAATGGAAATGCTACAGTTTTGCTAAAGCTATTTGTAGTCGATCTATTGTACGGATGCGCTGTAAATAATTCTACTATAAGCCTTCGTTCCTCACCAGTCGGATAACTGACCTCGGCTTACCGGCAATCATTGAGGTATAATGTTATTCAGCAGGGGAACTATGCCATTACGGTCGACTCCGCTTATCTAAACTTCGCTTTACTGAAAAAATCGGTTAATTGATTAACCGAATTTAGCACGCAGCATTTTTTTCAAAAATTCATACGAATGGCTCCGCTTAACTTAAAAACCGGGTTAACTGAACAAACTAATACGTCAGAAATTAATAAACTATACTAATTCAGCTCCGCATTACTAAAACGAAGTTATTGAACGCGCCCATTAGTAAAATTTTTTATTTCGTCAACTGAACTTGTCCATTGAACTCATGACGCTAACTTCATTGTGTGCCAATTTTGACAGCACGATTTCAGTTGTGTTTTTAATTCTCCTTCCTTCGGCTTTACTACATACCCTAACTCTTCGTTGAATTGCTAAAAAAACTTCGAACTTCGGTTAAGTACAACATTTTTTCAGTTATCCGAAGTCCGTATAAGTGAAAATACCGCATAAGTGAAATAAAATTTGTGGCAAATTACCGTTTCAGATAAGCGGAGTAGACTGTATCGTGAAACATTTTTAGTCCTCTGTAGCGGTGGCCAATTTATTAGTACCGTATCACCGAAATGAATTACAGCAAGCTGAATAAATTTCACGCAAACACAAATATGAAATGACTACCTACAACGCAAGCAAAATGTTTTGCAATGCTCAAAATCAATAACCACGTACTTTTTTCACTACGAATGTCGTTTGTAAAATGAAAACACAATTTTCCTTACACAAAACGTTAAAAAATTCTATATCACTTCGCACGCACAATAGTAACTATTAAATTAAAACTATTACCTGCGGAATCGATTTACGATTCCATTTGAATCCCAAACACAAATTAGATTCTTTTTTATTATTTTTTTCTGGCACTAGTTATGGAAACGTCTTTCCTCTCTAAAATATTTGATCGAACTGAAGCAGAACAATCTAGTAGCTGCGCGCTTGATTGCAGCTTTCAAAGAATGTTCTTGTTTCGACAATATTTTATGAATCACAAACCTCGTTTGTACTATACTATCTTCTTAACATTTGTACATTCTACTAATACTTCGTTTATACTTCAGCCGCCATTTTGTATATGAATGGCACTCGTACTATGTAGCAATCATTTATACATACTACGAATAATTTATTTGTTATAACTTCGGCCGCCATTTTGTATACGAATGACATTCGTAGTATGTAAAAAGCATTTGAACCTTCTACAAATTGCTAAAGTTTCGTATTTTTACGAATATTTTATTTCTGTTTTTAAACTTTCCATCTTTCAAATTTTGCCAACCTATTACGAAAGTACGAACGCCGTTCGTAGAATGTACGAAACCTTTGTACATTCTACGTATATTTTCTTTCTGTTTTTAAACTTTCCATCTTTCAAATTTTTCCTACCTATTACGAAAGTACGAACGCCGTTCGTAGAATGTACGAAACCTTTGCACATTCTTTTCTACAAATATTTTATTTCTTTTTTAAAACTTTTCATCTTTCAAATTTTTCCTACCTATTACGAAAGTACGAACGCCGTTCGTAGAATGTACGAAACCTTTGTACATTCTACGTATATTTTATTTTTGTTTTATAAACTTTCCATCTTACCAATATAGCCGACCTATTACGAAAGTACGAACGCCGTTCGTAGAATGTACGAAAACCTTTGTTCATTCTACGAAAGGCTGTAGTTTCCTTTTAACAAATTTTAACAAAGATTTCATTTGTGTTTTTATACTAACTATTGTTTGAGTGTGGTTATCGGGTTTCAATGGATAATATTAATCGCCTAGTCAAAGGATGTTTTATAATTGAGCTCAAGGGCGCGCAGCTGGGTGTCAACTGAGAGGCATTCCACTTCGAACCAAATTCTTGGTTTGGCTATGAGCCGACGTTTTAGAAGTTGTCCCTTAGACGCCAAAATGGAAGTGGTGCCGACATAGAAATGACTTGTACATGTACAATCCAAGAGAATTTCCATATATAACTTCGACCAGCTAAAAATACCTTCTCTTTGTGCCAAGTTGAAACCAACAGAGTGCTTTGTATCCTTTAAATTCACCGTAATATGACATGCGGGCGTAGGTAATAGATCCCAGAAAATGTTCAGTAAAAGTTGAAATCACTATCGAAAGCAGATTTCGCTTGCGGTACAGGAATACTATACCCTGTGTCAATTGATATTGTAAAGTCAGCATCCGATGGGTATAAAATTCACTTAAACATGGAGCGACGCTGTTCTGAGATATATGAAACTCAAAGTGGTGTTCGACAAGAAAGCATTTTCTACTGTTTTTATTGGTAAATAGCAAAGTGCTTTGTGACGTTCTCTTAAGTCGACAGAAAGCGGGGGTACTCCTATAACACAACTCAAACAAACGACGTTTGCTTTTCACAACGAGATATGCAAGTGAATGTGTTGGAGGACAACTCTTTCACCCCTCCGCCCCCTCCCCCCAATCCTTTCTATAGCTCACTACATCAAGTTATTATTTCTTGATGGCAAATATGGAGAAAACAAAGCGACTCCAATACCTGAGCGACCAACAGGATGTATTCTGCCGAATTGGCAAACGTAATCCTGAAATTCCGTCCAAGATAAAGTGATTCTTCGCTGGATTACAAAACCTAGAAAGCCAAATGAAAGAAATATTCAAAGGAATGTTTCGCAAAAAAACATTGTAAGGATCAACTGGCGCAACATCAGTAGCGACCCATGGTAAAACGTGGCCATCAGTTAAATAAAGAAACGATTTGTAGCTACCCTCTTTCTATATCAAACGTTTAAGGAAATGTGAACATATTTACTTCATACTTTCGGCATATTGCCACCCACCAGAAAGGAAAAAATCACCTCTCAGATAAAATGCTAACAGATTGCAGTTAATGGTCCTCCAAAAAATGACATCAATTTGTGACTGTCGGCGGCATTACAACGCCGGAATACTTTCCAATACCTTTACCTTCCAAGCCATTTACAGCCGATACCCACCTTTGTGCACCGCATCGACACCAACCCACTGGGAACTGTCTTCGCATCCACTGTCCCCTCAATCTTATCTAATAATAAATCGAAGTTCAACGGCACTGACATAATTTAACTGCTCTCCTTTAGCCAACTCCCAGTGCCGAATACGGCGATTTACTAAGAATAATGTCTCACATCTAGCTTAGCTTGTGAGCTAATACCCATCAAGGCATTTTATCAAAAATTCCAGGATTCCGCAGAAGTTAGTTGCTCCGGAACTCTCATAATCTCGTTAACAGTGTATAGGGATTTTATTTTAACTAACGCCCTCGGGCAAAATGTCTGCATGAGTAGCTGTCGTGGGGCGATAACGCCCACCCCGTCATCGAACACATATAACTTTCTTCGACTGGCAGTCCAGCATGGTCGTGACTCAATTTTTCTATTCATTAATGCGGATTGATAAATGCTGAACTACTCGGTCTTTGGAATAATTAACATTTTAATTTCAATTTTGTTCCTGCCATTTTTAGTTATGCAGTTCTATTTTTAAATTGTCAGCGCAACGCTATACGAGTTCATGTACTCGTAGGAGATACAAAAAATGGTTTAGTGCTGCTGAGCTTGCTTGCTGAGATAAGTAAATGAGTACATATTATTACATGACGTTGGTACGGCGCGGTGCTCGGTGCAATGCGCACTGCTTTCAGGTTTCAGCCGAGCCAAAAGATTAAAATTGTGCACACATGAGAGAGGTAGTAGGACACTGGCTGTGGTTGTGGATTTAGTAATTATGCGGCCCATTAGTAACTTGGTAATGATTATAGAATGTAAGTGGACACTCGCAGAAGTCAAGGTCTCTATGGGGACGCTATTTCCCATGTTAATTTCCTACTCATGCATGATAATGAGTAGGTATGTGTACGTTCCACAATTCCAAATGTTTAATTTTGTAATTCGGTGTGTATGCACAGCAATAAGGGATGTCGGCGGTGTTGTAAATGACTGCTTGTGGTTCTCTAGCTATGTGAACTACACCTATGCTTGGTTTGGACTATTTCGAGAACTTCGAGCTATATTTCATGAAATTTCTAGACCGAAAGGAAAAATGTTACTAAAAAGTGTGTGAGCGAAAAAATGGAAATGCTATTTAGAAGTTGGAGAGATAGAAAGAGAGAAACACATTTTAAAAAGTACAGCGTTGAGCGGCAAAATGACAACTTATTGTGATCAAACATCGGCGAACATACTCCCGCCGTTGAAAGCTCCTTTCAACTAGACCAGGACATAGCTTGGAAATAGGTCCCTTAAATCCTCCTTTGATTGTAGTGGCAGATCCGACACGTGTCAGCGCCATGGTGGAGCGAGAAGCACCAATTGAGTCCCTTGGGTGTAACCTCGCCGTTGAATTTAATAGATTTGACCAATCCTATGATTTGTGCCAACGAAATCGGTGCCATTATCGCTGACAATAGACTGACACTTGCGACGCAACGCAGCTATGAAGGCTGCCCATGATCCAAAACTAGTTCCAGGTTGAAGGCCTTTGTATAGCCATGCATGCCACTACAACTAGGTTCCCATCTCTAATTCTGAGTAGATATGTAGCGTATACGCAAACTTTAGCAGAATGATTTCGAGATTTTTCATAACCCCTGAACACAGCCTATTTAAAAACTGCAAACAGAAGGGGGCTAAGAACAAAACCCTGCAGTACACCACTTTTTGTCATTTTTGAAAATTGCATTTTTATTCTATAATCTAGCTGCCGTTCAGAGATGTCTATAAGCTCTAGTAAATTACTGAGGAGCCCAAATATAATACCATTAGAGGGGACTTCCTATTGGATTCATCAAAAGCAGCTCTGAAATCCTGACCGATTGACGGATTGGTTACGTCCACCCGAAAGCTATGGCGTACGATAAACGAGCAGTTCCCCAATCATTTTCGAAGATGTCAAGGTCTCGGTCAACTGCTTATATGCAAGAAATAAAATGCAACATTCGTTTATATTGCATTCTGTATTTTTGTGATAATAACCCTTAACATCAATGGGCTAGTCACACTACTTCGATGCTGCTATCTTTTTGTATGGTTCACCAATAAAACGAACACGTCAGATGTATTGCACGTAAACATTTTGAAATTTATTGAATTCCACCATTCGGACACACCGAACGGATCACCGCTTTAATTATTACTAAAGATTTTATTTGGCACTTTGTCGTCTGGTTTATTCATTACTCCTGCTGAGGCTGTAAATGTTTACATCCTACCACACATCGGGAATACCTGTAAATTTATATCGCAAGGGTTTTACAACCAAACAGTTTTACAACCCTTACATCCGTGACGTTAAACCACAAGGATGCGCGTACACATAAATTATTTACGATCACCTTAAACTGGCTTGTGGCTTGTCCACGGTTTGATTGGTTCTGTCAGTAATTAATTAAATTTTGTTTGTGTCTTACTTATGACTTTTAATGTCTCACGGCCAGCAATTTCCGGTTAAGTGCGAACCTGGATGTGGGATATGCTATGTGACGACGTGCCGCTAAACCGTCCTCTGCACAGTTGGACCCATTGTTGGATGGCAGGGCCAGTTGTTCGCGGCACTCCTTTCGATAATCTTAAAATGTTTGTCTCGGTCGTAAGTCCCTTTTTAGGTCCAATTTTATCACAACGGCAGGACGTTTTGTGTGGTAGAACGGACGCTTTTAATGTCCTTCCTATTATAGAATCCCAACATTCAAGGAGAGGCAGCAGTACCTGAATAGATTTAATGTTCACCGCCGTGGCCGCCGGCACGATTGTTATCCTTTCAGCTGCAGAAATTAAGTGTGAAATGGAAATGTTTTGTGCTTTTGGGTTTAATTTGAATTTGGCACCGTTATGAACGAGTAAATTTTGATTCTTCCAAGGTGTCATGACTAATGACTTGTGGGAAAGTTAGCTGACATTGTGGTGAATTGTGACCCACAAAAATGGATTACTGTAAGTTCCGGAGAATATCCTCTATAACATGCAATTTACGGCGTATTTAGAACGGACGTTTAGTAAACTACTTTGTGATTGTTGGCATAAGACTGTGTTTACACATGGGTAGAGATGATGGACCTTACCAATAAGCATTTTTAGTCTCGACTTTTAATTTACGTAAGCTTGCAATTGCAAAATTTGTATGGAAAATAAATCCACTGTGAACCACTAAAAATTAGAGTCGAAACCAAAAATGTCTGTTACTTGTACCATTGTACGAAAAAGATGGTGTACGTTGTGTTTGTTTTGGAAAAAAAATAGCCGTGCATTTATCTTTGGGCCTAATCGATACCTCGTCATTATTGATCATCATCATCAGTTAGCAAAAGTGCGGTGGCCTATTCTCTATTCCCAATTGCTATTAGCAATTCGTTGTTCAAAAAAAATGGTGTGATCGCAAAGTCTGTTCTATTCTTTGTTATATTTGTTGAGCAAATGTGCTAACCAACAGAAATGTGAAAAGGTGTATTTGGAAAACAAGTATCTACCTCCTACAAGGGCGGCTCATAATTTCAGCAAAGAGAAGAGCCTTTAAACATTGCCACTTCGGCAAGTACAAAAAAGGCAAATAGAAAGCAGAATCCAAATACGAAATATTAGATGAGTGAGGATAAAATACCACACCAAAAAAAAAAACAGCTTAAGTCAATAGAGTCATTTGTAATTTCACGGATTTGTCAAAAACTTTAAACTGGTTTCCTGAAAAATGAGTAAAACAGACTTTAGCGGTTTTTCCTTGGTAAATATCAACTTCAGAGGCGGATACTAGGGGTGCAATTTCTAACTAACGCTGCTTGGCTTTGAGCTCCACTGGCAATGTGAGTTGTCTCCCTCAAGACGAGACTTTAACGTAAATTGCGTTTTCTGTTAGAACGCCTAAAAGCGACCATATTTTCCAACGTCCCTTCGCAAAGGCAGATTTATTAAATATCAATTATTGCCAAGGATTTCACAAAGCACAACTTTGTCTTTTGTACCCAACCCTTCAGGAACATTATTTTGTAGATACTTAAAGAAAGCATAATATCCTTAGAGCCTTTTAGATGGCAGCACAATATTTTTGTCAAACGTACTTTACTTTATTTACAAGAGGGTCGCCGCTTTTCCCATGCCCAGAAACGTTGGTGCTTAAATATGTCGTTTTCTATCATCGTCTAAAAAAGGACTCGATTTACCTTTGGTAGTAAGTCCTGTCAACATTTCGCAAAAGTGCACATCAATTTTTTAAGTTTTAAATTTTTAACTTGCATGATAATACAAGGTGGCGCAAAAGTAATCCTCCTATCAGAAAATGCTATAAATTTTGCGATTGGCCACTAATGTCAGTTCTGTTTTGACATTTGTGTAGTAAACACATGCGAAATACACGTTAATAATCAATGTTACGCTACACTGCTCCAGAACGCGAAATATTGGTGACTATTTGTTTGAGCAATAATCGGTCGGTGACTTTGGCACAACGTGAATTTCGTCGCAGATTTCCTAGCCGTCCAACGCCTACTGGTGAAACACTGCGACGTTTAGCTGCTCGCCTCGAAGAGACTGGCACAACATGAGACGTTGCCAAGAGTGGCGGGCCCCGGAGCGCCCGTTGTGCCGAGAATATCGCCTCTGTTGACGCGGCCATTTTTTTTTTCGAGAACGCCGCTGGTCAAACGACAACAGTGAACGGTGCGCGCTATAGGGCCATGTTTAAATTCTACCGCAATTGGACGATTTAGGACTGGAGGACATGTGGTTCCAACAGGACGGAGCTACGGCACACACTGCGCGAGCCACAACCGATATTCTGAAAGCGGTGTTCCCGGGTCGTTTTTGGCGATTTGCACTAGCCCGCAAGATCGCCAGATTTGACCGCTCCAGACTTCTTTTTGTGGGGCTTTTTGAAGTCGCGCGTTTATGTCAACAAGCCTCAGACTCTTGCAGCTCTTAAAGACAATATCCGTCAAGAATGTGAGGACCTATCGCCGGAAGTTTTGGCCAAAGTGACGGAAAATGCCATAAAAAGGGCTCAAATGACAATCAACTGTGGCGACGGCCATTTACATGACATCATATTCTCGACTTGATGTAAAAAAAATTAAAAGACCAAATAAAAATAATCCACAAGAAGAATCAAAGTTTTTAATTTTTTTCTTAAATTACAGCCAAAAAACATCGGAAGGTGATTTTTGCGCCACCTTGTAAATAAAATAAGTAAATCCTAAGCCTAGCTTCTCACAACCATTCGTTTTGTGTGAGTTTTTATTTTTGGGACGAAGGGAGGAGACCTACAATTCTATGCCGAGTCCAAACGGCTGAAATGATTAATGGCAGTTGCACTCTCGGATGTTTGTCAGACGTTCGCGAGAGTTGTCGCTGTGGAAAAAGCCTTACGATGTAATTTGTGTTTTTCTGGAAAAAAAAAACCTGAGACCCTTGCTCAGTAGTATAGCAAACTAATCTGTGATCCACTGCGCCTACTTTTATCTCCCATGAGTGTTGAGATATAGCGGTTGCGATGTTTCGCTTTTTGTATCTGAGGTTCCACACTCCATTTTCCTTTATCCGATTCCAGCTGCATTATGTTAAATGCGTACAACAGGCAATTTACGTCTCAAATTTCAAGGTTAAAGCTGTCACAAACATCATGTGGGATTGGGGCAGACAGAGACAGGACCGACAGACTAATGCAACAACTTACGACACACACACACGCACAGAGAACGAAACAGAACAAAACGAACAAGCAACGACGACAACCAAAAACCCTAGACGAGTCAGTCAATCGTCAACCACCACCAAGTGTAGTTCGGTAGTTTGCAGTGCGCTTCGCGAGATAATTATTTAAGTGAATAAAGACATTTTATAACGTTAACTTTTGCGTTTTATTTAAGAAGGAACGAACCCTACAATCATGATGATATGGATTTCTTCTCATCCTGTAAGAACCATATTTTTATTTTTTTTAAGTTCAATGGTAGCAACAGTATCTAACATCAGGACAAAATAATAGATTATAGCGTGACGTCAAATTTTGTTCAAAATGTACATGCGATGACATTTTCTTGTCCATAAAAGACTGCGATGATTTTGTTACTTTCATGGTTATGGTCCTGCTCCCAGGAGCAATTTGTATCCCATTTGACAGTTTAAGAATTGTAGCACACGCTTGCGTTATTAACATAACCATCGATTCGACATAAGCAATACAAACACAAAAATAAAATGCGCCAAAGTACCTACCTCCTACAAAAAGTTGTTAATTATTGCCCTCTACACAGACCCCATGTCGTATTTTGTATGGATTCCATTGAATTTTTAATATCAATAAATCACAGTGACCCATGATTAAGCCACCCTTATTTTATTTGGCCATATATATAAAAGCCAAACGAAAATACATCACCAACTTCCGCATATCAATAAGAAAACAACTATAGTTCATTATTTTTATCGATAAATACGAACCGTCTGCACATCCTTAAACTGCCATTTTATTCCTGCAAACGCAAAATAAATTAAGTCTCTAACTTCGTCGTTGACGAAGCTGCGCCCGTAGTTTTACCATCGGGTTGGTCTCATTTTTACTGTTTCGATATCCCGATTTGAAAATTCTGATTTTATAGCGAAATGGAAACTCGTAAATTTGATATTTTCATCATCTGTCGTAAAAAAAAAAATCGGCCAACGAAAAAGAAAAAAAAATAAGGACTCTTTTGCGTTTGCATTCGATAAGTACATTTACGCATTTGATGGATTTCGTATCCATAACTTTTGATTTTATAACCATTTCGTGACGTTTCCCGTCGCACGGAGGACCAACCAAGTTTGAAAGAACTTAACTTCACTTTCCATGCCCGCTCACCTACTAAGGACGTTTTAATACACCATTAAAAGCCCTCATAATTGAAAGACACAAAAAAGAAACTTCACAAAGCCTTGACAGAGTGATAAATCAAACTTTTTATCCTGACAGTGGTGGATGAATTCTCCACAGAACTCGTGACAGGAATTAAATGTCACAAATTTTATTATGGCTCGCAACAAATCTCGGGGCTACTACACATTTCAATTAGATTAAATCGAAACTACTCGCCTCAGGAGGGGCGTCATTATTACGGTAATTTTGTATTGGACGGCCACCATTTACACGGGAGTTCAGGTGCTAATTCCGTCACCGGATGACAGTCGGCATGCTTTGTTTATCTCACTGATTTGTGCATCCGATTGTGTCGCATTTATTCGACGTTCTCATTCATTTCACATTCATTCATTAATTCAACTGCATGAACGAATTGAGGTGTATCTTCACTTTTGTTTTTTTTTTTTTGTGAAACATGCTGAAGTAGACTATTCAGTCGGAAATCGTTTAAGAATTTAAATTGAAACGGGAAGTTAATTCGTTGTCATGGGACATAGGAGACGGCAGATTTATTGACCCACAGCATTGTTTAATTGGTACCATGATGATGTGGCGATAAAGTGTGACGCATCGTTGTGTGCATGACGAATTTACTGGCGTCGTTGAGCGTGCAAATTTGTCAGAGGAGATGTGAGTTTATTTACTAAAACGTCGAAGATTTTACAATACGTAACTAATCGTGCAAAAAGTTTTATTTTATTTTGACTGGAATGACAGTTTGAAAGTACATATTGATTAGGGTCTCTCGCATTTAAGATGTTTGTTTTTTATTTTTCTGTTGTTCGGTCGCCTGTGAGTTCTTGCATGAAATCGACGTTCTTTGATTAAGGTAACGTTATTCCATTCGATATACTTTTGAAGTACCTACTTTAGACTGGTTGATCCATACAATCATACAATTGGATATAATGCTGATTTGTTCTCAGCGGACGTTCTAGCCGAGTCACTAATTTCGACTACTACAGGGTGCCGCAGAAGAAACTCTTATAATTTTATTTATTTTTATTTTTATTTTCAGAGGATACAATATAAATGAATTTATACCGTCCGGATTTTAAGCCGGGGAACTATGCCCATATGGCTGCTCTTATAATTTATTTATTTAATTTTTTTTTCAGGTTTGTGATTTATGGAAAGAAGACTTGGGATATTCAAAATGGAGAGATTTACGACTAGCAAACGAATATCGCCAAATTTTATATTAAAAATCAGCCGCTGACAACTGGATCTACAGAAAGTCAGAGACAGCGCCTTATTGTCGAAAACTTGCAATCCTTCTTCGAACTGGAAGACCACAAACCGCTTGAATTTAGGAAAATGTTTAGCAAGCGCAGAGTGTATGTGCACGAGAATGCATCATTTAAAACAAGGAGACGTTTAGAGCAAAACTTTGGTTGTCGCGGAGATGTATTCAATATATTTAAGACATATTGAAGATGTTTCTTACCAGCAGCGGTTCCAATTTTAGGTTACTTTTCAACAACAAAATAGTGGGTCTTACAATTAAAAACTAACATTTACTTTGAGTAAAAGCCTGTTGCAAAGCAAAGTAAGAGCTCTTAGCAATTGCTTTGAATAGGTATAACTAAACCCCTACTTTGCTTAATGTTTCATTTCTTTTTTAGGTGACGGAAATCGAGTACAATACAATTTTTGACACATATGCCAATTAGCTAACCTAAAAGCCCGGGCCACCTATATATCTAAGGAATGATTGCGTCTCAAAATGTTCATGAACGTTATTGTGTAACAAGCCAACTTACCGCATACATATTCTGTTGGTTTTCTATTTATATTTTATAACTATTTATAAATAAAACAGTGAAAACTCACAAGGCTTTGATTGTTTTATGAAAAAAAAACATGCTTACAAAATATTGAGCAAATGATATGATTCAACAAAATATGAGACTATGAATTTTTGTAGCAATTCCTTTGTCTTTAATATTTCATTCATACCGATCTGAGTAAAATGTCAGTCAGCACCGCTTTTTTAATATATCAAAAGTTGGAATTAATTCAAAACAGTTTTATTTGAAGGAAACTTAGCAAATGCTTCGAAAGTGACAGTTCTCTTCAGTAAAAACAATTCACCTTATTCTGCATTTAAAAATAGTTGTATACAGGACTTTTTGTTTCTTAAAATTTTAGCGCTACTATTTACCCCGCGTACTTTCGTTCCCACTCTCCCCTACTATGCGTGTTCGAAAATTTGTCGACACCAGGTTTGGATAACCATTTCACCAGCTACGTCGCATATAGCAAGGTAAGCAATGGCTCTGTTGCGACACATTTTCAGCAGTCGCATTATTTCAAGCAAGAGCTACTACAATTCCCCGCCGATTCATTTTTTTATGAGCTACTACCATTTTCCGCCGATCCATTTTTTATGGGTACTAAAAATAACGTGTATACATAAGTAAACCAGTTACCATACTCCAACTAAAAAAATATAATTCGAGTAGAACTTCGAGCTATACAACACCTGAAATTGTGCGTAAAATCATGGAAAGACTTGCTCAAACTGAGAATGTACACCACCATATCTACGCGACTTTGTTTTCTACTTTAAAGTTAAGAAAAATTATTATTGATGAGTGGAGAACGTAAAAAATTAATTAAAACCTTTTTTTTTATTTTGTGCCACCCAGTACTACAGTTGGGTAAGCTTGGTATACTTCCTCGTTGAAGTGTAAATGTCAAACTTTATAATATAACCGATAAATTTTATTCCATTTAAAACGTAGCAATCACTCATTACACTAACAGCGTTTTGCGGTTGCTTATCAAATTGCAAGAAGCTAATTTGTAAAAATATTTACAATATTGACGTTTTCTACTTTATACTACTAAGTTTAACAAGAAAGTATTTTATTCAAAGCTGATAAAATGACCAAACATTGAAAATCAAGAAAATATATTGTGCGGTTACCTACTTGTCAAATTTTGACACACAAATTATCAAAACATATTTGAGGGCAAAATGTAATTCGTGAAAGTGTACCCCAATATATATTTCAAATTTTCCGCACTACCATCACATCGTATCCTACATCCGCGACTTTTGTATTCAGTACACGGGACAATGACAACCAAAACGACAATGTAAGTCAGATGAGTTTTTTGCCTTTATGGAAAAAATTAAAAGAAATTACCAAATTTATCGAAGAACTTTTTATTAACCTTTCAAGTTAAGCACGTCTGCCACACAACTGTCATATCCATCAGAGAAGTACGATAAAGGCGAAGTATACGTCAAATCCGAATAAACCATTGTCACATTCAAAAATCTATTTATCTTAAGTCGACTAGATTGGTCTGGAAGAGATGTAACCTGAACGCAAAAAATTGATTGTTCGGGAACGTCACTTTTTCTACCTCATCCACATATGAAAACTGTCAACTTAGTACTCAGTCACGAATTTCTTGACTAGATTAATCAGCTTCCTCTCCATAAACGTCCACTGAAACAGCTGCTCATATGACCGATATCCCCCAAGCAAAACCGAGATAGATCTAGTCAGAAAGCTGTCAGACTTACTAACCGTTTATAAACGTCAACTGAAACAGCTGCTCATATGACCGATTTCCCCCAATCAAAACCGAGATAGATCTAGTCAGAAAGCTGTCAGACTTACTAACCGTTTATAAACGTCAACTGAAACAGCTGCTCATATGACCGATTTCCCCCAATCAAAACCGAGATAGATCTAGTCAGAGAGTTGTCGGACTTACTAAACGTCCATAAACGTCAACTGAAACAGCTGCTCATATGACCGATTTCCCCCAATCAAAACCGAGATAGATCTAGTCAGAGAGTTGTCAGACTTACTAAACGTCCCCATTCTGTGGTCTTAGTGAAATGGTGACATCTCCCCTGTTAATCTAAGGTATACCGGAAACCCCTAAATTTTGATGCCTTCTCGACACATGTAGAACGTTAACTTTGGCAATAATCGGTGTTAAGTCAGGCTAGCTACAAACATACGTTATGTATTCGACGTGGTGTTGGTGTTGCCATGTAACAACAAGACCACTATACTAATAGTACTTGGAAAGTACTGGATAATGTATACTGGCCAGTATTACAGTACCCAGTAAATGTAGTTAGTAGAAAGTACTTGAAAAAGTAATTTTTCTTGCTGATTTTCAAGTCTCAAGTACTTTTTTTTTCAAGTACAAGTACAAGTACAAGGTACTGTGACTCGTATTGGTACTTGAAAGTTTACACGTCTGCCCTAGTGGAGCTTGTTTTACTGCATAGAAATTAGTAAATATTAGCTTAAACCGAACAAAATAACACATAAGTTCTTGCGTAACGTAATCAACTGGCCAGAAGTGACTTCTATGCATTTGACTTGACGATCCAAACTTCTTTAACGCCATTCCACTGCGTCACGTCTGACATACCTACATCCAAAGGCATAACTACCTGAAATGCTTCTTAATTCAGCCGTTCAATTCGTCCCCAAAAACAAAAATTCACAGGAATGCCTGTAAGAAGTTAGGCATAGGGCACCTATATACCATTGTATATAATCATTATATATACAATGGCTATACGGACCTGCTGTGCCAACGACTATTTATTATCTCCATATTGATATTGGTTGTTGAGTCTGACTGCACCAGCAGTTGTACCATATATCAAAAAAAAAATACAGGGCTAGCTCCAAAACATTTTGCAGCCACTTTTGTATTCTGCGCTTGGCGAGGACTCCTAAATTTCCCATAAACTTTTCATTGTCAGCTTTAAAATCGCGAGGAACTCATGGTCTCGTTAAGCCTAAAGCGTTTCGGGATGCAAACGCACAAATGGCACAAATCAAACACACAATCCTTTACGTGATGCCTAAGCAAAGAAAGACGATGTCTATAACCGTATTAAGTGCGTAACTTGAGGCAGTATTCATTCAACTCAACTGTACACAAAATATCCCCGATAGACAAGTATAGCTAGCATTTCTTCTCAGTCGCCAGCAACAAGCCCAAAAGTACCGTATGTACAAAGCACATGGTCCATAACAATGGGACATGACAACAGCATCATAACAGAGACAAATACTGCTACCACACCACATCAAGTGAGACGAGTTGTTGACCAACTTTCTCATTATCTTCGGCATTGTCATCAATGCCGCCGCTTGTCCCACACAGGAAATATATCCAACTCAACGTACTCCATATGACACATACTCGTACAATAATGTGATAACAAAAATACAAGAGCACAAAAAGACGTCAACTCATGCGGCGGTGAGGTGCGGTTCGTCTTTCTACTTCTTGGAAATTGGGAATTCCCCTACGCGTTACGATTTAAGAACTTCAATGTTTGACTGCTCGAGTTATTGAGTTTACATGGCCAAAATCTGTGGAAAATTTTCTCTGCGTTTTTATTCACTAGCGTGGGTGTGTTTAAGCCAGGGTCGGATCAAGTGATGGGCGCTTGTAAAAGAGGGCGCTAAATGAAGGCATATTGCCTTTATGTATAAATTTATTGTTTAAACCAATGTAAGCTTAGCCATACGATTTTATTGTACTCGGGCTAAGATTGATTTCTGGTAAAAGAGGGACGAAATTGAATTTAATTTTTTAAATTCTATGGTACTCTAATCTTCAACGGGTAACACTATGTTTTCTACTCCGGAAAGCCTACAAGGAGTTACAGCTCATACGGAGTTGGTTTGATGCTATCACCCACAACACGCGCTAGGATTTCCGGGCGCATCATTATCATACTTTTAAAAATAAAAAAAATAAATAATTGGCGCAACAGGTCCGTATGGACCCAAGCCTAGCTTCTCACAACCATTCGTCTTGTGTGAGTTTTTATTTTTTGGGACGAATGGAAGGGATCTACAATTTTATGCCGAGTCCAAACGGCCAATTGAGAAGCTCTTTCATGACAGTTATACTCTCGGATGTTTGTCAGACGTTCGCGAGAGTTGGCGCAGTGAAAAAACCTTAAGTTGGAATTTGGGTTTTTCTCGGGATTCGAACCTGGGACCCCTCGCTTAGTAGTCCAACACACTAACCACTAAGCCACTGCGCCGACTTATCATACTTTTACCAAAATTAAATTATATGGAACATTGCTACTTTGAAACGAATGTCCATATAATATTTTTTATGGGGGCCTCAGATAAGCCAGCAACTCCTTCTAATGGGGAATTGTTAAGAAAAAAACAAACAAACATTTTCCTACAGTTGTGATTGGTGTATTCGTCAGCAGACGTGTATTATTCAAGACCCTTCTTGGTAAAATCACAAAATTGCGACAACTTCACTTTTTTTGACGGCGAAATAGAAACTCGAAAATTTGATATTCTCATCTGTCATAAGTAAAAACGACTGACGAAAAGCAAGGAACCCAATCGAGGGCGGACGAAACGAGAAAACAAAATTAAGGACTCTGTTTCCTTTGCATTCGATATTCATTTATGTTTTTGATCGCAAGCGGAAGTGACTTGAATTGCACCTTTCGTGACTATGCTAAAAAAATTCAACACTGTTGAAATTTGTTTAACTTTCCGACTTATTAAGGCAGATTATCATGAATCTAAGTATTTTGATCTGCAAAGTGGAAGGCTTTCGGGGGAGTTTTACATCCAATGCGGTGTTGGACAATAATGCATATTATTTTTATTGGTTCTAAATATTCCATTACCTACTTCCCAGTAGGGATAAACTCCATCAAGGGGAAACTGGATACTTAAAGAAGTAAAGTTATTGCATATAGTTAGAGCGGAATCAAAAGCAACAACTGACACTAGAATAAATAAATGGTTGGCACAACAGGCCCGTAGGACTCTAGGGCTAGCTTGTCACAAGTGAGTTTTAAATTTTACGGAAAAATGGACGGGATCTACAATTTTATGCGGAGTCCAAACGGCCAATTGAGCTCTTTGATAACAATTATTATACTCTTGTCAGACATTCGCGAGAGGTGCCACCTCTTGTAGAAAAAAACATTAAGTTGGAATTTGGGTTTTTTACGGGATTTAAACCTGGGACCCCTCGCTTAGTAGTCCAACACACTAACCACTTAACCACTGCGCCGACGACTACGAGTATGTAACTTTATTACTTTAAGTGACAGCTTACACACCTTAAAGACGTTTTAATTTGTGTTTCTAAGCCAGGCTTCCATTTTCAGCCTGATAGCATAGGTTTGAATGCTTTAACAAAGTCGGCTCATAGAATACGTTTAGCTGTTTCCGACAGCATTCCTTGCAGGTACTGACTTAATGGGATAATTCAGTCCATAAAACAACTCAGAATAGCTCTGTAGGACTAATTGAAAACATTTCAATTTTCATTCATCGATTTCTCTTTCAGTTTTAAGTTAACCGAAGCTGAAGGCGGTTCTTACCTTACTCAATAGAATCCTAACATAAGTCACATCCTCAGCACTATAAGTCTGGTTTCAACAAGAGCCCTAAAGTATTTAAAAACCCGATGACATCATTATTGAAAGCAAACACAAGTTTAAAATGCACAGCAAAATGATTAGATTTTTCAATTGAGCCCTGATTTCATATTTTGCGGGCCGGTCAAATCTGGCCCTGGTCGATAAAATTACAAGTGCAGACACGTGTATCGATGGAAGTCTGAAAAAAACAATGAAAACAAACGAAAAATTGCAAGAGCCCAATATAATAAAACACCACACCAATTAGGTTAAATGTTTTGTGGTTAGGCGGCATATCTTGGGCCTAAGCAAACAGAAAATATCCCAAATTGTTTCGTAACATCCAAAAAAGACACGAACGAGTGTCGCCGAACAGAGGCGTACAAAAGTTTCTCATTCAAATAGATATAGCATACGAAAGTTGTATGGCTGTAGGTGCGAGGAAAGCCTGACTCTCGGTATCCTGATTGCGTAATCAGGAGAAACACAAAAACGTCATTTCACTTAAAAGCGAAAATGAAATGAATTCAAGGACAATGTGATTCAGCCAAGTAGGGTACACATTTGTAGAGTATTTATATATAGATTTCTTCGAGTCAAACTCCAACTGAAAACTCCTTTCGGTCCCTTAAAATACGTTTACGCATTAACGAAAAGTTTAGATATGTGCTAGGCCATGGATAAGGACAAGTAGATATGGCATTTCTTCAAATTCCATATTTCAATGATTCATTGGACGACCACCAAAACAAGTCAGACATAATGTATCCTCTGAGATGCTGATTGGTGCCCTTTTTGAGCTCATACTTCGACTGGTGTTATATGAACGCTCCAAGTCCTTGAAAGCACTTATTTGTCCTCAAAAAACCAGCTGAGACAGAAAAAAAAATAGGTACACTACTTTGTCGTCCCACTGATTACGAGATGCCTTGGGCCGAACACCTCAGACATAAGTAATGTCTGCCAGTCTGACTGATCTGTTATTCAAATTGACAGAAATCTCATGTTCTCCACTTTTATTCTCGTGGACATTGAACATATTTTGGAATATGAAATGCGCAACAATAGTACCCCGAGGATTATTTGCAAATGTCAGTCTTTTTGTGACGTGATGATTTATTGAAATTTAAGTGACGCTGTTTGCATTTGCTAAAACACGAATAACTAATGCAGATGTCATTTCATTAAAAGCTTAATATCATCGGGTATTTAGAAATGTATTTGGTTTCGATGTAGACAATTGGTATGGGAAAAGGTTGTGATACACTCTCGATGGCCTACGGATAGATTACCCTTGCCTTAGTGAATAGAGAGGCCTCTTATACCACGGACACAAGATAGAGCCTATGCTTCTAAATAAATTTGCTTTTCCAAAACAAAATCATAAAAAGGCACATCAATTTAATTCGAGTTGAAAATGGAGGCCATTTGTTTGCGATTGGGTAAGTTAAATGCCTTGGGCTGTGATTTTAGTAAAGATCTCCATTTTAGCCTTATTTCTTGTAAACATATTGATAAATATCTTATGGCTCTTTATATTTACAAGAGACTTGAGGTTGAGGAAGAGCTTTAATTCTTCGGAAGCCAGACAATCGTATTGTATCGTATCCGTATTTCTAAGCATTTTATTGTCAAACGATGGGTTGAATGAAATTTAAATTGAAACGGAATGAAAGTGAAAATGCCTGCGAGAGGGTGGGTAGATGTCACTACTCACTCATACATTGTTCGTATTTCACTGGGCAAATATTTTTAGTAGAAAACTGTGGAAATACTTCGAAGGAGTTCGATATCGAACGGAAAATACCTCTTAAACCACTGCCGAACCTTTGTCCCTCGGCTGCGGTTCTTTAAAAATGTGCTTGCAGCCAGCTTTAAGTACCTATAGAAGACCACTGGCAGTGGAGCTGCTGAAATAACATGATTGGTGTTTCTAATGTCCTAGGTTTCAGCTGACACTCCCCTGATGTCCCTTTGCATGTGTATTTAAGATGGTATTTAAAGATTTTTGCTCATAACTGGTTGGGACTGTGTCCAGTCTTAGTGTTGTAAACGTTATCGTGCCCCGAACTTTCTTGATTGTATCTTGCTTCCGTTTGGTGATCAGCGAGCTACAAACCGGCGCTGTTTAACCAACTTAGTACAGTTCTTTTATAATGTTTTTGCGACAACCATCAAGGCGGTGACGTCTGCGGATCCAATAAATTGACGCTTCTGTTCGGTATGTGTAAAATTTCGCCACTCATAACAGGAGGCCTATGATTTAGCCTTGTGGAACACGGCCTTTAATTTCATACGTTTATAGTTCCCTCGCTACCATTTTACGAAGATATTGCGATATTTCGGTCCAGTAAGGACAACTCATAAAACGTTCCCAATTCGTCGAATAGAATGCGTTTTTCACATCTAGCGGTTTAACGCCGCAATATTTTAGTGCATAAGGTGGCACCTTATCTCAAAAGAGAGAGTCATATTGATATTCCAAAAGTTGTGTTTGAATGTGACAGGTCGCGTGTGTTACTCCTTGTTGGTTGTAGTCAGTTTACTTTCGATATCTTTTATATCGGTATGTAAACAATGAACAACTTTGACATTTATCAACCGATTGCCTTAAATATACATGTTTTTCAAACGTCAATTCAGTACAATTTTGAGAGATCGGGTTGAAATGCTGCTTTCAAAATTCTGTTTTTTTTTTAGTTCTGTTTTTCAAATTTAAAGTAAAAAAAAAACTCAGCTTTTTTACAACTAAAATATATAAACTTAAATTTAAACCACACAAATTCTGCTTATAAGAAATATAAACAACAAAAAATATTTTTTAAAAATTAGATAGGACATGTACCTACATATAAGAATGCAATTTTAATTTTATAAAAAAACTAAAAATTTGAAGTAGAAAAAAAAATTAAAATAAATAAAACAGAAACAATAAAAATTAACGTAAGTGTTGAAAAAAAAAATAAATAAAATAAAAAAATATCTATTGAAAAAAAAACTGCTAAATTAAAAATAAAAAAATCGGAAAAAAAATACAAATTTAAAAATGTAAATGTTCTCTCCATCTCTGATGTACATAATTCTGCAAGCAATAAAAAAAATGCTTGGGAAATGTGAGAAGGCGCGTTTTTTTAAACATTTTCCAACCCGTTTTATTTTGTTTACAGAATTTTGTAAAATTAATTTGTTAACCAACAAGCACCTTCCGACAACACTATTTGCTTTCGATATCGGTGGATATTTACGGTTATTGGTTTCAACTGCAATTGTGGTTGACTGACTACCCAGATCTCCATATTTTATATCTCAAGATGTTCGAAAAAGTGATGGAAATCACAGAAAAAGGACACCTTTGCTCTGGCCAAAGTGGCGGTCAAATCTACGAGTTCCTACTGGCGGTCAGCATTATGGCAATGTGGGTTTGCAGTGAACGGCGCTACGGCTAGACTAAGCCAGAAATAAGTACTTCGCATCTGCGTATTAACTAAGAATCAATTTAAATAAAACGAGGTGTCAGTGGAAAAGATGATTGAGTTTACAAGTTGTGGCGGTCAATTTATTGATATTGTATTCGAAAATTAGTCCAAATAAATAGTGAAGGAACAAATTAATAAAAAATATCGTTTTTTTTTTAATTTTCACAGGCAATGAAAATAAAAAAAAAAAACATCAAATCCGCTGACTAGTGACTAGCCATAGGCTTTTCTGAGTTTTAAGAATCATTTAAGAAAATAATAACCCCTACAGTTCCATTGTAAGTTTAGATAAATTTGTTTACGTGAACAAATTGAAACGAATGTCCTGTTTTCAGATAATGATATAGTATCATCCGCTTCCTTAAAATATGGCCTAGTTTCTGAGAATTGATTTCGGCTGCGAAATTATCTCTCTGTCCTGATGAGTTGTATCGAAAGTACAATCGGAATTGTTGCTTGCTCAAGTGCATAATTATTTAAAATCCGGAAATCAAATCAACCCTTAAACTTACCTAAAATTCATGTACCTATTTAAGTAAACACTAAACTTCATTAATCTTTTACGGTCCACCCCCATAGTTCCGGTTTGTAAACCTTTTTGCCAATTCTTATTTAAGGCAAATTTTAAATTCATATTTGGGTAGGTGACTTGGAACAGTTCGCTTCACTGACGTCTATTTGTCACGAATTCAATAAGTTATAAACGCGGTTGATTGAATTTTCAAATACGAACCAAAAACTCAATTAATTTGATAGCGAGTATTAAAAATCGATAACATCATCTGTCAATACCCCACATCATACAGACTTCTGTAGCTGGTATAAATATGTTCCAAGGAACACATCTTCTTGTGATCTTTTGTACCCCACAACCGGTAATTCAATCTTCAAGGACACTAAATATACACCGGTAATTTATATGCCTTCAGCAATTAATCACACGACGCGACGCGAAGGTTTTAACGTAATTCCTGTCTGGTTGGTTGTGTCATGTGTGAGTTTTTATCCTTTGCCTTTTCCAGCTTACTGTTATTTATATAAATTTTATGTATTAATATGGTAGATAAAAAAGAAAGACCACAAACGTCAAAGCTTCCGTGGCAGCCAAACCGCGCGCACACACACATCAGCGTAGTACCGCATAAGCCTAAGCGGTTTATTACAAAACGACCTCCCCTTAAATTATTAGAATAATGCGTAGAAACGGTTTGTTAGCAAATGTGGGATACCCATCAGCTATTGAGGTTTATCACCGCCGCTCAGGTGAGGTATCATAAAATCGCAAATCTAAAAAAGGAGGCGCGGTGAGTTCTCACATGAGCAAGCGTAATTAAGTGCCACATTAAAAAGTTTACACCCACCTTTAAACGCCAAAGCTAGAATTGTATCTTAATTGAGTGCACACGACCAATTTGAGTGATGCATCTTTTTGGTGCCCTACGAAAACGTTTTCGTTTCTGTGACAATGTACGTTGAACAAGGCAATTCCAGTTGTGCATGAGCTTGAATGAGGCCGTCTCTATCCAAACAGTTGATGCAGTTCGGCGATAGAGTGCGTTTGTTAGCCAGACAAATAATGACATGTGAAAATCACTTGCCGCAGTCAATCAAATTGGCAGCCAGATATGGGATTTGCAATTTCGTTTCATTGATTACTATGCTCGGTGCATGCACTACATCGAAGCCACTGAACCCAATTGCCATCTTAGATACACACACCTCCAGAGTGTTCGATATTCAACCATGAGTCGAAAAATTGGACTGCTTGCAATTGAATGTCATGCATTTAGAATGACAAACTGTAATGTTCATGTACGTGCTATGAGGTCATAGTTATTCGATACATGACCTCATGATTGGTCAATAGTCAACAGTGGGACGTTGGCACGTTTTGACTGTATCTAAAGTATTCGGCAGAGTTACGTGTGAGGCGCGACTAACATCGCAGCGACGACGACGTGCTGGTGTCGGGGTATGTATTTGGAATGTACAGTACCTTTAGCTCATGTATCGCTCTAAAAAAAAATGCTCATATGGTCTTATAGGTATAGATACCCATTCCAAAATATTGTACTCGTATGTACTACTTGCAATTGGAGTCAAAACGAGCTCTTTTAGAGTCGCGTCGGATAAAAAAGGCCAATCTACGAGTCAGTATTATGGCAAGTGGGTTTGCAGTGAACGGCGCGACGGCTAGACTCTGTTCGCCTTTGCATATTTACTAAGAATAAATTTAGATAATTTAAATAAAACAAGGTGTCAGTGGAAAAGATGATTAATTGAGTTTACAAGTGTCTGGGACGAATGTTGGCTATGCCTTCTATTTGGAACAATTGATTTACAAACAGTCAAGGCAATGCGGTTGTCTACACTTATGACACATAGACATGCGAAATAAGACTTCTCAAAGTTCATAAAGAATATCTTAGCACTCTGGCATCTTCGACGGCTTGGTTTTTCACAGAGGTTCTGTATCCCTGGCCGCTTCGAACCTGGGCTCTGGGTTTTTGCAGACTCTCTTAGCAGAAGTACCCGGCAGAAAAAAAGGCTCCAAGAACACATTAAAAAAATCGGTCAAACGTTTTAGGAAACGCGTCAAATAGGATTGAAAAAGGAGTCCAAAAACGCGCCCATAACAAGTCGAAAAACGGGTCTGAAAAGGTGTCGCAGAAAGCTTCCAAAATCTCATCAACAATCAAGAAATATCTTTCAAAACATACAGCTATATTTTATACTAGCTGTACCCGCCCGGCTTCACCCGTGCAAAATGTGATTTCAGAAAAATTGATGGAACATTTTTTTTTTATAAATTTGCTGTCTTGTAGGGGACACAATTTTTTTTTATAATCGCTCGAAGGAAAAATCATCGATAGACATTGCAGAGGTATAACACGAGGGAGCGTTCTGCAATAGTGAGGGACTTGAACCCGTATTAAAAAACCTCCCAAAGTCAGAATCCACTTTGCCTTCATATTCATGGCACCTGGTCGTTGGACTAATCGGCAATAATTTAATATTCTCTGGACAATGAAAATGAAAGAAAATAATTTTATAATATTTAACTCACTTTGTTATTAATGTAACGCTTATTTTTATATTATATTGGCCGTTTTGTTTCCATGGGCTAAGATAGTGATATTTGATGTATTACATCTACAGTATAACTGCCTGTGCCTGAAGCAATTCTTGCTTAATTAAACTCCCATTTGTCATAAAGTTGAACACTGTGACTTATTGATTCTCATGGCAGAACAAACATTAATAGGAAATTGGAAATTGGATTGCTGGGAACTATTTGTATTCTTGGTATAAAGACCGTTATAAATTAACGCATCTATAACGTTTTTCTGTAACGAAATCATTCACATTCTGGTACCATTACAAAGCTTGGTCGATTCAAATTGCGAAGCAACATAATGGGAACTCCAACTTTTTATTCAATTTTATGAGCAAAAAGTCCATTGGCTGTAATGCTATTTAAAAACTCCACCGGGGAATTTACTGCCTCATCTTGATTGCAAATAGCATTTATAAATAGTACGACGTGTATCACCAGGAATTTTCCCTAATATAATTCCCCTTATGTAATAATACCACAATCTGGTATCACTGGTACCTATACCTATTTGACATTTCTTTCTAGACACTTTATTTTGTAAGCCAAACAGAGGCAAATAAACCTTTCCTACACATTTGCCATTTCTTTTGTTTTTTTTTCTTAGTTAACTACACATTGTACTGCCTCTGTCTGTCTCCCTCTCCGTCTCAGAAGTAAAATATGGTTAAAAGAGATGTCAATATTTTGCGCAGTTAGTATGTTTGATTTGAGAATGAATTGCATATCTACTCACTCATGTGAAAATCGTAGAAATGTTTCAAATTTTGCTCTTTTATTTGAAAACCTTTTAAGTTATCGAGTTATTGGATATCCTAAGTTGTACCTGCAGCTGTCCTTTATAAGCTGCTGTTAACTATATTTAAATGCTCCCAGTATTTTCGAACGGAAAGCGTGACAAAGAAAAAAGCAAAACGAAACGAAAAAATAAATTACTCTTGTCCAATTTTTTCCGGAATTTATATAGATATAGAGTTGAGACAAAGTAGAGATGTAGGCCTAGGTATCCTCTATAGGCCTGTGAAAAATGCACCAAAATATATTGAACAGTTTCTAAGATTTTTGTATTTAAAGACATACCGTCAAATTCAATCTATGTTGAACAGAACTACACCAATTTTATTTATAAGATAGTTAGGGTCGTTTCCCAACTCGGCTCTGTTATAAATTCACTTTTTAAATCCCCTCTCGGCTCTACGTCAGAGATAGGTTCAATGATGCCAGATCGGGGGATTTATCTCTTTTTGTGGGATTTTCTAGCTTATAATAAGCTAAAAGGGACAAAGGGATTTTTCATACCACATAGTACACAATAAAAGAGATTTTACTTTTTGGTCAATTTTTGTTCCTAATTGCTTATTCCATTAAGAATAAAAAAATGAATCAAACGACGACCAAATTATATATTTTCATGTTTAGAAAAAAGTTATTCAAAATATCTGAATGCATTCATTTTTTTTTTATTTCCCTAAACTGTTTCATAAACTGACATATCTGTGTCAATTTTGTTTGAAAAATCAAGAATAATGAGACTTGACCCCGAGATATTTATTTTATGATAAATATTATTTTCTTTTAATGCCGAATGTAAATTTATGTTCCTTTTTGTAACGTTTTAAAAATGTGTAAGATGTACCTATATTTCTATTTTTGTATTATATATAAACGTATCTAAGATGTATTTATTTTTGGTTAGTTTGCATAGTTAATGTATAATGTAACTTGTATTTGTTAATAATAAAAAAGACTGAATTTAATGAAATACATGTTTTTTTTTTTTAATTTAATATTTCATGGGATAATGTGGTATTTTTTATATTTTGGCGAGGGATAAAATGGATTTTTTGGGTATAACCGTGGGATAACCTGCTTCTAAAGTCTGGCATCACTGGATAGGTGCAGAAAATCGTATTTCAGACAGTTACAGACTGTAAGTTTCTATTCTTTTCTGTTCAAGTCAGAGCCACTAAACATACCTTCTTTCAAACTGTCTGTACTAACTAAAAAAAAAAATGAATTTCTAGAATGTTTTTCAACAATTTTGGTTTGTATAACATTAACACAGGTTTTCAATAATTTTGGTTTGTATAACATTAAACAGGCTTTCAATAATTTTGGTTTGTATAACATAAACACACTCTAAAGCAATCAAAAATTGAAATGGGTATTCCCGTGGGGTTCAGGTTCAAAAGAAAAATTTCTCAATCAGCGAACGTGAATTTCTAGAAAAGAAAATGTTGATTAAATGAAAACAAATGCACCTGAAAATCATTCAAAGTAAAAATAATGCATGAAAATATTAAATTGTAAAACACATCTTGGTGTTTTCGTAGAAAATCCGAAAAGTCAATCGAACCCAAGAACGATCTTAAAACGAGCCGATGAACCTTTTATTAAATAGTCCGCATTCCATGTTCCGAAGTATTTCATCGTTGACTATAGTTTTAAAATCTTGGTTATAACAATCGATGGCAAAAGTAGACAATGAAATGTGTCCGGCTTGGGTGGGTGGTGAAAATCATTAAGACAAATCCATGTGCGTGTATATCATTAAGTTTTAGAATTCATTTATGTGACTGAAAAATTCCCAGAAAATCAATTGTATCTATTAATTATCTGGGCTTTTGTTTTGAACACACAACTCGCTGAAGCATTTACAAAATACCATTTAATTGCTCGTAGATAGATACATATGCTTTTTAATGGAATTACTGTCTAATTGGTTTTTTGTATTAACTGAATATTTCCTTCTAGCTGCGGGTGCCTATAAATACTTCAATTTTAATCCTTCTGGGAGGTCATTGCATAGAGAGAGGAAGACACCAATTACGCACTCTTGACGTCAAAGCACTTTACTCCCAAAAAGGATAACATTTCAGTTATAGAGGGGATTGTGGCAAGAACCTTTTTTTTTGTTGGTAAATCTTATTGTGATATCCATTAACTGTGTTTGTTTCTATTTTTTGACGTAGATTTCTTGCACGCGGCAGGCAATGGATGGGGTTTAACAAATTTCGGAATATTTTTTAACGTCTTGCTGTCAAATAGTTTTTGGCAGGAAATTTTTACATTCCGGTAGTTATAGTGCTAGATTGAGCATTTGTAAAGACCAGAAAGAATTTTTTTATAGGGACAAATCCAAAATGTCTTTTTAGTATATTCGGGAATTTTTGTTTTTTTTTTTTACACTCATGACTGAAATATGAGCGTAAATGATCGACGTTGATATTTGAATAAAAGAAGCTGTGTGTGAGGAATTTTCGAAACCAAATGTCCGCTGTTGCTTCTCCTTTGTTTTATGTAAAAGGGGTTTACCTCCTCATAGCCATCCTGGCCCGAAGAAACAGCTGTTAGAAAGAGGGATTTTTTTTATTGTCTTCCTGCACTGACGAACGAATTTGGTATAGATGTCGCAACTTGACACTGCTTTGTATAGCTCGTCCGTATATAAACTATCATAAATGACTTTATTATTGGTGGTGAAAGGTTTTAGGTGTTCACAAAATGTTGTGGATGACTAACACACGATGCTGAGGTTCCATTCGTCGGGCATGTCTTTTCGAACAAATTTTACAGATCAGTTCATATAGCTTAAGGGAACGTCTATTTAAGGAGATTTTTTTAATTAGTTTAGAGATCAATAAACTTGTCGGCCTGTTCTGCCAATCCACGTCATTCCTCCCAGTGCAAAAACTTGGATCTCCTTAAGAGATCTTATAGGTTGAGAGTGGAATCGGGCACGAAGTACGCTCACTAAAACTGAGCCCCAAACGAGATAATAGCATTTTAAACGTAAAATCAATACTAAGTCGTGTTCTTTGTATCTCAAATCATTAAAGCCGTTTTAGAGAAAAGAATTTCTTTATGAAACTGTTATACGGGAAGTACCGTTAATTGTAGCAGTTCAATTAAAAAGAATAAAAAACATATAAAACGTATGGAAAAAAAAACAAACCTTCGCAGTCAAAAGATAAATAGCCGATCAATGTTCTTAGAAAATTTGTTGCTACCAGTCGCCTCGTCTCCACGTTGTCGGTAAGTGTGAACTATTCTAAAACAAATACAGACAATCGTGTCATCGCAATTCTTTGCGAATTATCATCATTGTGCATTCACCAGAATTGCTGATTGATGCTTCGTGTTCATATGGAACTAGTCATACAAAGTTTGCGGCCTCACACACAGCGATGATATCCTCTCATAAACATGAATGTCACTCTGACAGCGTTATTTATTTTTCTTATTCACACACGCGCTGATGGAGCAAACAGTGAGATACGGAAACTAGAAAAATTTCCATTTAATCAAATCCAAATTAAACATTTACAATTGTTATGCTTATTCTGAAATAAAAATATTTATTGGTTTGAGAATTTATTTGAAATGTTGCTTTCAACACAGAGATGGCAGCAGTTATGCCCAATGAAACTAAAGCATTACATAGGAAGACAAATGAAACTGCAATAGATAAATTATTTTCGCCTGTTAAATGAATAGAAAAGCAAATCAGGAAATATGCGCATTTTGCAAGCCATCAGTGAGCACCCAAATCACCTCCACTCTCTGAACGATTGCCATTCCCTGCTTGTTCGAGTATCAAAAGAGACTCGCAACAAGATCTGATATTTGCGAAAACTATTTCTTTTGCCTCCAATCGATGGTTATTTATATGCACGCGATGCAAACCGATTTAGTTGTAAAAGAGCTCAAGAAATTTCCAAAGAAATGTGACGGTAAGGTACGTGCGCATACCGCGAGGGCGTTTGCCTTTTTATGCTTTGTATGAATCGGAATTTGTAAAGGAAAATGCGTGCATTTTGGACGGTTGTCGACAGAAATATGTTTTCTTGCAAACATCCACACAGTGCACTGAACTGAAAATCATTTTTTCTGTGAAATTTTCCAAACAAATATATCAATTGTGAACAGTGATGCCATTCTCGTATTTTTAAAACTAGATCTAGCATTTTCGAAAACTTGAAAGCATTTTCTTAAAAAAGAAAAATGCCGAATAATTTTTTTTATTTTTCGATTTTTGCTATTTTTTAAATGAGATTTTCGTCATTCGTGTAAAGGGTGGGCCATCTGGTTTGGTTTGTTTTTAAATCATAGGTTATTTTGACACTGACAGCTGTTTCCCGCTCGAAATCTTGAAAGAAAGTCAGTATCATACCTCCACGAAACGAAATGAGTCACTTTATGCTTGAACAACGTTGCGAAACATTGAAAACTTATTTCCAAAGTGAGTGCTGTGGTGTATAGCCCAAACAGTGCGTTTTTTGAAAAGAAGTTTAGGACGAAATGAAGCACCCACCGCTTGAATTGGACAATGATTTTGGGCGAAAAATCATCTTTTCTGACATTTTCATCTCGTAGCTGCGATTTGACTCCTTTGGATTTATGTTTTTTGTTGTGGTGAACCGCGAAGGACCGATGTTATGCCAACAATCAGGAAACGATTCAAGCACTTAAGGCCAATATCATCCAAGAAATCCGTGAGCTAAATCCCAAAACCATCAACAAGGTCTGGGAAATTGAAGTGACAGAATGCGCTACTGCGAAGCCAGCCGAGGCAGCCCCTAGAACGACTTTTTGTTCCATAATTAATGGGAATGTTTACTCTTACTAATAAAGTCATAATATATGGAAAAAATTTAATTTTGTTCGTTTTATTGAATTTTTAAAAAGAAACTTGTTTACTTACTTTAAGCCGATATATCGAAGTTTATCACCACTTTCCCACGCATCAGACGAAATGTGAACGGATGAAGTTAGTGCGATGAATTCAGTCTATTGTGCACGTGGAGACAAGTATAGGTAGATACATGGGCAATATGCAGATAGATATACGGTGAAGGACCTCATACTACAAAAAATACAACCAGTAGTTAGATTCCTCGAATTTAAAGTGTAATTCTTGGTTTTGATCAGGTATCGTAAATATTTCAAAATCACGTAGATACTGTTAAATTTTTTTTTTCTTACTATTTTCTGAGTTATTTTAAGGCACGGAATGCCTTACTACATTTTTGTCTCATATTTATCATATTGTAAAGTCAGCGGTGTGGAAAAGAGACTAAAAGTGTATCACGAAAGGGGTAGCAATTGTTTGCAAAGCAACCAAAAATTTTCAAATGAATTTATTTTCAAAAAATGTTGAAATGTCGGAAAAAAAAAGCTGGCAGCACCTGAAAAGTGTAATTTGAATACATTTTTAATGTTTTTTTTATGTTTCTACATTAATAAAGTTGGTGAGTACACACTCACTCCTATCGGGAATTTTCGTTATAATTTTTCGTACTGCTCTAGTTTCACTTTAAAATTTTGAAAAATGCAAAAATAAGGAAGGACTTAAGGAAGTTGTATTTTATACAGATAGGCAGGAAAATTACATTTAGATTAATGTGGTAGTTTAAAAGACAAAATAATATTTGTTTTTGTTTTGTTTAGCATTTTTATTTTGGCTTCATCTACATTTTTTTTTTTCGAGTGAGCACTTTCCTTTTTGAAACTCTGGCAACACTGATTGTACCTGCGAAATATTCAGTCTTAAATGTTTATTAAATAAAGTATAGTTTCACCCCAAATTTGGTCTCATTTTCTGTAATTTTCTTAAAGTAAAACAATTTAAGAATCATACAAGAGTAAGTAGACGTTAGGAATCTCGAATTCGATTTAAAAAAAAATCAGGAAAGGAAAAACTAATTTTTAATTTTTAACAGCCGTGTTAATAGTTGTCGCCTAACTACTTTTTGGGCCTAACTATTGGCCAACACATTCGTTAAACTCAAATTGCTATAAATAGCTAAACATTATTCGAAGATAACTAACGTTTCGTAACTTCCACATAACTAACTTAAGGTAGGAGGTCTTTTAGCGAGTCAATAACTCTCAAAAACATGGTTCCCGTCAAAATGACAAATAAATTAAATTTAAATTTGAAAACAGAACAGAATGGCTCACCGTTTTTCAGTGATTTAAAAAAATGTGAATATGTTAGGGGGGGATTCGGTTACAATAGCCCCAAACAGAAAAAATAGTAAAAAAAAAACCTATGACAATGTTTACAAATAAAACATTCAAAAATAAATACAGATTTTCAAAAGGAAATATCAAAATTTTTGTGTGGTTTTTTTTTGATTTTCTGTTTATTTTCTGTTCCTTTTTTTTTCTTTTTCATTAGTCACAATTGATGACAGCCAATATGTAATAGTTTTTAGTACAATTTGGTAAGGTGATGCCAGCTGTTTTTAGAGAAAACATCAGTTAGTTATTATATGAGTTATTTTCAGTTATTAATAAGAAAATGTAACTAATATGTAATTTATTTAACTAGCTGCTAAGTAATATCAAGTTGAAGAGTAGTTGCGGGTTTTTTATTAATACGGCTGTAAATGTTTAACAATATAGCAAGTTTATTCACATTGATTTAATGCAATTCTAGCGAGGAATGAAAAAAGATCACAATTTTAAATTTTTGATCAGGCGGACCCTACACTGAATAAAAAACGATGGTTCTTCTTTATAGGTAATGATAAATAGGGCGACGAGAGAGTAAAGTCTCCTACGGCATCACGCATCAAAATTTACCTAAACACTTTCCCTTAAAAACACATAATTCCCCAGCAGAGACACAGTTGCCCTTTGTAGTTCGTGTAATATGTGTCCTTAAAATATTGTTGGACGTTTATGCGATCAAATTGGGGTCAACGTGTCTCAGGTGTTATCTATTATTTATAATTCTGGGGGTAGATCACGTATGACGATGATCGTCTAGACGATATCGTTATAGAAATTTTGATGACCAAAATTAAGTTCAATCGTTTCGGCGACTTTAGGTTGGAAGACTCGGCTTGCATCCCGAAAAGATGTCAAAATCAGTGCTTGCCGTCCGTGTTTATAATCATTTGATCGGCGCAGTGGCTTAGTGGTTAGTGTGTTGGACTACTAAGCGAGGGGTCCCGGGTTCGAATCCCGAGAAAAACCCAAATACCAACTTAAGGTTTTTTCACTGCGCCACCTCTCGCGAACATCTGACAAACATCCGAGAGTATAACTGTCATGAAAGAGCTTCTCAATTGGCCGTTTGGACTCGGCCTAAAATTGTAGATCCCTTCCATTCGTCCCAAAAATAAAAACTCACACAAGACGAATGGTTGTGAGAAGCTAGGCTTGGGTCCATACGGACCTGTTGCGCCAATTATTTATTTATTTAATCTATATACTACGCAGGGCCTTACCATTTTACATTTTTACTTTCGACTCTAAATTTTAGTAGTTCACAGTGGCTATATTTTCCATACGAATTCGCAATTTTAAAATCGAGACTAAAATTGATAAATACGATATCGCCGTATGCTGTGCTGTACACTTTACTTTCATGGCTCGCATAAATATAGTATAAATGTATGCAAGGTGTGTATCATTCAGTCGACAATTTACGGCGTCGTAAATAAGTTGAAAATAAACAGTCTCTTAAATTGACAACAGATGAGGTAACCCACCAGATTTAAGGAGCATTAAAATCCTTTTCGACAAGATTTATGCTGAGGCTATATAGGTTAAAAGATGTAACCAACCTTTGCAATATTTGTTGAACCCGCCATAATATTGATTGACAATATTCACAAATTAACAATTCAAAAACAGCGTTCGTCAGGGCTATACACGGATGAGGCTTTATAAGCCATTTCAACATAAAGTCTGCCAGGCGTGAACTAGAGCTGTAAAAACGGGAATCCTCTTTAAGTTGTGGTTATCCATACTATTTCTAGATCACACGAAAAAAAATTTACTAGTTTACGACACCATTTTAGTCAGTTGATCTTGGCGCAAATTCTACTGCACAAATTTTCGGTCCTTTAAGAGTTAATTTCTTTACCGGGGAAGGAGCTACCCATACCCATGCCTTGAACCACAGTAGGTGTAGTATTATTTTACCTTCATAGTCTCGTATGGTCTTTCGGAAGCGTCAGAAAATGTATACAGTTGTTTGGAGCTTGTGTCTGTATAAAGATTGTATCCTCCTTCTGGCGTGAAGGTCGAGCGAAAATGACGCATCCCAATCTGGTTGATGTGTTCATAATTTTTGGGGATATATTCGGAACTGTTTTACTCAGAAAAAAAATATTCTAAGTCAACAATTTTCGTTTGTTAAAATGAAATATCGAAATTTTTGATTCAAAAATGGAATTGTTGGCAATGATGTTAGAAAATAGTTGAATACTTGATTCATGAACATATAAAAATGAGTTCTTGTTATCAAAAATAATAGTGAAAGCAAGAACTTTAAGCTTAATTTTTTTTAAGAATCTCAAAATTCTTTACTTTTTTTTGTGCCTGGTTTTTATAAGCAGAGATGTGGAAGGAATGCAATATGGCGACTTGACTTTTCGTTGACTTCTCACAAGTGTCCCAAGTGGCAGGCTTTCCCTCGATTTTTATGAAGACACGTAAGGCTACATCTGTATACACTTCGATTTCACTGTGCTCAGTAATAAGATGACTTTAGGACGAGATGACTCCTCTTCAGCACATAACACTCCCTATCTGAGCTGCAGATACCAACTGCACAAGCAGACGACTTTCTTCCTTATGAACATAGAAGAAATAGTTTATTTTCCAGTTTCAAGTTTCCAGTCCTATCTTTGCAGAAGCACGTTTGCAGCTTAAAAGGTAGCACAAATGCAAATCATAAATCCAAGCTTCAATTAGCAAACAATATTGTTTTCACTTTAATTCCCCAGCAGTAGATAATAACGAAATACAACAGATACTTAAGGAAACATACAACTACTGCCCGTAAGTGACAATCACTCTTCGCAACCACATAACATTATCATCGGCAATTGTAGAGCACATATTAATGGTACCGAAAGACTTTAGACCGCCCGCCGGAAGGTATCCGGAACTCCCTATAAACATTCAAAACATAGAAAGAGTGAGAGAAATTAAAAAACAAACAAACAAAAAACTATTCCTCTTGATGACAGCGCAGACACAAGGGTGTACTTGGCACCCATGAAATATTCTAATCAAAAATTCATAATTCATAAATCCGCGAATGCAGTGTGTCTCGCTCCCTAGTCTATTTAGCGATTATTTACTATTCTCGTCCAAGTGACACTGCACTCACTTTGTTCTATCTATCCGCCAGTGGAACAAGCTTATTAGCAGAAGCAAAACGAAACAAACAAAAGTAAAGTCACTGAACAAAAACAAAAAAAAATTCTACAACCATATAGTCGTACACACATCTAATCAAGAGACAAGGGCAATAGATCATTAGGCCACTTACATACTGCACGACCCGTAAATAGCTGGTCCAGTGCTCCAAGATGCTTCCCATTAAAACAAAAGCACTGCACAAAACAAAAGTCAGACAGTGAGTCTAAGAGGAAGCTATCTATCTGTGTGTACACATATGTGTGTAGCTTGTAGCTTGTATGGGATATATATGAAATTGGACACACACTCTTTTCATCGTAGTTGTCCACTGTCCAGGTCCAGTGGGGTACATGAGCAGCCCGTTGCCGCCGTAGGTATGTTGTTCCTGCTTTCTGGTTTCTTTGAGCAGAATTGGTTTCAACTCAGTCGAGCATGCGAATCTTCAATTTAGCCCCCTCACTGTTATCTAATACCGTTGAAGGCATGAGCATGCAACACAGAAAATCGAAAAAAAATGTAGATGCTGAGACTACCTGAGAGTATAGGAAATGTTTGTAAAATGAATACCTCTGTATAGGTGGCGGCAAGATTTATGTTCGCATGTTAAACGCCAAAATACTTTGGAAAAAAAAACCATCTGTCTTATTAGGAATTTAAATTCCAACTGATTTTTGGATAGAAAAGAAATGGGCGGACTTTGCCGATTGGCAAGTTTTTATTTTTTTTCGACAAGTAATCTGACTTGTTTGATTATTAGTAAAGGGTTTTTCAATAAGAGCGCTACAAAAGTTTTTCAAATAAAACAAAAACGGTTTTGGATATCAAAGAAATTCTTTATTCCTGTGAAAGTACGTTTGATGCCATTTTGTATGGAACTCGATTTCTTTTGCATGGCCACCACGGGCACGCTTGCAGAAGTCCAGACGCTGAACCCAATTTTCGACGGTTTTCAAGCATAAATCGGCCGATACTGCTGCAATTTCACGTTCGATATTCGTACGAAGTTCATCAATCGTGGAAAGCGACTGGACCATTTCGTGAGATAACACGTTCTCCCAACTTGGTTTCCAATAAATTGATTGTGACATTCGCTGTGTGGCTTGTGGCGCTGTCCAGTTGGAACCACATGTCCTCCAAGTCCTTATCATACAATTGGGGTCAAAACTATTCGGTTATCATTGAACGGTGAGCGATTCCCATTCACAGTAACGTGCCGGTCTTGATCATCACGAAAGAAGTACAGCCCAATGACGCCGCCGCCCCATAAACCACACCAAACCGTAATTTTTTCGGGATGACTCATGGAGTATGTGTGGATTGCTGCCTGACCAATACCGCATATTTTGTTTATTGACGAAGCCATTCAGCCAGAAATGAGCCTCATCGCTGAAGATGATTTTTCGATGAAAATCCGAATCATTTTCAAGTTGTTGCTCAGCCCAATGCACGAACATACGACGCTTCCGGTGGTCAAGCGGCTTCAGTTCTTGCGTCAATTTAATTTTGTAAGGATGTAGGCCAAGATCTTTTCGCAAAATTCGCCACAACGACGTCACAGAGATGCCCAACGCTTGAGAACGACGTGTGAGAGACACATTTAGGCTTTCTTCAACTGAAGCCTCAGCGGCAGCGATATTCTCGACACTACGGGCACTTCTTTGTCTCACTGGCACGGGAACATTTTGTACTGTGCCTGTGGATTCAAATTTTTCCACTAGACGCTCAATTGTTGATCTGCTAGGACGATTATGACGACTATAAATTGGACGTAGCGCTCTTAACGTTGAGGCCACTGACTCCGAATTTCGGTAGTAAATTTTAATAATTTCGACTCGTTGTTGGCTCGTATATCTTTCCATCATGAAATGGCAAACCTTACTGAAGAGAAATGTCAAAAGTGTGGCAAGAAATTCGGCGTCGTTTGCTGTCCCTGTCGCTCTACTTTTGTAGCGTCCCTGTTGAAAAACCCTTTATAAGGCCGAATGGGCCTAATAATCAAACACTAATGTCGACAATTGGTTAGCATAAGTGAAACTGCATACCATTAAACAATTACACCGCAATATTTCCTAGCGCGACAATTTTTTAAGAATCTATTACATTTGTTGTCATCGCAGAATTTAAATTTCATAATTTGTTTTCGTGAAAAACAACGTGAATGGTTTTTTTTTTCACAACAATTACATAAATTGCAATTAATTTTGCCCAACAGATTACTTTCAAAGGCTTTTTGAAAAAAAAAAACAGAAAATAGGAAATGCACACAAATATCCCCTGATCTGTCAAATACCATATGCAAATCTGTTATGCCTATTGTTCGATCGGGCACAATTTTCGGTACTTTTTATAGAACGCTTTCCTTAGTTTTCTAATACTTCACGATTGATTTATGAGTGAATTTGTGTCGTAATAAAATCTCTTTAAAATTATTCAACAAATGGATCACAGTTTATTAATTCATTCATTCCGTAACTTTTCAGACGATTAAACGATAGAACTCCAAAATTAGCAATCAAGTGTTAAAATTACAAGTTTGAGAGCTCAATCCACTTCATTTTCCAAAAGTATAATGAAAGCTGACATTTGTCAAAAACATTCAAACAGAATATAACTTATTTTGGGGATCAAAGTTACAAAACCGATGTCGTTTAGACGATCGTTGATATACGGAATCTGCCCTCTGATTATGCAAATCAAAGCGTATTGGTATTAAGATTGAATTGTTATAAAGTGAATATTTTTGAAACATAGACATATAAATGTCTGAATAAATTAATAACTCACGTAGGAAGCCATAAGCGTTTTGAGCACCTATTGTTTCCGTTTTTGAATTTCAATCTGCCAACCAACGAAACAGTGATTGCAAAAGTATAAAGAAATGTAAAAATAAATACAATTATACAATTACTTAATTTGGAAAACTTATATTCCGACAAAATTTTAGATTCTTGCAGAGAAATATAAATCCGTGGACATTTTTCTTCACAAAATCTGTCATGTTGTCCCCCTTTTGAATTCCACACAAAATGTACTTCCCAAGTTCCTAAATTTGTTATTTCGCGTGTATTTTGCTGAATGCTGACAATTCTTTTCTTAAATCTATATTTTCCGCGAAGTCAACATTTTCACACCATTGTTTTATTGGAGATTCTCATTCCCCGAGTACAAATTCTTTCTTCAAAGAGTTTAATAGGGGTTTGGTCGCTCAAGGTGCTGACAATTGTTGGAAAAAGTAGGTATTAAGGTTCATACCGCTCTCTCCCATAAAATCCCTAACTTTTATACAATTTATTTTTTACTAAGCATCCATTCGATGCTTGCAAAATATTGGAAAACCAAACAAGATAATGCAATGAACGCGAATGTACTTGGGCCATCTGACGACGCATATCACCTTTGGGCTGAGGCTGTGACCGATGTCAAAATTCGTTGGCCTCTTCTCGGAGAGCTGGTTGACAGATTTCTTCACGAAAGCCTTCTTAACGGTTGAACATGTAATCATAGAAAAGCATTAACCATTTCAATTAATCAAAAGTGCATTGAAAGAAATTAACATATGCACAGAAATATATATGTTAATATGTTTAGAAATCAAATAAAAATGGAGTTGTTTTTAATTTTGTACATTTGCACAAATTTGTGTTTGCTAGACTTAAAAACCACTTGCATCGTTTTATTCCAACGAATAAAATCAGAAAAGATTTACGATGTACTAAAATTAATTTTTAATCATTAACCCACAGGCTGAACAAAAGGGTATTAAATCTGCTCCTAATACGAAATTCAGTACGGTTTTTGAATTTTGAATAGTTGGGCAACACTCCTCTTGAAAATGACATTAAGGGAGGATCTATTTAGCTAATGTACGAGAATCAGCGCTGCCGAAAGTACTACAATAGGACTATTGTACTTCTTTTTGTCCGCCGTACTCCCGTACTCCCCAGACAAAAATTGTACTCCTTTTGTACCCGTCTGGTTAGTTTCGATTTAAACTATTTTCACTTTCTGTCTTTACATTTCTCTAGAAGTAGTAAATTGTTTAACAATTTTACGTTCTTGGTGTTTCATTAACGTTTTGTGTTTTCGGTTTTGTTAACAAACTTGCCGCGGCTTCTCACGGTGCCACGGATCCCTGAAATTGACCGTACAGTTAGCGATATTCTGGCAACTATTTTTGTTTATTGGTAAAGGGATTTTGGAAAGTGTGGAGTCTTTGCGTAAGCTGCCAGGCTAAAGTTGATTATCGGTAAGGCCGATTGTGTTTAATAAATAAATAACAGATAATAGTAATTGCACAACTCCTTATAGCATTACATTTATGTAGTTCCATAATGAGTTGTGAAAAAGTCGAAAGAAATTCCACATCGAAAATATCGTAATAGTTTTGTTCATGCAAGTTGTTGAAATATCTTGACTATTTCAAAACAAGCAGAGTGTCATATCGATGTGACAAATGTTTAGACGTAGATATCTTCAAATGTCTGAACCAAAAATAGTCTGCCAAAACAACAACATGCAGCCTATAAACAGCTGACTTCACCGGCCTTAAACAAATATGCAATAACAACAATTTGTTGAAGTTGAAGAGTTTTCATTTAGAGTGGTCTACTAAAACCTCATTAATCTGGAGGAAATAAACCATCAATTGTTACAGTCTCTGAGTTAACTGCGCGCTGAAAATGATTCCCCTAAATTGAAAATTTAAATGCTTGAAAATAAACTCAATTGGCAGCAGCAACACCAACTTAGTAACATTGCATTGAAATAACTGGAGTCTCCAAAGTCAACAATAAAATTGTGTAGTCTTCTCAATAAAAGGAAAGTCGCGAAAAGGCCTTCGATATCTGAGAATACAGAACAGTCCCTCTTGTGCAGTCCTTTTTAACCCTTACAGAGTCACAGTTTTTTATTTGTGCCGATAACTGAACTTGAACTTCGAAAAACAATTGCTTCGCTGAAAAAGTCGAATTCCTCAGGGTTTGATGGTTTATCTAATCTATTAGTGACAAATATTGTATGCTCTTTGGTCGATGTATTGGCGCTTATTAAAAGCTTCTTTTCTGTAGTATTTTTTGATGCACTAAAATGTGCAACCTTAGTTTAAAACCGGGTCTGCTGATGAATTGTATAATTATAGGCCTATCTCACTTTTACCTTCTATTAGTAAGATTTTCGGAAAAGTTGTAAAAAAAACAGGGTGGTGCGCAGTTTAGATAAAACAATTTTCTTCAGTTTTCTCAAGCTCGGGTTTCAGAAACGTACATCAACAGAAGATGCTCTTCTTCGTTTTTGCGCGCGCAAATGTATGTAAACCTGGATAGAAAGAAATATACCGCCGGATTGGTTGGTCACATTACTGAAGTATTTGGTATGGTAAGCATGATATATTGCTTTGTAAAATTGAAAACGTAGGTTTTTGTGGTTTTATTTATGAGTGGTCACAAAGGGTGAACTTTGATGAAACCAGGAGCGATGTACATTTTATTAGTAAGGGAGTTTCTCAGGGTTTTGTTTGGGACCATTACGGTTCTTAATTTATATTAATTCCTTGTTTTTCCTAGGGATAACCAACAGCATCTGCGGATGAAGTCGACTTTGCGTATAGTTCAGATAGCACTTTAAATCTTATCTCTGGCATCAATTTTGATCTTCATCTCTCAAGGATTTGGTTTCCGTAGCATAAATTAATTATCAGCTAAAAAACAAAAAGTATGTTATTCAGTTTGATGGCGCAAAATTATTTTGAAGCTAACGTGTACACTTACGCATCATCATGCATTTGTTAAACAAGTAAAAAATTAGCGTTTTGCCTTGACCTTAAAAATATTGAATCCTTGTTTCATGTTCTTTGTTGATATGTTGGTGAAATATTTTGTGAATTTAAAATATGTTGAGTTAGTTTTTTTTTTTTTGTATTTTTTCCATTTAAGTTCTTATTCTATGTCCTAAGTGGCATTATAAATAATAAATATATTTGTTAATATTATTTCTTTTTAAATCTGTATTAAAATGCAAATATTGTAACTAAAATAATGTAAGAAATTCTAAGAAATAATAAAAAATAACATCTAATCTAAAATCTAATATTCATCATATCCCAAGTAGTATTTATTTATATATTTGTTTAAGTCCCAAAGAACAAAACAACTCGTAAACCTAACTAGGAGTCAGATTCGTTTAGTCACTGGGTTCCTCACAGGAGTTTGTCAAGTCAGAAAACACCTAATGACTATGGAAATAACACAAGATAACATTTGCAGACAATGCAACGAGGACGAAGAATCAACAGAACACATACTGTGCCACTGTGATTGTCTAATCAGACTACGTCAACATCATCTAGGAAAACCTTACCTCGAGGCAGAGGACATATCTGACAGCCCACTCAACGATTTACTAGGATTCATCACCAGATCCGGTATCATGAGCGAGCTCTAAATGGAGGAAATCAGGAAATCACAATCGCGACCCAATCGTGGCCGCAGTGACATGGTAACTTGCGTCCACCTCCCACAAACAATCTAATCTAATCTTCGTCCCAATTGTTGTCAAGTTTTTCAACGTTGAGTATGACAATCTGCCTATATTTTTGACAAACACTGTATGTCAGTTAAACGATAACCTATTAAACGATGAGCTATTTTTCTATTTCTCCAATCTACCAAAAAGTGCCTCACTTATAAATTACCAAACGCAAATTTCTCTTCTTTTTCTGTTTTCTTTTCTTTGCTTTCCGCTGAGGTCTGAACATTTTTTTCTATTCTTCTCTTCTCTTTTCTTTTTTTTTGTAATGTTAGGTTAAGCTCTTTTTTGTCACTAGTTTATAAGATATTATATCTTAATGTGTACAGGTATATTGAAATTAATGAACTGAACTGAACGCCAAGTTGTGGAAACCCAGACATTTTCTTTTGTTCCTGATGAACACGAGAATTTAAAACAGACTGTCAATAAAATATACCAGCTGAAAGCAATTCACGTGAATTTTCCAGCAAGACACAAGGTGTGGGTGTACCATACTTTGTATAATTATATTGCACCATTATCAAAAGACCTCAATTTGTAAGCACTTGAAGTAGTTACTAATAACAGCTGGGTCGGGCAGCTTTGGTAGGTTCTCAAGTGTGACTTACAGGGTTTGGCAAATTTTCAAAGTTTTTATGTTACACGACGATTACATCATGGCAAATAGGATTGACATTTAGCTTTTTTGAGCGCCAATATACTATTTAAAAGCACCTTACAAGATTTTTGAATACAAGGAGTTTCTGATCTGTTCGGGCATGTTCTTGTTTTTGGCTTGAATAGATTGGTGATGCTCGTTGGAAGTATGGCTTATGTTATAATATACCTAAATCTTTACAGCGATAAATATGTTAAAATTCGATTTTTTTTAGTTTTCATTCACAGTTATAAACGGGCCGATGAAAGTGTATGGGAGTACAAATGAAGTGTTTTCAATCGTGTAGGTGGTCGCCGGTTATGGTGTATATTTTGAAAAAGACTTGGGATGCGCAATTGGCGGCAGTTAGCTAAGGAACGGGCTAGTTGGAGAGGCATGTTGATTGAGGCCCAGATTCGCCCGAACTGTAAGTAAGTTTAGGAAAAAGAGCAGAAGTGGATAATAATTGCTTAAATGAAGTAGGTACGCAAACCTGTTATTTTATTTTTATTGAAAGTGAGGCATTGAGAGATAAACGAAAATATACCGCAGGTAATCACAGCTCGGCATTTGGGTAGTCATTTCTAAGAAATATTTAAAATACGAATTTATTCGATTTTTTTTTAAGAAAAACTAAGACGGGATCTTATTTAGAAATCTTTTACTATCCTAAATATGTATTTCGATCAAAATCGTTACAGTGTTTTTTTGTAAAATTATACAGACAAAGTAGTAACAAATATTACAATGTTTAGTTGGAAAATGACCATTGCTAGAAATTGAGAACTAGGTATTGCTGGGAAAGTAAGTATTACTTGGGTTTAAAAGTTGCCTCAAAATAGGAAATGGAGTTTTCAACATATGAGAAGCTTTTAAAAGTACAGTTTTTAGCGATTCGAAGGGAAAACGAAGGGCGCAGCATTTTTGAAAATACCAATTTTATTCCAAGTTTACATTTAGGTCGAAATCGTAATGCGTGTTTTTAAATAGGTAAACCATAAAAAAAAAACATTTTTTGCCAAAAATCAATTGTTCGATAATTTAGAGAGAAACTGAATTTTCTATTAGGTTTGGATGACCATATTACCTTAAGAATGAATTTTTTATTAATATCATAAAATCGTATGGACCATTTTTGAGGTAAATCCAATTTTCAAAAGTACCGTTACTCGATTTTTTTTAGCGAAAAACTGGGTATGCAACGATGTTATCCGCACTAACTTAAGCTCAGATAGCAATTTCGGTTGAAATCGTTAGAGTTAGTGAACCAAACTTAGAGCACAAAATCGCTAAATGGGAAATACCGTTAATAATAGGACTAACGTGCAAGAAAAAAATTGGGTCAAACTGTAAGCCCACAAACTCAAAATCCTAATCAAATCCATCCAACCGGTTAGCCGTTTGTACGAATACAATGCGCCTTACTAATAAACATTTTCAAACTACACACTAAATATTTTCTAGGTCACAGGGGGCATTTGTTTTTTAGTTAAAAAAACGACTGTCTTATTGGACTTGTCAAATGTTTTTTTTTTCCAAAATTTTAGGAAACAAGACATCATGTAAGTCTTAATTTATTAATATGACTAAGAGTCCTAATCCATAAAGGAAGCTTATTGAAAAGGCTGCGCGATGAAACCGTGTAAAAATTTATAAATGCTGTGGTTCGAAATTGAGGAACAGCTACTAGATTCAAATGATTACGACGTATATTATAATTTTCAAGAACTCTAATATTCAAGTTACCAGATCTATAGAAAAAAGACTTAAGAACCTTAAAACAGTATAAATGTCGTACAGGAAGAATTTTCAAATCGTAAAATAATGAATAGCTTGGATGTAACCGGTTTTTTTCCGCATATTTTTCTTACAATAAATTTCTGTAAAACAAGAAGTGGTTGGACTCTGTTAAAACATGATCCCCCCCAACAAGTAATGCCATATTGTAGTTTTGATTGGAAAATTCCAAAGTAAATTATCTTAAGAAGGTTTCTTGAGCAGACATTCTTCAGATAAAAAAAATTCCTAAGCGTCATACGAAAATATTGCCTTAAGTTATCAATGTGATAATTAAAACTCATTTTAGAGTCAATAATTAGCCCCAAGTATTTAAATTCTGTGACGCTATCAATTTGAAAACAATTTTCACTGCAGTTGAGATTGCTACAAAATGTTTGAGCGTAATGGCTGGTGCCACAGAAGCAACTCGGCAGTTTAAACTTTAGGCACTCTGGTGCATGAAAATAAACATTAGCGTCAAATGAATTTTGAGATGCTAGACTGTAAAACATTATTTTTGTTTTAGAACTAATCATGAGCCTGTGTGAAGCAAACCATGTTCTAAACAGTTCTAAATCTGAATTGATATCCGCAATTAAATTTAAAGGGCTTACTGAACCATAGGTTAAACCAACATCATCGGCAAATGCAGTGATAAGGCCTTTGAGATTTTGCTCAAACAAAGAGTTGATATATATCAGGAATAGAATTGGTCCCAAAACAGAGCCTTGTGGTACGCCTAGATTTAAAAATTTTATTTGACCTCTAGTCCCTTCAATCCTTACTCTTTGAGATCTATTTTCCAGATATGATTTAAACCACTCAAGAATAAAGCCTCGAAAACCAGCATTTTCTATTATCCGCAACAAAATAGAATGGTTAACCATATCAAATGCTTTGGTAATGTCGACGAACAGACCTGCAGTAAACTTTTTTTTGTCTAAGCTATTAAAAATTTGGGAGCAAAAGTTAAGTAGTGCATCCTCCGTACTTTTACCTATTTGAAATCCATATTGAAGAGAACTGAAAAAACTTGTTTTATTCAGAAAACTTAAAATCCTTTTTTTCACAACTTTTTCAAAAACTTTGCTTACTGAAGGAAGGAGCGAAATAGGTCTGTAGTTGCTTACATTGTTTGTGGCACCTTTCTTAAAAAGTGGAACTACATCCGCAGATTTAAGAGCTACGGGAAAAATTCCAGATAAAACACTTTTATTAAAAATATGCGCTAAGACGTCAACGACAAAACATGCAATATTCTTCAACATCCCATTTGAAAATGCCATCAATGCCACAGGACTTTGAGTTTTTCAGAGAACCTATAGTCTTTAACAACTCTATGCCTGTGATTGGCTGAAAGAAAAAAGTACATCTCTGAGCAGTTTCATAAGGGGTACAAACAAAACTGGAATTCTTACAAAAGGAACTACTAAAATTCGGATGGCTAATGTTGGCAAAATAATTATTGAAGATGTCTGCAATTTCAAGCCTATCAGTGACGATGCGTTCATTAAAAAGCGGGGGTAGCAATTACTTTTACTCAAACGAAATGTCAAAATTTGTTTCGCTTCGTATAAATAGAAACTGATTGGAGCTAACACTAGTGTCTCAACAAATATTTCAAACAAGCAAAAAAAATCATATTTTCAGTTGCAATTGAAGCTATAGATTGCATTCATATTTCTGAATTTTATTTTTTTCAATTTTAATTTCCACAAAAATCGTTAGAAGCTCAAGGAAAATTCAAAAAATTCAAATTTCCTGGTCAGGTTTGACAGCAACTGCACGGCAAGTACACGTGCGGCGAAATAAATGCTATTTTCGAATATTCAAACTTATTTTATCAAAGAAGGTTTTTACTCACACCGATTCAAAGCATTTGCTAAGGAAAATTCAAAAATTCAAATTTCCTGGTCAGGTTTGACAGCAACTGCACGGCAAGTACACGTGCGGCGAAATAAATGCTATTTTCAAACTTATTTTATCAAAGAAGGTTTTTACTCAAACCGATTCAAAGCATTTGCTAAGGAAAATTCAAAAATTCAAATTTCCTGGTCAGGTTTGACAGCAACTGCACGGCAAGTACACGTGCGGCGAAATAAATGCTATTTTCGAATTTTCAAACTTATTTTATCAAAGAAGGTTTTTACTCAAACCGATTCAAAGCATTTGCTAAGGAAAATTCAAAAATTCAAATTTCCTGGTCAGGTTTGACAGCAACTGCACGGCAAGTACACGTGCGGCGAAATAAATGCTATTTACAAACTTATTTTATCAAAGAAGGTTTTTACTCACCCCGATTTAAAGCATTTGCTAAGGACATCTACTTTGCCACAACCTTTTGCTCAAAGCATGGGAAAAATAAATAATAATAAAATAATTATATTTCGGGAAATCCGCTTTCTTTCTTCTTGAATTGGTATCTAAATACAAATAATGACGACGAGATTTTGCTTTACAGAACACCCAACAAAAAGTAAAGAAATGGCAAAAGTTTGAACAGCGCTTAAAAGTATGTCAAGCCTTAAGCTAAATTTGAGATACTTACGACTGTAGCACAGGCTATTTATTGCGAAAGTATTGAAATATTTAAGCTAAGACGAAATGGATGAAATACAGAGATACTTCATAAAAGTACTTTTCAAATTACGCATTATATCTAGAAACTGCAGTTTCTGATTTGCTACATCTTTCGACAGTTTCACAAGGAGTATATCCAAAAACATGGACTACTCTAAAAAGTCATAGACTGAAAAATGTATGGCAAAATGGCAGACAATCGGCTCTAATGCAGGAATTGATTGGGGTAATTGTATCTTGAATACAGACACAAAACGTAACTGATATTTTAGAAGCTTTGAGAACTGATCAAGTTGGAAAAATTTGAAGTCTGAGATCCTAAATAAATTGAGTTGATATTGTACTTTGTGTTGATATTGCACGCTGGCTCAGTGATATGTGTATTAGAAATGTGGACAACAAACCGACATACATTTCGGCTTCAAATACAAACTTTCGCACGCATAATCATAAAAAGAAGACCCGATCAATAAATCACTTTCAAAGAGGGGCAAAATTTCTATCAGACTCATTCAGTAAGTGAGGATTTATGGGTAGAATTCAATTTGCTGTCTCAGAAGTGTTTTTTTAATATGAATTAATGGCCTAAAAAATAGAAAGTCATGACGCGTTTCTTGGATTTAAGATGGGTTGTATTGGTTCATCGTCATTCTCATCGCCATCTGCAACTCATTAAAAAATTGTATAAATTTAGAATTGGAACCATACAACACATTTCCTAAATTCGCCACAACTAAAAACTTAAGATTAAACGTTATGCCTGTCTTAAAGCGAAAAAGAACTTAAAGGTATTAACGCTTTCAAATATCAATTGTTGTAGGGGAAACTCAGGCCCTTTCTTTGTCGACCGTTTGACTCGCTACACCCATTCTTTGTCTAATCGCAACTGCGAATCTGCTATTGCCTTCGTTGCTTAAATATTAACTCTCAACCATCAACCTGTTTCTATGTATTCTATCTATTCCTCACTAATACTCCATCAGGGGTACAGTGGTCGACGGCCTGTAAAGCTACGAACGTGTAGGTGCTAGCACCTTTACAAAGGGGAAAAGAAAAACAACAAAATACCACACCTAAAATTGAGGATGACTGCTAAATAAAAACTGCCTGGGCACTCATTCCGTAATTTTTCAGACGATTATCGTCGAAACGATAGAGCTCCAAAAGAAGCAACTAAGTGCCAAAATTACGAGTTTGAGACATTAATCCAATTCATTTTTAACAAATATAATGAAAGCTGACGGTAGTGAAACAAATTCGGGAAGAATATAACTTCTTAGGGTCAGCAAAGTTTCAAAAACGATATCGTTCCGACGATTATTGTTATACGGAATCTGCCCCCTGGTCAAATATTAAACGATTGAATAGGTTTACGTACTTTGCACTGAGAAATCTCGATTGATACCTCCGTTCTAGTTGGACTCGATTTCTCCTTGAAAGAAAACAAAAACTCACACTTAAATAGAATCGATCAAGCATAAAATAAGTCGGTCACTGTGTACTGATTAAGACGCAAGCACAAGCTTCGATTTCACAAAATTCGCTTGCCCTTAACCTAAAGACACAAACGCAATAAAAACTCCGATCCAATTCCAAAAGACCGAAGAAAACAACCAACTGGCCGCGTGGTACTTAAGCGTCCCCTTGACAGTGAATATGAACGACTGTTACATCAGCAAAAAAAAAAACTGGAATTTGAGAGGTGCCCTTTTTAACCAGTTTTATTCGCCACAATTCGCATCTACATAAAACGAATCGAATGTCTGCAAGACCACGTAACGTTGTACGATCGTTCAACCCTTTTTCGCATACCTATGCACACAAAAACAGGCAGCCACACACAACAGTGGATATAGGAAGACTTCACCACGAGTCTAAGACACTTCCTCATGACAAAGGACAAGTTCAGTGCACTTGAACTGTAAAAGAGCACAATCTAGTTGCATGTGCGATCAGTTTCTTCTAGCTTGTTTTAAATAAACCACAGAGCCTCACGGGCGATTTAGTGGATAAATTAACCACAATGCAAGCTACCAGCTATGCAAATATTTATCATCTTAAGTGCTTAGCTGTTCAGCACAGCACAGGTCTTACGTCCACGATTACGATGTCTACTATGAGTCTAAAAGCTTACGGAAATTAATGATTAAAACGATCATCAGATAGTCCTGCGGTCTCTGCTGGAGCCAGTATCCAAGTCAACTCCGGTGCTGCACACAATCGAAAATATTTACTTTCTACACATTGATGTACTTTGTGTACCTACTCACTCACTTTTTTCTGAATCTTCCACGCGCTATTTTGGTAAAATTTTCCAACTGGTTTTTATATTTGCCCAACAACACACACAAAAGCCCACTTTTCTAATAAGAAAAGCAAAAACAATTCAAATGCGATCACTCCGCGTAAACGAATTAATGAACGCAAACAATGCCGAGGTGGAATCAAACACAAACCGAAGAAACCGCAATAAATAATACAAAACAAAATATTTCCACAAATATTAGAAGAACTAACAAAACCAAGTAAAGATCCAAAAATAAAACAACCGATCGAGATACACCAAACGCGCAAACAACAACCTCACCCAACCGGAGGTTTCTGAAAGACTGTCTGCTTTCTGTCATCCACATCCACAGCGCCAGCAACGCGGCTATCTTTTAGATTCAGTTTTGTTTTGTTTTTTTATTTGAACTAAAAAATGCAGCACAAATAAAACGGGGAAAGGCAAACTCAAACTAGATGTACACAGAGTACAGTAGTTTGTGGGAAAAGCCGACGTGAAATTAAAAAAAAAAAAACGATCGCGGCGAATAGCTTACTGCAACTGCGGCGCGACTATCAGAAAAGTACTGGAAAGTACTCAAAAGCGCTGTGAAGGCAGATTTTCGAAACATCTCTGACATAAACACAGTGGACTGATAAGAATCTGTGGAATCGGGGTGGTGGAATGAGTGACAGCTTATGCGCCAGCTGAGGAAAGATCACTCAAGTGTGGATCTTCATCGCGGTGTTTGAGCGGATTAAGAAAAGAAAAAAAACACTCAGACCTGTCGCAACCAAACGCACGTGTAGCTCTCGCATATGACAGGAACTACGAGTAGCATAGTGTGTTTAAAATTTCATCGTGTAGCAGCTAGCAGGGCGTGGAGTAGAGTTTTGTTGTGTGCACACTTGAGTCAATTGAAAAAGCCGGTTAAATAGCAACAAACCCAGAGTGCATTAAATTTTAAAGTGAATTGTGCATGGAAAGAAATTTTGGGAATGGAAGACATTTGACCAAATATACGCGTAGGTAAAGCCTAAAGCGCTGGTGTTTGCTCTTAGCGTTTTTGAGCCTCAACTTTTGGCCCCCACTTTTTTTTTAATTTTTTAAATGCGCTCTTTTTCAGTTTAAGTAAGATTTTATTTTTTATTATACGAAAAAGAATACAAAAATATGAAAAAAAGTGTTTCGAAATAAAAAATTTGTTTTATTTTTATAATTAAATGAGCAGCAATCTTTTTTTTTTTGCTTTATAAGTATTTTATGTGGTGGCCCTCTTTTTGGCTCGGGCCCTTTTTTATGCACCTTTTTGAAATTTTTTAGCCGCAACGCTGACGGGAAGTACATTCGTTTGAGGTCGAACTAGTGTTGGGGACTATCGAATAAAAACTATCGACTTATTCGATAGTTGCTAAAAATTCGTTCATTCAATGGTATCTACTATTGAAAAGTAGTAATGAAATGAACGAAAAGTTATTCAACTCGATAACCAGGTTGGAACGATTCGTTCATTCAACTTTTCGTTCAACTACTACGATATTTTCATTCGAAAGAGGTTTGTATGAATGATTTCGTTCCTTCAACTTATTTGTTGTATAATGTACGAGTTGATTCCACGCTTGAAAAGAAAACCGAAATCCGAGAGCAAACAAATTTATCGAAATGAAACGAACTTCTCAACGACGACAAGTATAACTTTATTAGTTGTTACCAGCTCTGTGTCTTCCATCCAAGTGAACGAGACAAGTCAAAAGTTGATGCTTACAAGAACGGTATCATCATTATCAAAAAAAATACATAGTACTGACGAGTGAGAGAGATTTACAGTAGATCCAATACATGAAGAGTTAACAAAATAGTTTAACTGTTGAACAACACAATGTTGAAATTAACGCAAAAAGAGCAAAACAATATAGTGAAACTGTGCAATAAGAAAATGTAAATAAAGAAATTAGAATTAACGAAAATTTGAATAGACATGAATATATTCCTAAACATTATTAATTACTATATTTTCTTTCGATAGTGGGTGTGCTTGCTAGAACGATTTACTATAAAAAAAATTAAGGAAATGAACTTTTATTTATTTGAAATTAACTCGTTCCAAAGAGATCTTAAAGAAAAACTAAGTTGGCTATACTTATTTTAACTGAATGAATGAATGAAAAAAATCATTCGACAGTCGAAATTATTCGGTTTTACTAACTATCGATAGTCGCATTCATTCGATAGTGCCCATCACTAGATCGAACTACGTATCGGACCATTGGAATGTATTTGCAATATGCAGTATAAATGAAAGTACCAAATTTAAATTTAAGGCTGTGCCTTCGGTGCAAGTGAGTTTTACTCAGGCGAAAATAGCTTAATATTTATGTAGTAGAGCTCAATAGTCACGTGTTGAAGCGTCGGGAAAGTTCAATCATGTCGTTGTCATTTTGTAAAGAAGATTTTGTTTTAGCTTTTAGAAGTAAAAATCTCATTACCACAGCTATTTCATTAAACAGTTTTGCTTTTTGAAAAGCCTTTCCTGATTATTTCACGGTGCTAGATTTTTAAATGTCGGCGCAGTGGCTTAGTGGTTAGTGTGTTGGACTACTAAGCGAGGGGTGCCAGGTTCGAATCCCGAGAAAAACCCAAATTCCAACTTAAGGTTTTTTCACTGCGCCACCTCTCGCGAACGTCTGACAAACATCCGAGAGTATAACTGTCATGAAAGAGCTTCTCAATTGGCCGTTTGGACTCGGCATAAAATTGTAGATCCCTTCCATTCGTCCCAAAAAATAAAAACTCACACAAGACGAATGGTTGTGAGAAGCTAGGCTTGGGTCCATACGGACCTGTTGCGCCAATTATTTATTTATTTATTTTAGATTTTTAAATGCATTTATAAGTTTCTCCGGCACAATAGACCTTCTAGGTTGGCGTGCCTATTTTTTGCCTTGGCGAGTCAGAAGTTTTTTGTTTAAGTTTCTCCGAATCCACTTTGCATGAAATTCAGTACACAACAAAACTCTTCGAGACTAAAAAAAATATAACTTAAATCCGCTTAGTTCGCGTGAGTAAAATAGAAATGAAACCGTCGAAAATTTGCTCAAATTCGCTTGAATAAATTTTATGCACCTCCAAAGTTGGTTGGGGGACCCCTTTAACTTGAACCAACAACGGCGACAGCAAATACTTCCTTCCTCTACTCTTCGGGCCAGAGAGCGAGTATCCATGCCATCTTTAGCCTCCTCTAAAGCCCATCGACGCAAACGGGACCGAACAATGTAAAAAAAAAATGTTTGTCTCTCAACCATGCGAGGATATAAAACAAAGCTGGAATGGTCAAGGGCTCATACCTTATCTCGTTGTTGTTTAGAACAAGGCTCTACTACTCAGTTGGCTTTTCGACACAAAAGAGCAATACGTTTGGCAATAAGGTTTTATTTCGGATATTTTCATAGAGAATTTATAAATCATAATAAGCGCATTATACAAAGTCTGATACTACTTTTAAGTTTTAGCTGTCGACGTACCTCTTCTTTCCTAGCGGATGTTAGATTTCCGAAAACCGAGATTAAGTCTGTCAATTTCGACAGAGCATTACAGAGCAAGGTGTTATTTTTTGAGAGAGCACAGCTGGTGTTTTTTGACAGTTCTAACGACTGACAAATTTCTGCATCTTCCCTATTCACACAACACCCAACCTATGCAGTTCTATTTATATACATTTTCCCCTTTAAGCTTATTTCAAAATCGAAAATGAAAGCCTGAATTTGTTTAAGACGACATCAAGGTATGCGCTCATAATGTGGTACCGTTTAGAAAGTTTTGGTGGAAGATGGTACACAATTGCGATGTTGGGTGTTTTCCTAAGGCCTCAGTTATACCGATACTTAAAAAAAAAATTGTCTTGATATTTCAGCAATTAGGCTGAATAGTTTTCCGCAAATTTGTATTATGGGACGTTTTTTCTCTTATATACTTGCTTTCAACCAAAGCTATAGAAGATCGCCGAATTCCTTGGAATCCATACGTAAAAATTACTACATTTTTGGGTCCTCAGCTCTCAAGTCCACGAGCAATTTAGCAATCTAGTAACCTTCGTCCAAACACGCCGCTGTTTTAGTGGTAGTTCATCCTTCTCGCTGCTCTGAAATACGTACGCGGCCAAAACAATCGCAGTTGCAAATATTGTTTCTATTATTTCGTGTTTCTCAATCAAGACCTCATAAATAACCGGATAAAAAAAAAACAATTTTCTATTTATCTGACAGGCATTGACAGGTGAATGGATCTACAAATATTTTGTAAGCAAACATTTGCCTACCGTGTGAACTGGTGATTTTCTACCTAACAACGTTGTCAGACAAATTTTTTTGCAGGCAAACCATCTGCAAATGAAATTGTTAGAGTTTTCGACGAAACCTGTCAACCGTGTAAACTGGCAATTTGGTATTGTCAGGTAGTTTGTTATTGTCAGATCATTGGTAGACTTGACAGTATTTGCAGATGTGGCAATCGTCTGAACATAGCCCAACGAATATGAGTCCTAAATGAATATGTGTGTTTCGTTGCAGAACGACTAGTCTGGAGAAGTTTGTTTTTTTTTTCAATACAATAATTGTTGGCAATGGAAAAATCCCTGTTGGCACTTCGTCTCGATGCATTACATTTCACAGCCGATTTTTATCCGTTCGCCGAATAATAAACCGAACTCATCGAGACGGTGTTCCCAAACGTTGCTCAAATTTACAGAAAGTTGGATTGAGCGAACGTGGTCTTATTGGCTGCAGAAAACGTTGATGTTCCAAGTTCAAAATGGAAGTGCTGCCAATTTGATGGCATATAAATCCGTTACTGGTCAAGATGATGTCGTTCACTATCCAACGGAATTTATAAACTTATAACCTGCAGTTAAGAGTCGGAGTGGTAATCATTACTTTCCGATAAAATATCAACCAACGACGTCTTTGGTTCTTTGCTTGCGGTGCAAAAACTTATGAACAACGTTATCCGAGCTACAATTCTTAAGGGAAAATTCAAACTTTTCGATAATTAAGTACTCGTATTTACTTGGATCGAACGCCTAATGTGCTGACACCTTCGCATCATGTTTCACGTATCAGAAAAACGGCACCGTTACAACTTACAACCGAATAAAATGCTGCACCGAACTATTCCTTTGCAGTCCGAATAACGATCCCACTTGACATTTGATATGTCATTGGAAGCTAATCTAATCAGTCGCGTCTTTTGTCATCAGCCTCTATGAGTGCCTTGAATTTTGAAATCAAAATTGGTATTAGTATCGCAATCAGCTTATACCCTTTGGGTTGCAATGCCCATATTAAAAAAAATTAATTAAGCTATCTGCCTACAAGGCACAAGAATCACACACTTCCAAGCGATTTAAATATCTTTTATCAACCGGACTAATCTATTCTATTTATAGCAAACTATAAGCACTGTCATTGTGCGCACAAATACGAAAAGATTTTCAACAAATTGACAAATTATCTTGCTTTCATATGCACTTCAATTGAAACTCATTATCGGTAGCGCTGCTAACATTGGGGGAGCTGATTAGTATAGCACTGCATATATGCGAGTAGGTACGCGTCCGCCCATTATCAAAACGCGGGGCTCGTTGGATCTTCTTTTGGCGGTCATTTCATTTATTGAATTTTTGACAACAAAAAAAAAAACTTCTAGTCGAATAGGTTATATTTTTTGCCAATACATTACGGGTTGTTTAGAATTTCATAAAATATTTGCCCTATCAAGTGAGGCCACTGTTTGGTAACCGCATCCGAACATGTGGAATGTTCAAGTGGTATCTAGCGAACATGTTTGAATGCGTAAAAATCAACACCTATTGGCGTCAAGATGACATAACGATTACAGTAGAGTGCATCACACTATTTTGTCATCTACTCGGTTACTTTGCGGAATTGTTGACGCAAGCGAAATGTTAACTTTTCATTCGGGAAATGCTTTAGCAGTGAATTGTGAATTGTGGAACTGAATTTATTATCGGAACCTTTTTGTCTGGCCTTAGTCATTGTAGTCAATTGGTTTTAAAAAGATGGACGCTTTGAGTTAGCTTAAAGACGACTTTTAACGGTTTGAAATCTAAAAGCATTAGATCGGCACCTCCATCGTACTCGTCTAAATATTGAGTGACTTCGCGTGCTGCCAAAAGCCGGCTAAATGAGTCCATGTTATCGGAAATCTAACATCCGCTTAGAAAGCATAAGGCAAACGATTTTGAGCTATCGAAATGTAAATAAACTTTTTATAACAATCCACATCGAGCTAAACTCGCTAGACGAACAAAATGTTGCTACCAAAGATTGTGTTAACGAACTCTTCGGCCAGATACTTGAACAATGTCCTAAATTATGACGTTAAAATCGTCCTCTGTGACCTTTGGCCTTTGGTAATACCAGAATTGTTCCGGAGAAATTTTGGAGTCGAGCCGTTTCGCACAAGTTTGAGCCACATTAGTGAAATGAAATTGGGGAGAGCTAGTTTGTTGTGATTTTGTAAATAAATAAATGCAAAAATGTATGTATCCACACCGCACCGCAGTTTATTGCAATAAATACGCGCTGGGTGTGTTCAGTTGGGGAATCTTTTTAACCAGCTATTGTTTTGTTACGGCGTTCAGTCAAGTGAATTCTGATTTCCTTTTGTACGCTTTATTTTATTTTTTTTTAATTCTTTTCAAGAAAATTATATTTAATTTATTTCGCGACAAATGTGCGACATTTTTCTTTGGTTCGGAGCATTGAGCCAAAGCTGTTTTATACTTGAGCAAAATTACCCAATTGGGTACTTCAGCACAACGCTGAGTATACGATCGAAGAGCAACGTCATAGCACCCAGTGACATTTATTCCAATGTGCGTAGGTGTTCTCTGCACATTCTATCCATTTCTACTATTATAATACCTTTAACTTAAATTCATTATGAAACACATTTGTCCGTTTCTTTGCAAAAATGTATATATTAACTAATCAGTATTTGTAATTGACTAGTTCAAATCATCACAATATGTTAAAAAAAAGACATCCAACCAAAATCCAAAACTCCCTGTATCGATGATTCCAATTCACAGTTAAAGTTACTTGGTGGTAATGAAACTCATCCATCGGGGGCGTTCATCTCGCTTTAGAACACCGTGCACAGGCAAAATAACATACAAAAAAAAAAGACAAATTAAAAAATAAAAAAAAAACCTTTCCCTCACGCATCAACCTAGCTTGGTGTTCTCCTACATCAAGGCCACTTGTTTGCAGTTCCCAGCCAGAGCCACTGTCCCATTCCCATCCTAGTGCTTCGTTCTCATGTGGATTTTTATATAATAATTCATTCCCATTCTGGTCCACTGAGTGTATAAATATGGAATAGACTATAGGCGTTTTTTGTTTTTAGTTCAGAGCTGAACCGAGCTCGAGCATTATGAATCGAGCGTGCTCAGATCGTTCTGATGTGTTTATGAAACACACTTGAGCACATAGCTGTCATTTGTATAAATGCAATATTTATTAATTGTTATTTATTAAATTGGTTAACCTTCAGTTCCAGAACAACAAGGTTCGTCCGCCATTTCAATTATTTTGTTTATCCTGTTTTTTTTTTCTGTCAAATGTGACTATGAGTGTGTAATTAGCTTTTTACTCACCCTGCGCAGTCAATTTATTCTGAGCTCATAGAGCGCGCCCTGATCATGCAAATTCTAAGCTCTGATGTGTCTGAGCTAAAAAGAAACACGAACTTTTTGTAAAAAGTATACTTCCCCAATATTCTATGTTTCCGAACGATCTGAGAAAAAGCTTCTTGAAAGACAACGTATTTAGCTTGAATGCCTGTAAATGTACAAAGTTTGAGTCTCCGTTGATATAACCTTGCCTCTGAAGGCTACTCGGGGAAAAAAAACAGAACGGGCTTACCGCTGGATTGATGTTCAGATGGTTTACGAAAAGATAAAAGGAAAGTGTCCGAGCAACAGGACCCGACCAAAGATTGTATAGATGAGCATGGAAACCTGATAGAATATTTAACAGCGAAGTCTCCGAGTATGTGAATCAGACGCCCAAGTTGGTAGACTATGCAGAGCGATACTAATGCTCAGGCCAAAAAGAGACTTTGAGACAAGAGAAACCACGCGGTTGACTTCAACCACTTTGCAGTGTGCAACTGGAGAAGCTCATCGGCTGAGGCCCAGGTCCAAAATTCCCTCCCGTGCTACAATTGTAGTGTTTTCTAGATTTTGAGTACATTTTTGCTAACTGAGTACTTTACTACTTTGGATCCTCTGCGTACTACTTTACTACCACTGGGCAGAAAAAGGAACATATTCCACAAATTTGAGAAATTAAACTAAGTATGCAAAAATGTACATATTTCTACGACGCAATGGCCTAGTCAAGAAAATAAAATAAATAAATAATAATATAAATAAAAAATTCGAAAACATTTCGTTTAGTGTAAAAAGAAAAACATTCCTCGAATATTCCTGAAATATTTTCCTTTTTTATTCAACTTATGAATTCATATCAATAACTCATTCCTTATTTTTCCAATATTGTTTGCAACAATAGACTTAAATTACAAGATACACATTGCAATTCGAATTCTCCCGCAGGATACACCGCTTATTTTTATATATTGAACTACATAATTTATAATTTATTTTTAAATTTCGATGTACAACTAAGCTTAAATAAATTATGTTGAATTAAAATAAGCTTTTGTTGTGATATTATTTCAATAAAGAAAAAATGTGCGTTCAAATAAAACAACTATTTGAAAATTTATAGTATACCTATAATGTGAATTTTGTTTAAACAAATTTCCGATTCTAATTGAAAATACCATAAAGCCGTTTTAGGTGCATTACCAGGCCCATTTGAGTACCATTTTCTACCGCAATGAGATCTCTAACAAAAATAGAGGGAACGCTGCCCAGGTCGACTTCAGACTCAAAATACACACCCCTATCGAGGTAACCGTTCGGAAAAATTCTGATACGAAAGTCAAATCTGATTGGTACTCAAATTGCGTTCCAAGTATCCGTTTCGGAACAAAATAAATGAAGCATATAAACGCGTTCATTTCACATCAAAATATTCCGCAGCAATAAGTTGTCGGAGGGCTTCGGAAAAAATGTGCAGCGTAGCTGTCAAAAGTATGTGGTATAACGCGACAAGGTGCGATACATGTCATCGGAGAATATTTCCGGAAGTTGTATCGGGACGGATACCGATTTCGTACAAATCGGAGGAAATTCCGTTCCGAACGGGGTTAAAGTGACCCTAATCATACACAGCTTTCAGCTATTTTTGTCTTCAAGTATTCACACCTAAGTGACATGCCACAAAATGATTTACAACTTTAAAATAATCAATAATAAGCACAACATCTGGAAACGGAATTTTTTCTAAACTTCCGCCCGACTACTCGTAATTATTACTCAGGCGCTTTTGTGTTTACGTTGTGTCTTCCATCAACCCAACAGTCTATGAACACACAAATACTAAGCAGACCTTAGAAGGTGTTTGCCCATCTATAAACATATATTCTTATTTCTCACCTCGGGTGGCAGACAAAGCAGTGACAGCTGATAGCGTTAACGCCACTACCACTACCTTAACCAGATCTAACTGGCTAGCAGAGAGTTCAGAGCCAGACTGGTTGAGATGAGAACCGAGGTGATAATTGAAGTCTTGTTTGCTCCAATTAGAGTGTTATCAAATGATAATTGTACTATTATGTTCAAGTGAAATTATCACATTTCCAGACACAAATTTACTCAGCTTAACTAGTAATAAAAGAAGCAAATGACTGGCTTATAATCAGCATGCAAATAGGCAATTACTCACGCAAAGTTGCTGTAAATGGATTTGAATATGCATAGACGATATAGGCGCAAAAGTAAACGTAAAGTAGCTCATGCAGATAAGACGAATTTGTGTAGAGTTCTATGTAAGTGGGGATGGTAACAATTTTTTTTCGTATGAATTTTATAAACAAATCGTATACTGCAAGTATACTTGTAAAGCTCGTGTGTCAGTTTCGGTAGCCAAGAGAACTTACAAGCGCCTTCAGAGTTTAGGTTAAGCTGCACCAGCACGTCCTATACATTTGTTTTTCGTTAGTTGGTTGGTGGACAGTAAGGCTTAAAGAAATATGGTTTAAATGGTCTTCCAAAAATGAACTTTGGTAGTTCAGCGTTTACTCAATAAACACCTTAGCCAACAAATGAAAAATCGCTATAATTTTCAAGGTTTCTCAGAAGGCTTCCTTATGACTAACATACCTCCAAAAGTGCACAACGACAAAGTGTCGGATCCAATATTAAAACGCCAGTTTATGGTGAATGTGGTTGACTCTCCGAAAGTCGGTGAGGTGACAAATGTCTATGGACATATGAGACATTCTGTCCCAAACGGACATTCCGTCCATGGACATTTTGACTTATTAACAAACGGTGGACAATATGTATTTTTGTCCTGCAAAAGTAACTACACTTATTTCAAAAATCAATTCATTTATTTCTGTCAACTTAAATTTTATTTTTGGAATTTATTATTAATACAATAATTGCAATGAAAGAAAAACTTTCGAAGGATTTAAATCAACTAGTCTCGCTTGTGGTGGAAAATGGACCCTACCCTTTTTAAGTATGTCTCACTAATAAACGTACCACAATTTTCGATATTTATGTTTCGTTTTTTTTAATAAACAAAAAAGTGACGTCTAGATATCGAAAAAATACGTCCTTTGAAAATAAGTTTTACTCATGATTTACATTTTACTACATCACTGTTTAAAAAATTTACAGCAAAACATTTGTCGAAAATGCTTTAAGTTAGGTAACTGATAAACATTTTGTATGGAGAATTGTTAACTTCATTTTGACATATACCCACAATTTGTTGTTTGTATTAAAAAAGTGTAAGGAAACTTTGGTTGTTAACGTATTAATCTGCCTACAATAAGGACATAAAATGTTTTTCTGCCCATCTGCATTCATTCGGCCTTACCAATAAACATTTTTAGTTTCGACTTTAAATTTTAGTACTGCACAGTGGCTATATTTTCCACATAAATTTCGCAATTGTCAGCTTGCGTTAATTCAAAGTCGAGGCTAATATTTGTTAATTAGTATGGCGCATTGTTTTTGTGTTTCGGCAAATATTTGCACAATAGCCGGAACGTAGTTGGAGTTGAAAGCAAAGTATCTCTATATGTTTTTCACAGCATATTATGCGCAACATTTCCTGGCTACTAGTCAATCAATAAAAGTTGTTTTCTTCAGTAAGCTCTTCATCCCCTTTATCTTCTTCAATTTCTTCGATTTGTTTCCTTAATTCCCTCCAAATTGTTTAACGGAAAAGTATTCATGAGTTTGTTGATATAATTTGTCATTTCATTGATTCGGGATAGAGATTCGGCTGATTTAGTTCTATATGGCGAAATATGTAGGAATATGTCTCGTATCAAAAACGAAAGCATATACCAAAAAATCCTTCTAGAAATGTTCGCAATGGAAGATGTCCTCAGCAGTTTTGGGACTTCCAAATATGCCACAGGCGAAAAGTTTTATGCAAGCACAATAGTAGGAAAAAAACTTCAGGTACACCGTTTTTATTTCTCCAAACAGTTCGATAATGATAGGCTCTTCTCCACAAATAAAAGAAAGAAATTATATCGTTGGTGTGACCATTTCAGTTGTGCCTTTTTGCAGATATAAGCAACTTTTAATTATATATATTCAATGTCAAGATCGTTTAAGTACCTACTCATATGTGAATGTGAATATTACTATAGGTTAAAGATTTCTGACATTAATCTTTGAAGTGTGGTGACCGTCGAGGCGCCGTGGGTGTGCGGAGGCACAAGTCGATAAATTTGATTTTCAGCTTCTAAACTGAAAACTTACTTTGAACCCATTCATCAAAGCAATATTGCGCAAAATATACTAAGCAGGGAGTTCACAAATGCATGATTTTGCGTTAATGCTAATCAGAGAATTCATAAATGTAGTAGATTTTTATTTATTGCTCAATTTTGAGCGCAATCGTGAGGATGTGCGAATCGTACTGCATTTGCATAACCTGTCATTACGCTGTTGGCAATTTCATTTTTAATTTCTTTTTGTTGAAAACGGGTGAAAATACTACAGATAAGTAAATTGAAATAATGAGGACAATTGTTGTCCATATTGATCTTTACTAATCAATGATAAACGCGCGACTAAAGGAAATCGAGTAATATAAATGTAAATGTAACTATGGCGTGATTTTTACAACATAATTATGTACACAAACTCCAAAATTTCTAAAATGCGGACATAAGGTCCAAATGGATATTATGTCTTCTTCAAACGCACATAAGATCCATTTAGACTTTGATCCGGTCAAAATGTGCATGGAGCTTGTAAACATTGTGTTCGTTTGGGACAGAAATAACGTTCATGGACATTATGTCACCCAACCCCGTAAGTCATATATCGAGTGTTGCCGATGTACACCGCCAATTGTATCTATTTTGTAGTAGACTTAACAAAAAGCGTATGGTTCTGGGTTCAAAAGGGAAGGTCAAACAAACTGCTCAAATAGTTGTTAATAAAAAATATATTACAGATTAGAACACAAAATGCAATGGCGCGTGGTAAATAAATCAGTTGAAATCAGTGATATAATTTATGTTTTGTAATTGCAGGAATCAGGCATTTTTTATTTTTTAGTTTAATTTCAATTTGGAATCCTTAAAACTGAACAAACACTCAAAATAAATACAGCTGAATAATTTGACCAACGGGACTCGGGAGAATTGAAACAGGTGGAAAGCAAGCCCATGAGTGCTGAATTAAAGTGAGCTTTTCAATTGAAAATATTCGGTACAGGAAGTCTGATCTGCATAAAATTGGTACAAACTTTGACGGATTCTTAAGAAATATTCTCTGTAATGGTGATTATTTGGATATTGAACCTCTAGAGTCAGTCTACCCCTGATATCCGAACAAGGGTCTAGTTTGTTTCATTCGGAAGACTATTCTTTTCCAGGCTGCGGAGCTGTTAAACATTTTCCGTTCCTTGTTTATAGTATTTCTTTGAGTTACTCTTTTATTAAACATTTTCATATACCTACCTAGAATGCTGCACTCGTAATTAAAAGGAAACAATATAGCACATACACTTGATCATCCCACTCTGGCTTTGGAATTTAAATTAAAAAAAATATTTGGTACAGTATTTTTTGGTGTTGCCACCAGTTTTACCTGCAAGCTCATGGGACTCTTCTCAAGATTCATTAGGCAAATATCTAATAAAAAAAAAAACAGTCTTAGCTTTACCTTCTTCGCCCCACTCAATGAGATGGCGTTCCTGTTACTTCAATGGTAAAATCTTATTGTCTGATGTTAAACGGGCACTGTATAGGTATTCGTAATGGTTTTGTTTTGTGCCTGGCGTTTAGCGCGTGCCTGACATAAATTTTATTCTTTGTTGTTTTACTGTTAAATCGATTTAAAGCGTGATACGTTTTCCGCTACCCTTATCCTTTTAGCTCACAGACATTTTGCGGAAGGTTGTGTTTCATTTAATCAGGACTGAAATGTGGTTGGGTGAATCAATTAAAATAAATAATGAAATACGATAATGATGTAAGTGGTGGAGTTTAAATTATTTACTCGTGAATAAAATCACTTGAAACACTGAGCTGTAAATCAAAAGAATAATGTCTTGTCTTATGAGACACTTGAATTGTTTCAACAACAACAACAAAAATGTCTTGCGAAAGCTTCAACAGTTGTCAAAAAAACTAACATGGAAAGAGTGTGTGGTACTCAGTTTAGTCGGCCATCTTTACGTGACATGAATTAGCGGACGGTTATTTTCGGCTGAAGTAGCTGTCAGCAAGAGCCTTGTTGTATGCTTGTTTATAATCTATAGACATTTAGCTAAGAAGCAGTCTTAGTTAAACTGTTATGTACAGTGCAGGTTGAAACTCCTTTTAGCCACGACTAAAGTTTAAACCGACGATCAAGAGTGGTGTATTTTAATATTTCACTCCGTCTAAACTGAAAGATACGGCATTGCGTCCGTTATTTTTCAAACTGACTGAATTTAGAGATGTGATGAGGAAATTGCTTCTATTATTATTTATTCACGACGAGCAAAAGTGCTTCCCAACACGAAGTTTTTCCCAACACGAAGTTTGAAAAAAGTCCGACAAGCCAACTAAGCTACACGCCTCAGAAGCAAACAGACAGAACGACTTTATGGGAGACCCAACACAATATTGTGTTGGAAATTTCGTACGAAAACGATAACTTAATATAAAGATTAACTTTCCATAAACTTGTATAAATCTCGAGATTTATCACAAAAGTTTTCATCTCACGAATATGAGATTGGAAATTGATCTCGATAATCAACTGCGTTTGCATAGAGAGTCCGATTTGTGAACACACTTTCCACAGCTCGATATGTCAAAAATATAAGACCTTTTGTACTTTTTATTATTATCCGGTAGAAAAGTGGCGAAAAAAGCCGTACTACGTATACGAGAAAGTAAAAAGGTTGGTGGTTAAAAAAACATTGACGGTTTGTGTGACTTCTCTCCTCGGTCAGTATTTGCATTTATTCGTACCGGATCTTCACCACAGGGTTGCACCACTTCACTCAAAAGATACTGTCCTTCGAGTACATAGTATAGTATAGTATATTACTCACAGTCAGACAAACAAATACGACTGACAGGTTCAAAATTAATTACTGCTTTATACTAATTATACCGGATGTGTGATGGGAAAATGCAACTGGCTGGAACATATTGTTAAGGCTATTCATTGTGTAACTGGTACAATATACATTGGGATGTATTAAGTTCTTAAACCTGTCCCAGACAACAAACCTAAATCATTCTAGTACAAAAATTAGAACGTATAACAAAAAATGCGCAGTGAGCGAAAACAGGACAAATTGTACGATCGCTTTTAATACAAAAAAAAAAGAACAGAGCACATTTCGCCAACATGGGAATATACTGCGTAAACGTGTAAATTATACGGTATAATGCATAAAATAGATTTGCCCACAATGCATTTTTTTAAAGAGGCCTAGGCTACGCTGATTTTCAGTAAAGTGGTATTCTCCATCAGCCAAGGTATAAACTGGCGTTACCAGGTTTGTTTTCGTTAAGTTGGTTTTATCTGTAGTTTTGTTGTTGGTATTGGACTTAGATTTCGTTATGGATCTTCAAAATAAGTATTGGACTTTGTTGCACAGCTGCCAACACGGTCGATTTGGGACATACTCTTTGTCCGTCCCAATGTTTTTTTGCCCTTCCCGACGATTTCTCAGTCCCAAACTTAATTTATAAAAATACATTTTTTTTAATTTAAAAACAAAACTTAAAAAGTAGATGAACTCAGAAAACTACTACAAAAACGGTATCGCAATAAATTTTTGTTTTGTTTCTCATAAAAAAAAAATTTTTATACCGAATATCTAGAACTTTAACTATTTTTATTTGAAAAATTTCACTAACACAAATTAGCATATTAGTTCTGACATGCTTCCAATTTCATATGCGACCAGAAACGAAGTCATTTTGGTATAAAAGGAAAAAGTAAAATTGCCAATTATCTTGAAACACAAAGCACACAAATGTTAGTCATCCGTGTTCATAAACCAAACTTTTAATTTAAGCTTAATTGTACATTTTTTAGAACACCACCTGCTCTGATGTTTTCAATTCACATAGACTTCGAGAGCCCCGAAAATTGGAAAGACGTTTTCTTATAATTCTATAGTTATGTAAAATGAATATTATTTTTTTCGAATTATGTGTAAAGGTTCCTTAAAAATCAATAAATGTTATTGGCATTGCAATACCTTATCAACATAGCACATATATATTTTATATTCCTTTTATAGTGTGATGTGACCACAGGAAATAATGTTTATAATCTTCTAGTTACCAAATGGAGTCTCTCTCTCTCTCTCTCTCTCTCTCTCTCTCTCTCTCTCTCTCTCTCTCTCTCTCTCTCTAACAACTGAACTAAGCAGTAGTTTCACTTGTAAGAAAACATATCAGTTACTTAAGCGTAAATTGCCCTAGATAGCATTTGATGAAATAAAAGAAGACGGTGTTGTCACCTTGGGGTTGGAAATGCGTTTAAATATTGTGCTGGTTATGATTGGAAAAGACACTGCCTAACCATAAATGTGGATTAACTTGAATAAATTGTTTAATATCTACATTTTTAAAATAAACAAAGAATTGACTTCATAAAAATGTTGGAGAAATGAAATTGTATGCCCAGGTACGACTGTATCGTAATTCGTACACATAGTTCCCTAAAGATAAGAAAAGCACAACATGCTGAAATATATATTTCAAAATGCTTAATAAAAAATGATGACAAATAGATTTTTTTTACATCACACCCTTTGGCACATTTCGAAACATTTCTCCACTCATTCTATCTCAATTTCAAAACAACGCTTCTAACTGCTATGTATTTTTATATGTATATCTGCCTAATCATGCAGGTCGTACCTTTTTCTTACTTAGCCAACTTTGTTTCAGCCTCAGAGTGATCGTTTGGCAGAAGCAATTTTTAACATGAAGTTAATGGATCAGAGACTAGACTTCAATCGTTTGTTCTTCATGCATCGGTCACACGAGACAATAGTTTTCTCTGCCGGAAAGATATTCCCGATGTCGTTGAAAATCTGAAATTAAGATTCATTAATTGGAATAAATGTACTTCCAGATAATTAAGATTACCTTTTTGGTGTTGAAGCATATAAACTTACTCACTGAGCGAACTTGAGAGCAATGGATTCACAAAAAATAACTATCCCTCTGCTTTTGAGGGGTCAACACTTGATTTAACAAATTCTAGTCCAGTGCTTTGCTGGCAGCGATGCACAGGACTTATTTTAGTTTTATTGAAAAAAGGCTTTAGGGGGTTATGTTCGACATAGAAAATAAATGAAGAAATAATTGAAAGACATTGCAGAGGAATATGCGTGAGGGAAACTTCCGCAATTTTTTTTATTTTTTTTTTATGTGAAAGGGGTTGCGACCTTTTGGTCTACTGTACCCCCTGCTTAAGCCTCAGAAAGGTATGATCCACTGAGACTATAATTCTATTCGGAAACAGTTAAGAGTTTCTTGTACTCTTGTTTCTCCTTGGCAGAAGTAATCCGTTCTATAGCACGGATGAGAGCTGCCTTCATTGACAGTATTTTCTCAGCATTTAATTGGTACTTGCCCAAGTATTTCAGTCTCTTATGGGTTAATGCTCCACATGATCCTAGCACGTGTTCTGGAATTTAATTGGCTTCATCGGAGAATCTGCAGAGACCTTGTTCAGATATACCCTGTTTCCTGAGGTGTTCCTTGAGTCTACAATGCCCCGTAAGGATACGGATGTTATTTTTGCTCATGTCGATGCAAACTTGGAATATTTTCCGCTTGTATTGCCACAGAATATTCTTGGTAAATAAAAACTCGTTTTATGGTTGCCGTTATCAGGTCGTTGCAGAATACGTTGTTTTTGTGATCACACTGTTTGGATGAATAGTAAAATTGTTTGTATAGAACTATCGTGGGTACTCTGGCGTATACGTACTAAATTTTAGTTTTTCTCTTTTTCCTTGATTTTCTAAATATGAAGTTAGATCGGCGACAAATAATTGTCCGACACGGCCGGAGTCTGAGATAATTTCTGAGGCAAAATTCAAAACTTGGTTTTTGTCAAAGCTATAACCATAGCTCAAGACAAAAGTCCTACACTTCTGAATCCAAAAAAGAACAGCACAAGGAAAACAGATAAATACCTAGGCACTCCAAATATTTGACAAATACACCAAAGTCTACACCTAATTGCTCTTCAATTTCTTCAATTATGCTGTCATCAATTAATAAATAAATAAGATATGATGCTTGTCGCTGACAATGAATGTCTGCGTAATGACAAATTTATTACACTTGTGCGATGTACTCGTACTCCACGTAGTCACCTCGCATATTCCTACTTAATTAGATGTCAACTCGTATCAACCATAAGCTCTCACGGAACTCAGACAGTGCCTCTTATCTTCTCTGGCATATGCAACCAAAAGGTCTAAGCGGTAGCAAAATATCACAAGACACCCGTCAGTGTCAATTAAAACGAATAACAAATTTAGAGGAGATCAATTAAAAACGGAATTTATCAGCTTCCTCGCATGATAGGCATATTCATGACAGAATCGCATGCAAGAAGGTGTATAGATATATACCAAGCTTATTAGAATAATGTTCTTGTTCGCAAATTGATGGGAATACACAATTTGTAGGTCCCTTCATGAGTTAGGTACGCGTATCCGCAGCACAGCAGTTATTTACCCCATTTGCAGTGATTTCCCGTACTTTACAAATCCTTAGTAGAAATACACGTGTGTATTTGGCTGCATATAATGGCGTGTCCCACTCAGGAATTCTATTAGCAGCAGGTGAGTGAAATGGTGAGATCTTCGAGGGAATAACCACAAAGTGTTAATAAGATTAATTAAAGCAAGCACTTTCGGTGATTAGTCGAACTTAGAATATATTTACTTCAAAGTGATTTCACCCCAAGAATCCTATCCATGGTATGGTTGAGTAATGTCCCACAAAGTTCAAAGACTATGGACAAACTTATTTAATCAAGGATTTAGGACACAAGATGGTGATGGGTGTGCTGCAAATCGATGTTTTGATGAGCAGTATGGAAGATAACAAAATCTTTCTGAAAGCATGATGAGCAGGACGTGTTGCTGATGTTTCTTTTCAATGAATTTAATTCCCTTGTGGTGGGTAATTTTGTAGAGCATTCTCCTTCCACTTTAGGTTTGTTAATTTGTTTAAAAAACGAAAACTTTTGATTATCCACGATTCTTCAAATTTATGGCAACAGATGGGTCACAAGGGACAACTATTTTCGTTTTTGTTTTCTTATAACAAATTATTTTATATTTCAACAATTCTAAGATTGAGTTGAGAGTATCCCTATATACTCTCAACTTAATCTCAGAATAGTTGGATTGAACATTTTGTTCACCTTTAGGGAATATGAGGTGAACGCCGAACATTGGCATTAAACAAATTCACTTTCACCGTCGTGCCAAGGAGCACGATGTCGTCCCTAACCTTGGTTGGGAATTTATTCAGTGTATCTCATCTATTGTGAGTATATTAGTTTTGCTTTGGAACGCTTTTGGCCTTTCACCGCGACGTATAAACTTTCCTTATTTAGGTAAAAGTCTATCAATTATAGATGCTGAGATCTTCCTGGTAAAATTAATAAACAATAGCAAGGAAAACGAGGCCTCGAACAGAAAAAAAAGGAGCACGAGAAGCGGTCGCTCGAATTTATTGGCAATTAAATATCTCACACAAATATACAGGGGCAAAGTTCTATAATAAATAAATAGTTGGCGCAACAGGTCCACATGGACCCTAGGCTTAGCTTCTCACAACGATTCGTTTTGTGGGTTTTTCATTTTTGGGGCGAATGGAAAAAGGATCTACAATTTTATGCCGAGTCCAAACGGCCAAACAGAGAAGCTGTTTCATAACAGTTATACTCTCGGATGAGACTCCGGCCCACCTCGGATTGTAATCAACGTAAAAGACATATTTACGATATTTAAGGAAAAAGGTTTAAACTGTTTCAAGCGCCGTTACCCATCCTCATCATCATTAATGATTTTCAATATGCCGCCTTCGGGACGTTCGTGGTTGTATATTTATCTAGGGGGGCTATAGGCTCTAGTGGATCCTCCATAGCTCTAGATCTTTTCCCACAAACCCTTAAACAACAGGCGCATTTTGCAAGTAGAGATTAGAAGCCTGATTTGATGCAATAACTTATCATGGGTCTGTCTAGAGGGCGGCTACTCGAGTTGCGGATATAATTGACATTGAGAACCTCACGTATTTTAATCGCCTGCACATGAGTCACCCCAATAATATGAAGAAAACATTACATTTTGAAAGCTTGTGTTCGTGATTAAATCCAAAATTGCATTATTTGGCCACTGTAACTGACTGGAATGCAACGGACACCGAATTAAAACCGATATCGTAGCTTTGATGCACCAATAGGTAGGTTCATCAGAATTGTAGCATGAATTATGGAAACCGAAATACTGAGAGAAACCGCGGTTAAGATGTCAAAGTACACATTGCAATAGAATAATAAACATAATTGTTTATCTGCTATAACCTTAGCCCATTACGTAAGTAGCGCAAAACGCAAATTACGCTTCTAGTACCTGCATTCAAAATTACATTGATAACAATGCAGGCCATAATAATTGGATAAAGAAAAGAGCTATTAAAACACACTGTTTACGCTGAACGTCTGAGTATTTCCATATTCAATAGTACCTACTTGCTTTTTAACAATACCAGCAGCGTACTCGTTAAATGCTTCATAAAGCACAATATGAACAATTTTGCCACTGTCCCTACTCATACGAAGACAGAAACGACGAATAACTACTTATAGTTAGTCATGCGAAGAAACGTTTGCATTTCGAATGTCAACACAGGTCGACCAGATGCTCACACACACACACTTTGAGTTTAATTGTAATTACAAGCGTAATAAAGTTCTAATTTAATAACATTTGAATCTTCTGCGTATCATCGCTCTTTCAAGAGAAAAATTAAAAAAGAAAAGAGTTGATGCTCGTATAGTGGTCCAAGAAGAAAAGGCAGGCATAATTTTCTTTTGTCGGCTTTAAGTTTAAATAAATTGAGGAGAAGCCGAAAAGGTTAAAAGCACACTCGACGTTTTAATTTGTGGTATGATGGGAAATTAAACTATGCATCTTGGGACCTACTAACGTATATGGAGGGTCATACCGCAGCTGTAATGGGAACAATTTTGGAATGTTTTCAAAATGTTTCCAAAATGTGAGAGCAATGGTTATTAACAGTGTTGGTGGGGGGAGGGGTCTCTAGTTCCACCCCAGGAAGAAGACAAACCACAGCTAAGGGGTTTTGGTAGGATTTTCAGCTTTATTGGTGTGAGCGAGTCCACTTCTTAGGCAAAGGGGACTTTGATGTTATACCCAGGCCAGGCGATGTTTGTGCGGTAAGCCAATCACCCCTATCGAGGTATCCGTTCGGAACGAAATTTTCTCCGATTTGTATACGAAATCGAACAGTTCCATTAATCCTCGTGCATAATAAAGGGTTTTCCAATGAGAGGTGTTGTTGTGAATGACCCGCAAATTCGGTAGCTGTCACTTTTGAAGCTTTTATTCTTTTACATTTGACAAGTAGAAACTACGCCATTACTAAAAATGGAACGCTACACGCTTCAACAACGCATTGAAATTATTAAAATTCACTACAAAAATGGTGAAAATCTTGCAGTCACAGTTCGCAAAGCTAAAACATTTTTTTGGTAGTCGTGAAGCACCTTGTCGGACCGCAATACAGAAATTCGTGGAAAAAATTCGAGCTATTGGGACAAGTTAGTGATGTGAAGAATAAAAACCGTGCACGTCGCTCAAGAAAAACTGAGAATATTGCTGCTGTAGCCCAAAGTGTTGAAGAAAACCCAGGTTTGTCCATTCCTCGTCGTTCTTTGGAATTGGGCGTTCCAAAACGGTCCACAAACGTCATTACACCGTATTTCTAATAAAGACTTGACTCTTAAGGCTTATAAAGTTCAGTTAACACAAGAACTCAAGCCGGCCGATCTAAAACAGCCCAGCGTCGATTCGAGGACATAGGGCAGCCACTTTGCGATTTGGTTATGGAAAAAAGTATAAATGGTCCTGTATGCGTGCTCGTGGTGGCCATTTGGCTGATGTTGTTTTTCATTATTAACGGCATACCTTCCTATTTATTATGAAATTAACATCCGATCATTTATCTTAAAAATTTACATTTTTTTGGAAAACCCTTTATTTTTAGCAAAATAGATCGATTGGCCGTTTTGCCATTGAACTGTCATTCACTTTGCAATTTTTCTACAAATGAATGGCCCCCCATTTCAATTCATTTATCGACCGTGACAATACTCTGTTTATTTTCAGCATTGAATGTATGTACCTACAGGGTTGATTTTTATGGCGACCAAACTTTTAAACTTTTGCCATGAAAATCAAAACACTGTGCTTATCTCTATTTAAAATAACTTTTTTAACTTTTTTTTAAAAAAAGTGGAAAATGTGTAGATTCCGCCTGTCGCAAAAGCGACTTTATAACCGTGTCCATTTTATTATTTTCTCCATGGACAATTGGCTTATCCCTAAAATCAATAATAGTACCGTCAACATGCCTCCCATGTATTTGTTATTGCTGAGCATTGTGACAGCCTCTTATGTCGCATATTTGCCTCTTAAAGAAGTCTCTTTGAATGGCTGGCATGCAGTCTTTAAACCAATATTAAAACCGCGTTTCCTTTTTGATTTTATTAAGAAATGATTACAAAAACTAACATATATTTGAATTCCTTAAAAATATTAACCGAATTTACGGCTTTGCATGATTCTCCTTGAATTTTTCCAAGTGGTGTTGGGCTATTCGGTGCACGATCGTATTCGGGCGTAGAAGATTTGAATGTATTGCTCTTGCGTAGCACTTGAGCAAGGATTCTTCTTCTTCAGGTGGATTCAAGTAAGCATCTATACCTCCAATTAGCTGAAATTAAAAATACATTACATCTAAACGAGTTAAACGAATTTAAAAGCATGTCTTACCAAACTTTCGTCACAGTTTAAAAATCGTAGAACTGAAGCGTGTTCGGACCAAATCATTCGTCGCCACTTGTTGTCATACTTCTGAGCTAAAGGCACTAGAACCATAGAGCTAAACAAATCGTCACCATAGCTGGCCGCTTGGAAGTGGTCAACAAAGAGAGCATATAGGTTTTCGAACTTACATTTACCTACAACAAAAAATGGCCATACATTTAATGAATTCATGTTCAAGACAACAAAATAAAAACACTCACCCTCAAATACTCTATCGAACTCGAAACTGAAGTCATTGCAAGATTTGTAGAAGTTCTGAATGTGATCCCTTAGTAGTGTCTTCATTGATGATTCAAGGAATTGTGAGTCGGGTCCCATAAATGTAATCATTAAATACATTAACTTTTCGGTAGGTGTTGTAATTTGAAACGACTCGTTTTCAAGAATACTCGTAAAGGTTAATGTCACTCGAACTACTTCGCGTTCTAGAAAGACGGGGGAAATGTTTGATGTTTCATTAAACACACTAGTGGCGTGGTTGTAGGTAAACTAAAAAGATGGGGTTAGGTCAGCATTTGCAAAGTGGCCTATAAATAAAACTGTGCAGTCGCTCAAAGCACTGTGATAGATATATTCGATCTTGAGCTCAATGATAGTAATTCATAGCAAACTAGCAGATAACCTGCTTTGAGCCATCGCTTTGAGTAGGCTCTTCGAGGCAGCAAGGTGCAAGCTTTTTTTTAGTCCCTATCACTACTCAAAACCAGTTACGACAGCGGACGCTGTACAATTTTCTTCAGACTTTTCTAAGAAATACGTCCTACTGTGTCCTTTGGACAGCATTTTTCTACTTCTTGACATTTTTTTATTTAAGCTTCCATGGCTTGACAGTATTCTGTGCCAATGGACGACAATGTTAATTGAAGTCCGTATTTATACACCTGTATAAATAACTGCAACAGAAATGAAATCCTTGTGAAATGCAGTCGAGGAGAACTCAAGGTTCTCAGGATTATCTGGCGGGTATCTGGACGTGAAGGCATTCCAATGAAAAGGGGGAGCCAGTGAAATGTGAGAGACGACTATTTATTAACACGTTCTTGTTGTTCTCAAAAAAAAACCCGTAGACTCTTAGGATTCTATACAAGGACTGCCTCGCAATGTTGTTATTTGGTTTAGTTAGTTGAAATTTTGTTGCCTCCCTTTGCAATGTTTGCACAGAAAGTGTTACAAACAAACAACGGAAATTTTCTTTTCAAGGATGAATGATTCCATACAATTACTTTTTAATGTCGTGTTTGACTCACCAGATACGAGTGCTGCGGGCATTTGATGGACATTTTGCAGATAGTTCTCCAGAACTATTTTCAATTGAAAGTACGGCCAGTCGCGTGGTAAAATTGGAATGGACGAGGAAGGTATTGAAAGGGATATCTCGGTTGGGGGCTGAAAAAGAAAATAAAAGAGACACAAAAATACACAATTGCGTATATGCAAGAATTTTATAAATACCTACCACCACAATATAATGGGGATACACAGCTTCTAAGAACATGTTTCGCCATTTATCCAATGTTTGTTGATCTTCGACACTCAGGTATTCTCGATTGAATATCACTCTCTCGAAGAGTTGCTCAATTTCCGGAATGTGTTCGGCAGATAAACAGCAGAGGAAATTATATACTACTCGCAACATTGTTGCCCTTCCCAGGTACTCCTTGAAACCATCAAAGCATAATAGTTTAAATACCAACTTCAGCTCACACTTTGCATAGAAATTCGTAGTCAGATGTCCATTCATTCCGTTTGATAGATGCTTCAAAAATTCTACAACTGGCTCTATGGTTCGCACTTGTACCAAACAGTTAACTAGCGTTTTATCGTCATGCCCTGCACTTTGCTCCACTAGCCGCCATAGCGATGTTAGAAAGAAAACACAATACGTTTGGGGAATAGCCAACTGTGGACAATGATTCTGCATTAAGGCCGCTCCCACATTCGGCAGAGCTGGATATATGTTTCGCCGGTCAATGACATCTTGAGGACGCCGAAGTATAGATGTTTTACTGTAAACACGTTGCCATAAATACTGCCGTAGAATGCATTTATGTGAAAAAAAAGTCAACTTACTCTAACGACTTCTCAAATTGCAAAAAGCCCTCAGATTCAAGGAAACCCCTCAGATACTTTCCGATAAACTCCCGAAATTTCTCTAAATCACAGTTTCTGGTAAACCAAGCTACGGTGTTCAGGCACGATGTTAGCAATGTTGACTGCGAGAACTGAAATACAAATTTTTGTTTTGATGCGTTTAGTTTCAGTAAGTAAATGTGGCCATGCCTCTCCAACGCCATGTTGAGTCGCTTTGTGAAACCAATTGCAACAGCAGTCAACGAGCGATGATCCTAGTACTGAGCTGACTTCGAAGCCGTTTGGCCCACTAGAAATCGCCCCAAGTAGTGCTGATGCATGCTGTCTGATGAGGTAGGGGCCGCCCTCTTCGTAAACTACGTGATTATAATGGTACTCTAGCATGTAACGAAAGGCAGGTAGAAATTTCCTGTAAGAAAGAATTAATTATTACTTGAGATATGAGGAAATGCACGCAGCGATACAACGTACCGCCCCGGAAACGATAATTGGTGGTTTTTCAGCAAAAGGAATGGTGAGTGTTAATCTCTATTGTTTTCAAAACGGCTACCCTAGCTCATAAATAGAGAAAAACGCAGTCCACTGTTGGTAGTGCTTTGTGTTATAGAGTCACACGGAAAATAAACTGATCTTTTAAATATGAAATACAAGTTAGTTCTTTGTACGGTTTTGTTTTTCGGAAACATCACTTTAAACAGCACGGTAAGTATTTATCAGTTGATCTATTTCTGTGTGACTTTCGAGCAGTTCGATAAGAACACCTAAATTTGATTGGTTTCATAGATTGAAATACCTGAGAACCTACGGGCACACGCCGAACGATTGCATAAAAAATGTCAAGGTGAAACTGGTGTTGAAGATGGTAACTTGCGAAGCTCGCATGGTGGAGAGAAGTACACGATTTGTTGATTTTTTTCAGCTATACTTGAACAGAGCAATGCTGGGATTTTACCGAATGACAGAAAATTGCAGTGCTATATACACTGCTTATTTGAAAAGACTGGGTTGGTGAGTAAATTATATTATGTGTGTTTATTATGGATACCAGGTTTGGGTCAGATTCAGATGCTAAAATTACTAGGAGGCGTTATTTTTTATGTGAATACGGTGATGGGCGTTTTACTGTTAACTAGAATTAATGCATTTCAATAATTATGTGTTGTTGCATCGACTTATTATATTGAATTGAGTTACCTGCTTTTTAAAAATCCCTCTTCAGCCAATCTCTAACGAACGCTGCTTAAAATTTAAAATTTAGCAATAAAGTATTCCAACCGATATTGCTCTCCTTTTACGATTGCACTTGCTTCCCAAGTTTTTAACTGTGGTATATATGTATAGTTATATAGCCAACCAGGAAAAATGCCTACTCTAGTGCTTCTACTACAGAAATCTTTCTTTTAATCTGTCAAGTTTCACGTTTTCAGCATCTTAGCCAATGTATTTGTTTCAATTTACTGATTTAAAGTACCGATCAGATCCTCAAATCTCGTTTTACGTGCTTCCAACTTTAGTAATAAATAAGTAAGTGATGTAGATATCCTTCGTTTCCTTATTTGCGTTCTCCTGAATATACTTTTATATCGATATGAATATTATATCGGCTTATCCCTGACCATTTGGCGAACATACTTTTCCTCATTTAGATTATTGCGCCACATGGTCAATGCTAAGTCTGATAAAACCTGCAAATATGCGGAGATTGCCTGCCATAGTACTAATTTAAAACTTTTTCACAGATAGACGAAAATAATATCATCCATTTGGAGCACATAATTGAAATTCTGCCCGCAGAAGTGCACGAGATAATTGAAAGATTAGTTTCCACATGTGGAACTAAACGTAAATTTAACATTCATCGATTGTAATGGAATTGTAATAAATGTTTCATGATTTTAGATGGAGCAGATCCATGTGAAACGGCCTACCTGACAGTCAAGTGCTACTTCGATGCCGACCCTGAGGTAACGAAAATAGTCATTTGTACTTTACATTTCCTAAGCTTTGTTTCATTGCAGCATGCAATGTTAATATGAACGGATTATTCGATCACCACTTACCTATATAGGCCATTGTCTGATCGGATCAGCATCAAAGAACGGAACACTCGTAGTGATTCGATTTGGACTCTTATTAAATTTTCCTGAAAATATTAAATAAATATAAATGAAACAAAACAATCTTTTGAGCTTACCTTAAGGTCTTCCTGATTGAAGAGATAATTCTGAATACGATCAACTATATTCATTGAAAGTAATTTAAGAGCGAACGACAGTGACTGTGAGATGAGAACACGACAGAGCTTCAAAACGAGGTACTGTGGATAGTTGTAGAACGGCGGGGTAGCTAGTGCTGTGTCTGAAAATGAGAAATGGCAATACTACTGAATTCACTTAACATGTTGGCATTTTAGTAAGTCTTACCAACACTTTGTAGACCAGGCAGAAAATTTGTGAATAAACAATTCATTAAACCTTCGGAATTAAATATCTGCATGGCAGAGTTCTTGTTTGTTCTAGCGACACGGATAAGTATTTTTACACAAGAGGAGACTGTACTGTTGTCGGGTTTTTCACTACTCAAGATGAAGCTAAAAATAAAACAACAAAAAATTAACGAAATATCGATAAAATATAATTTAAATTTGGATTTATTTGTCAGGGGTATACTAACAAGAGCAACCTCTCGAAAATAGGGAGCAAACTCTTAAACAAATAAAACAAAACCTTACTATATCCTCTGAATGATGTTCGATCGCAGCAAGCATTCAATCAAATCTGTCTCGGCCAACTGAAAGTCGCTCATCGACGTTTTACTCTCTTCCTCCGATTCCTGTACATTTGCTTTTAAAGTTGACGCCACCGTCAATTTCTTCATTTGATTTTGGAGGTTTTCAATTGACGTTGGATCGTCTGACTCTTCAGCTGCCTGAACTTCAAGGGTTGGCTGCCAATAGCAACCGGTATTTTCATATGTAAAATCTAGCAGTGTCTGCAAATAAAGCAAAACTTTCAAACACTTCTTCGTTCGATTGAAAAATTACCTCATCCGTTTCATTGTAGAACAAAAGTGCTAGGGCCTTAGACACGACTTCCAAAATAGCTGGAGTATTCTCATCTAACCCGAAACGCAAGAGAAAGAACATCTTTGCAATTGGCAGCTCAAGAACGCCGTCGTAAAAACCTTGACTGTAAATACTTAGAATTCCTCCAACGGCAGCAAAGGCTGACACTCTTTGCTGAATAACATTCGATCTACGAGATTTTAAACGCATGCATTTATGTAAACAAAAAGAAATAATATTTTTGTATTACCGTGCCAATCGAAAAAGCTCCTGCAATGTGTAACCAGGTCGGAAAGGTTCCTCACCATGCATATACAATTCCCGGTCGTCTTTTACTAAATTACTTTCTTCAGTGTACGGGAGAAGAACGCCCTTCCAATCAAATCTGGCTTCATATGAGCCGCCGGCTTTGAGTTTTGTTATATTTTGCGGAATATCCCGCATCCAATCCAACTTGTCCTTTTCAATGACATCGAAGTGAATCCATTGTTCAGCTGAACTCTGATTTAGCAATTCCTCTACTGGATTTCCTTCGGCAAAGTGCGTATCATCAACATCTTTTACTGGAGAAGGAAGCACAGTGGGCACTTGTTTTTCTGTTAGTTTTTGCTTTCGTTTTTTAGCGAGAAACTCCAACAATGATGGATCTACACATACTCAATGAATAAAACTACCAAGACTCTGCTAATGTTCACTTACCCACCGACTGCAATATCTTTTGGCGTTCTGCAAGTATATCTACCTCTTTCATTTTGCTTAGAATCTCAAGGTTCTCTTTGTGCACCGCAGTGGCTGTGTTTGCCTCTTCCACTATGCAACTCGTATCACCTAATGCTGTTTTGACATTCTTTACAGCTGGTTCACAATCCATCACCATCATCATTTCATCATGTTGCCTCTTCCTGTCAGCATTATGTTCCTCGGAAATTTTGCTTGCTTTCTTCTTTGATTCAAGCGACATGGCGAAAAGGCTCTTGCCGCCCGAATTATGCTTTAAAATGCTTGTTTTTGAATTTTTATTTATACAACTTTTAGGCACTTACTCGGAGTGAGATTCTCTCAACTTTTGGGAAAGGTATGTCAGCGACATCATTAAGAATTTCTTTTGGAGAGGTAATTGCTTTCTCCACGATATCGCCCAAAACAAAGCCGCCAACTGAAATTTCTGATTCTCCTACAATAGGCAATGGCTTTGGGGATTTTGTTTCGTTATCGCCGTCCATTGTTGAAGTAAAAGATGATGAAATATTACATATCTTTGGGGAAGCTAATGATTTATCTCTGAGTTTCGCAAAAACAGACTTCTTTGGGGCTGAAAAGTAGGGATTGTTTTGCTATGTCGACTAGAAATTTTCCAGTAACAAACCTTTTTCGATTTTTATAATTCCAGCTGCGGGTTGGAAAGATGGATTTTTTACTTTCTCAGCTAGAAATGCACGTTGCATTTCTAAAATATCTTTTTCGGAATCCGTGCGTTTTGGTCTTGTATTCATTTTTAATAAATTGCCGGTAAACTTTTGCAGCAAATGAAAACATATGATTTTGACAGTCCATCTGCAATAATATGCGTATAAATTGGCTACAGTCGTACCAACTAAACGGCAATGTTTATGTTTTTAAATACAGATGGCGGTCTTTTTCGAATCAAAAAATCTAAAACTAGATGACACTTTTGCTGAAACGTTAGGTAATGTATAATATTTTCTCGCATTGTTTAATATATTTTGAATTTGTGAGGGAAATGTGCCAAAGACAGAGAGGTTCATTCCTATGACTCTATAAATCACTATTATTACGTAAACGGCATTTAGGAGCAAGAGCCAGAGGAATACCTCACCTTAACTGCAGCGCATAAATAGAGAGCAATATCAAACAACTTTGGTAAGACTATTGACCGTACTAATAAAACAGAACAAAATGTTAAATCAATGTGAATGAGACCATACTACTACGTTCGCTGCTCCTTTTATAAATTAGCAAGTACATTACTGCACAGAAAATGCACCGAAGGCTCGTTTTCAAAAATATTTCTCGCATAGGCATGAAGGCTCATTTCCGCATATCATTTGGACACAAATCTTTATTTGAATAGATTTAATGAGCAGCTATTTCCTTATTTTTTGAGCTCTGCTCTCTAGCGCTTTGTTGCTTTCCACCACACTTCATCAAACAAAAAATTTCATGGGGGTGATCTGATGTACATCAGTTGCGGTATCTCTGATGGCCGTTGGCATTCATACCACTGGTCATTGACATTTTATGCTAACCGAATAGTGTATAGGCCTTCTCTATAGGTTGAAGGATACGCGATCGTCAGTTTCTTGTGGTTATTTTTGTGATCAATGCCGTTGAAAATCAAGTCTAGTCAAATATTTCTGATTTTTGTAAAGCTTAAGATATCCACATCGTCCCTTGGCCACAACAAGGTCCGAGTCTAATGAGACTAGTTGTATAATTTCCGACCAAGAATGCAGTTCACCTTTACAGATTTTTCTGCACTAACATTCTTACCAAATTGCTGGTCATTTTAGATTCGGTTGTTGCCGTTTCATTCCATTCTTTTCGTTAGGAAACAAGTCTCCGTTACCTATTTATATAAAGGTCGCTGTCCTTTATTCGTTCTGCAGAGGTAGATCCATCATTACCCGAGGATCTTAGTTGGTTTGCAAAAACACTGTGACAACCACTCGGAGGCAAATCGCTGATTTACTTATCTTTAATATCCTAACAGGGCTGTCGGGAATTAATCAAAGAGGTGTTATGTTTTTGCTTTTGCAAATCTTTTATTTCTTCTAGATTATAAAATTAACATTAAATGCTTTAATAATGCAATTAAATTGTGATTTATATCGGATGGGAATAACTTTAATGCTACTCTATTGTATTCGGTCTTTTTTTCATGCAAACATTTTTGTTATGGCTATTTTATTGAATAAACGTAATAGTTAAAGCTTTTCACATTAAAGTTCTCTGCGTGTTTTGAATTCTAACATGTTTCCATTTGTGATGGGATTCTCTTTGTTGGTATTTTTTTTTTTGTTGAATCAATACTTTGGCTTGATATTTCTGTTCAGAATAAATATTACTACATATTGTAATTTGATAATATATAAATATGTTTTAATGGTTGGTTAGTACGGGCGATACAAAGAATCTTATTGTTTAGTAAGGTATTCTGTTAACGATTGCAAGTCACGGTTTAGCCAGGCAGCATTTAATCTGATTGTCTCAACAGATTGCGAAACAGTTCTCTCGGTGCCAGGAAAATCCCTTGTTCTGAAGAACTCTTCTACTTCTAGTGCTTTTTCTTCGGAGGCAAAATTTTCTATTAAGTACTTGATAAGACGAACAAGTAAAAATCCACCCTGGAAATTAAGGAAAATAATTAAAGATACAAGTTTCGGATCATATACTAGAAACTTCATATTTGGCCAAGTTTCCGTTGGAAAAAAGGTGTGCAGGATTTTTTTTTCTTGAAATAGAATGAAAAAACAATCGAGCAACGGTGGAGCCTAAACCACTAGACATGGCATGGAATTTTGATTATGAGTGTGCTAACAGGCCACCATTATATGTAGGCTAGACAGGGCAGTGCAAATTACCTGATACTGTTCCATTAGCTTTGGATGATTATCCTTGAAGTATTGCCATGTCATATCACGGCCCTTTGGATTCATCGCCACTGCGACCACCACAAAAACTGCGTCTTGGGCACGGACTTCACCCTATCAAGTACAAAAGAAATTGTCAAGTTATAACTATCATAAAAACTGCTAGTCCCTATTCAAATTACCGACATAGCAAAGTCGACAACTTTTCGAAGAAGATCGACGTTTCCAATTGAACCAAGAGCGCGTGAAATTCGATCCTGTTCCTCGTGCAACTCTGTCGATCTGTATAACTTCAACATTTTCTCGAAAATCGCCTCATCTCCATCCATGAGAACAGCTTTATAACAAGTTGATCTCAGGTCAGCTGGCAGAGCCACTACGCCATCGACATGATCTCTGAATCTGTTTTAATTTGATTTCAAAATTTAGTTCTATGAAATAAAAAAGAGGAGTGTTACCTTTTTTTGCCAGCCTCGATTGTTTCCTTACACCGGAATGAGACCAGGCGAGCCAACACCAAGCTACGAAGCAACGTGTCCAAGTGATTCTCTCCCTCTTTGACATCCCAGCCTAAGCGTTCGGCTACAGGCTTATATAGGTTCACTCCGAATCGATTAAAGTTCTCTGTCAGCGGAGTATGCGACACCAAAAGTTGAAGGTTACATAGAGAGTTCGAAATCGCTGTCCACACAGTGTAGTTTGTCTCGTTTCGATATGAATCAATCAGTTCAAGAACCTGGATCGGGAAGAAAAACAAAAATGACCAATAGATACTAGAGCTCGATTTGTTCATATACTTACAGTAGAAGTGCTAGATTTGCCCGATTGTACCATTGCAAACATATCATCGATCAATCCTAACCGATCGAGGGGCGGCAGAACCATATTTTTGACGGCCGGCATTAGTTGTTCCAACATTTTCGGTGAATAACTTGTTCTATAGTATCCCACCGTTCCCGGATTGATTTTGATCCAATCGCCTTCGGAAACATCATCCAATGTGACCTCCATTTCCTTTTGATCCAACAAGAACGTCTTGGCAATCTGGTGTGGATCCCTTGCCGTTGACACAGTGATTGGGATTACCCAAGTGTATTCACCGTCTGGCTGCGACCCATCTGCAGTAAATTTGTTCTGGGTCAACTTGAGCACACGCTTCGTTCCCTTTTGCACTGAATCAACACTAACAACTGGGAATCCTTTCAGCTTGATCCAAGAGGACATAACATTTGCAACCGGTTTGCTGCTCGCCTCCTGCAACGCTGTCCACAAGTCTTCGGTGCTGGTGTTCTTGTACTGATGCCTCGTCAAGTAAATGTTCATGCCCTTGCGGAAGTCTTCGTCTCCAATGTAATGGTGCAGCATTCGTATAACACTGGCACCTTTGTTGTAGCTAATTTCGTCAAAAATTTCATCGATCTCCGATGGATGGCCCACAGGCACCTCAATGGGATGCGAGTTCTTTAGCGAGTCCAATTCTAAGGCACGTGTATACATGTCAGTTACGAACTGAGTCCAAATGTCGTATTCAGGGAACAAATGATTAACACACAGGAACTCCACAAACGATGCATAGCCTTCGTTAAGCCACAAATGTGTCCACCATTCCATGGTTACCAAATTGCCAAACCACTGATGAGCAATTTCGTGGCCTACCGTTAAAGCAATAGACTGCTTACGCATTAGAGATGTGTTCTCCGGATCGACCAGAACAAAAGTCTCACGATAAGTCACCAAACCCCAGTTCTCCATAGCACCAGCAGAAAAATCTGATATCGCAATCAAATCCATTTTTGGCAATGGATAGGCGATGTTAAAGTAGCTCTTGTAGTATGGCAATACCTTTGTTGCGACTTCCAGGGCAAACAAACCCTGTTTCTTTCTGCCAACAGGAGTGAAAACTCGCACGATAATCCCATCTTCGGATTTACCTTCAACGTAGTCATATTCACCGACAACAACCGCCACCAGATATGTTGACATGATGGGAGTTCGGTCAAAGCGAATCCGTCTCAGATTGGCGCCAAGTGATTCTTCTTTCACCACAGGCATATTCGATAGGGCTACTCTGTCTTCAGGTACTACAAGTGTGATATCGAAAGTCGCTTTGATTGCTGGCTCGTCCCAGCATGGAAAGCAACGTCGAGCATCGGTCGCCTCAAACTGCGTCACGCCTGCATAACGTTCCTCGCCCGACTGTGTGAAATACTTGCTGCGATAGAATCCCTTCATCTTATCGTTCAGTTCACCATTGAATTCCAAATACAAAGATCCATCGCCCACTGGAAGATCTTCTGCGAAAACCAGCGATGCCGTTTCATTTTCGGCCGAGAGAATGACATCTTTTGTTTCGAGCTTCTTATCGGTCGAAGTCGATTGGAAAACCACTTTACTGATGTTGACATCAAGTGCATTCAAGACAATGGTGTTTGTAGAATTATTTACCTAAAATAAAAAAGTTCGTCGTGCAATCAGTAACCAATCGAAATTATAGCTACAAGCTAATCTGACGGAGCAACGCGACATATGGAAACTAAAAGCTTTTGATATGAGTCTACGCGAGGTCAACGAAGAAGCTTAATGCGGACATCTCGTATTGGCAAGCGTTTTCTCTTTAAAACAGTGCACAAGACGTATGTCGAGTTTTAAGTATTGACCTCGCTAATTCAAAAAGCAATAACCTGTGATTCAACTGAGAAAAATATTAAGAGTTTGTTGCTTGCAGATAAAAATAGACATGTACAATAACGAGATCCAACAAATTGCGACGAAAATTTACGCTATTTACTTGCCAAAAGATATTCCTTATCGAATAGGATTTAAGACATTATCTTTATTAGCGGAGTAGGTACCTGTAATTTTATTCAAACTTTCGTTTATCAATGTCAAATTAAACCGAATTATGTAACATTTGTCGAAGCCTCAATGTGACTGGTATTGACGAGGAGATGCATGTTTTTATTTATTCCATCAACCACGAATCATTGCGTTTTGCAACCAGTTCAAATATTATCACCGGTGGTTGGGTACGTACATGCCTATCACTTCAGCTGTTCGTTGTTTTTACTAGGGCTGTTAATATTCACTATTTTGCCAATGTAAAAGTGTTTACCTACTGGCCTATTGAACGCGTTTTATGTACTCTATCTATCGCTCGAGCTACTTTTTAGTTTCTTATTTTGTCGGCAAATCCAGATTTTTTTGTTGGCTGCTAAAACAGAAGATTTTTTCGAACCACTTGTTTTAATTAATTTTCTTCGAAAATTAACATTTACGATAAAAAATGTACAAATTGGGCTCATCCGTAAAAAAGTCGACATCTATAACGTCAGAACCAATAGCAATCGGCTAAAATGACAACAAACAAATTGTAAAGTCGGTACCAATTCTGGTAAAATCAAATTTAGCCACGCAGTCATTGTGTACATTTACACAGATCTAATCTTTTACCGATCAGAAAATAAATTACTGTATTAAATAAGAAACTCTAAGCTGCGTGAGATTAATTGACTTTGCAGTCCAACCCACTAATTTCATCCAACTTTGGATTACATATACCTACAACTCCGTGAATTAGCTTTTTGCACGACTTGTGAATCATCAAATGTTTTCTTTAACCTGCACCTAAAAACTGCATATTGGTTGTATTTTTTTTTACTTCACCATCACCACCCACACATAAGCTCCGCAACTGCATATAGAAAAACAAACCAACTGTTTTGTTTGTCGATCACTGGCGTCGTCGCAATCCAGGTCAGAACAGCCAAAACAGAAAGGAGGAAAAAACAAAAAGCACACAATTGCAAGCAAAAAGTAACGGAGGCAAAAAGTGAAAGCGAAAGTATTTTTTACCGTTTCTTTTTGCTTGAAAATTATTTTGTACTTTCCATCCAGCACCATTCTCACACTGGAACTTCATACACACGCTTATCAAACGCCTGTATCGATATTGTACGTGGCGAAACGCAAAGAATATTTAAGAATAATTTATTGTCTTTTGAATCAATATTTACCTTAACTTTTACAGTTGTATTGCCCTCAAAGGTGAATGCCTCGAGATTTGGTTTCAGTTCCAAATCATAGTGGGACGGTAAAACCGACTTCGGTAAACGCTCAAAGACTTTTTTTGGCATATTTTCCAGATTATCAGCTTCTTGATTATGGAGAATCGAATTTTCCGCTTTAAATGATGAAATTTCAATTGGAACCGAAGAAAATTGTTGGCGAAAATTATGATTGATCCAATGGATATTTTTGACACCCGTATGTGACAGCGGAACAGCGAGACGATTACCACTTTGATTAACGGAACAAATGCAACTGGAAATGTTGCTGGTGGTGGTGGAATATTTTCGCGAGTCACTTTGCGGCTCTCGAAATTGTTGGCATGTTAAATTTGTTGCGCCAAAAGAATTCGGAAAGAAACTGGTAGAATTTGTGCAATTCCCAGTCGGTTTGTTAATATATCCTTTGTAGTTATATTTGAAGGACGTGCGAGATGCTTCCTTTTGATTATTATGCCAAACAGCTGCAAATTGATAATAGGAAAAATGAATTTAAAACGAAAGAAACGTGTGCAGATTCCAATCAGCCGGTCACTTGACAAAGAACTGTCACATTGGTCACATCCCTTTTTGGCAATAATTGTGTTAAATAAATTGCATAACTACCTTTTAAACGCAATTGAAACAATTCGGATTTTAATATGTGAACATTTTTATACATATTCAATTGCTTTTTTTAAGAAATATACGCGGAAACAAGAAATAAAGAAACCCAGTAAACAAAACGAATTCTGTTCGTTTTGATATCCACAAATGAAGGCGAATAGTCTTTTCCATTATTTTCCAATCAGTTAAATAAAACAGAGTTGAAAGATAATTCATTCAAACTCATGCAATCTGATATTTTAGGTAGAAATAAATAGGCGAAAAAATATCATTCCTGAATCCTGACTGTCGCACACCAACCACATTTTAATTTTCATGCTGTGTTTTCATTAGGATATAAAATATTTGCAACTTATTCTTTGCATCATATTAAACGGTGTTAATTTTGAATGCAGCAATACGTTTTGATTTATTCTAATTCTTAAACTAGATTTATTGTCTTAACCCTAGAAAGATAATCATAAAATAAAGAGCGTAAAAGATAATCATACGTCTCATACGCCAATTAGTGTATTTAATTAAACATATGAACTTCTTATTATTTATAATTAATTTAAATAATTATATAGATACTATTCAAAAAAAATAAATTAATGATTTTTTTATATATAGTGGAGACAGTCAACGCGCTGCGGTTTAGAATTTAAAAGTTATCACATAATTGTCCTGCGCCATACGTCTCGTGGACGTGGATTATCTTTCTAGGGTTAAGATTTACACAAACCCTCACTAAATCCAATAAAAAGCCGATTTAGCAATTCATTGGTCATTCATTCATTTAAATATGTAGGTACGTTTTATACAAGTTTATACGACGGAATCACTTTGTTTTACTGAGGTACCTATTTTTAAAAAGAAAATAGGGGTACCTATTTTTAAAAAAAAAATAAGTACCCCTTTATTTTGTTCTTGTGCAGCACCTGATGTTGGTTTCAGAGAGAATACTGATTGTATGATTTGTCTCTGGTCGGTTTTATCATGTGATCTGACGAGCTTAGTTAACAGCCATCTTTTTTTTTTTTAAACTCCAGGGGTTTCGAATGCAGCAATGAGCTTCTGTTTTTTCATTTTGTGCAACCTTTCAGTTAATAAAGATTTGGTCAGTATCGATCCGGATTATATCCATTTTCACGCGCTTTACTGCTTTTTTTTTTGTAATTGTGCTTAATTTTTTACGCAAAACAGTCTTCAACAAACATAGAATGATAATAAAGTCATTCACGATACAATTTTCTTCAGAGTAATGTTTTACGATTCTATGTTTCACTTCGGAAGGCAAACTCTTACGTCGGACTACCTGACAGTCATGAAATAAAAAAAGATGTTTGTATTATTTTCTCAGCTGAGTGAGGAAAACAAAGAAATATAAACAGAAAATATTTGAGAATTTATAACATAAAACAAAAATTATTTTTGGTAAAACTGAGATTTTGGTAACCCATTTTTAATACAAAAATTCAAATTTCCATTTCAATCCAACGAATATTGAAACGTCATCTGTCAAAATATTAATTTCGATAAGTTTAACCTAGTTCACAATGTTGCCGCCGCCGTATTTGGTTTTCCTTATTTCCAATTGTGAACTGTGTCTTTCACAGCAAAAGGGAAGTTATACGGACGTCAAAAAGTTTTCTTTTCGCAAATAAAAAAATATATCAAAATGTTGTCGAGGGCCGCATTACTATCTGGTAATTTATTAAAATTCTATATTTTTCTCGTACTTAAAACTAAAATCCCATGATAGAAAATATTAAATTCATGCCAAACAAATTTTTGTTCTGCGGAGGTTTATGTAATCACTTGCCATATTTTTTTCCCCATAAGAAAACGTGTACTTGAATATTTTTCGATTTATTATTTAATCCACAGTCCAAAGACCCGCCGGAGTAGTTGCAGCTAGGGCCGCGGCCTCATCGGTTTCCACTTCGGAACAATTCAAGCGTCCAGTTCGTCCAGAACTACCAGGCAAGGTGCGCCTGGGCTTCATCCCAGAGGAATGGTTCCAATTCTTTTACAACAAAACTGGTGTCACCGGTCCATATACTTTCGGCGTTGGCCTTCTGACCTACTTGTGCTCCAAGGAAATCTACGTTATGGAGCATGAGTACTACAGTGGTCTTTCGCTGGCTATTATGTGCGTTGTAGCTGTGAAGAAACTTGGTCCAGCAGCCGCCAAGTATTGTGATAAAGAAATCGACGTAAGTTTATCTTGGTTATGCAAATTTAATTGTATACATCGCCTATTGGTTCTTAGAGAATCGAAGCCGAATGGAATGGTGGTCGTGCAAACGAATTGAAGGCTCTTTCTGATGCTATTGAAGAAGAGAAGAAGGAACAATGGCGTGCCGAAGGTGCCCTTTTGCTCATGGATGCCAAGAAAGAGAATGTTGCTCTCCAATTGGAAGCTGCGTTTAGGGAGCGTGCCATGAACGTCTACACAGAAGTATATTATGCCATGAAAACCTCTGAAATTGATTAATTATTAAAGCACTTATCGTTTGGATTTTTAGGTCAAGCGTCGCTTGGATTACCAAGTTGAATGCCGCCACGTCGAAAGACGTTTGAGCCAAAAACATCTGGTTAACTGGGTAGTTGATGGTGTCCTTAAGTCCATCACTCCACAACAAGAAAAGGAAACTCTTAACAAGTGCATTGCCGATTTGAGTGCTTTGGCTGCCCGTACTAAGTAGAGTAAACCTTCTTTCGTGAATTAATAAATTTATTGTAAAACATCTATGCATTAATAAACAAAAAATACGATAAAAACAGAATTATTCCAATGTCGCATCTACTGCAATATGTGTACATATTATTCAATGTAACACAAAATAAAGATGTGTAAAAGTTGTTACTTTCACAGTAGCACCCCTAAACCGTCGAAGTTCTTTTCTCCCTTGCTGCCGTAACTTAGTAACGCTATTAATGTACAAACAAATTGGAATTAAGCGAACATTTTCTTAGAAAACAGGACAGTGCTTGTGCCATGGAAGATCTCTCTGATTTTACAACAGACGTTGTTGAATGTCCCTCATACAATCAAGGAAAAGTGCGCACTCAATTAGCGGAAACTTCGGTTGCGACAGATCCATTACCGGCACTACTCGATAAATCCATCGAGACCAACAAAAGGTGCAACGCAGAGGTTAGCTTTGCAATTATTTTTTGATCAAGTTCGTTCTCATTGTCCACAGACCCAAACACATTTTTCTGCTTTAGGCGCAGCTAAAGTTGATGAGAATAAACTAGGCCAATGGCTGAAGAGAATTTACCCGTTAATGGAAGTAGAACTGTTAAAAGGACCGACCCCAATATCGGATTATCCAAATTCAAACTCCGAAGAAGACGAATTAACAATACAAACATATCAAAGGATAGCCGTACCATCAAAAGAAAACGTTCAAGGTCTCGCCACATGGCTTTCAATCCACACAAACAATACGCCAGTGTTGGTGCTGACTACATCTGCCGCTCACGATGACTGGTGTGAGCATGTTGATCAGAATTTGAAGGTGTACGTTCCGAGGCGAATGCAATCTAGTTCCTTTGTTGTATTTGAAGAACTAAAGAGTATTCCAACTAAAGCATGTTTAGGAGCTTTGTCCACGAATCCCTATGACAAAAACCTTTTTGCTGGCAGTACCGTGTCTGGAGACCTTTATATTTGGAAATTTGTCTCAAACAAACATCAAGGAGATGTTGATGAGTTATTTTGTGAAACTTTACAGAACGGCAGTGTAGTTGCCTTCGATTGGACGGCTTCTGATAGGATGCTTACGTGCCATTCGAATGGTTGGGTATGTTTGTATGTAGTAGGCAAACATTTGCTTAAGGAAGGCGAGTAAGTTTAAATAGTCTTTATCTGAAGAGATGGTATGTTACTTCTAGTATAAGATTTTTAGTGAAGAATAGACAGCATGGCGTATTGGAGCTCACAACCATGGTTAGCATCTCATTAACTGAATTTATTGTCGGATGTGCAAACGGCTCCTTGTATCATTGTACTAACTCCAATATGGCTGGTCCTAGGACCGAAATCGAGATAAACGCAATGAGAAGACATAAATTTGCAGTGACAAGCTTATTTAAGAAAGATGTTGCAGGGAGGCGCATCATAATAAGCTGTGATTTAAGCGGAGAAGTGTTCTTTCACGATTTGATAAGCGCTGATGAAGTAAATAAACCAGAATAACTCGCTCATTTATTGCATAAATCCATAAATGCACATACATACATGAATTCTCTCTTTTAGGATGGTCTTAAGGTAATTTTGAGGATTCCATTACCCTTTCAAAATAATATAGTTTGTACCAGGGATGGAAAGGTGATATTCTGCCCAGGAATTGATGGATCGCTGGAGATATACAGGTAATTAAAACATTTAATCGACGCGATTGCATGGCAAGAGAATACGGGCTTTGTTTTTTGCTAGTAAGTCATATCCGACACCGAATGAATTAAGAATATACCTACACATTCGGTGTCTGAAATGCTCACCTAATGCACACACGAAAATTTCAGTCAGACTCCGAACATACTTATCCTTGTCCTGGCGGCAGTGTTAAATAAAACGCTGTATATTTAACCACGCAGGAGTTATACAAGCATTCTTATTTGAATCCTTTATGGTTCATTTGCATAGACGAAATCGTTAACTACATAAAGTTTGGTTTACATTTCTAGAGTCAATAACGGAAGGCAGTCGAGTGTCAAAGGGATCCTACAAGGCAAGGGTGACACAATTAAACTTAGCGACAACGAGTAATTATAGTTTAAATAAAAATGCTTGCCTATGCATGAACACGTTTATTTTGTTTACAGCTCTTGGATCGTCACAGGACTTTATGGAGGAGATTTTCAAATATTCTCCATACAAGATTAAGTTATAAAAATATTGAGCCTCTTACAAGAAACAATAAAATGTTTAACGTTTACAAAAAAACACTCCACTTCGAGCTGCTGGTAGAAGAGGGCCTAATTTGGTTGGAGGTATCTAAAACTTCCGAATTAGAGTCGAGTTTTCGTTTTAAATTGCTGGATTGGTTAACGTTAAGGCCTTCATATTGGTTCTGATTTCTTGGCTGAACAAATGCAGCCCATTTACTTGTCCTGTTCTCAGTGCTTAGTTCGCATTGTTTTTGTTTTGAGAACGCCTTTTTTTCTTCATTGACAATGGCATCAAGATCTATGTCTAGATCGTCGCCTTCTAAAAGTTTCAGAAGTTCATTTTCTTCAGCCGTTTGCTTGGTATTAACTGCAAAATTCAATTCTTGAGCTTTCTGCCGACATTCGGCACCGGTGCCTCTAAAGAATTCCCTAAAAACGCTTCGCTTAACGCCACACATTTTGCATTGCCATTTTGTAGCCTTTTTGACTATGTCTACCTGAAAAGTGTGAAATGGTTTACATGATTAAACAGCTTGATATGGTTGCAAATTGATCGTACCTGATACATTTTGCATTTAAAGCAACACAAAACACGAATTTCTTGCGGCATATTTAAAATTTTAAATATTTGTTTTTTATTCTATGACAGTAAACCAATTGAGTAGATAAAACCAAGGAAGTTGATAAGTCAGTTTTAGTGATGCCAAACTTTACAACCTCATCGAGATATCGATTTGTAATAATCCGAGCATTGGTTGGACGTAGGTAACCAATAACGAACTTTTTAAGCTGTGAATATGTGATTATGACTTTGCGTCCGCTTTTTCTTAATATAAATTTTGATTTAAAGGTGGATTTAATTGTGAATAAATGTCAAATTGTTCATAAAATAAATTTATTGGGGATTCTATAAATAAAAGCGGATCTGTGGAAACTATTAGAAGAAAATACTATACTAAAATATATGATGACAACAAATTTATTTTATATATATATACTGAAGTATCCCTTTTATTTTTCTTATTTTTTCATAAGTACTGGCAGAAACGCCAAGTTATATTAGTAATTCAATCTAACTTATTCAGAACATGAAAAACGGGAAAAGCCGACAGGGATTCTGACCTACAGACGCAACGCATCTGGTATAAATATTGGTATTAGTGTATGTGTAAATATGAGAAATAACAGATTTCTCCAAATTAAGCCGGACCAAAAATAAATCGTTTTTTTTTGGCAAATCGAACATGAAAAGCAATCCGATTCCAATGCCTACACGACATTAATTTTATTTTCGTTGCTTGCGCTTTCTTCAGCTGTGTAAAAATCAAAATTGATATTGTATGATCTTGGCAACTCTAACTGTTGGCCCGAGTAAAATATGACGTTTAACCAAGTTTCATCAAATTTAATTTCTTTACAGTTCAGTGGACTTTAGCAATGAGCATAAAGAAAAGTTCTAACTAGAATGGTGGAATCGGATCCGTGTTGATAAAGTTCTTTTGGAAATCTAAACTCAATATTTGCATGGAAATTAATAAAAACGTAAACGAACGAATTTTGTTTATCCGAGAAACATTTTAGATTGATCCTCTCCCACCAGTTCGTCGCCGTTAACAAATTTAAACTGGAGAAAAAAATTGCATCAAACCTCAGTTTATCCGATGAAGAATTTGTTTATAATGTAAATTGTGATATCGGGGAATTCTTGGAAAAACGACGGAGTAATTGGTAAGAATAAATAAAGTTAAAACGTTCAAAAATATAATTAAACAAAATTTATCAAGAGTAATTAACTCAGGTATGCATGAACATAGACAAAAATACATTTTCAAGGACAATGAATTTTTTTTTCTTGCTTTTGAGGTCTCTGCTCCCAATTGCCACTTGTGTAGATAATTTTTGTTTGCCATTTCTGGTCTGGTGTAAAATTATATTTGAATAATTTGCACTTATAACAGTTCATTCAATTGGTATTTACTTAAAAAACAAGACCACATTCCTTGACTTCCATAACAGCGCCTACCTCGTCGAAAACAAGGAGGAAAAGAGTAGAAAAAAAAAAACAATGAAACTTGTTCACTGTATAGCACCTTGCTAGCTGCCGCCAGAGAGTGGCTCATGTTGCTATGTTCGCTTAACTGTAGGAAGTATATTTGAGCTAAACTACCGGTTTGCTTCGGGTCTACATAGAGTCTAGAGGTTTTAGCAGCGAGTTTTGTGCCGCCACGGCTGGCAGCACGTCAGCTCTACGTTCGCAGCCACTTCTTTTCAACCATCGGCAATCGAATAACATTATCGGAGGTGGTAGGTAGACGCTAAAAATTACATAATTTCAAGCAAGATACCGTTGTTGTGTTTTCTGTGTGCTTTTGCGTTGAACGCGTAACATACCTCCGCGTCGTTGCGGTTATTGCAGCATCAATTAATTTATGACAAATTTGGCCAAGTTTTTGTTTTGTTTTGGGAGAATTGCAATACGTATTTGCATATATTATGTGATTTGACTTGTGTGTTAGTGTATTATAATTTATGCGTCTCTTGATTGCTAAGTTGGTGTCAAATTATGCATACCTATTGTTTGCGTTAATGGGAATAGGTAAACATTATAGAGCTAATCCACTTGAAAAATGTAAGAAAATGGGGAAGCAAATGAATATATAAAGTGCATTTGCACTCCAACTGGAAAGCCATGAATTATTAAAATGCAAAAGAGTTTGTAAGTATGCCCAAAATTAATATGTATACATTTTTGTTTATGCAAATTACATTCAAAGTGTCTAATTTAGTCACTAATTTCAATTATCGATTGCAAAATCATAGTTTGCGTATTTCACAAATATGTGCAATAAACAACACTCCAGATTTGCTGTCAGTCTTCGATTTATAGTAATCCTCCTAATCATATCTTATGCATGTACATAGGTATGCAGAAATCTGTTATTTTGAGTGTAGATTTGTTTAAACAAGTGGAAATTGTAAGAAATACAGGAGATTTAATACTTAGAGAATTTCAAAAATCGTCATCAGAATATTTATAAGTATACATTTGGTAACGACTCCGCAATTGAAGAAGGTATATACGCAGATCGTAGATGGAATGAAAATGACTAAATTTACATGAGCTACAGTTTTCCCGCACTCACCTGAATTTAACTTAGCCTTGCGTGAATTGAATGCTTCCCCCTTGACTTTTTTTTTATAAATACGCAGTTAATCAACCATAATAAGTATTATACTTATATTATGGTGTATACATAAAATTAATATTCTATTACTTGCTACACAATCATGGGACTGAACGAAATCTCCATCGAGCGCAAGATATAGGTATTTCAAGTGAGCAGAAATTGAAAGATTGCGCCCAGTACAAAGATCGTTTGACAGATCTCCTGAGACATATTGTAGCCATAACTGAAGCGTTTTTCAAGCCGAGGTAAAGGCTATGAAAGAAATCATATTTTGCGCCTCGTCGACAGTCATCTTTGCTCAGTTATGTGCCTTCGCCTACGCACCGACGTAAATAAAATTTGCCAGATATTTAAGAGAGCCACTGTTTCAAACTAAATTTAAAATGAAAACGCAGGCGTGTGACAAGTCAGATTTTTTTGTATCTGTTTTTTCTGTTTGTCAGTTTAATGACTGCTTTAAATTTTATATTTAGCAAATCACTGAGTTTTTGCTATTTGTGCCTTTTTTTTTTCTTGAAGTGTTTCTTTTTTTTTTTTTTTTTAAAACTCAGTCCGACTAATGACTAATGTCAGTCCACAAATGGGAACACCTTTTTGAGATAGTATTGCTGTTACCCGCTTGCGCTGTTCCTCTAAAAACAGCTGTGTACGTGGCTTAAAAATTACAGCAAAAGAAAAAAAAAATCAGCAGAAATAAGAAAAATGTTTTTTTATGCAGTTTTACAAATACAATCAATCGATAGCGGGTTCTCCTCTGAGGACAACATCATGCAAATACAAAATATATTAATAAATACGAGTGAGCGCATTACTTTAGTTTTGTTTTTCTTGTTTGTTTTAGTGTTCTGTTGTTTCCTCCAGTAAATAACTATCGTCGTTTTCTAATACACCAATCATGTGATAACTTTCGTGATAACTACGACGATCTTTTTACGTTTTCAATTGGCCAAGGTCCTCATCGTCGTACAGTTATTTGCTTTAAAAGTCAACTACTGGATCCGATCAAATTCACAGCAGCATCAAGTCTTGAAACGTAAGTAACCTTTATTTAGTAATCATAAAAAATATAATAGTATCCAAAAAAAAGGTATTAATTCTATTAAATGAACATTTTTGTCAGTGAAGCAAAGTGATGTAGAATCTTCAGCACGCAATTTAAACAACTACACTCTATTGAACACCTTTTTAGACTCACACTCCGTATTTGTGTCCCAAACTATAGTGAATTGGGAGCAATATTCAATTCAGAGCACATGTTTATGCTGATATCTTCGTGGCATGGAAAGTACTGCATAAAACAGTTTTTTTTTTGAACTAGGGTGCCAATTCAAGAACTCTTGCATAGTAAGATTAATTTTTTTTAATGTATACATAAAAATTTCTTTAAGTTCTGGGCGAATAAATGCTTTATATACTGTAGCGAAATCGAAAAGAGTGAAATACCTAGCGTTTTTGCCGACCTCGCGCCTTTGGTCATTCCAACGAAGGTTGTCATGAAAGCACACAGTGGAGAGTGTTTCGCTTTAGAGGCAGCAGACAGTATTGTGTTTATGGAACACTTTATTCAACTCTATTGGCTGGACCCCACTTTTAAAATGTTTTAGTAAGAGTTCAATGAGCTCAACTTGCGTTGCTGTTCCAATTCCACGGCCGGAGAATAGATACGTGGGTCCTGGTGAAATGAGTATGAGAACCTGAGGTTGCTGTTATTAGCGAAGGAGCGAATTGGGTGTAAATTTGTCTAAAACTTTTAGTCCAGATCATAAAAGAATAAAAAAGCAATGCCTGAGAGAACACCAGAATTCATATGGCGAATTTCAGACTTCAAACCATTCAAAACCACTTCATTTGAACGGCTAGAAAGGTATTTTTCTATGCATTGAATAAGAGACCCATAGATCCCGTGAGTGAGCATTTTGACAAAAGAGCTCTATGATAAACTCTCTTCCATCGAACACAAAAACTGGTCGAGGTCAAGAAAGGATGTTCTTTTCTGCCCAAAAAGCAATTAATTCAAAGAAAATGCAGCGAGATGTCATCCTAATCAGAAGATTTACTCAATCTAAATAAATACATACCTACGAGGCAATAATACTTTTTAATTTGTTTCCAGTCGAAAAACCACTCAAGTTAAGAGCTGGAGAAGTGGAGGCGAAAAGATCGAAAGTGCAACAACATCATCATTTTGGTCCTCACCGTCATCATCAACTACGTTATCTACGAAAACAACGAAACGAGACATCGCCAGCACAACTACAGCCAACAGCAGCAGCATGGGAGTTGAAAAGCACCTGGATTCATCTTCCGCATCAGCACGATGTAAGTACAAGTCAATACTAAGAGCCGAGTAATGCATAATCTCGTTGTGTAACACGTTTCATTGTGGCGATGTTAGTGGGTCGCTGTATCAGAAAGATCATATTTCTCTTCATGGCAATTGCAAATGCAGGTTGCTTGTACTGTTATGCACTTGCATACCTATCTTGATTTAGTTAGATGTTGGGCACGATTTGTTCGAATCGACTTGACTTGATTGTGGACTTTCACTTTGTACCGGTTCTTATATTAAAAATGTACGTATGTCTAGAGAACATAAATGCATTGAACTGTTATTGAAATAAATAAGTTATGAGGCTATGGTGCTGGCCCTACAAAATTTAAGAAGAGTCATAACCTCTTTGTTGGTCAAATTGTCCAATTTTATCTGTCAGTTTCTAGTGATAATTTATTGTTTAGAGATAAAACTTTAACGAATTTTTCAATTTAATACAATTCTGCAACAGCTGGCAGATAAGACCTACAACAAAGGTGCAGCCAAGTTCTTCTTATCATTACCCTATTGTAAGTTCTTCGAGTTCGACTTTCGCCTGTCAAACTATATTCACATGGCAAGCAACTAAAGTGTAGCGAGAAAAAAAAAACATTCTCGCAAACAAACGCAAAATCAAAATAATCGTCATCGATGCTGTGCGAATGACACGTGCCTGTTTCAAGTGCCTTTAAAAAAAAATTGTGCCGAATATATAGGTATATATTTGTTTAATTAAAAAGTGGTTCTTTAACGTACTACAACACAAAGAGGACGGTAGCTAAATAGATATGGTGCAATATCGCTATCGAGACGATTTTATTTTATAGCTTTTCCAAATCGGCATAAAGGCATACAAGCATTTTTTGATAAGTGGTTTAAACTGGTATATTTGGGTGGCTTGACATTTGTGCCTGTATGTGTCCAGTGTGTGCTGGGAGATTAAAACAATATTACCAATTCCAAGCACATATCAGTGTCATAAGCACATTAATACCAGAAAGGTGTAAACATGAACCAATCAGTTCACCTAGTATAATTTAAAATTAGTGATGTAATTCTGGTAGTCCAAGAAAAAATTGTATTATAGGAACAAATCATTTCACCGAATAAAATACTTCATTCAATATTGTGATTTCAGTGTATGTTTTCAATGAAGGCACACTTGGATCAGCTCTCAGCTCTCTTAAAATGTTAAATTTATCAATAAACAACAATGACGCTTCCAAATAATCCTCTTGGTTTACTGCTTGTTTGTTTCCCAATAACTTTTTCTTCTTTTGAAACTGTCTCAAGTCAGTCAGAAGTCAATGAAACTTAGTCTTAAACTCATCTATGTGTATAGTTTCTATCTGCAAATGGTCACAAATAGCCAATACTTTCATCCAACTCTCCGGATGTAACATTGATTACGACAGTTTGTAATTAGTAATTAGTTTGTTGTAACCCATCAACGCTAATAGATGCATTAGCGTTACACGTTCACTTTGATTAGTGTACAAACACTCATTCACTCTCTATGCATGAAGTATTACCACATCTGACACAAAAAGCCGGCTAAACAAAGTTTAAAATTCAAGGTCGACTGCACCGTGTGCTTTTGTGTTTATTTTTCTTTCGATACGTACGGACGTTGTCTTGTTTCACATTCGTCTGTTACATCATTTCGAAAAACAAGGTCGCTATATAGTAGAGTAGAAAGAGAGAAGGCACAAAATTCCAGCTTTAACAATCGAACTCCAAAATTTTAATTTTATTTTATTTTGGTTGGCAATCTTCATTCTTCACATAACATACGTCATCTGACATATTCAGGTCAACATCATTAACTCAGCCGTCGTCGGTCGTCACCGTCGGTTTGGTTTATTTTTTATTTAAATTTTTCTTCTCTCTTTCTCTCTGGCTGGCCATTTTTCGAATTGTTAGTTGATTTTTGCCTTTTGGTGTTGTACGAGTTTTATGAAAGAAGTTACAGTCAGCGAGACCTGTTGCTGCGGAAAAATTATGTCATATGACATAACAATTAAAAGACCTCGTTGTAGCAGTCGGATAATTTGTGCAATTTTTGTACTTTTCCATTTTGTTTTATTTTGCAGTAAATAAATCGCATTCAGTTGATATCTATCGTCCACCGGCACTGCGTCGGAATCTAGAATCAATTGACAACAACGAAAACCATCGTCAAAATCCGCAGCAGCAAGAGCAGCAGCAACTCTCACCACTCCAGCCGAATGATACAAATTGCATTTCAGTCAAATCCACTCTGGCACCCACAACTTCCAATCCATCGGAAATAATTCAAAATTCTTGCAACGGCATAGACACTACGACACAAACTTCAACAACAGCAACATCACCGACAGCATGCAGCAATCAAAGGTAAGTGTGCCACATACTATGATATGGGGTGAATAATTTATTTATAATCGCATTTTGCAATTGTGTTTCCAGGCAAGTCAGAAGAGAGAGGCGTCCGGATAGAGCTGTATATGTTCCAAGGGCACGACGCAGCCAAACCACTCCCCCAGCCGTCTCAACTCAGCAGCAACCACATTTACAGCCGCCGCACCAGCAAGCAATACAAGTGACTGAAAGCAATAACCAGCTGACTTCATTGACAGCAACATCATCGCAGAGCAGCGGCACTATTAACACAACTACTACCCCCACCTCTATTACCACAGATACCTGCAAGAGTCCATCTGGAGAAAAATCTTCAGGCAGCAATAATCGCAGATCGAATAAGGATCGTGTAAGCGGCACCGTTGGTCGTAAAGAAAAATCATTATCGAAACGACTGTCTATCGATGAGAATAATCCCCACAAAGGTAACAACAATTCCATTAGCAATCACAATTCTGACGCGGAAACAATGTCTAACGTTCGCGAACCGCGGAAACATCGAGTGGACAGGCAGCTGTCGCAGCCCGTCGGTAGTGTTAATTTAAATGACTTGTCTAATTTCAACGGCAAAAATGCCTTACTTGTTAAGGACTGTGATATTTCAAATCAAAAAGAGTTATTTCCCGATAGTACAAATTTAACGAACAAAAAAAGTGTTAACATCGCCGCGAGTGAAATGAAAAAGTTATTACCGAAAATGACGGCGGTATCATCTCCGCCCACGTCTGTTGTGCCAGTCATACCTGGGAGCGTTGTAGGCAATCTACGAATAGAGGATGCCTTAATAAGTGGAGGCGAAAGATCGGAGAAATGTGACCGAGATGCAGAAGAGTTGCTGAGGGCATCAAAGGTATGTGTTGTTGATATTTTATATGATAATTTATTTACTCATTGAGAGGTGTTGATTGTTTAGGTTTAACGTGTAATATTTTTTGTTTAATATTTAAGTTTTGGCACGTTTATTATTACAGCGGAGAATGAGCACATGTTTTATTGCACAGTGTAAGGTCGTTGAAAATACATTTGACGTTTTGTTTTTGAGTCATCGAGGTTGCAATTATATGAACCAGATGGCGGAATTAGTGTGTTTTCTAGAATTCTGTCGACTCTGATGCCACCACTGCAAATTTATAAGTAGAGTTGTGATTTTTCATTCGACGCAGAAGCAGAATAATGATCGACGTGACTTGGTTGAATGACTCCATATTTGTCTCGTCGTACAGACACTATCAAGAAAAAAAAAAACACTTGACAGCCTACATTACCCGCCCTTCTAATGAATAGGTGTACATTTAAGTGCTTATGACAATGAAAGATTGAAACGAGGTTTGGTGGAATTTGACAAACGTTTTTCTAAAACTCAAAGTTCATAACTTAGGCTGCAATTGTGCTGATATATACAAATCTAAGAGCCTTTTATAGACTGATTTATAACAATTTGAATTCATTTTCAATGTGAGAAACTTATGTCGTTTTCCATTGGGACAACGAAAAATCTTTTTCAGATCTCAGATTTTACGCGGCTCATGGAACATGCAATGAAATTGATCTGCTTTTGTGAATGGATTAGTGCGTTATTTGACAACAATATCAGCTGTTTAAATTGCATTTGTTTTTGGTAAAATCAACCATGGAAATCGGTTTGAAAAATGTTTCCTCTGTTGTAGATGCAAATGGAGTAGTTTTGGTGATTCGTAGTTTCCAGATGATGAGGAAGACAATGAAGATAATAATTCCTCCAAAACTATGTCCATTGCTGTTTATGTATATCTTTATTTTGGTTTTCACGAAGCTTTGCACATTTGTTTTAAAATCTGAAAAAATATCGAGATCTGCAAAAAGTGATCCGAATCAAAAAAAAAAAAAATAATTTTTTGTCCCAACGGAAAACGGCATAAGTTGCACGTTCCATGAGCCGCGTTAAATCTGAAATCTGAAAAAAATATTTGGCGGTCCCAATGGAAAATCCGATAATAACGTCGGCTTCCATTGCGACATAAAAAACACATTTTATTTGTTATTACGTTTTTAGACGACAAGTCTGTTAAAAATAGAGAAAACTTTACATTCAGCAGCTGCAAGAGATATCAAAATATATTGCATTGATTTTAATAAAACAAAAATTTCAAATTAAGCTGATTTTTAAAACACGCACCACCACAAATACAAAGAAAGAAAAATCTTGTTTTAAGTTCTATTGCGCACGAATAATCTGAAAATCGAGAACAAAATCTGAAATCCCAATAGAAAACGGCATAAGATCAATATAACGGCTCATTTTATTTCACTCATATCGAGTACCTATTGGTCTTGCAATATTTCAAAAATATTGTAATTTTTTTGATATGAAAAAAAAAAAAAAATCGACAACCTTTTATAATAAACCTATCGGACAGCAAGACTTCAATTTTAATCCCGAATGTTGATTTTGTCAGTGAAAAACTAAATGAAAATAAAAGTTGAAAACTTTTTCGAGCTCTACTTATGAGTTTTTTTTTAGTTTAAAACGAAAACTATTCCAGATTACACTCAAAGTAAAAATTTAAGTTGCTGGAGGATCAAGCTCTCTGCAAATAATGTATGTTCTACATAATATTGCTGTGGAACCAGCTTTACAAAATATGCAATACCGAACCGTTCAGATGTATAATAGAAGATCAAGATGGTTTTTTCTCATGAGCTAAAAATTCCTAAAGAGTTCGACAATTGTACACATAAGGAATAGTTGCTGTTTCAGGATGTTTATTACCCTTTTAGAGTTTGAGAGATCATTTTCACCATTTTTGGGGGATTTGAAGTTACACATTATTAGAAAAATAAAGCTTATAAGAGATTTCGAAAACTAGATTTATGCTGTAGTTTGTAGTCTTCTGGAAATATGGAAAAATGTCACACAAATATCACTGTCCTGTAACCAAAAAAGTCCTAAAAAAGTTTTTAACATTATAACTAAAAGGCCTCCAGCAGCATTCTTTGGTTACATGTCAGATGACTGTTTGTTATATAAGCAGCTTCTTGTGGTTTGCTTGCGAGAAATTAAACAAATTAAATTGTGTAGCTAGTTAATTGCTGCGCATGTATTATGCAAACTTATATACTGTTGGAATCACAATTTATTTTAATTATTTATTAATTTTCCCTCTCAATATAGGAAATAAATCGAAGTAATCGACGTATCATAAAGCAGACCTTCAACTCAGATGTTCTTGAAATTCCCGAAAAGGCTGTCTTCAATTCCACCAGGAGAATTTCCAAAGACGACTGCAAGAATATTAGCACTGTGACAAGTGGAACTGATGAAGATGAAACCGAAGAAGACGACTGGGATTCCATGTACAATGATAGCGGCGATTGTTTGGATCCCAAAATTCTTCAAGAACTGACAGCCTCCGTCGGTAAAGTAAAGATCGATTTGCCAAAAATGGACTATTCGGTAATGATTTCGTTTAATAAAATTAAAACTATCCATTAACCAATTTGTGCCTAGGCCTACCTCACAAAACAATCGATTCTCAACGATGAGGAGTTCCCGCACGTGTTGGAGGTTTCCAATTTCCCAATTGAATTTAAAAACCAAGACTTACTGATGGTCTTTTCGCAATACAAAGAATCAGGATTTGATATTAAATGGGTTGATGATACTCATGCTCTGGCTGTGTTTAGTAGTTCACAAATAGGTAGGTAATTTTCTCAATGACTAAGCGTTACTTATCTCGTCTATTTGGATAGCTGCTGAAGTTCTTGCAATGGGACATCCATTTGTGGTTTTGAAGCCGTTGGCCGAAGCTACTGTAGAATCTCGTCTGAAGGCTAAGAAATGTGCTGCATCATTGCAACCATACAGACCTCGACCAGAAACCTGTGCGGCTCTTGCTCGCCGCTTAGTAACTGGAGCGCTAGGTGTTCGCCTTAAAACAGCGGCCCAAGAGCGAGAAATTGAAAAGCGTGTACTACGCGAAGCCAAAGGTAGGTTCAAGACGTTTGACATAATTTTGGACTGTTGATTTGATTTTTGTGTCATTCTTCGCAGAACGCAAGCTGTTAGCCGCTAAACAACGTGATGAAGCATGGGAAAGCTGAAATTAAATCCAAAGTCTGCGCTACCGCATCAGCCATTTTTCCTTAATGGATAATTTAAATATAGTTTGCATTAAGAGAGTATAATATGTATTTTATTCTTACGAGAATATCGTGTTTTAGTAATGTTAAGCAACATTCACATGTGCATATAATAGAAATCTACATGTGCAATAGTGGAACCATAATGTACGTTTATTGTTTTATGTAACTGAAAGCGATCGTTGGAAGGGGAACGAGAAAAATAATGTAGTTTCTACATCCAAACACATATATATATATATACTTATTACAAATGCAATATTTTATATCAATAATTGTGCGAAAAATATATTGATTAATCATATACAGAGAGATGAAGAAATATATATACATATACATTGAGGAATATTTTTAATAAAGTGTATTTATTTAGAAGAATGCGAGTGTTTTATTTTTATGTATTTTTTCAGGTGTAAAAACGCAACATAAAAATAATCCATACGAGAAAACGAGCTAGGGGGATGCGCGTTCATCATGCACACCAGTCTGTCATTATAAAAATCAAAAAAAAAAAAACATGAATCTTGTTAATAGTTGAGTGTACGTAAATACATAAGCATAGTAGTTGGCGTTTTTTTTTCATTTTAGCCATGGTTTACAACAACAGTGTGATCTCGTACTATTTTTTCGTTTCACAACCAATTGACATATTCTATTAATTCAATAAATGCAGCATGTTTTACCACAAAACCAAAATGTGAAATTCTCAAGAAATAATGTGGAAAATTTGAAAAGATGTTAATTTTTGTTCAATCCCTAGAAAACATGCAATCTGTTTTTTTTTTCACTGCGCCGTCTTTCGCGTATAGGTATGATTTTCCTGAGAAGCCTTCTCATTAAGTCGTTTGGAATCAGCATAACATGTCGGTCCATTCTACTTTACTTTGCTTAATGTATGTTAGGTAAATGCGAAATTAAAAATGTTTCAAAAAAGAATAAGGAACTACACAAATTCATCTGCCCCTAGATCCGTATCGCATTATAGGCAGAGATGAAAGAATAAAAGAGATGGATATCTTTCGTACGTCTATCCCCTCAAAACCCATTTGTTTACATTGTTGTTTTTGTAATTTCAACCCCCGTCTGTGAATACGTGTGAGCTACAAAAAAGCATGTTGCTAATGGCCGGCGAATATTCCTTTTGCTTTTATGGGCATCGCGTTGTTCAATTGTTTTGTGTTTGGTATTAAACTTGTTTGGTTTTTGTTAACGCTTCGATTAAAATGAAAAAAAAAAATGAAACAACATTTCGGAATAGCGAATTCTTGCATTAAAGTTCAAATCATGAACTCACATATCCTAGAAAAGAAATGAGCATATGTGCGTGACTTCATGAATTTTTCGGGAAAACAGCCGCTTTTCCGCTGGAAAGATATATATCTCTGTATTCTATTATCTTTGTTATAGGGTTTTCGACAAAAATAATGAAATACAGAGATACATATTTTTCCAGTGGAAAGGCCTACCAGAGATGTGGAAAGGCCTAAAAGAGATGAATAAATAAAAGAGATGGATATCTTTCGTACGTCTATCCCACCAAAACCCATTTGGTTACATTATTGTTTTTGTAATTTCAACCCACGCCTGTAAATACGTGTGAGCTACAAAAAAGCATGTTGCTAATGGCCGGCCAACAATCCTTTTCCTTTTATGTGCATCGCGCTGTTCAATTGTTTTGTGTTTGGTATTGAACTTGTTTGGTTTTTGTTAAGGGTTCGATTACAATAAAAAAAATAGTGAAATACACATTTCGGAATAGCGAATTCTTGCATTAAAGTCCAATTCATGAACTCACATATACTAGAAAAGAAATGAGCATAGTGCGTGGCTTCATGAATTTTTCGGGAAAAACCGCTTGTAGGCAGCCGCCTTTCCACTGGAATGTTATACATCTCTGTATTCCATTATCTTTGCTGCCTACCAGAGATGAATGAATAAAAGAGATGGATATCTTTTCCAGTGGAAAGGCCTAAAAGAGATGAATAAATAAAAGAGATGGATATCTTTCGTACGTCTATCCCACCAAAACCCATTTGTTTACATTGTTGTTTTTTTAATTTCAACCCCCGTCTGTGAATACGTGTGAGCTACAAAAACGCATGTTGCTCACGACCGGCCAACATTCCTTTTGCTTTTATAGGCATCGCGCTGTTCAATTGTTTTGTGTTTGGTGTTGAACTTGTTTAGTTTTTGTTAAGGCTTCGATTACAATAAAAAAAATAGTGAAATACACATTTCGGAATAGCGAATTCTTGCATTAAAGTCCAATTCATGAACTCACATATACTAGAAAAGAAATGAGCATATGTGCGTGACTTCATGAATTTTACGGGAAAACAGCTTGTAGGCAGCCGCCTTTCCACTGGAAAGTTATATATCTCTGTATTCCATTATCTTTGCTGCCTACCAGAGATGAATGAATAAAAGAGATGGATATCTTTCGTACGTCTATCCCCCCAAAACCCATTTGTTTACATTGTTGTTTTTGTAATTTCAACCCCCGTCTGTGAATACGTGTGAGCTACAAAAACGCATGTTGCTCACGACCGGCCAACATTCCTTTTGCTTTTATAGGCATCGCGCTGTTCAATTGTTTTGTGTTTGGTGTTGAACTTGTTTAGTTTTTGTTAAGGCTTCGATTAAAATAAAAGAAATTGTGAAATACACATTTCGGAATAGCGAATTCTTGCATTAAAGTCCAATTCATGAACTCACATATACTAGAAAAGAAATGAGCATATGTGCGTGACTTCATGAATTTTACGGGAAAACAGCTTGTAGGCAGCCGCCTTTCCACTGGAAAGTTATATATCTTTCGTACGTCTATCCCCCCAAAACCCATTTGGTTACATTGTTGTTTTTGTAAATTCAACCCCCGTCTGTGAATACGTGTGAGCTACAAAAACGCATGTTGCTAATGGCCGGCCAACATTCCTTTTGCTTTTATGGGCATCGCGCTGTTCAATTGTTTTGTGTTTGGTATTGAACTTGTTTGGTTTTTGTTAAGGATTCGTTTAAAATAAAAAAAATAATGAAATACGCATTTCGGAGTAGTGAATTATTGCATTAAAGCCCAATTCATGAACTCACATATACTAGAAAAGAAATGAGCATATGTGCGTGACTTCATGAATTTTACGGGAAAACAGCTTGTAGGCAGCCGCCTTTCCACTGGAAAGTTATATATCTTTCGTACGTCTATCCCCCCAAAACCCATTTGGTTACATTGTTGTTTTTGTAAATTCAACCCCCGTCTGTGAATACGTGTGAGCTACAAAAACGCATGTTGCTAATGGCCGGCCAACATTCCTTTTGCTTTTATGGGCATCGCGCTGTTCAATTGTTTTGTGTTTGGTATTGAACTTGTTTGGTTTTTGTTAAGGATTCGTTTAAAATAAAAAAAATAATGAAATACGCATTTCGGAGTAGCGAATTATTGCATTAAAGCCCAATTCATGAACTCACATATACTAGAAAAGAAATGAGCAATAGTGCGTGAATTCATGAATTTTACGGGGAAACAGCTTGTAGGCAGCCGCCTTTCCACTGGAAAGTTATATAGCTCTGTATTCCATTATCTTTGGCATAGACCAGAGATGAATGAATAAAAGAGATGGATATCTTTCGTACGTCTATCCCCCCAAAACCCATTTGGTTACATTGTTGTTTTTGTAAATTCAACCCCCGTCTGTGAATACGTGTGAGCTACAAAAACGCATGTTGCTCACGACCGGCCAACATTCCTTTTGCTTTTATAGGCATCGCGCTGTTCAATTGTTTTGTGTTTGGTGTTGAACTTGTTTAGTTTTTGTTAAGGCTTCGATTAAAATAAAAGAAATAGTGAAATACACATTTCGGAATAGCGAATTCTTGCATTAAAGTCCAATTCATGAACTCACATATACTAGAAAAGAAATGAGCATATGTGCGTGACTTCATGAATTTTACGGGAAAACAGCTTGTAGGCAGCCGCCTTTCCACTGGAAAGTTATATATCTTTCGTACGTCTATCCCCCCAAAACCCATTTGGTTACATTGTTGTTTTTGTAAATTCAACCCCCGTCTGTGAATACGTGTGAGCTACAAAAACGCATGTTGCTAATGGCCGGCCAACATTCCTTTTGCTTTTATAGGCATCGCGCTGTTCAATTGTTTTGTGTTTGGTGTTGAACTTGTTTAGTTTTTGTTAAGGCTTCGATTACAATAAAAAAAATAGTGAAATACACATTTCGGAATAGCGAATTCTTGCATTAAAGTCCAATTCATGAACTCACATATACTAGAAAAGAAATGAGCATATGTGCGTGACTTCATGAATTTTACGGGAAAACAGCTTGTAGGCAGCCGCCTTTCCACTGGAAAGTTATATATCTTTCGTACGTCTATCCCCCCAAAACCCATTTGGTTACATTGTTGTTTTTGTAAATTCAACCCCCGTCTGTGAATACGTGTGAGCTACAAAAACGCATGTTGCTAATGGCCGGCCAACATTCCTTTTGCTTTTATAGGCATCGCGCTGTTCAATTGTTTTGTGTTTGGTGTTGAACTTGTTTAGTTTTTGTTAAGGCTTCGATTACAATAAAAAAAATAGTGAAATACACATTTCGGAATAGCGAATTCTTGCATTAAAGTCCAATTCATGAACTCACATATACTAGAAAAGAAATGAGCATATGTGCGTGACTTCATGAATTTTACGGGAAAACAGCTTGTAGGCAGCCGCCTTTCCACTGGAAAGTTATATATCTTTCGTACGTCTATCCCCCCAAAACCCATTTGGTTACATTGTTGTTTTTGTAAATTCAACCCCCGTCTGTGAATACGTGTGAGCTACAAAAACGCATGTTGCTAATGGCCGGCCAACATTCCTTTTGCTTTTATGGGCATCGCGCTGTTCAATTGTTTTGTGTTTGGTATTGAACTTGTTTGGTTTTTGTTAAGGATTCGTTTAAAATAAAAAAAATAATGAAATACGCATTTCGGAGTAGCGAATTATTGCATTAAAGCCCAATTCATGAACTCACATATACTAGAAAAGAAATGAGCATATGTGCGTGAATTCATGAATTTTACGGGGAAACAGCTTGTAGGCAGCCGCCTTTCCACTGGAAAGTTATATAGCTCTGTATTCCATTATCTTTGGCATAGACCAGAGATGAATGAATAAAAGAGATGGATATCTTTCGTACGTCTATCCCCCCAAAACCCATTTGTTTACATTGTTGTTTTTGTAATTTCAACCCCCGTCTGTGAATACGTGTGAGCTACAAAAACGCATGTTGCTCACGACCGGCCAACATTCCTTTTGCTTTTAAAGGCATCGCGCTGTTCAATTGTTTTGTGTTTGGTGTTGAACTTGTTTAGTTTTTGTTAAGGCTTCGATTAAAATAAAAGAAATAGTGAAATACACATTTCGGAATAGCGAATTCTTGCATTAAAGTCCAATTCATGAACTCACATATACTAGAAAAGAAATGAGCATATGTGCGTGACTTCATGAATTTTACGGGAAAACAGCTTGTAGGCAGCCGCCTTTCCACTGGAAAGTTATATATCTTTCGTACGTCTATCCCCCCAAAACCCATTTGGTTACATTGTTGTTTTTGTAAATTCAACCCCCGTCTGTGAATACGTGTGAGCTACAAAAACGCATGTTGCTAATGGCCGGCCAACATTCCTTTTGGTTTTATGGGCATCGCGCTGTTCAATTGTTTTGTGTTTGGTATTAAACTTGTTTGGTTTTTGTTAACGCTTCGATTAAAATAAGAAAAATAGTGAAATATACATTTCGGAATAGCGAATTCTTGCATTAAAGTCCAATTCATGAACTCACATATACTAGAAAAGATATGAGCATATGTGCGTGACTTCATGAATTTTTCGGGAAAACAGCTTGTAGGCAGCCGCTTTTCCACTGGAAAGATATATATCTCTGTATTCCATTATCTTTGGCATAGACTAACCAAACTAGAGAGTCGACTGAGAAACCAAAGGAGCGCCATTGATGCCGCACGCATACTTATGCAATTTGCTGCAGGGACTTCATGTCATTCGGGCGGCCATTATTATGGTGGGAAACAAAGTTAATGGAATACAGAGATATATAACTTTCCAGTGGAAAGGCGGCTGCCTACAAGCGGTTTTCCCGAAAAATTCATGAAGCCACGCACATATGCTCATTTCTTTTCTAGTATATGTGAGTTCATGAATTGGACTTTAATGCAAGAATTCGCTATTCCGATAATTGTATTTCACTATTTTTTTTATTTTAATCGAAGCCTCAACAAAAACTAAATAAGTTCAATACTAAACACAAAACAATTGAACAGCGCGATGCCCATAAAACCAAAAGGAATGTTGGCCGGCCATTAGCAACTAGCTTTTTTGTAGCTCACACGTATTCACAGACGGGGGTTGAAATTACAAAAACAACATTGTAAACAAATGGGTTTTGGAGGGATAGACGTACAAAAGATATCCATCTCTTTTATTCATTCATCTCTGGTGGGAAATGAAGTGTGTGCGACTGTGTTCGGCATACTTTGTGCCCATTAGTTATGCGGAGTTCACATCACAGTTCATTTTAAGAATTTTAAAGTTTTGTATTTGGTGGTATCAAATCGAATTCCTGTAATAATTCTGTTACAATGGCAAATAAATTAATATAATAATTATTTGTCAATATCTATCTCATAATATTAATCAAGGAAAAATGAACTAACACGGTTTTTTCACTTTTGTTAAAAGAGAATTTGTAACTTCAGGTGCATATTTAAAGAAAATACACCTTTTTCGATTTTAATGCTTTAACTTTCGAAGCCATAATGAAAAAAAATATATTTTAAAACATTTTAGCGAAAACGTTTTTTTTTTGTCTGCTTGGGGAAAATATTTTTTTAGTTTTAGTTTTTTTTGTATAATCTGTAAATAGTACGTAAAATGTATACTTGCACAATAATATAATTATGGAAGTATGCATTTGTTAAATTGCAGGATTTTTATATTATTACTATTACTATTCTATTCTAAAATTTGTATGCGCTGCCTTTTTCTTGCAAAGATTGCTCCATATTTTACTCGTAACGAAAAGAAAAATGTTTTGATCATTTTTCGTATTCCAGAAACTCAAATAGTGCACTTGTTAATTAATAAGAAGGTTTATGAAAAAATCTGTGCACATTTCAAAACACAAAATCTGAAATCAAATTGCAGAACCCACTAAAATACAACATTATATTGTCTTTTTGTTTTGCATTCCGAGAATCATATTTTTTTTGGTTTTAAAATAAGAATAGCATTTGCATTTTTACTGTTCCTAATTAACATTATACAACAATGTTAAGTGTTATTAAGCTACAGAATTTCCAATCATACATTGATTTTGTACAAATATGGTGTTAAATAAACGAATTTAAAAACATCCACCCTAATAGAAATTTATACAATATTCATTAACATTTTCTGATATCGCTTTTGTCTAGTGGAAGCTTGGGCTTAACTTGCAAGTTGTCGACTAATTTTTCGAACAACCCCCACTGATTTCATTTTTGCATTTTGCTGTAAAACATAGAATTCATACAAACAAAATTAAAAATAAACTGAAATGTGAATGGATGAACACCTTTTACTGCCGAAGATGGATGGAGGACAAATTAAGCTATCTAAATAACCATACTCAACATTTATTTTTTTTACTTTTATTGTTATAGATTCATTTACATTTTGTTTGTTAATGAAATTCGGCCACCCGACGGCCTTTAATACACGTATTCACAGCCAGGAAAAAAAGAGAGCGCGAGAGAGAGCGTTCATTCAAAATTTGCGGGGAAAATCGGGTGGGTGCAGTGAAAGTCGACTGTCTAGTTTGGTTAGTCTATGGTTTGATTCTATGGTGGCATGTTGCTACAAAAAAAAAAGTTTGCTTGTCGTCTTGTAATGTGTACATTTTTTGTGTGAAATAAAATTTTGTCAAGTGTTTTGCGTGATGTGATGCTTTCGCGTGTTTAACAAATTGAAATTGGAAACCTTTTAATCAAATTGTGTATTTCAAAAAATTAGTCTTTGTTTTTGACTTAAAAAATGGTCAAATAAAAACCAATGAAAGTCCTTTAACACCTTGAGCATCTGTAGAGTTGTTTTGAGTGGGAACTTGAATTTTTTTTTCGCAACAAGAAATGGCTGCTACTCCAATTGAGGTTGATGAATTCCTTAATGGGGCACTTGTATCTTGGGTAAGAAATTTTATATTAATTTAAGCATCTATTGGGAACAATGGCAAATACCTAGAAATAACTATTAGCCCAACAACACAAGTGTGGTTCTTTTCTTTCTTTCTTTTCTCTCTTGTACCATGGTGTTGAGAACTTCTGAAATTAACATACTTTTTTTTATTTTGGTTGAGCTTAACAAAAAAATCTTCCGAAAATTTAAATCTCGGAGAAAGTCTATAGTTCTCAAGAATTGGCTAAACAAATGGAGTCACCAACCTGGTGACTCTGCCTATGCAAATGTTTTTGTTTGTTGAGTAAAGCATTCAAACAATGCATTGTATTTGTTTAATTATTATTATACAATTCTGAACACGTTTTCAAATGAAAATTAAGTTGAAATATGTAGTTTCCTTGCACATTTTGAACACGTCCGATTGTCTTCATAAGGGAACCGGGCGAACAGATTTTTTACAAATGTTGATACCTACGTGTTATGGGCCATATCTGAAGGGTCAGTCAAAATAGGATTATATAAGCTTAAAATAGAAGAAAGTTCACTTTAGTTTTGCCAAACGCTGAAATAGGTCGCTTTCGTGGTCGATATCACAGTATCTCCTCTAAAAAAAACATTCGCATCTATTTTGTAATGCTGAGAGTTTCAGAATGTCTAAGAATGCTTCAACATAACACAGTTCTGATTGCTTCGTAGATACAACCTATATTTTTGTGATCTCCTGAGCTAATCCTTATAAAAAAATCAGGCAAAAACTATTAAAATTGTTTATAGAAATCTGGTCATATCAATTCTTGGCTATAGGTAAAAGCTATGTACCAGTTTCTTGGGATTTTTATAGGTCCAATTGGTTTGATTGATAATATTTAGAATTAAACTCAGGAGTTACACAAAAACTCAAACCTAAAATCCTTGTCCCAGCACAACTTAGTCAAACCGATTACCTTCTATTAAATAAATTCCTGTCTTTCAGTTGGAGTCATGTTTACCGAGGCCGGAAATTCTATCCGGATACGGTTCCCTTCTAGATGGCAGTATTATACACAGCGTATGGCTTCAAATAGACCCGGAACCGCAAAATCACCCAGCAGAGTTAAATGGACTGAACGGGGCATCATTATGTATTGCAAGAGCAAGAAATTTCGAATGCATTGTTCGCAACTTAAAATCCCTCTTCGAGGAGGAGTTTAGCCAGACAATTTTGGTTCTTCCTGATTCTTACACAATAGGTTTTAATCCAGGTAAGCTGATTATCCAATTTCAGGCTTATGCGGTTTGGTTATGATTCTTTTGTTACAGAAACACGCCATGGCTTAGAGCAAATGAAACTGCTTTTAACGCTTTTGCTCGGTGCGGCAGTGCAGTGCCCCAACAAAGAACTATTCATAGGACGCATTAAAGAACTAGACGTGGACACGCAGCATGCAATTGTAGAGCTCATTAAACAGGTGCAATGCATTTTCTTTCCCTTAATAATTAACTATTTACGATTTACCGTCAACTTATCAGGTGACTGATAATCATAGTTTGGTACTAACGGAGGAATCAATTGATTTGCTAACACCAGCTGATATGTATACGCATATATTGCGTTTGACGAAAGAACGTGACGCCATGTATATGAAGTGGATAACATCAGTTGCTACTGAACCAGAGGCTATTGGTGTGGAGAGTTCTCAAAATATGCCACTTTCGCCGGCTATCGGAATGACAGCATCACCATCGACAAGTTCGGAAAGCAATCACATGGCGGTCGAGTTAGCTGATTTAAAATCGAAACTAAGAAAGTTGCGACAGGAGCTGTAAGTATTGGTCACCCATGGATTCAATAAAATTAGGAACAACTCTGTTTTCTGTCCTTTGTAGGGAAGAGAAGTCGGAAGCATTTCTCGAAGCCAAGGAAGAGTTGGAACACAAAAGCGCACAACACGAAAAATTAAGGACAGAGGTAAAATTAAGTTATTTATTACGAATGTGAAATATGAAAAAACAAAAATTGTTGAAAGAAATTTTTGCGTCCGTATCTGAGGACATAAAATTGTTTTCCTTACTCCACGTGATGAATAGTAGATTTTGGTAGAGTTGCTCTATATTTGGGATGCGTCATAGGTACAGTGTCTATCTGTCTTAGCTATTATGTTTCAAATATTTCGATTTCATATCCATCTGGCTGTAGGCCGGGCTCTGCCCAAAAATCCTTTTTGTTGTTTCACAATATCAACTATTTATCACAATGGAGATAAAACGTTTTAAGCCCAACCTAACCATTGACAAATACGTTTCCATCCTGTTGTAGAGCCAAGAGTGGTACTCGGAAGCTAAAAGAGCGTCCGCATACAGAGATGAAGTGGACGTGTTGCGAGAACGTGCTGAGCGAGCTGATCGACTTGAGATCGAGGTGCAAAAGTTCCGAGAGAAACTCACAGACGCAGAGTTTTACAAAACCCGAGTCGAAGAGTTGCGAGAAGATAATCGAATGCTTTTGGAAACAAAGTACTAGCTCTGTCCAAATATTACGTGAATTTTGTTTACCAATTATTTTAATTATTAATTGTAGAGAAATGCTGGAAGATCAACTACAACGTTCCCGTAAACGGAGCGAACATGTGATGACCCTCGAATCGGAAATTATCAAATACAAACAGAAACTTAACGACATGGCACTGGAACGGGATGTTGATCGTACCAAGTTAGAGGAACTGCTAGAGGAAAACACGCAACTGCAATTGGCTGCAAAGAACCTCAACACAAGTCTAGATGTCGATAAATCGCTGTCGGAAAACGAAGACGATTGCAATTCTGGAGACAACAGTCTTTCTGAACAGTTAACAAATAATGCCCAGGTAAATGATCACGTGAAAGCAATGCGAGGGTAAAACTAATAGAGTTATCATTTCAGACTAGAGCACTTAAATTAGAGCTGGAGAACCGCCGTCTACTTGCTGCTCTGGACCAACTAAAGGAGTCCTCCTTCCACGAATCGACGAACAAAATTCTCGAATTGGAGAAAGAGAAAAAGAAACTATCCCTTAAACTAGATCAAATGCAAGACAACACCAATCGTTTGTCACAACAGAACAAAGAACTTGAGGACGTGTTTAAGAACGCCCTCGAAGAGAACAAGAAGCTGCAGGACACGATCGATCTACGTCAGAAATCGTACGATCGTCAAAGCCAAGAGCGTGATGTTGATCGGAACAAAATGATTGACTTGGATAAGCACGTCGAAACGCTGAACAAAGAAAAACAGAGAATTCAAACCCTGAATGAGAGTATACAGCGGCGCGCTGACGATATGGAACGCTTAATCGAAAGCAAGTCTAAAGAGGTCGAGCAACTCAAGAGCAGGACGTCCGAATTGGAGTCAGCGCGTAATCAGTTGTACGATCTAGAGTCGAAACTCTCCGTTCAGGATCGGGAAAACGCCAGTTTGGTCAAAGAGGTATCCAAATTGAAGGAAAATCTTGAAGAGAAAGCCGTCCAATTGGATGAGAAAACGCTACAATTGGAGACTCAATCGAAGGAGGTTAAAAGAATAGTTAAAGACCTGGAGGAGTCAACACAGGCGGTAACTAAAATCCTTGATTTGGAGAAACAAAATCAAGATTTGGTGTCGCAACGTGAAATCGATTTGGAGACCATTGCCACACTGCGCAACGATCTTGTGTCAGGGACGCTGGCAACTAACAAAGTGAAACAGAATCTCGAAAAGCTCGGCTTGGATAATGCTGAAATCGAAAACTCTGAGCTTAATGTGGAGAATGTTGTTGAAAAACTGGTGAGGAACCCGGAAACATTCAAGACCGTTCGCGAAATAATGTTGAACGTTACAAGGCAGCAAAATGCCAAGTCAGACATGTGCGTCCTTTGTCATCGAAAGGAGATCTTTACCGTAGAGAAGAATATCGAAATAACTGGAGAGTTTGACCATTCGTATAGTATTCCTCATTCAATACAATTGGAGTCGCCCGATGTTCTCAAGCTCAAAGAAAACATAAACCAGCTTAATGCTTTAACTTCCTCCCTGCAGACAACAAACGAGACCGTTCAAGCGGAGAATGCTCGTCTAAATGTTGATGTCGCCACATTAGGTTCCCAGATAACGTCACTGAATACCCAACATGTCGCTTTGCAATTAGCTAACTCGCAGTTGGCTGCCGATAAAGACATGCTACTAAAGCAATCCGAATCCCTAAGGCATGATCATAAGAATCTGTTAAACGATCAAGTAACTTTGCAGTGCCTGCATAATCAGCTAAGTGCCGAATATGAATCGTTAAACAAAGACAAGGAACAACTGAAGGTTGTTGTTCGCGATTTGCGAAATGAAAACCGCGAACTCAAAGATCGAGCACAGAGCCTGGAGAAACAACTGGATGAACTAAAAACCCAGATTGCTACTATCAAGACAAGTGTGGATGATTTGGCCATTCTGCGAACAGAACATTCGAAACTAACAGATGACTTCCGAAGTTTGTTTGCAACAAGTGACCGGTTTAAAAACGAGTACAAGAATATTCAGGTGAGCTTCTGAACCACTGTGCTCTCGTAGGGCCTTGTTTAATTTCAATTACATTTTAGGAGCAATACAAAATGATTCGAGCCGAAAACAGTCGGCTAAAGTTACAAAACACCGAACTCTCTGGAGAGTTGAATACGAAAGGCGATCAAGCTAAAAGTCTCGAAATCGAATACACAAAAGCGGTACAACGCTGTGAGGTGAGTTTTATCGCTACTGGTAATTTAGTAATGTCAAATCATTTGTTTTTCTATTATCTTGAAGATGCTTCTGCAAATGAACTCGGACTTGGATACCGACCGCAAAACACTCATGGACAATGTATCCCAACTGCTTTCGCAATATCACGAGTTGTTGACACACTCACTGGAAGATAAACAGCATTTCCACGAAGAGGAAAAGAGCTATACGGACAAAGTGAATAATTTGAATCGTCAGAAGGAAAAGCTCGAGGAGAAAATCATGGAACATTATAAAAAGTCTGAGAGTTGCGTTCCGAAAAAGTGAGTATAAACGATAATTTGTGTGGTCCATTAAACGAATAAACGCTTGAAAATTTCAGAAAAGCATTCGCTAGTAACCTGGTGCGTCGAGTGAAGAAGGCGAGTTCGGATTTAATGAACAAAGTTCCAACCAGAGTAAGTTTTCCTCCAAACTGCACCTGCAGCTCCGAAACGATCCATAAACAGCATCAATGTTGTATTGATTTACTGTGTCTTCTAGAGTCAAAGGCTCTAAAAAAAACAAAATAGTACTTAGTTGTAAGACCATCTGGTTACTTATTTAGACGGCTCTATAGTTCAATGTGAACCAATGTCTAAACTAACAAAGCTCTCTTGACTTTAGCATACTGCTAATATTGCTCGTATAGTTTATCGTTTATTCAAGCAACGGTACCGAATATGTTAGATCGATTTACTCTCGAAAAGGCAGAGAGCTGCCTCATTTACTTTTTGGTCTTAAGTTTGGATTTTGCATGCTTCTAAATTGAATGCCTCTAGCGAGTTACTGGTCTCCGTAGACGTACATTAAAATCTGACAAAGAGCAATATTGGGAAATCAGTCTATAGAAACCCTGTTTGTGTAGCCGCATTCTGACGGAACTTTAGCAAACATGAGTTTTCCCCACAGCTCAATAAAACAAACTTATTACATACTTCAAAACCTGAAAATTAAACCTACTTGTACAAAGTCACCTTCACAAATTAAGGAATACATTTCAGAATCGGCGATCATGGGTTGATGATACACGGTTAACACAGTCACAATTCGCAATTGGCTCAGAGTCTGGCGGCAATGATTCGGACAACAGTATAGAAGAGCCGAGCTCTATAGCTTCCGATACACATTTATTACAACGAAATATTCCATCGCGTCAAAGTTTGCGGTAAGTATTTGAACTTGTTTCTTGGTCATTTCAAAGTTGGTTTCGGGAAAGCAAAGTTTTTATTTATTTATTTATTTTTTTTTATTAATTTAAACTTTTTATTTAATTTTTTTTTTGAAAACATTCAGAAAACCCAGTGAATTAATGGATAATTCATTAACGCGTGGTGGAGTCCGCAGTAGTTTACAGTCGCAAAAACGGAGCGATTTGAGTAGTTCTCGTAGAAATAGTGTGCACGGGTAAAGTTAACCTCATTTATTATAACTTTAATTTATTGTTTGCACTTCATATAATTCAAATTCATTGATTTAAACTTTATTTACTGGTATATGGGGCCACTAATATGTTTTCGAAATGCTTTCAACGACTGTTTTAATAAAATACAGCGTTTATTTTAGTTGTTATAATTATGATACACAAACATACCTAAATACTGGGGGTCGTTTGAATAAGGTAAACATTTTATAAAATTATTTTACTTTATACCTTTTTCCGATAAAAAAAAAGCTATGGAAGGTTACTTAATCGCCCGTACATTACATCTGTAATTTTAAGCGGTATGCTCACTAATTCCATTTGCAAATTAATTTGGTAAACTAAAACAAAAAATCCTTTACGATCAACGGAACAGGGAAATTTTAAAAAAAATTATTATTACAGTACTTTTATCCGATATGGATCCGTTTTAAGATTTTAGGAAAGCCACTTTGATAACTTCAATCAGCTAGTTTCGTCTTTGAAGTCTCGGATAACTTCGTGGGCTTTTTGCGGTCTACAAAACTGCTAGAAAATAAGCACCGCTAAATTCACAGGGTGCGGCAACATAGCTTCCTTTTTTTGAAATCACAATAAAACCGATTTTATGAATGAGAAAATAGCCATCGATCCCCTTGAATTGTGAACCGATATCCCTAAGTTCGATTCATCAATTTGTGATTAAAGAAACCTCCAAATTGTTCACATACCCGTCTGAAGTCACTGCTACAATTTTCTCAGGTAAACTGATGGTTCAATGGAGCAAAGACTCCAGTTATTGGTCTTGTAACACTAGCGGTTTGTGGGAACGTAGTGACCTATGCAACAATTGATTTTCGGTCCGAAACAGGGCCCCAGCCCCCGCTACGACCAAATGCACACTTCTCATTGTTTTGCCGATGGCGACTGATCTGGATGGAAACACCATTTTAGAACCACGCTTGTCGAATGAGACTACTGTTATGGTGTCGCATCCTGTATTATTTAAAAATTGTCGCTTAAATGGAAAAGCTGGTTTAGGTCTAACTATGATTTACCATTATTGGGTCATACCAAGAAATATTTTTAGTTTCGGCACTAAAGTTCAGTAGTTCACGGTGTCTTTATTTTCCATACAAATTTCGCAATTGTGAGATTCCGTCAATTTAAACTCGAGACTAAAATTTGTTATTAGTACGGCGGATGTTTAAGTGGATGAATTACATTTGCTAAACACACAAAACGAACACTTATGTTAATTGCCAATCTCAGAAATAAGTTTCCAAACGTTGTTCGATCCATTTTTCACGGCGCAGATAATAGGTTCGTTAGCGTACTTTCAGCATAGAACAGAAAAATCTCCAAAATTGAAAGAGAAATCAAGATTAGTTCATAATCATTTTTCTCGAAATACTCGCATGTACATGTAACTTAAAATAATTATTGTCTGAATGAGTGGCATCCCAGAAAAAACACAAAATTACAACTCATGGTTTTTTTTTCCACTCTGCTGAGAAAGCTTAATTTAGCCGTTTGGAAAAATAAGTAGGTCCCTTCCATTCGTTTCAAAAATAAAACTAAAACTTGTGAGAAGCAGAAATTTAAATTTTTCAGTTCAAATCGTATTTGTATTTACTTTTTAAGTGAAACGTAAATAAAGCCAAGTGTCTTTACTTTCCGTTGGCAGTAGAGCTCTAACGAGGGATCCTCCACTTATCACCTGAAACGCGTACCCTGTTTATTCATTAATTTCAAAAAAAGAAGTTATTCTTTCAAAGGAAGCAAGCTTGTTGTACCTACTTGCTTTCTAAAATTTCATAAGATAAGTGACAGTGTTGCACATTTGTGGCGATGGTTCAACGTGGTCCTATATTTTGGTAATTTTGCATCGCTGTGAAAGAACTCTCTCGCGCTAAGAGCAAATTGGCGTAAAACAGTTTGTTTAATAAATTTATACTGTCTATTGTTTTTTTTTTCAATTGACAAATCTGTAAAAAATATCGAAATAATATATTTTACGTTTATTTTTAAAACAGTCTTGAGCCACCCGATGTCACAGGAAGCAGCTTAACACTTGGCGCCGCTGGCAGTCGCAGAACAGTTTATCTAATTGATGAGAATCAAAAAATTCCCGACACTACACAAACGCCGTCTCCCAGCACACCTGAAGCTCAAACACCAACGAACAACGGCAATAGCAAACAAACAACCGATAATCCGTCCACTTTCCTTATGTATAATCGAATAAACACAATGATCGGAAATGCAGATAGTGTTCCAAATGAAGCCAGTTCCGCCGGTGGCTGCGGTAGCAGTAATGGTGGGGCCACGCCAAGTGGCAGTCAGACTGGAAATCCAACGGCTGACGATAAATTGCTGCCGCGGAAAAGACCCGAAGACAAAAGTAACAGTGTCTGGTATGAGTACGGTTGTGTGTGATGAGAAATCAGCACCAGGCTTAAACTGGAGATAGTTTATTTATTACCTTTGTGTACAGTATATGCACATCTAGTATATACATGTACGAAAATTGCCTTGAATTTATATTAACATTAAGCTTTAAATGTTTTCTTTGTATTTTTGATGTCTCTCGATGCATAACCAGTCCAATGACAGACATTCGACAAGTATTCTAAGTGTATTCGAATAAGAGTGTTCGTATGGTATACATAATGTAGGTATGCCGATATGCGTAATTTATGTTTTAATAATTTGCAGTGCTTAAAAATGTAAGATATAGTTAATATATTTGGAGAGAATGCTTTTATTCTTTCTTCCAGATGAGAATTTTACAAATCGAATAAATCATTCAAACGATGAAGAAGCCATGGGAAGGCAACAAAATGAGAGAAGCTTACTTCAATTGCATTTATATCTATTTTATTTTTTTATTTTTTGTTTTAAATAAAGAATGAGCAAAGTGTCTGTTGTGTATTTTCTATTTATATTTTATGTTGTACATATTCGGCAGAAATTAAAATCGGCTATGCGTCACATGTCAGCGGAGTCGAATTTTTGGATTCATTTAAGATCAGAATATTGTGAGAATATTTTGACACAGTAGAAGCGCGATCAGTCGGACTTGATTCTGAAAGTGATGAGTGATGGACACCCTTACTGTAAAAAGTAAAGCCGACGAATTTTCAATAAAACAATTCACATTGGTGATTAATTAGTAAAATTTTTTTTTCTGTGTGATTACGTTTTCTCAGCATTCCTATTTTGTTTTTCCTTCTATTAGTAATAACCGACTAAAAGCGAAGATTTGGGATGGGCTCTAAAACGAAATTTAAACATACTCCTTCACATGGTTATAGCTTATAGACCTCCAGCAAATGTGGAGAGATGCTGCTGATCTGAGGATAAGCCTTATCAGCACTGACTGTGTTTACACCAAGTACGGTAGAGTCAGCGTTGGGAGTATTTATCGTAATTGACAGGTGCACTTTTTCGCTATAAAAAAGTTCTTTGAATGGATTTCTCGCGAATTACACACCGAGTAATTATCGAAAAATGCACTACTGCGGTTAAACACAATAAGGGTTACAGATCGCCATTTAGAATAAAACTGTTCGTAGGGTGACCCAATGTCGCTTATACTTACCCATTTGTTTTGAATGCAGTTGATTGATCATATCAGTGAGCATGCGGGACTGTTTGTGTTCAATAGAAATTAAAAAGAAACAAACCCACATATAGATAGATAAAGGTAACAGTCACTTGAAAATTAGTAGATAAAACAGTAATGCACATTTTAATCTTGGTCATGTTTACAAAAGTGGGAGACTCAATAATAATAATAGTACAATCGTGTTATGCTTAAAACTTAGTTGACTTCCGAACACATTCGATTGTTCACAAGTTTCATCTAGGGTCAACTTATATACAAGAACACATTTAGGAAGTACACAATCAAATGCAAACGAAATTAGTCTCTAAAACTAAACGGTTGTCCATTTACAACACTGGATTTACCTGGCATACAGTAGGTGGGCAGTGGTGAGAACACAAACTGAAACGATGCAAAGAAGAAGAGTTAAAACCAACAATGCAGCATTTGCCACTTAGGACAAACCTTTGGTGCTTTGTATTCTGTGCTCATGTAACCAATACAGAATGATTTTGTTGTGTGACTCCAGAGCACTTCGCCGCAATTCGATCGGGGGTGATAGACAAGCGACAAGGCGCCTCCATAAAGATCTTGGTCTGCCGGCAGGAATGGAGATTCGAGGAATTTTTGTTTAAATACTTTATGCAGACTTGTCACTGCGCATTCGGATGACAGCAGATCCGTGCAGATCTCTTTGGCTAGAAGTGTTTTCATGAGATATTCCCCATTTCCGGTTGTACAGGTTGCAACAGACATATCAGGCATACTTGTCGCCCAACAACCAGCACCGTAGGTGGCCGCCTGCCCCACGCGGCCTGAAACCTTTAGTATTAAACCCCCTGAACTGCAACCCGCAGCACAGTTCCCATTGGCGTCTACGCAAATCGCACCGACTGTATCCAGGGAGTTGATTTTTATATTATACTGATCCTCACAGTCGGATATTTTCGTTTTATAGTGATTATAGCAAAGTTTTGCTTTGGATGAGATCAATTTTTCAGCTTCAATCATAGAACACCCTACCTCGGTTGCGTACTGGGCAGCCCCCTCGCCTGCCAAAACCATTGGGGGTATGCGGTCCATGGATAGCATTTTGGACTGTCTATCGCATATGATACGCGCCAGTTGAATGGGATTCTTTACTGTGGACACATTTGTGCATGCTCCGAACTGAAGGTTTGACCCGTCCATAATGGATGCCTCACATTGCACTTTTCCATCCCATGTAAGATTTGAGCCGAAACCGGCGTTTGTGTTACCGCAATTTTCTAGTCTTATGATTGCCGCTTCACATGCGTCCAATGACGATCCCCCATTTCTTAGAATTCCAGTGGCACGGATGCAGGCTTCCTTAATAACTCGCTGGTATTTTGTTTCATCGATGCTGTTTCCTGCTCCTTAATTAGTTTGTGAGACAGAAATAGTTTAATGGTTTAGTAATATTCAAACTCATATCGTATGTAGGTACCCGTGTGAACAGCAACAAATCCACTCATATTTAATTAATAATACAGTTGAGAAACAAGCACAAATTTACTAGTCCGTGGGTTAAAAAAACAAAAAATTGACTAACGTAAACAACTCACAGGTTTGGGGTGCGGAAATGTCAAAGCAGCTGTGCAAGAAGTACAGTCAAGGCCTTGAAATTGGGAAAATTTTATATTTATTTCCGAAGAATTCATTAAGTTTATATAGATTTTTCTTTGGGTCAATTCTCTTTTCTTATCTTAAGGAAATTACAGAAAAATCGTCAGCAGCCTAATACTCGACATGTCCGAGATTCATTCCAATTGGAAGTTGTTTGATTAATGATATATGGTCATCTAGATATACTTTTCATTGCGTTATTTTAAGTATTTGCTTCTGGCATCTGCATTTGAAAATCAAAAAGTTAACAGAAAGACTATGTGAATCGATCTTAACTCCTCCAAGAAATTGAGTTTTCTCTTCTAAAGAGGCATTGATTGTGGTCATAAGCTAAGTATTAAATAGACCGTCAACTTAATACTTTAATACTTAGTTTCTGATTTTGGTGTTGGGTGTTGCTTCGTGATAAAGTCAGAGATGAATGAATAAAAGAGGTGGGTTCCTATACCAAAACCCATTTGTTTACATTGTTGTTTTTCTAGTTTCAAATTCAACCCCCGTCTGTGAACATAAACTTAATATTAATTATTAGTTTATGTCTGTGACTACGTGTGAGCTACAAAAAAGCATGTTGCTAATGGCCGGCCGCCAATCGTCTTTCGATTAAATTGAAAAGAATAGTCAAATATACATTCAATTCGTGAACTCACATAACCTTGAATAGAAATGAGGATGAGTGCGTGGAGTTTTTCGGGAAAACAGCCGCCTTTCTAGCTGTTTTCCCGTAAAATTCATGAAGTCAAGCACATATGCTCATTTCCTTTCTAGAATATGTGAGTTCGAAATGTGTATTACACTATTTCTTTTATTTTAATCAAAGCCTTAACAAAAACCAAACAAGTTCAACAACAAACACAAACAAATTGAACAGCGCGACGCCAATAAAAGCAAAAGGAATATTGGCCGGCCATAAGCAACATGCTTTTTTGTAGATCGCACGTATTCACAGACGGGGGTTGAAATTACAAAAACAACAATGTAAACAAATGTTTTTTGAGGGGATAGACGTACGAAAGATATCCACCTCTTTTATTCCTTCATCTCTGATCTCTGCTCGCAACATATTGGAATTATTGGAATGATGCCATATTTTAACCAGCAGCTGTTTCTGACATTTCTATTTAGATAGAAAAAAATTCTTTATTTTCGTATTCGTAAATTAAAAGCAGTGTTCTTTCTTATCAAATTTATGTTTTGTGTTATGTACTTATTTCGTTCGTTTGGAAATTTATTCAAGCCTTTGTTATTCGCTCGTAAAAATTCATAGAAAAAATCTCAACTATGCTTGTGCAATCTAAAATGAAAATTTATAAATTATACACGCACCAGAAATCTTTCAACAGTAAGCTACCCATTTCATTTATGTAGATCTTTGTTACAAAAGTATTCATATATCCACTTGTCTGTTTTATGTAGCTGCAGACTTAGTTTTAAATCCCAAAGAACATCCTGATGCAAAACTGGGCGATGTAGTCGAAATTTATCACCCAGAAGATGAAGACTGCAAGCTGCTGCTGCAGATCACTGCTTTCAATGACCTCAAAGGAAGGGACGTTATCAGCGTTGAATCAAGCATTGCATCTACTTTCAATTTAAAGACGTATTGTGATGTGGTGATGCATCTGGTGGATGCTGTAGATGTAGCCTTGGATTCAATCGAAATCACGTTTAAGGATCAGTATATGGGCAGGTCCGAGATGTGGCGGCTAAAAACGCATTTGGTAAGTTGGGAAGTGAATACTTTAGAGTTTCGGTATTATGTTCTTGCGTGAAATTGCTCCTAAGTAGTTTCTGAATCAACTTATTTTGTGTGTGTTTAAACGGCACCCTCAGTGCGCTTTTAATATAAAAGAACCTCTGCTTCTGCTACTCAAAAGTATCTGTCAGTCACATGTAAATCACTTGCTTGCTAAACAAGGGTCAAGGTGTCAAGGTGCAGAAATCTGTTGCAGGATATATGTTCACCTGAGTACTTTTGATTTTATTGGAGTATTAAGGGAGGATCCTGTTTTAAATAGGCCGATTTTCGCTGGAACTTGCTATTTCTTATTCTACGAAATGCATATTACAAATAAACTATTTTCACTTGCTCTTTTTAGACAAACAAATGCGTGTATATCAATAAAAAAATTGATTACTTCGGTAAATCGATTCGATGTCAAGTGTACGAAATGTGGTCGCAAGGAGATCGCGTTTCTTGTGGAGTCATTACTGAGGATACGAAAATAGTTTTTCGCAGTAGTACCTCTATGGTGTATTTGTTCCTGCAAATGTCCTCCGAAATGTGGGATTTTGATATTCATGGTGATTTATATTTTGAGAAAGCTGTTAACGGATTCCTAACCGAATTGTTTATGAAATGGAATAAATTGGGTTGCAATCACGAAGTAACAATCGTGCTGTTCTCTAGAACGTTTTATGCGGCTAAAAGTCTTGACGAATTTCCGGAACATATGCGCGATTGTTTACAAATGGACTACAAGGGACGATTCTATGAGGATTTCTACAGAGTTGCCATTCAAAACGAACGCAACGACGATTGGTGTTCGATATTGATGCAATTAAGAAAACTCTTCACCACGTACCAGTCGACTGTACTGCGCTATCATGAACGACCTAATATTCGTATACCAGCAGCAACGAATAGTACTGCCGCGCAGGGAAATTTCTTAGAAGTATTGAATATATCACTCAATACGTTTGAGAAACATTTTCTGGACAGAAGTTTCGATCGAACGGGACAGTTGTCTGTGGTACTGACACCTGGAGTGGGTGTTTTTGAAGTCGATCGAGAGTTGACCAATATCACTAAACAAAGGGTATGATTTTAACGCTTAAAGTGGTATCGTAATCGATTAGTATTTCTCTTCTTTTAGATTATCGATAACGGAGTGGGAAGTGATTTGGTTTGTGTCGGTGAACAGCCATTGCATGCAGTTCCACTGTTAAAATTTCACAACAAAGATACTTCGCTGACGTCTGCAGATGATTATTCACTGCCGCATTGGATAAATTTAAGTTTCTATTCAACGAACAAGAAAGTGGCGTATTCCACTTTCATACCTAGAATAAAATTGACGCCGCTAATTGCTTCGACTGTGGCTCGGAATGAAAGCAATAAGGTATGTGTAATGTTATGTAACATACGATCTTGTAAAATGTGTAATAGTTGTAGGGACTAGCCTCGGTATATATGTTTGGGATATAGCTGGTGCGCGCATTCATTAAGAGTGGATGACGGACTTCTCAATAGATATACTGAAGGACCAGTCCAACAGTTTTAAAGTAGACCTACTGACTAAAAAACGATTTTCCTTTTCTTACAAATGTTTCGTTCGAATGTCATATTTTATTTCGTAAAAATATGTCCGTTTGTTTTTGCGATTTGTTTGTTAAAAAACGCTGCAGTTCTCTCTTTCCCCAAAATAATTTCGACACTCTTCCTAATATGTTTTAGTAACTTCTCCGCCAATCTACATGTCTTCTTTTGCTTTAATAATTTAGGAAAATGCAAGAAAATTTCTCAGTTGTAATCAGTCCGAGTACATTCATAATTCACTTTTCGATTATGATGCTTACGATGCGCAAATTTTTCAACTACCCCCAGCTCAAGGAACATGGTAAATTTATATCATAAATTATATTGTTTCACTTATCCCATTGCATATATTTTATAGTTCCCTACAGCGAGTAGTAAGAGCAAAGAAAACATCGGTTCCGAGCCTTGAGACCTATGCCAACAACAGCTGTGATTGGGAGAACTTTACACCAACAAGGATAACAAATATGCGACGTAAAATGTCCGATCCAGACATACATCATGGGACATCTGGCGTGCTTTCTACATTGGTAAGGCTCAACGTATATATCACCGTATAAACACTTGAAATTCGTTTTATTTTTGCATCTCTTCCCTTAGACTGGCTCACCCAATCTCTCAGAATCAATAGCTTCGGAGAAGAATGTTCGTCGTTCTATAGTGTCGATAGCACCAATTGTAAGGCCAGGCAGAGCGTTAATAAATCCATTCGACCCTTCGCATGTTACTATCAAATTAACATCCAATCGACGTCGTTGGACACATATTTTTCCAAAGGTATGTGTTACTTATCAATACGATAGAGAAAGATGCTTTTATTTGATTTCTGCTTGCTATATTTTTTTAGGGACCAACAGGCGTGCTTATTCAGCAGCATCATTATCAAGCAGTCCCCACAAAGCAGTTTTCGAATAATCACAATATCAATAACATCATTTTCCACCACAGTCACAGTAACAACGCGGAAATGTATTCGACTGGATTTACGTCAGTGGAATATGATCACACGTCAGCTTGTTCTTCGCTAAGCAGATCACTTTCTTCAACTAATGGAGATGAATTTTCTTATGACTGTAAGTATATATTTTAGTTGTAGAACAACAAAAAAAAAAAATAAGACTGATGGTATTTCAATTGAGATATCATTCTAAAGCCCAAAAATAAGAGGTAATAATGACCCCCGTCGATCTAAATTACATCCCCTTAGATCTTATTGTAAAAGTTCAGCGATTTGTGCTTTTACTCATCGCTAGAAACATCTCTCGAACAATCTTTCTCGTCTTCGCCATGGTAAGGTCTTCCTTAGGACCGACTGCGGCTCCACTATAATTTTCCTGGTTTTAGGTCGAGCCTTTTATGATTTAGTTGAACGTCATTCCTGAACTAGCACAACTTAAACTCAATTCAATTGTTTGAAACCGGATACCGGTAACAATCATTTCATTTTTGGTAAGAATGCGAAAGTGCTCCCGACAGAACACTCCCATATGTTGCGCAAAAATGTCAAACTTTTAATACTGACAAGAGCAATGACACCCACGATGCATTCAGTGCATTATTTTAACCAATTTGCAAAAAGGTCATACATGGTCACTGAACGTAAGTGCTTCGTTTGCCTAACAGCAAATAGTTATAAAAGAGGTTCGATTGAAAAGAACCATCACAGTTAATTATTATATCTATTAATGGAAGGCTGCAGCCGACAATGCCGTCGAGCCTTCCTAATAATTTATAATAATAACAATAATCACCCGTTTGGTTTACCCTTAAATTCTTTGGAACAATATTCTTCTCTCGGTCAATCCGAGAAAGCACCTTATTCCGGCATTTAGACGATACAGCAATTTGTGCCAACGGTAGGAACCCATAAGAAAGGGTTCAACTAACAAAAAAAAATTACAAGCGCTGCCTTTCGCGAACGGCTGCCAAACTGTATGAAGAAAATTTGTAATGGAGCGTATCTGGGCCATACACCAGAAAAGTGAAAAAAAGTTAATAAAGCACACACACTAGGGCCATCGAGAATAGTATAAAAAGAGGATGAAAAACCAACAAAAACACAGCAGCAAACGAAATTGCAGAACAATAACCAGTAATGAAACAACAGCAACAGAAATCGAGCAACACTCTAAATGAAATCCTACGATTACGAGCCAATTCCAACTGTATCCTAGTCAGTACGGTATCTGGGATCAAAATCGCTTTACAACAGGATACGACAAAGATCGGCAACGGCCACACAAATCCTATACGGATTCGGAAACTCCATGTAGAAATTATGTATGGGGTCATGCACCTAAATGACGAGAGAGTGTGCTATTTGACATTTTATATATATTCTATAAAATAAATGGTGAACTGATAACTTTGACCCCAAGGAAGGTAAATTTTGGAGATTTCATTAGTTTTGGAATGCAAGAGAAAAACTCGGACCTCGAACTATGCCCAACATTGTTACTGAAACGCATTGTGAGTAGTAGATAGAATCCGTTATACGAAATGCCGGACAGATCCCGATGGGACTCAGAAAATGTCCTGCACGAAGGAGCACTGTCAATTTTTACGGACGGTTCCAAAACATTACAGGGAGTCGGAGTAGGGGTATTCTCAGAAGAACTGAGACTGGGCCTCTCCTTCTCTCTCCCTATACACTGTAGTGTCTTCCAAGCCGAAATCACAGCTATTTGTCAAGCCACAGCGTGGCTGTCGATGAATGTATTATCACACAGGGATATTGTAATATATATTGACAGTCAGGCTGCCATCAGAACCTTAGCATCCAGCGGGACACTGTGACATCCCAAGGAACTGTGCAGCTGACGAACTTGCTAGACTAGGCTCCTCCGTTGTTGATAGTGTTAGTCTGCACAACGTGCAAGTATACCGCTGTCCTACGCTAAACAAATTACGGTAAACAAATTATCAATGCGAAAGCAATAGGAAAAGCAAATCACAGATGGAAACATCTACGATATTGTGACGTCCCATAGATTTAGATTCAGACTCAGAATATAATCAGTACTGTGAATCGAAGCACATAGTGGGGTTCGCGTTGAACGAGGAAGTTCGCAAAGTTGTGAACAGTCCCATGTTTAATTAAATTTATAATAAAACAAATTAATGAACATAGAGTTTATTTTTTTACCTATTGAAAGCAACATATATGACATTTTATACGGTCATTAACACCCGCAATCCTAATGGTTGTTCTGTGATGTTACGCGTGACTTTGCGGAATATCTGTTCTGTTTAGTCTAGAAGGGTCTCCGCTTTCCTTATATATTGTTATACATTAAGCGCTGGATATCATTAATACTTCACGACCCATTCCTTGACGAAGAAATTCCGTTTAATTCCGTAAAGGGCGTGAAAGTATGAGCAATCCGCGTAAATCGATAGTGAAGCTTACCGTCTGTACTGGAATTAACAGCTGGTAAGCTTCACCAGTACAGCTGGTAACCTGTTAATTCCAGTACGCGGATTGCGCATACTTTGACGCCCTTTATTTTGAAAAAGAAACTAAAGTTTCACCCATGCAAAATGTTTATCATGCCGCTTCTAAGAGAAAATGGCAACATTATTTTTTACAAGCAACCTTACCGAGAACATGAAACTGTTTTCGAATTCTTGAAAACACATTCATAACTGGCAAATCGATGGATATGGTAAAAAACAATGAACATGAGGTACTGCTGCACCAACAATTAAAAACGTTTACATTGTCCAAAAACGACGGTGTGGTGTGCAATTTCACATACCCCAGTAGCAGAACGGATCCCTTAAAGTTACTCCTTCTTTCATGCTGATATCTGTTCAGCGCACTCTTTGATCCGGAACAAGTTTGAAGAACATGATAGCACTTCGGTTTTCCTCAAATCCGGTGCATTAAAGTACTGTTGCCTTATGTCACATTAAATGTATGGTGGAAATTTTTGTCACCTAGGCAACTTGGGTTACTCCAGGGTAAGGAAGGCGTCGAGTAATGAAAGCAGCTTATTCTGCGCCAATCTTTGAATCAAGTCGCAATAAGACTACGAAATGGTCGCTTTGGTTGGCGGTTTGACAGTCTGAAGAGAGCCAGGATGTTTTGTGGATCCGCAGACCTAAATAAATAATGCTTCTTATCAAAATAGGAAAATATCTCGCAATCCAATAATATAAATACATTGGTCCTCAGTAATAGTCATTTCTAACGCTCACGTTCAATATTTTGAGGTTCGTGAAATTTGGCCAGAACTGATTATGATTAGTTCCGCGTATTATAATAAAATAAGTAGAACTCGATCTACAGTGAATGTGAACATAATTTAACACAAGAGCGGTTGTTCACATAATTGCAATACGTCTTTCCGTACACAAATTAAATATAAATGTATTAAACAATTTTACGAAGAACATTGTAATTGTTTCCTTTTGTAGCGTTCAGAAAGCGCAACTCTCATATGAGTACATCAGGCACTACAAGCAGTGGATCTGCACCTGCCAAAAGTTTAACATTCCTTTGGGGTGCAACTGGTGAGCAGGAATGGACACCAGCATTAACAACAGGTAAACTAGCAACTTTGAAACGATTCCTCAGATAATACCTACAAAATACTTTTATGATATTTAGTTAACCATTTTAATTAACAAATTGCAGGTAAAAAAAACGTAAAAAAGTGAAAATCATTAACTTTAACAAAATATAATTTAAGTCATTGTCAGGAAGGTCGATAATAACTTTGTATTTCGTTGTCTACAAAGTGAGACGTTTCATAATCGGTTTTGTCGGATTAATATGCTCACAACGCTTTACATTTTTAGGGCTTGGTAGCATATTTAGTTTTAGATTTGACACTCGAATGCAATTGGTATTAGGAATGTGAAAATGCTAAGAGCTTGCATCCGGTTTAAACCATTAATAAGAGTATTGCATGGATTTGTGAATATCTTGGACCTATCAAATCTAGAGGATTGTAACTGATCGTTTTGAGACAACAATCCCGTTTATTGTTTAATCTTCGTACTGTCGTTGGTATTGATAAATGCTTCTCCGATTTTGTTTGTTTTTTAAATCACATCTTTTTGTTTTTCATCGAAAACCATCTGTTGATTCATTCATTCCATTTTAAATATAGGCATAGGCACCTATATGACATTTGTTAGATGTTACACCTAACATCCCCTAACGTGCAAGTGGTGAACTTTTACTTGTAAAATCATTAAAATGCATGCAAAAATATGAGACAAGCGCGAACTCAGTTTCATATGGAACAAAATGAGATCGTCCTCAACGCCTCTGACTCGGAATCAATTAGCAAGGAAAAAAATGAAGAATCTATACTCAGAGTGCTAATAATTGTGTGGTTTTCAAAAAGACGGGTTCAAATTATAGATGCAGAAAAACCAATTTGGTGAATAGGTACATAAAAGCAACAAACTCCTATTTGAAATCATTCTCCACGCGCCACTGCGTGTTTCCATGGTCGGCCCTGCAATCAATCCTTTTCTTATATGTTTTACATGTCAAAACGATCTCTACACTTTGAGATCGAGCTCAAAGAAGATTTTTCTCGGTCAGTATATTTGTTCCTTCATAGAATGTTAAGAAAGATCTTTAAAAATTGATTAATATTCTTGCATGCGACCGACTTTGTATGGGCTGTTTAATTATAACCAGTATCGTTGTTAGAGACGAGTCGCGTGTATTTGAAAGTGCCAACAAAAGAAACATATTTCCAATTATAACAATATTTATATCTAATGAAAAGATATTTTAAATTTAAATGAATTCTCTCAAGATCAAATAGGTATACAAAAGTGTATTTCACGGGCCACACAAATTTGATCTTATTTATCATTTAGTAAAACTTACACCACGTTTTAAATTTTAATTTCCGACTTTTCATAAAATTTAAACCATATGTGTAGGAAATCATTTAAAAATATTTAATACTAATAGGTTTAAAATCATCTCTACTGGAGTATTGACATTTTAATTGATAGTATTAACAAACTCTTCGAAACCAATAATTTAATTCATTTGAATGTTTTGTTTATTTCCATTTTTATGTGTATGTATACTCTCATCTCCAAACAAAAAAAAAATTAAAATTGCGTAAAATAAATAACTTTGTATACTCTGGATACATAATGAATGCTCATGTGCTCGACGAAACCAAATTGGATGCAACAGGAAGAGGAAGAATAATCATAGGTTTGATTCTTTGCAACACACTCATTAGATCGTTCTTAAAAAAGCTACACAACTTGTTTCCTTTTGTTTGACTAGTTTAAGTTTTGTAATTTTCTTTTATTCAAAATTTAATATTTCACGCTCTTATAATTGACATTTAGTTATATACATATATTTATGAAAATGTTCTCTTAATTTGTTTTTTTTTTCATAAATGGTATGGTGATAATTTGCACTTATTCTTTTCCAAATTTAATTATTTGCTTATACATAAATTTGCAGTGCTACTTATAGATAATTATTCATAAGTTTTACTATCACTTTAAGAACAATTTGTTCTCCTTTTAGGAATATTCAGCCTTATCATGAATAAAAACTCCCTCGGATTTGTTCGTATTTCCCCATACTCCTATCGTGAATGATGCTCGAATGAGGGAAAATAATTCCCTGGAAAAAATACTTATCGTAAATGAGAATTCGGGGGAATTTTTGTTGGATTTTCCCTCAGATATTTCCGCCATTATTTAGTTGGAGAATTTATGACAAGCAAGACAAGTTGGTTGATTAATTTTCTCAAAAATTAAAAAAAAAAATTAAGTGAATAGAATTTCAAAAACAACTAATAAACGGCAATTCAATATTTTATTTATTTATTATTTTAGCCGTCTTCAGCAAAAAAGCATGCGCTTAATTTAGTTATGGGTGAAATTCCAAATGATTTCTTAGGCTGTGGCGAAGAAGTTTATTAACCCTGTATTATTTATGGAAAGCAGATATATTGTAATTATTTCCTTACAAAACTAAGAGATTCCATATTTACATACAGTGATTGTGGTAGTTCCAACGGATTTGAACTATCTCTTAAGCGTCTTCTAATTGAACGTTGTCGCTTAAATTCCATTTCATCCAATTCCTCAGTCACAACTCTTAATGCAATACTAAACATTATTTTTTACATATTTGTTTCACATAAATAAAATTTTAATTTTTGATTCTAAAGCCTAGTATCCTGCTCGCGCTAAATTTTAGCGTCCCTAGTCTCCACTTCATTTCTTCACACCAAAGATAAATGCTCGCTAAATTATTAAACATCATATAGATGGGACAAAAACCATTTGATCATGAAGCTTAGTACGCTGCTCGAGCTAAATTTTCGCTCCCATACGAAATTCTCTCCAAAATTTAGCTGAGCTAAACTTAAGCAAACCCATTTAGCTGAGCGGTACGCACCTCGAGCTAAATAATCAAACTTTTGTTTCAGAATGTACTTCATGTGTCTGTCAAAATTCAGCGTGCCCATTTAATGGGTCGGCACATTTTCTCAAGCTAAATTGTGGCAGATCGTTGTGTATTTGTTGTTCTATTGCGGAAAAGTATGCAAGGATGAGCTTTTTTAATTATTACATGGACGAGAAGTACCTAGAACCAGAAATAGAGAGAATTAAATTTTTGAAAGAAGTTTTTCCAAAGAACAGCTGCTTTCTGTGACACTTATCCACGGCGTGCTTATGTCAAAATTTAGCTAGTACTTTAGCTGATGTTTGGAGAGAAAAGTTGGAGACCAGATAAAATTTAGTTTAGCTCGAGCAGTGTACTACGCTTGACAGTAAACGTTATTTTTATTAATCGCGTACACACAATTTTCGAATTTCAAACTTTAAAGACAATGCATTGTTTGAATCGTTCCAAAACAATAGATATAAGCAAAATTGAAGAAGATATTATCATTGCTGCAGTAGCTCAAATAATTTCAATAGTAGCAAGCAGACGACGAATTGGAATTTTTCTGCAATTTCCATATTGCTGATCGTTCCTCCACAGGCCCTGCAATTATTTTATTTTTTTTTATCGCATGAAACGGAATTTTTGGTTTTGCGTTCACTTTTATTTATCGCATAAATGTTTTCTGCGGTTTCCTCTAAAACAATTTCAAAGTAAACACAACAAAAATTGTTTCCTCGGCTTTTTATGTCAAAATTTATCTTCGATTTAATGTACCAGACATTTATTTCGCGAGCTAAATGAGGGGAGACTTGTCATCGGCCCATCTATAGAAAGTTAAGAATTTAGCGAGCGAACAGGATACTGCTTTGCTAAACTGCCTCGCTAAATTTTATCTTTGTAGACATTTTTGTATGGGAGATAAAATTTAGCGCGAGCAGGATACTTAGCTTTAGCTTAAACAAATATAATTGACAGGACATTTTCGAAATCAGCTATTTTTCTTTTCGAGGGAAATCGAATTCAAGGGAGATTGGCGATAGGCGGATTTTATTCCTGGGAACACACAAATTCGGGGGAAAACAATATTGCCTGGAAATTTACGATAAGGCTGATTATCTAACTTGTTTATAGAATAATAGGAAATCTGTTTCTAGACGTTGTAGAAATGCTTGTTGTTAGTAATTTATTTATGGTATCATCATTATATTAATACGTGAACATCAAAAGTTTCGGGACACTTTTTAAGTATTTATTATGAAATGAGGAGAATAAAACTTATACCATTCGAAAGGTACTGTGGTATGTGCACGAATAAAAAATCGTGGATATACATTGTTGGCCAAAACTAAAAGATGTCGCTTTGGAAAAATAAAGAAAATTCAAAAAATCGTCGATAACTTTTTAGTTTTATTTTTTTTGCAAAACAATATATATATATCAGTCCTCAATTTCGTATAAACAATTTTCTTATAACCCTTAACTTATTTAAAATATATAAACATAAACTAGATTTCATTAAAAACTAAGTGGACAAAACTAAAGCACATGCACCCTAGATTTAGAACAAGATGATGAGTTGTTAGCGTTTACTTTCAAAATGCTACGAATTCACAGTTTTTTTCTCTCAAGCTTGATTTAAGCAAAGGGAAAACAAGTAGTTTTGTTTCATCGGCTTTGCATATCGAATATTAGAATTTATTTAAAAAAGACATTAAATGGAGCGGAATAAGAATTCCGAAAAAATGAAACAAAAAATAGTGTCCGATTTTAATAACGGCGAATCCATTAAATTTATTGCCAATAAATTTGATATAAGCCATACAGTTATTTCTCGCATTATTTCTGGATTCCGCGACCGGGGAAATGTCTAAACGGTTCATAGTGGTGGTAGACCCCGAAAAACGACCAGTCGCGAAGACAAAAGGAAAATCAGATCATCAGATATCAGACTAAAAAAGGATCCCTTCATATCGTCCACGTGTATTCAAAAATAATTAAGTTTGATATATCAAGCAGGACGATTCGGAGAAGAGCGGTTGATGGTGGCTTGTCGTCATATCGAGCAGTAAAAAAGCGATTTATTGCTCAAATGAATCGACGTGCAAGACTTGAATTTGCAAAGGCACATTTAAACTTGACTGTGGCAAAATGGAGAACAGTGCTTTTCTCTGATGGATCCAAATTCAATTTAAAGGGATCTGACGGATTTCGAACGGTACGGAGACCAAAGGGGGAGCGACTAAATCCACGTTTCACAAAGTCCACAATTAAGCACGGAGGAGGGAATATAATTGTCTGGGGATGTTTTTCCAGTCAAGGAGTCAGGCCGATTCATAAGCTAAGTGGAATAATGGATCGTTTCATGTACCGGGAGATCCTGCAAAGTGTCATGCTTTCTCATGCTGAGGAGAATATGCCGTTGCGATGGATCCTCCAACATGATAACGAACCTAAACATACCCCAAATCTTAAGGATGGGCTAAATAAAAACAAAATTACAGTTATGAAGTGGCCAGCACAATCACCTGATCTCAGTCCTATAGAGAATCTATGGGAAATTGTAGATCAGAGAATTGATCGTACAAAATGCTCCAATTTAGACTCGCTGCTCGAACAGGCTCAAATTTCCTGGAGTAACATGCCTACGCACATTATTGACAACCTTATTGGCTCCATGCCACGACGATGTGCTGCAGTGATCAAAAATAATGGAAACGCCACCAAATATTAGTAGAAAATGTTTTTTTTTATTTATGAATTCTGAAATATGCTTTGGTTTTGTCCACTTAGTTTTTAATGAAATCTAGTTTATGTTTATATATTTTAAATAAGGTAAGGCTTAAAAGAAAATTGTTTGTAAGAAATTGAGGACTGATATATAGTTTAAAAAAAAAAAATTAAGCTAGATCGAAGGTTTTTTGAATTTCTTTACTTTTTTCCAAGGCGACATCTTTTCGTGCTTTACTTTTGGCCAACACTGTATGTTGCTTTTAAGACTGGTAAAATTAAGTTAAGAACTCCCAATACAAAACGCATGTCGGCACAGTGGCTTAGTGGTCCCAGGTTCGAGTCCCAGGTTCGAATCCCGCAAAAAAACAAAATTCCAACTTAAGGTTTTATTTCACAGCGCCACCTCTGGCGAACGTCTGACAATCATCCGAAAGTATAACTGTCATGAAAGAGCTTCTCAATTGGTCGTTTGGGCTCTGCATAAAATTGTGGATCCCTTCCATTCGTCCCAAAAGTAAAAAGTCACACAAGACGAATGGTTGTGAGAAGCTAGGCCTAGGGCCTGTGCCTACGGACCTGTCGCGCCAACTATTTATGTTGTTATTTTTATACAAAGCGCATATCAGTTAATTGAAAATATTTTGGTGATATTAAATTCGTCGCCGCCAAATTATCGTAGTAACGTAGTAATATTAAAATATGAATCATCTCAGATTACAACCTGTTTTCAATGGAGCGCCTCATTTACCCGTAAAGTAATGCAATTGTACAATTTAATTCAAGGCATTACATATATTAGAGTCACTATCTGCGATGTGTTGACCAATCACCATCTAAATTTCCCTACATTTTTTTAGTATTTGTTATAAAATAAAGGGAACGAAATTCTTACTTAATAATAAAGTGTTACATACTTATAAAATCGAGACTAGTTTTTATAATTCCTATACAATTTCGTCCGATCTCTGATGTTCTGCTGTATTAAGTGATGAAAATCTTTTTATTTACACGATTATAATGCAGTAGGATCACTGTTCGCGCTGAATTTGAGCTTCCGTAATAAATTCCCTGCACATTTGCTCGCCGATCGGTACTAATCTAAAAATCAAATTAAAGTTTTAGATTGCACCGCAAGATCAACACAATTTTGATAGCGAAATTTTGAAAACTCGTGGTTTGTCACACATTAACAAAGTAACATCCACATCGAGGCTGGACCTAAGTTTGATAAGGCAAATGCTACCAACTTTACAGTGACTTTTTGCAGCTCTCCCAACTTTTAAACGCTGGTATTTGAAGCACTTTATTTAATTTTATTATTCTTAACATGCGATATATTAGCTTACCTTTCATCAATACTGAAATTTTACTATTGTGATGCACATCAATGTCAACAATTTCAAATGGCACAATAGAAAATAATGCATTAATTGATGTTCGAAATGACAATTGCACGTCATTCTAGTCAGTGGCGTTTCTGGGACTGCCGACTGCGAGTAAGGGTGCTCTTGACTCCGATTTGTTATTCACACCGCCTCCATGTTGTGTTCTCAATGCTTTTTTCAAAACAAGCAAATGCCGTCCAATGCTCACATAAAAATATATGGGTACGTAACACCCCTGCAGAGAGACATGAAAAAATCACTCCGCATCACTTCGATGCTTCGCCAGGAGTTGGGTAGCACATCATTCAATTGGACTTAAGTTGTCTACCAGGTTCCTGTTATTTGTCTGCCAATTTTTTTGTTGGTAACTGCAAAATATGCTTTATAATGCAAGATGGTTAAGAAACGTGTTTGTTGATTGTAACACTCCCCGAGTGTTTATGACTTGTCCCGCCATTAATTTTACTTTAATAGTGTTAACCTATTTGTTTTGCAACTAATGCAACGATGGGCGACTCTTTTGGGTGCAGAATCTCGGCTGCGGTGATGTTCATGGAAACGATTCCAGTGTTGGACTGGAAGTGTGTCAGCCTCCATACCATCAAGCCCTGAACTCCCGAAAATGTAGATATCTATCGTCAGCATACGCAATCGTATCATTATAATAAATATAATAACATAAATAATACTAATAAATAATAAATAAAAATCACTCCTACTATTTCAAGTATGGAATCAAGTTAACAGAATTCCTATGTATTTCAGGTCATTTATAGTCCTCTGTTATAGTCTACTTTCTTTTTATATGACACTCAATCCGTTTCAAAGTTTAACTTCTATATGTTTTTAAGATAACCGGGAATTTTAGTTTCCTGGAAATTAATGCGCTTATTATGGCTTTTTGTACTAGCTCTGTAGTGAGAGCTTAGGCAGTCGATACTACTGATGATTACCTAAACACTCACTGCTTTCATTGTAATATACATGGGCTTGTGGGCCAGCATTTTCAAAGCTATTCAAAATGAAAACTCGCAACTGCTGGAAGAGTAGTTACGTATAGTTTGTAAGAAATAAGTAGCACTGTTGAATTTTAGGTCGTAGGTACGATAAACATTCATTTGGCAATATTTTAGTTGCATAGTATATAGAATTTTTTTTTCAAGTACTTTATTTTTAAAGCACCTAACGCATGAAAACTGACAACAGTCACACGTCATTTAAATTGCTGCATTGCTATTATATTATCACTGAGCACAACTAAGACCACATCAACAGAACAAAAGATGCATTGCATTCTGATTTAGCAACTTCTGGGTACTTGCACGATTCTCACTTAATTTCTGTTTCTCGTTTCTATACATACATTAAAACACACTTGCATTGTTTCTAGTTTCAAAGTTTATACAAACACAAAACAGCAAAATTAATTGTTCAAATTGCAATTTACCCAGCGCATTGACTCATAAAATCATATTTTGGCTACTTTGTTTTATTCTTGATTCTTGGATTTTATTGGCGATGGCTTTTATAAATCAGAACATAAAGCACTTTTAAGAGAGCAGAAAGAGTTTACTTCATTTTGCATTGTTTTCTCGTTGAAACGACCATTTTAGGTGTCGATTGGAAGTCATTGAGTATACCAGCATGCCTTCCAATAACTACGGATTATTTTCCGGATAATCGCTCACTACATAATGACTATGTTATTTCGGACTACACATTGTTGCCAGACGATGTGAACTCGGACTACGCAAACAGTCGGGCTATATACCGCAAACCTTTGACCACGGAAGAGGTTTTCAAGGAAATTGTATCACAACGCCTGGCACAAGGTTTTCAACTCATCGTGCTAGAGGAAAAGAGTCAAAGCCCTCCTCAGGCACCGTGCTGTGGTGGTCTTAAGCAAAAACAGCAGCAGCCATCATCGGTGCTGAAAATAAAACCGCCCTCAGAAATAACAAAGGAATACCTGCTTTCGATAGGAAGGATTTTTCACAAGATCTCCCTGAGGGACTCTTTAATAACTGTGACTGGTTACAAACCAAGGTGAGTTTTAAAATAAAGTTTTACACTACTTGTGGCATTCTCAGTCCTTCCATGTCCTTTTTTGGTTTCGACTGCAAAACTTATTCTGTCAATTTCCTTCCTACATTGGAGAATTTCTGATGATTTCAGTTTCATTTTTAGAAAAATCGCCAATATTTATTTTTGTGGCGTCAAATTTAGATCACTACGAAAAAAAGGTCTAAGAACAATTTAAAGTCTTAGCATTGTATTTATAATTAAGTGCACAAACGGTTTTCGTTACACTTGACGAAAACCGATTTTACTCACAATAAATCGAGGGGAAACATCACCGCTCTCATTAATCATCCGCACTCCGAACACTTCCTTAAAATAAATATAAATTATCGCATCTTTTCCGTTCCGCTCCAATATAGAAAAGGACACAGTACTTTCGAAGTGCGCATAACACCAAATCAGAACCATAATCAAGAGCAATCGCTAAAATTTGTTGAATAAATTTAGTTTTATTAAGCTTAGCATTTTGGAATGAACATCTAATCTAATTTTATTTTCAAAAATATAATGCTTACATATATACCTTTTCCATATGCGCATTTCCATGTCATCAAATCTCGGCTTTAAAGTATGAAATTGCGAGTATTTCAAGCAGACTCTTGGAGGGGTGCAATGCAGTTACCTATAGATAAGTGCATTGAAGCATTTTTTAAAGAACCACTACAGCCTCGCTTAGTATATTTGTGGAAATTGTACTGTGTGGGTTGAAAGCTTCAGCATTATATTGAGCCAACTATCCAGTCCAGTAATAATAATAATAATAATAAAAAAGATAATAATAATAATGGTCTAAATTGTTTGTTCTTTATTAGTGTTCAATTTCTTCGTAGTTTTTTTCTATATTTTCTAAATATAACAGAACCTACACGGTGGCGTATACGTATCATTTTTCTATTTTTTATTTCTGTGGCAAAAAGGACAAGCATAAGTCGACTTATGTCAAATTGAACTAGTACGATCGAATGCACAAGTACCCTGTTCTATATGTCAATTTTTTTCATTCAATTTTTTTCACTATGGTTGCGTTGTTATGGATCAGGAAAAAACGCATAACTCATTTTCCCACATTGAAAGTCAAACCTTTAGCCTGCGCTCCTGAAAAGCGACTTTTACTGTTTTTCCTTGTTGCCACAGATTTTATATTCATTTTGTTTTTAGTTTTACTTTTTTCAAAGAAATTTGAATGCAGAGCTTCTCTCTTATTGTTCACTAGGCATCCATATCCCCCCATCAATGTAGACTATCGCTATCGTTTCCATGCCCCACAACATGATACCTACGAAATTTCGGGCGTCAATTTTACAACGGAAAAATTGGAAAACTTCAACTGGAACTACATGGACCAATATATCTGCACTCGTGGTGATACTGATTATCCTCTGTTCGACGTAACCAAACTCGTTGATATTTAACAAGCGAAATTATGAGACTTTTCTTTTAATCCATACAGAGTTTAAAATACTGGCGCTATCGTATGTATCTACTGCCAAAAGATATCATAGCAATGAATAAGATTCTTGAGCACGGTTGTTCAAAATGTGACATCTACAGTGAAACGAGTGCAGAAACAGCTAAACAGCAAATCGATGACTTTCTTCGACTTATGGAATTACACCTTAACAAAATTAAACGTCTGCAGAACCGAAAGGCTAGGGTAAGTTACATTTACCAAAGCAAACGTCTTTACAGTTGATATTGAAATTAATTTTTTTTAATCTATAACACTTCTGAAACCTCTATAATCTGTGATTGAATTTTGCAGCTACTTCTAAACTTTGACTCGTTCGCACATGCTGCGAAGAACTTAAAAACACTTTTGTTTCCTTTGTTTAATTTTTTTTTTCAAACCAACAAACGATATTGTAGCTTTCATCTCATCACATGAATATCATTCGTTTTTTGAAAATCGTACATGTCATGTGTAGAATGATTGAATCTACGAAATTTAATGATTCTTAGCATTCCCGCCTTATTTTGTTTAGTTGTTAACAATGTTTAAGTGTGTTTTTATTTTTAATATTTACCGTGTAATGTGTATAGCTCTCTGAAAAGAGGGGCATACCAACCTATTCTCTACAGTTGTTAACAATGTTTATGTTTGTTTACTTATAAATTGTTGATTTTTTGCATTTTTGAGAAGCAACCTACCGAATGCTTTCTGCTTTATGTTTGAAGTTAATCATTTACAGGATAGTCCAACAGCTCCAAGTCATCTCACTCGACGACGTCATAGCACGAGCATTATATCGAGGGCTCCCCCTAATCAGGTTCTGAACTTTATTTCAACGTTATATATGTCATTTTGTTACTCTTAAAAAAAAATAAACTATTGTCGATGGCATATTAGTCAGTGAATGCTCGAATTTAATTTCAGTTTAATTTTGAGTATTTTCATTGTTTAACTATTCTTGTACAATAAATTTATTTAATTCTTAACCATATCCTAATTTGATTAATACAAATAAAATTAACTGAATGCCATCAGCGAGTAATTTGTCTTGTTTTGTTTGATTTTCGATGACGAATTAGACAAGTAGAAAAATCAAAATCTTAAAAATATGTAAGCGTATGACTAATTGAATATATTTGTATTGTATGTACCAATATAGGGGCTTGGAAATTCTCCGTTTCGAGAGCGTGTTGGAAGCAATCGTTTGCCAGATAAGAGACCCAGGTTGTTATTGAAAAGAACATTTCCGCTGTAACTGTGTGCACTTATTATTTTAAATATTGTGTTTGTGTTTCTTTTTTTTTTCTTTTATTTCTAAATACTTTATTGTAGCTTTTTATTTTTATTACTAGCCATTGTTGGTATTTCATTTGTGTTGTGATGATTGTGTGCCTTGCTTTGCTTCTTGTTTTTTTCTTGCTAATGTTGAGAATCTATTTCATCGGGTGTTGGTTTTGTGAGTGAGTTATGGTTTCTAACAGTTTCGAAATAGCCGACGTCATAGTTCAGTCAGTGGGTGTTGTTTAAAATGTTTTCTTTTACCTGAGAAGATGGTTTGGTAAACAAATTTAAGTTGGCTTAATTTAGACAACAGACTTTTAACGAAAGGGTTATGGAAAATAGATCTGAAAAGGCAAAATTCTTTTGAATTTTACTAAAGGCGTATATTTCCTTATTTTCGAACTGAACCTAAAGCTCAGGTTAGGTTGAAGAGTTTACTGCATTTGCTAAATTGTTGGGACCGTTAGAGTAAAAAGCTCACAGATGGAATTTTCGTTACTAAGAGGAAAAGCCGGACATTTACCGTGGAAGTGGAGAATGGTCTCTTCCTTCGTCCAGACAGTGTTTTCAAAAATCATTGGAATATACGCCAAATAAGTTGTTGCATCCTAGCCTATATGACTGTCTTGTGTCTTCACTGGGCATGACAATTTTTGTATCGCTGACTGTTGATCAAATGATTGCAAATCTCACCCAACAGATATCTCAATTTCTTTACGTTTTTCTATTCACAAAAACAAAACACTTTCAAACCTAAAGTTATCTTAAAAAAAATAATAATCGGCGCTACAGAAACGTGGGGGCTTCTAGCTTCTCACAACCATTAATTTTTTGTGAGTTTTTCACTTTAAGAACGAATGAAAGGGATCTACAATTTTAACCAAGTCCAAACGGCCAATTGGGAAGCTCTTTCATGACAATTATGCTCTCGGTTTGTTTGTCAGATGTTCGCGAGTGGTGGCGCAGTGGAAAAAGACCTTAAGTTGTTTTTTGTCGGGATTCAACTTAAGTCGACTTAAATAGATTGGTCGGTAACGTCACTTTTCCTACGTCATATAAAAAATGTCAACTTAATATTCAGTCACAAATTTTTTTACTAGATCGGCTGCCAAAAGTCGTAGAAAAACTTGTAGAAAATATTTCTTCAAATTTTGCGCCATTTTTTCTGACATACTTTTATTTGGTCTTTCGGTGTCAAATCGAGAAAAAAATCGAGCTGCCATTTGCTTTAAAGTTAAGAAGAAGTAAAACAAAGTGGAATTTGTTCGTCCATAAAATTTCGGAACAAAGTCGACTTAAAGTTTGCTCGTACAACTCTTAACGATTTGAGTTCTACTTAAATACTTATAGGCTAGTTTTTTAAGGGCATAAACTGTCACATAAAGCTTTATGTGTCACTTAATTCGCTATGAGTCGTATCTTGGAAAAATATTTTATTCTTGAAGTGAAAAAAAACGTAAAAAATTATGTGTAATTTTTGTTCGGTTGGTCAATTGAAAAGAGCAGCTCAAAACTTTGGGGAAAATTCTGTATATTTTAATTAAATAGAAGTATTTTACTTGGTTAGGGATTAAAAATGAACCAACATCAATATGAAAAATGGTAATACCAAGCAATGGAAACATGATTTTCATTAAAGTGATTAAAAGTGTGCGCTTAATGTATTTTTAATTTAGCTTTCGTAGATATAGCTCAACCATCACAACTGATTCATGCTGTTTCAGATTCGTAGTTTGCCTTTGTATGCAGTTTATTTTTAATCTTAATTTAGTACTTCACCGGCGTAGAAATATATCTTTTTCTACAGCGAAAATCATCCGCCATCATTGATATAATATTATTTTTTCTACTTTTTTAATTTCACAATCTATTATTTTCAATATTACTCTTTTAAAAAAAAAAAACTTTTCTTTCTCCATCTCTTAACATGACAATTAATATTAATAAAAATCACACTTTCAGTTAGAATGCACTTTTTTACATACTTAGGCATTACATTTGTTCTGTTTTTGGTTTTGGCTTTCAGCATGCAACGAATAGAATAATTGAAAAGCAATTAATTAATCCAGCAAGGTTAGTTTTTTTTTCATTTATTTATTTAAAAATAAATTATTAATTTGATGCACATGCGCGCACGCCTGGATGAGAAAGTTACTAATCGAATGCAAAACTGTTTGAAAAAAACCTCATTACAGCTTCATTTCTAGACCTGGCGGGAAACCTCTCGAACGTGGTCGTATATCGCCAGCTGCAGATGCCGCCGTAATAGCACTCAATTCGGAAATAAACACCAATGAAGATCGAGACGACGCGTAAATATTAAGATAAAAGTGCATGGCATAGTAAATGTTTTAAGATATATTGAGGTTATGGTTCGTTTCAGATTCTTAGGAGAGATTAAACTTCGTCCGAATGCAAGCTTAGCTGAAATATTTGAAGCGATGAAACATCCCGTCACTGGTGTCGGATTTTTTGCACCTACACAAGGCTTGCCATCGTGCACTTTTATGTGCTTTGATGCTCTTATGTGGCTCAAAGCACGACTGGATGGAATAAAGAATCCGCTGGACATCTTGGAGTCTATGCGAAGGTAAGTAAATGGAGAGTCTTCGTGTTGAGATAGATCTTTTATTTTTCTTGAGCCTCAGAGCATTTTTTTTGGTAGAGCCGATGTCAGGCTTTCGTTGGTAAATTTAAATTTTTCTTATAGTGAACGAATGATCTGTCACGCATCTGGAGATTGGAATAAGCCGATAATTCCTGGGTTTTATTTATACTACATCGGCATACAAGACAAAAAGGGTAATTCCATCAGGTACATTTGTTCCATGTTGTCTGTAACCACATGTTTTTCTATTTAAGATTTCGTTCCACCCCTGAATGACTTAAGTGCGTTTGAAAATGAATGGGTTGAAGTCGAAATACAAGGATACAAACCCCTAACATCAAGTGAATCCGCAGCACATGATGCTTGCCATAAAATACCCAACTTTCTCAGGAGTACTCCACCACAACAAACCTGGTTCAACAAACAAGAACAACGTACTGTTTTTTATTTGAATCATTGGTATTTCGCTGCTTATTCCATTTTGAAAACTTTTCAGGAAGTATCTATAAACACTCGCATTTGGAAATCGATGTGAATAGCAAGAGTGATCGCATGGAATGGGGACATGTCAAATATCACAGTGTGATGCATCCTGGACATGCTTTTGAAATTGTTGTCGAATGGGTTACGGCCTCTGGTCCAATCGTCTACGATTTGGTAAACATTTCTAAATTAATATAAGATCTCAAATTCATCAATTTTTTTTTAGATATACGGATGGCAAAGAAAAGCCCAACAATGTGGTTTTCAACTGATGCCTGTGCCCGCCGATCCACTGGCCGAACCATTTACAGAGAAATCAGATCCACTCAGAGGACCAATTTTCATTCCACTGAATACCGATTTTTTGGGTAACGAGTACACCCTATTTGAAGGTGAAGGTTTTCAAACTTTTTAATTTACACATTTAATAAAAGTTAGATTATTGTTATAGAATTTTCCGAGGACAGTCGTGGCGACCGAATGCTTTTGTTTCAGGAAACTATTCTGGCGCGTTATGGATTCATGCCGTGTGTGGTGGAAAACACATTTTCCTCGAATAACGATGTAAGTATTCGTGTAGTTCGTGGAGTTTTATTGAGATGTGCTAAAAACTAAAACTTTTTCAGCCGTCAAAAGAATATCAATACGTCCACTGCTCGGGGAATATGTTTGTTCTAATACGGTAATGTGGTCTTTGACTGCTTCAATTCTTCTTATTTAAGTAATAATTTGCCTCCCTTAATATGTAGGTGTTCTAAAGGAAACCACCCAATTGAATCACCAAGTCGATTAGAAGCGAATGTGACACGTCTAGTTTACGGACACACTAGTCACACGAATGTTCCAAAGAAGGTATGCATTTGGAAACTTTTAAAAACGTTTTCATAAAATTTGTCTATTACTTTACCTAGGTTGGGTTCCTGTGGTCTTGGAATCATATGATAGCAAATAAGAAATGGAAGTCGTTGATTATCAATTGCTCCCCAGACGGTGAATTGTTCCAATTAAAGATGTTGAAGGACTTTAAAGAGTTTTGTTCGAACCAAGATCAGCGCTTGCATAAACTGTGGGATGCATGCTATGAGCTTAAAAATCAATATACGAACCTCGAAAACGGAACAGATAAACCAACAAGGACGTAGTTTCGAGTAATTTTTAATAGTAATGATTATCTTCCACAATTTATATGTAGATCTGTATGTATAAAATTAATGACTTCTAAGGGTGTGCTATAAATAAATAATTTTTACGAAAAATTTAAATTTGTTTGTTTTGTAAAGGAAAGGAGTATTAGTAGCGAACGCTGAAACTTGTTTGCAGTATATCAGTGCACTAACTAATGGGACAATGCACTGAAGCCAGTGGTCACCAGTCGTAGACAGATCCACGTAACGGAAAATATTAAGTGAATAATTCAACTCAATCAACCATCAGATCGCAGCAAACATATTAAAGATAATGCTGATATTTTTTTTTCTGACTGCGTGTGGTTAATTACTTTATAGAAACACTGAAATTATACAAAGCGTATATAGTTGATTTGTAGAAGTTCGAAAATTCGCATCACACGCATTATGAAAGGGGAGAATATATTTTGATGGATTATCGGAACAAATAGCCTGCCGTTGTGTATTTACCAAGAAGAGTCGAATTCTGTTTGTATTTGTGGCATTTTGGTTTCAATTTGGGTTACATACGACCAATTTTTTCTATGAAACGCAACAAACTTAGCGAATTACCTATAAATCTAGCGTCCCAATCAACAAATGCAAAATATATGAAAGGCCCCCTTAAACCATTTTATTTAGTCCTTAGATTTGTAAACATTCCAGTAAGTACACCTGCGCAGAACAAATCCACATAAGACCGATCTCGAAACTTGTAGTCATACAAAAGAACTCCAGCAAACGTTGAATAAAAAGTGGCTAACATTTATGATCGGATTAAATCCAATAGAAATACAGGATACTGCGCTATAGGTTGAAATGCAGAGCTGCACCACTTACTTAGAACCAACTGTAGGGGCGTTGAAGAGACAAAATCTATACATCTCTAACTATACGACCCAGCCTATGAGAAGAGCAAATCGAAGGTCTATGGCAGTACTTTGATCAAATTAAGGATCTGCACAACCAACTTACTTTATAAAAATATTATAAGTCATAACTATTTGTCACTGTTATTCTTAAGAGCTTTGGATTGCAGAAGTTTTTACCTACAGTGCACTTAAAAAACACTCTTCGATTCTACATTAGGCGTTTTTCTTTTTTAGTTCAGAGCACAACCTGAACTGTTATACAAAAAGTTTGTGTTTCTTTTTTAGCTCAGATACATCAGAGCTCAGATTTGTGTTTCTTTTTTCGATCTGAGCATTATCAGAGCGCGCTCGATGAGCTCAGAATAAATTGACTGAGCATGCTGAGTAAAAAGCTGAATACACACTCACAGTCACATTTGACAGAAAAAAAAACCAGGAAAACAAAATAAATGAAATGGTGGACGAACTTTGTTGTTCTGGAACTAAAGGATAACCAATTTAATAAATAAAAATTGATAAATATTCAATTTTTTCATACATTTATTAAAAATGTCAGCTACGTGCTCAAGTGTGTTTCATAAATACATCAGAACGATCTGAGCACGCTCGGCTCAGAGCGCGATCATAATGCTCGAGCTCGGTTCAGAGCTCAGCTCTGAACTAAAAAAGAAAAACGCCTATTGGATTTAGGGAATCGTGCTGTTCAAATGATAATTCAGTTGGTGCTAGACTTTTTTCGTATGTATGTATGTACAAATAGCTGGCTAAGGATCCATGCATTGATGCATGAGGTGAACATGAAATTGATCACGAACTGTGCCACTGTCTCTGGCTCCAATCACTGATTTTGAAGTGAACCTGCACTTTAATTCTCTGATAAGAACAAGCCATTAGTTCTTTATAATTATTGCTTACGAAGAATTTTGCGAATTCTTGATTCGTCTTCTCGTTCTAATGTTAATGTTTCTGCAAATTGAGAGCGCTGTTTCAAAGTCCAAAAATTTACCACCATTCGTTCAAAAACGAGAAAAATATATTTTTTATTAATTTGTTTGTTTCTTTTAATATAATATATTTAAAAGTTTAATACTAAATATTCAATTGAAGAACAAAACATCAATAAAATACAAAAACAAAGAAATACGCAAATACATGCATAACGTATATTTAATTAATATACTTCCACCAATAAATACAATATCGTGATTAATGTAATCAGTATAATAATTTGTTTTAAATTAAATTGTACATGTGCAACATGTTTTTATTAGATATATATGAATATATAATTTTTGTTTGTTGTTTAGGTTTGTTTATTTGTATTTTGTTTAGCGAATATAGTTTTGAGTTTGTTGCCGTTTGTATGATATTCAAATATAAATAATTTATATTTCTTGGAGTTAATACTTGTTGTTTACTGTTTGTAGGTTTTTCTAAGGATAAAAGAAGATAATGCAGCCACAAATATGTATATTTTATATATATAGTTTTTTTTCCTTGCATTTTAAACAACTTTATATACTTTAACATGATGTTTGCTCTTTAAACTTTATTTAGTATTCAAATAGACACCAATTGTTCTAAAAATAAGTTTGATTTTGTTTATATCATTTTTTTTTTAAACATACAGAATGTTAACAATGGAAAATAAATAATCGAAATATTGGAACGAATATCTCCATCTTTAAGATCGACAGAACTGTTTTAATCGCATTTTATGTTAATTATTTAATGAATGCTTTTATATGTTTACACCTAATATTGCAATGCATCTAAACATTCATATATATATGTATATATAATATAAATAGGTATATAAATATTTTATTTGTTTATACTATTCAGTGGGATTATTTTCTTAAATTTTCATTTATCTTGTTTTTGCTTCATACTTGAATTAGTTTTTGTTCTAAATAAACTAAAAATCGTTTCTTTTTTTTTTTTGCTCAACTAATAGTAGTCGTCGCTTGTTAATGGTGTCTTGTATTTATTTGTTATAATATTTAGTTTGTTGTAAGCTTGATTTGGACATTTTGTTTTTTTCAATATTCGTTCTTCAAATCGGTTGTTTGGAATGTGTTTTGTTTGTTCATTTTTTTTCTAAAAATAAAATGGGGTCCATTGATTGTCTTGTGTATTTGTGTGAGTTTTATATCGATTTTATGATTATGTTTTTTTGTTTAATTCGTTTATAGATTTTATGTAATTTTATGAATGCAAAAGCAATAATATACATATGTACTTGTTTATTATTATTTAATTAACGTTTGTGTTATATACACATTTATAAGGAACTCGTTCATCTTATTTAAATATATATGTTTAATGCATACATAACTTTGATTTAGATTGGTATATTAGGTGAATAAATTTAAACATGCAGAACATATAAGATCACTTGAAGGGATACTATTAATTGAGCGAAATAAGAATGGAAATGAAGGAATAAGTAAAAAACAAAAGAAACAATTAAAGTCTTGAGGTAATGAAATAACCATTGAAACATAAACGATTTCATTAAATAACTGTTATAATAATAAAAAAACCATAGCCCGTGCTTTTATTTATATAAAAAATTTTAATTGAATTAATTAGAGAGAGTATTCGTCCACTTTAAATTTTTTTTTTACAGTATCGCAACAACTAAAGATAAATAATTATCTTTTAAAGTTCGCAAACCTTTATCGTTAATTTGGAAGTACCTACATGTTCACGAAAAAACTAATAGAAAAGTAGAGTCGGGACTTCCTAAAGCAAGTGCTGGTAGACATGGGGTCAGATTCTGTAAGATGAAACGTTGAAACGTTTGCGTGTATAAAATAATTTGCTGTAAGTTGCGCGAATAGTTTGCTCTAAGGAAAGAAAAAGTACTTCTTTCAGATTCAGTGTAGTTTTTCTCCTCTCGAAATCAGTTGGCTGTCAGATTTCATGTTCCATCGGCCGCAAAGAGAACTTTTTTCAGAGTCAGAGCAATTTTGAGGATTATGTGATTTTCGATTGGGCTTCTTCAGATTTGCTCTCAGATTTCAGATTTCGTGTGTCTAATCGAACATAAATTCGTCTCTTGCTTTTTTTTGTGTTGATATTAGTGCAGTTCGAATATGTGTAGCCTTCGACACTTTTCTAAGCATTTTGCATTCACTGGTTAAAATTTATATTAAAGTTCGTTTGCGCCCAAATTGATTTTTAAACATTTGTACATAAATAATTAACAAAAATAGATCCTCCCGATGCAATACATTTCTTTGCAGTTGAAAACTTTCACGAAAATGTAAACAAACTCCACTAGTTGTCAAACTCAAACGTATTTGTATTGGTAAATCTGAAGCAAATCTGAGAAAAAATCCAAATTCTCAAAAGCCCTCTGAAATCTGAAAAATATTGCTTTTTTTGTACCAAACGAACATAAAAATTATTCTGAGAGCAAAAAAAAAGTGCTCTGAGAGCGCACAATCGAAATTGAATAGATTTTTATTAACACTTACAATAACAATTTTGAAACACGCACCACCAGCACCACAAATACAAAGAAGGAAAAATATCGTTTTATCCAATCTGAAATCTGAGAGCAAAATCATAAAGGGACATGACAGTCTCTAGATCAACAAAGCTATTTAAATTTATTTTTGTCAGCCTTTCGCGAGAGGTGGTACTTGACGCAGTAGAACCGCATTTCAGAAAATCGAATTGCCACTATCAAAATCGTTCGCTACAGAGCCATGTTTATCGGGCAAATCGATTTAATAGATTGGTGGCACATAAAGGAAGTATTAAATGACAACATATCCTCAGAAATTAACTTTTAGTCTGACCACCAAACATCGTGTGATTTGACGCGGTTTTATTATTTTTTGTGAGGGTTTGCAAAGTCGTTGATGGTCTAAGCTCCTTAGAAGGTAGCATCGGAAGAAAGCACCATTTGAAAAAATCATTGAAAATATAAGGCTCAGGAAGCAGAAATTATTTCTCATCAATATGTTGGCTCAACTTGTTTGTGTTAAATTTCAATTTCGAATCCAAGTGCCCATAAGATAACCAATTTGATTGACTTTCTTATGCACAAATGATATAAGAGAATTTTAAGTCAAATATTCACTCAAAGCATGTAATAAAATAATATCTAATCTCAAAATAATGTTATAATAACTCATTGTTAAACAAATTATAATATTTTTAAGTTTTTATATTTTAAACATTTGAATTTATGTGATTTTTGTTTAATGTAAAGGGCTTAAAAATGTGTGTTTTTTTTTTAAATGTTAACTGATCGGTTTCGTATTTAGTTTGTTCTTTGACCGCCTCGATTAATCTTGAATAAGCACTGTTTGCTGAACGTATGCTTTAACACCGTCCACAATTTTTCATGAAGATTAAAAGTTTTCAAAGGCCAATGAGTTTTTTGTTTGAGTTTCATATATTCATTTACATTTTATTTTTCAGTAAATCTGGATCAAAGTTTCGCCGAACAAACCAATAATTACCTATATTTTCTATATTATTGTTTTCTATTGTTCATAAGCAATATTACTATTGGTGTTTGATGGAAAGGATAGTAATAGTTAGAATTATAATCATACAATATGCGAAATGTCCACATACCGGTCTGGTGCTTTAAGTTTCTTACTTATGTAACACACACATTTATGTAGATATTTAAACAAAAACATATAGTTCATATTCACGCACATAAATTTATATTTTTTTTTTGTTTTAATAATTTGTATGTTACTCTAATTACTATTTTCTATATATATTGTTGGATTTCCCATTTATTTTAAATAACATTTATTTAAATTACACAAATTATGCGAAATATATATATTTTATTTATTAATATATATGTGTAGCTAATAAAGTACATGCACGTATAGTATGTATGTTTTTTTTACTAATAATAATATAATTTGTTGTTTTTCTTTATTTAATTTCTATCCCCATGGAACTGGGAATGGTTAATGTTAACTCTAAATTTCACATCACAAGTTGAAAGGTTAAAATTAATATATTGTTCGATAAATAACTCAAGTAGAGAAACTGTATTTTTTGTATTATAATGCTTGTTGAACTTGTAGATATTATTTTGAAGACTGAATTGCTGTAAAGCACACTGAGGGCTTTTAAATAGGTGTCGGACTGTATATTGCTTGCCTTTGCATCATCATTTAAAAATAATAATTTGTAAGGGGGATTGAATTAAATATACAAGTTTGGTAACCGAGTGCTAATATAGGCATATAAATAAAAGAAACAAACCCTTAATTGAAGTGGGAGATTAATTATTTACAACTTAGAAAGGCGCCCGTGTCGTGCCAAAAAATCGAGTTTGTGGAGACCCTAGTTGAATAAATGGTGTTCTTTTTAAAGAGTTTGTCTAGAATAAATATTCAAGTGAAAAAAAAAGAACAGAGCACTTTTAAAAGAAAATTCGGCCAAAAGTACGACCAACCCCCTCCATGACTAGGCATTAATTTTTCTATTTAAGCCTAATGCAACTTTTCTATAAAGTCCAAATCAGACCAGGGCTCAAAAGACGACCAGTTCGACTAATAGGAGATTTTTTGTCAAATTGAAATCTTGAGGCCGTGATGCACAAAACAATAGTTATACAGGTTTCTAAGGCGTATACCGATGTTGCGAGGAACTTAATAAACTTATTCCTCGGAATGCGACGACAACTCCTTAGGGTATGCTCTCTCTGTTGCTCTCATGCCTCAGTAAATAATTTAATAAAACATAGCTTTGGTAAATACGTGCCAAATGTTTTAAAATGCAAAAAACACGCTAGTACCTGCACATAACTACTCCTGTTAACGAGATTGCTTGATTTAATTTATTTAGTGATGCGTTTTTGAGTTGTTAACATTAAAACCTAGTACGCTGTTCGAACTTAGATTTAGCAAAGCGAAGGCAGTGTTTTAATTAAATAAATAATTATTATTTGCAACCAATTTTCTAACATATATTTAACTGTTGAAAGGAGGAGGTCACCAAACTTCAGTCTTGGAACGAATATTTCTCTATAATTGATACATATACATTTATATTTTCTTTTCCACAAGAATAAACAGTGAAAATTGTCAAAATTTGTTGAGTTATTCAAAAAATGAACTGGGTTCGTTATTTTGGAACAAGATCAACATTTTTTTCCTTCACAAGCAAATTACAAAATGAGACGAAAAGTAGGAGAACATGTCGCCATTAACTAAAGAAAGAATTTTTATCTGAATAGTATCAAAAAATCAACCGCATTAGAATTAGGCTCCTTGCAATCTCTTATACTTTTCGTCTTCTATTACTAAATCTAATTAGGTATATATGCGAACAGAACTTTTATTTTTCAATATAAAATCAAATACAAAAGGTAATAATATACAGTCTTTCAGCCAACGACCAAGTATAGGTGTATAGGTTTTTTTTATTATTGAATTTTGTTAACAAAGCATTATAGCGAAATTCTGCACACAAAGCATTACATAATACTCAATATTCAATTTTTAAAAAATTGTTTTAGATTTAAGGTTTCTGTGAGAAAGACAGTAAGATAGAGAGACAGATAAGGAATAAAGGGTTTTTTTGTTTTTCTAATCGTCCATTTTTCTAGAGACATAATGTCATTTAGAACGTAGTGGTTTATTCTAACATCAATTCGAATTCTTTTGTTTTAGTAATTTATATGTATTTTTCCCGTTAAAACTTTAATATTGGTTCAATTCTAAATTTTATTTATACATATATATATAAGTATTTTTATTTACTTTAATATTTAGGTAAAGTTTTGTTTTTGTTCACACGTAGAATTGCCTTAAAATTTACTACTCATTTAATTGTGGTTTTGCGTTTATTCCCTTATATTTGCTATAATTTATAATATAGATTTATTTGCTTTATAAGGAAATGCAAACTAAACACATTTCGTTTAAATCTATATCAATATGTATAGAATTGTATGTATAAGTATATAATATATATATAGCTAATATACAAGTATATATGAAAAAAAAGTTTTAGGTGGTTCAAGTGTGTCTTATCTTTTTCCTCTGTTTGTTATGTTTTCTTTTCTTTTGTTTTTGTTTATTTTTAAATAATTTAATTTCAAAAACAATAACATAGAGAACATGAAGGCATTTGGAAAGTGGCATTTAATATATGCTTTATTTAAGTTTATTTTTTAAAGTGTTTTTTTATTAAATATGGAAAATAGGCATTTTTATTAACATTTAGTTTAGTATTTATTGAGTGTTTTTTTATGTTCAGTATGTTGTAAAAGAATGCCAAACAAGAGATTCGATGAAATTCAACACAGTGGTGTAAAAAAGAATCAAATTAAAAATGCAAATATCTAACAACTTGAAACCCAGTAACGTAGGTATCATTTACATTAGTCGCAGGTTTGGAATGGGTGAATTACAATTCTAGCGTTTTTATGGACAGCTTTAAAGTGGTTTTACTAATATTTAATTAATAGAACAGCTGATGTAATAATTTAGGGGTTTTCTAGTTATTTGAAATATAAAAAATAAATAAAACAATTAACAGCGAATTAAAAAAATATTTTAGCGAACTAATATACTTTACTTACAATCCATATTCGACGCGATCGTGGAATCCGTGAGTAAACAAATTAAAATTGAGTACTGAAGTCTGCGTTTGGCTACCACAATTGGTCTCATATTCATTGTGAGCGAAATGCCAAATTGGTCGCTTTGCATTCGGTCTCTTATAAACAGTGACATATCAAAATTATTTTTCAATTAACCAGCCACTGGCTGTTGTATGTCACCCCTGTTCAACCATTAAATAAAATTTAGCACAACTTTCAAATGATTTTGCTAAGACGATTATATATAAGATCTTGAGTTCGCAGAGTAAAGAATAGAGTAACAAAAAGTGTGAGGACGTTTCTTATTTGAAAATAGTTATATGAATTCAAGTTGTAAGACCAGTTTAATAAAACCTCACTTGCTAGTTTGTATTTGTAGTTTAAGGCGGTCCGGTACTTTCAATTACAATTCTCTGGTACATATGAGATTTACTAGAAACATGCTATCTGATGAGAAGTACGGGAAAAGATTTAACTTTAAAAGGTCGTAATCTTGCAATAAAAAATCCAATGCAATGCTCTGCACGTGTTTTATTTCTTAAAAGCGATTCCAAACCCTGAAGCGCTCAGATCAATCCAGGTCCATTGCCCTCCAAACATAAACCTCTTTTTTGTTGTAGTGGGGTCGAAACTCTGGCGTTATTCGCTCCCCATGGGGGCTCGCACCTGCCCCGCCCCGGTCACTAGCATTGATTTTATCCACTACACCTCTTTCAAACCGGGGTACAACAAAATATGTGTTCAGTAAAACTTATTACTAATATCTTGAGATGATCATTTTGAGATGAAAGGGCTTCGCACTCTAGTCGTTCCCCAGACTTGGGTAGGAGAAAGATCGTAAGATCTTAGCCTTTTTGCTTGAAAAGTTGTGAAGAAGAAATTAGGTTAACGTCCTGATCACAATGCGCAAACGCACCTGCAGCCGCATCTAAAAGATCTTTCCAAATGGTCAAAAAGTATCACATGTACGAGAATACAGAAAGAAATAGAGAGAGAGAGAGATCTTTTTCGATGTAAATACAAATCCAAATAATGTAATAAACAATCCGCCCATAACTATAGGTAGAAAAAAAGCAGATCAGTTTTTAGCATTCAATTTCAGTACATTGCATATACAAACCAACTATCAATAATTGTGGAAAGTTGTTCCGGAAACCATTTTGTTCTATAGCCAAACCAATTCTGTCCGTTAAGCCCATATAAATCTGCGATAATATCGACTCTTTATATTAACTTATATTAGGAAGCAGAAGTCTCTTAATTGTTTGTTTACAATTTCCAAAAATACATTTATATATTGTTAATCCACAGTACGCGAAGAATTCAACTATAATCCGCCACATATAACCTGTTGTAATGAAGAGTAACATAAAGTTAACTGCATAAAAAACCAAAGGAATTCTAAACAAAAGAGTGAAAATAAAAAAAATAAAAGATGAGTTTTTACATTGCTTGTATTTATGTAATAAAACCTAATAAAACATGGATTTTTTTTTTGTTTAGTTAAATATGTTAGGTATTTGTTTACTTTTACATATATAAATTTGTTTACAAATACAAATATAAGATAATATATAGTATATCGTTTATTACAATATGTTAACTTTTTCAGTTTCTTTTTTATAATATTTAAAATATTAATTTCTTGTTTGCGTTTTTTTTATACATATACTGTACCTTTTGTTTTTCCTCTCATTCATATATATATTTTTTAGTGCTTTCTTTTTAAAATATATAAATTTGTTATATATATATATATATATATATATTGTATTTTTGCGATAATTATTTTTAAATACTTTTTTTAAAATATTTAAAAATTATTTAGATTTCTGATTTTTTACTTCAGCTTATGAACCCATTGGGTTTAAAATAAAACTGCACCACTCATACCCCTCGTATTAGTAGTAAAAGTTGTAATAGCCTAAAGAGTTAATATGCGATAGATTATGTAAAAAGTAAATGAAAATACTAAAACATACTACAGAGTGTTACACACCAAAAACAAAAACAAAAAACACATTAAATCGTGAAAGATTTCTTTTTTAGTTTAAGTACTAAGGTATACCTACCACATATACGTATATAAAACAAAATAGTAACAATAAAACAATTGAAAGATATTTTAGTTATAATTATTCAACAAATCGAGGAGCATGCTGTGATTAGACAGCCCAATAAATATAACCGTCATCAATTTTCCTTATAATCTCCACCTACCACATCTTGGTTGCTTTGCTAAAGCGTTGCTTCTTTTCTGGATTAGATCAACGGTAGTATTATAATAAAAATATATATGTGTTTGTTTTATTACAAAAAACACAATTATTATAAATAAACATGATTTTCTTAAGCGTTTTCTATATATTGTTATTTAAGAAAAAAATGCTTGTCGCTTTGTGTTTGATAAAGAAAAAAATTAACTAAGTTGTTTTTTTGTTTACTTATATGTATAAATTTGTTTACATTAAACGTATAATAAATACTTTAATAAAAAAGTTTTGAAGTATTGCAAATCTCTCTATTAACAGAGAAGAAAAAAAAATATAAATATACGAAGACGTTTTCTAAATAGCAATAGTATTTAAATAAAAATATTTTTACTATTAGCAGATGTATGCAGTTGTTTAAAGTTAATGGTGCTTGTCGGTTGAAGGGAATAATTTCGTGATATGTTCGGACAGTTTTAACATTTAGCTAGAAAATTATATTAAAATAAAATATTTACTAATAAATTATCAAATACCAAATACACAGTTATATAATCACCATTATTATGAAAATCAAATAACAACTTGAGTTATTCGAATTCATCTTATCGAAAGGTTGGCTGATGTACAAAAACTTTCAATCCAAATTTTTAATTCCGGAATGAATATCGTTTCCACAAAACACCCAAGATTTATTCAATATTAATGGAAGTTTTTAATATTCAAACACATGCAAGCATACAAATAAGGAAATTAAATCTGAAAATAAAAGATATTATTTGTTCGGGAAGTTCCATCCCTTTAAATCTCAACTAAAAAACTAAAGTCTTTACTACTAATAACTTTTAGTTTTTAACTTTACTTTGTACATCCCAATAGACAGTTTCTTTTGGAAATTTGTTTGTTCGCCAAATTTAATCTGCACACCAAAAATGAATAGACCAACGCGCCGAGATATTTATTAAAATGAGTGCTATCTAAAATTTGTTTTAGTTTTATGGTTAATTTCAGTCAGAGAAAAAGTAAATAATTATAAAAAGGGGAATTGGTGTACTGCGAATATGACTGAGAGCTTGTAGGTATGTATTGTATGTTCCAGTACGATAATGCATTCAAACATTTTAGTCGAATTTTATCAAACTCCTTTCTAATACTCATAAGTCATAAGTTTCCCAAACTAGAGAGCAGATTCTTTGTCAACGAAAGGTAGATTGTGTTCGCTAAAAAAAAAAACAAGTACTAAAATAAAAAAATGAGAGTGGAATTTCAGGAAATGTTGAAAAACGTATAGCTTAAAATAAAAAAAAACTGCGTACTAAACAAAAACCAACAGGGCAGCTTTTCCTTTTAAGAATAATATTGCGCTTATCAATACCATATCAATCACAATGCAATTAAGTGAAATAACAATTGTTTGCAGTTTTTGGAGCTCGGCTTCTTAGGAAAACTCACCTAAAAAGTAGAATATGTGCCCTGTAACATTTTGCTAACATCACATTTTTGTATTAAAATACTTTTGTTAATTACGGGCGGTTACAAAGGCATTATAAAATGTTAAATGTACAAATATGTTGCAAACTTTTTGTTAAAGTCTATAAATCCTACAAAATTGAATTTGATTTTTTCGCAAGTCAAAAGTTTCGAGCTCACGAGCGGATATTTTCTGTGGGATAATAGGTAATAACTGAACAAGTACTTCAAATGCCAATTCGTAATGAGATTGATGATATGATGTCAATTTTAATACATTATTTTTAAAACAAAATAAACAAACAAACAATACCCGAAGATATTATATTATTACGATATTAAAAAATAATCTGCAGACATGTAGAATTCTCCATGTTCCAACGTTTTATTCGAACATAATTCTACTTTGAAAAGTAGTACACGGTAAAGGCTTATATGATGAATTACTGAATTCAGAGTGCACGCCCAAATCTATCAGGAAATGTAATGCATCAGGTAACGACGAACAACACTAATTTCTTCAATGAACGCAAGTATCCAAGAGCTGTTTGGTATAAATTCGAAACTACTTTGTGTCGTTGATATTTAAATTTGTGGCTCAACTCGTTTCCGAACATTTCTATTATTAAAAAATGTTTTTATGCCCTAGATTCATTATAAGCTTCTCAAATGGTTAGGCGGTTAAGATCTAGTGTCAAAAAGTCATATGCCTTTCCCTATGAGTGCTTTCAATGCGTTCCAGACAATAAAATTCCTGATTTTGTACCGACTCGCATTGGTAGACACACAAAAAACATGTCAACTGCTATTGAAACGACGAATGGAAAACGAGGAGTAACAACGAATCTCACTTTTCTGAGTCTTAAGGTTTCCCTTAACAATTCCTGTTAAGAAATTATTATAAAATTTCGACAATTTAATATTTGGAACTCACATTTCACACCCTTTCTCTCTTTTAATATCATTTACATTTCACCATCCTATCTCTCTCATCAGTGGCCGCTGAAAGTTCGAAATTCTTAACAAAAATCAATATTTTTTATAATGTTAAAGAATTTAAAAAAATAGCTTATATCTAATTGTTTTTGCAATGTTTATTAAATTGATGTAAGTTAATTATTAATTAATCAAGTTGAATTTATTTTATTAGAATTCTTTTACGGCATGACTTGCTTTTAAAAATACCTATATGCAGGACTACTCGAAATTTCCATTGCTTCTTTTCGAATAACGCATTAATCAGATACAGTCAGTAAATTCTTCAACCGACACCATATCGACTGTATCGGCTATGTTTCATTAAAGACAAATAATCGATCGAGTAGGTATGATGCTTTCGGCGTTAAGCTAAGTATCCCGCTCGCGCTAAATTTTATCTCCCATTCAAAAATGTCTACAAAGATAAAACTTAGCGAGGCAGTTTAGCAAAGCAGTATCCTGTTCGCTCGTTAAATTCTTAACTTACTATAGATGGGCCGATGACAAGTCTCCCCTCATTTAGCTCGCGAAATAAATGTCCGGTACATTAAATCGAAGATAAATTTTGACATAAAAAGCCGAGGAAACAATTTTTGTTGTGTTTACTTTGAAATTGTTTTAGAGGAAACCGCAGAAAACATTTATGCGATAAATAAAAGTGAACGCAAAACCAAAAATTCCGTTTCATGCGATAAAAAAAAAATAAAATAATTGCAGGGCCTGTGGAGGAACGATCAGCAATATGGAAATTGCAGAAAAATTCCAATGCAAAAAGGGATTTACCCGACACGATGGAACGCGTCGTCGTCTGCTTGCTACTATTGAAATTATTTGAGCTGCTGCAGCAATGATAACATCTTCTTCAATTTTCTAATATCTATTGTTTTGGAACGATTCAAACAATGCATTGTCTTTAAAGTTTGAAATTGGAAAATGGTATGTACGCGAATAATTAAAATAACGTTTACTGTCATGAAGAAAAAGGTTTTTGTCCCATCTGTATGATGGTTAATAATTTAGCGAGCATTTATCTTTGGTGTGGAGAAATGAAGTGGAGACTAGGGACGCTAAAATTTAGCGCGAGCAGGATACTAGGCTTTAGGACACATTTCGGTCAACTAGGTACGCAAGAAACTATTTCGGGACGGTCATTTTTGGGGAACCACCTCATTTTTAGTACGATTTTTGTCTAGAAATTACGTTTTCGTGTCATGTGCTGCAGAGTTTTCTGAGTTCCTAGTGAACATGCCTAGTAAAATTTCTTGTACACCAGAGGACGTTCGTTAAGTATGCATATTCAAAAATGCCATATTTTTTCCCATAAAATGTATACGTTGAATAAGAATCTGTAACGCGAGCAATTTATCTAGAATCATCGCCACTCGTTACACAATTTAGAAAATAAAAAGATTGCTTTTTAGTTTAATTAAATAAGTTTTATAAATATTATTTTATTCATACAAAATGAACACCATTAACCCCTTTTTTAGTTTTGCTTATGGGAAACAATAAGAGAATATTACAAAGTTATAAAAATTAAGAGTTAAAAAAAAACATCACATTGTTTCTTCACTACTGTTCTAAACAAACAAACAAACAAAATAAAATTGCTGAGGAAGTCTATAAAAAAATAGATTTGCGAATATATGTCAATTGTTTTATCAAAGATCAATAATAAAATGTACTCTTTACAATAGTAAATATTATAATTTATTTATTTATCTTATGTTTTTTTCTCTAATCAGAGAGATAATAGTAAATAAATATTAAATAAGTCGCGTATTTCTTCTTCACTATACAAACAAATTAAAACATGGATTCTAGTTCTAAGAAAAAATTAAATTAAAGAACGCCAACAACTCATCGTAGTACAAAACTAATAAAATTTAGTTTGTTCATGCTTAACTGACGTGCCACTACTATGTTATGCCACACATTATAACTCTAAGCAACTGCATATACCTGTTTGCTAAAAGCTTGCTTGTCGCTGACTCTTTGTTTTGTTTTATTTTAAATATTACACTTGGAAAAGAAGATACACTATAAATGGAAGTGGTAAATTTACGATTAAAAAATATATATGCATGTATATATCTGTTTGTCTCGTTTGTGTTTCATAAAACCTATATAAATTTCTTTAAGAAATATATAATATATAGCTTGTTATATATATTTGGACATATATAATATAATATATATGTGTTATTTGTGTATGCGCCTAAGTGATTTTTCATATAATATATATAGTTGTATATAAAATCAATTTTTCTAAATAGATATACAACAACAAAAAATAATAGACTATTATAAAAGAGAAGTAGTATAAGCACAAGCTTCAATTAATTAAAAAAAAACAAATTGTATAACCAATCTCAAAACGCTCAGAATAAAATTATAATAATAATAAAAAATAAACTAAATATGGGTAAACAATTTGATGTGTTGTTATTTTTTATGCTCACATAACATCAATATTGATCACCAACCTTTTGTTTCAATCCTCGATTGCTAGGTCCGATTTTAGACGAATTTCTAATTCTCGCATACCGTTGTCGATTCCGACCTCATCCTCAGGAACTTGATTTTTAGTCGGTGTCACCTCTTTGGACGATGACGTTGTTGTATCGCTCCAAAAGTTTGGAGAGCCAATCGGTTGCTGCTTGCTAGGGAGATTGTTATTCCAGAGAGACTCACTCAGGACCGAATGCTGTAAAATAAATAAATAAATGTGTTTTATAAATCAACAGTATACAGGTTGTTTCAGTTTAACGCATATAACTGCTGGAATCTTGTTGCTGTGGAATATTTTGTAAACATGCTTCAGACAAGATTTATGCCGGACGACAAAAGGCACAATACAAGTGTACTCACTCTAGCCCCACAATTCTACTTTCAACACTCTAGACTAGTACCTCGATTTGAGACTGGCCAGATAGTCCCTTTCGAAGGCCGTTGGTTTTTCCGCTAAAGTAATTCTTGGTCCATAGATGGAATCAGCTCTGTTTTACTCTATTTTATTTATTAATTTGCAGTGATAGACCTAATTTGATTTAATTTTCTTAGGTCTTCTGGGATTTACTATACTAAGTCATGGATGAGCCCTAAATGGGCCAACGGTAGCGCTCTATCACGATGTGTGCATAATAAAAAAATATACCTCCACGTTGAAGGCTCTGCATTGGCGTAAGTAGACATCGGCCCATTCATTAAAAAAAAAATTAACATTAGTCGTTTGATAGCGCTAGGGCAGCTAAATCGAATGGACATCAAATCTGCGGCCCGCACAGTCTTTGATTCCAAACCAGAAAATCATCGCAGTGGAGGAAGACCTCGTCGAGAGCTAGGCTGCAATTAAGGATCTTGTTTTAATAGCAACTATATACAACTTCGTTAAGGATTGCAGGCTGGACTAGCCGTAATTTAAATACCACTCTCCTCTCGGTTCTATAGGAACATACATTAGAGTGGACCAACGAAATGGGCAGACATGGCTCCGCTTTTCGCATACATGAATGAAGATAACTTCTTGCACATAACATTAAAACAGATACTGGGTGGATCAATCCGACGAATTGTATGTTTCCAGAAAGATTTCGCCAGCTTACAGCAAATCTAGAACACGAAGCGTGACATGCATATAAAATAGGTCTATGCACCGGTCGGCACTGGTGGCTATAAGTATAGGATACTAACTGACTGGCACACATGCAGCCATATATTATGTAAATTAATCAAATGGGAATGAAAAAATGTTCTATTTTCTATACCTATGGTTTGAAAACTTGCAGCACTTTTGTTAAGTGATAAAACACACTTAACTAAAATAGTAGTAAATTATTATTAGTAATTATTTTTTAATCACAGTTTTAGTAATAGCAGATTTAACAAGTTTATTAGCTGAAAGAAATAAACTCACCTTTCCAGGAAGATCGTTCTCAGCACTGTCTATAAGAGCGCTCAAGGTAAAGTCAAAACTTGACGCCACATTCCCTGCATTCCGTCCAATGATGTGCGTCGAATTGCCACTGTTCCCCTGTGATGTGTTATTATTAGTGAATGGCTGCAGTTCGGATAGTTTTTGCAAATCTCTGAAGTTCGAGAAATTGTTTGCCACCTGTCTGTAGTTGTTGCTACTGTCGCGTTTGTTGACGATACTGCCACTACCTACACTAAATCTGTCAAAATTCACATTTACTGCAAGGGCGTCGTTGTTAAACAACGAATTTGAGTTAGAAGAATCTAGGTGTTTGTTGCCGATGGACGAATTGTCATTATTGTACAGCCATGATTGCGCTGCAGACGCACTCATCCGACTGCCCATTTCTTGGAAAGAACTCAATCCAATATTGCCACCACTGTTGTTATTGCCCTTGTACATTGGGCATATTGGACCGTATTTACTTATTGATGTGGGAACATCGAAAGGCATATTCTCCTCGTCAAGGATAGAATCGGACCGAACAAAACTATCGCGGGTGTCACGCAACAAGTTTGCCGCTGCGCTAACGTCTTGGAGACTTTGAGACGATGCGGCCTGATGCCAGTATGCGTTGAGGACTTCATCTTTTGTCAAAGGGTTGTTACTTCTGTGATTGTTGTTGTTGCTGGAAGTTGTGCTACTGTTGTTATTGTTGTTGTTTCCTAGCTGCGACATTTGCGAACTTGCGACACTCTTGTATAGGTTGTTGCCATTCAACATTGCCACGGAGCTCTTGGTGAACTCCAAATCTTTAAGGTATTCCAGATGCTTTTTGTCTGGGTGCATTGGGAATATGGGACTGGAGGGAGCGTCACTATTACTATTGCTGCCAATGTACGACGACGTGTTCTGGGAATTAAGCCCCATGTTCATAAGATGTCCTGTATGTTGTTGCTGCTGCTGCTGCTGCTGCTGTTGGTGGTGGTGTTGTGGGTGTTGCGCCTGTTGATGTTGAAGCTGATGTTGCTGGCGTTGATGATCCCACAAATTGGACTGGCGAATACCTTCTACCGTAAGTTTTCCGTACTCGGTGGTGGCACCTACGTACGACGCGGTTGGACCAACTTGACTATGCCGTGCAGGCCTAATAGCCGATGGTGGCATGGATGACAGAATCTGATTTCCAAATGCGCCAGATCCAGAGTATAGATCAGATGGGCCATAGTTGCTGACAGTTGGACAGGATTTGGTCTGGAATACTGGCTGTTTACTCGGTGCTTGCTGAGTTCCTGACTGCGAAAAATTACCATGGTGCGACCGTGGGGAAGGCAGCGACATGCCACTGCCCACTGCGGATACAGCGTTCCTTGGCAGCGGTTGTGGTGGTTGATAATTCGCTCCTGAATAGTGACTGTCGTAACGGTGCCGCTGCGATTGTGGTATCGGGCTCTGGCCATGCATTGACGGTGGGATTAAATCGTAACTATGATGCACTGGTGGATGTGGTGCCGTTGGCATACCCTGCGATTGTGAATGATAAGGCGTTGACATGGACGCTACGGGAGACGGTTTATTAGAAACACTACCAAATCTCAAAGGCGACGGCACTTCGTCCGGTGGGAGACATGATGACGACATCGATTGCGGCGGTGCGTCCAGGTAATCGGCTGCAGTCTTCTTCGCATTTACTATTGGAGTTTTTGTACTATTCTTTCGGTTCTTTGCCCGATAACGCTCCAATTCCTCGTCAGAATGAGCGAACGTGCAGCTAGTTCCTCGCGGGCAGATTCGCCGCAATGTCAGATCACGGCACAAACTGATTTTATACTTAGTGTTCGGATTGGTTTGAGACGACTCTTGTAGTTTGCGGTTTCCGTGATGCTGAACAAATTCGACCAAACCAATGACCACCTGTTTAACAGCGTCCAGCGCTTTCGCAACTTCTTGCCATGTGGGAACAGAATTTTCCACACTGGAATCGATGCTGGCCAAGTGTTTGAGGTGAGTTCTTAAACCGGACAAGTTTGCCGGGTCGCCAGTACGCTGCAATGCTATCACAAGCTCCTGCACAGATTGAGCAAATGATTGTGGCGTTTGGAGTTTATCAATAATACTTTGCATATGCGATTTGTGGATAGTGTCTCCGTACAGCAGCGATGACCACTGATCGGGCGCAATTCGAAGACCAGCTTCCGTGGCTATTTGAACAATTTGCGCATCATGCTCTCGACGCAACGCATCGTAAGTGCGAAATTCTTCTTTCAGCTGCATCAGAGATGAGTCCGCCTCACGTTTGGACACTTTAAAGCAGCTGGCACGATATAAAAGCTGCACCACATGCCCAATGCTTGTTTTCGACGCCTGAGGAAAGTGCGGTTCAAGACGCTGCACAACAAACATTACCAAAACCTTCCGAGACAATGCAGATCCATCTTCCAGGGCTAATAGAACTAGCTTAAGTACTTCCTCCTGCATGGCCGGACCAAGGAATTGACAACCGCGCGAACGCACAGCTGCCCACAGATTCGAGCTTAATTGCTGCGGATTTTGGTGCTGCAGTATTAGCTCAGTTACGGTTCGTTCGCCCAGCGAACGCGCTGCTCTAAGGGCACGAGACCTACCCTCATCTTCCATCAATTGGCAATTGACTAATGTGACTAATTTTCGTTGCATTGGCCGTGACAGCAGACTTCCAAAGTTCCCATTGTTAATGAACGGTTTCAGGTGTAACGCCAAACTTTCGATGCATTTCTTCCCTAGTTTGTAGCATTGCTTGTCATCGGGCATAAGACTCTGTACGCTTGGTGTATTTGTGGTAGATGCTTCTGATTCAGCAGCCAGACTGGCAGCGGTTGATTGTGCTCCGTTGTTGAAGCTGCTGCCACCACCACACCCGCTGGGCGTGACCAACAACAACAGAGCATAGTTGATAGGTAGATTCTCTAAATCAGTTGTAATCGAGGTCTATTGGTAACAAAAAAAAAAAAAAAACAAAAAAACTAAATAGCAAAAGAACTTTGAAAGAAAAGATCAAGGTTGGTTACCTGGTCAAATGGACATTGCTTGTTGTGTAGTGTGGCTAGACAAGTGCGACATATTGTGTGGCCGCATCCTAAGCTGATTGGAGGACGTTGATTTTCTGCAAACTCGTTACAACAAACGGGACAGGATAAAAAGTCTGTCCATGAGGGCGCCTGTATCGGCATTCTGAAAATACAAATCTCGGAGTAAGTCATTTGTTTTAAAATTCTTGTAGTTTTTGGAGATTTTGTAGACATAGACATGAAGTGGTGAAAACGATTTTAGCAGATTAATGGAAAGTATATGAAAAATAGCGGTTATTGCAAATACAGAAGATGTTTGCGTTGTAAGGCGGTTCAGTTGTGCTTTTGATGATGCACAGATCAATAGCTAACAAAAATATGAGTTTTTTTAAGGACCATTGCAAATGCAACTTCAAACGGGAAATCATTGTATCGCAATTTGGTAACACGGATTTGAATCGTTAACCAGAAGATGAAAACATTGTCTCTTCATGTTTAAACGAATTCCAGGTTAAAGCAACACTTTTCTAACAGAGTTTTTGACGGGTCGTGGATTTCACAAAGAATGCCACTTTTAATGCGGATCTGAAATCATGCAATACTATCCGCATTGTAAAACCAGTTTTCGGAAAACGCGGAACAATTGTGTTCGTTCATTGCCCTCGTTTTGGAGAGAGGTCCACTTCCGAAAGCTTCAGAATGACAAAAACCTGGACTGTTGTCAGTAACGTAGCGGTACGCTTACTCAGCGCTTGTAGGCGTTTGGAGCGGAAAGATTAAGCAAATAGTTCCAATGATACTGTAAGCCTATTCCCCATTCCCACACCCGCGAGGTAATACCTTACGGCGATTCTGGCTTTTTGGGGAGTGAGGTGGTTGCATAAAAAAACACAGAAAACAAATGGTTTCGAAAAGGTAGGGTTATATGCATATGTCGTGCCATCTGTCTTTTCTTTTTATTTTCAAGCGGACAGTGTTTCATCGATTTTACCAGCTTTATTGATAATAAACTCTTACAAACATATGCAAGTGCAACAAACTTATTTTTGAGGATGAGGGCAATGACCCAACACCGTTACGAATAAAAGTTCAATAATCCAAGTTAGCTAGGCTAAGAAAGTACAACTAAATAAACCACATAAAATAACCCATGAAGGGATATCAGAAATATATAGATATACACGCTTTAAAAAACTGAACCTATTCATTCTCAATTAAACTGAACATACCTAGCACCCCTATTCGATAATTGATATATTGTCTTGAATGACTTGCATTCTGAATGCTCATGCTGTTAGGCATATTGCATTTAATTATTTGGGGTACACCCACTGCCTTTGTTTATCTACCCGACTATATAGAGAACAACTCCTATATATAACTGAGCACCAATTGATTTGTTATGCACAAGTGCAATTGCTTTAATGAGTTTATAGAAAAATAATTATCACAATTCAAACCCAATAGTTGATCGTTTCTGTTGTATCTGTTCAAATATCATAAGTATCGTCAGTTCATTACACTCGAGATTAATCTACATATTATTTAAACCAAAGAGGTGTATCTACGTTTCTGAATACTATCATACTTATGTGTGGAAAATGTTATCTGTTTCATGTGTTTTGGCATGTTCCAACTAGCGATTATATACATATCACACACATAACGCTTGTAAAATCAGAAAAGCGAAGTCTAATAAATTAATCGCCTTCGAGCAAACCAAATATCTATATAAATTCATCGAGAAAATTGTCTGTTTACGCAACACGTTCGATCGTCATATACGTCATCAGAGGAGAGTTTGGAATTTTACTAAATCATGGGAGCGGAGCACCTTGGTCGTGTATGGTGTTGCACTAATTTGGAGTTTCGTGTTCGTTCTTGAGCTATAAAATTCCATCATCGTTTTGGACGAATGACTTTACGTCGCAGCCGCCCCCCTTTGGTATTTTTATTTCACAAAGCAGTCAGATGACTTGTCACCTTACACATTCAAAAAATGGGGAGAGAGAACAACAAATTAAGTTCTGGGTCGGTTTCGTAGCTCTTAAGATTGTATAAGTCAACGCTGACTATAGATAGTTATTACCTTAATCGAGGAGCAAGTTTACTATGCTGAAACTATGACATGCAGTAAAGAAAAACGTTCGTTCACACTTCTCTGCTGCTGATGTTATATTGAGGAGGTGGATGATGATGATGATGATGACGACGATGACTAACAAAGTCCGCAAGAGAATGTCATATTTGACTTTTCGTTGCGACCTTTCCGTGAGGACAGCCATTTACAAGCATATACTTTCTATCCATTCAATTCACTTATTTTATATTTTTTAATGATATTCATTGCCTTTTGTGTTTCCAGTTCAAGATCACACATATGTGTCGACAATTATAATTGCAAACGTAGGCATTAGGCAATGAACTATGAGGGTCGATTGTCTGCAAATAGGTACACACTTTCAATTGGTTGTACAACACTTTTATAAAGGAAATTTTCCGGTGATAATTTTTTTATATATAAAAAAATACACTCGTCTTCTGAAATATACATAAGTTTAACAGCTGGCAAATAAATTCACCATATAAGGACTGAATGCATAAGCATATTGCAGTATTCTTTTTGGACTCCCTAGCTTGTTCTCTATGCTTTCACCCGATCTATAAACATTTTGTAAAAGTTGTTCGTTTTAAAGTCCGAAATTCCTGAACTGACTTGTCACTAGATTAGCACGTAAAATAAAAACACAATTCATGCAGCACAATAGAGATATCTTACACATCTTATGTTAAACCCTTTGTGAGTCCCAACAAACAATTTAATCTCTTTCGTAGTTACAAGTAATAGTAATTTTGTTATCTGTGATTATTTTAATTTGAGTTTTTCCACTTGTTACGGATGGAAAACGTTTCGAAAAATAAAAAAGAAATATACTTATGTGTGTCGTCAAAATTTATCAAAGTGCCAACTAGACACATATTTCTTCTCTCGTTTTATCCAATGTCATTTGCCGTGGAAACCAGAAAACCCAGTCGGGGTGCTGTATATCTTCCCTGTTTCCCCATATGTATGTGGAGACAAGGCACTTTTCTTTTATTTTTCTCTATACAATTTCAAGACCGATGATGGGGGAATTATTTTTTGTTCTAGAGTTTAGGTGAATATTTTTCGTTTGAATAACTCTATTTTTATTCGGGTTTTGTGTAATTACAGTTGGAAAAACACTTGTAAATTTTGGGGTAAATTGTTTGACATACAAATTAAACGCGAAAAAGAAAGCCGTACCTTGATATTTAGGCGAAATATACATCACATTTTACGAAACAAGTAATCGGTCAGGCAGCCAGAAGGTCTTTTTCACTTTTTATTTGATTTCTCTCTGTTCAATTTGACCCCAAAGTGGAATGTGAAGGAATGTCAAAAATACGATTACGAATCAAATTACGAATGACTTTTCAACAATCGGCCTACACTTCTCAAGTTTACTTATTCCATTATCATTTGCCAGCATGATATGCTAGATTTTTGTTGTTTGTAAATCACAACAGATTGGAAGATTTTGAAATGAGAATTATAAAATGTCGCACTTTATTCAAAAATTAAGTGAGTGGGTAAGTGGCAATGGCAATTTCGCAAACAACCATGTATATATAACAGAAATATATTCTAAGTTTTTGATCGACTCATGTGTTAAGAAATTCTTCAGTGAGAGATGAATGATGATAAAGTAAGAAAAAAAAATTCGGTTTAAATCGTTTTACTTAAAAATCGTAGCACTCTCAAAGTGGTAATATCACATCGGCTCCATAAAGAGTTCATTGTTCATTCCTCTAATCAGCTGCATATATATACAGTCAAGGTCTTTGGGATCAAAGACCATGTAGGACAGCTCTGGCTTGGCTTTACGAGTCCGTTAATTAGGTATATGAACGAAACCATACTTCCTGTTTCTTAGGTAGTTTCAATTACGTATTTAGGAGGCAATTTGAAAAGAGATTTATTTTGGTATACATTTTTTTGGTTGAACGGTCTCGCAATATTCTTTTCTTTAATTCAACACTGAAAATGTAATTTGTTCAATTTTAATCTATATAAAGTTTGGATGGTACGTAAGCAACAGTATTTCTTTGACGAATGTCAAAAAGAAGGAATATCCGTTCGTTAAATGAATGTACACTAAGAACCATAAAACAATGTGTGACGTCTGAAGCCAGTTCGGGCCTATTCACCAGGAAATCGATGTCCAGTTTTTTTTTTTAAATTTACTTTATCGTTTTTTATATATTTTGGATGCCCCAGTTTTTTTCACTTTGGTCCATGCAAAAATTGATGGCGTTTTCCTCCGAGTCAGTATGGTTGGTTATCTCGGTTTTCTTTTTAATACCAATTTGGTATGATTTCTCGTGAATCGTGGGTCCGATTCTGTATCAAATATCCGACTTTCCTAGTGAATAATTCCTTAGCAAAGATTTGATTCTAAAGCGTAGTACGCTGCTCGAGCTAAATTTAATTTTATCTGGTCTCCAACTTTTCTCTCCAAACATCAGGTAAAGTCCTAGGTAAATCTTGACATAGAGAACGCTGTGGATAAACGTCACAGAAAACAGCTGTTCTTTGAAAAAACTTCTTTCAAAAATGTAATTCTCTCTTAATTCAACTATTTCTGATACTAGGTACTTCTCGTTCACGTAAGAATTAAAAAAGCTCATCCTTGCATACTTTTCCGCAACAGAACAACAAATATACAACGATCTGACCAGAGATGAAAGAATAAAAGAGATGTATATCTTTCGTACGTCTATTCCCCCAAACCCCATTTGTTTACATTGTTGTTTTTGTAATTTCAACCCCAGTCTGTGAATACGTGTGAGCTACAAAAATGCATGTTGCTAATGGCCGGCCAATATTCCTTTTGCTTTTATGGGCGTCGCGTGGATCAATTGTTTTGTGTTTGGTATTAAACTTGTTTGGTTTTTGTTAACGCTTCGATTAAAATAAAAAAAATAGTGAAATATACATTTCGGAATAGCGAATTCTTCCATTAAAGTACAATTCATGAACTCACATATCTTAGAAAAGAAATGTGCGTGACTTCATGAATTTTTCGGGAAAACAGCTTGTAGGCAGCCGCCTTTCCACTGGAAAGATATATATCTCTGTCAGAGATGAATGAATAAAAGAAATGGATATCTTTCGTACGTCTATCCCTCCAAAACCCATTTGTTTACATTGTTGTTTTTGTAATTGCAATCCCCGTTTGTGAATACGTGTGAGCTACAAAAAAGCATGTTGCTAATGGCCGGCCAACATTCCTTTTGCTTTTATGGGCATCGCGCTGATCAATTGTTTTGTGTTAAGTATTGAACTTATTTGGATTTTGTTGAGGCTTCGATTAAAATAAAAAAAATAGTGAAATACAATTATCGGAATAGCAAATTCTTGTAGTAAAGTCCAATTCATGAATCCACATATACTAGAAAAGAAATGAGCATATATGCGTGGCTTCATGAATTTTACGGGAAAACAGCTTGTAGGCAGCCGCCTTTCCACTGGAAAGTTATATATCTCTGTATTCCATTATCTTTGATCTCTGTATTCCAATATCTTTGGATCTGACACAATTTAGCTTGAGAAAATGTGCCGACCCATTAAACAAAGATAATGAATACAGAGATATATATCTTTCCAGTGGAAAGGCGGCTGCCTACTTGCTGTTTTCCCGAAAAATTCATGAAGTCACGCACATATGCTCATTTCTTTTCTAGCATATGTGAGTTCATGAATTGAACTTTAATGCAAGAATTCGCTATTCCGAAATGTATATTTCACTATTTTTTTTATTTTAATCGAAGCGTTAACAAAAACCAAACAAGTGTAATACCAAACACAAAACAATTGAATAACGCGATGCCCATAAAAGCAAAAGGAATATTGGCCGGCCATTAGCAACATGCTTTTTTGTACCTCACACGTATTCACAGACGGGGGTTGAAATTACAAAAACAGACGTACGAAAGATATCCATCTCTCTTATTCTTTCATCTCTGCCATTAAATGGCCACGCTAAATTTTGACAGACACATGAAGTAAATACATGTTGAAACAAAAGTTTGATTATTTAGCTCGAGCTGCGTACCACTCAGCTAAATGGGTTCGCTAAGATTTAGCTCAGCTAAATTTTGGAGAGATTTTTCTATGGGGGCGAAAACTTAGCTCGAGCAGCGTACTAAGCTTTATTTGGATTTAACATACTCTTGTTGGATAATCTAATTTCCGTTAATTTATTGAAAACAGCGGAAAATCCCCCAAGCATTCAGAATTTTTTTTTCAATGAAATTTGTTGAAACAAAGTTGCAAAATAATGGTAGGTAGGTATTCACCGTTAATTTGCTGAAGCCTTTAATTTTTTATTAGATTCGCTCTTTTGATAGAAGGATATTATTTTCTTTAATCGAAAACGTCATAAATAACTTTATTTGCACACTTTTATCGAAACCTTTTTGTCAGAGAGATAAGTCAGTAGTAATCTCTCTGACAAAAAATTAATCCATTTCATTACCATTTTGACAGTCTTTTCCATTTTTACTACAAAAGTTAAGGAACAAACCTAATGTTTTCATCTGAATGACGTAAAACAACTGTTCATGGGATATTGGTGTTATAATAAACTACAAATCTTGTTATTCAAAGATGATCCAAACCATTAATGGAGAACCTCATAAGCCTATTATGCCAAAAGAGAGCTCTTAGAGAACATTGTTCGCTAAAAATATCGCAAGCAAACGCTTGTTGTTTAACAATAGCATAAAAACAATACATTTCTAACTCAAAATTTTATTTCAATATATATATGAAAAAGAGGAAAAAGTATAATATCGTAACAATAAACATGACGCTACACACACACTACTTGATTTAAATTTTTATTTAAAGGTACTCGATTACAAAAGAAATGCAATTCTTTTCATTCATTCCCGTGTTTTTTTTTTTTATTACAAATGTACAATAATTCATTAGTCGCCAATCAATTGAAATGGGGAAAACAATACAATTGGCAATACATAGTTTAATAGTCACGCATTTTGTTACGCTTTATCAATGTCTATGATACATATTCATAATTACGTTCATATAATATTCATAAAAAAAAGCTTCTATGTTAAATTTTGAACAAAGATAGGTTTTATCCTTTTTGTTGTAAAGTAATCTCAGCTACGAAGTTATGAAAACATCTTTTAAATTATGCTTGTACATACATTCACATTTATAGCATTTATGAAGGTTTGCCAACAAAAAAATCATATATTATTAATTTGCAACATTAATTTGTGTTCGCTTTCGATTCGGCTCCGTACGATGATCCTTTGCTGATTTTAGACACACCAATTGCCTTCACCATAAGAACATAAACTGTGGAGATGAATATTGTTAAAATATTTATATCAATAGGATCATTTTTGAGATTCGATACTTACTGGTTAGCAGAATGCCAAGACTTATTGAAAGTCCTACCCAATTTTGCAATAACAATGATGAAACGAGGTAATACAAAATGGTGGATATGGACAATACACTCCATATGGTAAAATTGATGAGTGAAGAAAGACGTGGCTCCAACAAGTGGCTGCTGGTTTCTTTGTATCCGGATGTTTTGAAGAAACTACCGGTCGTATGGAAGCTGTCCTGGATCTTGTCCTTTTCACGGAAAAATTCTTGTAGCCATTTGGCTGCCTTCTCCTCATCCTCGGGGATATTGTCGAATGGAATGCGGCGTACAAATATTTGTGCTTTTACGCCATCGCCATTAAGCAAGTTCGAAATCGTAGGCGCAACCTTTAAAAAAGAAACCCATATGATAAATACATACAAAGAGTGATGAAGATACTGTTACCTTATCGTCTTTTTTGAAAGCAACGTTGATGTCATAGATCATGCACTTATTGCGGACATGAGGCAAACTGGCAGTAAAACCCTTTGTGCGTGGGATCAGGTGGTGCTTAAGGACGGGCAATCCACGGTCCTGTGCGAACTTGACAGAGGCTTCGTGTTTCTTCTGTGTAAAACGAGTGCCTTCGGCATTGAGCAACAGCCAAATAGGATCTGGATAGTTATATAGAACTTTGAGTTGACGGGCAATAATTTCCTTGTCCTTATCGTA